>BSEG01000006.1:2503000-3749500 GCA_036245055.1 Diospyros kaki | reverse complement strand
TAATTAACTTTTGAATTTTTGTAGACTAGCAATGTGGAATTAGATTATAACAAATTATCAAAATATCTAAAATCTACAACCAAGGAGAGAAAAAGCAAAGACAAATTCTGATTTATGAGAAAATGCTCAAAGCACTAACCTTGGAGCATTGCTTTCTGATGCAGCAAGTACAACTTGCATAGTTGGCAATACACTTTCATTTAATATCACACCATTATGGCTTTGATTAAGCACCAATTCAGAGTGTTCTTTACCCAGGGAACATGATTCTTTAGTTGCATCTTCAAGCTCAAAAAAATCCTTGTCATCACCTGCATCTTGTGGTCACATGGATAAAGTATAGAAACGCATCTCTTTAGTAAATCAAACTCAGCTTGATATATAAAATAAACATTATTTTAAGATTTTCAAAATGATTCTTGATTTCTGTAATATTATACTAATAAATAATGTTATTTGCAAATGCTACAATTAGGACCCGTAGGTCAAAATTCTTAAAAAAAAAATTAAATAATCAAATTTTAGCATTTTTTTATTTATGATTATTATGTTGTATCCTTATGTCTTACTCCGCCTGGGTGTTAAAAATTCATACTTCTTTTTAAATTCATGCAATAAATTATATATTTTATACTTTTATTAAGAAAATTTTGAAAAAATTCATTAGCATAAATTTGGCAATCCTTTGGCCCGCTCCTAGCCAAATTTCTGGCTTCATCCCTGATTCGATACATCATTGTAATTTAGAATCACCAATTAACATCTACTATTCATAAAAATGCCAAAAATATAAGCATCCTCAGTTTTCTACCAACAAGTAACCCAACTCAAACAAAGTGATGTCTTTGGGCAAACCATTCAGTGCATACACATCCATAAGTCATCATCAATGTACATGCTACATGGCACATCTAGCACATGAGTGTCTGCTTTGTAGTTGGGGAGACTTCTTCTAGGCATGGAAATTGAAAATGAACTCTAGGGGAAGATTTTTCTTTGAGTAGAGAGACCAAGAGCAGAGACAGGGTGATCTACCAACTACAAAGCCCTTTCATGACAAACAGGCATCTGCATATTCAAAGGAGAGGTAGGACTAAGCCGCTACCCACATTGTCCTAGGCCCAATGCCACTTCAAAGCTCATATAAAGGGTTAACTGTCTCCTGCTAACAAGTAGCACCACCTTATATGTGTGGCAAGTATAAAGTTAGTTCATATACTCACAGACCTCAACCATATTCCAACTCCGGTGTAGTCGGAGACCCACAATTCAGCAGTACTTTATTGTTGTCATGACCAAGCTGTTTATGAACAGTCTAGAGATATGTAGCAGACTTTATAACACTCCAAGTATGTCCACTTCAAATGTGCTACTACCAACTGTAAGAAGGCAATGATTTGGCTCACATATTAGAACTATTCTAAGTTCCACTTTTTTGCATAAGCTAATGATTTACAACTAAAGAGGAGACACCACTGTTCAAATTTAACCTGCTGTGTGTAACTGCAGTGGAAGTCCAAAGATCAGCGAGTACAAGATTCCAGTCATAGTAATAGGAGAATTTAATTCTCAGTATGGTTATCAAATAATTCAGCTTTGACTGCACAAATCGGCACTTTAAAGTGATACTGCTACCTGCAGTCTCATAATAATGTTTTCACATTGTAGAACATGCACGCTGTCAAAAAGGGAAACAATATGGTGCACCCATTTTTTGAAGCTCTGTCCAAAATCCCCCCCCCCCCAAACAAAAGAATAAATTATCTTTTTCAGGAAATTGTCTAAGAATTTTTTTCCCACGCACACTCAGTTGTTGTGGGGGGGGGGGGTGTTGTTGATGTACAGAAAAGTAACAAATTGATTAATGGGTTAGCAGGCAAGAGTTGGGAAGGAAAAACTAGGTCCATATTATAACTCCCCTGCTACATGTTTTGGGGAAACTCCCTATGGTAAGTTCCTGATGTGCAAAATGGGTCCATACTCCTCTCTGTTAAGAGAAGAATGGATCTGACATGTGCTAAAGCTCCTTCTATCAGCAAATCCAAAGAACACTAAATCTTGCCTTTCAAGAGATCATTTAGTATTTTAGCAGCAGAACACACCTAGGCTACAAAGATATTTCTCAGATTTGTCAAGAAGTAAATGAAAAATTGATCATTGTCAATTCACCTTCAATCGCATCTAACTCTCCATCTTGGATAAACTTAGCCACCTTCTCCTGCAACGATAAATTGGAGGAAGACTCTGCATTCGTGCAACTTTTGCTCTCAGAAATCAAAGCATGATTGATATTTGCTCCATCTACACTATTTAAATGGTTTTGTTTGACAGGAACTTCACTAGTCAGGAGCATTTCAGCAGCCATATCTTCCACATTCTCATCCTGACCTTTTGTGGAATATAAGGTTACTATAAAACTTTGTATGAGAAATGATCTCAAACTAAGAATCCACAGAAAGAAAATTGAGAAACAAATGTTTACCGGTTGATTCCAATTTATGTTCACCACTCATATCCTTTTTATCAATTAAGCCTTCCTCTGCATCGGACCCCTGCCTACCAGACTCTGTTGAGGCTGCAAGAAGCTCCTTCATAAATTTATATCCCCTTCGTCTGACAATGTTTGCAAGGTCCTGCCTGAAAATTTTTCCACTAAAAGATAAATACGTAAATTGAACTTCAAAGATTTTTCTATATTAGAAAATTACATAAAAAAAATTTGACACCAACCCTAACTTGGTTCAGATAAGGTGTTGTCGATAATGATGACATAAAAAAATTGTAAAGTAAAGCCTCCACAGCACTCCAACAAAAAATACCATTTTCTCTAGTTTTTAATGACCACATTGATGTAAAATAATTATTATTCAAATCAATAATTAAGGGAAAAATGAACTATTGCTGGAGAACCTTCACATAAGAGAAAATGAAGTCAATAACTTCACTTCGTTTATAGTTGCAAATCATTATACAATGTTCAGCACTTCAACTATTTAAAAATAAATAAATAAGCAAGGCCATCAACACTATGGAAAGGTATCTAAGAATTACAATTACAATAATGGTCAACCACCAAGTGAACAGCTAACATGTTTAACAACCCTCCCCATAAAAAAGAAGGAAAAGAACAGAAAAGGAGTAAAGAGATAGGAGCTTATCACTTTTGGAAGCTGTGGAAATAATAGGGGAAGTAAAACAAAAAAAAGAGAGAGAGAAAAATAAACCTTTTTAAATTTCTACCTTCTGGAACCAAATACTCATGCAATTCTATTGCATGATACATGTATTTAATAATGGATGAACTCACTATACTTATCCTAGCAAAGGTGTCTTTGTGTATGTTATTTGTAAAAACTCATAGGTAGGATATAAATTATAAGGGCCTTTCAGCATATATGGCCACGGATAAAAATGATAGGCAAACTAAAATTTATGCGGCCAACCCCACCACTGGGGATTAAATATATAATTTTGAATCACAAGAAGGCTATCTATTTACGTCCAAACCAAGGGAGAAAGTGTAACCAAGCCAAATTTTTCCATCTCTAAAGGCCCCAAACTACAGTCAGTGGACTCAGTACCAAGTTTAGCTTAACCCAATATTCTCAAAACTTAACTTTAGACCTCCTATAATATTCTGTTATTTAACATAATTAATCTACTACCCCAACAACTCACACATTTTATCACAAGATAATGAGATAACAGAAATTTCATTAAGACCATCAAATACAAAAATCACATCAAAAACCTTCCATGCTGGGATAGCTCCTTCACAGAGGGAACATGTCCCTCCGGAAGCCCAACAACACGTAGGAATTCCTGGATATCCGTGCAGAGATCTGCATCGTTCCTCACCTTCCTACTGGCCCTGTGAAACCACAAAAGTATTAATTTAAAAATAAAAAAGAAGCAAACTTTGAGCAATACATGCATATAATCATATACGCACGACCCATGCGAATGATGGAAAATAAACAGGATTCTCTAACATATAAATGTTCAGATTTCCAACTTCAGGAAGACAAGAAGAACAAAGTGCAACAATTCATGTACGGATACTAACCATATACACACAACTCATATGACCAGTGAACTACAGAAAAGGAAATGGGACTCTAATGCATAAAAGTACACATTTACATTTACGAAAAAGTTGGCAACTCCAGAGAGAAAACCATATACATTCAACATTTCTTACACGTGCATATACTCATACACACAAGCCCGTGTCAGTGAAGGAAAAGAATCGGGGTTTCTAACATATAAAAAGACACATCTACATCATACCACCAATATCTAGCTTCAGTAAAACAAGCAAGGAGCAAAATTTCAACAATTTCATACTCATGCAAACATAACCCATGCGAGTGACAGACAAGAACCAGGGATTCTAACAATAAATGTACTGTATACACATTCATACACCAAAAATTCCCAACTTTGCACTTATAGATTCAAGAACTCACATACATATACACGACCTTAAGCGAGTTTGGAACTAAAAAAAGGAAGAAACTGACATATACCAACATTTTCCAACTTCAGCAAGACAAACAAGAACCAAACTTTCAACAATTCATATACATATGCGCACAAATCATAAGAGCGGTAGAAATTAACCTGGGTTTCCTGATTGAAGAAGCAGAAATTGTGGGTAGCCGGCGACGGTGGAGAAGGGCGTGATCTGCGGCGACGGATGGAAGAGGGAGAGCACAGAGTTTATGGGAAGAGAGATAAGAAAAGGCAGGGAAGCGAGACAGTGGCAGTGCCGACATGAGAAAGGCTTCGCAGCATTGAGAGGTTGTATCTGGTTTGAAAAAGGCGATTGGGTTCTTCGACAAAGAATCGAAAAGGCTCCTAATGGATGCGATTGTTCAAGAGGATTTCACGAGTTCCAGCATTGTGGAGTGTTCCGTACTGGTAGATACACAAAACAAAAACCACAAAAATGGTAATAATTGAGGATGATTAGCCCCGTGTTTATCTATGGTATTTAAATTTTTTTAAATAAAATTATTTTTTCAAATAAATTATTTTAATCTTTATAAATAAAAAAATAACGCATACATCCATATGTTCATTTTAAAAAATTTGATAAAAATCTTAAAATGCTCATAATTTTATCTTAATCCAAAAATCATTCAAATCTTATCTTGATATAACATTATTTTACTCATTTTAACAAACGATAATTAAATATATATATTTTTTATTTTATCCCTAATTTATTCTGTCTCTAAACTCTTTTGTGGATGAAAACGTGTTTCCCAATTAAAAACTAGTTCTCAATATTTTTTTTAATATCACAAAATGATTCTAAAATATTTATAAAATTATAAAAACGGTCCAAAAACGTTTTTTAGTATTTCTCAACGTTTTATTACAATAAATGTTTTGAAAACGTTGAAACCACATCCGATGATGTTTTCGAGCATCAGAGCTACCAAATCATATAAGATACAAATAAATTACTCTCACAAACCTAAACATATTACTTTAACCAAATTAATTCATATTTTACATTAGTTAATAAAATATTTTTTATTCATAATTAGGCATGAATTAAAAAGAACTTATATTTAGTAATTTGTCAAATTAATGACTACTTAATCTATTTAAATTAGTTGTTGTACTTTTTCAAATATAAACTACTAATTCTACTAATTAGGATAAATTACACATAAACTCTTTATAACTTAAGTCGTTTGAAATGATTCAACAATTAGAAGTTCTCATACTTTGCCCAGAAAGGACATAATTTCCTATCAATAATGAAGGATTAGACTCAAGTTTTCTCTAGACCGACCTCATTTCTCAATAATTGTATTAAAAGAGCATCGATACATCTTCAACTTAAAGTGCTACCTAGTTAGATAGACAAAGTCTTGATGTAGTAAAGATTTTTTATTTCAAAGAAAGCAATAAGTTATCAAGGAAATTATTGTCTAACAAAAATTGAAAATGTCAAGATTTAAGATTGACCCAGACTATTTATTTAGTTTGTAAAAAGATCTTACACAGTTTAAAGATGTCTTTGCAATATATTATGACTTATTTATTTTGTTCAAATATTTTATTTAGAAACATTTTTAAATCCATTTTAACCTTCTCTTTGAAGACCTTTGTGGGTTAAGTTTTTTTTTTTTTTTTTCTTAAATATCTGATTTAGAGACATCTTTAAAATGGGCCAAGAGACCATCTTAAAATCAATCCAGGAGGCTGATTAGGCACGGCCAATCTTTGAAGTGAAGCCAATTAAAATGGGCCAAGAGGCCCAAGAAAATGGAATACAACAGCCCACGCCCTACTCGGCCCACATAACCAGGCCCATGCTAAAATAGCACTCAGCTCTATGGATCTAATTTAAAGCAAGCTTCTTGCCCCTAATACAAAAGTACTCAATCATTATTTTTCAAAGGCTTATTGGATAAATTTACTTATTGATTATTTTTTAATCATCGTGCCTGAGTATTTTTGTTACATTAAAGAGTAAAAAGTTAACTCAAAATTATTTTATTGAAAAAATAATATCGATTTATAACCATCAAATTTGCCCTCCACATCTCAAATACGTTGAGTTATAATTTAATTGGAATCAAGTTAAGTTTGATTATAAACGATTTGATAAATTGATAAATTTAACTTAAATTTTAATTATAAATATTTAATAAATACTTAAACTTATCTACACGTTAAAATATTTTGACTTTAAATTCTCTAATACTCTTAATATATGAATTAAATTGAATTATATTAAACTTTCACGAATACCTTATTTATCACGTTTCACTATAAACCCGACTCAACACGATGTAAAATCAAAGTTAAACGGAATCTTAGTTACATTACTTTTTAAGATCTTAGTGTAACTTAAAGTAGAATCACCTTGAAAATTAAAACATAAAATTTCAAACTCACAAGTCAAATATTCATATTTTAAGCACTCCCTAACATTAAAGCTACCACGTGGGGATTGCCTGCAATTCGTAGCCCTTGGATAGTAGGATTGATTTGAGCCGTCCTCAAGATAGATAAGTGGGGCCCAGCCCATTTTTCTCAGAAGCCAAGTTGTGGGCCCAAATAAAAAATTGGGCAAGCCCTGGCCCACAGTCGGCCACGTTTACGTACTCCGTGACGTCATACAATTACCCCCACTAATTAAGATTATTATCATTTGTCATTATCTCTCATCGAAGCATCCGTACGTGTGTTTTTATATTATTTTTTGAATAAATTTCATGTACCACTTTTAAAATTTATTTAAATTACATTTAATATTTTTAAAAATAACACTGATTTTTCTTGAGATTATTATTGTGCAACAAATACCCATTGGTTGTGTAACGATAATTAATTTTATTAATTTTTTAAAATATTTTGATAATTATATAAAAATAATATATGAGTGGAGTGTTCGAAAATTACAAGAAAATTGATAAATCGATATGAATCTAGGTTCTTTAGGTCTTTAAATCCAGATTAATATAGACTTAGATTTAAAAATCTTTTAAGCATTCCACGATAAATAAAGAGAGAGTTACATTTATCTTCGTTGTCCCATTGGCATTATGTGGTTTCAAACCAATTGGGTCTAATCAAATCCCATTGTGAAATTGTGTTTTTAACAATTAGTTCGATGACGGCCAAAGTCATCAAACCTTAGTTATTGTTGAACTATTAAGATTAAGTGAAAGTCATTTTATTTTCAAATCGTTCTAGATTTAAAATGATTGAGTTTCAATTGCTCCAAATTTGAAATGACACAAGAGAGAGAGAGTCACAAGAAGATTGTCATAAAACTTGTCAGATCGATGTGATTACCTCTTGTGACAATTAGAGGTGAGAGAGGACAAATATGATGTTGGAATTAATGAGTTTTAAATATATGAATTGAAAAAGTCTTCAAAATTGAACACAACTGTTCATATGGGACGTGGGTGAATGAACATGTCTATTTAGATGTTAAATGTGTAAGGGAAGAGATATTTATCTTTGCCAAAGAGTACAATTTGGATCGCCAAATCACATTTAAATATGAAAGGATATGATATGAAGATCAAGATTAAATTAGATCAAATAACATGATCTTTTACGATTCAACACTTAGAATTGGCTCAAATAACATATATTTCATGAGTAGACACTTGAAAACTATAAATAAGACCCCTCTATATTCCATTTTCTTCATCCAAAAAATCAATTCAAATAAATTGATTTCTTTCTTTTTATAAACTTTGATTATTGTCAAGTGTGTGAAATTCTAATCTCTTTTCTCCAATCAACAAGAAAAGTACTATTAAGTTTAGTTTCGTTCGTTAAGAATAGTATAGTGTTGTACTAATTCTTGAAAGAAATATTATATCTTGAGAGACAGATGTCTATTGGTTCTTTTGCACTATTAAGAGCGCAAAATCTATCTTAAGGAGATTTGTTTTGGCATAGCTTACTTCACTATAGTTCTATGTTCTTTTTTCAAATCTCTTTTCATTATATAATTGTGTTTTCGTTTTATTATTAATGTACATATTACCTAATACGTGCAAAAAAATAAAAAAAAAATATTTAACACAGGGAATAGAGATAGCAATATGGATATTGTTACGTGGGTCAAGACTTGATCATTTTATTTGATTTGAATTTATTTATTATGTTTAGATAATATTAGTGGGTTAGTTTGTTTTTAGTGCTTTCCTATTTTTTAGCTTAGTGGATTTGTTTAAGTCTATTTAATAGGCTCTTGAATTGTATTAGTTATTATAAAGAATTAAGAAAATCAAATCTCTTGTGAATCTTCCCTCTACAATTTTTCTCCTCTTTTCTTCACTGCAATTCAACAGGTTTTCTCCCCCTAAATTTCATCCCTATCAGTGGTATTAGAGCCAGGTTCTGACTATGGATGTGGTCCTAACTCAAATCGAGTCTAGATTATTCCAAGTTCAGTCAACTCTCGAAAGGATGCATACTGAACTTCGATCCATCCCCAAACTCTTGCAAATCTCTCGTGAATCTTCCCTCTACAGTTTTTCTCCTCTTTTCTTCACTGCAATTCAACAGGTTTCCTCTCCCTAAATTTCATCCCTATCAGTGGTATTAGAGCCAGGTTCTGACTATGGATGTGGTCCTAACTCAAATCGAGTCTAGATTATTCCAAGTTCAATCAACTCTCGAAAGGATGCATACTGAACTTCGATCCATCCCCAAACTCTTGCATCTATCATCTTCTTCTACCAAGACCAACAGCAATAACGCAGCCAGCGCTCGCTACAAGATGACAGCAACTCTTACGAAGACGACTATGATAGCTCTAGTCCTAACGCCGACAATCCAGCAAGGGCCTTCTCGACAACCTAGCTGTGGCAACCACAACAACCTCTGCAACAACAAAGTCTATTGGTGTGCCTTCTTAGGTGTAACACCCCGCCCCGTCGGAGGGCGTGCCACTATGCTGGGGTCCATCAGATACATACATAATCCCTTTCCTCATACATCAAATGTCGTATTTCAAAGGGAAACCCCAGCAAATCATTAACAATGCGGAAGCAATAATCGAAACCTGATACGGTACATACTTGAATTCACTATATTTAAAAACAATACAAGAATTCGTACCATATATTACCATGATATCTTCAAATATAAAAATACATTGATACACGTCTCCCGAGATACCATCTAACACCCTAAGTGCAAATCATATGAAACCTCGAGCATACATCAGATACATTTCTCAATAAATTAAATACTGGAAATCTCCTGCTGAATCCATCGGCCACGCCATCACGTGCCGTCATATCTCAACCTGCTCCTTGCTAACTGCAAGTCTCAACTGGAACGTTGAATGTTCCAGGGGCATAACCCATTAGAAGATGAAACTTCTAGTGAGGGTCCAAAAATATATATATGATGCATGATGCAAATACATGAACAACATATACCCATAATGTAACTTCCCAGGTATCCCCAACCCGGCTAGGAATCCTCGGCAAATCCCGAACGTCTACGGGAAAAGCCAAACGTTATTCCTTCAACGCCCGAGGGGAATTACGGCTACACTCTGAGGGTATCATCCCATCCCCATGCACAAGTTTCAATATGACAATAATATCGTGCAATGGAAATATCACGACTTTCAATGCAATATGACAAATGAATATTGCAATCATAATAACATGCATATACAACAAATATATCATGAATATAACTTCTTGTGAGAATACCACTCACCTTTGCCCAAAGACAAAGACATCTCGAAAAGCGTGCATCGCCTCGATATGCGTGCCCCGCCTCAATTCTCGTGCCAACTTTCAAAAGTTGCACCAATCTTATTATCTCGATATCCTCAAACATAAAATAATATTTAATCACTAAATATCCTCAATATTCTATTTATTTCCTATTTCCTTTCATTTTCCTTCATTTTTCCTTCTAAAAATCCCAATAAATATACCGAGACTATTTCCTCAAATCTAACTTCACATCAATTCATTATATGCTATGAACTTTCAAGGAAAAATACTGAACTTACCCGGATATTGCGTTTTCACGCAAAACGAGGCACTTTGGTGCGGAAACTGAGGCATCGGGAATTCCAAATCCCAATCTTTTTGCACAAACCTCCATAAAATATTTTTCTTGATTTTTCAAGCATTTTTCCCAAATTTTTCCATGGCCCACGCGCCCGCACGCGCCCACACGTGCTAGGGCGACTGGGCGCGCGTGAGAGACCGCGCGTGACCGGCACGCGCCGGTCATCTTCTCCGGCGTTCCGGTCGCCGGCGATCGGAGATGACTCCACCATTTTCTTCCCCTCTTCCAGTCGATCACGATGGCACCTCTTGTGCCTCGAAAGGAGCTCGGGAAAGCCCTCAACCGGCCGGCCAAAGGCTCGGCCAAACCGTCCGCCTCCTCTTTCCGGCGAAGCTCGAACGGCCACCAAAACTCGACCAAAATGGCTCAAAATCTCCAGAATGAATCCTCTAACTATGGGCAACAAAAGCCCCTTAAAATGGAGCCTCAATTCGTTCATTAAAACGACCGATTTGAAGCTAAAATTTCTCCAACTTTCGGCCACTTCGAATGCCTATTTATAGGCAAACCCGAGCACTCAATCCCCTTTGGCCATCTTACCCATCACCTTAGGAGCAAAAACCTACCTTGGATGAGCCCTGAATCGACTCGAGGCGACCACAATCGCGACTTGCAGGTCGCGACAGTCCGACCAGTTTTCTGGTCGGATTTGTCTTCAAAATTCGACCACTTGAGTGGTCGATGACGCCTCTTACCTTTACAAACAATGCTCCCCGACCATCCCTCGTGCTTGCCCAATGGCTGGAACGGCCGAAATCGGTGACCAGAGACCCCATGCTTGATTACCATTGGCCAAAGTTTGAGAAATTGCAGTTTAGCCCCTCAACTTTTGGGCTATCTCATTTTGGCCCTTTTCACTTAACCCCTCAACTTTCCATAATTGCATTTAGACCCAAAAAGTCCTAAAACATCATTTTGACCCTTGAAGATTCCAAAAAATACCTCATTTCGGCCTCCCTCTAGCAATTTCTAAAAACTGTACTTAGGCCCGAATCTTCGTTTTGGCCCTAAACCCATTCGTTTCTTCCTGAAACCTCTGAAGGGTTGTTCCTCATGAAAAACCGAAGCTCCCTCAAGCTTCCGTTGACTTCCAAAAAGTCGTCTATGATAATTCGGTATTGCAGCCTATTTGGCAGCTGCCTTTTTAGCTGTACCGAAAACCGTTTTCGTTCTCATTTCTTTCGACACCATAAATCTTATCTCGGGGTGCTCATTAATACCATATCATTTTCCTTTGGCATCTCGGCTCCAGGGTACTCCCGGCAGTCGATTCAATCATCTATATGGTAATAAATTACCGTTTTACCCTTCATTTATCCTTAAATTCCAATTTTGCCCCGAGATAAATTACCCTTGAGTCCTTTAGAATTTCTCGGGTATTATATTCACCCCTCCTTAAAGAAATTTCGTCCTCGAAATTTTCATCTGACAGTCAGGTAACTAAGACATAACATAGCTCATTACCTGAAGACCTCAAATCAAACATCTATTTGATCCTTTGGCAAACACCTCTCGGTTTGCATTCCTTACACGAGCAATGCTTACAAGCATATCGTGTTCATTCACATCATTTCCTTTTGTAGCTCTTTTCAGACAACCACATATCTTTCATCATTCTAGGCGCGCACATCCTACCCCAAATCTTTTGAGAATGCCCTCTCGCATTTCAAAAATCATAACTCTTGGACTGGTCATAATCATCAATCATAGACAAGAACACTTGTCAACCACTCATGCCTTCGTATCTCGTTCATCAGATCCAGCTAAACAACCAGGCTAGCCATAAAAATAGACGATCCATTCGGCACTACCATCATAGTCAGCAGGCTTAACTAGCCTCTAACTTCATCTGACACTCACAGCTATCCACCAGGTCCTGCGTTGGGCACCTCTCTGCCACGCGCCTGATGATACGAAGTAGTGCAGTCGTAGTCCTTAAGGAACTCTATCAAACGTTGCTACCTCTCGTTTAGCTCCTTCTGCGAGAACTCATACTTCAGGCTCCTCGTGGTTTGTGAGCACATCAATGCCCCATCATTCTGGTAGTGTCTCATAATCTCGAGAGCACATACCTCATTTGCCAGTTCCAAGTCACACATCGGGTAGTCCTTTCTGTGCCTTGGCATGATCCACACGCCATCATTCATTCCTGTTGCACTATCATGCAACTCGATCATTTGAACTATCACAAGCTCTTACTGCATCCTGCAGTTCATTCTCATTTGACTCTCTCACGAGTCCTATCATGGACACAACTATTTCAGAGTGTTCCCTCTCGAACCCCTGACAACAGTTTGTCAACCTCAAAAATTTTCCATCAATTCATAGACAGGTAGGGATCTTATCACATTGCTCCGGTCCATTGGAACTTGGATCCTAGTCAAACCATAACAGTCACGGTGGTACCTAAACTTTGGAATCTGACCGTCTCCTTGGCAGTACGCTAAGCAACTTAGACCCTGAGTCACCTGACTCATACCGCGAGACAGCTACCTAGCTTCCCCGGTACGTTGATCATAAGCTCTTTACTAGCCTTCATACCTTGGTCCTTGGGCTCAGATCCGCTGTTACAGGCCACACACCCATGGTGCTATTGTCTTTCTAGAGCCTCCTTGTCCCGTCTCCGAGAGTTGTAATTGACCCGACTCCCGTCACTTCTGATACTTTTCAATACCAGTCTAAATCTCCAAATCTTACAGATCCTCGATCATATTCAGAGTTACATTCACTTAGGTTTCCAACCTTTTCTCGAACCAACCTCTGTTCGTGTCCCGATATCTATCAGGACATCTTACCTTCCAGAAACTTCTGATCCTCATGGTGCTTATGACAATCAATTCTGATTTCACGTTCACCATCATAGAGCCTTATGCTCACATCAATTCTTTCATAATCTGCTTACTACCTAGCAAGCCAATTTCATTCATAACATCTATCGTGATGTTCCTTAACATTATCCTCAATGTTTCTCGTGCGTCTCTCTATCCGAGGAGTATACCATCACATCATTAATTCTGAGATCCTCAATGTTCCTCACGTGTCTCCCTATCCGAGGAGTACACCATCATATCATCAATAGACACAATTACCAACGCGACTTCAATGCGAAAGGTACATTGGTCAAATCATCAAATCACGACTCCATTTGTCGTTTTCCGGAATGCCTCATTCCCTTATCTTAACTTCGATCACACATCAATCATCTATATCCCAGCCTCTTGCGGTTGTTTCATCTTTCATCAATTTCAAGGTAAAAGATATCAATTCTATTTTATCACCTCTTTCAAAGTCTGATAATTTATATCCTCAGTCAAGCCACACACGGCTAATCATCCTATAACCTCAAGCTATCATTGGCAATCATTATTAAGAAATAATCCCGTTAAATCTTTCGAGAATATATCTTATCATCTTCCATTTCTTACGGCTTTTCACTGACCGCAAGTGCCCGGACCATATCTCGTCAGGCTCCTTATTCCCATAACTTGCTGACATCACTCAGCGATACATTTCTCAATCTGCCACTAAGGCTACCTAGACTAACTGTCTAGCCATACGAGAGTTTCAATCTCCAAAATCGAAAATCTCGGATCCTCAATCAATTTGGGTCTGCAGCTTCTCTTACTGCGACCAACATCTTGGCACATCTGCCATCATTTGATCATTTCCATCACGTCCAAGATTTGCACAATTTTCAAGACGACAATCATAACCTTACTACCAACTAGAGCAGGCAGGTACTTATGTCACCTACGATACTCTCATCCTTACTGGATTTCTTCCTTTCAAAACTCTAAAGTTCCAATTACGAACCTCTAGATCCTCAATCATTTTTTTCAGGGAAATTCCTCAAGATTCACAAACCGATCAATTCTCGTAATTCCTGAATCAGATCACACTATCTTGTTCCATTTATCTTCCAAGAACTCGATTTCCTTTGCCTTCATGGCTTTCTATCCATCATTTATCATGGTGCCCTTAAGCTCTCTTTGCCTGGTTGACTACCGACCATTTTACCTGATTTAACAGGTTCGTTTGGCACACTGAACCGTAGTCACAACCTCTGTTGACTAGGTTTCCTTATCATTTCTTTACGGTCGATACGACCCATTAAGCACATATTTCCTTTTTAGTACCCGAACTCTACCTCGAGTCGAGACTACCATTTCACTATTCATCGGTCAAACCTTTGGACCGGTCATGCTCAACTACCTGAAATCTCATACCGAGAATCAACTGACTCTCGCCTTTCGTTCTTCAGATCCAGTTGACTATCGGCACACGACCATTAAATTAGTTCTTCCTAGGCACTACTCTTTCCGTTAGCCAGCACACAGCTGTCATTATCACCCCCATCATATGGTAGGCTTACTCCTACATCATACGTCGACCCTCATTCGGGTACATCCCAGGTGAAAAACTACACGGTCTCGTCGTAGTCCTCTAAGAACTATCATTCGTCGTCGCTGCCCTGAGTCTAACTCCTTCTGTAAGAACCTTCTTTCTAGGCCCTCATCATGGCCTGGTGATTCCATCACCTCATAGGTAGCGCCTACACGGCTCACGAGCATGCATCTTTCCTTTCCATTTCATACGTTAGGTAGCTTTCCTTTGAGCCACCCAACACGACCATCTCATGATCCATTTGCAATCTTTAAATAGGACACACAGTCCATATTTAATTTGTCTCATTTAGATTCCTGAGGCTTCCGGCCTCGATCTATCATAGCTAGTGGCACACCTCGCACCCATTGGGACTTAGGTCTCCCCTACAAAGTACAGACCCTACTGTGTTGCCCTAGATATTCAGCATCTGATTGTCTCCTCGGCAGTACACTAAGCAACTTAGATCCTGGGTCACCTGACCCATACCGTGAGACAGCTAACTAGCTTCCCCGGTACGTTGATCATAAGCTCTTAACAAGCCTTCTGCTAGGTCCCTAGATCCAGATCTGTCACTGCGAACACCAACCAGTGGTCCTGTCACCCTGCTAGGGTTCCCTTATCCCGCCTTTGCGAGTCTCATTGGTTGCACCACTGTTGCCTCATCAATTGACGCACTCACGCGCCATCATTTGGCCATCTTTGGCCTTTCGTTTGTCCCTATCCGTGGGATCCCATATCTTATTTCCAAGGCTACTAAATGAACCTCGAAAATACTTATCCTTTGATCTTAACTTATCAGCTAGGCTCTGACACATCAGACTCATCATTCCTGATCCGATCATCCTCGATAACTACCAGTTATCTAATCTTTCCTTTCAATGATTTTGACTAACATCCTTAAATTATTAGTCTCCAAAATCTCTCGGATCCCTAATCATGGTTACCGAGTCTTCCTTACATTCCAATCATAACATCGGATCCTTATTCCAATAGCTAGATCATTCTGCTCGAACTAGCTTCTATCAGGCATTCTACTATTCACCGGGAATAGTAGTCGTCTACTGAAATAGTGTCTGTCGTGAAAAGTACACCAGGTAAGTTCCCAGGAAAGAGTGGTGGGTCACAATGGACGCACTTAAGTACCAAGTCTTTCCTTAGCCAGAACTAGCCTAGACATGCACTTCCACAACAACGCACTTATCCAGTAACCGTCAATACCCAAATCTTACGGTGGCTTTACTTATCTAGCCACACGCGACCTTTTCCTTAGGTTCGCTCTAATATAAACTATACTAGAGTTAGACATTTCCTATGTCCTCAACATTTTCGCTCTGATACCAACTGTAACACCCCGCCCCGTCGGAGGGCGTGCCACTATGCTGGGGTCCATCAGATACATACATAATCCCTTTCCTCATACATCAAATGTCGTATTTCAAAGGGAAACCCCAGCAAATCATTAACAATGCGGAAGCAATAATCGAAACCTGATACGGTACATACTTGAATTCACTATATTTAAAAACAATACAAGAATTCGTACCATATATTACCATGATATCTTCAAATATAAAAATACATTGATACACGTCTCCCGAGATACCATCTAACACCCTAAGTGCAAATCATATGAAACCTCGAGCATACATCAGATACATTTCTCAATAAATTAAATACTGGAAATCTCCTGCTGAATCCATCGGCCACGCCATCACGTGCCGTCATATCTCAACCTGCTCCTTGCTAACTGCAAGTCTCAACTGGAACGTTGAATGTTCCAGGGGCATAACCCATTAGAAGATGAAACTTCTAGTGAGGGTCCAAAAATATATATATGATGCATGATGCAAATACATGAACAACATATACCCATAATGTAACTTCCCAGGTATCCCCAACCCGGCTAGGAATCCTCGGCAAATCCCGAACGTCTACGGGAAAAGCCAAACGTTATTCCTTCAACGCCCGAGGGGAATTACGGCTACACTCTGAGGGTATCATCCCATCCCCATGCACAAGTTTCAATATGACAATAATATCGTGCAATGGAAATATCACGACTTTCAATGCAATATGACAAATGAATATTGCAATCATAATAACATGCATATACAACAAATATATCATGAATATAACTTCTTGTGAGAATACCACTCACCTTTGCCCAAAGACAAAGACATCTCGAAAAGCGTGCATCGCCTCGATATGCGTGCCCCGCCTCAATTCTCGTGCCAACTTTCAAAAGTTGCACCAATCTTATTATCTCGATATCCTCAAACATAAAATAATATTTAATCACTAAATATCCTCAATATTCTATTTATTTCCTATTTCCTTTCATTTTCCTTCATTTTTCCTTCTAAAAATCCCAATAAATATACCGAGACTATTTCCTCAAATCTAACTTCACATCAATTCATTATATGCTATGAACTTTCAAGGAAAAATACTGAACTTACCCGGATATTGCGTTTTCACGCAAAACGAGGCACTTTGGTGCGGAAACTGAGGCATCGGGAATTCCAAATCCCAATCTTTTTGCACAAACCTCCATAAAATATTTTTCTTGATTTTTCAAGCATTTTTCCCAAATTTTTCCATGGCCCACGCGCCCGCACGCGCCCACACGTGCTAGGGCGACTGGGCGCGCGTGAGAGACCGCGCGTGACCGGCACGCGCCGGTCATCTTCTCCGGCGTTCCGGTCGCCGGCGATCGGAGATGACTCCACCATTTTCTTCCCCTCTTCCAGTCGATCACGATGGCACCTCTTGTGCCTCGAAAGGAGCTCGGGAAAGCCCTCAACCGGCCGGCCAAAGGCTCGGCCAAACCGTCCGCCTCCTCTTTCCGGCGAAGCTCGAACGGCCACCAAAACTCGACCAAAATGGCTCAAAATCTCCAGAATGAATCCTCTAACTATGGGCAACAAAAGCCCCTTAAAATGGAGCCTCAATTCGTTCATTAAAACGACCGATTTGAAGCTAAAATTTCTCCAACTTTCGGCCACTTCGAATGCCTATTTATAGGCAAACCCGAGCACTCAATCCCCTTTGGCCATCTTACCCATCACCTTAGGAGCAAAAACCTACCTTGGATGAGCCCTGAATCGACTCGAGGCGACCACAATCGCGACTTGCAGGTCGCGACAGTCCGACCAGTTTTCTGGTCGGATTTGTCTTCAAAATTCGACCACTTGAGTGGTCGATGACGCCTCTTACCTTTACAAACAATGCTCCCCGACCATCCCTCGTGCTTGCCCAATGGCTGGAACGGCCGAAATCGGTGACCAGAGACCCCATGCTTGATTACCATTGGCCAAAGTTTGAGAAATTGCAGTTTAGCCCCTCAACTTTTGGGCTATCTCATTTTGGCCCTTTTCACTTAACCCCTCAACTTTCCATAATTGCATTTAGACCCAAAAAGTCCTAAAACATCATTTTGACCCTTGAAGATTCCAAAAAATACCTCATTTCGGCCTCCCTCTAGCAATTTCTAAAAACTGTACTTAGGCCCGAATCTTCGTTTTGGCCCTAAACCCATTCGTTTCTTCCTGAAACCTCTGAAGGGTTGTTCCTCATGAAAAACCGAAGCTCCCTCAAGCTTCCGTTGACTTCCAAAAAGTCGTCTATGATAATTCGGTATTGCAGCCTATTTGGCAGCTGCCTTTTTAGCTGTACCGAAAACCGTTTTCGTTCTCATTTCTTTCGACACCATAAATCTTATCTCGGGGTGCTCATTAATACCATATCATTTTCCTTTGGCATCTCGGCTCCAGGGTACTCCCGACAGTCGATTCAATCATCTATATGGTAATAAATTACCGTTTTACCCTTCATTTATCCTTAAATTCCAATTTTGCCCCGAGATAAATTACCCTTGAGTCCTTTAGAATTTCTCGGGTATTATATTAGGCGTTTTCTTCCACTCTTTCATCAAAAAGATTAACTCACTGTATGGTTCTGGTGTATGGAGCAAAAAGGAAAGTATTTTTCGGCCAAAAGATATCACTAGCAATTTTTCTTTGTCTTTGAGGACAAGGACAATTTTTAAGGAGAGAGGAATGATACGTGCAAAAAAAATAAAATAAAAACAATTAGCACATGAAATAGAGATAGCAATATGGATATGGTTACGTGGGTCAAGACTTGATCATTTTATTTGATTTAAGTTTATTTATTATGTTTAGATAATATTAGTGGATATTAGTGGATTAGTTTGTAAATGCTTTCCTATTTTTAGCTTAGTGGATTTGTTCAAGTCTATTTAATAGACTTTTGAATTGTATTAGTTATTATGAAGAATTAGAAAAATCAAATCTCTCGTGAATCTTCCCTCTATAATTTTTCTTCTCTTTTCTTCATTGCAATTTAGCACATTTCCTCCCCCTAAATTTCATCCCTATCATTACCCTCAAATTCAAATTGTTTACAACATATGATCCTCAGTAAGCTTGTCAAAAGGCAACAATCTTTCAAATTTTAAATATTTCACAATTTTATTAATAGATTCAAAGATCATTCATTGAAGCCACAAATATGTCCTCAATAAGCCATTAATAACAATGTTATTAATTTTTTTAATGTTTAAACTTAGACCAAGACATGATAAATAACACAACACTTAAATTGGTGTGACATTTAATCCTTCATTTTAGGCTTGGCTTCAAGAAAGCTCAGTCATTTCTAGACATCTCTGCCAATCCTATACAATTTTATCTTGTTTTCTTCCTATTTTTGTTTTTTTCTTACCTTGGCATCATCTCATCTACAATTTGTGATTTGACAAACAAATTAGATTATCCTCAATTTTTGCAAAATTAAGAATAGGACAAACTTTGGGGAATTTAATGGGTTGTTAAATTCATTTGTGTTTTAGTAAATTTTAATATTTAGTAGTTAATTTTTAAAATTTAACAATTAATATTTAATGGATCAACCAGAGATTGATACTTTAGGTGGGTTTGAGGAAGTTGGATTATCTTTCAAAAGGGTAAATTATATCAGTTTTTAAATTTTATATTTTGTAACAAATTGATCGTTGTATTTTAATTTTTGTCACTGTAATCACTAAACTTTTATTTCTATTAAAATTTAGTCCCTTTTAATTTTTTTAAATTTTGTTAATGAAAACTGATATGACATATATTGATATAAACTTTAATAATTATTGATTTAGTCATTTCAATTCGATTTTCAAGTTTGAGTGTTTCAGTTATTTTTATTCATTTCGTTCTTCATATTAAAAAAAATTGAAATAATCAAACGGATCAAAATGTCAAAAATAACATCATTTTTTTTTATTTTCTCCATTCTCTCTAATTTTTTTGATCGATTCAATTTTATTTTTAATAGCATGTAAGAGACTTAAGTTACATAGTTATATATAATAATTTATAATAGTGTAAAAATATTATATTATTTATATCAGACAACATAATATTTATTCAATACGAACAAATTTAGAGGGGGACATGGCCCTTGACATGAGCTCCACCCCCTTCTCCCAGTATATCTGCGTTAGGTATCATACATCGACAATAGATCACCTTTGCCTAATAATGTTACATTTTAATTATAAAAAAATGACACTATAATCATCTTCTTTGTTTTAGTGGATCCCTCGTGCCCAATTATCTACTATCGATAATCAACTCTAGTATGTTTGAAGTTGATGGAGTTAGAGCTTAGGCCATCATTGAAAGCAGAGACGATATGTAATTGGCCTACTTAAGAGAAATTAATTAAGACACTATTTAATAAGCTATTAGGTAATTAATAAACTGCTTGCAAGAGCACACACCGTTTGAAAGACTGCCAATTTCTACGGAGCCTTGCTTGGTTTACAAGTCACAGTCAATTAAAATAGGCTAGGACAAAATATAGTCAACTTAGAAAGTTTAACCTTTGACTAATGTTTTTCTTTTAATTTTCCTATTTCAGCAGCTGGGGGAGGGGGGACACTAGTCCACAGGACCACACTAATCCATTTAGCTTGGTAGGTGAGCCTCCTCCAACGGTCCAACCCATTTAGTATAGAAATTAATGGACATAATTAGGGTTGGCAACAGGTCACCCATTTATCCGTTTGCATATTCATTTAAGAAATATTTATTAATTAAGATATGAATTAAGAAACATAACATATAAAAAATGATTCAGATAAAAATATTTTTATTATATTTATTAAATTTATTTAATAACTATTAAAAAAGAAGTTACGTGATTTCTTATCTTAAATTGTCTAGATAAATTTATCTTGAATCTTATAAATAAAAAAAATAACTTATATGCGCTTCAATATATTTAAAAAAATTTAACAAATATTTTGATAAAAATTTTAAAATACTTCACAGTCTCATTTTGACCATTTGACCATTCTATCAAAATATCTTGATAGAACCTTATTTTCATCATTTTAACAAACGTTATTTTAGTAAATACTTAAAATATGTTTTATTTTAATATTTTTTTAAATACAGAAATTTCAAACTTATTTTAGTTTTAAATGGATAATTAAGATTATTTTAGTAAATAGTTAAATAAATTTTATCTCTAATATTCAAACTACAAATTGTTTTTATAATTATTTTGAATTTAAATGATCACATGACACACGTTTTCTAGGCTATTGTCCTCTCCAAACATAACATATAATATTTAATCTGATGTTGGGAGTAGATCGCTAGCAGCTGGCTTCCATCCCTTCGAGGTTATGAAATGTAATGTGAGAAATATTAAACACATGAGCTCCATCATTTGAAGAGACAAATATGACATGAGATAAAAATAAGAAATTAATCTTGGGGTCGAATAGCGGAGTGTTCATGATGGTGCGTAAACTAAGAAATTAATATTTTTTAAAAATTAAAAATAAAAATTCTTAAATAAAAAAGTATAGGAGTTTTGTTATAAATGTAAATTTTAATATAAAAAATTATAAAAAAAATATTTAATAAAATATAAATATAAATTTCATCATTCATTCATCTAAATATAAACACAAGTTACTTCTATCTCTAATGTGGGTTGTCAAGATAACAGATTCGAAAGCAATGTGGTTGCAAGGTAAAAATGCGATTTCAAATCGAAAATGCGTTTTTAATATTTTTTAATATTACAAAATGACCCTAAAATATTTTTAAAATTATGAAAATAGCTCATAAAAATTTTCTTAGTTTGTTAATATTTTGAAATAAAAAATATTTAAAAAAATATCAAAACAACATTGTTATAATATTTTCGTGTATCAGAGATTAACAACGCATGTAACACATAAATGAAAACGTTTGAACATGGAGCATAATTGTGTGCATTCGTGAGAGTAAAGAAAGGAGAAAAAGGGAAAGGGAGGAATGAGTGACTAAATACATATGTATGTATGTATATATATATATATATATATGTCCGTGTGGGCTCCATTCTATCATAAATTGTCAAGATTCTATATATGCTCCGGAGAGAAACACAAAGAGAGTTCCATTCATGAAGCTAACTTAGCAAACTTTACAGTCTGTTTACGTGTTGCTTCTTCTTTCCTCATACATATGTATGTGTGTGTGTGGGTGTGTGGTGTATTAATTTCCATGATTTAGGTGGCATTGCTGTTAGGCACATCTGTCTTACATTCATGCAAGAGTTACATTTACTTTACAAGGAGGTGGGTTTGAATTTGGGATATCAAGTGTTATATATTCATGCAAGAGTGGGGTTTTTGTTTTTAGTGTGGATTTTAACGATTAAATAAGTATTTAGTATTGAAAAGGCGAGCATTAGAGTAATAAATGACTAAAATCGTGTCCATCTTTCTTTTTAAAAAGTTATATCATTTATATAATTCAATTATGTTAAGAGATAAGAGATCTTAATTAGAGTTATTTTCTATAAATTTTGAATAAGATCTCTAACAGTGATTGATTTGGGATTCCCCGACTCACATTAAAAAGTATTTAGACGTGATCAACTTTTTTGATAAAATAAGGAGGAATATGACATAACACCTATCAATTGAAGGAACAAATGTCAAAACTTGTTATGAGATAGTTGACGCTTGCAAATTTAAAAGTGACTTTATATACACATATATAGAGGTATGTATATATGTCTATATATACATGTGTTCATTGAGCAACTTTAATTAATTAATTAACTTAATCTCGCTTAGAGGATGAATTTTTTGGTTGATTTTGATAGAACCCTCTGCTAGTTTTTGCCAAATTTAAATATAAATGCTAGCAACCATATAGGACAGTTTATGGTAAAGTTTCAACCTTAGAACAATTTTTTTGATTTCGTGACCCAATTAAATCAATCTATCATAGACAATCGGGCAATGAGACATAACTGAAGTACATTAAATATAATTCATGTAACACTCCTTCGTTATCCTAATTAGTTAAAGAAATGTTACATTCACAAACAAGCTTGACAAATAACTCTTACAACTTAATATGATATACATAAATTTATTTTAAAAGGGTTTTATATATCAAAAGGAAAGATTATTATATATATATGAAGAAGAAATTAGCTTAGATGTCAACTAAAAGTGGTTGTTCTAGTGCAGGCAATAATCATTGGATACAACTGGAGATTAATTAACAAACATGACAGTCCAATGTTGTTAGGTAAGGTAACATTAAACATCCCCAAAGAATATTGTGTATGTGAGGAAAAAATATAAGCTTCCAATCTTACAATAATCACTCCCAATTAAATACTTAATTAGTTGGTTAGGGTGGCACCCAACCACCCTCATGAAGGGATTATATATCTCGTCAAATGTGTTGATTGTTCCTACAAGTTTGCTAGCTAGCAAGCCACATTAATTGATTCTAGAGATATAACATATAGTTTCTTTTGATTTAAGTCAATGTTAATATTATCACTTGAACATGTGATTTTTAATCCACCTTTATGAGCATCGATGACTATGACATAGGCAATAAACACAAGTAAAAAGAGACCCAAAAAAAAGAAAGAAAGTAAACTTAGTAACTTAATTAGCCATCTTAGTTTGAATTACCTAGCTAAAATTAATATAAAATTAAAAAACTCAGCAATCCCAGTCATTGCCCTAAAGTCATTAAAATTTTCACTTCTTAATTCTTTCTCTTTTAATATTATTTGATTCAAAGTTTTTTGGATTTTTGTTCAATTTGATAGTATTCAAGAGTCTATCTACGCCAGAGCATAGTCTGCCCACCAAGGTTGTAAGCGGGTATGTTTGGTGTTGTTGTGTTGTATTATTTGGCGTTATGTTACGAAAGTAGTATTACTAATAAAAGTAATATTTGTGTTATATGTTATGGTATATATTCAAAAGAAATGGTCCCTATTCCAATCCAAAAAAGAAGAAAACGAAAGAAATGGTCCCTAGCGAGAGAGAGAGAGAGAGAGAGAGAGAGAGAGAGAGCCAATGTGCTTTTGACAGGTTCCTCTGTCACACAATTCATGCTTTACTTTGCTTTTCCATGCAAAGCCATTTGAGATTGCAATAATAAATAAATGGTATGGTGGAGTAATGTACATTAATTAACTTAATTATATTGCAAGTCCACCAATCAAAATATATAAAAGCATCATTGTTTTGGACTGAAGCTTCTCATACTTAAGAAAGTATGAGGATTATAATTTGTTTTATAGAGATGTAATCATAGTTTGACAAATGTCTTTTTAATTAATATATGTTATTTGTCATACTTTTCTCTCTGTTTACTTTTCTTTATCTTATTGAAGAAGTTAACTCGATTCGAGAATTTTGGCTTAGTCTCTACTAAAGATTTTGCTTAGTATTCATAGAAGATAACTTGTTTGATTTTAAGAAAAAAAAAGATAAATATGTTTTTTATTTATTACTTTGATGCTTGCTCTCTCAATCCCAAATACCCCAAATACTTATTACTAACTTGATTATTAGAATTCATTTTCGGAGACTAATTAAAGTCCCCCACTTGTAGGACTCGAATGCTTGCTATTTTGAATTTTAGTTCGTAACAACATCAGGATTTGAGTCACATTCATTTGTTCTATTATAATTAGATGCATATTTTCTTTTTAACAAGAAATAATCTCAAAATTAAAAATTCAAAACAAATTCCAAATATTGATAAATTTAGAGATTATACTGTCCAAAAATTTTTGAGAAAATAATTCAAAAGTTAATAAAAAAATAAACTTAGTGAGAATTAATTACAAATATTATGGAATATTACGGAGTCGTCCAACATATATATTATTATTATAATAATACTAGTTGTGAGGTAATATTAATTATTTGATCTTGACCCTTCCTCTTTGTTTTGATAGATAATCTGCGTGTCATAGCCAACTCACCCTTCCTCTGAGTAGCAATCCACGACTAACTCACCATTCCTCTTCTTCTTTGCTCTGATCGGTGATCTGTGATTGACCACCATTTCTTGTCTTTTTTGCTTTGATTGACGACTCACAACTTATTTATTGTGAGTTTCTAATTCGGTGACCATTGAGCGTAGTGTTCTGTTATTTTAATTTTATGTGTTTAATGATATGTCTACTGTATACTTAATGTTAACTAAATAATTGGGTAATCAATATATATAAATTATAAAGATTAAGTATTTAATAAATCAAATTTAAAATTTAAGAAGTGATAGATTTTTCATGTAAAATTTAAGGAAAAAAAATACAAGTTTCGCCAGTAATATTAATTTCCTGTAGATTTGTGGACATAATAAATATGTCCACGTATATATACAAATATATCTATGTGTGTGTGGGGGGGGGGGGGGATGCGTAGCTATGTGATTTAATTATAAACTTAATTTTTGGTTGACTATAGCTGATGGATGGGAGAGATAAATTAATTTATCTGCTTAAAAGTTGATGGCTACTTGATAACCCATTTCATGGATTAATAAAACTATATTAAAGCTTTAATCTGGTGGACGAAGCGATCTTAACCGTGAAACAGGTCGACTGTTTCTAGATTGAAAACGCCTGCTTCTGCTGCTGCTGCTTCATTAAACCTTGTATATAATTGATTATCTTTGTGACTTTGACAATTAAGAAGCCAAGTTGTGGACGCTAGCTAGCTTCCCAAATTTAATCTCTAACACAAATTCAAATTGGCAATATTTAGAGGTCAAAACTGTGGGCAGTGGGGAGTCTTGTCTTACTAAAACCATGGATTGTATGGAAACCGTACGTTGCTGGCGGTGGTGGAAGCCGCCGGGAAAGCCACGGATTGCATGGAGACCGTAAGCTGCTGGCGGCGGTGGAAGCTGCCGGGAAAATAAATAAATAATAAAAATTATTAAAAACTTATTTTTATATTCAAATTTAGAAAATAATTTTTTTTTAATTAACAATATAGCTAAATTACTTAATCTTTTTTTTGACATAATTGAACGTAAATAAAATTTTATTAATTTTAATTTTTTTAAAAAAATTCTGCTGAATTTACAGTAACGTAAATGATTAATAGTATTTTATAAGCTATTTATGTATTTGAAAAAGAATTTATTTTTTTTTTATAAAATTTAGTATCGCAAGTAGTTTTTTTATTTCTATGATTATAATTTTTTTTAAAATTTTTAATTTTAAAAATAAATCTAAATCATCAATATCAAAGAACATGTCATATTTTAAAAAAATTTCAAGATTTAAATAATTTTTCTTCAAATTATAGAAATAGTTTATCTAAATTCGGTGTTACATGAACAGACAACTCAGATCTATGGATATATTAAATTTATTTGCACCATAACTCAAGTTAGATCTATCATTGACGGATGGAGTATATAAATTAATTTTTTTATAATTTTTAATATAAAAATATTTTTTAATAATAACTTAATTAAAAAAAAATTATAACCCATCTTAAAATTTATGATGTATAATTTTACATCTCAAAAAAAAAATTACCCTTCTCCTAAATAAATTTCTGAATGTACCCTAAATCACCACGTGAGTCCACACTAATTTGAAAGGTAAGAGAGATGGAAAGGGGAGGTGAATAGCGAAGACAATCCGGATGGTGGTGAAAGAGGTGAGGCAAATGAAGTAGAGCGAGCAATAAGGGCTCTAAGCTCTCTAGGTAGGCTACCCTAAGGAAAAGAGCGGACCACCTCATGATTCTATTGTATATCATTTGTGCTTATATTATAATATCTATACTATAATTTTATTATACTTTTGACAAAAGAAAAGCTACACATATAGTACAATAATCTTTCTCATTGAATATTCTTACTCCTTGGAACTTGTTGTCTTTAAAATCTGGACAATTGTTATAAAAATGAAGTCAATTAGATGTGTAATGCCAAAGACAGCCCATGCGAATATACAATGCCTCTCCCAAATGGAAATATATAAATATATATATATATATAAACCCTAAACTTTTATCTTTTTTTTTTTTTTGCTAGGTAATATGTATGGAACTTAGTTATGCATGACATATATATGTTAAGATATAGTATCATGATCTGAAAATCATAACAAAATAATGTTAAGGTATGTTTGATTGCAAGAGTGAAATTTGGGTGGAAAAAAAATGAATTCTAAATAATTCAATTGTATATCAATGGGGTTTGATTGGCTTAATTTTATACTTAAAAATTATCTAAAAATAAATCAAATATATTATATAAAATATTCAAAAAACTAAATATATATACACAAATATACATATATACACCCAGCTTCAGAAAAATAAAAAAGGGAAGAGGCGACAATGGGAGCGTCGTCTTCAACCGAGCAAGTTTCAGCGAAGCAGTGCGAGGCCGAGAGTCGCCACCGGAGCACTTCCAATGCTTCAGAATGCTTTCACCGTCCTCGTCCTCTCTCTCGCTCAATCCGTCGTTGCCATCACTAGCCGTGGCTGCCATGTCCGACCGCCGACCGTGCTTCCCCTCCTTCTAACCGCCAGCCACGTTTTCCCTCCTCTTCACAACTGTCGGTCGCGCTTCCCCTTTCTTCTTCTTCGTGCTTTTGTTCCTCCTCCTTCTCTTCTTCTTTTTCTCCAAATGTCTGGAATTTCTTTTCCAACCCCTCTAAGAATTGGTTTTCCAATAAAAGTTAAAATTGGGCATCACGTGAGTAAAAATGAGAATTTGAATTATCTAAAAAATATGGTTTATCAAACACTATTAAAACTGAAATTTACATGAAAAATTACTATTTTTCATGAAAAATATAATCGATCAAAGAGGCCCTTATTGTCACACCACATTTCCGCTCATTGAAAAGTATTAACTGCTTTATCCATGTATTTTTTTTCTCCATACAAGACTTTATAAATATTCATAAATCACGTGACATATATGTGTTAAGATATAGTATTGTCGATAGCGTCGGAACAATCTTATTGTCAACCAACGACTTCACTCGAAGTATTTATTAAATGCTTAGGAAATTATGATCTTAGGCATGATTATTTGACGGTCCAGTGGCAAGATGTCTAATAGTTCCTATGTTCACACGTTAAAACATTAATATCCAAGTAAGAATTAAAAGGCATTTGCGTGGTCAAGTTCACACATCACTTTCTTAATAAAATCAAACTGCACCAAACACGTATAATATATAGATGTTGAACCCAAATTAAAAACCAAGGTCTAATATTGTGCCTAACTTCATTTAATGCAAGGATTGAAATCTGATAGGAGTGAACCATTAATTAAGAAAAGCATCTAATGTCACATGCATGCATAGTTTTACAAATTACTTCTTATTTATAAATGTCTATCTCTATGACCTCTTTCAAGCAAACCTTATAATGACGCGTCACGTGTCCAACTAGTTAAAGTTTTACATGTGTCGTTATTGAATAAAGCGTGATAATTAAGTCTTTTGTCAAATCCTTAACTAACTAACAAAAAAATTTGTGACTAAATGAGCTCTCTCAAAATCCGAATATCTCATTCAAAGATTTTATCGAAAGTCTCCTTGGACAATTGCATGCTTGATGACTTATATAAGTATGACCTTAATATATATGTAAACACATTTATCATTTTTTAAAAAATATTAATTTGATCGTCAATTATTAATTTGATCATCAAAGTTGATCATGTTAAAAAATGAAACATGTCCGAGAGAGTTTAGATTAAAACGTATTTAATAATCTTTTCAACATCATCAATATGTATATGTGTATAGTACTTTCCAAAAAAGTTGAGTTTGATTATATTTTTTACATTAGCGTGGAAGACGAACTCTCTTTCCTTGACCAAATCATCTATATTAGCTAAGCATTTGACTGTTTTCATGTACTTTAAATTAAGAACAAGTAAATTATCTACTTCAAGTAATTAAAGATATTTCTCAACAAAAAAAAAAAAAGTGAAGATCTATATAGACTTTTTTGTATAAAAATAATTTTATTAGTGAAACTTTTTTTTTCAATAAGTAATAAAGTAAATTTTTAATATTCTCAAGCAAAACACAGGCAACATAGCTGGTGATGGTAGATCAAATACTTAGGTTTTATCTTGGAATGATGTTCCCTTGCAGATGTCCTGCCACCGCACCCTTTTAATGACGAGGAGATAAATTCGGGTATTATTCATCAGTAACTGTGTTGGAGGAGGATTCGAACCTGAGACGAGACTAGCTCACCTCTCCCAACTGACTACTGAAATCACCTGATGGGGTGCTTAGGTTTTATCTTGAACCGAGCACATGATGTAAATAGAGTATTTCAAAAGTCTATATATATAATTGAAAATTTGGCCATTCAATTTTGATTTTAGCTAATCAATTATTTGACCGTTACAACATTCAAAAATATGGTTGTTACTAGCTGTTTTTACACTACAAAAAAAAAGGCTTTTAACGAGGAAAAATTAGCGAGGGGATAAATACCCTGTCGTTAAAAGCATAATTTTCACAATTATAACGAGAAATTATTTATACTCTCGCTAAATATGGTGTAAAATTAGTTTTTTAACGACGGGTTTTTAAATTTCTCACTATTAATTAAAATTCCCGTCGTTATTGAGTTTAGAAAATAACAAAAATATTTCCCTCCAAACATTATCTATAATTCTAATTAAGTAATATTTTTTTATTATTTTTTCTTTTTACACTTAATATTATTTTTTCATAATCTTCATTAGGTTATTAGAAAACCTTCCCGCCTCTTCCTATATCCCAATCCATGCCTCTTCCTGTGATCAATTCCAAATCCCTAGCTACCAAATCCAAATCCGAAGTTGCCTCTTCTTCCCGTCAATCCAAAATTGCCTCTCCCATTAATCCAAATTCACCTCTTCTTCCCGTCATTGTTGTGAACTCTTCTTTTATACCATCGGCGATCGAAGACCTGCATATCGCTGCTGCTTGTGTTGATGTTCTCGATTTCAATTTCTGTAAGTTTCTCTATCACTGTCTAAAACTCTATCGATTTCTATAAGTTTTTCTGTTTCTATGAGTTTCTGTAAGTTTATATCTAGGTAGTTTCTGTAAGTTTCGATCATCTATCGATCTCAGTTTCTATCAGTTTTTTGTAAGTGTCGATTAAAATCTGAAATCAATTGCTGTAAGTTTCTGAAATCTTTAAGTTTCTGTATTCTTGAAGTGTTGATCTCGATTTTACAGTAAGGTATGGTTAAATCTCTGCAAGTTAAAACTGTGTCGATTAAAATCTGAAATCAATTGCTGTAAGTTTCTGAAATCTTTAAGTTTCTGTATTCTTGAAGTGTTGATCTCGATTTTACAGTAAGGTATGGTTAAATCTCTGCAAGTTAAAACTCTAGCCAAATAAGAATTGTCTTAAACATGTTTGAATAAAGGCCTCAAACATTAAACACATGGAGAAATTGCTCTCACTTGCTATAATGTCCTCACTTGCCATATATAATTAGAAAATAACATAAAGAAAGACAATCAATGGATCTGTAGCATGAAGAACGCATTAGACATTGCAACCCAATATGCCTTTGCACTGTGCTGTGCCTCTTTTCCTTCGCAACTTATTTTCTTTTACAATCACAATATCCCACGAAGCAAACAAATGTCTATCACGTGGTGGTGAGACGAATCATTCAGCCAAGAAGGAACCCTTGGGAATACAAAAGAGTGGTTCATATATCAACCTTGCTGTCCGTCCGTCCCTGCCTCTCTGTTAGCTACAAGTTTTTGCCAAAATAAAATAATTATATATATAGCTAGGCTTAATCTGTAATAAAAAATGCTATTTATTTGTACATATATTGTTAACCAATTTAATTTGCTTTGATATTTATCAAGACTGATATATTATTATTTAGAATTATTTATTTTAAAAATAGATATGTAACACATTAATTAAGATATATATATATATATATATTAAGGGTTTTACTTACCTTGAACTTGAAGGAACATTTCATTTCCCATCGTTAAATGGGTCACCAATTTGGCTGTATGTCAGCAATTTAAAAAGAGTGAAAGAGATATGCATGTCTAGCTCTTCCAAATTACAGACCCACAAATCTCACCCCCCCTGCCATAGCTTAAAAGTCAGTGTACGTAGTTAAATGGGCAGACGATTGATAGGCTTATCATGATATAATGCATACAAACATTAATTATTTTTTTCTTTCTTTTAATTATTGAATAAATACTTATAAAATTGATCACAATGTGTGGACTAAGTTAGTTTAAAACTTGAATTAAAGTTATTGTTGTAATTTGTGGGTTAAAATGAAATAATTGGGGGGTAGTAGTTGCTGCTGCTGCCAAATAACAAATTTGATTGAAAAGTTTGCATGGGTGTGGGTGGGTGATGGGATGGGATGGGCCATTCCCATTCTTTACAATTTCACTCCTAAAGTTTGAAAACAGATTACAAAGGCTCGAATCTTTTATGCAAAAGGCATCTACTCTTGACAAAGATGTTCAGGAGGTTCTTTTCACTTCATAGTTTTCATCCTAAAGTTTTTTTTTTTTTTTTTAACTGAATGGTTTAAACTTTTTGCAAGACAATGTTCAAAGCTAGACCATATGACATCTTTTTGGTAACTTTTTACTAAACAGGTATTGCATTCTTAAACCTCCTAATTAATCTCTGGTTTTGTATATTTGCTTCTAATACTTTTATTGAAATAAAGTGTCATCTTAGTGTTGCTGAAATTTGAATTATTAGTTGGGTGAAATTGCTGTCCATTTGTTGGGAAAAATAAGTTTGGTTTGCTGCATATTTGTTTTGATAATGAAAAAAAGGGGGAGAATGCTTATGATGGTATATATATAGTTGTGAGTTTGGTTGATTGAGCTTATTTGATGATTATTGAGAGTTTGGGTGATTGAAAGTATGTTGGAATTTTGAATGAGTTGACAGTTTTATGGTGATGGTATATATGTGTTGATATATGCTGAAATTTTGTGTGTTGCAATGGTGGTTCCTTGTGAACAAAATTGTTTGAAAAATGAATTGATAATGTAGACTCTGTTAAGAAGTTGATCATAGGTGACTCTGTTAAGAAGTTGAAAAATGAATTGATGATGTAGACTCTGTTAAAAATGAATTAGGCTCAATAAATCTTCAATATATACTTTGCTTAATTTATTGGATACAAATAAACAAGACTTAGGTGACTCCTAGCCCCACATGTTTCCAATTTCACATTCTCAATCTAAAAGTTTTTTTTTTTTTTCAATTTTAGTTGAATTAAGATTTTAAAATACTATTATATTCAAATAATAATAATATGTGGTAGTCTATTACATTGAAAACACTTTATTAACAAAGTTTAAGATACTAAAATGAGGTAGTTTGGTGTAAATACTAAAAAGGTTGAAATCTAGTTGAATATGGTAACGTTTTTATTTGCTAGTTAATTTTGATTGTCTAGAAATGAAAGTTTATAACTTGTTGAATGCTCCATGTCTTCTTTTAGCCCTTTGCTAACTGGAGGTGCATATTTATCTATTTTTAGCATTTCAACAGACCTGTGCACCTCTACACCATTTTCTGTACTTATGTACGTATGACTACATATTCATATTCATGAGAATCCAATACAAGAAGAAAGAAAGGGGGGGGGAAAAAGGAGAGAAAGTTCAAGGAAGATGCAAGATGGGAAATTAAGGAAACATAATGCAAAAGTACAAATATATAATTAAGTTCAATTCAGTTAATACTTAATGGTGGAGCTTAATTAAGGTATTTATAGATTTGATTTCAATTTTTTTAAAAATGATTTAGATCTTAGTCTTCACTTGGGCCCTCTCTGTTGAATGAATGGCATTAAATTGTATCATATATATATATATATATATATATATATTGAGCATAGCCATTAGCCATAGCCCTTTTGATTGGAGTATAATTAATTAATCTTTATAATCATAGAATCAAACAAAGTCATTAGATAATATGTGAGTGAATGCATGAGTTCCCACATGAGAGGGAGGATGGCAGTTTAATTGGATTCAATTCAACAAATTTTGTGTCAATCAATCTGTCTGCTTTTGATTATTATTATTATTATTATTATTATTATTATTATTATTATTATTATTATTATTGATAGATGGTAATGGTATATCTCATTCATGTCTTGAAACTGAAAGATCATCTTGACTTCTGCAAGTATTATTGTATTGGTTGCGAACAAAATTGTTTAAAAAATGAATTGATAATGTAATCAAATATATATATATATATATGACGTTGATCATAGGGGCACTAGGCATGATCCATATGTTTAGTGAAACCATATAGCAATGAACAATCAGACATATCTATTCTTAGAGCTAATGCATTATAAGTTGTTAAATATTAGCTTTTGAATTGAAGTCTATTTTGTGTTTGCTTTTATATTTGATTACATTATGATTTATGAGATTTATGTTTAGATCATCATACAATGCTGGAGAATAACAAGTAATATGATTTTGTTTCTTGCAATTTGTAGGTATTTGAAGACACAAGTCGAGCAAGAAACTCTTGGTATTAGTTGTGAATAATACGCGGGTTCTAGTCATACTTGTAATAATTTTTTGATTTTCATTATAGGGAGATATTAGAATAATATGAAACTCATAGTTTTTTTTTTTCTTATTTTTTATGATTGTGGAGGGTATAGAAACTCTTATCATGATTGTAATCAGTACATAATGAATGTCAATGATTATTTTTTGTATATATCTTGTTTTTTACTAAATTAATGTGATGATATTTTTATTATTAGTATGTTTTTGGCACTCTTGTCAAAATTAATAAGTATAAAATAAATTCTTATATAATAATAAAAATAGTCATTAGAATTGTAATAATAATAATAAGGACAGATAAATATATATATAATGACGAAAATATTGATCATTAATATTATTTTTAGTGATTGGTAAATATAGCTATAACAACAAGACTATTCATCGTTGATATTATATTTAGTGAGCGGTAAATATTGCAATAACGACGGAAATATCTATCGTTGATATTATATTTAGTGACTAGTAAACATTGCAATAACGACAGGAATATTTATCGTTATATATTATTATCAATGACCACACACATTGTTATAGCGACTGGAATATTCGTTGTTATTATGAGTTTTAACGACGGGACTTATGCCCTTCACTACTTATATTAACGACGGTACTTTTTTTCCATCATTAATACTTTTAACGACGGAAGCTTTAACGAGGGGCGACGACGGGATTTTTCCCGTCGTTAAAACTCTTTAACGACGGGAAATTGACTTTTAGCGATCACTTTTCCCCTCGTTAAAACACTTTTTTTTTGTAGTGTTATCATTAAAAATATGGATATTTTTTCATTAAAATGTGTGTTACAAAATAACAATTTATAAGTTATAAAATCATGTCTTTTGATGTTACAAAAGAATCTATATATACCGTCTTTTACTTCATTGTTTGGGACAAAAAAAAAAAAAAAAAAGAGACCAATTCTTTCTCTCTTTTGATCCTCCTGTTTCTAGCTTCTCTGTTCCTTCTCAAAACTTTTGCTTGTTGGGTTTAAGATTAAGTTGTTCCTGAGTTCCTCATTTATTAGTACAAGCAAATGGAAAGTGTTCCTTGAAACCAATGTTTTAAAAACCAAACTAGATCAGTCGATTTGACCGATTAAATAGGGAATTGATCTGTCATTCGGTCTGATTATATATATATTGTTAACCTTCATTTAAACCGGTCAAAATTAGGGTAACCCAATGAAGCGGATCAGAATCGAGAACTGGGTTGACCCCAATTTTTTTAATTACTTTGATTGATTATTTATTTTGTTAGGATGAATAATTATATTTTTTATTAATTATTTATTACACGATATAAATTATCATTAATAACAATGGTGTCTTATATGTGTGTGTGTCTATATATATATATATATATATATAACATCATCCGATTGGACCACTCTGATTCAATTGATTGAACCAACTAACTCGTAATCTCGTTAATATACTAGTTCGCAATCTAATTCAATTTTTAAAGCATTGGTTGAAACTTGAAAGCATAGCCATACGTCTTCAACCTTCGTATCGAGATGTTTTCTCCTAGAGATAAATCTGTCCTTTAGGTTAGTGGTTCCTAACACACCCTATCCTTTAGGTTAGTAGTTCCTAACACACCTATGGATTCTTCAACCGATGCTGCCGCTACTGTCACTGCCAATTCTTCTATTGCTCTAATTGGTCACTTTGCACCTATGTCAATTCCTCCTCACAAAATTGAAGGCAAAATTGAAGAGCAACAACTTTTAAAAGGTGAAAAAAAAAAGTCTTCTCTACTTTGGATGTGCATTGAGTGGCCTTTGTCCTCACTTAATTAAAGGCAAATGAAAGAGCACCAAACATGGTTTTATAGACACATGCTACCAAGGTTAATAGGCACACTATTTTAAGTACTTTGTTTAATGAGTTGTTCGATATCTATTGCCCATACAAGGATGCTAAAGAAATATGGGAGATCATGATAAGGAATTTCACTACTAAAGATGCTGGTCAACAGAAATTTGTAATTGAGAACTATTAAAATTGGCAAATGACCAATGAAAAAGACATCAAAGGGAAAATAAATGAGTACCACAAGTTGATTGAAGATTTTAAGGCTGGAAATATCATCCTATCGGAAGAGTTTGTAGTCGGTCTATTAAATGAGAAGCTTCTTGATTCTTGAAGTGACTACAAGCAACAATCGAAGCACAAGAGAAAGAGCGCATCTTAGTGCAAAAAGAGAATAAGAAACAACAATCCTACTAAAGCCAACTTAGTTGATGTAGATGATGATATAATTGCTTCGGTTGTTTCTCAAGACCATATAATGGCTTGTGTTAACTACAAGAATTTTGACTTTTAGTGACAATTAAGACTGTCATTAAAAGCATAAAAACTCGTCACTAGGCATATTTATGCTAAAAGAAATACTTCTACCTTCTACACTCATGTAAGGGATGGAGAAGAATTAGTTTATTTGGGAGATTTAAGTATCGCACAAATTCTTGAGAAAGAAAAAGTTATTTTAAAGCTCACTTCTAGCAAGACATTAGATTTGAGTGATTGCCTCCATGTTTCGAAAAAGAGAGCAACCCTTGTCTCTGTGGCACTACTGGGAAAAGTTGGTGTGAAAGTTTCCTTTGAGTCTTAACAAATTGCTATGACTAATAACAATATTTTTGTTGGGAAGAGTTATTGTAATCAAGGTCTTTTTGTTCTTAATGTTGCAATTAATGAGAATGCTTCTAGTTCTTCTGCTTACTTGGTTGATGCAATTGATTTATGGCATGGTAGACTAGGTCAATTTGAGCATCTCTTATATTAAAAAAATGAATAATCTTGGATTAAGAGCTAGAATTGGTAATTCATACATGAATAAATATCAAATATGTGCTGAGACTAAGATAAGTAAAAAGACAAGTACATCGATTGATAGAAAAAATAAGTGAATTATTAGAATTAATTCTTACTGATTTAAGAGATTTAAACCAAATCATGGCTAGAAGTTGTAAGAAATATTATGTGACATTTCTAGACGATTTTTTTAGGTATACTAAAGTATACTTGCTAAAAAATAAAGATAAGCCTTTTAACATGTTTCTTTCATATAATGTTGTAAGTAGAAAATTAATTAAATAAGAAGATAAAAAGAGTTACATCAAATAGAGGTGAAAAATATGTTTAATGAATGAATTTTGTGAAAAAAAGAATAATTCATGAGATTCCTCCCTCTTATTCTTCTGAATCAAATGGTATAATCGAAAGAAAAAAATAAAACACTAAAAGAAATGATAAATTCAATGTTAGTAAGTTCTAATGTGCACACTTGATAATTTGTGAGGTGAAGCCATTCTTTCTGCATATCACATTCAAAATAGAATATCTTATAAAAAGATTGGTAAGATACCTTATGAATTATGAAGAGTATCCTTCTGACATAAAATATTTGAAAGTGTGAGGGTGTCTAACTAAAGTTTAATTGTTTGATTCTAAGAAATAGAAGATTAGTTATAAAACTTTTGATTGTATACATATTCATTGGATATGCTGGTCATAGTGCTAGATATAGATTTCTTATTATAAAAAAAGACGAACTTGATTATTGCAACACTATTTTTGAAACTAAAAGTGCAATATAAGTTTTTTGAAAATGTATTTCCTTTACAATGTATGATAGTGTTTCACTATTTATTATTGAGTCTAGAGATACCTTTAATAAAGATAATGATATTGTTTCAAATGATGAGTTAAGGAGGAGTAAAAGACCTAGAAAAACAACTTCTTATGGTAATGAAAGAAAGAGTATTTCAAAAGCCTATAACTGAAAATTTGGCTATTTAATTTTGAGTTTAGCTAATCAATTCTTTAACTATTACAACATTCAAAAATACGGTTGTCAACATTCAAAAATATGGTTGTTACTACCTGTTTTTGTCATTAAAAATATGGATGTTCTTCCATTAAAATTTCTATTAAAAACAGTAATTTATAAGTCATAAAACCATGTCTTTTGCTGTTACAAAAAGACTATATATACCCTCCTCCATTGTTTGGGACATAAAAAAAGAGAACAATTATTTCTCTCTTTCCCCCATGTTTCTAGCTCCTCTCTTCTTTCCCAAAACTTTTGCTTGTTAGGTTTAAGTTTAAGCTGTTGATGAATTCCTCATTTGCTAGTACAAGCAAGTGGGGAAGTGCTTGTTGAAGCTTGTGAAAGTAGTGGTCTTCAAGTACCAAGATATTATCTTTAAGGAGTGGAATTTATCCTTTAGGTTAGTGTCTAGTATATCTCAAGCAATTGTTCTATCTTGTTTGAATCCTTTATTTCCAACAATATCTTCAAGGAAAATTGTTCTATCATGTTTGAATCCTTTATTTCTAACAATACCTACAAGGGTGAGACTTTTATCCCCTAGAAAAATTTTGACACTCAAGTCAGTAAGAAAAAAATGTGAATAAATATAGAAAAAAATTTGTCTATTAGTATCTATACTTTTAAGAGCTTATTTCTATTTATAAATGATGCGGAGTAACATCTTCAGTTGTTGGACATAAATTCTCGAACAATTTGAAAAATTTTCAGAGTATTAGAAATATTCTTGGTTGATTGGGTTTACGAGAGAGATTCTCACTTGACTAAGTTCAAAGGAATAAATTGAGTTTGCTCAAGTTTTTCGGCTAGCAATTGATCTAGATCTAAGTTGGGTTAGATCCAAGTGTGGAGATGGATGTTGGAGATGTAGGGGACACATGGCACTTCTAGATGAAAACATGTGGCGGCCTTGGATTGCTTTTCCCTGGTACAAATGGCACATGATAATTGGTGAGCCCATGATAATAGAGTAAGTTCTCTCCTTGAGTTATTCCCTCATCAATAGCCTATAACAGATCAAATTGTGGATTTAATTTTTCACACGTCCTTTGATAATTAACCATTAAGAGCATAGTTGGCCGAATCCTTAGACAAAATACACAAGTAGGAATATAATTTTTTTTATTTTGTTTCTCCAGTATTTAATTAAAATTATTCAAGTTCAACATAATAATATTTAAAAAGCCAAATAATTTATATTTTTCTTAAATAAAGGGATAAGTCGAATATTAAGGAACTTTTACGTGCAGCTGAGATCAAATTCAAGTTTTGTTAGATTTAGACTCAATATATTCTTAACCATCTATAAAAAAATAATATCTAATCTTTATCTTCTTACATTTAGTGGTCATGTCTCCACCATCCATTAAGCTCAATTTATAATAGGAGAAACTGTACAAGACTTGAGAGTGTATACAAGGCATATGAGATTTGAACACGAGATTTTGAACTCATTAGTACAATTACTTACGATGAAATCATCTTACTAATGATATTTTAATGAGCAATTTTTACTTGTGAATAAATTCATAAAATTGACATATTTTATTGTTATACTCTTTTTCAAACATGAAAGGAGCTCAACCAATCGAAAAGGTAAGCTGATGGAAGGGCTAGAAATATAAAATTTGGCCATGACTTGGCCTATACCTCTTAGGAAAATGTGGCAATTGCCTGTCCTCTTCTTTTAATTTTATGAATTGTATGTCATTAGACTCAGTACTTAGGTGGACTTTGGATTCTCTGTTTGAGAGAGAGAGAGAGAGAGAGAGAGAGAGGAAGCTGCAGTAAGTCTAGAACAAGGGGAGGTAACTGTAGCTGATGGGATATGATATGGATTTAGAGGTGTGTATCTAATAGATAGATAGATATATATATTATATACATATAATCAATAGATTAGAGGGTTATAGACATAACTGATGATTGAATTTAGAGGTGTGTGTTCTTTGACTTCTCTGTATCTCTCCGAATAAATATATACTGCCTGCCAAGAAGCAAGCCCATCTCCCCCAAAATCTCAAATTGTAACCTTTACTTTGTCTCTGAGAGAGAGAGAGAGAGAGAGAGAGATATGGGAAGAGCACCTTGCTGTGACAAGGCAAATGTGAAGAAAGGGCCATGGTCGCCTGAAGAAGATGCCAAGTTAAAAGAGTACATAGAGAAGCATGGAACTGGAGGCAACTGGATTGCTCTCCCTCAGAAAGCAGGTATATCTATCTATCTATCTATCTATCTATCTATCTATATATATACTTTCAATTAATTCTTGAGAAAATGATACCCTTTAATTTCCTTGCTGGTTTCTGATCTTGAAATGGATCCACTTTTGTTTCATCACCAGGCCTTAAAAGATGTGGCAAAAGCTGCAGACTGAGATGGCTCAACTATCTAAGACCAAACATTAAACATGGAGAGTTCTCTGAAGATGAAGACAGAATCATCTGCAACCTCTTTTCTAGCATTGGGAGCAGGTATCATCCTCTTCTTCTCTCTCTTTTATTTATTTATATTTTTTATTCGTCTCGGAAAAGTTTGAACTCTGCTGATAGAAACAATCATTATAACCTTTGCGATAAGGTCGAATTTGGGTCCATGTTTTTGCTACTTTGTAGCCCTATTCATTTTCTTCCCACATAGTGCGAAGATCAACTGAACACCGATTAATTAGCAGTTTGTTCTTTTCTGGGAATAAAACGTGGGCTTGGGAGAAAATTCTTGCACACTACAAGAACATTCCATTTGTGGACAAAATACATCTCTTTTTACGCGGTTTCTTTTTAAACCATGTTTTGGTACTTATCTGCAAACAAACAAACTGCAGGTGGTCAATTATGGCAGCTCAGTTGCCAGGCAGAACTGACAATGATATCAAGAACTACTGGAACACTAAGCTCAAGAAGAAGCTTATGGGGTCTCAGAGAAGCCCTAACCAGGCCTTGCCCTACCCATCAATCTCCCTTCTTCACACTTCATCATCACCACCCTCATTATCTTCATCAGCTACAGCAGCAACAGCACCATTAATCCAACGCAGCAATAGTTCCTACTATGAAGCACCAGCCAACTTTTTGACAAACTATGAATTACCCATTTCAATCCAGTCAAATCTTCTGAACAACACCACCATGTTATTTGGTGGGGATCAAGCTAGCTGCAGTTCTTCTGATGGGAGCAGCAGCAACCAGATCATCGGCCCTCGAAGAGATCAAGTAGTGGAGCATGATCATTACAGTGGCTCTAATGGTGAATACAATATGGGCTTGCAGAGCTATCTCTACAATGAAATTGATGAGAACCAGAATAAGTTCATGATCTCTAGTGGGTACTCCCAGAAGCAAAATGGGCTGTTTTGTGAAACTGAGCCAGTGGACTACAGTGGCCTTGAAGAGATTAAGCAGCTTATAAGCACTGGTATCTGCAACAATCCAAGTTTCTTTGTTGATGAAAGCAAGATAGAGGAAAAGCTTGTCTATTACTGATATGATGATGCTGACTGATCTGGAGATTTCAAGGGTAAGATTAGATTTGGATGGTCTCAAAGATTCAGATTCAGACTCAGTTTGTGGGGGCTGGGATGTGTTGTACTTTTTTTCCCCTTTGTTTTTGGGGAACACTTTTTTGACAGTTCGTACATGGTAAAGTTTCCTTTTTATGCATTTTATTTTTGGGAAATGATGATGTGTTAGGACAATTTTTTAACTGCACAATTCAGTAATAAACTACGTAAAAATTTAAATGCAAACTCATTCTTAATTAAGGAAGATTGAATTATGATCAAAGAGAATACAATTATAATCTCGTCACCCGTTAAACTGAATCTTATTACCAGTCTCTCAAAGATCAAACTTGAAGCCCCAAACATGAGTTTTTTTTTTTTTGGCTTTTCCCTTTTTCATTCATTGATATTCTCTTTTTTATTCTTCGGGTTGGCATTTTTTTGAATGAATCTTGTCAAGCCCAAGATAAGAACCTTGGATTTTTCTGGGTAGCAGAGTTTTTAAAAGGGTTCATCTCGATCCCAATCTCAGTCTTCTTAAATAATTCTTTCTAATCTGTAACACAGTAATTAAATTAATCAAGGGCCTTAACACAGGAAATTGACATCTGATCGGTTTTGCAGAATAATATGGAGCATAAACAGACAGTTCACCATCCCATCCAGTTGGGTTTAGCTGATTATGATACGGTTTGATGAAAGCAAAATATGAGATTTGAGATCAAAAAATCTGATTTAATTGTTATTCATTGATGATAATTACCCTTTGATTAGGACTTGAGGGGGTTTTAATAAGGGGCAAAAAGCCTTATTAAAAGATGAATTATTGATAAACAAACATCCAACTTGAAGAACAAAAACTAAAAAGAAAGAAGTTGTACACTTTGAAGCAAGTGATAAAAAAAGAATCATCATAGGGAAGCAGTCCAAGGCTGCAAGAAATGATCTATGTAGATGATGCCTTGGCTAGATCATTGGTTGATGGGTTTTTTTCTGTATTGTTTGGAAAAATATTGAATTATTTAGTTTCTCCCAAGGAAACTTAAGAAAATCAATCTTGATAGGTCAGTCCATTGACCTCTTCACCCATCTTTTGTCTGGTTCTTTGATTAAAATAGACTAATGATGTTTGCCAGCTAATTTAAAATGCTTAATTAAAAGCCATGAGGAAAAGGGTTTGTGGGAATGTCTTTTCTGGTGCAGTGCAAGACAAGGTCAAAAGGTGTTGCACCTAATGAACCAACACATACATTCAAGTCCTTTTCTTCTGTTTTTTCTTTTTCTTTTTTTAATATTTTATGTTAGTATGCCATGGAGTTGTACATATAAAGATTGATCTTACAATAATTAAGATGCTCATGAGGTAGCGTAAATTCTAGAATTGATTCAAATTAATATCATTGGATTGATCTATTCTTGAATTTTTATTTGCATACGTTACTTTTGCTTTAAATATAAATTTTTTAAAACATTTTATATTTCACTCGTATTTGTACTTTATTTCAAAATTAATGTTCAAAATCAGTTTTATAGATTATAATAGTTTAATATATCACATCTTTTGAATTATAAAATTTTAATACGATTATATAGATTAGACCTACATTTAATTGAGTTGAGTTCATATCATTATACTCTATGATTAAATTGATTGTAAATTTAAAATTTCGGACTAATTCAAATTGCAATCTGAACCAATTTGACCCCCAACACCCATAACAATGACTCGCAGCAAACAAACAAATTAAATAATTAGCTAAGATTTAACTGGGGTCTCAAGCTTTATAGAGGCTGCTCCTGAGGATGTTTTGAGTTCTTAAAGAGACCAAACCCTAGCTATATTCTTAAAGAAAAAGTAGACTTGGATGACGGGTGACTTCCCAGAAAAGAAAAGCTTTCGAAATCAATTTGTCTTTGGTGGGGGATGTAATAGAAAGCAACCATCAAATCACACACACACACACCCACTTTGGTTTACCTCAAGATGCCCTAAAAATGGCGAATACATGCATTGTATGAGCACAAGGGTGCACCTGTGATCTGTTTTGGCTTCAGAAAAGACAGCAAGCGCAGCCTAGCCTTTTTCCAGCAGCTAGCCTGGATATGGAACTAATTATTGTTCCCCAATCCTTCAGTCAAATACAAAGCCTATTTCACTCCTTCCTTGCCCCACTTCTTCAAGCTTCAATGTTTGAATGTCATCATTACTTGGATAATTTTCTAGCTTTATGAGGAAACTATACTATATAACAATTGAAGTATGAAAAGATTTGTTTTATCATGTGTTTTAAGTGATATGCTTTAACAATTTTTTGAATTACCTTTATAAAAATCAATTAGAATAAAAGTTATATTACAGACAAATTTAGGACACTAATTAAAAAATTAAAAAATATCAAGGATGTATAGTTTTTTACATTTTAAATTTTAAGGAGTGCATCTTAAACTTTTAATAGTGAACGAGATTTACTTAAATTATAAAAATTCATAAGTTTTTACAAAAACTTATTTAATAATTTTAAATTTTAACGAACGAGTATTAGGCTTTTATTAGTCGACAAGATTATTTAAGAAAACTTACATATATGCTCTAGAGGAAAAAGTTAAGGAGTGCTATCTTTTAGAAGAATTTATAAATTAGGTGGCTTAATTATAATTAACTTAAAATTAGGTAGCTTAATTATAATTATACTTTCTTTCAGTAGCAAAAAGGATCAACCAAACAGCCTTGTCACGCAAATCATTCTTGCATGCAGGGGTTGGATGATCGGAAAGGAAGGGAAAGGAAAGAGAGAATATTTTATAAGAAAAAGAAAATAAAAAGTAGAGATGATTAAGAAAGTGATAAATTGATGTAATCCATTCCCAGCCAGCTTCACAATAAACCTTTATATGTATGTAGGTGTCTTAATAATTTGAAGTCAATAAACCAAAGGCCAATTAATTGCACGACACTTAATCAATCATTCATATTATACATGAATACAAGCATCCTAGTCTTTATACAGGGAAGCACAAACAATTATATGTACAAGTAATGGTTAGAAGATCTGAGTATATTATTTACAAGAAGTCCCATTGCCTATAGACCTTCTCTACAATTCCCCCTCCGCTCCTCACGGCAAGGTGGAGGGTTTCATAGGCAGGAGGGACACCCCAAAGTAGAGGCACCGCAACCGACATGGTTAGCTTTTCATGCAGGCCCCCCTTGCTGGCTTTTTCGGCAGCGACAACCTGCGGAAATACACACATCAGATGTAGTAGTTAGATGTTTATGACAGGCTTCTCTTCATCAAGCAGGGTAAGCCAAGATTTTTTACATTTCTAAAGCAATGGCAGAAACTCTTCTGGGCAGCCAAGCAAGTGGTAGGAATAGATGGATGGTAATTTTCAAAAGCTAATAGTCAAACAGGGGTACATTACATCTCATGCCTTAGATCTTATTCTTCTTTCCATTTGTTCCCATTAATAAAAGGAAGAGACCTAAAAAATACTTAAAAACTGAATGGTACACAGGAACACTGACAAATTCCAACCTCGAGAGCTGAAAGATTGGGACTGAAATGACAATGACTTAATGCAAGAGAAGGAACCTCAATGTCACATATCTATGAGAACTAGATAAGACATTTAGACATAAAATAGGAAAAGACACAAAATGAAGAAATTGTCAAAACTGCCAAGGACTCAAATCAGTGAAGAAACTGTTCTAAAATAGCCATTCATCTCCTAGTCCATGATTCAAAATGAATGTTATTAGATGAACCAATAAAACATAGAAACAGATTGAACTTTAATGTTATCATAAAGGAAAAATCGCTAATAGCAGTTTTACAAGGATTTTTCTAACTTGCTCCCTATGCAACTGGGAAGAAATTGTCAACCAGAAAAATTCCCACTTCTAGAAAAACCACTCAGTCAACTCCAAGTCCCCAACTATAATCCAGGTTTCAGTTTTAGGAATTTCTAACAAACTGAAAAATCCTACAAAATGCATTGCAGTGAGTGAGTGTCATTGAGATCATCTTCTACTATCAGCAGTACCAGATGCCAGCATGAAACTGCTAAGCATAAGATAGTTTTGGAGGCTGAAAAGGGCAACAAAATGAACAGGTGCCAGGAATAATTTCTAGAAAGGAAAAAAAAATAAGAAACCTACCTCTCCACCATGCTCTAACACTGCGTCTTCCACAACATCACTCAGCATTTCAATGGAACGGCAAAACCCTAGAATACAAAGCCTTCTGCCCATATCAAGTCCCTACAGGCCAATTTTATCAATAAGACATATCTCTAGAGATTAGGAGGCTGTGAGGAAGTATCATATCGATCATTACATTTGTTGCTGCAATATAAAAGAGTGCACCCAAACATAGGCCTTGACTTGGATCCATGTAATCACTCTCTCGGAAGCGTTCAAGTCGTTGAGAAGCTTTTGACTTCCCTTGCATCTTCTGCAAGAAAAAGTACATGTTAGTTAAGCTAACTTATCCAAACTGGACAATGAAACAGGCAATGAAAATACCAGCTTCCTTATGGACCTAATATGCATCATAAGTTAAAAAGTGCTGCAGCTACCATGCTCAGAAATTCACGTTCTATCTCCTATAAACTAGGAGGGAAATAGGAAACCGAGGAAGATATTGGAGTGATTCTAGTTTAAATGCATAACACTTCATCGTGTAAAAGAAGCAACTCTAGCAAACTTTGTGACAACAAAAAATAATTTAAAGAATGGAGAAGAAAGAGATGATATTGCAACAGGGGTAAGCATCAAATTGTCGTGTTTCATACAATAATGCATGGATAATTGGATAGTCAATATAAGCATAAAATATTTCTTAGGGGGGTCAATTCATGACAAAGTTATTTACCTATCCAACAGAGTAAAAATTCCTAGGAACCAAAAAAGATATACAGTTAACATACTTCTGAAGAAGATATGTGCCGAGGGACCATAGAACCTCCAATCTGAATGAGTCCATCCGTAGTGAACAATGTGACTCTCTCCTCTGGGACCCACTGAATAGCTGTGAAAATACAGGAACATAAGCATTTTCACAAAATTGCAAGAATATCTGGAAAAAAAAGTATTAACTAGGTCTCAGGTGAAGTCACCGAAACCATATAGGACAGAAAAAAGAAAAAGAGGAAAAAATGATCACACGAAATAGACAATGAAATGATACAATACCTATTATATTCAATTACAAGATAGACAATGAAGAGGTGATCATGGACCTATTGAACTTGAAAAGAGAGAAGCCAAGTATCCAAACTTTTCCATGGATTTCTTTCAGCAGGACAAAATGTTGATTGTTGCATATACCAAAATTATGGCTGTTTTACATTCAATCTCAAATCTTGTCAATTTCAGGAGAGGTTAAATATCTCATCTACTGCTTTTGTTAAGCAAAATGGAGTGGAGGAGTGTAAGAGCTTTAAGCCAATTAGTTTGGCAGAGAGAACTACAACATTTTTCCTTAACATCGAATTCGGTTATAGCTATAATTTTTTATTCTTAGATGAAACCAAGGATGGGTAAAGATTTAGACAGACGTGTTCACCTCCATCATAAGAGTAAACTCCCAAAGATGCGTCCATCTATCTTATTGTCATGGTATGATTATCACAGTATCACAGTAGATCTAGTGCATAACATGGAGGAGGCAGCTACTTAGTTGGGATGCTGAGTTGGTTCTTTGCCTTATATCATCATACTTGAGCCTGCCACTCAGCACACCCTTTAAAGATATTTCATCATGTGATGAAATTTTTAAATTTCAATTATTATTTATTTATTTATTTATTTTATTTTTTTTTGGGGGGGGGGTTGTTTATGGGGAGAGTTCATATATTCGTTTAATGGCTTGCACCCCAGACAAAAGTGGAAAAGGCATGAAGAAGATTGGCTATTCCAATAAACCTTGTTATGCGAAGTGGTTGAGAAAGTCTGCCTTGGAAGGAATTCTTCTTTCTTCTTTTGTGTGTGTGTGTGTGTGTGTGTGGGTGGGGGGAAGGAGGAGGAGAGTAGAGTGGGCAAGTATGGTTACTTTTGGGAAGGATGGTACACAGAGTAGAATTAGATATTAAAATGGGTGGGTTATGGAAATTAATTATGCAGATTTGGGGTGAGTTCAAGAAGTTCATGGAGTTTTAGATTCCGTAATGGCTCTAGGGTGGAACTTTGGATGGATAGTTGACGTGGCTATATTCTTTCATGTGAGGTACTCTGTGAGCTCTTTTCACTTTATAGAATAAGAGGATAGCTAGTATTCAGTAATATTTTTGCTTTCTTGAAAGATGCTGCACGGAGGTTGGTAACCTTCATGACTGGAAAATTGACTCCTCAAAAACTTTTTTTTGGGCATGGATGGAGGTTGGTAATCCTTGATGATCTCTCACGATATGGACAATGGAATAAGTAGACTTGGCCCTCCTTGGAAGGAAGTTACCCCCCAACTCCTTCTAGAGTGCTATTTCCAACCATGGGTGTCATATTCCCATGAAAGACTACTTGGAAACTAGAAGCCTACTGTCATGGGATTACTATTGTAATTGGTGGGTTTGGTAGGCGCGAATTACGGTTAGGCAGTTAGGCCTATTTCAATTTCAAATAATTTGAAATTGGTGATCGTGAGACTGTTTTTGGCACCTTCCTTGAGCCAGATCAGTATAAAGCACTGCTGATACCACTCCTTTGGCCATGTTGGGAATAGATCAATACAATTCTCCCACCTAATTCTCTCTCTCCCTTCTCTCTAATCCTCTTTTCCCCCTTAATTCTCTCTATTCTTCCCCCATTTCTTCCCAATTTTCCTCAATTCAAGGGAGAATTCTCCTTAGATTCAAGTCTGACATTTTGGTATCAAAGCACGATCTCGGGTAGAAATTATCCTTCGTCTTCACCATGGCCGATGGCAACTGCATGTAGCGAATGGAGGCACAACTTCAACTGGTCACAACGACGGTATGGAGATTAGAATGGGGAGTATGGAGTCGACTATGGAATCAGTGGTGGAGAGAAGAATTGATGGAGCCATGGAGCAGTGGTGTGAAGAAAGTTGGGAACAACACAACTAGTTGCAGGATTAGATGTAGTTGTTCATGAGGATGTTTACGAGCAACAATTAGGTAAGACTCTCTCCAGAATCCCCTCTCAAGGAGAGATCTGACCGATCTTACCAGGACACATACCAACCCCACACACTGAGGATGCCTTTGAATTTGAGGCAAATCCAGTGGTGGTAGAGGAGAGAGAATACTACATAAAGGAGGCAGGGAATTTAGGTTATTCCTCATCAACCTAGTTTTCCATTACCAAAGTTGGAGATTCCTATGTTTGATGGTGTGAATCCGAGGTAGTGGATACGTAGGTGTGAGAGGATGTTTAGTGTCTATCATGTATCCGAACAGCAGCGAGTGACTCCCACCATGCCTACCTCAATGATGCCGAGGACGCTTGGTTCCAGGGGCGGACAGGAGCTAAGGAAGGGTGTTGTTGGGGGAAATCTGTGGAAGATCTTTGTGAATGATTTGGTGACAAAAACATAAAGGATGTGGTGGAGGAGTTTAACAAACTACGTCAAGAGGGATCTGTTCAATCCTATTAGTTGAGGTTTGAAAAGCATAAGTCGCTCATGTTGATTCTAAATCCACACCTCATGAAGGGCTATTTTGTTTCCAATTTTGTGAGTGGGTTGAGTGAAGAGCTAAGGCCCACTATGAAGATCGTACAACCCAAAACGATCAAACAAGCAGTCGAATGTGCACGGTTGCAAGAATTGTCGGTGGAGGTGTTAATCAAGAAACAGAGGTGGCAGATGAGGGGTATGAACACTGGAACACTTCAGTATGGCGGCAAGGGAGTGGGAAACAAAAGAGGACGTAGCAACCAAGGAGGGAAAGGGGTGAGCAACTCAATAGCTATTGTTCCTATTCCCATAACCAACGGGAAGCTTGCAAAACGATGGAGGCAATTAGGATTATGCTTCCGCTGTGGGGATAGTTATGTCCCACGCATCAATGTTGAAGACAGCTCCTGTTACTAGAAGGAAAAAAAGAAACAGAGGAAGTTGAGGACGGGGCTAACACTCAAGCAAAAGGGGAAGGAGAAGAAAATGTGGAGATCTCACTCCACACTCTCAAAGGGCTCACTAATAGCAAGATAATCATGGTGGAAGGGAAGGTTCAAGACAACAAACTAATGGTGTTGATTAATAGTGGAAGCACCCATAACTTCCTTGATGAGGGGACAACCAAGAAATTGAAGTGTGAGCTAACAGGGACTCAACCATTGTCAGTGACTATGGAAAATGGTCACAAGGTGATCTGTAGATCGGCTTGTGTGAGGTTTTGTTGGGAGATGCATGAAAAAACATTTGAAGCAAACTTAAGGCCGCTCAAATTGGGAGGATGTGATAAGGTCCTCGGAGTGGACTGGATAAAAGGAGTGAGTCCTATAAGCTTTGACTTTAATAAAATGAAGGTCACGTTTGAGAAGGAGGGCAGAAGGATGACTCTCATGGGTAGTCTCGAGATAGGGGTGTGCAAAATGATATTGGGAAAGAAGCTACAAAAAATTCTGAAGACAAAATGGACTCAGGTGGCTCAACTCTTCTCAATCCATGCAGTTGAGCAAAGGGAGGAGGAGTCAAGACAAAAGGAGGAAGGGAAGACACCCCTCGACAGTCACCATTGGAAGGTACACAAATTAGATTCACTTAATAAACTCTTGCTTGAATTTAAGGACCTATTTGAAGAACCCATTTCACTTCCACCCCATAAACACCATGATCATTCCATCACTCTTAAACCCAATATTGAGCAAATCAACATTAGAGCCTATAGGTACCCACCCAAACAAAAAGCGGAAATTGAGAAATTGATAAAGGACAAGCTAACAAGGTCTATCATCCGACCAAGTCAAAGCTCTTATGCGTCACCTATATTTCTTGTTAAAAAGAAATATGGAAGTTAGCGTTTTTGTATTGATTATCGCCAGCTAAACAACCACCAAGTCAAGAACAAGTTCCCTATTCTTATAATTGAAGACTTATTGGACGAGTTGAAACATGCTACTGTCTTCACTAAGCTAGACCTTCGATCAGGGTACCATCAGATCAGTATGAACCCTGATGATATACCAAAAACCACTTTCACCACTCACCAAGGGCACTACGAATTTTTGGTGATGCCCTTTGGCCTCACTAATGCTCCTACCACATTTAAAGCTCTCATGAACCACATCTTTGAGCCCTACCTTCGAAAATTCATCCTCATTTTCTTTGATGACATCCTTGTATATAGCCTTTCATTTCAACAACACCTTGACCACCTAAAAACCACCTTTGAGGTCCTTAGATTCAATCTATAACATCCCGCATTGAGCGATAGGAAGGATTGAAACAACTTACCCCGATAGGCCTACGTGAACTTCCCGGGAGTCACCCATCGTTAAGCTTCCCCAGTTCAAGCACGCTTAACTCAGGAGTTCTTTGCCTACATTCAGCCCAAAAGGTATCTAATTGGTGTTATTTCATTCCTTACTTATCCTCGATATATACTACCCTTCTCTGCACTCTCGGGGTATTACATTCTCCCCCCTTTGAACACATAACGTTCTCGTCATGCGACCTTACAACTGGTCTCAGATCTTCTCCCTTTTAGAGGTTGTCATCTTAGAAACCTGCCAGGAGCCACTCCCTGTTCAGGCCTTCACGCCTCGACGCCACTTCCTGCCCTCATCGGATTACCTTCTCCAAATGTCAGTTCTGATACCACCTGTAACATCCTGTATCAAGCGATAGGAAGAACCGAAACAACTTACCCTAATGGGCCTATGCGAACTTCCCAGGGGGTCACCCATCCTTGAGCTTCTCCAGGTCAAACACGCTTAACCCAGGAGTTTTTTGCCTACATTCAGCCCAAAAGGTATCCAACTATTGTTGTTTCCTTCCTTACTTATCCTCGATATATACTATCCTTCTCCGGACTCTTGGGGTATTACACAATCAAGTGTTTATGAAGAAATCTAAGTGTGCATTTGCACAACCATAAGTGGAGTACCAGGGGCATGTGATATCCAGTGCGAGGGTGAGCACTAATCCTAAGAAGGTGGTCGCTATGATAGCATGGCTAAGACTTACAAGTGTGAAGGCTCATAGGATTTTTGGCTTTTACAGGGTACTATTAGAGATTTGTGAGGAACTACGAGGTGATCAGCAAGCCCTTGATTGACCTATTGAAAAATGAAGGGTTATCTTGGAATGATAAGGCAAATGAGGCCTTTAGACGACTCAAGCAAGCAATGCGTGAAGTGCCCACTCTTGGAATGTCTGATCTCTCTAAACCATTCACCCTAGAAACTTATGCAAGTACTACAGGAGTGGGGATAGTGCTTACACAAGAGGGGAGGCCACTGGCATTCATTAGTCAAGCCCTACGTCCAAGACACCAGGGGTTGAGTGTGTACGATAAGGAGTTGTTAGCAGTTTTGATTGCGGTTGAAAAATGGAGACATTACTTGGAGGGTGGTCAATTTATCATCAAGACTGATCATGAAAACTTAAAATTCCTCTTGCAACAAAGGTTGCATACACACCTCAAGAAAAAAGGAATGCCAATATTGATAGGAGTAGATTATATCATTTAATATTGGAAAGGGAGGGAGAACAAGGCAGCAGATGCCCCTATCTCGGTATATAGAAGAAAGGACTTGTCATGTGAAGGGCCATTTGGTTTATAGGATTTTTAATTTTTGTTTCTTCATTTCCTATTGTTATAAATTTGTTACACATAAAGAGTATCTAGGTGCAAGTGGTTACAACCATAGCATAGTGTAGAAGCTGGTTGTTATAACCATGGAAGGGTGTAGAATATGCCTTGGCAGGGATCCTGCCTCCCAACATCTTGTATAAAACCCCATTGATCCTTTTGGCTTGGGGCATTTAGAAATTGAAGAGAATTCTATCTTCTTCTCCTCAAATATCCCCCTCTCTCATTTTCTAAATTCTATTCTCTATTCTTCTTCTCTCTGTTTGTACCTTCCTAATTCATATCAGGTTAGGAAGAAAACCATTGTCAGGCCTAGGCCATGATAGGACCCCTAGCGTCGATCTCCTTTGTTATTCTTGACTGGAATCAAGACATTATTGCTAGTTATGAGCAAGATGATTGGTCTAAGGGATTAATGGAGCAACTCATCTTAAACCCAAATAGCAAACCAGGGTTTACTTTGAGCAATGGGGAGTTGAGATACCAGGGGAGGTTGGTCATTGGAGACAATGATACACTAAAGGAGAAAATCTTGGAGACTTTGCATGGATCACCTCGGGGAGCCATTCAGGTATGTAGAATACTTACCACCGAGTTAAATAGCTTTTCTATTGGCCAGAATTAAAGAAGTGGATGGTTAACTATGTTATGAAGTGTGACATCTGTAGGAGGTGTAATCACGAAACGGGGCCAAAATTAAAGAAGTGGATGGTTAACTATGTTATGAAGTGTAACATCTGTAAGAGGTGTAATCACGAAACGGTAGCTATCCCTGGGCTACTACAACCCCTTCCTATCCCAACCCAAGTCTGGTCCAATATATCGATAGATTTTGTGGAAGGGTTGCCAAGATCCAAGGGTAGGGATTGTATCCTAATGGTGGTGGATAGATTCACCAACTTCGCTCATTTCATAGGGTTGTCACACCCTTTCACAATTCAAGAGGTATCTCGTCTCTTCCTAGACTGAGTGGTAAAACTATATGGAGTTCCTCAATCTATAGTATTGGATAGAGACAAAGTGTTTACTAGCCTTTTTTGGAAGGAGTTGTTCAAGAATTTGGGAGTCAAGTTACACATGTCCTCAGCGTACCACCAATCACGACCCTAGGGGTAAATCAGTAAATGGTTGTTAATAACTACTTGTATGTGCCGTTAGTTGCTAACTATATGGGAGTTAAGTGGTTAGGGAATTCACTTACTGTTTTGGCTGTTATGTTAGTTAGTTGTTATATTGTTAGAATGCTCTTATGGTTGTTGGAGGCTCTATAAGAGACCTACAACAGTATGAGAAAGTATCATTAGAGAATAATATAAAAGTCTCTCTCTCTCTCTTTCATTCCCTCTCGTTCTCACTTTCTCCCTCCCTCATTCTATATGTCGTCCTAATGATAGGCCCCCGGTCCACTAGACGTACCAAAGACAATCCAAGGGGCAGGGATAGGAGAGTAAATTGGTTGGTTAGCATAACAGCCAGCCATGTGTGGAGGGCTAGAGTTGGAAATCGCTAGTTTGTGTAACAAACCAGCAAGTACGAATCCAAATTCGGATAGAGGAGGAGGAGAAGAAAATATAAAGAGGGGAGAAAATTGTAGGAGAGTAGGCTGATTTTGGATTTAGTTCTTTTGGAGAGTTAAGGACCTCTCAAATGCACAGTTTTCTTTTGTAATTTCGATTGGAGTTGGTGAATTGAATCAAAGTTTCAATGATTTTCTTTTTGATACTCATCAATTTGGTATCAAAGCACCACTGATTCTAATGGTGAACTATCACAACCTAAGGGTAATTAGAAGGGCAATAATGTAATTAGTTATCTTTGTTAGGAGTTATTTCTGTTATTCTATTACAACACATGGGGCTGTTATTCTCGATGTTTCTTTCAGTTGCATAGCCTATAGTATGTAGAAAAGAGTATGTTTGAATTGATTAAATGAAACTCTAATTCTCCCTCTTTACAATTCTCTCAAATCTCCCTCTCGTTCTCTTTACTTCTCTCCCTCATTTCTCTCTAATTTCTCCCCCATTTATACTCCATTTCCCTCTTGAATCATTCTATTTCAGTTCTATTCAATCGGATCCTTCTGATTCCCAATTCCAACCCTGTTATGAACCCTAGGTTCATGACAAATGGTATCAGATCATTGTTCTTCAGTCGTTTTCGTTGCTAATTAAGGTCCGTTGGATGTCGATGGCTGCTGTCCGATGCAATTGATTCACGAAATCTGAAGGTGATTTCGAAAACTGACAGCAGCAAGGTAGGCTATAATCTTGGGAGATAACCCAAGCGATTCTGGCCTGCACAGTGATTGGGCGAGAAAGAAGCGTCGGCTGGGGCGATCGTGAGTCTCCATGGTTGCGACTTCGATTCCAACAAATTCTAGAGTTCCAATAATTCCAATTAATTCCAGTAAGTGATTCCGATGATTTTTGGCTAAGGATCTAGAAGTTTTTTTTTGTCAGTGTAAGATCTAGATTGTGAAGGCGTGCGATTGAGGCTAGTCCAGATTCTTGAGCGATTGATGATCAACGGCAATTGCTATCATAGGCAAACAATTGGCCGACTTGGAGTATTGGAGAGTGATTGGGTGAAACGGAGGTGATTAGTGTTGGTATTAAGACTCAGCGAAATTGAAGATGACACAACTAGGAGAGGGCTGATGGTGATACTGAGTTGAATTTGAAGTCAGATCAAAGTGGCGCAACAGGTATTGGATTGGAAACAAAGCGACTATGAAGGTGGAAGCGTGAATCGCTTCAGATTAGGTTGTCGACTTTGAAGGCAGAACAACAAGGTGTTTTGCTGCTATTGTTCGAGTTGTTGTAGTTGATTAAGAAGGCAAGGTGAGTGTAGGAGACTTTTGCAACAAGTGAGCCACAAGGAGAAATCGGATCCGTTGCCTAGCTGTTCAGTTTGCTGGAGAATTGAAGATCACTAACTGTGGTGAGGTGATTGCTTATCTTGGGCAACTGTTGTGAAGCAGAAGAGCGGGTGGATTGTGGCTATTTTCCAAGGTTGGGCAGTGGGGGTCAGCAAGTCGAAGCACAACATTCCAACGAGTTCAGGTGGTCTCGATTGGTGAAATTGAGACTAATCATAACCGAAGGGGAGAAGTAACTCATGGGTCAAAAGTTGCCGTTCGTTTTGTTAGAAACTTCAGACAACAACTAATCTAACAGATCTGGTGAAATTCCTTATCAAATATTGAATTGTGTTGAGGCGATTCTAATTTAGAGCAAAATAGCTTACGGAAGGGGGGATTCATCATGTATAGAACTCCTGCTACTTGGACTTCGAAGTATACTGTTTGTGAAAAATTAGCCATGAAAAGCAATGCACGCATGAGACAATTGGAGCCTCAATGGCAGCAGAAGAAGGTTGCAATTTCAATTGGAAACAATAAGAAACAGAAGAAGGGGATCAACCAATTGGACAAGAGAACAAGAAGTGTGGTACATGAATCGAGCAAGGAATTCGACCGGATACTACACGAACAATTACAGGAGTTTGCAATGATACTTATTAAGAAGTATCGTTATAGTTTTCTTGCTAAATTCTTCAAGGATTATCGTGGAAGTCTTAACAAAGAGGATTTCCCTAAAATGGAGTAGCCGAAGGAGAAAGCAGAAGTCGAGAAGCGGATTCACTACCTATTTTCAATGTGGAATGGAAGTATACCGATTTCAGCAGAATTATCAAGGAGGAATGCAACATTAGTAATGATATTGGTGGTGAATAGCATTATCCAAAGGGACTCTGTGATGAACAGATTGATAAGACAGCAAAGGCAAAGGAACAATCTGAAATTGTTGAAAGAAAAGTTCATATAAAGGAAAATTCCAGCAAACACAAGGAATAAGGAGTTGTTGAATTGTTTGCATATAATCCGGAGATTCAGACTGAAACTTCAGCCAATATTAAGGACGTTGGCACTATAAATGAAGCAAACAAGTCAATGGAAACTCAGGATTCTAAAGATGAAAGAAGATTGGAGGAGGAGATTGGGTAGACCACACTTTACAAGAACAAGAAGCTGATAATTCCAATGATGCATATCCTAATCTAGCTGTAAATCATGTTAGGGAAGAAGGTCAAGATGGAGGCCAGGTGTCAGTCATTGAGAAATCGTTGGCTAGAATTGAAGTTGCAGTAGTTCCTAATGTTAATGCTCACAAACAGCCTTGGTATGAGTATCCAAGGCAAATCTGCAATCCTCCATTGCTGCATTTCGAGGATGTCGTTGATATCTTTAAATGTGCAGCTGTGGTGCACCATGGAGGTGCAGGAACAACTGCTGCTCGTATTGCACTTGGACTCTATCAGGTTGCTCTTATTGAAGTTCTAGGCAGAATTATGATTGGGATTGATCTTGGAAACTTAAGAATGAGGAAGAAGAAAAGGCTTAGAAGAAAAAAGAAAGAAAAATTAGATAGAGAAGGTGGGAATTGGATGAATAAGAATGGTTTAATGTAATAAGTTTCTTGGGGACAAGAAACCTTTTAAGGAGAGGGGATTGTCACGACCCAAGGGTAATTAGAAGGGCAATAATGTAATTAGTTACATTAGTTTGTTAGGAGCTATTTCTGTTATTCTGTTACAACACATGGGGCTGTTATTCTAGATGTTTCTTTTAGTTGTATAGCCTATAAATAGGCTATAGTATGTAGAGAAGAGTATGCTTGAATTGATTAAATGAAACTCTAATTCTCCCTCTCTACAATTCCCTCAAATCTCGCTCTCGTTCTCTCTACTGCTCTCCCTCATTTTTCTGTAGTTTCTCCCTCATTTATGCTCCATTTCCCTCTTGAATCATTATGTTTTAGTTCTATTCAATCGAATCCTTCCGATTGCCAATTCCAACCATGTTATGAACCCTAGGTTCATAACATGAACCTAACAGACCGAGTAGGTGAATTGGAAATGAGGATGGAAGGCATGCAACGGGGAGTTGCATGCCATAAGGGGTGAGGTTCAATCAGCAGAGAAGAATCTTGAGAACATGCTAGAGCAGTTCGCATGGATGAGAACAAGGTGGGAAGAACAGGAAGAAGAGAGGAAGAACAAGGAGAAGATAAGAGACCAGCCATCAAAATTCGCTTAGGATTCTAAGGCGACGCTGGAAATATAAGGACGACGTGCTGAAGCTGGGGGTTCCAATGGAGTCTGGCGGCGGAAATCCGTAGTTGCCAATTGGAGATGCCCCTCTTCGAAGGCGAAGATCTAGACGGCTGGATATTTCGAGCCGAACAGTATTTTGCGGTGAATGGGTTGACTGATGATGAGAAGTTGGATACAGCAGCACTATGTTTGGAGGGTGATGCACTCTCGCGGTTTCAATGGAAAGAAAAACGACAAAGGGTAAGGAATTGGGAGGACTTCAAATTGCTGCTGAGGAGTCATTTCTGACCCACCCAAGAAGGCTCATTAGAGGAGCGGTTTCTAGCCCTCCAACAGAAGGGAACCGTCATGGAGTATCGCCAATGCTTCGAGATGTTAGCATCGCCCCTTGAGAACTTGCCAAAAGCCATGCTGGAAGGGCATTTCATAAATGGTTTAAAGCCTGATATGAAGGTTGAGTTGAGGGTGTTGAGGTCGAGGGGCTTGGAGCAGATGATGGATTTGGCTCAACGTATAGAGAAATGGAATCAGGTGGTTCGTGGAGGCATGGTTGGATCGGGTTCGAACAAGGGACAGGTCATTCCAAACCCAATTCTGACGTACCAGCAAGGGGGGATTTTGCCACACTTGCAGCAGACCTCCAAACCGACAATAGTTAGTCCTACCAACTTATTTCGATCACATGCCAATGGGAGATGGAGCAACCCGCCCTTTAAGTGGTTGAGCAAGGGAGAGTGGAAGGCAAAAAGGGATAAGGGCATATGTTTTCGTTGTGATCAGAAATATAGTATAGGCCACAAATGCAAAAATAAAGAGCTGTAAGTGATGGTGATATATGATGAAGAGGTAGAAGAGGTAGGAGTTGAGGGAGAAACGTTGGAAGAGGGAGAAGGAGAGCCGGGCAAGGGGGTGATGTCATTGAACTCTCAATGAACTCTGTAGTTGGATTGACTACGCCACAAACTATGAAGCTAAAAGGGGACATAGAGGGGCAGCCAGTAGTGGTGCTTATTGAGGGAGGAGCAACGCATAATTTCATAGCAACCGAGCTGGTGTAGCAGTTGGGTTTACCAAGGGTGGAAACAGCAGGATGTGGGGTAATTATGGGAACGGGAAAGACAATGCAAGGGGCTGGAATTTGCAAAGGAGTGAAGCTTAATCTCCAAAATCTACAAATTGTGGAGGATTTTTTACCTCTAGAATTAGGGAGCTCGGATGTAATTTTGGGAATGAAGTGACTAGCAGTCTGTAATACCCCGAGAGCCCAAGAATAAGTCTAAGAAGGGACTCTAGAGAAGCTAATATATATATCGAGGATAGTAAGGAAGGCAACAACACCAACTGGATACTTTTTGGGCTGAATGTGGATAAGAACTCTCGAGTTAAGCGTATTTGAGCTAGGGTAGCTCAAGAATGGGTGACCCCTGGGAAGTTTGCATAGGCCCATCAGGGTAAGTTGATCCGGTCCTTCCGATCGCTCGATGCGGGATGTTACAGGTGGTATCAAAGCCGACCCTTGGAGAAGGCGGTCCGATAAGGGCGAGGAGTGGCGTCAGGGCGTGAGGGTCTAAACAAGGAGCGGCTTTTGGCAAACTTCTAGGATGACATCCCCCAAAGGAGAAAAGATCTAGGACCAGTTGTAAGGTCACATGACGAGGACGTCATGTGCTCAAGGGGGGGAGAATGTAATACCCCGAGAGCCCAGGGTCAGGTCCAACAAGGGACTCTAGAGAAACTAGTATGTATATCGAGAATAGTAAGGAAATAAACAACACCAACTGGATACCTTTTGAGCTGAATGTGAATAAAGAACTCTCGGGTTAAGTATGCTTGAGCTGAGGTAGCTCAAGGATGAGTAACCCCTAGAAAGTTCGTGTAGGTCCATCATGGTAAGTTGATTCAGTCATTCTTATCGCTCGATGCAGGAATTTGCAGTCGTTGGAAAGGAATGAAGTTTAATCTCCAAAATCTACAAATTGTGGAGGATTTTTTACCTCTAGAATTGGGGAGCTCGAATGTAATTTTGGGAATGAAGTGGCTAGCAATCGTTGGAAAGATGAATGTGGGTTGGAAGACCCTCACGATGAAATTTTAGATAGGAGGCATAGTTGTAACATTGCAAGGGGACCCTACCTTAAGCAAGACCTTGGTGTCCTTGAAGGCTATGGTGAAAGCCTTTAAGGAAAATAGGGAGGGAATGTTGTTGGAATTGGGAACCCTGGCAGCCGAAATTAAAGAAGATCAAAAGGAAGCTCAATTGATGCTAATAGGGGTGTTGGCCAAGTTTGAGAGTGGTTTTTTTACACCGAAAGGGCTGCCACCTTGCAGGAGGAAGGATCATGCCAAAAATCTGGTTTCGGGAACCACACCGGTTAGTGTAAGACCCTATCATTACCCTTATTTACAAAAAATGATATTGAGAAGTTAGTGAGAGAGAAGTTGGCTACTGGAATTCTTCAGCCTGGTTCTAGCTCATTCTCTAGTGCGATGTTGTTGGTAAAGAAGAAGGATGTGGAGGGTGGCATTTTTTGTGTGGACTATAGGGCTTTGAACAAGGCCACTATTCCGGATAAATTTCCAATTCCCGTGATAGAGTTACTTGATGAGTTGCATGGTGTCATGGTCTTCTCCAACCTCGATTTGAAATCTGATTACCATTAGATTAGAGACAAGTCTGAGTATGTTCCTAAGACCACTTTCAAGACTCATGAAGGGTATTATGAATTCCTAGTAATGCCATTCGGGTTGACGAATGCGCCAACCACCTTCCAATCGTTAATGAGTGATATTTTCAAAAAATATTTGAGGCGTTTTATGTTGGTATTTTTCGATGATATATTGGTGTATAGCAGGAATTTTGAACAACACACACAATATTTATGTTGTGTCTTAAAGGTACTAGCAGATAACTGTTGAGTTATATGGATTATAGTCTAGGATTTATCCTATGATAGAGCCCATGGCCCATTGTATTTGTATATATATAGGTGTATAGTGTATGGATTTAATTAAGTGATTTTATACACATTTAAAGCTAGGTTTATTTCCTAAGTTTTACATGGTATCAGAGCCAAAATACAAACCTGCCCAGTTTACGACAACAGGGTTCGACTCTTCCTGATTTTCTTAGTCGGATGGCCTCTATTAAAGCTGAATTTAACTCATTATTACCTGCTGGTAAGACTGCTGCAGAAGATCTAGCTCAACGAGATAAGTTCTTCATGGTGTGTACTCTTGCTGCCATTGGTCCTGAGCTTGCTCCTGTTCGTGATCAGATTCTTGCTAGTCCTACTGTACATACTATGGATGAAGTGTATTCTCGTCTTCTTCGGGTTTCATCTGTTCCTACGATGCCTCCCTCTTCTGCAGGTGATCATTCAGTCATGGCTTCTCAGGTTCAGAGTACTAGCGAACAGGGCGGAGATCGTGGTAATCGGGGCAAACGCCCCAAGTGTAACTATTGTCACAAGTGGGGGCATACTAAGGAACAGTGTTATAAGTTGCATGGTCGCCCTCCTCGTGTTAATGTTGCTCATGCTGATGGTTCTCGATCTGAGTCATTTGATGGTCATCCACCGCAATCTGTCCTTCTCACTGGGGCTGACTATGATGACTATCTCAAGTATAAGACGTCCCAGCAAACCTCATCCACAGTTGCTTCTGTTGCCCACTCTGGTGATTCCACTGCCTGTCTCGCTCAGTCTTCCTCTTTGGGACCATGGGTCCTGGACTCAGGTGCTTCGAACCATATCTCTGGTAATCCCCATTTGTTCTCTCATTTTTCTAATTCTAGTTCTTTACCTTCTGTAACATTAGCCAATGGATCCAAAGCGATTGCTAAAGCTATTGGCACTGCCAAACCCTTACCTTCTCTGCCTTTGGATTCTGTCCTTTATCTTCCCCATTGTCCCTTTAATCTTGTCTCTGTTAGTAAACTTACACATGCCTTAAATTGTTCTATCACATTTGATGATCATTCTGTTACTATTCAGGATCGCGATACGGGACAGATGATTGGCGTCGGATGTGAGTCGCAGGGTCTCTATCATCTCAACCTTCCTGCATCGCCTATTGCTTGCTCGGTGACTGAGTCTCCTGTTCTTCTCCACAATCGTTTGGGACATCCTAGTTTGGCCAAGTTTCAAAAGATGATCCCCAGTTTATCTAGTTTGTCGTCTTTTCATTGTGAGTCTTGTCAACTTGGAAAACAGTCTCGCACTTCTTTTCCAAAGCGTGTCAATAATCGGGCTGTGTCCCCATTTGCTTTAGTTCATTCCGATGTCTGGGGTCCAAGTCGTGTCGTGTCTGTTTTGGGTTTTCAATATTTTGTAACGTTTATCGACGATTATTCTCGTTGCACATGGTTATATTTAATGAAAAATCGTTCTGAGTTATTCTCAATCTTTGAATCCTTTTGTGCTGAAATCAAAACCCAATTTCATACCTCTGTCCAAGTCTTGCGCAGTGACAATGCCCCTGAGTATTTTTCTATTCCCTTTACTACCTTTATGTCTTCTCAGGGGATCTTGCATCAGTCATCTTGTGCATATACACCGCAGCAGAATGGAGTTGCTGAGCGTAAAAACAAACATTTGATTGAAACTGCTTGCACTCTTATTCTACATCATCATGTCCCATTTCGCTTTTGGGCTGAAGCTGTCCTTGCTGCTTGCTATCTCATTAACAGGATGCCCTCATCGGTTCTTCAGCACCAGATTCCTCACTCTCTCTTGTTTCCTGATCAACCATTATATATTCTTCCTCCACGTGTCTTTGGTTGCATCTGTTTTGTCCATAATCTGTCTCCCAGTCATGATAAATTGTCTGCTCGGTCCATCAAGTGCATTTTTCTTGGTTACTCTCGCCTTCAGAAGGGTTATCGGTGTTATTCTCCTGACACTCGCCGCTATTTTCTTTCGGCAGATGTTACCTTCTTTGAGTCGTCTCCTTTTTACTCTTTGCCTCATTCCGAGTGTCAACCCATTTCTGAGGCCATCCCTCTTCCCGCGAGTCCTCCTGCTCCTATTCTCCCTGTTCCTTCATCTACCCCATTGCAGGTTTATCATCGGCGTCATCAGCCTCGGTCTCCTCCCGGTGGAGATGTTGCTCCTGCGCCTTCTCCCGCATCTCCTACTACTTCAGCGACTCCTACTGCCTCACATCCTGCTCCAATCTCTCCACTTGCCGCGGTCTTGCCTTCTGAGGATCTGCTTCCTATTGCCCTTCGAAAAGGTACTCGTTCTTCTCGCAATCCTCACCCCATTTATAATTTTCTTAGCTATCACCGTCTCTCGTCTCCTTTTTGTGCTTTTGTGTCTTCCTTATCCTCTGTTTCAGTACCTAGGACTGTTAGTGAGGCACTTTCTAATCCGGGGTGGCGACAAGCAATGGTGGATGAGATGACTGCTTTGCATTCCAATAGTACTTGGGATTTGGTTCCTTTACCCCCAGGGAAATCTCTTGTCGGCTGTCGGTGGATCTATACTGTCAAGGTGGGTCCTGATGGGCAGGTTGATCGCCTCAAGGCTCGTTTGGTTGCCAAAGGATATACTCAGGTTTATGGCCTTGACTATGGTGACACTTTTTCCCCTGTTGCTAAGATGTCCTCTATGCGTTTGTTTCTCTCTATAGCAGCTATGCGCCACTGGCCGTTGTATCAATTGGACATTAAGAATGCCTTCTTACATGGTGAGCTTCAGGAGGAGATTTATATGGAGCAACCTCCTGGGTTTGTTGCTCAGGAGGAGTCTGGGCAGGTTTGTAAACTCCGTCGCTCATTATATGGGTTGAAGCAGTCTCCTCGAGCTTGGTTTGGTCGTTTCAGTGCTGTCATTCAAGACTTTGATATGACTCGTAGTGAGTCTGATCATTCGATTTTTTATAAACACACATCACAGGGAAGGTGTATATATTTGGTTGTCTATGTGGATGATATTGTTATTACCGGTGATGATGAGGATGGTATTATTCAGTTGAAGAAACATCTTTTCCATAATTTTTAGACTAAGGACTTGGGGTTACTTAAATACTTTCTTGGCATAGAAGTTGCTCAGTCCAATTCTAGTATTGTTATCTCTCAACGGAAGTATGTGTTAGACATTCTAGAAGAAACTGGGATGCTTGATTGTAAACCTATAGATTCTCTTATGGACCCTAATGTAAAACTCTTACCAGGACAGGGGGAGCCTCTTGCCGATCCTGGAAGATACCGCAGGCTAGTCGGAAAACTTAATTATCTCACTATCACTCGCCCAGATATTTCTTTCTCAGTCAGTGTTGTCAGTCAGTTTTTACAGTCTCCTTGTGATAGCCACTGGGATGCGGTAGTTCGGATTCTCAGGTATATTAAGGGAGCTCCAGGTAGAGGACTATTGTATAAGGACAGAGGTCATACTCGAGTAGTCGGATATTCTGATGTTGATTGGGCAGGTTCTCCTTCTGACAGACGGTCTACTTCAGGATATTGTGTTCTGGTTGGAGGAAACCTAATATCTTGGAAAAGTAAGAAGCAGGAGGTTGTTGCTAGGTCGAGTGCCGAAGCAGAATATCGTGCTATGGCCTTGGCAACGTGTGAATTTATCTGGTTAAAACAATTACTTCAGGAGCTCAAGTTTGGGGAGATATCACAGATGAGATTAATTTGCGACAATCAAGCTGCATTACATATTGCTTCCAATCCAGTCTTTCATGAGAGGACCAAACATATCGAGATAGATTGTCACTTCATCCGAGAGAAGATTTTATCTGGTTGTATTACCACAGATTTTGTCAATTCCAATGACCAGTTAGCAGATGTCTTCACTAAGTCTCTCAGGGGTCCTCGAATTGAGTATATTTATAGCAAGCTTGGCGCATATGATATATATGCTCCAGCTTGAGGGGGAGTGTTGAGTTATATGGATTATAGTCTAGGATTTATCCTATGATAGAGCCCATGGCCCATTGTATTTGTATATATATATAGGTGTATAGTGTATGGATTTAATTAAGTGATTTTATACACATTTAAAGCTAGGTTTATTTCCTAAGTTTTACAATAACCAACTCTTTACCAACAGAAAAAAGTGTGTGTTTGGGCAGCTAGAAATTGAATATTTAGGCCATATTATATCTAAGCAAGGGGTTTCAACCAATTGAAATAAGGTACAAACCATGTTAGATTGGTCATCTCCTACAACGGTAAAGGAATTGAGAGGGTTTCTTAGGCTCACGAGATATTATAGACGTTTTGTGAGGGATTATGGCAAGTTGGCAAGGCCTCTAACAGAGAGATTAAGGAAAAATAATTTATTTTGGGATGTGGCAGCCGAGCAAGTCTTCTAGGAACTTAAGGCTAAAATGGTATCCCTATCTGTTTTAGCCTTGTGAGACTTTGGGAAGCCCTTCGTTATTGAATCTGATGCTTCGGGACAAGGTATGGGGGTTGTATTAATGCCAGAGCAAAGGCCCATTGCTTATTTAAGTCATGCTTTCGGTCAGTTAGGGAGGAAAAAATTTGTTTATGAGAAGAACTGATGACCATAGAATTTGCCGTGCAAAAATGGACACTACTTGTTAGACAGGAAGTTTGTGGTTTGAACTGATCAAAGAAATCTCAAATACTTGATGGAACAACGGGTGGTGAGTCCAGAATAATTGAAATGGATGGTGAAATTGATGGGATTCCAATTTGAGATACAATATCGGCTAGATTTGGAGAATAAAGCTGCTGATGGGTTGTCACCAATCTGCCACTCAGCAACAATACTGGCCTTAACAATGCCTAAGGTGGTCTAAATTGATCAGTTAGCCTACGAGGTAGAAGCAGATAGAAGATTGCAAGGGATTATCAAAGATCTCCAAGAAGATCCTTCTTCACAACGTAACTTCCAGCTAGTGAGCAACCATCTCCTTTACAAAGGAAGGCTGTATTTACCAAAGGGATCCACTCTTATTCCATTGTTACTTCATGAGGGGCATGAAGGAAGTGTAGGACATTCAAGGTTCTTAAAAACTTACAAAAGGGCGGTGGCAAATGTTTATTGGCAGGGAATGAAAAGGGGCATATTTGGTATGTAAGTGATTGCTCGATTTGCCAACAAAATATGTATATGGCCTTAGCACCAGGGGGACTCTTGCAGCCCCTTCTGATCCCAAACCAAATTTGGGATGACATTGCTATGGACTTCATTGAGGGATTGCCAAAATCTAGCAAGATGGACTCAATTTTGGTGGCAATGGACAGACTTAGTAAGTATGGGCATTTTATTGGCCTTAAACATTCATTTACAGCTAGGGAGGTGGCAAGAATTTTTATTAAAGAAATGGTGCGGCTTTATAGAATGCCAAGGTCCATTGTATCGGATAGAGACAAAATTTTCATAAGCAAATTTTGGGAGAAGATGTTCCGACTACAAGGCACCAAACTCAACAGAAGCACAGCCTATCACCCTCAAAAGAATGGGCAAACGGAGGTACTTAACCGGACTTTGGAAACCTACCTATGCTGTTTTGCTTCCTCCAAACTGAAGGCATGGTACATATGGCTACCTTGGGCTGAATTATGGTATAATACCTCCTACCACATAGCTACCAGGGTGACTCCATTCCAAGCAGTGTATGGGCGAGAACCACCACCCTTATTGAGGTTTGAGAGGGGAACTACCCCTATTTCAATGGTGGAGCAGCAGTTGATTGAGAGAGATTTAATCCTTGAGGAATTGAAAACATAGTTGATGAGAGCACAAGCAGTGATGAAGAAAGGAGCAGATCTGAAAAAAAGGGAGGTGAAGTACAAAGGAGACTTGGTTTATTTGAAATTACAGCCATATCATCAGAAATCATTGGTCACTCGTGCAAATGAAAAGTTGGTTGCCCGATATTATAGTCCATTTGAAATTGAGAAAGAAGTAGGCCCGATAGCCTATAAGCTAATACTGCCACCTCATTGCCCTATCCATCCCGTATTCCACATGTCCCAACTACGGGAGGCAAGAGGGCATTGAAAGCTAATGTGGAAATTCTCCAACAGCTTAATGAAGAACTTGAGATACTGGTAGAACTGAAGGCAGTGCTTGGAGTTCGACTGGGGACCAGAAAGAACTTACAAGGATTAGAGGTGCTCATATAATGGAAGGGGCTACCATCGTTAGAAGCTACTTGGGAGCCTTACCACTTGATCCAGCAGCAATTCCCATTTTTCCACCTTGAGGACAAGGTGAAAGTTGGGGGTAAGGGAGTAATGACAAGCCCCCGATCCACTGGACGTGCCAAAGACGGTCCAAGGGGAAAGGATAGGAGAGTAAATTGGCTTACTAGCACAACAGCTAACCATGTGAGGAGGGGTAGAGTTGGAAATCACTCGCTGGTTTGTGTAACAAACCAATAGGTGCGAATCCAAATTTGATTAGATGAGGAGGAGAAGAAAATATAAAGAGGGGAGAAAATTGTAGGAGAGCAAGCTGATTTTGGATTTAGTTCTTCTGGATAGTTAAGGGCCTCTCGAATGCCTAATTTTCTTTTATAATTTCGATTGGAGTTGGTGAATTGAATCAAAGTTTCAGTGATTTTCTTTCTAGTACTCATCACCTACATTCATTTCTTTCTCGGAATTCAATTGGAATTCCCTCAATTGTCCAACCCATAATCTAACGCTTGACACCACCCTAAATCTGGGGGTCAAACTGAACGGGTTAACCGATGTTTGGAGACCTATTTGAGGTGCCTTTGTTTCTTACATCCAAGGGGGTGGCATTAGTGGTTGTACTTAGCTCAGTGGTGGTATAATTCTTGCCACTACAGTTCCACAAAAATGACCCCTTTCAAGGCCCTCTATGATTACAAGCCACCTCTGCTCCCTACCATTCCGAAAAATGCCACAGTGGCTATCGTGGATTCCTACTTACAATAGAGGCAGCAGGTGTTGAAAATGTTATGAAAGGAATTGGTCAATGCCCAGAACAAAACAAAGCAGTTTATAGATTGGAGGAAAAGTGACAGGGAATCTGTAAAGGGGGACAAGGTATATCTTAGGCTCAAACATGCTCATCTGAAGGCCTTAGCAAAAGGCCAGAATTCCAAACTTAGCTGCAAGTACTATGGGCCCTATCCTATTTTAGCAAGGATAGGTAAGGTCGCCTACAAGCTATAGCTACCCCCGAATTCCCAAATCCACTCGATGTTTCATGTATCCTTACTCAAGAGGTTAGTTGGAGCAAATCTAGTGAGTACAACTTAGCCCCCCCACCCCCCCACCCCCTACATCTTGATCCTAATGAGGCCTTAAAACACTTGGCTATCCTTAATAAAAGGATCGTATACCGACAAGGACCCCCATTGACACAGGTGTTAGCACAATGGTCTAACCTTCATCCCAAAAATAACCAGTGTTATTAAAGGCGCACCTAGGCACAATGCCAACCAAGGCGTAGCTTTGGCACCTGGAAAGGTCCCAAGCGGGCGAATGCTAGCAAGGCGCGCCTAGGCCCTCAGGCGCAACCTTAGGCTTAGGTGCGCCTAGCTATTTTTTAATAGAATTTTGATTGTTTTATCTTTCAAATGTTTATTACTATAATTTTTAATGGAATCCTAATAAGAAAAGAAAACTTTTCAAATTCCAAGTAAATACTAATTGGAATTGATATTTTATTTATTGTTGTGTTTTTTAATAGAATCCAATCCTAAAAGGAAAAGGAAACTTCTCAAATTCCAATTCCAATTATAACTAAATACTAATTGAAGATGAAGAGGAAGAGGGATATGATGTGGAAGAAGAGGATAATGGAGATGATGCTTCTGATGATGGGAATAAAGAAACATTAGATCTTGATGATGAAAATGATTTTTACATTATTTAAAATTCATAATTAGTTAATCTTAATTAGGATTTAAGATCTACAATTGTTTAAGATTTAATCTAAATTTAGTTAAAGACTTTTCTTACAAATTCTTTTAACTTTTGTGATACTTATATATCGGTTTCTAAAATATGATTGGATGTGATTTGCTGGAATTTACAGGTATGTAACTTGTTTTAATATTTTTCTTAGTTAGTATACGTTGAATTTTTTAATTTTTTTTATAACAAGCTTGTGAATATATTATTAGGAGTTAGAACATATTTTATACCTTATTTTTCAAATAGAACATATATTTTTTCTTTTTCTTTTTTTTTTTTTTGTTAGCATGCGCCAAGTTCAACTAGGCGTGTGCCTCACCTTGTGCCTCAAGCTCCAAAATCCTTGTGCGCCTTAGTGCGCCTTGAGCCTTCAGTAACACATGAGAATATTTCTCCAACTTGCTCAACCAATTTCGAAAGGTGGCTGGATTACTCTGAACTTCTTGAGGGCAAGAAGTTTTCAAGGGGGGGGGGGATTGTCATGGGATTACTATCCAATTCTCCTGCCTAATTCTCTCTCCCTTCTCTCTAATCCTCTTTTCCCCCTTATCTCTCTGTTCTTCCCCCATTTCTTCCTAATTCTCCTCAATTCAAGGGAGAATTCCCCTTTGTCAGATTCCACTCTAACACCTATTGAGGTGGCTTTTCTTATTTTCTTATTTGGATAATGCCTTTACAGGTTACTCTTAACCCCAAATACTAGAGAAGCTAGGGTTGGTGATGAATTACGCATGCACAAAAGGCATCAATAATCTGATGTGCAATGGGCAATGTAAGCTACCACTTTTTATATTTTGTTCTTGCAGTCAAAGCATGTGTTATCTAGAGTTAAACACACCTTTTTAAGGGGAAAAAAATAAAAAAAAGGGCATTAGAGTTGCACATACTTGAGATATTGCTCCTTTTAACATGATGTCACCCCTTTGGATGGAGGGTATTGGATGGCGTTTGATGGACAATGAGAAAGAAAGACATAATGGAAGGGAGTTTGGCTCCTGAAGTTGCACCATTTGTCCATGCTTTGATCTTCTACAGCAATTATCTTTCGTGGATTTATTGCTAAAAATCATCCCAAAAGTACTGCAATGTACGATTGCCAATTACCCTAATATGTTTTCTCACCCAATATTTGATCAAACGTGAGTTATCATTAAATTTAAACTTACAGTAAAAATAAACTTTGGACCACAAGCATAAAAGATACAGGAGACATAATAAGCAAAATAATGTCTTAAAAGATGATGGATCAGATTGGATTGGTGATATCTGAATCACGATTCTACTACACTCCAATAAGGCCGTATACGAAAACGAGAATTCCTACTACCTCAAAAGGGATTTTCCGCACAAATAAACTTTTCTTGGTGCCTACCCAAAGAATAAACCAACACATCCCAATCTAAAAAAGCGAATTAATAGACTAGGAATTAAATGAAGAACATACCAGCGTCGCCGTCGGAAGAATCCCAGGGGTAGAACCCGAACGGATCGTCAAATGAGAAATTGCCAGAGCCGGAGGAGGCCTTGGCGGTGCAGACGAGGCGGGAAGAGGGCCGAGGAGGGCGAATTAACGAGAATCTATGGGGCGAAGCGAGCGGGCAAGAGGAAGACGAAGACGAGGAAAGCGGCGTCTCTTTGGCGCGAGAAATCGAGGCGGCAAAAGAGGTGGAGAAGCAGCAGAGGGCGCAAGTTTCCGGCATTGTGGAGAGAAGACAGAGATGAAGGGATTCAGAACCTCAGCAGGGATTGGAGGAATCTGGCGACGAATCCGGCGAGGAATTTAGAGGGATTAGGATTTGGAAGAAGAATTGGGGAAAGAAAGGCCAATTTTCAAAATCCAAGAAAATTCCGACGCCACAGATTTGGTAGGCCACGTCATCCCAAGCAGGATTTATATTTATTTAAATCCTTGATAAATTTATTATTATTTATTTAAATTGTTTTTTCGCAAACTAGCGGCTGAAGAGAACGAGAACTTTTCTTTGTTTTGGCGCCACACGGCGGAATGCCACGTGTGCAAAGCCATGTTTTAAATTCGTCCACCACCAAGTGGCCGCCCTTTGTTTGTTTCTCGAGAATTTATTTCATTGCAAGAAGATTTTCCTTTCTAGGGAAAATAAGAAGTTCATTGCAAGTCCATTGATAATATAAATATGGGCCACAGCCCGTGGGCCTAAGCCCAAGCCCTTGGGCTACGCAAAAATTGGATTCTTGAACTTACTTTCTGCAATGGCCCAATTTTCTTTGGGCTTCTTCTTCTTCTTCATCTTACAAAGAAAAACGATAAAAAGGAAGAAAAAAAAAAACCCTATTTATTTCATTTTATTTTGTAATATAAAGAAATAAAAAAAAAGCTTAATTTATTTGAAGCTATCTGGTCATAGTTTTCTGAAAATGCCATCATTTTGGCGAGAATGATTTTTAGAACCCGTAAAAATATTTTGTATTTGGTAAAATTAAGATTTTTTTTCAAACCATTTTTAATATAATTCTTCAAACCAGGCTATATTACTATTTCCAAAAAATAATATTAATTGGATTTGAAACAGAGAAGGCTCTGTCTATCTGGTTTTCTTTGCCATTTTCCCATCACATTTTCTTTTCCCTGGTTCCAAACACAGAGAGAGAGAGAGATGGGTCCGAAAGGGTTAAAATTTGAGCACACTTTGGCCATATCTCTATCTAAGATTATGACATAAAGATGGGTATAGCTATTGAGCTCCTGCTTCATCAATAATTCAGATGCACATGCACTCCTCTCCTTGCTCCACTGATTTTAATGGAAAACACTATAGCAAGCACCTCTCTCTCTCTCTCTCTCTCTCTCTCTCTCTATATATATATATATATGCATCATAATAATGTTCTCAATCAGTGGTCCATCACCAATATTGTATCCTCTGGCCTCGGAATTCATTTTGATGATTTCATCCCCGTTAATGCTGTGTTAAATTAATTACTCTCATACAATATAACATCATCTTTGTTGGGTGATCTATATAATTACATTCACTTTCTTGATTTATTGCAGTAGACTCTTGTCCTTAGAAACAAATAGTTTTCTTTCCATCTTCAAATTAATAAGGCAGATGATTTTATTTTAAGAAATGGAAAGTTCAATGCATGAATGAAGCACTTTGGACAAACACTTCAATATTCCCACATATGGCAACATAAAATGGTCCAACATATTGCTCTCTCGTTCAAAACTCTTTTAAGTTTCAGAATACATGCATGAATTGTCAGGTTTCTCATTGACCCTTTGAACTTCACTTCCTTGTTAATAAGAAGGTGCCCTTGTTGTGGATGGGCTATGGCTCGATCCTCAGTAATTTCTATCTATATAATCTTATAATTGTCAGTAAGATCTTTTATAATTAATATCATATTTAAGTGACTTCCTTCCTTCGATCGTTCTTATATTCAAGGCTTCCATTTTCAAACTTGACAGCTTATTAAATTCAGAAACACCAACAGATGAATGGGCCCAGAGGAAAGCTAAGCTAAGCTAAATCAAGAGGAAAGAAGCTTCTTTCTGTTCTCTTTTTCTTTCTCTTCTTTCGTTTTTGTTTTAATTTCTCTGTAGCAACTCTATCTTGTTTTTCATAGTCAATGAAGTAAGATGTGGAAGTCACCATCTTCAGTAGACAAAGACAAGTCCTCTCTAACAATCTCTGCCTCCTTTGCCGTCACTTCTCCATCATTGTATCATTTGAACACTACTTCTCCCCCACCATTTATATTTTTCAAAATGTTATTTATATTTTTGATACGACACATAATATAAAATATTAATAAAAATTTTAAATTAGAGACTTATTAATCTACTTTACCTGATAGAATTACCGATGAACTTAATCGAAGGATGTCAAAAAGACCAAAATATCATCGTCTAAATTACAAATTTATAAAATATATCATTGTGTTGCCCACTACTCTCTCTACTCTCCATGGTCGCCAATGCAACCATCGATCGCCGCTGCTTTCACCTTGCCAACCACCGCTGTGGCAATGCAGCGGTAAGACGAAGGCAGCGACAGTCGATAGTTGCATCAACTATCATGGAGAAATGAGAGAGCAGCGGGCAGATTTTGAAAATTTATAATTTTAATGAGGGTATTTTTTTGACACTCTTTAATAACTCTCTTGATTTATCTCTGAGGCAAAGTAACAGTGCTCGGCTACGAATAACAGTTCCATTATATTTTCCAATCACCAGCACTAACCCTACTTTTTCAGCTGATCTTCAGCTACCAGTCTGGCCTTTTTCTGGAAAATTTTCCAGGAAAAGGAACACCTTTTTCTTCCCATTATTTTATGGATATTGGTTCTCTCTTTACCAGTACAATGCCCAGTACTTGCTTGGCCCGAATGAACGTGCACTTGCCTCTTACTTCGATCAATCTAATACTAAGACTACCCCCCATTTGTTGCTATCAAACACATTTTTGTGGACCAGACTGGTTATGGTTATATTACAAAAAAAATTCTTAGGTTAAATGTTTTGTACGAAAATTATGGGTAGAAATTATATATAAAGGTTTGAACCTTTTTCATGTGAATAATATGGTACTGTATGAGAGAACATGCCTGGCACATGCCAAGGGCCAGCTCTTGTTCTCCAATGGCATTTTTGAATCAGAATGATGTGACGATCATAGGGTTAGTCACATTGAAAAAAAAATTAGTTGTGAGCCGTTAAAGTGAAGTATATTAATTTTCTAAAATTTCATTACTGTTATCAATATTGTTAATTAGTGATGATTTTTGGTTAAATTTTGTGGCTGAAATAGCTAGGCATTGGGTTAAGGAAAATAAGGGAGAGGGGGATGAAAGTGACAAAAGAAAAGGGATGGACCAAAGGCAAGGAGGAAGGTGCAAAAGTGGTCACAAACCAACAACACATGCATATGCATATGATCACAGACCCACTCCCACCCCCAAGATAATATGTTTCTTATTAGTCATTCAAACCTCTCTTTCTCTCTCATTGACATTTGTCACTAAAGTCAACTTTAATCGATTCTTTTTTGATCCATTCACACCTCCACTGCTAAATTCCTCCTACATATCATAAATATCCAACACTTCTCATTTTCTTATTTTGAGTTTGTCTTGACTCTAATAATTTTTAATAAAATTTATAATAATGAAAAGAAAAATAAAACTCTTAAGCCGTGTCTCGTATTACTTTAACAACAAGAAATATGTGAGATGATGTGTTATTTCAATGCTCCTTTCTTTCTTTCTTTCTTTCTTTCCTTTTTGCTTTTTTGCATTACAAATGATATATGCTTCCTCAACAAAATAATGGACTATCAATTAGAATAGCATCAGTGTGCATTCATTAAACTAAGACTAGAAAAGCTTGTGAGGAAGATGCCTAAAGCATGCATTTATGGTATGGCTTCAAATAAATAGTTAATAATGGTTATTATTAACTCTCCCACCTAGAAAAGCAAAAGCAAAGATACTGCTGAACCCACCTAAGCAAAGTACATACAAAACCTACTTAATAATAATAATAATAAGTGATGTGATTCATTTAGTGCAGGGCAGCAAATGTATATGTTTAAAGAATGGTTTGCTTTCCAACCGAACCACCCCAATTTGAAGGAAGTGACAGTTTGGATTACAGATTAATTAGTTGAGTTTTATGGATAATATATAAATATATGAGTGCTTTGAACCATAAATTAAATATTTAATAATTAATTAGTTGCTCTGAAAGCCCAGCTGAGAGTGGGATCAAATGATTTAATTTTAATGAGAGATGAATCAATTTTTCAAATCTTGACAAACTGCTGCTTGAACTGATGAGTTGGTAATGATGATCATATGATTGCTTCCTTTGGCCACTATTTTTAATGTTATTGAAATAATATTGTGGGGTTTGAGAGTTCAAGATTACATTATATATGTTGGATTTATATATAATATCCATTGTTTAGGTTTAGAGCTGGTAGGGATTTGGAAACATATGCTGGCTGGCTGGCTACTATGGAAGACTATATATTCATAACTTACCCATAATCTAAAAGTTCTATATTCTTCTTTTGTTTTGCATTAATTTGAAGGCAAAGAACATCATGGTGCCACTGTTATCTAAAATAGAAACCCTAAATGCAAATTGAGATGGCCATGTCATGGAGAAGCATGCTTTGTTGCCCCCAAAAGCTACCTAGAAAAAGCTGCTTTTAGATCAACCATCAATTCAGAACTGTTCCCAAGCAGGACCTTATGCACCCAATTGCTTTGTCAATTGTCACTCCCTTTAGTTAGATTCAATTTGAGGCTTAGACTTTCTCACTGTTCTGATTGTGAATATATACCTTAGTTTGAAATATTTTCGAATTTATTTCTTCTTAAGATTAATTAATTCATTCATTAAAAGCTAAAGGGTTTCCAGTGAATTAAACGGTTGATTAAAGTAACAATCTAGCAGTTTGTGGGCAATTAATTAATTAACATCATGCAATGCATGGAAGCGAGGACCATGCATTAATGAATAATCAATATGCATTAGGGACATTACCCTCTTTGATTTGCTCAAAGTTTAATTGGATTTGTGGTAACTGGCAGACAAAGAAATAGCCAGAAAAGAAGTGATTATCACGATGATTAAACATAATCAACACAAACCACAAGGGTTTGTAGCCAATACACCCAACAATTAACTTCATTTGCATGAAACCATGTACTTATTGCAAATCATAACCAATGAGTACACCTATTGATAAAAAGTATATATGGTTAAATTAATTTGACAAGGTGGGTAAAAAAAAATTTAAAATGATGAAGATCTCAATTTTTTTAAATAAAAAGATTAAATCAGTATCAAGATTAATTGATGTTGCTAGGAACTACGACTCAAACTATTAAATGTTAAGACTCTTGTAAGAGTGGAGTTTATATTCTTTATAATGGATTCCAACAATCAAGTTAGTGCTTGATATTTGTACATCAAAAAGCAAACAACAAAACAGTAAATATGTTTTTATAATATATTGGTGTCTATCTTGTGGAGATCAACTACTTATATAACTCAACTTATAACGAACAAGAGAGATTCTTGATAAGATTTTTCTCGTTGATTGTTGGGATATGATTCTTAAGTTTGATTGATTTGTAGATTTCAAATCAAGTAAAAAAAAATTCAACATATTTGTGATGGTTTTCTAACCAAATTAAAAGTGTGACCTGAATCGTAATTTTATAAAAGAATATGTATTTTTATATATAAAATAATCTCATTAACTTTTTTATTATAAAATCTTCATGTAATCTCCTAATAATTGCCAATCATAGAAAATATGACCGAAAGATAAATATCTTTTTGGTCTAATTTTCCTCCTCAATGTCATGTCTTTCATTAATGTTTTGTGTTGAATTTGTATAAATCCCCTTTTGTTAGGCTGTCTTATCGTAGCTTTACCAATAACGTTTGCAATTATTTTCCTGATATAACACATAACAAAGTCATCTAAATTGGGAGTGATGTAAGCCATTCCTTTATTATCACTATGGCCCATTAAAGATATGTTTAAAGTTGAGATAAAATTTGAGTTAATGTAGAAGAGTGTTATTAGGTTAAAATTAATTTTTTTTTAATAGAATCGATTAATCTTAGTTAATTCAGTTTAATTTTGTACTAAATTCTCATTGGGTATACAAAAAAGAAAAATCAGTTTTTGCTTTGATTTAACACTAGTATATATTTTTGCTTTTAATTGAATTAAATGAAATATATTATTTAAAAAATACCATTGAGTTCTAACGTATTTATCCAAATACTGCTAATGTAAACCAAAGACCAAAAAAGTATAAAAGACCAAAATAACTTTTTGGAATAAAAAGGTGTAATTTTTTCCTAATCGAAAGTTATGCACAACGCGTAAATTGGATAACTTAAACATCTAAAAATCATTTCAAGAGTCATACAAAAATGATAGATATTATTCATAAAGAATTTTAATTTTAATAAGGTCTTGAAATATGAAAATAAATATTATGCATAAAAATCTGAATCTTAGCCAATTTTTAAAAAAAGACATTATCCATAAGAATAAAGATTTTAGAGAATTTAAGAAAAATTCTATGCTCCTCTATGAATAAACTTGCACTTGTTCTAAAAAATATACATATCTAATACTGAATTTCATACAAGTCTTTAATATTTGACTTAAGCATTAGGGTATCTGTACGAGAACTTTTTACTGTGTCCTCTAATTATTTTCTTTTTTATAGAGTTTAAGTAGCTTAACAATAACTTTTTCTATCAATAAATTTATTATTATGTTTAAACGACAATAGTAACAATACTTATTAAACAACTTAAATTCCTATTAATTTTTTTAAAAAATAAATTCCTATTAAATGTAACATAGGTATTTGGACTTTAGCTCAACTATTTTTTTTTAAAAAAAAAAAAGCTTCCAGAGATTCCCATGCATGCATTTATATGTTTTTGTTAGGTTAGATTAGGTGTGAAAGGATAGAAATATGTTTATATATATATATATATGGGTATTTAGACTTTAGCTCAACTAATTTTTGTTAAGGAACATAATTTTGTAAGTGGTACAAAGAACACGCATTATTTCATGCACAGATTCTATTGTATAAGATGATGAATAAAGTATTGTATCAATCACACACTACATGTAATTTCACACAAACTTTACCATGCATCATGGCGTGGGTGATCCTCTAAAAATTCAATTAGAGAAATACTCAAACTTATATCAAACGACTCAAAAAGTCTAGGGACAGGAATGTAAGTTGGAACAGTGTCAAAGGATTCATGCATGTAGTGTATCAAGAGGGGGGGGGGGAATCTGGGAATTGCAGGCCAAGATGGATGGATTGTCAAAGTGGTGGATGGATGCTGCAGGGTACATGACACATGAGAGACTGCGTGATGGTCCACCATTTGACAATGAATAGATTACATGAGAAGAGATCCATAGCCATTGGCCAATTCAATCAACTGAAAAGACCAAAAGAGAGAGAGAGAGAGAGAGAGTGTTGGTGTCAAATGTGAGACTCACTTCTCATCAAAGCCTATAATTAAGGTCTTCAGTATCCATAGCTAATTAGGAAGAGCCGAGAGTGGTTGTGAATCAATGTATCTCTCTCTCTCTCTCTCGTGTAACATCAAACTAGCAGGTAGAAGGGTCAGGGTCCTTCCCACCCACTGCCCCCATGACAAGCTACATCACCTCAACAATAAACCCAAAATAATGTGGCATTACTTGTTAAATATGCATTATAGAAACTGATCAAAAACCGAGGCTTATTGAGAATAACTTTGAAGGCTTCTTTATGATCTGTTGTGGGTAATTAAGTACTGGTTTTGGGCATAAACTCTGTGAAAGCCTGATTAAAGTAAAGCCGATGGGGTCTGACTCAAACACCTCAGATCTCTCCAAAGATGAGCAAAACCCACACCCCCCCAATTAATATGGGCTTAATTCAGTGATCCAAGTGACGGCCTCTAAGCAAAGTACTCTTTAAATGAAAACAGCTAGGTTTACAGAACAATATTAATTGGTCGGTTAGTGTAATCTCTGAGTTGGCTGTCAGGGTTCTAGAAAAGAGAAAAACAAAAACTAAGGGGGAGAATTAAAGAAATAAAAATAAAAACTAAAAAGATCACATTTGGAGGGAGGGAGGAAGGAATCAACAGATTTGGCTGCAGATTTTCTGACAAATTAGCAGAGGGCTTAGAGGTTTTCATAAACTTAAAAGTAATTAAAATTTAGTCTGAGTTTGCAAATTGAAAAATTATTTTGTTGGGGGTGGTGGTGTGGGTGTGTGAAAGAGAAAAGAAAAGGGGGCTGAGAGTGAAAATAGAAAAAGGAAGGGGCTTGTCATTGAACAGTCAAAGTTGAATGTAGGAAATATCCTCCCAGAGTAAGAGGAGACAGGCCATCCATCCATCCAGCATGGTTGGTTTGAAATTTTCTAAACTTTGAAAACACTCTTTCTTTCTTTCTTTGGGATAGATTTTATCTGTATATTATGTCAATTTAAAAATATTTAATTATTATTTATTAAAAATTTATATAACCTAATTTGTAGTCCATTCTTTTAAGAAATTACATCAAAATTCCATAATTTGAGTCGTTTTCATTTAAATTTTATATAATTTCTTTCTTCATTTTTTCAAAAATCTCATCTTAAATTGGGGACAAATTTGTTAGTTGAATGTAAAAAATGTCTAAAATATAAGCACAAATACTTAATGAGGCTCACAAATATAAATTATTATTAATTTTAAATAGAATTTATTATTGTCAAAATATAATAATTAAAATTTTTAAGAGTAGGATACTTGTAAATGCCGTCGGTCTCGACATGAGAACAAAGATCGCTTCCGAAGGTTGAGCAGGTGACTGTCTCACGGAATGATCCTTTCAAAGGAGCTTGGGGATGTGACGGAGAGCTTGCTTCCGAAGAAATGGACATGCTCTTTCTCAGGATCTTGGCTTTAGCGTGGACTTCCGAAAGAAATGGATGATACTTCTGAAGGAACTGTATGACAAATGTTAGAAAGCTCGTGAGACTTTCCTCCCACAAAGATCTTTCGACGCTTAAGTTAGTACGAAAAGAAAATAATCGCGAGGAATGGAAAATAAGCTAAATTTTGGGAAAGGAAGTTGGGAGAGAAATATTGGTATCGGGGGATCCTTTTTTGAGTGTTAAACCTGTTCTTTTATAGAGATCGAGCAGTGAGCATACATGATTTTTTTAAAGGGTCATTCTCAGCAGTTTTCGAAGGGTCCTTTCGAACGACTCTTCCTCAGCAGCTTCTGATTTTTTCTGCAATGCTTGGACTTCTCTCTTCCGATTATTGGGGGACAACAGAAATATTATAAATTTTCTCAATTTATAATATTTATTTGTGGTATGGGATTTCTAAACAAAATATATCAACCTTAAAATGTAATAATAAGTGGAAGCTAGTGGGGTTTTGATTACGTCCCAGAAGAACCGCTAGTTAAAGCAGCGGTTTGGTGGCGTAGAAAATATTTTCTTTTATTTATGGTCCAGACACTCAAACGATGACTTAACGTGGAGTCTCTCTCTCTCTCTCTCTCTCTCTCTCTCTCGGCCGCGGCGTCATCGTCTCATCATCTTCATCCGTCGTATTCGGTGTTCCAAAGGGAGAGTTTTTTTACAGAAGAAGCAACTGAAAGAAACCACCCGAACTGTAAAACAAGCAAAAACCAGTCCACAGTCGAAAAGCAAATGACTGTAAAAGCATCCAAAAGTTGCAAAGATAGAAAGAAGGCGGAGGAGGGGTGCGTCTGTTTGTAAGTTGCAAAGCAATGTCACCACAGCAACAAGAAGACTCCGAGGAGATGAAGACGACGACTGAGCAGTGGAGATGGTCCGAAATGCAAGGACTGGAGCTCGTTTCAGAGGCCCCCTTTAAAGCCACCTCTACTCAGCCAAGAACCCCATTCCAAGAGAAGGAGAAGGAGAAGGAAAAGGAAAAGGAAAAGGAGAAGGAATTGGCCGGAGAGAGAAAAATGGAGGCGGCGAAGAGAGGTGGCTCCGGCGGTGGTGGTGAGGTGGAGAAGCCTGGCGCGGCTCCGCCGTCATCTGGTTGTGGCGAGCTTTTCCGATTTGCAGATGGATTGGACTGTGTTTTAATGGCGGTTGGAACGGTTGGCGCCATTGTGCACGGCTCTTCACTGCCCTTGTTCCTTAGGTTCTTCGCCGATCTTGTCAATTCCTTCGGGTCTAATGCCAGCGACGTTGAGAAGATGACCCAAGAAGTCGTCAAGGTACGAAGTCGTGAGCGTAGACATTGAGACCGAACCACGTTCTCTCTTCGTATCGAAACCAGTTGAATGAAAATACTAATCTTTGTGAATTTGCAGTATGCCCTGTACTTCCTCGTAGTTGGAGCAGCCATATGGGCATCTTCATGGGCAGGTGAGTTGAAACTCTCTGTGCTTTCCATTTAGGTGTTTCAGTTATGGTTTTGTTTGCCAATTAGGACTAAGAATTGGTTGCAGAGATATCGTGCTGGATGTGGACTGGAGAGAGGCAGTCAGCAAAGATGAGGGTCAAGTTCTTGGAAGCAGCTTTGAACCAAGATATTCCCTACTTCGATACAGAAGTCAGAACCTCGGATGTTATTTTCGCCATCAACACAGATGCAGTGATGGTCCAAGACGCCATTAGTGAGAAGGTGAAGGGTAAAAACCCAATTTGATAGAACGTTTTCTGGCTGATTAGGGCTCTGAATTGAGCTGTTTTTGTGAGTTCTTTTTTTTCTTGCAGTTGGGTAATTTCATACACTATATGGCAACATTCGTGTCTGGATTTGCGGTGGGTTTCACTGCCGTTTGGCAATTGGCTCTGGTCACACTGGCTGTTGTGCCCCTAATTGCTGTAATTGGAGCCATCCACACCACCACATTGGCCAAGCTCTCTTCCAAGAGTCAGGAAGCTCTTTCCCAGGCAGGAAACATAGCAGAACAAGTGAGAAATTTTGGAAACTTCTGATGATTGTGCATTTCCTTAGCAAGTTTTGTCCCTTTTTCCATCTGGGTATGGCTGATTGAAGCCAAATTTGCAGACAATAGCCCAAATCCGGACGGTTTTGGCATTTGTCGGCGAATCGAGAGCCCTGCAGACTTACTCCTCGGCCTTGAAGGTCGCGCAGAAGATCGGCTACAAGATTGGCCTGGCCAAAGGAATGGGATTGGGAGCAACGTACTTCACAGTCTTCTGCTGTTATGCCCTTCTACTCTGGTATGGTGGCTACCTGGTTAGGCACCACTATACTAATGGAGGCCTTGCCATAGCCACAATGTTCGCAGTCATGCTAGGTGGCCTGTAAGAACTATGCTAACAAATTCTTTTATCTGGAGCCGTTTAGTGAGATAAAAACTTGATATGTTGTGTTGTTTTATCTTGAGCCAAACTCTTGTTGGCTAAATGGTAACTTTGCTTTGGCAGAGCTTTGGGGCAGTCGGCGCCGAGCATGGCAGCATTTGCCAAGGCCAGAGTTGCAGCTGCAAGAATATTTCACATAATTGATCACAAACCAAGTGTTGAGAGAAATGGAGAGTCGGGTTTAGAATTAGACTCTGTTACGGGGCAGGTAGAGCTGAAAAATGTCGATTTCTCCTATCCATCAAGGCCAGACGTTCCGATTCTTAGCAACTTCTCCCTGAGTGTTCCTGCTGGGAAAACCATAGCTTTGGTTGGAAGCAGTGGCTCTGGCAAAAGCACAGTCGTCTCCCTCATTGAGAGATTCTATGATCCGACCTCAGGTAAATGCCCCCTACACGGAAATGTACGTTTCGATATGATATGAATTTTAAGCGCCTTATAAAAGTTTAAGCCATAGATAAAAATGACTGGTTAAAGAGAATTTAAGAGAATGAAAATCTCTCATAATAAATAGAAGGAGGTGTGCAGGACAAATTGTGTTGGATGGACATGACATCAAGACATTAAAGCTAAGATGGTTGAGGCAGCAAATCGGGCTAGTGAGCCAAGAGCCTGCCCTCTTTGCTACCACCATCAAAGACAACATACTTCTGGGAAGGCCCGACGTGTCGCTAGATGAGATCGAGGAAGCTGCCAGAGTCGCCAACGCTCATTCGTTCATCGCGAAGCTCTCTGATGGCTTTGACACTCAGGTTAGCCGGCTATACTCTTAAGACCTACAGCTTGTTCATACCCAATTCTTATAGAATCGAAATTCTAATTCCATGGTTTTAGTGATTCCAAATTAGAATTGAATTGGGTTATATCTATCTACGTATAGCACAAAGTTCCATTAGTGTTGGAGAAGATCTTACGAGGGGATGAGATGATTAAGATACCTAAATTTCTATGTGCTGCTATGTAATAGAAGCGTGGCTTCACTCTTTTAGGCAGTTGGAGTTATAAAGTTAGTCCCTGTCTGGAAGGTGAAAGTTAATGGCTTTTAATTAATTGATGGTTGCATTATGGCAGAAGGCTGAATGTTTTCAACAAACAAATTTCATATGAATTAAAGACATGTCAGCTAAAGGAGGTGTTTAGCCATGCATTTATAGGAGTTAATTCGACATGCTTTATGTGCAGAAATGTATTTATGTGGTCGACCATTAAACCAAGACCTCAAACGCGAGGGATATTTTGGTCATAATACCCTTGTGTGTAGCCCAAGATGTACAAAAATGATGTACATCTAGCATGGTTCAGACCTCAAAACTTAAAGGGATGGATGGAAGAAGGCACCAAAGTCTACATTAATGACATGAAGAAAAAATAAAATAGGGGGATAAATAACTATTTGAGATCTCGAGACACCAAGTGCAAATGACACGAGGATGTATGAAACAAATACCATAAGAACAGATAAGTAGGTTAGATTGTTTGGTTTCTGCAACAATTATAGAAAAAGAGAGGAGAAAGAATCATTTAACAATCAAACACTGGATTTTGTAGTGTTAACAAAATGTAGACCAAATGGTCTGTGGCAGGTAGGGGAGAGAGGGCTTCAACTCTCAGGTGGACAGAAGCAGAGAATAGCCATAGCAAGGGCAATGCTGAAAAACCCAGCAATCTTGCTGTTAGACGAGGCGACTAGTGCATTGGACTCCGAGTCTGAAAAGCTAGTGCAAGAGGCTCTAGATCGGTTCATGATCGGGAGAACGACTCTTGTCATAGCACATCGCCTCTCTACGATCAGGAAGGCCGACCTGGTGGCTGTACTGCAGCAGGGTAGCGTCTCAGAAATCGGGACTCATGATGAGCTCATGGCCAAAGGCGAAAATGGTGTCTATGCAAAGCTCATCCGAATGCAGGAAGCAGCTCATGAAACAGCTCTCAATAATGCTAGAAAGAGCAGTGCCAGGTAGTTCTACTGAACTTACATTTTCTTTCTTGGCGGTTCTGTTTCTGAAAATGGGGTTCCTTTGCAGGCCTTCCAGTGCCCGTAACTCGGTGAGCTCACCAATAATTGCGCGTAACTCCTCTTATGGTCGATCACCCTTCTCACGCCGGCTTTCTGACTTCTCAACTTCCGACTTTAGCCTCTCCCTGGATGCCTCATATCCCAATTATCGGCACGAAAAGCTTGCATTCAAGGACCAAGCTAGTTCCTTCTGGCGCCTGGCAAAAATGAACTCTCCTGAATGGGCTTATGCTCTGGTTGCTTCTATAGGCTCTGTTGTTTGCGGCTCCCTCAGTGCCTTCTTCGCGTATGTTCTAAGCGCTGTTCTAAGCGTTTACTACAACCCAAGCCATGCTTACATGATCAGAGAAATCGGCAAGTACTGCTACCTTTTAATCGGGGTCTCATCAGCTGCGCTAATCTTCAATACGCTGCAGCATTTCTTTTGGGATACCGTAGGAGAAAACCTTACCAAAAGGGTGAGGGAAAAAATGTTCGCAGCGGTTCTGAGAAATGAAATTGCATGGTTTGACCAGGAGGAAAACGAGAGCTCCAGAATTGCAGCAAGGCTGGCTCTTGATGCCAACAATGTTCGATCAGCAATCGGCGACCGCATTTCAGTGATCATGCAGAATTCGGCACTGATGCTTGTCGCCTGCACTGCAGGGTTCGTTTTGCAGTGGCGCCTCGCCCTTGTCCTCATAGCCGTCTTCCCTCTTGTTGTTGCAGCCACGGTCCTGCAGGTCTGTTCTCAACTCCGTAGTAGATTTCATGATCATCTGAATGCTGGTGGCAAATCTGTGTTTGGCAAAAAGAGAAATTTGGAAAGTTAGCTGATTAACAATATATAACTAGGAATTCAATGTGCATATATATATACATATATATATGTATATAGATTGCTAGAAGTTCAAATAGTCCAGTTATATATGGTTTTCTATTGTATTTTCTACAGAAAATGTTCATGCAAGGTTTCTCGGGAGACCTAGAAGCTGCACATTCCAAAGCCACACAACTAGCAGCCGAGGCCGTGGCCAATGTAAGAACTGTTGCCGCCTTCAACTCAGAGTCGAAAATCATCAGTCTATTCGACAGCAACCTCCAAACTCCACTCAGGCGCTGCTTCTGGAAGGGACAGATTGCTGGTAGTGGGTACGGAATAGCCCAATTTGCACTCTATGCTTCCTATGCCCTTGGCCTTTGGTATGCCTCCTGGCTGGTAAAGCATGGGATATCTGATTTTTCAAAGACAATTCGAGTTTTCATGGTTCTCATGGTCTCCGCCAACGGTGCTGCAGAAACATTGACCCTGGCCCCCGACTTCATCAAGGGTGGCCGAGCAATGCGGTCAGTGTTCGACCTCCTTGACCGCAAGTCTGAAATTGATCCGGATGGCAGAGATACAGTTCCAGTTCCCGATCACTTTCGCGGGGAATTGGAACTCAAGCATGTAGACTTTTCTTACCTGACCCGCCCTGACATGCCGGTCTTCCGAGACCTCAACCTTCGTGCACGGGCTGGAAAGACTCTTGCTCTTGTAGGACCTAGTGGTTGTGGTAAGAGTTCAGTGATTGCACTTATAGAGCGGTTTTATGAACCATCTTATGGACGGGTCATGATTGATGGGAAAGACATACGAAAATACAATCTGAAGTCATTGAGACAACACATTGCTGTGGTGCCACAGGAGCCATGCCTCTTTGCCACAACCATCTACGAAAACATTGCTTATGGGCACGAGTCAGCCACTGAAGCAGAGATAATTGAGGCAGCAACTCTTGCAAATGCCAACAAGTTCATATCATCACTACCAGATGGTTACAAAACATTTGTTGGAGAAAGGGGAGTTCAATTGTCTGGGGGACAAAAGCAAAGAATAGCGATTGCCCGGGCATTCTTGAGGAAAGCAGAGATAATGCTACTGGATGAAGCCACAAGCGCACTTGATGCAGAATCAGAAAGGTGCATACAAGAGGGCCTGGAACGTGCTTGCTCAGGAAAGACCACCATTGTGGTTGCTCACCGGTTATCAACAATAAGAAATGCCCATGTCATCGCTGTGATAGACGATGGGAAAGTGGCCGAGCAAGGTTCACACTCGCACCTGTTGAAGAATCACCCAGATGGGATTTACGCTCGGATGATACAGTTACAAAGATTCACACACGGACAGGTTGTGAACATGGTATCAGGTTCAAGTTCTTCGGCTCGTCCAAGAGAAGAGGAAGAAAAAGAAGGCTAGTCAAGCAAGGAAGATTATATTATAGTATATAAGGAGCATATCTCTTATACCCCCCCCCCCTTCCCGGTGATTTTTTTGTGTCATGTTGGCGTCTTGCTTTCTTATAGCAAAGTATGTGTTATCATCGAACCTAGGACGCAATAATATATATGAATTTTGCTGAAAATGATTTGCAGTGTTGTAATTTGGGTAAAATGGTGATGAAACATGTCCAAGGTTCCACCACTTTCTCACTGATTACAAGTGAAGTTAACAGTTGCAATCAATGTTGTGTTGTACTCAGGAACAGATATGGTGGGATCTAGAAAAGATTATACACAGTAACCAACACAAGATTTAAATTAGTCCGACATCTTTGAAACAACATGATCTTGTTCATGTCTGGGTATCTTTCAAATTTAAAGATGTTGATTGTGTTAGATGCAGAAGAGGATGGGGGGGGGGGGGGACCATTGTTAACTTAAAAGGGACAGGGACCAAGAAGAGGAAAGGCCCCGTGAAGAAGCAGGAAAAGGAGAAAAAAAGAGAGATCTGGAAGGAAAAAGGAGATGGAATTGGAAAGAGACCTTGAAAGATATTGAGTAGGCTGTAGGCCCTCTGGGTTATCTCTTTGTTCCTGGAAAATGACAAGGATTTGAGTGGCTGCAAATGGATTGGTTTGTCTAAGCGAGTGTTTTGTTGTTTTCTTTTATATTGCCGTGTGGTTTGAGTTTGTAACACCGCTACCAGCACCACCCACAATCCTTCCCTGATTCAACATGAGTGTGTAAATCACCAAAGAAACGACAGCCACAGTGCAGATAAATCAGTGCTTTTCGGAATCATATACCCAAATATATAAATTAAATTATTAAAAAACATAGAGTGGACAATATTGGACAAACCAATCAAAGATTAACAAACAATATTCATCGTTTTAACAGCAAGGGAATTTTCCCTTTTTTTATGACACTCCATTTGCAGTGATCTCGTTTGAACTATTTAGGTACCTAAGTTTCTTAGTGAAGCTTTATTGATTTCCAGTTATATTCAAACCCTTTCATTTTTTTAATTTTCTTACCTTTCTTTTGACAATACCTATCTTGTAGTTCTATATAAAACATGCAATTCCTGAACTTGATGGTAAATATTAATAATATTTTTAATGAAGCCCTGTTCATGTAAATTTTTCTTGTCCTTAAAACAATAGATCCAACTAAATTGTTTTAAATATATCCAGTTCCCATAATAATCAGAACTGAACCCAACATTAAACCCACGGTGAGTTCAGATTAATCCTATTCAACTCTAGTTTGTAGAATTAATTCAAATTTTATATCAATACTGTGAATTTGCCCGTTAGATGTACTGCTTACTTAATAGTGACTAATTCAATAAGAAAATGAATGGTCCAACAATTACCTACACCAAAAAGGCAAAAGTAAGGACATTGCTACTTTTAATTCCTATGTATTCTGTAAGGCAAGAAAAATAATCACACAATATGAGACACCCACAGTAAAAGTAAGGCCATCGAATGCTTATTACAAGGGTATTATAATACACAAGGCCATCAATGAATGCCAGCAAATAAAGCTATTCCGGTCTCTACTAAAGTGATTCAAACAACTAAAACCATTCCGGACCAAAGGCGCAGCAAAGACGTGTACAAACCAAACCCGCGACCGAATTCAATTCCAAGTTCTTCGCCAATTTAAACGACTCTTCCAGTAACAAACACTTTGCAACTCAATGAGCGGAAACTTCAAAATCATACCAAGGAACCACAAGCTAGGGAGCCCACATTGACATTAGCTTTGGGCCATTATCTGGGAGATCTTTTTCTGAAATAATATTATTACTAAAAATTATATGAACCGTACCAATTTAAAAGAATAGTGGCCCTGTCACTCAGCAGCCCACGCAAAACCATAGTGACCTCATCCATGAACACTCTTGCTTGCCCAAAAGCATGTATGCAGCTATGAAAAAAGGTAAAAAGTATAATTTAATAAAAGAACCCAGTTTCAAATTTGTACTAAACAACACAGTAAGTTCATACATAAGATGGAAAAAACACAACACAATAATTACACAAAGAAAATGGAAACACATAACATCAAACCAACAAATATTACACAAAAGGTTGAAATGTCCGCTATACATGAAAAAATGGAAATATTTACAACCTCTCTTCCCCAGTAGAATAAGGAACTATAAACCCAACTAATGTGTTATGTATCCTCCTCCTTCAACCCCTATGGTTGAATACAACTCGAGATGTCAGCATCTTCACAGTTGACTGATACCAAGGATGCCTAGTGGGTCGAGCATCCAATCCCAAAGGGTGTTGCATGTTTGACACCCCCCCTCCCCTTGTAAAAAGGGGGCAACGTGTTAGGCTCACCACAAAAATAAATAAACAAAACATGCAACAAGAATAATGAACAGATAGGTAAACATATTGTCATATCATAGCATACCTTATCTCACCCTTGCGCTAGAATACTTGGCTAGGGTAGATATATCACTTTGAGATGCTTTCAGTACCATGTCATGTACGACCTGTAAGGCCCTCTCTACGAATGCATGGTGGCAGACACCTTGCACCAATCCGCATGGCACACAATGAAAAATGTCACTAGAGTCAAAACATTTAAGTGGTACCTACGCACACCATATCCCATATCCCTGATGTGTCTACCAAATGACCTACAAACAAAACAATACAAAATGAACTTATTACATCCACATTGTTTAATATATATAATCACACTTAATCAAATTATAAAGCACCCGTAACCATCTACATGTCAAATTGGTAGCGAGAGAATGGTAAAACATGTAGATGAGGCTTTTGCTTAGAGATCACCTTACCGCTCCAGGTGAGCTAAAAAATCTAATATCAAGGTCAAATTGTGCCTCCTCCATCCGTGCCAACGGGTCCACATCCAACCTTTCCCATGACCATATCTAGAGGAGCAATAGAGGGCTAGTGAAATCCCTAGCATCAAAGTGGCTTGCACAACACAATAGCTAGTTATAGGCACACCAATGTGGCTCTCCCCATAGCTCGGGCTCCCGCAATGGTCAAAGTCTCGAATCAAGGGTAGGTAGATTAGTTGAACCTTAGATGTTAACTTGTCAGGTTGCATAACCCTCCAAAGCAACACAAGGTGTATGGCTATGTAAACGACTAAATGATCTCCTAATTCTAGAAGGCAGACAAAGTGCTCCCATAATCACGTGAAACCTCAAGCACAACTCCATCAATCCCTTTCCACATCCACTAGACTAAGCAATTGTTGACATGGTCAACACACCTATCTAGTCACTAGATAGGCAACTTAATCATGCCAAGAGTTGTATGGCCTAGTGCCTAGCGGAGGGACTAATCGAATCATCCTTAAGGTTCACATGGTACAAGATCACTTTGCTCACCTTCCAAATGACACAACCAAAGAGGTCATCCAAAAGATTGTGCAAGCAAACCACCTGTGCTACATTAGAGGGCTATTGATATCTAACAAGTCAACATCCAAGATTCAACAAATCAACCTACTATTAATCTAAGACTATGACCATTGTGGGAGCATGAGTTAGGGCGAACCCACACCTCATGTGCCTATACAGGGACTATGTCGTGTGAACCATAGTGATGCTAGAAATATAACTAGAGGGTTAGTATGACCTCAAAGTAAAACCCTCACCCACATGTTCTACAATATTATCGCAACTCATTTGACATGTAAATGAACCAAGTACATGTTTAGTGTAATTTCAGTATGTCTGATTAATAAACAACCAGTACCTAATAAGAATGCTTTACACTAAGGAAATCCTTTAATGCTTACTCGCAGTTTGTCTACAAGAACAGGGGATATGGTGCACATGGGTGTCGCTCAAATGTTTTACTCTATTGAGTGGCAGATTCCGTCACATGGCATATGCCAATTTGAATTGGTGCAAGACGTCCCCACCACAAAGAGGGCCTTGTATTGGGAAGACAAGCTAGGCAGACACCAATTCAATTCGAAGGCGTATCACCATCAATACGTCATGTTGTGAGAAGATTAACTTGAACCTGATTGCTTTCACGATCTCTCCTATATAGCACATTATGTTATACATGACATGGTACTGAAACATTAGGAGGCAGCATATCTTCCCTAGCCAATAATATTCCAACTCTAGGGCAAGGCCAAGCATGCTGTGGTACGGTAATATTTCACCCATTTGTTCATTATTCTCATTGCTCTTTTATTTTTTTGGGAGCACAATACAATTTCTACTTCAACGAGAAGAGAGTATCATAAGTGTGAATAAAAAACACCTTCATGGATTTTGGTTTGCTCCAACCCATAAGGTGAAAGAAGCTCTTATAAATGCCGATGATTCTTTACTAAAACTATAACACTTGTTCCAGACCATCTGCTAGTTAACCAAGTAGAGTAAGCTAAGATACCAACCAATGATGATAAGGTCAAGGTTGCAAATGGTGATCATGACAGGGTTGTCCTTGTCAATAGCGCCAAAAAGGAAAACAAAATGAACATATAGGACTTGGACATCCCCCCACCCATAACTAACTTGATCCATACACACATAATAACAGTCAGAGGTGGGATCTAAATATTGAGCCGTCCTTTCTTTTTCTTCTATAAGTAAAAACAGGTGGCATAGAGGCATACTTGGTATTGATCAACCACAAAGATGCTGGCATCTTAGGAACCAATCAAACAAAAAGGACAAAAAAGGGGCACACGGTGCACCGATTGGGTCTATAATTAGCTATTCTATTAGCAGAGGGTTTGTGAATATTTCCATTTTTCATGTGTAATGGACATTTCAATCTTCTATTAATGTTTGTTAGTTCAAATCTTATGATTTTTCCATCTTTTATGTGGAATTGTTGTGTTACATTTTTTCACCTTATGTATAGAATTCCTATGTTCTTTTGTATAGGTTGAAAACAAGTTCTTCTATTAAATCATACTTTTTTTCCCTAATTCCATGACCGCTTATAGAAAAAGCATTTATAGAATAGGCTTATAAAAGCTTTTGGAATAGCTTTTATGAGTTTAGGGTATAGGGTTTACAATCTCCCCATACTTAAATTTTTTTTATAAACGCTCTTCCTAATAACATTTATAACCCTTAGCTTATAAGTACTCATGGCAACGATGTTTATCAACCATAGGCATAGCTCACCTTGTAAAGGCACATCCCTTGTTCTTTTAGACAAATCACGGGTAGGCATTGGAGTACCTCGTGTGCTTGCCAAATGACCTACAAACAAAACGAAACAAACTTATTACATCCACATCGTTTAATATGTATAATCACCCTTGATGAAATTACAAATCACGCGTACTTAATAGTCTATCTACGTGTCAAATTGGTCACAATAGAGTCACAAAACATGTAGATAAGGGTTCTACTTAGCCTTCAAGCGGTAAGCTAATGAATCTATATTAGGTCAAAGTAAGCCTCCTCTTCCCTATTGAAGGCCCACGTGCAACCTTTTTCCATGACCACGTTTGCAAAAGCAATAGGGTGGTAATGGCATCCCTAGCATCAAAATGGCTCACAATATACAATACTTATAGGCACACAAGTGGGGCCACACCCCAGCTCAGGCTCCCATAATAGCCAAACTCATAGATCAATGGTAGGTAGATTAGTTGAACCTTAGATGTTGACTTGTTAGGTTGCATAAGCCCTACAATGAAGCATGGAGCATATGCCAGTGTAAATGTCTAAATGATCTCCTAAATTGGGTCGTCTGGAAGGTGGGGCAAAGTGCTCCTGTAACCACGTGAACTTCAAGCATAACTCGATCAATGGCTTTCTGCATATACTAGACTAAGCAACTCCTACCATAGTCAACACACCTATCTAGTCACTAGATAGGTGACTTAACCATGTCAGGAGTTGCTTGGCCTAATACTTGGAGAAAGACATTGATCAAGTCGTCCTTAAAGTTCACATGGCTACGGGATCACTTTGCTCACTTTCCAAATGACACATCCAAGGAGGTCATCCAAAAATTTGAGCAAGCAAACCACTATGTTGCATTAGAGGGTTATTGCTACCTAACAGGTCAACATCCAAAATTCAACTAATCTACCTACCCTTGAACTAAGACTTTGACTATTATGAGAGCACGAGTTAGGGTGAACCCACACCTAAAGTTCCCATAAAAAGTATTGTGTTGTGCGAGCCACTTTAATGCTAGGAATATCTATAATACCCAAGAAATTTTTGAATGAATAAAATTGAAATTTTGTGAAATTATTGGGTCTACATGCAATTTTTCAATCTTTAGGGCCAAAGTGTAATTTTTAATTCTTGGCCAAAATACAGTGTAACGTCTGTGTTAAACAAAATTTTGGAGATAAGAATGGGTAAAAAAAGTTGAAATTCACGAAACTGAAGAAACTTGCAAGATAAGGGCAAAAATGTAATTTTTCAAACATTCGGGCCTAAGTGAAATTTCTAAATTTTGGTCAAGTCAAATTGGAATTTTTATTCTTTGGGGACTGAAATGAGAAAATTAGAGTTTGAGGTCCTTGAGGAAACTCTGGAAAATTGGGGAAGGACCAATCTGCAAAATGGGAAAAATGGAGCAGGGGCAAAACTGAAAATATCGCAAAATCAGGTACGGCACTGCAAATCTTCGGCCAGCCGTCACGTCGTCGCGGGGAAGGGTTGCCAGAGGGTCCTAGGGTAGGTTCAGACCATTATGGGCTGGTTGTGGTGGAGATTGGCCGAAGATCGGCCATGGAAATTGCGAGAATCGGCCGTATATGGCCGAAGATGTAATCGGATATATTGGGGGATTTTTCTCGATTTTTAGGACGAATCAATGTGATTATGCGCTAGATCTAGCATCTTAGGGTATGATTAACTCGAGAATCGAAGGATTTTGGGGCCGAAATCGCTTATAAATAGCAAACTCGGCCGAATGGATTTATACAAATTCAAGTTCGATTGAAGGGTTTAGAGAGAGAATCAGTTGTTTTTGATAGGGGGCTATTGTTCCTTGGGTCGTGGGGAGTGAATCCGGAGATTTAGAGGTATTTTGGAGAAGTTTAGAGTGGGTTTTAAGCATAGCCAGAAAATTTTGAAGGTCGCCGGAGCAGAAACTTAAACAGCCAAATCGGGGATGTTTTGGTGTTTGTTTGGGAAAATTGGTTGAGGGCTTTTGTTGCCCATGTGGTGGAGAACATTTCTGGAAACTTTGGTGATTTTTGGATTTGTTTTGAAGCAGTTTTGGGGCTCGCCGGAAAATCGTTAAGGTCGCCAGAGCCGACTGTAATCGGCCATTTCCAGGCGTTTCCGACCGTTATTTCGACCATCGAAGGCCACCATTGTGATCAGAAGGTCGAAAGGAGTCAGGAAGTGTTGTCGGATCGTCGGTCGGAGATAGCCGTTGGTCGCCGTCGCCGGAGAAGAAAGGTAAGAAAAAAAAAAGAAAATCAAGAAAGTGTTTTTATGCATTTTCATGGAAGAAATTTCGGAAAAATGATTGTGGAAGTATTTATTTTTTATTTTTGAAAGAAAAAGGAATTTTGGGAGAAAAATTTGAAAAATAGGGAGAAACTCTGAAAAATTCCCAGAAAATTTTTGGAGATTGGAAATGTTGTTTTAGGAATTGTCATGGAGAAAAATGGAAGAAATTACTTGAGTAGGTATTTATTTTGTATTTTTTAAAAAATTAAGGTTATGGAATTTGAGGAAAATTAGAGAAAAATTCTGAAAAATCTTAAAAAAATTGGATTATTGATTTTTTTGGGAATTATTGGCCTGGGAGTGATTTGGCCAAGGGGTTTGAAGTTTTGCACTAATTTTGAGGCAAATCGACACTAAGGGCAAAATTGTCTTTTGCAAGGTTAGTGGTACTACCCTGTTTAGTGATTGACCTACCTATATTCTCAGTATTCCTTTTCAAATGCTTTAGCTTGTAAAAGGCTTAATTATTTCTAAATTTATATTATTTTACGCATATTGATTATTATGTGATGCATTAATTGGACATGATATTTTGATATGCATGGCACATGATTTGCATGTTATTGTCATATTTGAATCATGTCATTGTTATGACTGGTGGGTCGGGATTTTGTTCCCCTTGTGGACGAGGCGATGTTCATTCTTATGGAAAGCGTGGGAATGGTGGTTCCCACAGGCGATGGCCAAATTACTTTCCAGAGACTAAGTACGCCAAGGTGATGTCCCAAGGTTGACATGTTGAGCCTGATTATGCCATGCACATGATCAGTCATGCATTTCATGAAAATTGCTTTTATGCCATTCACTTAGATGATTCAGCATCTAACATGGGTTATGCCCCTGGAACATTCAACGTTCCAACCGAGGCTTGTAGCGAAGAGAGAGACGTGGCTATTTAGTTGAAGAAGGGAATCAAGCATGTTAAATTACTTTCGTTATTACATTTTGTACGATTGGCGTGTAATCCTTATTTGGTCTTATTTTAGTCACAAGACAATTATGTATGAACATGCTATGTTAAGGTAACGCATGACAATCTATTAGGATTTTGATCATATTATTTCCGTTGTACACTTGAAATGCCTTATTTAACTTCAGTCTTTAATCCATGTTAGCTAAATGGGTATGGTTGGGGAATTTTGGGATTTTGAGCATGCAAAGATTGTGATTTTTAAGATTGGCTAGATGGAAAAAGAAAATCTCAAGATTTCCCAAAAACGGCTTGATTAGGAGAACGGGTCGGTACAATATCACTAGCTGTCTATTACTCCTACACCTTTGGTCATGGAAGAGGCTACACATGGGACCACCGACACAAATGGAGGAGTTTTGACCCTAATATTAATTTGTTGGCACACTACTAGAGGATTAGGGCAACCTCTAAGCTAAACCCTACATGTTCTATAATATTACTGTGATCAAATTAACATGTAAATGAATAACTAGGTACGTGTCTTAATTTCAATAAGAATGATTATTAAAAATAAATAGCCCGTATTTAGTAAGTTGTTTTGTTCTATCTATAGGCTGTTTGGCAAACATACAATACGAAAATCCTCTAGTGCTAATTCACAATTTGTTTAAAACACCAAGGAATATGAAGCATATATGTGTCGCTCAAATGTTTTTACCCTGTTAAGTGGCAGCTTCGATCCCATGTCCCCCCCCCCAAAAAAAAAAAAAAAAAACCCCAACCATGCATACCCAAAAAGGGCGTTGTATTGGGAGGATAGGCAAGGCAGACACCAATTCTATTCAGAGGCTTATCATCATCAATATGTCGTGTTGTCGATAGACCAACTTGAATCTATGGTGTTATTAGTTTTCGGGTCTTTCCTATGTTGCACTTCATGTTGTACATGACATAGTAATGAAACATCACGAGACGATACATCTCCCCCTGTCAATAGTACTATAACCCAAGGGCGAGGCCAAACATGCTATGGTATGGCAATATGTTCACTGTTCTCATTGCTTCTTTTTTTTTTTTTTTTTGTGAGGGTAGCATGTTTCCTACTTTTACAGTATGAGAGTATTAGAAGTGCAAATAAAAGAAACCTTGACGGATTTTGGCAGCCCCAACCCATAGGGTGAAACAAAAAGCTCTTGAAATGTTCATAATTCTTTACTACAACACTAGTTCAAAACAATCCACCCAGTTAACCATGTTGACTAAGCCATGCAACCAAACTATGATGATGAGGTCAAGGTTGCACATCGCATTGATGACTAGATTGTCCTAAAACACAGTGCCAAGGAGCCAGACAAAATGAACAAGTTCGACATACCCCCATCCCCAACTAACTCGATCCACACATACATAACCACAATGAGTGGCACCCTCAACCCTATGACTAGTCCACCAATTGCATCGTCACACTTGATGACATAAAAGTAGGATCATAGTCATTGAGCCATCCTTTCAACATTAATAGGTTGAGACGTCAAAGCCATTTAGCATTGAGACAACAAAGACGGCTAACATTAGCAAACAATTTATGAATATTTCCTTTTTTCATTTATAATGGAGATTTTAATTTTCTATTAATGTTTGTTAGTTCAAATGTTATGGTTTTTCCATCTTCAATGTGAAATTGTTGTATTACGTTTTTTCTTCTTATTTATAGAATTGTGATGATGTTTTGAAAAACGAGTTCTTCAATTAAATCATACTTGTTTTTTTTATAAACTCCATGAATACTCATAGGAAGAGTGTTTATCGAATATGCTTCTAAACGCTTTTGGCAACTACTTTTATGGGCAAGTATGGTCTCCCTCACACTTAGTTTTTTCAAAAATGTGGGTTGCCTTTTACACTTTTATAACCTTAGCTTATAATTATTCATGGCAACAGCATTTCTCAACCATAGGCATACCTTCACCTCATAAAAGGTAAAAACCTTGCTACGCCCTAGGCTTAGAATAATGAATAGATAAGTAAAACATTGTCATATCATAGCATGTCTCGTCCCACCATTGGGCTTAGAATATTTAGCATGGGGAGATATGTCACCGCATGATACTTCGACATTGTGTCATGCATAACCTGAAGATGCAGCAGAAGAAGGGCCCGATACCAATCAAGAGACGACCTTGAGCCAATCTTCCCAAAATGTGACATATCAATGCTATACACCTCATAGTCTAACTAGTGTCTACCCCACTTGTCCTCCCCATGCAAGGCTCCCTTTGTGTATGCCATGGTGGGAGAAGGTCTTACACTAATTCAAATTCGTCATAACCCACAATAAAGAGGGCCACTCAAAAAAGCCAAAACATATAAGTGGCACCTATGCACACCATATCCCTTGTCCTTTTAAACAAATTGCGTGTAGGCATTAAAGGACCTCCTCAATATATGTTTGCCTAATAACCTAAAACGAAAACAAAACAAATTTATTACATCTATGTCATTCAATATATATAATCACACTTGATGAAATTACAAAACACTGGTCCATCTACATGTCACATTGGTCAAGGTAGAAGAATCACAAAACACACAGATAAGGGTTCTACTTAGAGGATGCCTTAACACTCAAGTGGTGAGCCAACAAATCTATATCAGAGTCAAAGTGCTCCTCTGTGTCGAAAGGCCCGCGTGCAACCTTTTCAACGACTATAAATGTGGGTTGGCTTATAAATGCTCGTTAATAGCATTGTTAATAGCATTTATAACCTTAGCTTATAAATACTAATGGCAAGAGAGTATATAAGCTAGAGGGATAAACGCTCTTGCCGTGAGCGTCTAAACCTTGCTGCACACCACACAAGCAGCCTTTGCTTGAATGTCATGCTGAGAGGCAAGGCCCTACTCTTTTAGTAAATATTTATAAACTGGTACTGTTCTAATAATTTTTTTGAAATAACATTACTTAATCAAAAACTAATTATATGGCATACCTGTTGCAACAGCTACGTTAGCATCAATTTGTGCATGTGGTACAGGTCTCCTTATTTGCTCCACACTGCACTGAAATAATACGTGTAATATCAAACACCTTTAAATATAGAATCAAACAAGAACTTAGCATATAAAATTACAGGTGTGCAAGTATATAAACGTCTATGCTAGAGTTAATCACTAAAAGAAGAGCAAAGGTGGACGTCATTCAGCTGAGCAAAGAAATGACAACAAAAAAATCTGGTCAAAGATCATTCAGAACGAAAAGCAATGGTACCTGGCCTATTACTCACTGATTGAAGGGAAAATCAACAAATTCACACCAGAAACTAAAGCTGCATGCATTGCTCATACACAGGGCCGGACCTTTCATGAGGCCCATGAGGCAGTTGCCTCAGGGCCCATGAAAATCTGGCTATTTGGGGGCCCATAAATTGGAAACCCCCCTTTTGGTAAGGGCCCAGCCGCCCACGGTCTACCCCCTCCCTCTGCGAACTTCGCATTCGCCCCTCCCCTTCTCCCTCTCTCGCTTTTGCTGCCCTCTCTCGCTCTCTGTCACTCCCTCCGTCGCCCTCGTCCTCGCCGTCGGTGGCTCACCCTCGCTCACGCCTTTCGCTGCTCCGTCGCTCGCGCCTCGCTGCTCCGTCGCCCTTCGCCCTCTTGCTGACTCGCTATCGCCCTCGCTTTCTCGCCAGACTCGCCTCTTGCTGCTGTGCTCGGTCGGCGGTCGCTCGCCCTTGTGGCCGGTCACCGGTGGCTCGCTCACGCTGCCTCGCTCTCCGTCGCTCACTGCCTCAGATTCGGTCTCGTCTTTGAAGCAGATCTGCTTCTCAGAAGCCCTAACTCCAGAATCTAGATCTGCTTACGGGGGTTACTGCTTACCTTCATTCAACTTTTAACGGTTAGTTTCTCCTTTATTTCATTTCGCTTGTGAAATAAAATTATGATACATTCGGAGACTTGGATTATTGGATAGTTTGCCTATATCTATTTTATTGATGTTGGCTGAATCTAGCCAAAGAAAATTTAATTTTATTGATATTTTTATTTTATTTATATACATAGTAATTGTTTGCTTTCTTCTTAGAAAATACAACCAGAGTTTAGAAATGTCTTGTTCATTTTATTTTTTTTATTATTATTACAAATCTAGATATAAAAATTAAATTTAAAATTATTATTACTTAAATGTGTCATAAATTAACTATATTGTCTATTAAAAAAAAATACTCAAATAACTTAATTATAAAAACTTGATTGATATTTTTACCTCTAAAATTGTAAGTAATTTTTAATTGATAATTTAAAAAATTTTAATTTTATTCTTTGATATAATATAAATATTTATTTTTTTATATATTTTAATATAAAAAAATAAAATTTAAATATACTCATTTGGGCCTTTTTTATATTTCGTCTAAGTAAGAGTGTCAAAAAAAATATTCAAAAATCGATGAACCGGACCAAATTAAACCTTACCTTTTGAATTGATTCTATAGTTCAAAGATTAAGATCTGATTTTAAAAAATTAAAAACTAATATATTTAATTTAATTATTGATTTTTTTTTAATCTTGATTCAAACAAAATTAGACCCAATATTATATTTATATATATATTATAATTTTTTTAAATATATACATATGCATAAATAATATCACTTCCTAAGAATCTGGCGAGATTTATAAACTTTTTTATTTCTAAATTTTTATGCGCTATTATTATACTAAATGGTCGATATAATCTCATTTGATGAAATAGTCTATAAATTATTTTGTTATACTTTTATTTCAAGACTTGAAACATTAATAAAGTTATGAATTTATTTTAACAACAACAACAACATATCCAGCCTTTATCCCACTATGTGGGGTCGGCTACATGAATTCTAGACTTCCATGTATTTCTATCGTTTATCATATCTTCATTTAGATCCATATACTTCATATCGAACTTTAATGTCTCTCCCAAAGTCTTCTTGGGTCTACCTCTACCTCTTTTTGTGACTAATTGTTCCATTTCATCAACTCTCCTCACAGGAGCGTCTCTTAGTCTCCTTCTCACATGACCAAACCATCTTAGTCTAGTCTCTCTCATCTTCTCCTCGATTGGCACTACTCCTACCTTATTACGAATAACTTCATTTCTAATTTTATCCTTTTTTGTATGTCCGCACATCCATCTTAACATCCTCATCTCCGCTACACTCGTCTTTTGCTCATGCTGGTATTTGACTGCCCAACATTCTGAGCCATACAGCAAAACTGGTCTTATAGCTCTCCTATAAAATTTTCCTTTCAATTTTAATGGGATTTTACCATCACATAACACTCCCGATGCATTTCTCCATTTTAGCCAACCTGCCTTAATTCTATGTGCGACATCCTCGTGAATTTCTCCATCTTTTTGAATCACTGATCCCAAATATCGAAAATGGTCTTTTCTTTGTAAGACTTGGTCTTCTAATTTTATTATAACATCATCCACTCTTGCATTTTTACTAAATTTGCATTCCATATATTCTGTTTTCTTTCTACTTAATTTAAATCCCTTAGATTCTAAATTGTTTCTCCACAACTCAAGCTTAGTGTTCACTCCTTCTTTTGTCTCATCCACCAACACTATGTCGTCTGCAAATAGCATACACCATGGCACATCTGTCTGAATATCTTTAGTGAGTTCATCCATTACTAAGGCAAATAAGTATGGACTTAGTGCAGAACCTTGATGCAGTCCTATTGTAGTTGTAAATGGTTCAGTATCCCCTCCGCATGTTCTGACCCTTGTCTCTACACCATGATACATGTCCTTAAGGGCTTGTATATAGGCTATTTTGACTCCTTTCTTCTCTAAAACCCTCCATAATACTTCTCTAGGGACCCTATCATAGGCCTTTTCTAGATCTATAAACACCATATGTAGGTCCTTCTGATGATCCCGATACCTTTCCATTAGGCGCCTCAATAAATATATAGCTTCCATTGTTGACCTGCCAGGCATGAAACCAAACTGATTTTCTGACACATTTGTTTCTTTTCTAAGTCTCTGCTCTATTACTCTCTCCCAGAGTTTCATGGTATGACTCATTAACTTAATTCCTCTATAATTTTCACAGTTTTGAACATCTCCTTTGTTCTTGTATATAGGAACCAAAGTACTCTTCCTCCACTCATCTGGCATCTTTTTTGATTTAATGATCGCGTTAAATAGTTGCGTTAGCCAGGAGATGCCCTCTTCTCCCATGCATTTCCATGCTTCTATTGGTATATTATCTGGTCCCACTGCCTTATGATTTTTCATCTTTTTTAAAGCTTGCCTTATTTCATTTGAACTTATGCGTCGATAGAATGTGTAGCTCACATTCCCTTCGGAGTTACTAAGATGTCCCAACCTAACTCTTGTGTCACCACCATCATTGAATAATTTTGTGAAATACTCCTTCCATCTCTCCTTAATCGCTCCCTCATTTACTAAAACATTTTGATTGTCATCTTTTATGCATTTCACTTGATTTAAATCCCGTGTTTTTCTTTCTCTTGCTTTAGCTAATTTATATATATCCCTTTCTCCATCTTTTGTATCAAGTCGTTTATATAGATTCTCATATGCTTTTGACCTTGCTTCACTAACAGCTCTTTTTGCTGCCTTTTTTGCTTCTTTATAATTTTTTTGATTTTCTTCATTGTTGCATTGATATACCGCCTTATAGCAAGTTTTCTTATTTTTAATTTTCAATTGTACATCTTCATTCCACCACCAAGACTCCTTAAGGTTAGGAGCTCTACCATTTGTCTCTCCAAGGACTACCTTTGCTGTGCTTCTCAGAGCATTAGCCATTTCTTTCCACATTTGGTTTGTTTGTTTTTCTCCATTCCATTCCCTTTTACCCCTTAATTTTTCTTTGAAGATTAGTTGTTTCTCCCCTTTTAAATTCCACCACCTGATTCTTGGATTTTGTTTTATATGATTTTTTCTCTTCCAATTTCTTACTTGGACGTCAAGTACTAGAAGTCTATGTTGAGTAGTCAAACACTCTCCCGGTATTACCTTACAATCCCTACAACATAACCGATCCTCTTGTCTCATGAGGAAGTAATCTATTTGGGTGCTTGAGCTTATATTTTTATATGTGATTAAGTGTTCGTCCCGTTTTTTGAACCTCGTATTGGTTATAATGAGCCCATATGCCATAGCAAAATCTAGGATAGATTTACCCTCATTATTAATTTCCCCGAATCCATACCCTCCATGTACCTCTCTATATCCGTTTCCGTCTCTACCCACGTGCCCATTTAAGTCACCTCCTATAATCACTTTCTCTCCTCTTGGTATCATTTGTATAAGTCCCTCTAGGTCCTCCCAGAATTTTGCTTTTATCTCATCACCTAACCCCGCTTGTGGTGCATATGTACTAAAGATATTCATAGTTATTCTTCCTAGACTAATCTTCACCATAATAATCCTATCCCCTATTCTCTTTACATCCACTACCTCATCTATTAAGCTTTTATCCATAATAATCCCTACTCCATTTTTCGCTCGATCAGTTCCTGTGTACCATAGTTTATATCCAGCTTCTGATAAAGTTTTTGCTTTTTTCCCTACCCATCTCGTCTCTTGAAGGCACATAATATTAATTTTTCTCCTAATCATCACATCCACCACTTCCATAGCTTTGCCTGTTAATGTTCCTATGTTCCATGACCCAATCCTTAATCTATGATTTTGTTTTTGTCCTTGACTTTGGATTTGATTTTGTTTTTGGCCTTGACTTTGAATTTGATTTTGTTTTTGATTTTGATTTTGGTTCTGATTTTGATTTTGGTTTTGATGTTGATTTTGATTTTGGACTAACTTCTTTACCCACATCCGTCCAAGCAAATGCGGGAACCCTTGCTCATTTATCACTACATCCGGGCGCCGATGCAGCGGCCCTAGCTCACTTGTCACTACACGGGGGCAGTGTAGCGCGTCGCTATGAAGGGTTACGCCCACGCCCAAACGTTTTTTCATAATTTGTCTAGAGTTCATGTTTTGGATCCGACTAAGTTTTACGTTGGCTGTCGGCTACCTAACACAACCCTCCTCCTTTATCCGGGCTTGGGACCGGCAGTGGATAACATCCCCAGGCGGAGTTAAAGTTATGAATTTATTTTAATTAATAAATTTGTTTATAATTTTGATATTTTATAAAAATATTTAAAAATTAAATATTAATTGAATAAAACAAAAATCGAATCGAAATCGATTCGATGTGACGGATTGATCATGATTTGATTTTATATATGTAACGGTTTAGTTATAATTTTTATTTTTTTAAAATCATTAAAAATAATTCAATTATTGAATTCTTATAGAATCAGACCAATCTGAACCATTGACACCCTCCGGCTATCATAGCCCAAATTTCAGGTATAGAGTCGAGTATCTCTGTGTTTGTAGTACTTACAACCAAATAGCAGCGACATCCACAAACTAAACACAATGAAGATATGAAACCTATCGTTAGCAACATACCCAGAAGCCTCTATATGTTTGTCCTGTCAATCTTCATTCAAAATCTCATGCAAATCATCATATTTATTTTTTCATTTTTTTCTAAGAAAATCATCATATTACGAACAAACACACCTTCCTGAAAAGCCAAACATTAATAACACAGAAATAAAATTAAGAAACAAAAAGAAAAGAAAGAAACAAATTCCCGCTCGAGAAAATATGAAAATTTAACTACAGGACTAACCTCTATTGAATGTGAACTGATCATCTAATTTAATTCGACATCTATGCCTAAACTTTCAGTTCGCTTCCGAAGATTCACTGTGAAGAGCATCCCGTGAAATTTCACCCAAAAAAAAGGCTGAATTCCAATTTAATCACGGAAATTGAAACTCATATAAAAGTTAAAAATCGACAATCGAAGCACACATGCAAATAACTTGTAAAACGCAAAAAGAATAAGAGAATTTCTAGCAGGGTAAGCAGTAGTACCGCTAATCCATCAGGAAGATATTCATCGACAGGCTAGGGCTTCTTCTTGTCATCTGCCTTGTGAATCTCTTCACAAATAGCACTAGATTACCACAAAGCACTGAAATTTTCCATGGAAAACGGTGAAAGGGATATCCTTGAGCCGGAACTCGGCGCGCCGAGATGCCTTGCGAGGGTCCCGTCTCCTCCTCGGAAGCTTCTCGATCGATTTCATTGCGGAGGTTTTCTTATGTATGTGCTGTACGGCAAATCAGCGACCATTTTATACTGTATTATAATGGCTAAACGCATATCCAGCCTCTTCACCTTTCACTATTTAACTATTTTGTCCCTTTAACTTAAATAAGAACCTATTTAGTCCCTCAACTTTTAATTTTGAATCTTACACACACCTGGTCAATGTGTGTATTACACACGCGATTGAGGCGCGTGCAGCACATCACCTCTTTCTTCCTTGTTGTCTCCGGCGACCTTCTCCCACCCACTGCCGCACGCTGCCTCTCTCTCGCTCTCGCTTTCTCTGTCGGTGGTCGTTAGCAGCGTCCGAGGTTGGGGGGCCGTCGATAGCAGCGGGCAGAGGGTGATGGCGTCGATTGGGGTCGAGGGGCGGCGTGGGAAGTGGGTCGCAGGCAGATCTGGGTGTTGGGCGTCGATTGGGGTCGGGGGGCGGCGATGGCGTCTTCCTTTTCGGCGGTCATCTTCTTCCTCTCTCTGCCTGTTGCTCTTTCTCTGTCGGTCTCTCTCGCTCTCGCTATCTCTCTGTATCTCTCGCTCTTTCTCTGTCTGTATCTCTCACTCTCGCTCTCTCTCTCTGTCTATGTCTCTCGCTCTCTCTCTCTGTATCTCTCGCTCTCTTCCTCGTGCAGGTGGCCGACTATGGCGTTGAGGGGGGGCGATGCAGGCTTCGATTTGGGTAAGGGGGCCGGCGATGGCATCGATTGGGGTCGGTGGGTGGGCGGTCGTCTTCTTCCTCTCTTTGCCCCTCTCTCGCTCTCGCTCTCTCGCTCTCTCTCTCTCTATCGGTCCCACTCGCTCTCTCTCTGTCGTTTCAGGCGACTATTCGTCGCCGCCGGCCGCCATTCGCCGCCGCCGGCCTCTTCCTCTCTTGCAGATCTGGACGCGTGGCATTCTCTCATTGGCTTGGTCAGCGTGGGGCCCATATCACATAGCGCGTGTAATCACAGGCTATTCTTGCTGCATTAAGCTATGTAGCTGTTACAAAATTAATAATTAAGATGCCTAATAGATTTAAAATTGAAAGTTGAGGGACCTAATAAGCCCTTTGTTTAAGTTAAGGGACCTAATAAGCCCTTTATTTAAGTTAAGAGGGTTAAATAATTAAATAGTAAAAGGTGAAGGACTGATTATGCCTTTAGCCGTTTTATAATTGAAAGCGTAGCCCCTAGGATCTAAGCTTTTAGGAGAAGGTTATGGGCCAAGCCCATATGGTTGGTCCCAATCAATACAGCTAAACCGCAAGCCCAGTCCTCTGGTCCAAATCGACGGTTTCTTTTAACAAAGTAAAAGAAGTTTAGATAGTTTATCTTCAAAACTAATGTTACTTTCTCTTTACTTTTTAATTTTTAGTTTTAAATTATAAATTTATTTTTAATTTTTTATTTTAATAGTCTATTTTTAAAAAATTAAAAATATGTTCTCTTTATTATTTTGAAAAACTATTTTTCAAAACAAAAAATTAGAAAACGCGTTCCTGTTTGAATTTTTGAAAATAATTTTTTAATAATATTTTATTCAATAAATTTGATTATTCAGTAAAATTAAAATATTTAATGTTTATAAATTATTAAAAAAATAAATACATTTTAAAGTTAATGAATTTTGTAATATTTTTTTTCATTATAATAATAAAATATGAATAAATAAATAAATGTGTTTTGAGTTTAGAGTTTGTTTTGGATGAAAATATTTAAAATAACTTTTTGTTGTTTTGAATTTTTTTTATAATTTTTTTTTTGTTTTCAAAAATATATTTTTAAAAATAGTAAAGAGAATACGTTTTCATTATTTTAGAAAATTGAAAACTAAAAATGACTCGAAAACAACAAAGAGAACGCAACCTAAATTAGCATACAAAAATTAAGGGTAAATTTTCACTTATCTTTGTGTTTTCAAAAACAACACTTACCTCCATTATGGGACATACCTTTATTTTGGAATGATTTCCCTTTATTGTCAAAACATGACAATTAATTTTTTTAAATCTCAAAAATACCCTCATTCCTCTCTCTTTTTCATAATTATAAAAAAAATAAAAAAATATTAATAATACCATCAACCATCACTGGCATTAGGCGACCAACACTATCAATAGCAACTTAATTTGGAGAAAAATGAGAGAGAGACAAAGAAATAATGATAAGACTTAGTGATTGAGAGATAAAATCAATGAATTGTGGTTGTAGTATCTATTTCATTGTTACAATGTTGCCATTTATTGGCAAATCACCATATTGAGTCCATAACACCATCCGTTTTGATTTGTTTTATCTCGTTCTGTCTCTCTTTCTCTATTACTATGACATTACTTGTCTATCATTACCATCAATAATCACCTCAATCGTTGCTTCTTTATTATCATTTCTATCAATAGAGAATCACCTCAATCAAAATCACTACATTATGACAATTAACACTACCTAAACCCCAATAACAACACACATAAATAAAAAGAGAGACCATTCACAAAAAGAGAGAGCTCATATATAATAGATTTTAATCAAAAACCCTTATATATGGTTATGATCAAATTTGAGTTTTTAATAGAAACTCATGATATAGAGATAGAAAGATAAATTTATCGGCATGAGAGGAATAATGACAATAAAAGATTAGTGGAAGAGAATAACAGCAACAACCAATGAGACCTCATGGAGGCCGAAGAACAACATAGAAAAAATAGAAGAAGAAAAATGAAAGAATGATATATAAATTGAGAGCATATTTTAATGAAAGATAAAATGGTTGATTTTGTATTGGCAATTAATAGCAAGGGAAGTGTGTGTTATTTTGAAAGAAATGCAGTAATGATTAATGTAATTTAATTAAATTTCAAGACTAGATAGTGAAATTTACCCCCCAAAAAAATAACATTTTGTGAAAAAAAAGTCTATAAAACAATATAAGATATAATGATTCTACAAAAGTATATATTAAAATTACTATGGCCGCATATAAAAGTCTGTCGCGGTCTACCATAAATTGTTTTCATGTTGGTTGAAATTTATCTATGCATATTTGACATCCGATTAATTTCTATTAATTTCATATAATTATATTAAATGATATTTATTTTTTAGATATTAAAAACTTGAAGATTAACAATTTAAAAGATTAATCTTGTAAGTTGTATTCAATTATTACATCTATATTTTAAATGTTACTTTAATATTTTTCATGTATTTGTCATTAAATCATTTTGTTTGCAGTTAAATAAAAGAATTATTAATATGTTTTTCTAAAAAAAAAAATTAACATATGTTCAATAGTTATATGATTTTTTTGAATTAAATTTCATTTTTATAGAATTTCATAATTTTTATGATATAAAAGAATATTATTGTCAATTGATTATTTTTATCATTGTATTCCATCAAAATCAAGATATACCAAACCTAACAATGGATTCCTAAACATACTTGAGGTGGCAAACAAAATAAGTTAAAAAAAGTCGAGCTCAAGACAAGTCTAAAGGCCTAAAAAGCTGTTTAAAACTCAAAAAGAATAAACTCTAAAAAGGTCTGAGAGACTTTCTCAACGAAAAAGAACTCTTAAGATTTTATAACAAGCTTGCTTATGAGGCTGAAAGAAAGGAGTGTCAGGGGACTCAAGTTTCACAAAGACCTTTTAAATAGAATTCTCGCCATGAATGCATCTATTCACCTCGAAAATGTTTTCCTTGAATGGTAGAATAAATTATAGTAACCTCAATCTCAAAATATATAAGAGTTTTGTTATTTGTCAACTCTTACCACGATAAATAGGAGGTCACCCTTCTTTTCTAAGTATGTATGGACACACTATAACAATTTTTTGAGTTTTTTATTGATTTTTGACTGAGCTAACTTAAGCATTAAAGTATTAATGCAAAAGAAAAAACAATACACATCATCTGAGTAGCTTATGTCTTGGAGACAAGAAAAGTGATTTTTCAATTATAAATTTTATTATTATATTCAGGTAACATAAGTAGCAAACATAGCAAGGGAATAGAAGAAGGATTCCATTTAATTCTCATTTCTTTTCTTTTTCCATTTTCATTTAAAATAATTCCATTTAACTAAAAGTGACCCAAGCTACATAAACATTTATTATAACTATATTTATTATTACTTATTATTAATAATAATAAATATAACAAGATATTTTTCATAAATATCAATTCGATCCAAACTCTCTTATTGAATTGTATATTATTACTTATTACTCTGTATTCATTATTTGCATATTATACACATTGTTTGCTACTAAGATGAGATATTTTATTTTTTTATCTCAAAATGCATGAGCATAACCATATGATTTTGTCCTGAAAAAGGGGTACCATGCCCCAAAAATATATTTATACCTCTTGATTTTTGTGTTTCTTTATTATAAAATCTTAAATTTTTTGTAGTTTTAAATGTGCGCATTAATTTAAGTTAAAAATATATTTATATCCTTGAACTTTTTGTAATTCTAAATATCTCAATAAATTATGTAAAATTACTCATTTAAACACCTAATCAGTAAGTGATATGCATATGCATTGACGTAGCAGTTTTTCGACTCCCATCAACTCCTACTATTTCTCTGACTATGTATTTTTTCTATCTGACATCTCCTAAGTCTCCTCTGATTGGGTTACGTAGATCAGTTGGGTTAATCGGATCACTAACGTGCCTGAGTTGATGATCACCTTTCCATTTGGGAGATAAAAAATCAGACTATTTTGGGAGTAACATTTCTTGCAAGAGATGCAAATGGAAGAGACGTAGTCGAAGAGTGAGAGAGAGTTGGGAAAATGTTGGTGAAAGAAAGAAAGCTGAGAGATGTTGTTAGGGAGAAAGAAAGGGATAAGAAATTGAAGACGCACTAAAAAACTGTCATGTCAGCGTGTATGCGCATTATTTGTTGATTAAGTATTTAAATTGATAATTTTGTATAGTTAAGTGACGCATTTAAAATCATGAAAAATTTTAAATTTTGTAAGAAAAAAGGGTAAAAATGTAGGGATATAAATATACGTTTAAGCTAAACTCAGGGGTACATTTGAAATTATAAAAATTTTAAGATTAAAAAAAATACAAAAAGTTAGAGATATAAATATACTTTTTGATTGACTCTTGTGAGAAAAAAAAAAATCAACCCTTATCCCTTCCCCGTCAAAGTCAAGGGCTCCGCGTACAATACATGGGATTTTTATAAACAAATTTTTAAATGATGTAATAAAAAAAATGATTATATCTTGGAGACACACAATATCATCCATTCTGATTTAAAAGATGCATTGCGTGTGTGTGTGGGGACACGATTTTATTCTCAGAATGAGCCTAGTGAAAAGGGAAGTGTCACTTTATTTTTATCTTTATTTTTTTTATTTTTTTATTATCTTGAGATTTTTGAGCTTATGCTTGAGTAGGAATGAGCAAAATTTCGGATAAACCGAACTAACCGACTCGAACTGACAAAATTGGTCGGTTTGGATTGATTTTTTTGAAGAAATTATTTAGTTCAGTTTTTTTATAAAACTGTTCGGTTCGGTTTGTTGAGTCAAATTGCACCAATCAACCTATTGTGTGTTTTGATGATTAACAAAATATAATTTTAGTAAAACTATTTTTGGTATATTTAAAACCTCTAATATATTTTTGATATGTCTTAAGTATGATATTATTTTGTGTATCAAAATGAACCAAATAATATTTTTTTTCTAAATCTGGAATATTAGCATGCTATAAGGGAACATATTAGAAAATGTTTTCATTTTGAAAAACTAACTCCCGGTATTTTCATATCTAATATTCAATAGTGTTAAAATAATTTTTAACGAATTTTTTAAGAAATAGAAGGTATTTATTTTGGGGGTGGTAAAATCGCTAAATTCTGATTTTGTACTAAAACCCAAAATCTACTTTCTTATTTATTTGGATTTTGATTTTTTAGATATTTTTATTGAATCCAAATGAGAGGTACTTTGTTATTTACATTTATATATTAAAGTAAATGAAAAGTAAAATATAAATAAAATAAAATGAGGACATTTACTTACACTAAATAAATAGAAATAACTTGTAGTGTATTCATGCTATATGGATTATGCCTTCAAACAATTGCTATATGTTTAAAATCCATTTTCTATAAAATTTGACATAAAAGTCGACTCTTATATATCTAGAGTCGACTCCCCTTCAGCTGGAGTCGACTCTTGCAAAGTGAGAGGCGACCAAGCCGAGAGCAGTTGATGCAGAGTCGACCTAGCAGCATTGATGTTTTTCGAAGAGTCGACTCTAACATTAGAGAAGTCGACTCTTGTATAACTAAAGTCGACTCCTACTTCAAATAGGAGTCGATTCTTGTTTTAGAGAAGTCGACTCTCGGTTCCAACGATCGAATTTTTCCTAACCGTTACAGATCCGTTGGAAGCTCTACTATAAATATCAATGTGAGATTTTTGAAGAAGGCTAATGCACAATCAAGATCTATCATCCTAAAGCACTTCCAAGCTCTCAAGCATTCATTTCAAAGTAATCCAAGGCTCAAGCTCAAAGATACATCCATTGGAGTCCAAGGCAAATGAGAAGAAAATATTCTCTTCAAGTTGATAAAAATTGTATCATTGTATTTGCATATTTTTCTTGTATATTGTTCTTATATTGGTATCCATTTTAGTCAAAGTGTATTAGACATAGGATTGATTATTTGTATTTATTGTGGATTGTGAGTGGCCTCCTAGAACCCAAGTAATCTAGGTGTGTTTTGTTGTATTAGTTTCCGAGGTGAGCTAAGGGGAAAATCTCGGTGTTGTGTAAAAGTTCCCTAGGTGAGCTTGTTGAAAACTTAGGTGTGTTTTTAGTGGAACCTCAAGTGTCGAGTTGACCTCGAGAGAGTGGAGTAGGTGTTGGAGACACCGAACCACTATATTTCTTGTGTCCATTATTGTGGTTGTTTGTGTATTCATATTGCTATCATTTTGAAACAACATATATATTTATAATAAGGGTATTTTGTTTATAAGAAAATCTCAAGAGTTTTAAAAGAGAAGAATTTGATTTAATTAATTTTAATCACTCAATTTACCCCCTTTTGATTAGCCATTGTGTGTGTCAAGGGACCAACACGGTTTACAATATTCTAAATTTTCGGTCAGTTCAGTTAACCGAACTAACCGTGAGTTGAGCCCCCCCTAACCGTGAACCGTGAGTTGTCCCCCCAAAACACGGAGCCCACATGGGCCACGCCTAACCCAACCGACACTCATACTCTCCCCCATTCTCTCTCTCTCTCTTCTCTCTATCTATCTCCCTCTACCCTCTCTTGCGAACAGCGAGTTCATGTGCTACTGAAGGCATAACCGCATCCCCCCTTCTCTCTCTGTCCCCCCACCCTCCCACTCACGAGCGAGACTATGAGATCGATTCCGGCGGCCCCAAAACACGAAACTCACACCCGACTGAATCGAATCCTAACCCTCACCTCACCATCCCTCGCCTTCGTTTCTTCTTTTCCTTGTGCTAGGACGATCGACGAGGGCTATTCCAAGATCTGGGCCATGGCGGCGGCGCTAGCAGTGGCGGCTGTCGAAATAGCAGAGGGGCAATCGGCGACGTATGATTTGAAGCTCGTCGACCAGGCCCTTTTTCTTCCCAAACACTTCGAAGCTCGTCAACTCGTGTCAAAGACTCAAAGGTACGTGTATTTCTTCTGATTCAATGATTCTTGTTCACTTGTTTTGGAAAATTTTGATTGGAAAACTCTCTGGCTATTTCTGATTCTTGTTCATTTGTTTTGGAAATTCTGATTAGGGAGTTAGAAAATCGTTTTGGTTTCATGTTCGGTTATACTAGGGTTATCGGTTCTAATTGGGGATTGGAAACTCTCTGGCTATTGTCGGTTCGGTTCGGTTATTGCATTTTATTCTTCGATTATTTCGGTTTTGGTTAGTTCGGTTATACTAGGATTATCAGTCAGTTCGGTTCGGTTCGGTTAGGAATTTTTGGGCGGTTTGGTTCGGTTATAACCGATTGCACACCCATATGCTTGAGTAATGTTAAGGGACGAATGACCTTCTCCCTGATGCACTCTTCATATAAATTCAAATGCGGTTACAATCAATATACACTTAAAGTGGACTTTCGAAAAGCTTATTCTCTCGCCATAGATCTCACATTTACGACGTGCAAACGGGACTCTTAGAGGGGCGATAGGATGCACCATAGCCCTGCCTCCACAAGGGCGACTTGTCTTCCAGCATTAAATGTTGTATTTTAAGACGCCACTAAGATTCAAACCTTTAATACTTATATTATTCTTTTTATGCTTTATCGTTGTGCCATGTTCTAGGAGATAGAAAGTGTCACTTTATCAACTTTGGGCTAGTGGGTGTTAGAATGTAAAGGGAGCAGGGCCGAACCTTTCATGAGGCCGAGGAGGCAGTTGCCTCAAGGCCCATGAATATTTGATTATTTGGGGGCCCATAAAATTGGGAACCCTCCATCTTTATAAGGGCATATTGTCCAGTCGTCCACCCTATTTTCCTCTGCAAACTTGGCTCGCTCATGCATTTCTCATTATCTCGCTTTCGCTCGCTGCCCATCATTTCTCTTGCTTCATCACCCTTGTCCTCGCCTTCGTCGGTGGCGACTAGCCCTCACTCTCGTCTGCTCCGTCGACCATCGCTTGATGTCTCTCTCTCTCTCTCTCTCTCTCGCTCTATCGCTCGATCCGTCAGTCTCTCGTCCTCGTCTCACCCTTGTGGTCAGTAGGCGATGGCTTGCTCTCCGTTGTTCGTTGCCTCTCTCTCACTTTGTCGCAATTTCGCACCTTTGCCAGCTCGGCATCTGTTGGTCGCCCTTGTGGCTGGTGGCTCATTGCTCTTGCATCTTGCCTCTTGTTTTTTAGCTCGGTGTCACTAGTCGATCACTGCCTCTCAATTGCCGATTGGCTCATCAAATCATTAGATTCAGTCTTTCAGATCTGCTTCTCAAAGCCTCTGACTCTAGTCTCCAGATCTGCTTCAACTTTCTTTCTATCTGACTTCTTAATTAGCGGTTAGTTGCTCCTTCATTTGGTTTTGTTTATGATGCATTCGAAGATTTGGCTTGCTTGCCTATGTCTATTTTGTTGATGTTTGTTGAATCTGATAAAAACAAATTTAATTTTATTGATGTTGCTCTATTTTGTTTATGATACATGACATGATAACAACTGTTTTCTTGTTAGAAGTTAGAACTAGACTTTAGAGATGTCTTGTTTTTTTTTTTTTCTTATTATTATTACAAGTCTAGATATAGAATTTAAGTTTAACATTATTATTATTTAAGTGTGTCTGTAAACATATGTCTAGAGCTCAAAAAAAAAAAAAAGAAACATAGGGAAGAAATATTAGTTCAATGTCAAACAGATAATATGTTTAAATATTTTAATAACAACAAAATAACACAAAGAGAAAAATAGTTGAAAACCTAAGTAAAATTTTGGTGGAGGAACAAGAAACTTATTGATTATACAATTACAATTGCATTTATAGAAAGAAATTTTTTTAAATTAAAATTGATTAAAGACTTATCTCCACTCAATTATGTCACATTAAATGGATTGAGTATGTTGTCTATTGAGAAAAAAATACTCGAACAACTTGATTATGTAAATTTAATTGATATTTTTATCTCTAAAATTATAAAGAAAATAGTTTTTAATTGGTAATTTATTTTTTTTAATTTTGTTATTTAATGTGGTATAAATAATTATTTATTTTTTATTATTTATTATAAAAAATAAATTTTAAATATACTCTATGAGGGTCATTTTTAAATTTTGACTCAGACCCCAAACCTCAAGTACGACACTGAAAGGGAGTCGAACATGGGGAACGCGGAGTTGCCACGAACTTATCATTCTGGCAAGGGGGAATTAATCTGCCCGCGCATGGGAACCACATTGAACTTCCACTGTCAAGGCTCCACTCCAGTCCACTGAAGTTTCAACGTCAATAATATTGCAGACCACTGAAGTTTCAACGTCAATAATATTGCAGAATCCCCTTCTTTTGGCTTCCCAAAAGATAAAAATCGCATGGCCAGCACAGTCAGGACAGTGATTGATAAACTTATTGAAATTTTTAACTTTTAGGTCACGTGTTAATATTTCATTACTTCTTTTAATGTTAAATTTTAATTACTAAATATTTAAATTTGACCAAACTTATATTTTTCTCCCTAACATTTACATGAAAAATCTATTATTCCCTAAACTTTAAATTTGACCTATTAAATGTTTTTATTTTCTATAATTTACATATATTAACTATCTAACGTAATTTAAAATAATGTATAAGTTACAGGCAATGTGAGTTTTAAAGAAGAAAAACAAAAGAAGAATTGATTGAACCAAAACTTAATTTTACCTCCTGTCATTCTTATCACCTCAACCTGTACGGAAGAACTAAATCTCCATCAATTATCCCTATCTCAATAGATTTCAATCCTTCATTTTTGCTTCCACCAGAGATTTGTGAGTCACAACTAACCAATCCTTCTCTTTCTCTAACCAATAATTTGCAACAAGCCCATCATTTCCCTTCTTATTTTGTTTTGAGTGATGACCGACCTACCTTTTTATGTCCTTTTTGCTCCAATTAATGACTCGTGAGTTGTGACTGACTCATCCTCTCCCTTTCTCATTACTCCAACTGACAACCAATAGTTTATCTATCATTTTCAGTCTTTTTTGCTCCAATCGACGATCCACAACTTATTTAGTAGTGAGTTTGTAATTCGACAATTGTTAAATGTGATATTTTTCTACTTTATTTTGTTGTTTTGTTTTCACGTGTTTAATGATACATCTATTACACGTACAATATTGACTAGATAATTAAGTAGTCAATAGATGTAAATTATAAAAATTAAGTATTTAATAAGTTAAATTTAAAATTTAGAAAATTATGCAACTTTTTATATAAAATTTTGAAAAAAATACGAGTGTAGTCATTTAAATTTAGTAAAGTACCTTGAAATTTACCAAATTAACCATTAAATTCTTCAAACTTTTTCCCAAAGTTATTCCACTTTCTCTCATATTTGCTCAACAAGGAGAACAACAGTTTTAATTTTTCCATCCAGACCATGGAAGGATACTTTGGTCATTTCGAAGGTCAGGCTTCGGTCAAATTCGGGCAGTTATGCGCACTGGAAAAATTGCCGCCGGATTACGACAACGGCCAGTCCAACCTGGCGGCAGGCCAACAAATCATCTTCGTCCACACCGTCAGCGTATACATGCATACATACATACATCCCATCCCATCCCATCCCATCCCATTCGTTTCTATATATTCCGGCCTCTGCCTCCATTTCTTCTCTTCAAACCATTCCATTCCAATCTAAACCGATACTCATTAACACTTGAAAATACTCTCCACAGATGGGCGAGGTCGGCTTCTCCTCCTCTTCGCTCTCATCGCTTTCGATCTTTTACCCTAATTTCTAGCCAATTCTCAACTGTTTATGCGAATTTAATTAACTTTTCCTTCTTTTTTGTCCTGTTCCAGAAGGATGCGGCGAAAGGCGAAGGGCAAAAGAAGGCCGACGCCGGCAAGAAGGACGACGGCCCAGTCACAGTTGAGCTGAAGCTCGATCTGCATTGCGAAGGCTGCGTCAAGAAAATCAAGCGCACCGTCCGGAGTAATCTCCGTGGTTAGTGTATATCATTGTCATTCGGATATATGTTTTATGCGGCATTATTCTAGTAAAAGCTGAATTAACATACAAAGCTGTTGGAGAATTAGGGATTCTATTAGGAATTACATTTTCTGTTGGCGATGACTGACATTTTCTTTGTGTGATTGAATCGAAGGCGTGAAAGAAGTGAAGGCCGACCTTTCGAGCAGCAAAGTGACGGTGATCGGGAAGGTTGATCCGGAGACGGTTAAGGAGATAGTGGAATACAAGCTTCATAAGAAGGTGGAGCTCGTTTCTCCTCAGCCGAAAAAGCCAGCCGCCGGCGGTGGCGGCGATAAGAAGCCGGAGGATAAATCGGATAAAAAATCAGAAGACAAGAAGGCGGACGATAAGCCGCCCAAAGAGGTAGCTGTCTAGCCGGCGCCGGCCCCCTGTGTTTGGTTCACCTCCTCAGTTTACTTTATTATTAAATTAATTAATTTATTATTTTGTTTAGAGCACGGCGGTTTTGAAGATTCCATTACATTGCGAGGGATGCGCTCATAAGATAAGACGCACGATACAAAAATTCAAAGGTCAGATTACCAAACTTCGATTAATTAGTCGCAAAATTATTAATCTCGTCGAAAATTCAAACAAGCCTTTAACATCGCTATGTTAAAATGTTCTTATAATAATCTTGTTCCTTTTGTGGTGATTGGTGTGCAGGGGTGACCTCGGCGACAATAGACGGGCAAAAGGATTTGGTCACGGTGACAGGTACCATGGCCGTGAAGGATCTGGCGACATTCTTGAAAGAAAAACTGAAGCGGAGTGTGGAGATTGTACAGCCGAAGAAAGAGGCCGGCGGAGGAGGAAAAACAGAGAAAGAAGGCAGCGCAGACAAAAAGGACAAGGAAGCTGCCAACGCCGGTGAGAAGAAAGTTGAGGCGAACAAAATGGAGTACTACGGATATTCAGCGAACTCGTATAACGCCGTGCCCATTGTCCATAGCCAAGGTTATGCGGTGGATCATGGTTACGGCATGCCCATGTATCATAAAGGATATGTCGGTCCGAGTTACGATCAGGGTTATGGCAGCCATGGCTATGCGGTGGCGGGGTCCTCTCAGCCGCCGCCCCCTCCCCCTCCTCCTCTTATGCCTTACGCCCACGCACCTCAGATGTTCAGTGATGAAAATCCCAACGCTTGTTCGGTAATGTAAAATTGGATTTGAGGTTGTACATAAAGTATCAAACTAAGGCTCCTCTAGGGTACAAGAGAAGAGTGGCATTTCATAATAGAAATATTATTTAGTTTTGTCGATTAAATTTGTTGAGTCACTTGTTTAATTATATATCTACAATTCAATTTTGCATTATTTATGGGCCATAAATAAATAGATCATTGGAATGATATGTTAAAAGAGTTTGTTGTGCTTAATGCTAATAGTAGTGCCAAATGTAAGAAAAAAATGTTTTGTATCATCAACACACCATGCCACTAATAAACTTTGGTACCTCAAATGCAAAGTTTCCCAGCACATATGGATTGTAAAAAAAGTCAAATTCATTTGGGGTACAAAGATTTACCATAATTTATTAATTTATTTATTGTGGCTCTATGATCTGTCTAGAGTTGATTTTTTAACAACCTCACCTAATTTTGTCACCGCATAAAACTGAAGCATCTTGATTTCGTTTTATATGGATGCATTTGAAAGCGGGTTTAATTAATTCGCATTTTAATCTTATAATATAATAATAGTTGACGGTCAAATAGATGAAGTCCGTGATACAATCAACCATTACCATTAGAAAGAGTCAAATCGAGTTTCAATTAGTGAATGATCTCATTAATTATATAATAATGATAAATGTATTATATATGCCATTCGGCAATTAGTATTGCCCATCTCTTTCATGGCGGAAATAATTAGCTTGAAGCTCCAAATTACGCAAGACAAGCGATAGGTTCAAGGGGATTATAATCTTAACCAACCAGCTTTTGATAATGCCATTAGGTTTGGGTTAAACCCATATTTTTACCTTCTATCTTTATATTTTATTCTTGCAATCACTCAAATTTGTCATTATTTCAATTCCACAATTACATTTAATTTTCGACTCAATTTAATCATTATACTTTAATCATGTTTCTTGTGTCAATTTAAATTTTTCAATATTTGATTACACTTATGTGTTTATATTTTTGAGTTAATTTAATTTTTATATTTTTATATATAAAAAAATAAAATAAAATGATAAAATACACGCTACGTTCTCGTTAAATCAAAATATAAAAATTAAATTAATTTAAAAATATAAATCTAATGATATTGTCGAAATAATAAAAAAACAAGTTAAACTGAATCTGCTAAAAATGGTCAAATAAAAGCGGCCGGCATGTGCTATTTAACCTATTAAGCCTTAATAAACATATTTATATTGTCTGTCACACTTATCAAAAAAATTAAAAAAAGATGGAGATGGGGTTGGAATATGCAGATCAAATTGCTGGTGGAAAGAAGACAAAAATCAAACGTCCCGATGAAGAGAGACCCGAAATTAACCAATATGATGGTGGCAGCAATGACGCCTGCTGCTAATATAATGATAATATGGTATGATAGGGAGAGAAAAGTAATTAACAAATTAAGAAAGAGATGACACGTCACCCAGTTTTTAAAATCCGATGGCTTCCTGAATAATTAAGTGGTGAGTGTGAGGGAAGATGAAGACATTTTTGGCTGTCTCGTAGTGTCAAAGGCAAGCATCCTACGTCTAATAAGTCTTGGGAGACTGAGGGGATCCGCCTAAAAAGGTGAATAGGATAATTTTAATATTTAAAAATCTCTTCAAGAATTTTATTAAAAAGATATATATTATTTACAAAAATTTTAATTATAGTAGATCCCCAAAATATCATAACAAGCATTTTTCATGAATTTCAAAAATTTTCATATTTTTCTATAAATAAAAAACTTTCATTCTAAAAGAGGTATATATTTGATGTTGGTTTGATAAGGTATTCAAGTTTTTCAATATTTGATTTAGGTATTGAATTATTTGTACAGAAATTATCTTATATTTTTTGATCATTTTTTTCCTTTTAAAGTATAAATAGATTAATAACGATATTTTCAATTAATATTAAATAGCACTAACTTTATAGTTAAACGTCTTTTCGTTATTGCTTTAGTGGGTTGAAACTTGAAAGCAAAAATACAATCCTATAAAAGTGTTTAAATTCAATAATAATATAGACAAGTTTATCCAAATGTCGTCAAATTCAAATTGGTAACGTACAATGACAAAATGGAAAGGAATTCAACCATGTACGACCAACATGTGTCCCTCCACTTTGAAATTCACTTTCTTTGTGTACCACAAGACATGGTATTATACCTCATGAATGACTTCAGTAATAAAAATATCTGGTGTACACTATACTCTAATCAAATGAAATTTAAAATATCTCAAGTTAATTTAAAAAAAAAAAAAAAAGAGACACGGTATTAACACGGAGAAATATAGTGTCGTAAAGATAAACAATAGACAATGGGGAACAAGACAGTGACCCCCATGATATATGTAATTATACAGCTTGATTTTGTAGTTTTATGGATTGAAATATTAGACTCGAATTAATGTTCTCATTTTTGTTGCCATATGAAAACTCTTAATTTATTTAATTAATTTTTCTTCTAGAACCGTCCCCCACCTCCCCCGGTTCACCAATTCATATACGTTTGAGTGGGCCCGCCTACCCGATGCACCCACTTCCCACCCACAGTTGGTTGCTTACCCAATTTTTTTCATAATTATTTTAAAATTAATTAATTCCAATTCAAAAACAATTAAAGTGTATAAATTTATATATATATTTTTTGTTACATTATATATTTTTCATTTATTTAAATATATATTTTCCCATAAATTCAATGCTGCTGCCGACACTGATGGAATGAAATGCAAATGCTTCTTGTGGGGTAATTTTGGCATTGTCAGTGCAGGTAAGGGAAGGTAAGATTCGGGGAAAAATATAAAAAACAAAAGGACACGTCGTCATCCGCACGAGGACACAACCACAGGCGAAAGCCAGAGGCCCTGACTCATCGCTCTGACCTTCCGTTCTTGCTAACTCATCTTGACAACTTCTCTCAGGTGTGTTTAATTGGATAAGGTAAAAAGGAAAATAAATTTTAATTTTTATAGAAAATTAAAACCAATCTATTATGAATTTATTTTATTTGATTTTGTAGAAATATAATATTTTTGTACTTGGGTGAAAAAAAAATTTATAAAAAAATTATTAATCAAATACCTAAATTTAAAATTTGATTAAAAAACATTTTTTTTTCTATGACAATCAAACACACATTTAATTATATTTTATAATTTTAAATTGGCATAAGGTACAAACATGCCCCTTTAAATTAGGGCTTATATCCATTTGTGTCCCTGAACTTGAATGAAGACCTATCATGTCTCTTTAAGCTCTAATTTTGGACTAATCATGCACCACATGTCTAGTTAGCACTTCGCGTACGTTACATGCTATATTGAGGTGCATGAAGACAACACCTATCTTTTTATTCTTTTTCCTCATTCCAAGGGTCAGCAACCTCTCGCCTTCTTTCCCATCGAAGATCGCTTACCTTCCTTGCCACCATTGACTAACCCCTCACTTTTCCTTCATTCGACTGACCTCTCCCCTGCGTTGTCGCCGCTGACCTTTTGCCTTCATTTTTGTTGCCAATTGACCCATTTCCTTCCTCTTCATCGATCGACCAACCCCTCCCTAATCGCTGACATACATTGCCCCAACTGTGATCAACCTTTCCCTAACTTTCGTTGACTAACCTTTTCCCAATCAATGCCATTAAATCCATGACGACTCAACCTAGTTTGTGTTTGTGAATCAACAACAACATCTAGCAAAAACGGTTGTGAATCGACGACGCTAAGTACCGTTGGGGTCCTCTATTATCTTCACTTTCATCCCCCTAGCTTAAAATTAGAGGAAATTTAGGAAACAGATTCATCTTTTCTTATTTCAATATGTGAATGAATGTTCTGAGTTTGTCCTAATCTCTTCAACCGATGCCTTGAACTAGATAAGCTCGGTCAATCCACACTTTAAGCTTAGGCCATACCTCGCATGCGCACCTTGGGTCATCCTAGTCTCTTTAACTGATGCCTTAAATCATATAGGCTCGGTCAATCTACACTCTAAGCCTGGGTAAATCTCGGTGTGTGGACCTTGGGTCATCCCGATCCCCTAAGCCTGGGTAAATCTAAGGTGTAGTTGTTATGGTTTCGTAGGTTTTTGTCTATGATTACGATGTTCAGAGATTATGTAACATTTTGATATTTTCATGTGAAACATCGATCTGGTTATTGTAAAAGGAATTGTCGATTATATATATATATATCATTGAGGTTTCGATTTTGCTTCTGCTGATGTGATTGATGATACTTGCCTTAGTTTATTAATTATTAAAATTTGATATACTGAGAAGGTACGATCGGGATTGTCGAGAATGTGTATGATGAGGGTATGTATATCGAAAGACTTGTGTTGTGTGTTGGATTTTGAAAAAAAAAAATATTCCTGAAATCTCAAGTTAACGCACGCTTGGGGAATAGTGGGGCGTTACACCTTAAATCATATAGGCTCGGTCAATCTACACTCTAAGCCGGGGTAAATCTCGGTGTGTGGACCTTGGGTCATGCTGATCTCCTAAGCCGTGCCCTGGATTAGACAGGCTTAGTTAATCCACACTCTAAGCCCAAGTCAATCCCGATGTGTGAACCTCAGGTCATTTTGATTTCTTATACCGTGCCCTAGATCGACAGGCTCGATCAATCCACATTTTAAGCACGGGTCAATCTCAGCATGTGGACCTCAAGTCATCTTGATCTCCTAAGCTGTGTCCTGAATCAAACAGGTTTGGTTAGTCCACACTCTAAGTTGGGTCAATCCTAGCGTGTAGACCTCAGGTTATCTCGATCTCCTAAGCCATGCCCTGGATTAGACAGGCTTGGTCAATCCACACTTTAAGCCTGGGTCAATTATGACGTATGGATCTCGAGTATATGCAATATAAAGATAAACTTGACGATGATGTGAAATCAAACGCGCCCCGAGCTCGAATGCTCGCCTTTGCAAACATTTGACCAGATGAGATATGAACCATATTGATTTCGTTGGGTTTGAGCCAAACAATAAGCCCATAACTCGGCATCGGGCCCGATCCCTAGTCACGATCTCGGCCCAACACCAACTCTATAACACCTTCATCTCATCAGCGCCATCTGAGATTATCGTAACTGTAACAAGCCTCGTTAACTCTGAGTATCTTGACTCTCAATCCCCATTAATATCGAAAATCTCAGTTTTCTATCCTTTCATGACGATCGACAACATGTAAGGAGTTCTCCCTTTCTCTCCTATATAAATTAGTTGGCAATCAGTTAAAATATGTTATTTTCAAAATCATAGAAACTTTACCATCTTGATCTCTTATTTTTTTGAGTGATAGAGTACTTACATGTATCATCCCCTTTTCTTTCCTGTCGTGCAAATTGCTATTGTCACAAGATATTCATCTAATTATTTGTTTGGGCCGAAAAAAACAATTAACATTTTGAAAGGGAAAAAAACCCTCAAAATTTTCAAAATACCAGATCGATCGGTTAATAACATTATCATGCCGGTAGATACTATTCTATTTGTGTGTACGGCATGGATGACAGATGATGATGGCATAAATGATATGGGTTCATGGATGGATGGTGAGAGCCATGCATACATACATACATACATACATACATACATACATACATACATACATCTATCAGTGTACTATCCCATTCGCATTGTAGGACAAATTAAATTAGAAAACGTGCAGTACAACTCGTTGCGGAGGGATATGATATGATATATCGCGTGGGTCATGAGTCCCACATGCATTTGAAATGGGTTTGGCGTTTGGGAAAAGTATAAGGTCAACTGTCGGACTTGGCGTGGGTCACTGAACACGTCATGCACTGCTGGAATTCAAATCTCTACGCCACGTGTGAAAGTCCTGCCACGCTTTCAATATATGGATAAGAAGTCCCCCCGGGGCACAGCCGAGTTGACAAAGGAGGAGGTGGGAGAAATCCTGCCAGGCTTCAAGCCGTCAGCGTGGGTTCGATCCCTGGCGCAGCATGAAAAATGCTGCCTTCTAGGGGAGGGTCTTGGATGGGTATAGTGCATGCAACACTTCAGATTCTGGTCAATTCAGGCACATCTCGCGATTTACCTCCACAGTGTTGTCTCAGGGGTGGGGTAATTGCGGACGCTCGTGATAATGCGTAAACTAAATATATATATATATATATGGATAAGAAGAAACAAAGTCTACTACCTACCTACATATAGGAACACATAATAATCAATTCAACCTAAAACATAGGAAACATAATAATCAATTCAAACACATTATTTAACATTCTGATCCTATAATGTTATGTTAATATTTTATATATTTATATTAATTTAATATAAATATAATATATTAATGTAAAGCGTCGTCACAATATTCAAACTTAATTATCCATATAACATTTCTCAAAAAAAAAAAAAGAGGGAGCAAATTTTAAAATTCTCTCTATGGGGTTCTTTATAATAGTGGACTTTCCAACGTGGGCCTCAGAATGAGTGGGATGGGCCGTGTACGGGCTTGGACCCACACGCAAAAGGCCCAATAGTCACCAAAGTCGGATTGATTGGATGGATGGATGGCCCCGTCTTTCCTATTCAGCTTCAGTTTATTTTAATTTTTTAATGTTCTTGCGTGGTGATTTTACATTTGTATAGAAAAGTCAGGATCGGTTGAGAAATAACCATCAAGAATTCGTGGCCCAATCGGCAGTCGGTTCAATCCGAAATGGCATTATCATCCACAGTCACTCCAATGGCGAAATCGATCTTCAAAGCCCAGATATTTGGCAGCAATGGCCCGATTGTCAATGCCACAAGAGCCGGAAATGGTGCTAGTTGTTTACCATCGGCAGCACGGCTCGCCCGTATCCATCTTGCTGTACTACCTCCTCATCTTCGTGCTCGTCGTTTTCCTGTTGAAGTTCGCCATCGTAGCTTTCTTCCTCGTCCTCCTCTACCTTCTCTGCTTCAATCTCGTCGACCTCATCTCTCAGCTCTTATGACCTCCGTAACCGATCCCGCCCCCGACGATTCGAGATCTGTAAGCATTTTTCTTTCGAATTTCTTTATTGTTGAGATTGTCTTGAATTCATTTTTAGATAAATATGACCCAAAGAACGATGGAGATAAAGATAGTTTTGAATTCTTTTGCGCGACTAGGGTTTATTGGAGCAGGTGAGAGTGGTGGTGAAAGGGACGGTGCAAGGGGTCTTTTACAGGGACTGGACAGTGGAAAATGCTAAGGAGTTGGGATTGCAGGGTTGGGTTCGGAACCGGCGAGACGGCTCTGTGGAGGCGCTGTTTTATGGGACAGATGACAAGGTTCATGAGATGCGACGGCGGTGTTGGAGGGGTCCGCCGGCTGCCAGGGTCACCAACGTTGAAATTTATCCATGCAGCGATGATCCTGGCACCGGTTTTGTGCGTAGACCAACTGTTTGATGAAATGATTAGCTGAATCTGGCGAAGGCAAGACTTTTAGTTGTGGGATGCTTATTAAAGTACTTATCCCTAATATCGGCCTTGTGGTGGTATATAATCTGACTATCTTTGTCAATTTTCATGCTTGTAGAAATATTTACTCAAGGATTGGAAACCACTCGTTTAAGAATATCTCTTGAACGCATTGATGGGTAGCATGTTTATGTACGTGTTTTTTTTTCCTGTTTTTTGTTGGTTGAATATGCACACTCATGTGAGAAAAAGCACAAAGTGTTATGTGATACTATTTTTAGAGAATGAGAAGAGTTTGAGGAGCCTTAAAAACACCATGCAACGTAGCTTGGCAATGCTTGGGTGTCAACCATACACGTATAGATCCACCACAAATATTTTCTTCCCCTTAAAAACCTAACACAGGTAGGGACCATTCACACCTGTACTTGTTTTGTGTGATTGGTAAGTCAAGATAAATCTTGAACTTAACATTTTGAGCCTAATTACTTTCAATCTTGATAAAGATGGTTTATACATGTGACTGAAAGACCAGTAGACACACTTTTGAGGTGAGTGGATGAAACGGTGAAAGTTCATAACAAAAGAGGAAGAGACAGACCAAAAAGAAAAAAGTAGGAAACTCTTAAGCACAGCGTTAGATAGAATGGCCTTGTAGAGGATATGAGCATGGGTAGATACAGGTAGTGGTCTGGCATTCATGTAGACAACCCCACTTCGTGGAGTTAAAGTTTGTGATTGTTATTGTATACTGCTATCCAAAAATTTTGTGTACTGCGCTTCAGTAAAATCAGCTTCAAACATGAACCTGTCTGACAATTTTTTTTGTCAAGGTGTATTTCAACATAAAAGAAAAAAAATTATATGCAGCGATTTTTGAGATTTGTAGTTAGTTGTTTCACAATGAGTTTCCTTTGGATAGAATTTCCCTGATAGAGTTTCTTTTAGATTATTTGCAGCGATCGTCTGCTCAATTACTAAGCAGAGTGATGATTGGTAAGTCAAGATACCTTTGGACGGGCTTCATCATTCCATTATGCTTTGTTGACCTGTTGGGTTCAAGGTCTTTTTACACTAAACACAGTTGATAGCATAAAGTATTACTATGAGAATTTCCAAACTGACATAGGAAAATATATGTAATTTGGTTCCATGATTTCAACTTTCAACCTATATACATCTAGCTTTTGGAACTTGTACTTAGGGTTGCAAATGAGCCAAGCCTTTCGTGAGTGGCTTAGTGTTCAACACGATAAAACTTGTTCGAGTTTGTTCGTTAAAGTAAACGAGTCAATCTTGACCTTAGTAAAGCTCAGGTTGTTAGATCGTGAGTTGGCTTGATTAGAGGCTCATAAGCATGCTCAATTAGAAGTTTTTGAATAGATTGTGAATAGATTTGTTTATAAATACATTAATAAATTTATTAATAATTTTATAAAAATATTATTTAACATAAATTTATCAAACTTTAAATTATTATAATAATATCATTAAATTTTGTTAAGTTTGATTTTGAGAATGTTTTGACAGCGAGAAACTAAATGCAAAACTTTAATACACTTTCTCTATTAAAATGTGTTGTTAATGAGATATCTTGTGATTTGAAGAGTAATTAATTAATACCTAGTTTACTATTGGGATTTGTTGATTGTCAAGTTCGATTTAAAGTTATATTTGTTGATTATTTGTATATCAGATTATCGGGTTTTTTTAAACATAACCTAGCAAGCCTGAACTCAAGTCTGTGTTGAGCTCGAGCCTGAGCTTGGTTCAGGTTAATTGAGCTCAAGCTCGAGCTTGAGCTCAACAAAGCTCAGCTCGGCTCGGTTTGATTGCCACCCTACTTGTACTATTGGTGGATGTGGCTTGGGGTCGTTACACTCTAACATGGTTCTAGGATTTTGTTTTAATTAATAGATACTCAAGCTATGGGGAGACACTGGCTTAAGATAATTAGTTAAGCTGGAGAGCAGCATCATGCCACAGTGATCAAGAACCTAAGTGTTAAGAGTTACTGAAGTAGCCTCGCTTTTTCTTACCTTGATATTTCTTATTAAGGTTAAGAAGATAAAAGAACAATCACCACTTTGGAGAGCTTCTTATGTAACTCCAATTCAGAAATCATATCAAATGAAAACACTAAAAGAATAAAGTTGGTTATGTGGGGCACCTGTTGACCTGACTGGCACTGTACCTCATGTTATATTGTGTGTCTGCCAAAACATGCTTGTATGCACCATATTTTCATTCATTTACGCATCATCAATTAATGGAGAAAGGAAAAGTTGGCATTTTTGAGGAAGCTTTTATGAGTTACGTAATTATAATGCACTTCTATCTTAAAAGATCATAACTTGGAGTGGCAAGAGTCGTGCAGTCATATCTAGGAGTAATAAAGGAGGGTTAATCCCTTTTAGTTCTTGGGGAGATTTTAGGAGCTATGTTCTTAAAGTACCACTGGGTTTATAAGGCTTAGTCTAAAGTTGTAAGCAAAAATGCATTTATGCAATAGTCATATAAAGAACATCTTCATTAATTTTATCTAACTCAGCTTAGTAATTGAGCAAATGATCTACTTTTAAATAAATTAATCTCTTTCATAATTTAGAGCAAATTATCATGAACAATGTAATTGTTTAATAGCCATAGAACATGGACTACATCTTGATTTAGTGGTTCACGTTCAAGGAATTGTGTTTATCTTTGAAATTTTTTCTGAATCTCAATCTCTTCTATTTTCTGCTGCCCACCCTTCTGCTCAACATTTAAAACGAAAGGGGAAAGGGAAAAACTGCCTTTCATCAGGAGAAGCTGAGGGCAACTGATAAAGCATTTTGTTCCTGTGACCCCATCATGTAAAGGAAAAAAAAACAATAACACACAGAGAAAGTGACCCATCATATAAGTGAAATGTGCATCATATGCAATGTTCCATGCTTACTGCTCCGTGGGGACAAAAGGTGGTCTTGCACCACTATAAATTCCCCATAAAAGGTTATTGTGACCATATGATCAATAGGAGTGGAGAGTAAATGCCTAACGGGGATGAAGATTTCAATCGGTAAGCTGCAGAGGTGTCTCTCACTCACAAAATGTGCAGCAAGTCCAGATGAGTTGGCAGATGATGTGAAGGCAGGCCATTTTACAGTTTTCGCAGTCAAAGGAGGGGTGCCAAAGAGGTTTGTTGTTGAACTAGGCTGCCTCGCTGATCCTTCATTCTTGTGTTTATTAGAGCAAGCCAAAGATGAATACGGCTTCAAACAGAAGGGTCCTCTTGTTGTCCCGTGCCGCCCAGAGGAGTTACAGAAGATTCTGCTCCGAAGGAGTGGGGCACCGACATGCAGAGCTGCTGCTACGGATGGAAGAGGCTAAGGGCTATGTAATCTCTAAATTAGGTTCTGCAAGGTGGCTGTTCTTTCTTTTGTTAGAGCTCTATTCCTGTTACCCATTAGTCTGGCTCTGTTTTAATCTAGCCTTGTATACTGTGAATCTAGCATAGATTGTCATACCTATCGAAACCTTTATCAGGGAAAACAAAAGTAGAACTCGTTGAAACTGTGCCTCATGCTTGAGAGTCTGAGAAGGTGATTGTCGAACTTGGGTTGAGTTCTGGCAGGTCACTTTTACTTGGGTTACTATCATTGATTGTTACTGTTAATTCCTTTTATTAGTAGAACCACAAAGGAAGAAATGGGTATTCCACTTTTATGTGTTAATCTTCCTTTTAGAGCCAAATGCATCTAACAATTGTTGCAACAACAATGTTTAACTGCTTATATTGCTTTACTATGTTATACAACTTGGTGAAATTAAGGCTTTGTATTGCTGCTGCTGCTGCAGTGCTTAACAATATTTCGACCTTGGTAGTTCAAACATGTGCAAGTCTGGTCAGCATGAGAGGAACTAAACCCTCTTTGTAGGTTGCGGAAAATATTATGTATTGAGCAAGTAATTTTTATAAAAAGAAAAAGGCTATGTTTGAATTGAGGGGATGGAGAGGGAAAGAAGGCTGTGTTTGGCATGTGATTGCATTTAGTTGACTAGTTATTGTGAATGTTATAGTTATTTTCTCTGTAATTAAGGTTAATTAATGTAGGTAATTTTTGAATTATGATATGTGACAGATAATTTATATGATACTCCATCAAATGATAATAATTATAGGTTATCATTACTAAAAAAAAAAAAAAAATCATGCACTTAAATTGGTTATACCCATCAACAATTAGTGAATTGTTAGTTAAATCACTGTTATAATATCATTTCTCTTGCAGACGCTCTCTAATGAGTTCAATGGAATGAGTGAATTGGGGTTTAAAAACATGAGATTGGAGAGAGATCTTTGTTTAGAAAAATATTTTTAAAGAACCTTCCAATGTTAATTAAGGAGAACATTTCTAATATAATGGTCACATCCCATCATCAGATTCATATGGCGGCATTACATAATACTCATAGACTTAATTAATTTCATATAATATAAAATTAGGAGTGTGTTGGTTTAATTAGTTTTGATAAAATGATTAAATTAACGGAAATAATTGTATGTGATAATAACACTCAAAATATAATATATATATATATATAGGTACTGATTAAACGTTAATTCGAAAACATATTTATCTTAATTTGATTTGTGACACTAATACAGTACCTCCAGCCTTCCGTCTCCTCAACCTTCACTCCCTTGTATTCCTCATGCACCTGATGGTAGGATTGTGCAGAATTTTGATTTAGTCAGTGAGTTGAACGAACTAAACTTTTTTTTTTGATTAATTCAATTATTTGATTTATAGAAAATTTTGATTTTTCCAGTTTGGTTAATAAAGTCTATTTAAATTTATTTTTTAAAATTTTAATTTAATTATCGATCGAATCAAATGGCCACCCTTGATAAAACATAGATTTCACATGCAAAAAAATTACTTTAAGAAATAAATTATTATTTTTTTAAAAATAAAACATCAGAAAAATGGTGCTCATCATCACAAGCACCATTTCTCTTATGTCGTATTCTGAGAAGAGGAGTTAAATTCAACATAGTCGAATAAGCGACCGCAAGAAGATTCGAATTTGGATTCCAGACTTTTTCATCCCTTGCAAAAACTGCTCGAGTACCTTTGAGGTGAAACAAATTATTTTCTTTTAATTTGATTTTATAGGGAAAAAAAAGTAAAATGATATTGTTTAAAAATATAAATTAAATATATTAATAAATACTTTTTAAATAAATATATATTATATTAAATTTATTTTATTTAAAAAATAAATTATTACTGTAACAAATTTATTTATTTATACGTAACTACCACGAACAGATAAAAGAGAGGCAGGAAGACCAAACAACCTAACCCCCAAATTTTAATTCTCAAAATCCCACTCCCGGCCACGACAGAGGCCGACCCGCTGTCGATATAGAGACCGACCGCCGGTCGTAACCCTCCGTGGCGATCAAGACCTTATTGCTTCGCAGGTTGTTTGCTCTCTCTCTCTCTCAGCATGCGAGGCCGGCCTGAGGCGGAGTCTTACCTCTTGCAACTGCTTGACCATGCATTCTTTGCTCTCCTGGACGAGTTAATTCAATGGGCTGAGCCCTGCATATCATGTAATCCTCTCTATTTCCATCATCAAACGACACTCATCAGACCCTAAACGGAAAATCTCATCTAGCAGCATGAAAACTGTGGCTTTTCACCGTCAGGCCTGCCTCCAATTTGCATCCATCTGCTTCTCGAAAGAAGGCTCTCTTAGCAGCTTTCTTGTAACTGTCCACGTGCTGTAATGTTTGATCAATGATTCCAAAATTTCATGCCACGTTGAAAACTTTTCTGCATTTTAGGGAGGAGTCAGCAAAAAGAGTTGCGGCAGTAGTGAAATAATGAGTTTTTTCTTGGTAGATACATTCAATTCTCCATGCCGGTTATCGCCTAACATGTCCGCAATATGGGTGAATTGCTCTTTTTTCCTCATTGTATATCTTCACACTTATAACTGAATGTAGGTTGTATCTAGGTGGGGCCATTTGACGACAAGGAGAGATGACTCAAATCCTAAATCTACTCCAAGGAACTCTTTTGCATAATGGTTTAAACTTCTATCATTGTCCTTCCAGTTTGTCAACACTCCTTCAACCTAAACCAATACTGGATAATGGAAAGTATGTAACTTTCCTGGGATACCGAGGAAATCGATTTTCAATGCAAGGTAACACCTTATAGCTTTCAATATTGAATGACCAATTCTTGATTATTAACCACATTATAGCTTTCCCAGCGTTACAGTTCAAAATTTTCTAAATCAATTTCTCAGCAGGTACTAGGAATGTGCTAGATCATGCCAAAACATTTTCGCATCCAGTTAAGGTGATTTTGTTTCCTATAATTCTTTTGTCTCACAATAGTGCCCTACCATTTGTGCTCTTTCTCAAATGTATTGAGTCCATGAATGACTGCAGTGTTTGTCTTTCACAAAACAAAAAAGAACACACAATTGACTGCAATACTGAGACATGCACAGATTAAATAAGGACAAGGAAAAGAATAACCCCATAAAGGGAAAGGAAAAAATAAAAGACAATGCTGCAATAAAGAATTTGATACACACATTAAACTTCAATGTATTTAGAAATATAGCATACTTGCTGTTTTTGGTAACTAACTTATTATATGTGTAGGCAAAATATTGCACGTCATCTTGTGACTACTTGGGCATTATACATTTGATAAATGGCTTGGTGTTATTTTCTAATGTTACTAGCATATATTTCTTTCTTACGAGTTAGAATATATTTTATGTAATTAACTCGTTGAATAAAATATTAAAATCTTTTAAAAGCAATTCTGGCAAGAAGCAAGTGATGCCATTGCTTAATATTGGCTGTTTTTTTGCTATCACACTGGACCATCCATTAGAATAAAATAGAATTGTGGAGACGTCAAATATTATCTTTCTGTTTTCGGTTTTCCGATAGATTATGTTCTTGCACAAGCTATTCCCTTGTCTGCTTCCCATAACAGTAAAAATTGAATAAACCTATACAATCTATAAAGTTTATTGTTAGACCATCTTGACCTGGTTAGTTTGATGTCTTTGTGATTTTAAACTGAAGCATTTAGTAGATCTTTCACATGCATCTTGGTGATTTTAAATATTTTGATATTTATAATAGGGTAAATTACCAAAATAATTCTGACTTTTCACCGTGTTTTTCAATCTTTCATTAGTCATATTGAACTTTATCAATTGTTTTAATTTTATGCTGCCATTGCTGCCCGCCCATTTCTGACATTAACAACTGAATTGGACTATAGATTTGCAAACTAATAAAATGATGTGGCTTGTAAGTTGCCATCTTAAAAACCCTTTCTCTCTCTATAAACCTTTCTTCCCTGTGTTACCTCTGTACAAAACACTCTTTCTCCTATGATAGGGTTGCAAACAGAACAGTGAGATTTTATGCAAAGGCTGGCAACAATTTTGATTGTGTAGCCTCAAACCTTCTCTGCACTTTGATTGTGTAGCCTCAAACCAACTAGCTGTGCTTTGATGATCTTGATTCTATTACCGCAGAAGACCAAACCATGAACCAATGATCAGCATCTGGGTTTTAAGGATGTTAGATCAGAATCAGACCCATCGTTTGGTATGCCGTTGCAGAGCAAATAGTACTGGATTTGCCTATAGATAATTATCTCAAGAGGCTGAGAAGTGGAAAACTGGGTTTGGGTGTGAGAAAAGAGGCTCTTGATCGGATTTGGAAGGTCTGTTCATTAGTTATTTCAGATGAATTTATTGGTTTTTGCTTTCTATCAATTGCGTGTTAATTTTTATTGGATTTAATGGATTTTTCCAGAATTTATGTGACAGTTTCCGCAAACGGTTCAGAGGAAACACAGGGAAGGGGTTTCTAGAGAGAGAAGGGTTTTTTGAGCGGGAAACTCACAAGCCACGCTATTCTATTATTTTGCACATTTAAAGTCAAGGTCATTTTTTAATGGCAGAATTGGATAGGAAGTAATGGCAGTATGAAATTGAAACAACTTATAAAATTCAATAGGGCTATTGAAAAAATTTAAACACTTCCTAAATTTGAAAACATTTTGAAAGGTCAGTATTTTTTCTTTTTTTTGGCAATTTACCCTTTACAATACTATTGATTTAATTGTAAAGTAGATATTTCTTCTGCCAAGTAATTGGAGCCTTGGAAAGGTTAGGGTGTATATTCTTCTGTTGATTTCTTGAAGGATTAATAGTTTTGAATTCAGATCATTTGAATGTATATCTTCTGTGTGCTTTGGCTACCCCCTGTCAAGTTGCTGCAAATGCTTAAATTATGAATAATGCTTAAAAAATTATGAATAAGTTAACATGAATGGCCTGCCTTCTTTTTGGTATATGCTTAAGCATATTTAATATTGGTAGCATTTGTTCTCCTGTTTTCTATGGATTTAAAGCTATCGCTCTTTGGATGGTTAATAATAAAGTATAGGACTGTGCGTGTTTGATTTGTTGTTGCTGGAGCACTGTAGTAAATCAGAAAAAGAATATTTTTGTGCTGATTGTAACTTCTTGCTATATTGGTTGCTGTAGTTTACTATTTTTCATTCAGTTTTTTTTTTCCCCCTTTAGGAGAAAGTTTGTGATGAATCAGAATTAAATTCATTTCCACATGTGCAAACCCTTAGAAGAATTCCCAAGGAGGAGCTTCTCAGAAAAGTTGTAATGGTCAGATTTGATTCTACCATCCTACTTCATGAAGATCTGCACCAGCAATCTCCATCCGTCAGCAATGCGCTTTTCACTATTACATACTTGTACAATGCTGGGGCCAAAATAATTCTAATTAGTAACTGGAGTGTGAAAACTAATTCAAAGTTTTTTGCAGCAGAATCTGTTGCAGGTACCTCTATTGCAACAATTCCTACTTTTGGTTTGTCAATTCATGGTGGTTTTTGAAATTGATTATTCATTTAATTTCATGCAACATGGTGCTTCATGTTCATTGTTCCTTATTGAACGAAGAAGTTCTCACATAAATGGGTAACATTTAAAAATCAGCAAATTCTGTTTTGCTATTTATGTTTCAGCTTACAATAAACAATGACTTAATGGGAAAAATAAAGAGAATAGAAGTGATGAAATCAACTTTTCGTTTCTTATATTTTTTTCTTTTCTTTTATGACATTCCATCTGAACCTTGCATGAAGAATCATAACTTTTCTGGACCCAGTTGAGTCTAACTGTTGCTACGGTCTTATGTCTCAGAGTTTCTGTCAGTGATTCTCCAACTTAAAGTTGCGCCAGCAAAAATTGTTGGTAGGATGCAGTCTATTGTGGAAAATGAAGAGAAATCTGATATCCTTCTTCTCGAGAATCTTTCTCAGTTCAGAGAGGAACTTGCTAATTGTTCAAAGTTTGCTGAACTATTATCAGCAGGAATTGATATCTTTGTTAATGATGCATTTTCTCAATCTCATAGAATTCTCGTTTCAACTGTTGGTATTACTAGCTTCTGCCATGCATGTGTTGCTGGTTTTCATTTTGAAGGAGCTCTGCATCAACTAAAGCAGCTTGTGGTTTCCAATAAAAAGCCATATCTTGCTATTGTACGTCTCATTATTGCCTGTGGTGAAATTGATTTTTAAGTATATATTTTGGTTTAAATGGATCTTAAGTCTTATTTTCTTTAACTCCATCAGTCTTTTGTCACTGATACTCTATGATGAATGCCAGATTGGAGGGAGTAATCTCTTAGAAAAAGAAGCTGCTTTACATTTTCTAGCTTCTAGATGTGATGGTTTGGTGCTTGTTGGAATGATGGCATTTCAAATAATGCATGCTCAAGGATTGCCTGTTCCTATGAAGTTGGTAGAACCAGCTGCAAATGAAGAAGCTTTAAATATAATTCAGGCTGCAAAGTTCAGAAGCATTCCAATTTTATTTCCGGAAGATTTTTGGTGCATGAGTGGTCGTCCTGAAAACCAAGTTGAATTATTTCCTGCTCATTGTATTCCAGATGGTGAGTTTGTATATTTTCGACTTGAATGTGACTAAGTGTGTTCCTCTCTGTCCTCTGAGGTATGCAACTCAGTAAAGGAAATTTTAACATCTAAGAAACTAGAATATCATAAACCTAATAATGATCCTGTACAAAGTTTTACATAACCTCAGCATTAATAGTACCATGAGTGTCCCTCATTACCACGTTCAATAAACTTGAAAGTTATCAAAATAATGCTGATTTTAAACTGAACTATGACAAATATTTGTCCACAAGTATACAAATTTAAATCTACAAAAATAAAGACTCTAACTAACAGAAAGCATGATTATAACAAAGCCCTAGATGTGCTCCATTTTAATATCCCATAATTGCCCTTTCTTTGTTCCCATCTTTCTATTTGACAATTGATTACCACTTGAATAGTTGAACCTCTATTTAGTAATGCAAGAATCTAGTTTTATATTTCTTGTATTGATCCATGTAAAGAAATTATGAAGATATCCACCGCCCTCCAGCCTCCTCTTTCCTTGTTTGGTTTAGCATTCATAGTTCTGATCTGATCTTGTTGGAAACATCATTTGAATTCGTAGCGCATTTTGGATCACCTCAACTTTTTTTAGTTGCTGTATCTCCTCTTAAAAGGTGACCTAGGAGTGCTGGCAAAGGTTGGTTCATTGTGAACCTCGCAGTTCACAATTCTAAACCACGCAAACAGCTTCTCATCACAGTCATTGCAGACTCACGCAGGGCTGTCTCTTTTTTTACCTCACCTGTTACTCTTTTCTTTCTAAGATGCATTTATTTCTGATAACTTCTTCCTTGCTTTTGTTTAATTTTCTTATAGAAATTGTATCCACTTCTATCTCATATTGCCTGAAGCTGCAAAAATGCACTCTTCTTTTTTCCCTGTCGTCAACTTCTATTTGCAGGCATTTAACCCGCTGATGGCTTACTTTTCATGGCTGATCAGGCTGAAGTGCCAAACATTCATGACAGCTGGTCCACTAACAATTGCTTTGTCAGGAAGTTTGTTGAGGCATTTTTTGTGCTGCAATTGATTTTATTGTTTTGGGATATTAAATAAGACTGTTAGGCTTATACCACCCAAATATCCCATGTCACATGGGTTACTTCATTACCTGAATGGGTATTCTTGATTTTTTAGGATAATCTCGATATGATTGATCATGTATCTTATATTTCTGAATGCACAAACTAGTCATTGACCTGTATGACTGCCAAAACTATATATATGCACACATTTGATAAATGACCCTGCAAAACTAATGGAAGAGAATTTCTCAGAGTGAATAAATAAATTCCCTCTAATTCCTTGCATCTGTACTGCCATTTCTTCTTTGTCATCTTCCATTATGTTTAGCAGTTCATCCCTATTATTTCTTTAGGGTGGGTACCTGTTGATATCGGGCCGAAGTCTCTAGGGAAAATTTCTTCCTTCCTCTCAAGATCTAAGGTGTGCTGTGAAGCTCAATACTGGTGATTTACATCATATTAGTTAATGTGAGCTGAAATATGTTCTTCATTTGATTTTGTTCCATTATGAAATATTTGCCAACATCTTAGATTGTCTTCGTATTTTACATACAGAGAAGTTATTGGATTTGTGTATAAATGAAGGCTTAACTAGAATAGTACTCCTCCGCCTCAACATAGTGGTTAAAACATTTTAGTTTCTCTTTATTATTACATTTATTTTTCAATTTATGCACATCAACGAAAATTGAATATTGTCACGTACCTAGGTTACCCGATTGTAATAAAGAAGTAGTTGTAAGGGTAAATAGGGGAATTCGGGTGTTTTAGGCCCTGGCCGGCTGTAACTACCTTTGGCGCCAATTCAACTGAGAACTCCTTAAAATCAGAGTTTCGGTTGTTTGCAAAGTATCGAATGAAAAACCAATTCACTGATCTCAAATTTCCCTCTTAATTTCTCTCTCTCATTTCTTCTCTCCTCGTCTTCTTCTTTCCCTCCTTCTTCCCCTTTCTCACCTAAAATCCCCTTATCAGATCGAGGATCTGACAAGTGGTATCAGAGCACTTTTCTGGCATTCGTCCATTATCACTACAATGGCTGATGGTACTCGCATGAAGCAGATGGAACTACAGCTACAACAAGTGTCTGCGACGGTATTAGAAGTACAGCAGCGGATGGGATCCATGGAGGATACCATTGGAACAATTGTTGAAAAGAGATTGGAGGTTACGACGGATCGGCTGCAAGGAGATATGCACAACCAAATCCGGTCAGAGATGCGAGAACAAAGTAACATGGTTCGAGAACAAATGCAGCAATTCATGCTGATGTTCTCGAATTAAGCTCAGGTACGAATTTCACTCGATTTTCCCCCTCGGGAACATTCGGATCCAATATTACCAGGCATTGGAGGGGAACAGAGAGTGGTTGAACCATCGGAATTTGAAGGCGATCCGATTGGTATTGGAGATTTGGGAATGGAGAGGAGACCGGAAGTTTCAACCAATTTTGGACCTACGCATTTTCCAGTGCCAAAGCTGGAATTGCTGGTTTTTGATGAATCGAAGCCACGATGGTGGATTAGAAGGTGCGAGAAATTGTTTAACATTCACAGAGTAGTGGACGATCAGTGAGTCGCTTTGGCTGCTCCATTCTTGAACAATGTAGGTGATATTTGGTTCCAGGGATGGTCCAGCGTATGAGGTGATCACAATTGGGAAGAATTTGCGAGGAGATTATGTGAGAGGTTTGGTGAAAGAAGAACCGTAGATATAGTAGAAGAATTTAATAAGTTGAAGCAGAGAGGTACAGTGCAAGAATATCAGCTTCGTTTTGAAGAATTGAAGTCGTTAATGCTTAGTCGGAATCCGTACATGACGGAGGAATATTTTGTATCTAGTTTTATAAGTGGCTTGAATGATGATATTAGATCTATGGTAAAGATGATGCGACCTCGTATCGTGCAAGAAGCTGCGGAAGAAGCATTGCTACAGGAACTAACGGTGGAGGCCTTGTTGAGAAAACAGAGGTCTCAGGGTAGAGGGAATGCCTATGGAGCGAATTATTTAGGAGGATGGGTGCCGGGGAAAGAAATGGGAAGATCGGAGGAGAGAGCTAGGCTCCCAGCTAGTTCTTCCTCAGGACAGCAAAGTGTTAAGCAATGGGAACACAGGAGGCCGACAGGACTTTGCTATCGGTGTGGAGATAGATACACTCCAGGGCATCAGTGCAAGAAACAACTTCTCTTGTTGGAAGGAGGAGATGTGGATGAGGAGGAGGAAGGAGACACACTTCTGTTCACAGAGGAGTTAGGAGAGGAAGATAACGGGGCTATCTCGCTGGATGCAATTAAAGGAATGACAGGCAGTAAGATCATTAAGGTTGAAGGAAGATCTCATGATAGCATTCTTATGGTGTTGATTGATAGTGGGAGTGCCCATAGTTTTATTGATGAGGAAATTGCAAGGAAGCTAAATTGTGAGCTCTCTAACACTCAACCACTTGCAGTCACAGTGGCTAATGGGAGTAAGGTCCTAAGTAGATCAGCTTGTTTAGGATTTTGCTGGATTATGCAGGGCGAAACCTTTAAAGTTGATTTGAGATTGTTGAAACTCGGATGGTGCCACATAGTGCTGGGAGTTGATTGGATGAAAGGCGTGAGTCCAATTAGTTTTGACTTCAACAAAATGGAGGTAACAATGGAGAAGGATGGTCGGAGAGTGACTCTACAAGGGAATGTGGAGAATGGAGTTTGCAAGATGATCACGGGTAAGAAGTTACAAAAGTTGCTCAAGTATAAAATAGCCCAAGTAGCCCAATTGTTCTCAATTGAGACCTACTGCGAAAACGAGAATCAGGAAGATGTGAGCGGGCAGTGCAAGATGTTCCTTGGCAGTGAGCATCCATTACCCTGGCAGGTACGTGATTTGGAATCCCTAGATCTATTGTTGATTGAATTCCAGGACTTATTTGCAAAACCTAAGAAATTACCTCCGTTCTGACCCTTTAACCATTCTATAAACCTGCAGCCCAATTCAGTTCCCGTCAATATTAGACCCTACCGATATCCACCAAAACTCAAATCTGAAATTGAGAAAATGGTGAAGGAAATGTTAGCCAATTCTATCATTCGACCCAGCAAGAGCCCATTTGCTTCTCCTATCCTTCTAGTTAAAAAAAAGGATGGCACATGGCGTTTTTGCATTGATTATCAACAGCTCAACACTATCTGACGCAATGTGTAGCGCGTATGTGAAAAAACACACCAAAATAAACTCTTGAAAGAGCAAACTTCAATGGCCGAAGCTTGGCTTTCAAGAAGACGCAAAAACAAGACTGTTTTGCTAAGAAAACCCAAATAGGTTGCTGAAATTTGATTAAGAAAAACTTGATTACAAACTCTAGATGCTAGGCATATTTATAGTATTTGGCTAATCCAAATCCATCTAATATTTGAAAAACAAAATCCAACTAGAATCCTAATATAAATAAATCATAAATAAAAATTAACTAGAATCCTAATAAAAATAAAACCCTAATCAAACATGAAGTAGAATCCTAAATCAAGTAGAAACATGAAGTAGAATCCTAAATCAAGTAGAATCATGAATTAAAATCCTAAATCAAGTAGAAACATGAAGTAGAATCCTAAATCAAGTAGAATTCTAAAACTTAAGAAATATTAAAATAACATTATGGCACTACTATTTTGGTGATACTGTTCCGGTTTGGTTGGGTCGGCCTTAGGCCGAGTCTTGATTGGTGACCGCATCATTCACCTTCACTTGAGAAAAAATTCGACCTCGAATTTTGATTCTGTTTGGACAAATCCACATCCGGTAAGTATGAAGAGAGATTAGCCACATTGAATGTTTGGAAATACCCATATGATTAGGCAAATCCACAACATAAGCATTATCATTAGTCTTCTTCGTAATCTCGTAATGACCATATTTCTTTGATTTGAACTTGTTTTGCTTTCCTGCTGGATTCAAGAATATCATGACTTCATCTTCAACCTCAAATAACTTGTGCTTCCTATGCTTGTCAGTTGTCACCTTATACTTCTTATTTGTGCAACCGTTGCTTGACACCTTCCTGAACTGCTTGAACTTTTCTGCTAAGGGAACATGAGCAAAGACATTCCTTCCCTTCTTAGCCATATCTGCATTGGCATGGGTCCAACCATTGCTATGTTTGTTGCCCTCTACCTCCATTGTATTATTACTGTTAGATTGAGGATGTTGAACATTCCATCTTGAGCGCTTCTCTAATTTGGTAGATCTTATCACAAGTCTTTCTCCTCTCATTAGCTTTCTTGATGTTGACTCCTCAACGGCTTCTGAATTCATTCGTAGATTTTTCTTGCCAGGAGAAGCATTCTTTTGCAACTGTTTCGAATAAAAGCTTATTCCATGACTACCAGCAGTCTCTCTATCACTTAAAATATTGATGCTTGAATCCTCCTTTGGTCTAAGCACTTGATCAGCTATAGTAGCAGTTGAGTTAACTAGCCTAGGAGATCCAACACCCCTATCCACAAAGAGACCCATGTGACCATCTTTCTTTTGCAATTGCGAAGGTGAATATGTTCTTATTGCCTTAGATTCAACCATGCCAGAGCTTGAATAAACTGTAGAAGGATTTGCTACCATGACCTCCATCTCCTTTACAGTCATAAGTCGATCAGAAGAAACGCCACCATCATTGGGTTGCGAAGCAATGCCTGAGCCCTCGGGATTGGAAAATACCCCAGTATGAGTCAATAACCTTGGAGTTTTTGTCATGTTAGCAGCATAAATCAAACCTGAGTCTGTAAACGTTGAGGTTGAGGTTGCTGGGACAACATAATTTTCGAAATCAAGCTCCAAACTCATCAAAAAGCCATTCTTTAGTTTATACTCATCGTTTCCCCAATGGTTGTGTTGCTGCGTATTCCTCCTGACCCCTTTACCACTAGGGTTGGCTATCATACAACCAAGATCATCCTCATCGTCGCTATCATCCATCATTGGTCTTCTAGGATTAATGAGGACAGGATTAATGGATGGTCTTCCCGGTTTAATGTAGTCGGCTTGATTCACGCCATTAGTCCGGTTCCGATTATCCTTAACTCGTTGCAAAACGCCCAATTGGTTGTGGATTTGCTCCAATTGCTGCTCCATTGTACGAGTTTCCCGTTGTTCTTCGATTGCTCTCCAAACCGCGGGCAGCCCCCGATCACCGTCACGAGGCTGGTTGCTACCGTTACCTTCAAGATTGGCCATCTGATTGGCCCTCTGATTAACCGCTTTGATACCACCTGACGCAGCGTGTAGCGCGTGTGTGAAAAAACACACCAAAATAAACCCTTGAAAGAGCAAAATTCAATGGCCGAAGTTTGGCTTTCAAGAAGACGCAAAAACAAGACTGTTTTGCTAAGAAAATCCAAATAGGTTGCTGAAATTTGATTAAGAAAAACTTAATTACAAACTCTAGATGCTAGGTATATTTATTGTATTTGGCTAATCTAAATCCATCTAATATTTGGAAAACAAAATCCAACTAGAATCCTAATATAAATAAATCATAAATAAAAGTTAAGTAGAATCCTAATAAAAATAAAACCCTAATCAAACATGAAGTAGAATCCTAAATCAAGTAGAAACATGAAGTAGAATCCTAAATCAAGTAGAATTCTAAAACTTAAGAAGTATTAAAATAACATTATGGCACTACTATTTTGGTGATACTGTTTCGGTTTGATTGGGTCAGCCTTGGGCCGAGTCTTGATTGGTGTCACTATCACTATCAAAGACAAATTTCCCATCCCTATTATTGAAGATTTATTAGATGAACTTCGATATGCCACAGTTTTTTCCAAGCTAGATCTACGATCTGGTTACCATCAGATTCGGATGGACCCAAAAGACATCCACAAAACAGCTTTTCAAACCCACCACGGCCATTATGAATTCACAATCATGCCTTTCGGTCTAACCAACGTGCCGGCCACATTTCAAGCCTTGATGAACCACATATTTGAACCCTTTCTCCGAAAATTTGTGTTAGTTTTCTTTGACAAATATATGGAAAATAAGTGCAGTTAAAAATATAAGTGTGGATGATGTTACGGTGAAATTGGAAGATCAAGTCATTCCAAGAAAATATCAGTTCAGAACCATGAGACTTTTGCATGGTGATAGATTGGACTCCTGTGCGTGTATGCCACTTGACCTTCACCTTTCAGTGCCAGTTTCCTAGTTTGCCTTTGTTGAGATTGGCCATCTTATCCTGTGTGGCTTGTGATTTACTACTTTTAATTATATTTTGTTGTTTTCAAAGTAAAGATAAAAATTGAATAGAAAATTGAGGGCTTCGAAGTGAAAATTACAGGCTGTAGAAAAAAAAATGGTAAATTTGAGGACCATAGTACTTCTCCTGATTGGTGACAATCTTGAGTCTAAATAATGACCGTCTTTATGTGCTTTTGATATTTAAGAGGTGCAAAAAAGGTTTGCAAACCCTCTCTCTCCTTGATGTGCCTTTGCATTTTTGCTTTTTTTGCAACTTGTTTATATGATTTATCCTTTAGGTAAATTAATTCTGAAGTCACTGCCCTATTTTTTTTTTTTATTCTTTTTTGTTTTAAGCAGTGTAAAATTAAATTGTTTTAAGTTCTTTTCTTATGGAAAATATGTTATTTCAAGTTTGCCGTCCCCCTGCATATTTGACAAATACGAATTCATGATTTCTTCCAGAAAACCTTCTGAAATTTGTTGCCTATCTTAACCAATGTGAGTTTATGATGGCATGCAGAAAATTTTATGGATCGGTCCACTAAAATTTGGCTTGTCAGGTCATGACACCATTGGTGCATCAAAGTTGGCAATAATGCTTGGTCAACTAAGTCGAAAAAATTGTGATATAACTGTTGTTGGAAATTTGACCTGCAAAGCTTTTACAATGGTGTCAAGTTCATTTGCAATACACAATATGGCTGGCAGTGCTTCAGTTGTGTGGGAGATTCTCAAAGGAAGAAAGCTACCAGGGCTCATGGCCTTAGATAGAGTATGCTTTCTAAACTTTTTAGCAAGCTGCTCTTTCACTGCATTCTTCTTAGGGTCCGTTTGGTATAGTTGTGAAATTTCTGCTGGGATGAGAATCACTTTCATAAGTTCCCAAGGACAGCTTAGGTGGTGATCCACTCATCATGATAAACATGAGGTTGTAGGATCAAACCTTCCCATACCCCTTAGTGTTGACATTTCCTGTAATTTCTTGTGTTCCAAAACAAAGAATCACTTTCGCAAGAAGTGCTTTTACAGTAATCACTTTTTTAAAGTAGCATTTTAGCATTTGACAAGATTACTTAAAATCGCTTCATTGTTATATGTGTTTGGCTAACAATTGACAAAAAGTGTTTTTAACAATAAAATTACCAAAAAGGTTATTGACAGAATTGTTTTTTATAGTTAATCCTACTTAGATATAAAAATGCTTTCAACATACATTTAATTTTTATGATTGAAATTGAAAATTATTTTTAATAATGAATTTTATTACAACTTTTTGCACTAAAATTATTAATAATTTAATATTATTTTACATGCATAAGCAAAGGGAAAAACCTTTACAGTCATATATGTGTGTGTGTGTGTGTACATATCTTCCACCACCATTTCCTTAATACCTTTGCTTTTCTCACTCAACAGTCATTACCTAGAAAGATTAATTAAAAATAAGCTTTTCAAGCCTTTAAACTTTCTGCTCCTAAATTCAATACTTGTAGAAGCATTGATTTCTTTATTCTCTCTCTCTAATCACACCACCATAGTTCTCACTAACACAACATCATCAAACAAGCAGGAAAAAAACAAAAATGGAACAATCAATGGTTCAGCCAAGAACATAAACAAGAGAACTCTTGTAGAGGTAGATTTGGAAAATGATAGAGAGAGAAAAGATGCTACAGCTTCTGCGTAGGGCAACAAAAGCAATGGACGGAACTGATGAGATTGAGAATGACGATTGACAGCAACAACCGACGATGGCAACGAGAGTGAATGATAGTGATGCTTCTTTTGTTGTTAATGAGAAATAGGTTTCTTGATAAGGAAAAGGGATTCAAGAAACAAGGGTTAAATGGGAGGGCAATGGTTGTAATTTTAAAATTTTGTTAAGGCTATTTTTGTTAAATAATAATTTTAATTTCTGCCTGCTGCTGTACAGCTGAAAAACTGCTTTTGCTATAGCATGAAAACACTTCTTAATTTTGGCCAAACACTACAAAAAATGCATATAAGTGCTTTTGTCATAAAAAAAACGCTTTTTTCCTTTACTGCATGGCCAAACAGGCGTGATTCCTCTGCTTAAAGTGCTTTTTTCCTTTGCTTTTGTAGTGTTGCTCATTGACTTGATTCCTCTATAATTTTCACAGTTTTTAACATCATCTTTATTCTTGTAAATAGGAACTAAACTGCTCTTCCTCTACTCATTTGACATCCTTTTTTATTTCACGTTAAATAATTTCGTTAGCCAAAGAATGTCCTCTTCTCCCATACATTTTCATACTTCTATCAGTAAATTATCTAGTCCAATTGCTTTATTAATATTCATCTTTTCCAATACTTGCTTTATTTCATTTGAATGTATGCATCTATAACATGTAATTTCTATCTTCTTCAGAGCTACTAAGATGCCCCAAGATAGCACTTGTTTTTCTACCTTCATTGGATAACTCCAAGAAAAACTCCTTCCATCTCTCCTTGATTACCCCCTCATTTACTAATTTTTTGTTGTTAATCCTAGGGTCACTGGATTAGTTATCTTAGACAAGAATTCAACCACTCTTTACCCTAAATCAAAACCGAACAACAGAAATAATAAATTGAAAAACAAGAACAAAATTTTAAATGAATGAGAACAGAAATGAATCAATCAAACCACAAAAGTACATCGAGATTTATCCTGGTTCGAATTGATCAAAATCAGTCCTACATCCAGCCGCAGTCCAAGAGCAATCCACTAGAATTCCAGTATATAATCAATACACAAGAAGCCCACATAAACCCTCTCCTCTCTTTCTATCACATGAACACACACTGCCTTCAACCTGAGATTACAAAGAACTTCCCTATTTTCAAGTCTTTCCTCTCACAACAATTCTCGTATTCAGAAAGAGAAGAAATCGAATGATCAGAATGATCATTTCAGTCCACCTATCTATCTTATTTATAGAGTAGGCGGATATCCCAATAAAGACATAAACATATTTACAGTTTAACTCCCTCAACTATCACTAATTACAGATTGGGATATAAACTCCTATTTAATTCTTCATTGGCCCTCAAATGCACTGCTTTCACTGATCTTCTTATCCTATACTCGAGACAACTTTTTAACATTGGTTTCAGTCTTTTATGCATTTTGCTTGGCTTAAATCCTTTTTTTTTTCTCTCTCTCTCTCTCGCTTTAGCCAGTTTATACGTATATCTCTTTCTCCATCTTTTATATCAAGTCGTTGATATAAATTTTCATAAGCTTTTGACTTTGCTTCTCTAACTACCTTTTTTGCTTCTTTTTGACTGAACTATGTACCTCTTTAGATTTTTTACATTACGACATTTATGTAAAGTCTTGTAGCAAGCTCTCTAGTTTTGATTTTTTCTTGTACGTCTTCATTCCACCACTAAGACTCTTTGAGATGGGACTTTTCCTTTAGACTCTCGTAAAATCATTTTGTCACATTTCAAATAGGACTACCCATTTTATTCCACATTTGATTAGCCTTTTGTTTTATGGTCCAATCTCTTTTGTCACATTTTCCTAGAAAATGGATTGTTTTCATCTTTTACATTCCACCGTCTAATTCTAGGGATTCCGTTTGTGTTAATTTTCTTATCCATATTTTGATGTGGACATCAATGACTAAAAGTCTATGTTGAGTGGTCAAGCATTCTCTCGGTATAACTTTACAGTCCCTACAACATAGGTGGTTCTCTTGTCTCATAAGAAAGCAATCTATTTGTTATGTGATTAAGTGTTCGTCTCGTTTTCTAAACAAGTATTGGTTAGGATGAGCTCATATGTCATGGACAAATCCAAAATAGCTTTACCCTCATTATTTCTTTCTCCAAGTCTATAACCTCCATGTACATCTTTATGCCCATTCCCTTCTCTACCCAAATGATCATTGAAGTCACCTTATATAATGATCTTCTTTCCTTTAGGTATCCCTTCTACCAACCCCTCTAAATCTTTCCTAAATTTGGCCTTAATCTCCTCTCTTGACCCAACTTGTGGTGCATATGTGCTAACAAAAATCATAGTTTCTCCTCCTAGAACAGCTTTAGCTGCAATAATCCTATCTTGTATGTTTTTAACATTCTCTACCCCATCCTGTAAAATCTTACTTTTATCTATAATAATCCCCACTCTATTCTTTGCCCATTCCTTTCTTGAGTACCAAAGTTTATATCCAAATTTTGTCAATATTTTATCCTTATCTCCAACCCATCTTGTATTGGAGGCACATAATATTAATTTTTTTTTCTTAATTATCACATCCACTAGTTCCATAGATTTTTTGTTAAAGTCCACATATTCCATGACCCAATCCTTTATCTATGATCTTGAACTAGCTACCTTACTCACATCTATCCATGAAAATGTGAGGACCCCTTGCAAATTTGACATTTCGTCTGGGTGGCCTGGGTAGCAATTCAGCAGCTATAGCTCATTTGTCACTACACACAAGCAGTGTAGTGTTACACCCCCCACTATTTTTCATTTGTCTAGAATTCATGTTTGTGAGAAGAGAGAATTGGCTGAATGCCTAAGAGCGAGAGTCTCAGTTTTAATCTATATTTATAATAATGTGGAACATAATTACAGCAGAAAATTAGGCAAAGAATTATGCCTGAAATACAGCCTATCAAATCAGCTGTACATCAGCCTATAAATCAGCTAATCAGCTGGGTCAACTATACAATAAATACAGCATTCAACACTCTCCCTCAAGCTGGAGCATACATGTTGTATGCACCCAGCTTGGTACATATGTACGTTACTCTTGGCCCATGGAGGGTTTCATTGAAGATATTGGCTAGTTGGTCATTAGATTTCACAAATGCAATATCTTTTGAAAGAACCTTCTATCTAATAAAGTGACAACCTATTTCTATATGTTTGGTCCTAAGATTCTCAAGAGGGAATGAACTGCTGGTGGAGCACAGCGGGAAAGAGAAGAAAGGTGCTACGGAAGGATATCACAACAGGAAAGATAAGAAAGGCACCACTGGAGGGATAACACAAAAGTAAAGAATTTTCTCACACTCATTCTGATACCATGTGAGAATAGAGAATTGGCTGAATGCCTGAGAACAAGAGTCTCAATTTTACTCTATATTTATAATAACATGGAACATAATTACAGCAGAAAATTAGGCAAAAAATTATGCCTGAAATACAGCCTGTCAACTTAACCCATAAATCAGTCTTATCCAATCAGCCTATAAATCAGTCTATCAAATCAGCTATACATCAGCCTATAAATCAGCTAATCAGCTGGGTCAACTATACAATAAATACAACATTCAACAATGTTTATTTGATCAAATGAGTTTTACATGACTGTTGGCTGCCTAACACAACCCTCCTCCCTTTATCTAGGCTTGGGGCTGACAGTAAATTAGAACCCTAATTTGTTTCATTCTATTGTTCTTTAATTTCATTTAAATGATTTTCCAAACTTTAGTAATAAGAACTGACCCAAATAACCAGCTCTTAGAGCTGCAATAATCACCTCACTTCCATTCACCATCTTCATTTGGTAATGTCATCATATTTTATAAACTTTGCATGTTGATTGTTATCTAAATCAATGGACCAATATTATTTTTTTTCATAATTTCTGTATATGTGAGTAAATTTGCTTAACCGTTGCCTTATATCTAGTTGGGGTACTGATTAAAATTTTAAATTTACTTTTATTGGCATTTGATTACCTTTTAAAACTGATTGGTGCAGGCATATCCATTTGAGATTGATTGGAGTGCTACGTATAGGAATCCTGCTCGTCCTTTGGTAGTTGACATTGGAAGTGGTATTTCTTGTTCATATTAATTTTGTTGGCACTAAAAATACCGATTCATAGTGGACCCTACATAGTGGGATAAAGGCTTTGTATGTTGTTAAAAAATCTCCATTTAGTGTTCACGCTTATGCATGCTTAAGGAATATCGCCCAATCATGTTCTATCTGAGACCATTTGACAACCTTTCTTCTTTGCTTGTCTCATAATGTTCATAGAAAAAGGGTGTCCCCAGTGTATAATGCTCTTCACTTTGTGAGAGTCGAGGAAGGGGTGTTTTTGTATGTGGCCTTGTTCTTTCTTATTGTTTTTCCTAAAGGCTATTTCTACGAATCAAACCTATGACCGGACCTTTCCAGTCACAATGGGGCAAACTTACTATTGCTACTAAAGCTTTCCCTCGCATAATGGTCCATATCATCATCTATTATAGAATTTACAGGTTAAGTTGTTCTGATAATCCACCATACCATTTTTATATAGTCTATTTGTTGCAGAACTTTTTATTGTTATGTGTTTTGGTGGTTTCAGAAGTTGGAGGTCCTCTGGCAGGCCACAACTCTTTAATCAATGGCTCAGTTTAAGTGATCAGTATGTCTTAGTTTTGCGATATCTGCTGATGGAATGGTTTGTTCCCTTTGTCATTTATTCTCACAGTACTGTTTGGTGCTGGTCAAAATCATTGTATGGTAGGTTTAAAATTTGTGATCAGTTTCATTATTTCTTTTTATCTCATTCTCTCATAACATAGTGTGCCTGAATTGACTGCTTTTTCCTGAATAAGTTTTCTTCATGTGAATAATTTGTGTGTGATGTGTTATTTACTCTTTTGCTTGTAGCATATAAATCAAACTTGAGGTTTTCATTGATTTCACAAATCACAAGAAGTTCAGCACCCTACTTTCTTTAAGTCAGAGTTAGCTGTGAATTTCAATAAAATTAAATTTTCAATTGTTACATCTTTGGCGAAAAATGACTACTGTTGGAATGAAACTACTGCAACTGCCACATGTGCTGCTTATTCTTCAGGCTTGATCTGTGAGGCTGTTGTGGGATTTTGAACTGACTTCAAGGGTGGATATTACATTAATGAACAATACCAAGGAAATTGGCTATGTCTTTTCCTAAGATCTGAGTACATCTCTTTCTTATTTTTGGTGTTGGCAGTTAGATAAGAGCTTAAATTGATATCAAACTAGCCATATTTTAGCATTTGTTTTAAATGACTGAATAGTGTTAATTTGAAACAATCTTTCTCTTTCATCAATACTACCTTCTAAAAGCAAGTATATTATTATCAGAGGACTGAGGTCTGTTCAGGATCTAGAATGGTACTTCTGCTCTTCCAAGTCAATTTATATTTGTCTAGAGAGAGATTTGATTTTTGACCTGGTTATGTTCTTTTTCTGTTTAATTTATTATTGACTTGGTTGGTGGGGGAGGGAGGTAAAACTGCTTCGATGTTTAACTTGACCGATTGCCTGTTTGTTGCATTACTGACCTGATTGCAATTCAACTAGGTGACTTTGATTTTTGAGTTTATTGTGGTATTCAATTTTTCAATTATATCATTGAATTGTTTGAATTGCAGTGATAAAAGAGAAGATATTTGTTGGCTATTTCCTAAGATTTTTTAATTGTAACTGACAGGCAATGGATTGTTTCTCCTTGAAATGGCTAGGAGGAGGAAGGATTTGAATTTTCTTGGGTTAGAGATAAATGAAAAGGTTCTTGGTTTCTGTCTTTTTTTGTTAGTCCCTTGCTATCATAAGTTTGGGATTTAATTTTTTCCTTAACACTAACCACCTTTTCAGCTTGTAAGCCATTGTCTAAGTTGTGTTCAGCAATCTGGCATGAGAAACGGGTACGTTCTATGAAATAGCAAGGTGGATTAACATTCAATCATAGAACACGAGTAATTTGTGAAGCCGATCAGTAGTGGCAATGTTGGCTTCTAGTTAGGTTACTCAGGTCATTGCTGTTACTGGATTGAGATCATGAAAATCTTCATTACAAAAAAAATTTTTTGCACCATCTTTCCTGTTAAAATGTTGCTTTTTTGGTTTGAAAATAAGAAAAATGTAGTCAAAATTTTGTCTTCGTAATTTTTTAATTAAACCTCCTTGCTTGTAAGTTGAAACCCAGAAGGATGTGTTAGTCAAAGTGATACAGTTTCAAGCTTGTGTGATTAGTGATTGTTGTCGCCAAACTTTCCTGTTAAGCACGGTTATTATTTTCAGCATTCAATTCTAATTTGTCTTATATCAGCTTATAAGCATAACAATTATGTATTTTGTTTTGGTTTTTCAGATACTTCATTGCAACAAATGCAACATCAACCTTTCGATCTATAATTTCAAGTTACCCAGGAAAGCTGGTGCTTGTGTCCATACAGGTAGCACAGTGCAGAATTTCCATTTGAGTTTTCATTCTTCCTGTAATGTGTGTATTAGATGCCTTATGCATGCTGGAGACTCAATAAACACTTAGGCCGTTGATTTGTTGTTTTTTGTTGGTTATGCAAGACACAGTATCCCTTTAGTGAATCTCGATATGTTCAAACAAGCTGCAGTGCTTAGGCACACAGGGCCAACATATGATAACTGCTTTTGGCTACTCATATCAGTTGGCACTGTATTAGTCAATTGCACAGTGTGCAAGGCAATCCCACAATCTGTTTAATTTGTGTATCAACTCCAACTTTTAGTTGATACAACTTTTACAAAGAATTGTGATTAAAAATCATCCGTCCAAACTGTTATCTAATTATATAACTTGTCCATCCAAACTGGATGTCAGTTCAGATCATTATTGGATTTTTCTTGTCACATCTTTCAATAAATTATTTATGGTAACTTGGCTGACAGCCCGGATTAGACAGTAGAAGCAGCTGCAAGTAAACGTGGCCTCTTCAAATTAAGAGTGATAAGAGAATCCTATTTCTTTCCAACTGTCCATGCATCTAGAACGCACAGAAATAAGGCTGGAGCCTACAAAAGAGACTAGCTAGGCAAGGGAAAAAAGCAAAACCAAGCCAAACTGGTGAGCCAACCTCTGAACAGCCAAGACCAACTGGAAATACACAGAAGCATGCCAAAACTGGGAGCATTTGGGATTGGTGGGTGAGGGCACAAAGCCATCATAAGACCGGAAGGCTAAACAAATTAGCTTTTGCCTCTGAAAGGAGGGCAGGAAGGTGACCCTGAAGGGTTCTGGCACGTAGGCAGGCACCAAGCCAGCATACCTAGAAGACCCAAACAGCTTACAGCATGGAAATACAACAAAATAACATCCTAGCTAGAATACAAGTAGACAAACCGAAATACAAGATGGTAAAGCTAAAAGCCAACATAATACAGAGCAGGACCAAGAGAGAACAAAATCCAAATGCCAAATGCCACGACCCGTGCATCTGTCTTGTGCAATGAGCTATTTCATCAGTGTCTTGAATCCCTTGATCCCATGGTATTGTTTGCTTTACCAGAGCAGGGCCAAGACGTATGATGTTTTTTTATTTTCCCTTCTTTTTGGCTGACTGTTAGTCTTCATTTCATCTGTTGTTTTGAAGCTTTGTTAATTTCTTCTGGTCTCACCATCTTCTACTAGAGATCCTCTATTGGTTATCCTGCTGAAAGTGGACATTGTTCATTTTAAGTTTTAATGATGAATTCTCTTCAAAAACAATTTCTTTTGTCAGCGTCAGTTAAATATGCTGATCAATTTGTTGGCGAGTGAGAGAGAATGGGCCACATTTTTCAGGCCATTTTTTAGGTTGACTGGACGCTTGAGAAGTACTATTAGCCAGAGTTCTGTTTTAGTACTGAATAACAATAGACTAGAAAGCAAAATGTGGGATTTATGAATTTTGAAGTCAAGATGGAAGGTAATCCCTCATGCCAAAGTGTTATTATTAAAATATTGCTGCCATGCAATGAATCTCGAGATTGGCTTTTGTAATTTTCTCTGATCTCTTGTTATTTTTTAACTCGCACATGAACTGTGATTTATCAACTGCATATGATTAGAAGAAGAGGGAGCAGTTGAGTTCTTACTGGTTTTTCCTGGAAGCAGTCATTCTAAAGGTCGTCACAATCCCACTTCTTACAAGTGGAATATTTCATGATCTTTATCTAGAGCCTGGCAGAGTTTTAGAAAAAAAAAAAAAAATGATAGATAGAAGCCAATTCTGTGGATAGGTTGTGTGATTTTTTGCTTTTGCATATTTTTGTCCCCTTTCGGATTAGGTATTTATATCTTTAAGGATTTCAGCTGTTTTTATTGATGCAGAGGCTGTTGGAAGTAGTCCTTCTTGATATTTCTTTCCAAACTAGTTTCTGTTTAAGTGTGATGTTATTTATTATCTTTACCATTGTTGCTTTCTGTCTCCCAGCAGGCGCTCATTTATTTCTTAGTGTTATTACCTGTTTATTAGACATTTGGACTTGTAATGGAAGTGTCTTTGAATCTGATAACAGCAACAACAATCCCCAATCCCACTAGTTGAATTTGAAGGAAAATTATTTTTATTGCAGTGCCCAGATCCTGATTTTAATAAACCACAACATCGCTGGAGTATGCTGCAAAGACCATTAATTGAAGCAATAGCAGATCTTCTTGCATCTGATGGAAAGGTAACAAATTATAACTGTTTCTCTGTTTTGGATTAACTTATGCATATGATGTTTTTTATTTGAGCCATGGTTCGGGAGTTGAAATCATAGCATTTAGTAGATCCGAATGCCAATTTTATTCATTTCTTTGATGAATGACTATTACCATGAAGAGTCACGGGATCTAGTAATCCAAGAAGGGAGAAGTGATTATGAGGTGGTGGACAAGAGTTGCGAGACTTGAGAATTGCTAATGTGGGCCACATTAATATGTTTCTTGAAATCCAGGTCTTTCTTCAGTCTGACATAGAAGGTGTAGCAATGAGAATGAAAGAACAATTTCTACGACATGGAAAAGGAAAGCTTGTTGTGATGCAGGATCATAGTGATGACAACATTGGCCAAGGAGGATGGCTGAAAGAAAACCCCTTTGGGATGCATTCAGACTGGGAACAGCATGTTATAGATCGTGGGGCTCCAATGTACAGATTAATCCTTTTCAAATCAACAGTCAGTGGGTGAAGTAACTGGTTACTAATGCACAGAAGTTGGTCCCTCGCTGCCAGTGTGGCTTAAAAGTTGGTTTCTCATGCTTCTAGAGATTATCTGGAGTCTGCTGATTGTGTCGGACAGGGTTCTACACTCACTAAGAGGTAATTATCTCTTTTATGACTCTATTTTCTTGGGAACTATTTTCACTAAAAGCTGTTACTGGTACTTAGGTGGCACTTTTCAAATTAACAGGTTATAATTATTTGTTCTGAAAATTGTTGCCACCTAACAATAGAATTTGTTAACTGGTATTATTTTTATGGAGCATTTAAGATCACAGGGACCTACATATACACTGCTCTTGTGTACAGAATAGTGCTCTCTAGGACGACCAGCAATGGGTGAAAAGACTGGAGTGACTGACATTGGCTGTGTGAGTGGTAATTGTTTTGTCAAGCAATGTTAATATCTGGCAAAATGTTCTTCTCATGAGCAGATAATTTTTTGGCATAGGACACTAGGGACATTAATGGTGCACCTTTTGATTGTTTGTCCAAAACTTGCACTACTTATTGAGTGAACAAGGAGAAGAAGAGCAGCAGAAGAATTGCATATCATTCTCCCACCATTAATGGTTACATTCGATCTTTTTCTATCAAAAAATGTTAATTTACTTGAGACCATCTAATCTGAGAACTCTGCTTCATTTATGCCATCTGGTCCGGATCCATTTTTTTTAACCTTTGAAGATTTGTATTTACCATTGCAGTTGCGTGTGTGTATCATTCTAGTATGTTCTATTCTCAAGCTGCTCTTATTATTGTTATTATTCATTTTCCACTCACTATATCTTGTGGTCTTTCAGCAGCATTTTGGATCAAGAGTTGGGAGTATACATTGGAGGTATTTTCAAGTGTTGTAATCTCTCTTTTCTCCCCCTCAATTACAGGGGGAGTTCCTGAGCAGAGGAAAGTCGATTGCTTCTACCAAGGCAGATGGGGTTGGTTTAGAGCCTTTTTTTAAAAAAAATACAATTGAGTGCAATAGCACAGAAAAATTGAACCCTTCATATCCATCCTTTTTGTAGTAGAGGTAGCACGGAAAAAAGTGTTTTTTTTTTTTTTTTTTTGCTGGGGGGTGTTTTGCCCTAGCTTTAATCCAAAAAAGTTGAGTGGTTCTGATAAAAGCTAGTTTATGTCTTTTAAAATATTACATTGACAATAATTATCTAGTTAAATTAGTCGATTAAAATTACATTCTCAATAAGATTAAGCATTGATCAATCGTTTGAAGGATCTACTAAAGATTTTTTAAAAAGACTTAAAAGTTAAGCAAGATTCTTTAAAAAGACTTAAAAGTTAACTAATTGTGAACTATGTAATGCTTTACATCTTGTAGTCCATCAAGTATTGTTGCATCAACCACTTGTTTTAGCACCAAAAGAAGCATTGAATATCAATGTCATGTATAACATCAAGTTAAAAATTTTAAATCCTAAATTTTAAACTTTAAATTAAGTATTAACAACCTAAAGATTCATTGATTGATTTTTATTCCATGAGTTTTGAATTTTGAAATTTTTAACCTAAGGCATAGAATAAACTTAAGACAACCATTAGTCACTTGTTGAGGAGGGATGACATCAATTGCCTAACTGGGGCATCAATTACTAGCTTGGAACGAAAATTTAAATTGGAGTACTATTACATTTCACTTAAAATCTATTAAATGTTATATTAGAGAAATGTTGGATGGGTTAAGAGTGTTTGAATTTTAAAATTTTCATATACAATAGGTAAATATTAATGAAGAAGATAACCAAAATAATAATGCATTTGTTTTCAAATCTCTCTAAGCACAATAAGGAATTAAGGCATTTATTGGGGAGTGTGATTTTGTTCACCCCTTTTAACGGAGGTGACTATCACCCTCAGTACTTTTGATAGTGAAAAATAACGGAACGGCTGCATAGGAAGTGATATTTGAAGGTGAAAAATAATGAAACAATTGCATAAAAGGTGATATTTGATTGCTATTTCATTATTTTTCACTCTTAAAGTACTGAGCGTGATGGTCACCTCCATTAAAGGGGTGAATAAAATCGCACTCTTTATTAGACTTATACTCGGACAAACTTGCCTAAGGGAAGGTACAAGGGCTCAGGGAAGTCAGATCTTAGCTTCAATCTCTTCTTTGAAATGGTTTTATAATCTTTCTTTGTACCCTTGTGTGCTTTCTTACTTGGGTACAAATCCACCTCTAGAGACATAATCACTGTACCAAAAGAACACCACCATTGAAATATGATAAGAGCAAGTTATATCTAGTTCTCACATTTTGGGTTATTTGTGAACCCTTAAAATCAAAATTGAGATTTTATTTAACCTGTAAAAATTAATTTGTTTCTTAGCAAGAAAAAACATATAAATTATTTGGGTTTTTAGTGAGCTATAAAGTATAACAATTTGTGGACTTGATCTTAAAATTTTTATGTTCTCTAATATCTTAACTATTTTTCTCTTTATATCTATCTTTCTCAATAATCAAATGGAACAATAAAAGTGTTACTAAAATCTAAAAGATTGAACCTAACCTTATATATTTGGGTAACTAAAATTGAAATCAATAATCAAAGGTTGGTCAAGTAACCCTTTGATGCAAAACAAAAATAATATACGAAAGAAATTGGGCTTTACTTCAATCTTGTGTTTTTTTTTATGTGTGTGATTTTTATAATTTTTAGAAAGTAACCCAATTATGTAAAATGATAAAATCTTATGGATACTAACGTAAATTAACAAATTTGAAACTTTAATGTCCAAAATCGTGACCTTTGAGGTTTAGGTTTTATATATTTACACAAGTTACCCTTTACTTTTCCAAATTTACAAAAAAGACACCTATAACACACCAAGCTTGAAAAAAAAAAAGAGAGAATAGAGAAGAGATAATGAAGGGAAGAGACAAACCTGAATTAGAGAGAGAATATGAGAGCAATAGCGTTTTTCACGTTTTGGCTGTTTTGACTTAAAACAACCAAAATAATTTTTTGTTATTTTGGGTTTTCTTTACAAAATTTGTTCTTATTTTCAAAAATGTGTTTTTAAAAATAACAAAGTAAAACGTTTTCATTATTTTGAAAATTTAAAAATAAAAAATGGCCTGAAAATAATAAAGAAAACATACCCTTACATTTTTCTCTTGTATTCTTTACTAAATATTAATGAATCACTTTTAAATTTTGTTATTTTTTAATCTTATCATCATTTTTTTTTTTATCATACCTTAAGCTCCGTTTTACCTTCAACTCACCATGCTTGGCCTTCGTCTTTTGATACCATGCCTTTAGGCAGGGCCAAATTAAGAGTTGGTAAGACCTTAAACGACAAGACAATTCTCCATATCTCTTTCTCTTTCATCGTCTCATGTGATTACCTAACCAGCAACAAGACTGCATTTGCTGTCTGTTGTGATCAATGATTGTCTTTAAAGATGCCATCGCTCCTGGTCTTCGACAATGTCATCGCTTTCTCCATCATTTTTAAAGACGTTGACAGGACTGTGTGACCGTTTGTTGTGACCGATGATCACGTCTTTTGGTTTTTGGTGGTCAACATCTATTGGTCTCCTCTCGATTTTCATTGGCGTTTCCTTTTGTTGCCATCGATGTCTCCTAGTAGTGGTTGGTCTCCTCATTTGTCTGTGGTCTCTCTCTTTCTTCAGTGTCTTGGTTCAACGTTTCTTCTCCCTACCTTTGGCGTCTCTTTTGGGATCTTTTCCAACGTCTCTCTCTTCCTCTGATGTCTCCTATCGTTTGCCTCTCCTCTTGATATTTTCATTTTTTGGAGCCCTCCATTTTGAGAGCCCTAGGCATGGGCTTTAGTGCCCTACGCCTTAAGTCGGCCCTACTTTTAGGTTGCCTTCACCATCAATGCATTGCAGATAGGTTTAGGGTTTTTGAAGGGCATAATGGACATTCAACTAATATTGAGGGTAAATTTATGAGACGCATATAGGCTGGCACTCTTTGGGGCTACACAAAAGTATTTTTCTCTACAAATTATATGTATAAAATAAAGGCCATAAAGCGGTTTGCGACAATGCCATACAAGGCCAAGGGGCTGTGAGTCACTTGTGACATAAAAAGCCTTAAAAACTGTGGGTGTGGTTTTGAACAGAATTGGCACCGCACCGCTTTCTCGGTCTGTGTCCGTCGCTCTTCTCTTCTTCAACTTCACTGTTGCCTCGTAAGCAATCCTGCCCCCCTCTGTCTGTCTCTTCTTGTGCTTTTCTTCATTCGCTTTGATGTATATATGTGTATTTGCGCCATATATATGTGTATGCATGCGGACATTTTTGAACAGAAAGTAGGAAATTAGATCATAGGGTTTTCTGTGCTGAACTGGCCCTGCACAATGAAAGGGGTTCTTTACTGAACTATTACTTCGCAGCAGCTTGATCAAGATTGCACAATTAGGCAATTGGCGTGCTTTTGGATATGTTGTTCATATGAAATGTTATTTGATTTCTCTTTAAATGCTTGGCTACGTGGGTTGCTTGGAAGTGAATGTCTGAATTCTTCCCCTTTGTATACAGTCTGTTATCTAATGTTTGAATGCATTTATTTTGCTGAATTTTGGTGCACGAGTATTGGGCATGGATAGAATTGGTGCGCGCATTCAACCTGTCTGATTATATGTATCTGTTGTGTGCATTTGTATGAGCTTATGTATTTAATTTAGTACATAGACAGTTTGTCTTTCGCTTCTTCTTGCATAGACAGTTTGTCTTTCGCTTCTTCTTGTTAGTATTTTCAAGATACTAGTATGTCTTCTTTTTGGTAAGACTCGTAGGTGTCATTGGCATCATCCATGTAACACCAAACTAAGTAAACTAAATCCCACAAATTGTGCAGCAATCGGGCAATGCACTAACAAGTAGTTCACTGCCTCCCTGCCTCCTTGTTTGAGAAGTGTTCACTAGTCTGCTATAACATGCCTGCATTTTTTCACATTGTCTATGGTGAGAATACAGCCATGTGCTGCTATCCAAGGAAAGAATGACGCTCTGGAAGGCACTCTTTCTATCTGGATAGCCTTCCAAAGAAATGTCACATCTTTTCCCTCACCAAGATCTTTGTAGAAAGAATGTACTTTAAAACTTCCCTCCTTGATTGGTGCTATAACTAAAAATTCTGTCTCTCTGTTGATAGCAAAAATGGTCATCAAGTAAATCCAAAAAAAGGTGCACATTGAGTCAGTTAACTCATCAACTTGGAGATTATGCCTAAACAGCTGAGATCAGACTACTCCCCTGCAAGAAAAGGAGGGAATTCTTCGAAAATCATCACCATCATCTAACTCAAAATGTTTAGGAACAGATTACCAAGGGGCCTACGCGGATGTGCCCACTTCATTAGTATGTTGATTCCTCAGAGCAGCATTACACTCATATCAGCAAGATAGGCACTATGGGTCTTACTGCATTCAGCTTGCATTTCACCTGTATGTATGCTTTTTCATAACATGAGTGGCCCATAGGACCGAATGTTATCTTGGTGCCTGCAATTATTTTTTATTGCCAGGGGAGCAAAGGAAAAGAGGACAATAGAATTTTGAACTTTTATTTCTCATTGTTTGTGATTATCTTCAAATCAAAATTTCCTTCATTTTAGCAAAGTTACTGGAAGCAAATGACCTCTCTCTCTCTCTCTCTCATTGATTGAGGTGATTTACCCAAGGCTGCCTGAGATTTTATCCTTCTTAAAGCATCCATGTCCACTGCCATTCTGGCATATTTGCCATATACATGAATATATGTTGGGACACATGCATGTATCTTGCCTTTTCGGGTGGTGGCTGTAGGACATGGTTCAGTATGATATCAAAGGTGTTTGTATCTCAAAATAAGATAATCTCTTGTGTACTTTCAGATCCAAACCCACCTTTTCTTGTTATCATCAGACATTGATTTGTAATTTGCACTTATTTGAAGCACAGGGAAACTTTTCTCTGGGACTTGTAGCTGATCAGGCATGAAGACTTAGTACTTTTCTGATATCTTCGTGCAAATGAAGCCACAGGTCTCCTTAGCTGGCAAGGCATGCCTTGACCTCAGTGATGTTCAAATGAAGGATGTTGATTGTTGTAGAACTACAACCCCAGAAAACCATGATGTAGCGCTGCCAGGTATATTTTATGCTTATCAATTTTTACTTTCTAATAGTTTTCCTCTGCAAGGTGCTTTGCTTCAGGGAATTTTTCTGGGGGTATCAAATTGTATGTCTAATGGTTCTATGCAGAAAGAAAGGAAACACGACAATGGGCAGCTTGGACACATCAAGAGGAGGAATTCTTCTTCACTGCACTACAGCAAGTTGGAAAGGCATGCCTTTTCTGACATTTTTATTGGATTTTGCATGTTTCTTAGATTGTAACCTATGATTCTATGTTGTCTCTTATCAGAATTTTGAGAAGATCACTTGTTGTGTCCAAAGTAAAAGCAAAGAACAGGTGAACCTGAGTTCTGTATGCTTGTTTTGGCGTATCCTTAGTCTACAGTGTTTTTCTATCACAATTTCTCTATTTGTATTTCTGTGTTTCTGCAGGTCAGACATTATTACTATCGTCTTCTGAGGCGAATGAACAAGTTGCTGGGTCCAGGGCTTTGTCTCGATACCAAAAACTCTAAAGACACTAATTCTGCTATGCTTAGATGGTACTTCTAACCATATCTTCTATTTCATGTCTACTCTTTTGACGCATAGATATAAAATTTTCAACTTTTCTCTCCACTCAGCAACTATATATGTTCCCTACGTCCTTTTTCATTATATTGTAGCTGAGATAGCATTTATAGAAAAATGAATTAATTCAGACAGGTGGTCTGTTTGTTGAAAGTAAGCATATTTCCCCATCAAGTCAAGGGCTTTACTTCCACTTTATCCATGTGGTTGGATTCTCTCACAAAGTCAGAAGTCATTTGTAGGTTTATTGCTTATGGCTTAAGTTAGGCAAGTAATTATACTCACGCTGTTGGATGATTTTGTGTCAGGAATGAGCATGTGATGTACATTTTCATAGTGTGTTTGGATCATGGTTTAATTTCAGCATGAATTAATGGCATTTGAGCATGGGATGTACGTTTACATAGTCAGAGTTAATGGCTTTGGAAATGCTACTGGGCTCATATTTTACTAGGTTCTGACTTCTGATACTTGATCAAGTTTACATTACTCTGTGCGTCTCCAAAATCTTTTTATGGGGATCATTTTTATGCAGCTTGGATCATTATTTACCTGCTTTAATAAGGATTGCACTCATGGACTCTTAGTCTTGGTTGAAGTTATGTTTTAGTTTAGTATGGTTTCTTGAAGTTCCAGAGCTGATTTGCCACCAATATCAGTTGATATTCGGGTACTTAATCCAACATTAAAATAGACTGCAAACTTTGCCCATGTAGTCAAATTTCTTATCCTTAAGGTATCTCTTATATTAGTTGCAGTAAGTTACCCTATATCTAGGCATACCATAAATTATCTTTTCCTTCTTTTGTTTAATTTCCTTTTGAGCTAGATGGTTGATGACCAACCGGCCTATATTTCCTTGCCATTTGGAATTTGGAATTTCATTTTCAGTGGTGATGGTCATTGAAGACTATTTACTTTTGGGACGATGTGTTCAAGGCAACATTATAGGTCTTTGGATAATTGAATGTTTGCAAAAGAGTCCAATTAGCTACAACTAATTATGTATTATGGATTTTCCCCTAAGCAACATTTATTGCTTTGACATTTTAAGCACACTAAGTTGTAGTTTCCTGCTACATCACCTGTGCGGACATTTTATGGTTCTGCATAATTTATCTCTGTTAGCAATACTAACCATTGACTATTTTGGATAATTATGCTAATTATAGGTTGTTTATTTATGGGATAGTATGTCTTGCATAATTCAGTGCCCTTTTCCTTATTTGATTTCTGTTGCAGGTGGTCTTTACTTGAAAAGTATAGCTGTAAAGCCTCAAAACTTCACCTAAAGCCCCGAAGGTTCAAGATATTTATAGAAACCTTGGTTAGTTTAGATTGCCAATTCATTGATTTATTTTCCGTATGTGAAACCGTTTGTCTTCTGTGAGTATTGAACTAATTCATTATCTTGCATGAAGGAGCACCAACTATTAAAAGACCGGAAAAAGGGAAAGAGGAAACGGCCTTCCCAGGGGAAAAACTGTTCTCAAATAGTGCCAACAACCATCTCAAATCAGGGAAGAGGATCTGGACATGACAATCGTGGAAATGCTGTCCTTAATAATCAATCTGTTCAGAAATTAGGACGTGGAAGAAGACCTTCAATGAGGCGAAATGTGAATGTTGGAATTAGTCGTAGCAACTGCAAGCGAGATTCCTGCCCTCAGAAAACAGTGAGGAAGCGGCAAAAATCAGGTGGTTTTTAAGTGCTTAGCATAATTCCAATATGGTTAATTTTTTATAGCAATTTCTCTCCCTCCCATCCCCAAAAGATAAAAAAGATATATATATATATATCTTTTAAATTAGCATTATTAATTTTTTAATTTATGACATTAGCATCAGATTAAAGTATTTTACCAAACTAGCATTGGGTTTTAGTCAAGCCTGGCCGAGAGAGACCCACCAGTTGGACTATCTGGTCTTCCTCTTGCCTAGACCTGCCGCCTAGACCTGCCAGCTCAACTGGCAGGGTCGGTCTATGCCAACACCTTAGAAAAACTCAGCAAGTGTTTGGGCAGCGTCACTCCAATCTCACCTCGTCTTTACTGTGTTTGCCAAAAACCTTACATCGGTGCAGTTCTCAGCCTTTGTTGATCAACACGACTGCTGGTGATCTTCCACAATTGCCCAGCATTACAACAGAGAAGGTGATGCCGGACATTGATGCGCTGCCACCTGAGCTGCAGAACTCCGCCCTCTTTTCTTCATCCATTTGTAAATTTTGAAATCAGAGGGTTGTGATTAATTAGAGGTTCCCAATACCAAAAAGAAATGCATTAATTATTAGATACCAAACTATTCCAGATTTGACTTGCACTGTTTCCACTCTTACATTGGATCAACAAACAAGAAAAACACCAAACTATCACCGAAAATCACTGGCCAGGTTGAACCACTTCAAGCTTGATTCTTCTTCATCTCAAGAACCTTCACCAAGGATGGCCTTGAGAGGATATTGGCGCGCCATGTGCTCAACTTTGGGATTCGAATCAAACTGCTTCTTTAACTCCATACCCATCATTGTCTGAATGTTGGGAGACGGTGCATCCACCAAGCTGAAGTCATTGCTGCCCAAGTACTTGGACTGCCCCAGTGCGCTTGCTGAATTTTTCTGTGTTGGCATAGATCCGCCAGTTGGATTGGTGGGTCCAAGCCATAGAAAGACCCCTGCTGGCTGGTCTTGCTCTGACTTAGACTCGCCAGTCCAAATGGCGGGTCTCTCTTGGCCAGGCTCGGCTAACACCCAATGCATGTTTGGTAAAATACTTCAATCTGATAATAATGTCATACATTAAAAAAATAATTCTAGTTTTAAAAAATTCTAAGATAGATACATTTGGAATATAAGAATACCTAATTCTTGTATATTATTAAGCAATCGATTCTACTGTGGCCATCCAAAGTTGATTTTTGAATTTAACATTCTTTTTGCTGGACAGGGTAAAGCTGAAACTTGTTAGATCCTTGGACTATAGGATCCTGATCCTTCTGTTTGTTGCACTTACATGATGGAGTACACATATGATTTCGGCCTTGCATTTACTCACTTTAGATATAGAAAACTTCAATGTTTAGATTCACTTGTATTATAAACCGTTATGCATGCTTTAGACAACTTGTTATGTCTCCTTCTACAAGAATCCAGTTCTCTATATCACTAAGCATTTTTCTAGATAATTTCTAGGTGTTTTCATGGTTGGGGGAGTTAACCTTAGAAAGGGTTTTGAGAGGGATGTGTAGAATTTTGTTCACAATCTCAGGGAGGACAATTGAAGAGAGCTTTTTCTGTGTTCAAATTTAACAGACTTACTGTGGTTTTGTCATTCTTTATTTGTCTGCTATAAGATACATCCCTTGTTCTATTACTGAAATTTTACCATTTATATAATGTTCGTTTTCTCTGATTTTTCTCTATATAAAGTTGCTGGATATCCAGAGGCTACCATTTCAACATTTGAATTTAAGAGGTGGGAGAAGGCTGCAATTGCTGGAGTTTCATTGGTTGCGGATGCTGCTGAGCACTTGGAGCAGACAACTACTACAGATGTTGAGCATTTCCAGTTGACACTGGGTGAGTACATTAGAAATGCACTTGATGACATTTTGAACAGTTTCTGCCTATGGCACATTTGGAAAATGATCTTATGGCAGGACCAATATGTGTGATTAGTGAACACTGTTTGATTTTTCCATATATACTTTCTAGGGCAAAAGAGCGCCAATCCTGTTCAGAAGGACATTCCCAATCCTGTTCAGGAGGACATTCCCAATCCTGTTCAGGACATTCTTCCTCTGCCAGGTCCTTCAGCCAATTCTTTGATTGTGAATAATATGCAAACTTCTAGTAAACTCAAGCTCCAGTTGTTCCCAATTGATGAAGGCACCCGAAGAGCCTTGGAAATGGTGAGCTTTGAAAGGAATAATGTTAAGTTTATTGTGGACATAAAGTTTTAGCACGAGTCATGGTCAAAAAGATTTAACAATTTTCTGGGGCCACCAAATTTTCACAGGATGATCGTAATCCCCATCTGGAGCTCACATTAAGTACTCGGAAGAAGATATCATCAGTTATAGAACATCTCAATCGCAAATGGGGAAATTCAAATGCAGCATCTGGAGAATTGATGCTTTTCCCTTACAGTGTTCAACGGGAAAATCTGGTGGGTTGTTTGAGATGGACTCGGGAATGTCTTCTTAATGCCGCAGATGTGCATGCACTTACTGGAAGCCTTCCAGTTTTACGCTTGAGGTCTCTCTCTCTCTCTCTCTCTTCTTAGTTTGGTGGTTCACGTCATGACTGGTTATTTCTTCTTAAAGGTATGGATGGTTTTCCGATATGGATCTGGTGCCAGAAACATCTCAACCTCCTTTGGTGTCATCTGGCATGGTTTGTGACAGCAATATGAAAATCAATACTAAAGTGGATCAGATTTGGCATTCAGCGCCCGTACCTATGCAACCCACAGATTGCCACTCTGATAACCTTATGAATCACTATGATGAAGATCCACAGATCTGTGGGGCAAAGAGCCCTCCTCTAGTACTCTGTTCCCCAGAGATGCACAGTGAGATCATTAAGTGCACTGGTGTAGATATCAGCAATAATGATCTGGAGTCTTCTGATGGGGCAACTACTGTACTATTAGCCAGAAAGGGGACCAGCACTATAGCTAATTTGATAGAAGGGGATGATATGGTACATGCTCTTCTCATCTACTATCTTTTCTATGGGCATTCATCTTGCTTGTGCATCACTGACAGACATGCTCCAAAAACTAATATGATTTAAATGGCCTCATTATTATTTTGCAAATGTATCCTGCATTGTTGACTAGCTGTTAATGACTTGGAAAATCCAGCATATCATCTCAAGGGTGTGCTAAGTTGTATTTTGACTATGCTTCTGTTGGTCTTCTTAAGCTTGGTTCATGTATCTACATGCGCATACTCTCATCAAACCTTGCTACTTATCTTTCTTTAACAAATATATTCTTAGTAGCCTTTTTTCTAATTAATTATTCTATTATTTTCCCTCTGCACTTTAAATATGAATTGATTTTGTCATTTATTTACTAAAATTTTGAAGTGTCTACGTACTTTTGCTGATCTGGGCAGTCTACTTCATGCAAGATTCTGGTTGATTTTTGCCAATTATTCTTAGTGTCTTTGTCTGCATTTATGTTAAACCATGAGAGACTTAGTCCTCTGATATTGAGTTGATGAGAGTAACCAGGAATACATAAATGCTTTCTTTATACTGCATATGAACTGTTCACCTATTCCTTATAAACTGAACATATCTACACCCAGTGAATAACTCAGTCATGGAGGTCGGATTTCCTCATTTTTCATTATTTTGCATTGTCTATCAGGATAACCAAGGGTTAAGAAATCAGATTTCATTTCCAGTTGGAGAATGGACCAATAGTCTTACCAATGTTGGCGTAGGGGATTTACTCTCCCAGGTGTCGCATGATATGGTTACTGACCATGTTGATCCGCCTATAAATGGTAGTTCTCCATGTCTTCTGCAAAACCCTTTTAGCTGTGATTTGTTTGGTGCTGCGGTTACTGCTCATGTATGTAGAGATCAAATTGAAACTAGCTTTCAGCCATCCCTTCAATCTTCCATCTGGGATGCTGAAGAAACATGCGATGCCTTCTCATTCCAGAAGAACACTTTTGTCCAAGAGGTCTCGGGATCATCCATCATTGCTTCTTCAGAAGCCTGCAAGCAGGTGAACAGAAGTAGCTTTGTGGGATCTGGAATTCCTGTGGAGGTTATTCCATTTTCAATCCTACTGCTTGGTAGAAGTGACAATTTTAATTACTTGCAAACTGAAACTATCTTCTCAACATTTCTCCAGGAGCTGCCTGAATTAGAGGGGCCTGTGAGTGAAAATACCTGTAATGACGAGGCCATGGATGATAATCCAGCTGATGATGACAATTCTGCCAATGAAGAACTGATGGATGAATGCCCAGCCGATTTACCCAACCAGGAAGAAAATTCAGAGAAGGATCTCTACGGGCTGGCAGATATAGATTGGGTATGTCTCCTATTGGACATCTGATAGTTGATTTACCTCTTTGCGACGCACTCCTAGTTTATCATCGTCAAATCATAGAGTTATGAAACTTAGGTAGAACTTCCATTATTTACATTTTATTGCAGCATGCTTAGTGTGTGACGTACATTCCCTATTTTCCATGTTGCAGTTCGACTCTTTAGGCCCGTTAGACTTGGATTTACGCTCCTCTGGGTATCACGCAGAAAATCTGTTGTCGAGCGATAGTCTCAGCAGCTTGAACCGCCTGCTGGCTAGCAGCCTGGACTGTTTTCAGAATTGTTCATCTGCTGGATTGGACAAGAAAGAAGTGGCGTCATCAACACTTGAAGCTGGAGAAACTGTCCCCTCTTCAGATTTGAAAGTAGGCAATGGTGTTTAATATATATAATGCCATTGTTGATCTAAGAGAAGATGTTTTTGGAGCATGAGCTTTCTTGTAACTGTCTTCCAGTTTAGGCGATTGGCGCATGTGAAAGGGACGTTTGGAAGCCAAGAAAATTCTGGGATTTTGGCCCATGAGACATGACGGCACTTTCTTCTCTACAAAAGATGGATATAGATAGCCTTGTTTATAGATCTTTATCCGAGTGTTAATATGTTCGTTACATATTGGTTTTTTTTTTGGGCTAGACATAGAAAGTAAATGAAAACAGAGGGAAAAAAATAAATAAATAAAACCGTTATGAAAAACTTCAGTGGTCGTTTGACAGAGTTGTCAATTTTAAATTTGATTTTTATTTCTGAACTGTTATTTTCTCCTGTGAAGTCCTTTTGCTTGATTCAGGTTGAAGGAAATGGCATTCCAAGCTGCATGAACGAGACAATGACATCCATGTTCAGGATGGCATTTGTCTATGGATAATGCATGTTCAGGATGGTACACAAAGTAGCATCTTCCTTTCCTTTGTCTATTGCTGCGTTACGGATTGATGGTGCTTGGCTATTTATATACAATGACTGTTCATGACATGACTTGGTAGATAATTATTGACATCGGAGTTCGAGATTATATTTATCGCATCAAGTTATTTTGACCAAATCGATTTTTTAATTTTTATTTTAATATTTTTGCATCGTAGAGTTTACAAATTTAAATGAGATGAGCGATTAAGTTATGCATTACGACATCGTTACTATTTTGTATACTCTATAAAGTATATATATATATTTTCTAAAACTATATATTGTCAATAATAAATCATATAACTTTGGTGTGAAAATTCTGGGGAAAATATATAGTTTAGTATTTAAATTTCCATTATCTTTTTGCAGTGTTTATCAGCTTCACTGACAGATAAGATTTACGAGAATCTCAGCTAATGTGTCCTCAAGCCAAAGTGGGAAATAGTATTTAGTATACTCAAAGCACAAGCATTTTTTTTTAATTTTAATTCTTTAAATGATATTAGCCACGTACCCTAATTCAGTGTTGTACGTGAGATTTTGGGGCTGAGTCAAAATATAAAAATAGACCTCTGAATAATAGTGTACATTCAAATTTTATTTTTTATAAAAAAAATAAACAAATATTCGTACCATATTAAAAAATAAAATTAATTTTTTAAAATAATTAATTAAAAACTACTCTACTTGTAATTTTGGAGACAAAAATATCAATTAAATTTACATAATCAAATTGTTCGAGCATTTTTTTCTTAATAGACAACATAACTAATCCATTTAATGTCTTGTGATATAGTTGATCGGAGATAAATCTTGATCAACTTCAATTTAAAAAAAAATTATTCCTATATATGCAATTGTAACAGGTATAATCACCAGGACAATTGAATTTGAAATTACAACATTCTAAAGTACACCCGAACAAATATTTGAAATACTATTTTAAAAACATAATATTTAAAATACTTACACATGTTTGACCCAATAATAAAAAATATCACATATATAAGAATATATAATAATAAAATATAAATTCTCTACATATTGCTTTACATATTTCCAAAGTTTTTTAATTTTTCCACCATTGATCTCAATAGAGAATTTACTCTCAATACCTATCTATCATTGGTGAATAATTTTTTTTTTCGTCAAACCAAAGAATGCATAAAATCCTAGTTATCCATAATCCTTTATCAGAATTTCTAATTCACTAAGATATATATATATATATTCTATAAAAAAATAACAAAAATATAATTAGCTCAAGAATGAGATCTCATTGGCTGAATTTCATAAAATCAATTATTTAAAGAGATGTTATTGAGAGAGTGAGAAAGAAGGAGAGAGGGTATGCGAGAAAGAGAGAGTTGTGTTATGCAGATTTTTTTTTTTTTTTTGGGGGAGGGGGGGAAAGAGATTTATATAGGAACAAAATTATCATCGGACAAAATAGTTAATTTCCTCTCAAATTTATGGACCCCTAAATTAATATAATTATTGGCTTTGAGATAATGGCTCTTCAATTACATTGTAGATCCTGCCTGCCCTAGCTATGTTCATTCTAATCTAAATTTAGATATTTTCTTTATATTATGTCACCCTATATACATTAGTGCTATTTTTTGTGAACAAATTAACAATTTTTCTGACTATATTATGTTAATAATTATATATGTACACCAATTTCGCACTATTATGGTTGAGTATAAGAAGAGCATCAAGATGGCGTTAATGGAAGCCAACCCTCCTCTTCCATCTCTCTGAGTTTCCCAAAGAATGGCCGGAGACCAGCAAAAGCTTCATGCAATAATGGTTCCATACCCTCTGCAAGGCCACGTCATCCCCACCGTCCACCTCGCCGTCAAGCTCGCCGCGAAGGGCTTTGCCGTCACCTTCGTCAACACCCATTCCGTCCACCACTACGTCTCCAAGTCCCTCCCTTCCAACGCCGGCGGCGACATCTTCGCAGGGGCACGCGAGTCCGGCCTAGACATCCGCTACGCCACCGTCTCCGACGGCCTGCCGGTGGGGTTCGACCGGTCGCTGAACCACGGGCAGTTCATGGAGAGCCTCCTGCACGTTTTCTCCGCCCACGTGGACGAACTGGTGGGAGGGATCGTTCGGAAGTCGGTGCCTCCGGTGACATGCCTGATCGCCGACACGTTCTTCGTCTGGCCGTCGATGATCGCCGAGAAGTATGGCCTGGTTAATGTGTCGTTCTGGACGGAACCGGCTCTCGTCTTGAACCTGTATTATCATTTGCACCTTTTGAGGAAAATGGGCCATTTTGGTTGCCCCGGTACCCTCCTAATTTTTCTCCCTCTTTCTCTCTCTTTCCGTTTACTGTCCACCATCTTACCAAGTAATCTTATATATAAAGGCATTTTGGTATAATATAAAGTCTTTCTTTATGCATAGTATTAATTAATGCTCACTAACATTTACGTACGTTAGATGAAATAAATATGTATTTTGATTAAAATACATGCAAATTACGCATATGGGGTTGATGGGTTGGACTCGAAGGCCTCGTAAAATAGCTAGCTAGTGAAGTCAGTCAGTTATGCTAATTAAATCATTGAAATTGATACATCGATCAGATAAGCGCGAGGACACCATTGATTACATACCCGGCGTGCTATCAATCAAACCAACGGATCTGATGTCATATCTCCAAGCGGTTGATGTCTCCACCGTGGAGCACCGAATCATCAACCGGGCATTCGACGATGTGAAGAGAGCGGATATCATACTCTGCAACACAGTGCGAGAGCTGGAGCTGGAATCAATCTCAGCCCTCCATCAAAACCAACCAACGTACGCAATCGGCCCCATTTTCCCCAACGGCTTCACCAAAAGCCTTGTGGCTACGAGCCTTTGGCCCGAGTCCAACTGCGCCCATTGGCTCGACGCCAGACCCAACGGCTCCGTCCTCTACGTCTCATGCGGCAGCTATGCCCACGTCACCAAAACCGACATCGTCGAGATAGCCCACGGACTCTTGCTTAGTGGAGTGGGCTTTGTTTGGGTGCTTCGCCCCGATATCGTGAGCTCGGATGAAGCTGATGATGTCCTGCCTGTTGGGTTTCAAGAACATGTAAAAGATCAGGGGATGATGGTTCCCTGGTGCAACCAGATTGATGTGATCTCGCATCAGGCGGTTGGAGGGTTCTTAACGCACTGTGGATGGAATTCCATTTTGGAAAGCATGTGGTGCGCTGTACCGCTGCTGTGTTTCCCGTTGTTGACAGATCAGTTTACTAATCGGAAACTGGTGGTGGATGATTGGAAGGTTGGGCTTAATCTATGCGATCAAGGGGCCGTCACGAGGGAGGAAGTGGCTGATAAGATCAGCTGTTTAATGAATGGAACAACATCAGACGAGCTGAGAAGGGAGATTGAGAAAATGAAATCCATATTGGAAGATGCACTGGCGGTCGATGGATCATCACAGACAAATTTCAATCAATTCGTTGAGAAGATGAATAAAAAAATCAACTTGTTATCCAATCATGTATAATTCTTATGTTGTTAGTATTATATATAGGCTTAGTACGTAAATAGGGTGATATTCTAATAATTAAAAATTATGATATTTAGTTTGTAAAATATTGAGATTTGATATCTTAATTATTAAGAATTATTATTTTAAATTTTTATTATAATTGAGTTGTGCAAACAGTCGAATCGATCAAAATCTACTAATCGATTAAATCAAACTGGAGAGAAAAATCTAACCAAACAAATCGATTATCTGAAAAATTGAATTAATAGATAACTAAAAAAATTGAATCCAAATAATATAAATCAAACCAATTAAACAGAAGAAACAAGAAAAAAAATCGAAATAATTGATAGAAAACATAAAAAATCAAAGAAAATAACATTATTTTATAAATATTAAAATTATATCATTTTAAAGTTTGGTCAATTTGGTGATTCTAATAAAAAACTGAACTGAAAATCAAAAATCAAATTTTAAAAAAAATTAATCGAACCAAATCGCCAATTCAGTCCAGTTAGTTTTGATAAATTAAACTTTTATTCTCCTATAATCATAACTAAGAGTAAATGGAATTGTTATCTATTTAGTGTAAGATGTTACGTTACATATAAAAAAATATTACATAAGTGAGACATGTTATATTAGGTTTAATATATAAATATGACATTTATTCTTTCAATAATTAAAAAAATTAAGATTTGATATCTGATATAAAAAAAAATTAAATGTAATAAAAAATCTAAATTTTATAAAAAAATTTAAAATATTCAAAAAATGATCTAAAGATATTTAAAAAATAATCTAAATTTCATCAAAAATCCTAAAAATTTCATAAAAAATACCTGAAAATAATTAAAAATAATAAATTTTATAAAAAGATCTAAAAATTTCATTAAAATATTTAAAAATAATAAAAAGAGCTAAATTTTATAAAAAAAAATACCTACAAATATTCAAAAAAAATAATGAACTTTCATCAAAAGAGCTAAACATTTCATAAAGAAAACCTAAAAATATTAAAAAAAAAAGACCTAAAATTTTTATTAAAAGACCTAAAAATAATAAAAAACTTAAATTTCATTTTATATTTCATAAAAGATCTAAATTTCATTTTATATGTCTTATTTAGGTCTTTTTTATTTATTTTTGGGGTCTTTTTATGACATTTTTAGGTCTATTTTGACATTTAGGTCTTTTTTTTTAATTTTTTAGGCTTTTATGAAATTTAGGTTTGTTATTATTTTAAGGTATTTTTTTGTGAAATTTTTAGATTTTTTGATGAAATTTAGATCATTTTTTGAATATTTTTAGGTCTTGTATGAAATTTAAGTATTTTTTAATTAAATTTGATCCCTTTTTTATGTTAGGGGCCAAATGTCAATTTTTTTTTTAATTGTTGAGAAACCAAATATTATATTTGTGTATTAAATATAATTTGATGTGACATTCACTTACAAAAATTAGTGTGTGTGCACACTTTAACGGGCTGTCATGACAACAACTTAAAACAATATTTTTTAATGATTTAGATACCAATTGTTGATATTTTATACTTTAAGAATCAAATATCATATTTTTTAATTATTAAAATTTTTTTGTATGCATTAAGCCTTTAATATATAATGCCAAATGAGGTGTGACATTTAAGTATTGACATGGAATATAAGGGGCGAAATCACCTTTACCAACCCAAATGGAGCTCTTAAAACCAATCAATTTTCATGATAAATTCACTCAAGTTTATAAATAAAAGAATGATAAATATTATTATTCTTATAAATATTGAGACCATTATTTTGCAGGGCTTTTGGGCCTCTTTTTTAAGGGTCTAGCCCAGATGGTGCATGGGCAAGTCGCTTTGCTTAAAGATGAGGTAAAGGTTGCAATTCCATTGAAGGATCCTTGTCCTTCCATGGCATTAGTGTGAAGCATTTGAGAATATCTTCCACCTTAATGTAAGCAAGCAAAATCAAAGGATCTTGCAAAATCCATTTCAGGAGGAGTATGGAATTGTGTTGTGATTGATTAGAAAAGGTAATGCCTTTTTATTTGTTCAAATGTTTCGATTGGTCTGATAAGAAATAAATTGCAATATATTAAGATTAATTTACAATTTTGAAAGATGAAGAGTAGAAATTGAAGTTTGGGATGATAAAATGGATGTTTTGACTATTGGCAGTGTGAACCCAGGATTGGAGGATTGTGGGAAATTGAGCATGGAAGCATAATCACTGGAATGGAAGTGTGGAGAACATTCCAGAAGTTCTAAATATTTTCTCGGGAAAATATTTTTATATATTAGTCTGTCTTCGAATATTTTTTGTAAAATCTTTTTTTTTTATATGAAAGTTGATTCAATTCGGAAATGAATTAACTGAAAAGGGGATAAAGGCCAAATCTTTTCTTTCCTTTCAAGAAACAAACCGGTTCTTGCTATAAATATCTCATCCCCAATCTTCAGGTCTCTCATTGCTCTCTGTCTCTCGGCAACTCCCATTTCCTCTCCGGCTGATTTGTTCTTCGCCTAATCGAAGCGGAAGAAGATGAGTAACCAACCGGAATCATCCGACTCGTAAGTCAGATCTTGATAGACGTATTGTTCTTCTTCTTTGTTGCTGTGTTTTAATCTTTCTAGGGTTATGGTTTTGCAGCAAGGGAACGAAGAGGGACTACAGTACGGCGATTCTGGAGCGAAAGAAGGCCGCCAATCGGCTCGTCGTCGACGAAGCGGTGAACGATGACAACTCCGTGGTGGCGCTCCACCCCAACACTATGGAGAAGCTGCAGCTCTTCCGCGGCGACACCATCTTGATCAAGGTTCGAAATTTTTTCGGGTGTTTGTTTTGAATTGTTCGATTGGTTTGGATTTGTTCGTATTTGGTGTTTTAGGTTTGGTTTTAGGGTTCTGGATTGTGTGGAAACAGTTTGGTTCTTGTTCTATTGGGGGGTTTAGGATTTAGGATCTGTTGACCGGGTTTGAACATGCTATTGTTTTAGGCAAGATTGGATTTCTAAAGTAGAATCTTGCTTATCGACCTGAGTTTTATAGTAAACCTGGTTTGGGGTTGGATTAACCGATTTATGTGTATATGCCTCAAAAACCTGAATTTAAGCACAAGCATACACAATTAGTTTAATTCATACTGAAAGAGAAAACAGTTTATGAATTTGGGGTCAGTGTTTTGGTTCAACATTAATGGAGATAGCATTGGGGTCAAGACCAACCATAACTGAATACTACCAAAAGCCAAAGGAAATGCGAGATAAAGCTTTCTATTTTGGGCTCCATTTGGTTCCTATTTGCATGTCCATGCATGGAAAACATAGGGTTCACATCTTGCCATAAAGGCTTGGTATGTTGTTGTTTTGTGAATGCACCTGGAGTTACTAGCTTATGTATTCTGCTTGGAACTAAGGTTGTAGGCAAACTTTGGATGATAATTTTAGATAGTAATTTCATTCAAAGTGTTTGGTTTGTACGGTCTTGTGGTGGTGGTTGTTATTGTTACTTGTGGATAAGTTTGTTTTCCTCATTTCTGATTTTAGTCCTAAGTTACAGAGTTTATGCACTTCTTGTGAGTACTAGCAGCCGATTATTTATTTTCCCTTCTGTTGCTCAGGGCAAGAAAAGAAAAGATACTATTTGCATTGCACTTGCTGATGAAACTTGCGATGAACCAAAGATTAGGATGAACAAGGTTGTCAGATCAAACCTGAGGGTCCGACTAGGTGATGTTGTTTCTGTCCATCAGTGTGCTGATGTCAAATATGGGAAAAGGGTGCACATCCTTCCAATAGATGACACAGTTGAAGGGGTTACTGGAAATCTTTTTGATGCCTATCTGAAGCGTAAGTTTCTTGATTCTTGAGATATTTGACTTTTAGCTGCTGTCAGGCAAGTTCAGGTCAATCTGCATGAAATAATTGCTACTGAATCTTATTGCATTTGCATCATGCCATCATCAGGCTTTCCATGCCTCTAATCAGAGATGTTACTATCAGATACTCGTGTAATTAAAATTTTACATGTTCATGTAGAATGGAATCGGTGGGAAAGTCATGTGCTTTGCCACATGAGTATCCTATTTCTTTTCTTCGCTTAGCTATATTCTCCCTAATACCTATTGCATTCAAATTGAATGGCTATTATCACCATGGTGGCTACTAACTTTTAGATGTGGTAACTTTATTTTATCATGTGTTGCAAATGCAAGATTAGCTTCTTCATTCTATGATGCCTTGTAGATGTGAGTTTTTAGCTGTTGTAGTTTTGTGATACACTTTTATATCTGTATATGTGATGGAAACTAACTCAAGGGTTTGTCTTTCTAATTGAAGTTGGTTTAACTTTGAGCATTGTGGTATACAGCAAAGTTTTGTAGCATCTTATCATAAAAAATTTGACCAGAGACGTGCCTTTAATATCTAGAGGAAAGGTTGTTTTCCTTTTGATTTAATTCATTCTTTTGCAATCAGGAACCTGTGATGGCAACCCAAATTTATAGCTTTTTATTTGTGTGTTTGGACTGCCAAGTTTGAGGTCAGTGGAATAGCAGAACAATCATGAGGCCACTTCAGTGACCAAAACCTATATACTGTCTGCTCGCCTTTTACGTTGCATGTTTTTCTTAATTGTTTGGCTTTAGCTTGGATGCTGTTTGTATTTCCATCCTTAAGTTCTGCGCCATGTTGGTGTAATATAAGGTGCATGCATATTTCTATCAAGTTTAATAATTTATTGTTATTTCATGAGTGGCTTTTAACCTCCTAGAAGATTATGTTTGTTCAATTACTATTTCTTGGTTTCTCCAAATAGTGAACTATTATTTAATGAGTAACTGTCTTTTGCCTCTTAGAAGGTTGTATCGGTAAGCTGTTGGTCTCTCTCTCTCTCTCTCTATATATATGTGTGTGTGTGTGTGTGTGTGTGTGTAAAATTCAGTTTTCTGCCTTTCTTTTTGGCTGCTGTTAGAAACACTGATCCCCTAATGGGATTAAGACTTTTGATTGTTGTAGTCAGATATACTGATACGTATTTTTAAATATTTGCAGCTTACTTCCTGGAAGCATACCGCCCTGTGAGGAAGGGTGACTTGTTCCTTGTAAGGGGTGGAATGAGAAGTGTAGAATTCAAGGTTATTGAGACTGATCCTGCTGAATACTGTGTGGTTGCCCCTGATACTGAGATCTTCTGTGAGGGAGAACCTGTGAAAAGGGAGGATGAGGACAGGTTAGACGAAGTTGGTTATGATGATGTCGGTGGTGTTCGTAAACAAATGGCACAGATTCGGGAGTTAGTAGAGCTGCCATTGAGGCATCCTCAACTTTTCAAGTCAATTGGTGTAAAGCCACCCAAAGGGATTCTGCTATATGGACCTCCAGGGTCTGGCAAGACTCTCATTGCCCGAGCTGTTGCTAATGAAACTGGTGCTTTCTTCTTCTGCATTAATGGACCAGAGATTATGTCAAAGTTGGCAGGAGAGAGTGAAAGTAATCTCAGGAAAGCATTTGAGGAAGCAGAGAAGAATGCACCTTCAATAATTTTTATTGATGAGATTGATTCAATTGCTCCCAAGAGAGAGAAAACACATGGAGAAGTTGAAAGGAGAATTGTGTCCCAGCTCTTGACACTTATGGATGGACTGAAATCACGTGCCCATGTTATTGTCATTGGTGCTACCAACCGTCCCAACAGCATTGACCCTGCCTTGAGGAGGTTTGGGAGATTTGATAGGGAGATAGATATTGGTGTTCCAGATGAAGTTGGCCGACTTGAGGTTCTTCGTATCCACACCAAGAATATGAAGCTTGCTGAAGATGTAAGATTGAATGCTCTATTTGTTGAACTCATAATATTCCATTATAAACTTCTTGTCTAATTTCTCTTAAATGCTGTTTAACATGTGCAGGTTGACTTAGAAAGAATTGCAAAGGACACACATGGTTATGTTGGGGCTGATCTGGCAGCTCTGTGCACAGAGGCTGCACTTCAATGCATCAGAGAGAAGATGGATGTGATTGACTTGGAAGATGAGACAATAGATGCAGAGATTCTCAACTCCATGGCTGTTACAAATGAACACTTCCAGACTGCCCTTGGAACAAGCAATCCTTCAGCTCTGCGTGAAACTGTAAGTGGAAAATTCGCTTATAGAGCCTAGGGACACCAGGCTTCTGAGTTTCTGTTATTATTATTACTACTTGGCCCCCTCACCTAGTGGGATTAAGTCTTGGTTTGTTGTTTTATTATTTAGCCCCTAATCATGAGCATTGTGGTGAGCCAGGTTGTTGAGGTGCCTAATGTCAGTTGGGACGATGTTGGAGGTCTTGAGAATGTTAAGAGGGAGTTGCAAGAGGTAATTGCACTTGTTAGGCTAAAACAACAATTACTTCCCCTTTCATACTCTATTGGTTGCAAGGTCCATTCTTACTCTTTTCTTTTTGGCCATGTAGACCGTGCAATATCCTGTGGAGCATCCTGAGAAGTTTGAGAAGTTTGGAATGTCGCCCTCAAAGGGAGTTCTTTTCTATGGCCCACCTGGTTGCGGGAAAACTCTACTGGCCAAGGCTATTGCTAATGAATGTCAGGCCAACTTCATTAGTGTCAAGGGTCCTGAATTGCTTACCATGTGGTTTGGAGAAAGTGAAGCTAATGTACGAGAAATATTTGATAAGGCTCGCCAATCTGCTCCTTGCGTCCTCTTCTTTGATGAACTCGACTCAATTGCCACCCAGGTAGAATTGTTGATCTAGACTGAAAATATAGCTCCACTATTTGTTTGTGGTTGCTTAAAACTATTTTCTCCATTTTATGCAGAGAGGAAGCAGTGTTGGAGATGCTGGGGGTGCAGCTGATAGGGTTTTGAATCAACTTCTCACTGAAATGGATGGAATGTCGGCAAAGAAGACTGTTTTCATTATTGGGGCCACAAACAGGCCTGATATAATTGATCCTGCACTTTTGAGGCCTGGGCGTCTTGATCAGTTAATTTATATCCCCCTGCCTGATGAGGATTCTCGGCATCAGATCTTCAAGGCTTGTCTGAGGAAATCTCCTGTTTCCAAAGATGTTGACCTGAGAGCCCTTGCCAAGTACACCCAGGGCTTCAGTGGTGCTGATATTACAGAAATATGCCAACGAGCATGCAAATATGCAATCAGGGAGAATATTGAGAAAGTGAGTTTCTTATCTCTTTACTTCATTATGGCCCTCTCCCTGATCTTTTCTTTGTGCTCTTGGGTTATTGCTTGTTTTTCCTATTTGCACTGGAGTTAACAGCTCCTACGGTGGGGGGTGGCATGTCAGAACAGTATGTGAAACCTTCTCTCAGTGATGAAAACTGCTTTACTGCTTAAGATGGGACACCACCAAATAGTTTGTTACTGCATCACTGTTGTCATTCTTTTTGCAATGTTTGCAATAAGATCATATGGGTTGGATTCCATTATCTGAGATATTATCTAATTTGTTATGTGCTTGTAGTTCCGTTGTGCCTTTTTTCTAGCTGTACTTCTAATGAAAATTTTATGCCAGCTAGAACTAGGGTTTTCTAAAGGTTGGTTCATCTTTAAAGTAAACGAAAAAGTAAATCCTTGCAGAATTGGCTGATCTTGACCTCTTGAAACTTGGTTAACGTAATGACTACTGATTTAGCAAAGGTTTCATAGCAATGCAGGACCAGAATATTAAGGGTGTTTTTTTTTATATTTTTATTTTGCAGGATATTGAGAGGGAAAGGAGGAGGAGGGATAACCCGGAGGCCATGGAGGAGGATGTTGAAGATGAGGTGGCAGAGATCAAGGCTGCCCATTTTGAAGAATCGATGAAGTATGCTCGGAGGAGTGTCAGTGATGCTGACATTCGGAAATACCAGGCCTTTGCTCAAACTTTGCAGCAGTCGAGGGGGTTTGGCTCTGAATTCCGGTTCTCGGAGACCAGTGCTGGTGCTACTGGATCTGATCCTTTTGCAGCATCTGCTGGTGGGGCTGATGAAGATGATCTCTATAATTAGATCTCGCTTTCCTCTGTTCCTGGTCAGACACTTCTTGGTATTTTTTACATGTTTATGAGAGGGTCTGTTGGATCTCTGATCCTTTTGCGGCCTCTGCTGGTGGGGCTCTGATGAAGATAACCTATATAGCTAGATTTATTCCTTTTGAGTTTGTATTATGTCATGTAACAACTTCTTTGGTATTTTTAGATTCTTAACTCACGTGGTTCTCCCCAATCCTGATGTGTTGAAAGCTCCATATTTCAAGATTCAAGTTGGGCTTTGGTTTTAGCCATATCCATTGCGTGTCCTATGTTCTATGTTTTGTTTCCGTGACATCTTTTAACGTGGAACTATGCAGTCAATTAATATGGGTCTTGGGGAGATTGTTTGGCTGTACTACAAATGTGGCTGCCAAATCCATCTCTAGAACTAGGAGATGTGGTAGGAAGGCAATTTAGAACCTCTGAGGATGAAGCAAACCCAAACGCCGCACCCTCACAAACATGGCATTGGGATTCTGATGCTGGTAAGGGGACAAAGTTAGTTGGCAGTGATCAATTTCATTGCATCATAATGGGGCAGTAAACGCATCAAAAATCATATCATGGCCACAAGATAAAGCGCCACATCATGTCATGGACTTAGTGTCAATCATGTCCATGGCCATACTCTTGCACCAGGCCCCCCACAACCAATGCCATTGCGCTCTCTCAGCAACTTCTAAGACAGCCCCAAATTGGGTCCTGATCATGAATCAGCATTGGCCCAGCGGTTCAGACCCTCTGTGCTCCCTCCCACAATGCTTTGTTAAACCCTAGATTTTGAACCCACATGTTCTATAGTCATTGATGTTATGGTGATTTATAACTATTTAACCATTTCATGATATATACGCACGAGGAGGCAGGAATATCAAGGGAATATAATCCGTTCTCGACCCGTGTTTGGCTGATTGGAGGAGGGGATTAACCCTTTACAAATATGAGTTTTCTTCTTTTTTACTCTCACTACGTGGGTAGGGTAGCCTCCTGCTTTTTATGTTTCAACCCTGATGCTTCTTTTTCATAGGGTTTCAGAAGTGAGGCCCTCTCCATCATTTTCTTTTGTGTCCCCACACGTGTGAAAGGTTGTCCAAGGCGCAGCAATCAAAATTCAACCAAACAATCGTGGTTGTGGACCTTTTTCCAGGTTAGCCCACAAGATGTAGCATCAATCTATGTATTTCAAGTTTGCAGTGACGCACGTGTCAACAATTTAAATGGGTCCCATCCACCTTTGTTTTGCCGTTTACCTTTTTAACTGTCTCCCACAGCCTGTTCAATTCAAATGTGTTCGCTCTAGTCACATTAGATGATTAGAATATGTAGCTGCAGCTGCCAGCAGACGAGATGAACACACACACAAACAGATTTCACCGGCCTTTGGCTCATCTGCATCATCTGCCGAAAGGCACAATTCAATGCCACTGCTGGACATCGACAACATTATGGTCTCCGGGTGGTCGTTTTCATGAAAGTCACACTGTTTCAACACAGCAGGCAATTACTGCGCTCGCGCGCACACACACACAAAACATGTCAAGTCAGTAATTTTGCTTTATGAGTTCGTTTTATTTTGTAATGAAACTTTTGTAATTCATATCATATTCTAAAAAACTTATAAATCATAAAAGGATTTATGATATATATATGTGTGTGTGTGAGAGAGAGAGTGGGAGTTTGTGGGGTGATCAGAAATCGATTAATTTAAGGTACAGGTACAGGTAGAGGTAGGATGAAGAGGGGAAAGCAATGGAAGATAGGCCGCACGAGGGGGGAGGAGGAGACTGAAACCTGTAGCTGCAGACCACTATATATGGCTTTCATTTTGTACAGAAATAAAATTTATTAATTAATGGTCACGCTCTCCAATAGAGGATTCTCTCTGCCTCTTTTTCCCTCTCCCTACATATATGTATGTATGTAGGTATATGTGTATATATATATGTGTATCTGATATGGGTACAAGTACATGTATGACACATATTTGCAGATATGGCATATGCAAGGGTGAAAGTGTAGCATCACAAAATTCACAGCTTCGTCTATGGTGTGTAACCAAAGTTGGGGTATAAAATGAAATAGTGATTAATATAAGTTCATTATAATTTGATTTCTACTTCTTAATTTAGTAATTGGATATAACAAAGACAAATCATTTTAATTATATTATTTTTTGTTAAAAATATTCCTTTTGTATAGCATTGACAGACATGTATATATATATATATATCTTATCTTCTGTGTTAGAATTTATATATAAATGAAAATAACTTCCGAAGAACGTGTATATATATATATATATGTTTGCACTTAATTTGAAGCTAATTAGAGAAATGCAACCAAAATAGCAGGGTGGTTTGCATGGGATTTTGCAGATCAGATGGATTAATTATTAAGAGAACATAAAATAAAATGAAGGAGTTTAATGGGTTCAAGAAATTCCATGAAGAAGAACGAGTCAAAGAAGAAGGCTGTTGCTTTAATTTGTTCTTTCAGACACCAGAAGATACAATCGTGCTATTAGCTAGTCTCTCTTTGATTTTTTTTTTTTTTAAAAGTTCTTTCTTTGGGAGAGGGTCTTATTTTTTTACTTACCTCTATACTGGGCAGATTGATCAAATTAAGATCATTAAATCAAGAATATAAAACACATTTTTTTGAATTGTTATACACTATATTTTAAGTTAAAATACAAGAAAAACTTGATTACTTTTAGTTTCCAATTCAAAGAAAATGCCACTGTACAATAAGAATAATCGATGGTAAATTATTTTGCACTTATAGCTGCCAAAGCTGGTTCGTTAATGGCCAGACAAACCACCCTTTTGGTTGCGTAAGGAGAAGCATGCTTTTGCTCATGAAGATGGATTGTTGATGGGATTGAGGATGCAAGAACATTGAATGAAGAAAATAGAGACTTGGGAAAGTCCAAGAAAATAATTAATTCAAAAACTGTTGTCCGATGTTTCGGAGGCATAACTGCTAGTGATTAGGTTGTCTGAATTGACAAATCGGGTACGATTTCGGGGGGTGGGGGGGCATCATCCTCAATACATTATAGGCATATGCCTTTCCATTTCAATCAGTTAATGTTATTCCAAATTTTGCCCCCCAAGAAGAGGAAACTAAAAGAGAAAAATTAAACCGTTTATGTCTATGCTCCAGATGGTAGCCATTAAAGGAGAACCAAGCTAGAACAGTCGAAATCATTATCATTTCAACTCCGCAGTGAATGCGCTAGTGTTTTTTCTTGCTTGGTCCGCTTTGAAAGCATAAGTACGTACTAACAGGTTTTAACAAAAGTGAGATTACACTCTTAGAAGTCATACTTTATAAAGTATAATTATTGAAGGATATATCTTGCCCATGCATTGGCAAATGATTCTCGGAAGGGGTTGTTTGATATTCAGGTGGCAACGCTGTCACAGTCAAGCATTAATTGGATGAGAAATTAGAAGGAGGATCTTGAACTTTTATCATTTAGCTGTTGAATTCTTTCTATTGTCTTCTCCTTGGTTTTAGAGTTAGATGAACATGAAGTCTATGGTCGTTTGAGAGGTTCCTTGAGAGTGAAGAGGAAGGGGATTGCTATGATCAATTAGAATAGTGTGGGATGGATGAAGAAGAAACATTATAAATGGATGGCATAGAGAAAGAATGGAAATTAAATGAGGATTTTAATGTTATTCAAATCACCTTGATCTATACATCTAGTCTTGAAGAAGATAATATATATTTATATATGTATACACACACAAATATATATATATATCCAAAGCTATAATTTTTGGTTATATATATATATATGAAATCCAGGAAAAAAAAAAAAGTGCTCAAAAAAGGGGGAATTGATTAGGAGAACTGCAAGCTCCCCAAACCGTACATGATCGTCAGACAGATGAGCTTCCTGGTTCAAGAAAGAAAAAATTATATACTGTACATCTCAGGAATGAGGTCTGTTTGGATTCTGGGAAAGTGCAGATAAAAAACAGGACCAACAAGAAAGTAATTAACCAGCAAGACTCAGATCTGAACTAGACCTTCAAGCCCAGATAACCATTAATTTTCACAGACCGTCTCGATTGAGAACAAAAGTACGTACATCCACTTCCTGGTATTATCAAAGCACTCAATGTTAGTCTCAAAAATCTATATATATATATATATAAATAAATATATATCTAGAAGATCAAAACATGAATATTGTTTTCTTAAGGGTCACCGCGCTCGTGCCAGCACACCAGCATTGCAATGCAGCGCCGGATGATGTAGAATCTGGCCCGCTGCTTCTTCGCCAGATGGCTGCATCTCTCGCCGAGACATGATGACTTGCACGTGTCCTGCACGTGCTCGCCATTGAAGCTTCTCTTGCTTTCCTCCATTGCAGCCACCACCACCACCACCACTGAGAGGGTTTCAGTAATTCCCTCTGCCCGCAGTGGCCAGCGTATATATGTATATATATATATATGTATAGCTGTCCCCGAGCTGAGAGGGGTCCATATATATAAATATATTTATTTTGCTTTCAAATTCTCATTAGGGTTTTAATTTAGTCATGGCTTAGCTTTGCTTCTTCATTAGGGATAGCTTGCATGTGCAGTGGCAGTACTATATAGAGGTGGCTTGAGATGGATACAAATGGCGACCATTGCTATCAACACAAGCTGTCACTTAAATTATTGTACCCAGCAGTAAAGAGAGTGGCCTCCTGTTTTCTGGTAATTAAAAGTTACCTGAAGCTGAACATGATGATGCACACACACACACACACATATATATATTATTTTATATTTATAATTGGTTCTTACCCATTTGCAGTAATATTTATATATGATCTGGGTTCATGTTATTTTCACTACATTTTTGCATAAAAACTGAGAATCTGATGGGGACAAATTTAGGGTTTGTGGGTTATAGGCGCCAGGCTTGGTCTTCTTCCTTGGAAGTGAATTATTGAATAGTGAGAGGTATTGCTCAAAGGAGTAACTAGCACTCTTTGACACTTTGTGCACAGAATGCTGAATAAATCCCTTTGATTATTTTTTTATGTTTTCTGGTTTATAATTTATTTTAAAATGGGAGAAAATAAAAATTTTAAAAAAACACTAGTATTTTATTGAATTTTATTTTTCAAAAGATGAGTTAAATTAGAACGATTCTGTTTATTAGTCGTGTGAGAAGGAGAATAATAAAAAAATATTATAAAAAATTGGATGAAATAAATAAGTATTTACCATAATGGGTAGAAAAAATAAGAAAATTTTAGTGAGAAACTTTTATTATGCTGGTTTTATAAAATCACATAATGTACAAAAAATGAAAAAAAATAAATTCTCTTAAATTATTTTTTTAAGATTTAAATTTAGTAATTATTTTTTTAAAAAAAGAGCATTAATCATATGACAAGCGATATCAATTATTGTGATTTAAATAATATTAGCGATAAAAAAATATAATAATTTAAATTTTAGGTATGGGTTAAAATTATTATAGTAAATACTATTTTTTTTGTAGTTATTAAAAAAATTATTAACTAGAATTAAAAAGGAATATAAAAAAATTAATTAATACAAATTTCAAAAAAAAAAAACCAAAGGAAGTAGTGAAGTAGTGGGACTGCAAAATGCAGAATCTCCCAATGGAGCCGAAAACTGTCCCAAATCCCTAGAACGGTAGGGCTGCCGACCACAGAGAGAGAGAGAGAGGGAGGGAGAGAGAACGAATGACTGTCCGACCAGTCTAGCCGCCGACACTGCATCATCTCTGCCGTTCCCGCCCTCGCCGTTGGTGCTTCTCCCTACCATTTTCTTGCTCCTCGCCATCAAATCTTTGGGTAAGACTCTCTCTGTCTCTCTCTATGCATTTGAATCTGTGTGCGTCATTTACTTTCGGTCCATTTTCCTATTTCTTTGTGGATTTCTGATACGCGGTTTTTTCTTTTTTTTGGATGGCCTGTTTTGTTGTTGCCATTTTTGATCGATTGCTCTCGTGGGTTTGCTTGGTGGTGGGCTTGTTAAGTCCTGGTTGTGTTGTTTTCTGGAGATGTCTTGCTCTGTTTTGTGTGGTGATATGTAGCTGATTTTAAGTTTCAGGGTATTTAGTGTTGGGTTGCTATGTTTTCTGTTCCTAATTAAAGTGTTGATACTTATCTGGAAATGAGACTAAAATGCCACTGCGACGTTTGGAATTACGATTCCAGGGAAGAAAAGAAAAGAAGGAAAGGGGTTTGGTGTGGAAACACAGAGACAAGTAATTTCATTTTCTTTTCGTTTTCCTTTCCATTCTATTCCAAAATCCTTGTTCTATTATCTTTTAGCTGTTTTCCTGTTTTCTAACGACTTTTATTATTATTTCTTTATTTTTTTCTGAATTAGTAGTGCTTCTAGTAAAGTGGGAGAAGAATTGAAAGTTACCTATTTGGCGTAGGCCGCGTAGCTGCATTTGGACTCGCAGATTTTAGTTAATCTCTGGTGTTTTATGACCTGTAGGAACGAACCTTTAGACCTGCAGGCTAGTAGTGGAGATCTTATGTTCAACTTCTTAACCTCTGGGCCATCTATTAGTTAATGTTTTGAACGTTACAGTGCTTCATGTTGTGGGTGGGATTTTAGTGGGTCTGCCATTCTCACATATAATGGAGTTGAGCAATGAGGCAAGAATTGGTTGGTCCTTATCCTTGGTTAAAATTTTTGTCTTTGTTCCATCTTGATTTGGGAAATATATAAGCTTTTCCTTTTTTTCCCTCAAGAAGGATGTTTAAGGGACTTTAATTGTGCAAAGGTCACATGAACTTCTCATCCACGTGGAACCATGGAATTAGCTTACCAATGCCATTTGGGTGAAATGTGTTTATTCCTGTTAAAAAGAAAGTAAAAGTTTCCATTTTGTGAAATGTTTATTCATAAAGAGGTCTCTGTTAAAGTTGCCAGGTCAGTGAAATGCTTGTTCATCTATTATTTCTTGTAGAAAATTTTCCATACAAAGCATTCCAGTTGAGAGTTTTAATCCTTGTAGGTATATGCTAAGTGTTAATATGGGCCTCGTCGTATCCTATATCTGTGTTCAAGTAGAATGGAACATCTGCTAGTTTGCAAATCATGAAATCTGGGATTGATTGATTGATTTCTTTCAACCCTGAAAGACCAATCAAAATTATAAATGTATGTTTTGAGTGGAACAAAAGTTCCACCAATACTCATTATGTAAAGGCCAGGATACTAGATTGAAGAATTTTGTTGATTTCTCCTTGCAATTCAAGTTCCAACCTCAAGCCTCCAATCATTTAATATAATTTTCTTAACAAGACAATACAAGAAATAGAAAACTGAGGATTTAAGACTCTTTTCAAATTTTCTTTTCACAGGAATTTAAGAGTCACCCTCCTCTTCTGGATTTGGCCCTCTGATCGAAACAAATTAATATAAGCTATTCATAAAACTCTTGGAATTTTTGGTTTGTGCATTATCAAAGAGAAGGTACTAAAATGTTCTCGTCGAATTGAAGGTAGTCTGCCTTTGTGTGTTGTCCCATATGCCTATGCCTATCTCTGACAGTTTTTGTGATGCAGGAGCATATTCTTTGATTTATTAGTACTGTTTTTATTTTCCTTATTTGTTTAGCTTATGGTTAGTATTTGTATTTTTAACTTTAGTAAGTTGTCATGTGACTTTTTAAATATAGATGGATTGCTAAGATTAGAAAGCAGCCTTTGTGATCAACTATTAGAACTTATGACAGCCTTATTTTCTAACTCAACGCTTGAGCTTTTCTTAAACCTAAATTTAATACTATTATTTCATCTGTGAACTTACACTTTTTTGCTCTAATTCTGCACTTATTTTGCTGTCTCTTCACTCACAGTACCATCATTTTGTGGCTGCAATCCCATAATGTTGGGCTTGACACTTGGTGGGCACTCAAGATGCTTATCACTCTTGTTCAAACACGTCCTGCTATTTTATAATCCAGTTTCAAAAAAATACTTATTGACACTTTGCGAATGTCCAATTCCATGAAAAGAATAGAATGCTCATTAGGTAAATAAGTTAATGTTTTAAGTTTAACTGTATGTTCTGGTATGCTGTCTTTGCCTTTGGGGACCAAAACTGCAATTGTCCATATGTGGAAGTGTGGGTGGCTGATCTATATAAGTTTCTTAGAGTAAATTGGGGATCAATTATAAACTTTAAAAAAAAAAAATACGAATGTAAAACTGTTGGTAACTTCTCCTATAGCCCCTTTTTTTTATTTCAAGAATTTTAAAATTCAAATTTTTTTATTACCCATGGATTTATCTATCTTTATCTGACTCATAGATGGAAAAAGGAAGAAGTCTTGTGCTGCAAGCATGTCAATTGTTTTACAATATTTCCTTAGTGTATGTTTCGACTATAATCAGGGTGTTGTTTAATGATCTAGAAAGAAGTCTTGCCGGTAAAAACATGGGAACCACATTCATCAGACTCTAGAAAGATGCTGCTGAAATATTGACTGAAATATTTGAATTTATCAATGAAGATTCTACTCTTGAATTCAAGGATTAGTCTTTTTTTCTTATTTGGAGGCTGGAGATTAGGTAAAAAAACAAAGTGGGATGCACTACTATATTATATTTTTTGATGTACTTAACACAGATTTTGCAGGGGTCCCCCTGTGGTTGAAATCAATGCAAAGTTGAAACCTTTGCAAAAATGTCATCAGCGTTCTTCAAAACTGTCAAGCAGGTCTTCCCCACAAGCCACGCTTCAAAATCAAGCCAAGAAATTGCCAATTTGATCTCTAAATTCCTAGTCAACTCAGCCTCGAAAACCCTCCCTATCCCCCCTTCTCTCCTTTCCAATCTTAATTCTCACACAACCCACCTTGTGCTCTCGAACCCTCAAGTGCCGGCTAAATCCTGTGTACACTTCTTGAAGTTCCTTCAAAACAAACCATCTCTGACTTCCAATGAACCAAATCTTCAGGCTCATGTGACTTTGGCTTGGCGCTTACTAAAAGCCCGGAACTTCATTGAAGCCAAGAATGTACTAAACAATGTCGCCCTTGATGACGATCTCAGACGCCCAGTTTCAGAGATTGCGTCCTTACTGGCACAAGATTGCCAAGCGCCCAAAATTGTTTCGAAGCTATTTGATATGCTTTTTAGGGTTTATGCTGATAATCAAAGGTTTAAAGAGGGTCTAGAGGTCTTTGAGTACATGAAAAATCATGGGTTTGAGTTGGACGAGAGGTCTTGTATGGTTTATTTGGTTGCACTGAAGAGACACGATCAAGTGGAGCCATTGCTTGATTTCTTTCAGAGGATGCTTGAATCTGGTGTAATAATTACTGTGTATTCAATGGCCATTGTGGTTGATTGCTTGAGTAAGGTTGGAAGGGTTGAGAAGGCCAGGAAACTGGTGAAAGAAATGGTTGGCCAAGGGATTAAACCCAATGCATATACTTATAACACATTATTGGCCGCTTATATGGGAAGTTTGGATTTTGGGAAAGTTAAGGAGGTGTTGAATGAGATGGAGAAGGAAGGAGTGGCCTACAATGCGATAACCTATACCATTTTGATTCATGGGTGGTCAGGCTCGGGCAAGATGGAAGAGGCAGAGAAGCTGTTCAATGAAATGCTTGAGAGGGGTATAGAGCCTGATGTTCATGTTTACACAACTTTGATAAGTTGGCACAGTAAGGCGGGAAATATGAAAAAGGCTTTTTTATTATTTGATGAATTGACTGAGAGAGGGCTTATTCCTAATGTTCACACTTATGGAGCTCTGATTAATGGTCTGTGCAAGGCTGGACAGATGGAGGCCGTGGGAGTTTTATTACAAGAGATGCAGCGCAAGGGAATTGATGTGAACCAAGTGATATTTAACACATTAATGGACGGGTACTGTAGGACAGGGATGATAGACCAAGCGTTCAAGCTGCAGGTGTTAATGGAGAAAAAGGGACTAAAGGCTGATGTGGTTACTTATAACATAATAGCTTCAGAACTTTGTAACTTGAGCCGCCATGAGGAAGCGAAGATGTTATTGTGTACGATGGTAGACAAGGGAGTGGCTCCAAACACAATGAGTTTCACTACATTGATTGATATATACTGCAAGGAGGGAAATTTTGTAGAGGCTGTTGAGGGAGATGAAGAATAAGGGTGCCGAACCTAATATAGTCACGTATAACGCTCTAATAGATGGGTATAGTAAGAAGGGGAAGATGAAAGAAGCTCATAAGCTAAGAGATGAAATGGAAGAGAAGGGCTTTAAGCCAGATATTTATACATACACATCCCTTGTGCATGGAGAATGCATATATGGCAAGGTAGATGAGGCTTTTAAAATATTCAATGAAATGCCAGCAAAGGGGTTATCCCCCAATGTAGTGGCTTACACGGCTATGATTTCGGGCTTGTCAAAAGAAGGGAGATCGGATGAAGCTTTCAGATTGTTTGATGAGATGAAAGGCATGGGCCTTACGCCCGATGACACTGTATACTCCTCACTTGTGGGCAGCCTGCATGAAGTAATGCCTTAGCTTCAAGCAATTCCAACTGCAAAGTGCATGCCATTTCTTGCCTCTGCCACAGAGATATTTATCGGTCGAGTTGGTATGATATTGCTGATTCATGTCACCTGTACATCCAGTATTCATATATATGCCAACCTGTGAGCTCTGCTTGAAGTTTTGTGCTTAACGAATGGGGGGAGGTGTTATACTCCCAGGTGCAGTCTACTTAACCAAAAAGGAGCTGAACTTCTAGTGTAGGAGGCTTTGAGTTTACAAGAAGACACCTCATTCTAGTTTGTCATGTTGCTTCTTGTTTATTGACAACAAAGAATCTTCATCGGAAGTGGTTCTGTTTCTTAGTCTTGTATCAGATTTTCTCATTGTCGGGGAAATTACAACAGCAATCACGAAGCCTTAATCCCATGTGGTGGGGTTGGCTACATAGATTTTAAACTTGCAGTTATCTCTATCCATGGCTATATATCCTCACTTGAATACGCCTCACTTGTAGTCACCACGTAGGATATATGCCATAGTGTTTGAAGGTTCCCATCAAGTTTTATGTAGTCTTCCTGTCTTTATTTTCCTACAAGCCGCTTTCTTTTTATTCATTTGCCTCAATTGTGCATCTATCAGTCTTCTTGTCTTGTCATGTGTCTGGACTATTTTATTTGTGACTCCCACAACTTATCTTCAACAGATGCCACTGCAACTTTATTATCAGAGTGAAACAAAGTAATTTTAAACCGAACTGGTTGAGGCTGCTGCTAAGCCGGTTGACACTACTGTCTTTCTTCATGTGAAATTTTCCAAATGTTAGATGCTTGGAGCATGTAGAGTTTTTGTGACCTAAATATCTGCCAATATAGCAACTGATTATTCTTATATAATCTGTTGGGGATTGTTCTTATCCGAATGTCTGTTGTTGGGGATATGATGATTAACTTGTATTGATTCATAGGGTAGAATCGATAAAAGGAAGGCTAGAAAAGCTTTCCATCATGTATAAAACACAATACCCAACTACAAAAACATACTACTAAGACAATGGATTATTGAAGCAAAATTGCATGGAAGTCTGCTCACTCACATCAGTAGTCAAACGAGTTTAGTGCACAAAGGCAGTTCAATTGCATAAAGCATGCATGGTTTTGTGCAATTTGCATTCAAACCTATATACAAATTCACATGAGCTTCTGTGTGTACCAGAAAAGCTAGCCAATTCCTCAGCTCAAAAAACTTATTTTGTCTTTATAAGCTTAGATGACAATGCCCGAAGAAGCCAACTACTTTCTTTCATTCTGTTGTCCATAATCCTTCTCTTAGCCTCCTTTGTTTTGGTCTCCCCAGAGGAGGTTCTTACAGCCGGTTGAGGACTGCCCATCCCTGCTGGTGCGTCAACAATCCGGTTCACCATCGCCAATACCTCGCTCATCTTTGGGCGCGACTTAGCATGTCTGGTCAAGCACCGGTTGGCAATAGAAACTAGTTTTTTTACCGACTTGAGAGAGCCAGTCCAGTCAATCCTAGGATCCAATATCTGTGGAAACTTCTTTGAATCTGAGACATATGGCCTTATCCAATCCAATAGCTTCTGCTCATGCTTGGGCCGGTTTTGGTCAAATGGGCGTCTACCTGTGACGAGCTCATAAATGAACACCCCATAGCTCCATACATCACTTTTGTATGTTAGATGCCCCGTCTGAACGTATTCAGGAGCTGCGTATCCCAAAGTTCCTACAACCTGATGAAAATTTCAAATTGAGCTTTAACGACTAAAGACTAAAGACTTTAATACTGAAGCAATTAAAAGAAAATTACACATGAAGCATTATCCAACAAAAAAAAAAAAATTATAGACGAGAGAGAGAGAGATCGTTCTCTTGTTTACATCCTCCGAAGAATACATCAGTCTATATGGATAAGGTCCTTAAGGGGTTTAAGTTGTAGAAGCAGCCTCTTAACAATTTGTTTTCCTTTAAATAAAACAAGGGAAATGCTGTACATAAATAATACGATCGTCTCTTGACACTCACAATGGGAGGCATGTCCCGTGTACAATAAATAACAAATAAACAGATCAAAACACCAGAGTACATGATTGAAACAAGGGTCCAGAAGAACAGACTACCCTTGTTAATGTAACATATAAATGGAAAGTAAATTATTGATGTCAAATCCATGGTAGCCCAAATGGTTGAGCATCGACAACTTTTAGTCTGACACACACACTCATTAAAGTGCAAAAAGAGTACAATGAAGGTCTAGAGCTCTAAGCAGCTTCTACTTAAAAATCAAAGGCCAAAAATGAAGTCAACAAATTTTCTTTAGTCTTAACAACCCACCTCTTTTACCACAAACTTCCTCCAATCCATCCATTCATCTTACAAATTTATCTACTGATCTTATTTTATCATTAATTATTGATCTTCTTCTCACATGTTTAATCGCGTATCATATATCTTATTTTCAATAATTGCCACCACTTTAATCTTATCATAAATAATTTCAATTTTAGTTTTTTCTTTTCTTACATGGTTGCGTATCTACCTTAACATCTTTATTTTATTTACACTCAAATTTCGCTACTACAAAAACACACACACACACACATACTTTGCGCATCTTGATACTTAATTGCCCAATGTTTCGCGTCACATAATAAATATGCACTTATGATCATTTGATATAATTTCCCTTTTGGCTTTAAAAAGATTTTACAATAGTGTAAAATGTATGAATATTTACACTTTAATCATATTGTCTGGATTAGGTGGGTAATGTTTCCATAATCTCATCTTCTTTTTAGATATTGAACTGAGATTTTATCTCATAAACTAAACTTTTTTAGGAATAATTTGATCTTCAAATCCAACTATAACATCCACACTTCTATATCTACTAAACTTACATTCCATATACTAGATTTTAAGATGTTCAACTAAACTCAAATAAAGGCTTATTCCCCAACTTTATGGGCTCTGACTATTGATAATCTTTCTCTGTTCTGCCCTATAAGGACCATAATCCAGCCAAACCACAGGATGTCTTATCTTTGTTTATGGGCTCTGACTATGGATAAATTTTCAACTCAATTTAATCTTGGTCTACCATTACCACACGGATGTTATGAATTTCCTAATGAGGATTATCAGTGGGTCTCTGTTGTGCATGCATGTCCTTAGTCATCCCATTGATTTTCTCTCATTCCAACTTCAACAGATGCTACCTGCATAATCTCAAAGATCCATTCATTCCTAAGCTATCTTACTCAACTTCCACACATCCACTTTAGCATCCTCATCATCTCACGTACATTCATTTCAGCGATGCATTATTGTTTCAAGAGCTAATTTAAAAACTACAGTAACTACTAGGAAAGATAGGTTCAATTGAAGCATTAGTTTTGGTTAAGCATACCGCTGTTGAAACATGGGTTAGTCCTTCTTCAGGGCCCAATCTAGCCAATCCAAAATCTGACAGCTTGGCGTTCCATTGGTCATCCAGCAGGATGTTTGAGGATTTAAAATCTCTGAAGATTATCTAAGAGCAAAGTAACTAAAACATCAGTTTGAAGTTAATAAATCATCAGAGATAATATGCACTAACAGACAAATAGAATAGAATGCATTACAGTTATGCTATATTAAACTTTATGAAGTGATTGTTCTCTATGAATAATCCACATCCATGAAAAGAATACGGAATACGTAATCAAGCTTTAGAGCGAAAAGAATCTACCTGGAATTCCATTCCTTCATGCAGATATGCTAAGCCACGAGCAGCATCTTGAGCTATTTTCAGCCTCTGGGCCCACGGAAGAGGTGTCGATGATCGAGCGGTCAGATGGCTCTCAACACTTCCGTTGGGCATATATTCGTAAACCAGTAGCCGCTGCATGCCCCTTTCGTCATCTTCAGCGCAGTAACCCAGCAGTTTGACAAGATTTGGATGCTCAACCACCCCAAGAACGTTTACTTCTGCAACCCATTCCTTGTGCCCCTGCCGGCGGCAACAGAAGGTATAAGCCATACAAGTGTATAAGCAAATCATCACTCTAAAGAAAGTTACTTATGTAATGAATAATGAGGCAAAGACTTCAGTCGCTTTAGCTCCTAGCTATGGTTCTACAGAATAGATGCTCTAATTCTGCTTGCAGAAGACTTGGTCCTCAGTTAGTTACTACACCATCCATGTGCTGCTCATTAAGGTTTAATCTCAGATAGCATAATTCCATTAATTGTTCATCTCCTTCATATGTTAGTTAGTTCCAATGCTTATTCTATGTTGTTCTAATTAAAAGAAAGATTCCACATTCCAGTTATCATGTTATATAAGAGAAGTATGAAAGGGCTTGCCCTTGCCTGCAGTCCGCGTCTTCCTAGCTGTTTCACAGCAACATCAAGTATTTCCTCTGGATTTTCAGAGCTCTTGATGACACCCTTATAAACACAACCGAAGCCGCCTTCTCCGATTTTGACAGTGCGGCTAAAGTTCTTCGTGGCCGCCTTAAGCTCGGAAACTGTGAACACTGAGAGATTGCTGGGCCTCTGAGACAAGGTCGGGAAAGTGCTCCTTACTCCGGAATCTGCACTCATGTCTGATGCATTCTGGGAATTGAACTCAGAGCTGGAGCCCTTCATCTCAAACTCAGTAAATGTAGAGTTTGAGGACTGGACTGACATGGACTTTGTGTTCTTAGTTTCATCCTTCTTCTGTTCTTCCTTCTTCTGTCCAGTGGAGAAATGGAAACACTTCATAGCCTCCGACAAAGGCCACATAAACAACCACTACAAATCCAGATGTAGAACAAGGGAATAATATCGAATCATCATCAGTGAACTGAAACAGAAAGGCAGACTGATACTATGACATTATGGCAAGTTAAGAAAGGCATGATGAGCGAGGAAAATTTCCAAATCACCAACATAACAAGAATCGAACCAGTAACAACAAAAGAATCAGGAGCTAGTCCAGAAATCAGAAATTATGGTGTATCAAATTCAAACTCAAATCTTACTTTCAGTCATCCCAACAAGAATTGACAAAAAGCCTAGGAGGAACCCAAAAAGCAGTATTATTAGGCCGGCTGAAGAAACCCACAAAACAGTCGATTATCTAGATAACCTAATTTTGATTTCATTGGTTGCTGAGATCAAAAGTAAGTAAAACGAGGCCAAGAAAGGTAAAGGGCACACAAATTTTAGTACTGGACGTATTTGTCAATCTAAGTTTCCTAAAATCATCACAACCAAAAGTAGAGCCAAAAATCAAACTTCTTCATGTATATACAGCAAAGAGATTCACTGTTTCTGTACACAAATCATGTGATGTGCCAGAAACATACAATTCAAAAAAGAAAAAGGAAAAACAAAAATCCACCTCAGAGTTTCCTAATCTGGTATCAGAAATTGGTTTCACCCCCCTTGTCTGCGGATGGAAAATCCCAATTCTTGAGAATCTACAAGAAGAAACCCAGAAAATAAAAAGACCCCAAAAGCAGAAACAAGAGGAGAAGTCCTCACACGGCGTCCGGAGGTCAGCTTACCAACAAAATGTGAAAGAAGACCGTGTAGAAAAGCAAAAAAGAAGAAATATATATATATATATATATATATATATATGTATTATAGAAGAGGCTGAAAATCCTTGTACAAGCACAATCACAGCAAAGTGACAACACTGAATTTGAGTACTTAAAATGAAAAATAATGATTTCTGGGCGAGAAAGTCTCAGGCAAACAGAGAAAATGAGAATCCTGAGGTCAAAGTCACCGGAATTGAAAAATAAGATTGGCCCAAACCCAGCCGGCAATAGTTGACATAGTCAAGCTTTGAAGGAGAGGAAGGATCGGCGAACCATTCATTGACAGTGACTGAAGTTATTTTTATCCAATCAACAGATTCGAGAACTTCATCTGATCATACAACATAATCCTTTCTTTTTCCTTTTGACTCGTTAAAAGATGAAAGTTGGGACATCTGAAACATTAGGAGATGAATTTAGTGGTTTCGGAAAAACGAGGTTTTGGGTTTTAGGGTCAAAAGAACTTGAAAATTAGCTAGCTTTGGTGATGATGAGAATTTAATGAGGTTGTTATGTTGTCAGTAAGGCTATTATTATAGGATCTAGCTTCTCTCACCCTGTTTCTTGTGCTTTTTGGTTTTGTTGTTAATTATATACATATATATATATATATATATATATATGTGTATGTATGTATTCTTGTACCAAAAAAAATAAAAATAAAAATGGGTATACCTTTTATTCCCTAGAATGGTACATGCACCTATAATAATGTGCATATGCATGTGTACATATGAACCGATGAGAGAATAAATGTAACTCTTTTTTAATATAAAGTAAGGTATTACTTGATCATAGTAAAGTATTGATTATAATTATAAGAATACATAATATTATTTATAAAATTAAGGGAGAGATGTATCTGGTCAACTGTATTTTGTCTTTATTATTGACTTCCACTTTTGCCCAGCCCAACTACCCATCTTGACTTGGCATCCCGAATTGTGACTGAAAAGTAAAGTAGAATTCCGACCAGAGGAAAGTACAAGCAAGATGGCATTGGACTGGACAAGATCCAATTGCAGGTGGGGATGTCATTTTGTAGCTGGCCCCGCTCCAAAGCCCAAGGTGCAGAGCTAGCCAAGGTATAAATTAAATTTTGATTATTAGTGGACTTTGAAATGGAAATTGAGAGCTGGCCTAATTGGTTCAACCCATTATGGGCTTGGGCCAGCCCATGGGAACAAGTTCCCAAACCCAGACAAAAGCCCTACATTTATTGTTAATATCTTTGATTATATTCTGTGTATAGTTTAACAATAATAATCTCATATCTAAGCAGTTTTAACCAAATTTTATTTGATTTTTTTCTCTCTTTTGTTACAAATTTCCCCAGTCTCATTTACTTATCTAGTAAATGAACTTCTATCAATCTTTATGATTTTTTTGATTTATCTTCTCCAAATAAACACATATTTATCATAATATTCTCTCTCAACTATACTCTATTTAATATACATTGATGCTTGATATTATATTTACATGAATTCTCCCTCTTGAGATACTGTCTTTACGTGACTCTCAGTACTCGTTCCATCAATTACGCTAGAGAAAGTAAATTATATGTTAGTGTTGGAAATGTTACAGAAAATAAGTAACAGAGGTAATGGACTGCAAAAACTTATCGTTCATTCATTAACTTATGAATGTATTTATACAGAAAGAAATGTAACAAACTCAATAAGAAATCCCTAAAATAAACAAGCAACTGAAATTCATAATCAAATTCAAAAACTCAGCAATTTTTTAGCTTCTGTTATTCCACCAAATCCTCAACAATTTCAACTGTTTGACTTCTTCAACTTCTGATCTTTAGCAGCAAATATAGCACTTTTCAACACTCCTCCTTGCTAATTTTGCTGCATACCCCTATTTTTTCTCTCAAAAATTCAAACCTTGCCTTGGACAAACCCTTTATTAGAATGTCTGCAAGTTGAATACTTGTGTTGCAATATACCAACTTCACCTCACCATTTTTCTGCACTTCCCTGATAAAGTAGTACTTCACCTTGAAGTGTTTGGTTCTTCCATGGAACACTGGGTTGTTCGAAATTGCTATCGCAACCTGATTATTCACAAATGCTTCAGTTGCTTCTTCTTGTGCCAGCCTTAGATCAATCATGATCTTTCTTAACCATAGAGCTTGGTTAATTGCAGTAGCTGCTGCCACATACTCAGCTTCTGCAGTTGACTGAGCAACAACTTCCTGTTTTCTTGAACTCCAACAAAAACACTCTGAACCCAAGCTAAATAGGTAACCCGAGGTGCTCTTCATGTCTTCGCAAGCTCCAGCCCAATCACTATCTACATATCCATGTAGGACTAACTCATCTTTTTTTCTAAATTTAACTCCCAAGTCCAATGTCCTTTTTATATATCTTAGCACTCTTTTAACAGCTATAAGATGCACTTTCTTGGCACAATGCATGAACCTTGAAAGAAAGCTGACAAAGTGCATTACATCGGGCCTTGTGGCTGTCAAGTATATTAAGCAACCAATCAAGCTTCTATAAAAACCTTCATCAACCATTTCAGCTGCTTCTTCTGGACAAAATTTCTCATTTTGCGCTAGTGGAGTATCCACAGGCTTACATTCCTCCATTTTGAATTTTCTTAACACTTCCTTAGCATACTTCTTTTAACCAATAAAAATCTCATCTTTTGATTGTTGGATTTCCATTCCAAGGAAGAAAGCCACTCACCAAGGTCTGTCATCTCAAATGCATCCATCATTTGCTCCTTAAACACCTTGACAAGCTCTTCATTACTCCCTGTCACTAGCAAATTATCCACATATAGTGAGATAATAATAATTTCATATTTTTCTATTTTAATATATAAAGTATTCTCACTCAAGCTTCTGTTGAAGCCAATGCTTATCAAGTGCTCATCAATTCTACCATACCAAGCTCTTGGGACTTGTTTTAGCCCATATAGAGCCTTCTTAAATAAATAAACCTTACTAGGATCAGTTGTAAATCCCTCAGGTTGTTCAACAAAAATTTCTTCATGCAGATAACCATTTAGGAAGGCGGATTTGACGTCAAGCTGATAAATTTTCCATTGTTGTTGTGCTGCAATTGCCAGGAGTAGTCTTATTGTGTCCAACCTTGCCACTGGTGTAAAGGTTTCTGAAAAATCCACTCCAAACTATTGTGTGTAGCCCTTTACCACTAGTCTAGCTTTGTGTTTGTTCACGGTCCCATTTGCCTTCAGCTTGGTCCTGTAAACCCACTTGACTCCTATTGTTTTTTTTGTGTAAAGGCCTGTCCACAAGCTCCCAAGTTTGATTCTTATGAATCATTCTCATTTCCTCCTGCATTGCATTGATCCATTTAGGATCCTTTGCTGCTTCTTCATAACCAGCAGGTTCCAGAACTGCTACACTACATTTTTGATAAATTTCAGCAAGGGACCTTTGTCCCTCTTATGGGTAGTTCATCATCATTGTCTTCATCAAGCTCAACTACTTCCTTTTTTTCTGTTGTCTGTCTTCTTGGTTTAACCTTTTCCCAATTCCATTCTGCATCTTCACCAAATGTCACATCCCTACTAATGATGAATTTTTCAGTTAGTGGTTGGAAAATTCTCTATCCTTTTGTGACTGTGTTGTACCCCACCAGAACTCCATATTCTACCTTTTCATCTAGCTTTCCTCTCTTTGCATCTGGAATGTGAGTGAAGCACAAACAACCAAAAATTTTTAAATTTGACACAGGGTTTAGTATCATACCATGCTTCAAAAGGTGTTTTTCCCTTTAAGGCTTTTGTTGTAAGCTTGTTCAGCAAAAATACAGTAGTATTAACTGCTTCTGCCCAAAAAATTTTTGGCATATGCTTCTCAAATAGCAAGCATCTAGCCATCTCCATTATGGTTCTATTTTTTCTTTCACTCACATCATTCTGCTGAGGTGTATTTATAGCAGAAAATTGATGCTCAATCCCTGCATCTTCACAAAATTTTGCAAACATACGGGATATGTATTCGGTCCCATTGTCAGACCTTATTACTTTGATTTTACAGCTACTTTGATTTTCAATCCAAGTTTTGAATTTCCAAAAAATTGCTGTAACTTCTTATTTGTGCTTCATGAAATACACCCAACATATCCTACTAAAATCATCAATGAAAATGATGAAATACCTGCTCCCATTAAGAGACTCTGTCCTCATTGGTCCACACACATCAGTGTGGATTAGCTGTAGTTTTTCAGTTGCTCTCTAGGCTTTGTTAATTGGGAATGGTTGTCTGGCTTGTTTTCCCAACTGGCATGCTTCACACACTTTGATTTCTTCTCCAGTGAATGTCATTCCCTTCACAACTTTCTTTTTTTGCATAAATTCCAATGCAGAATTATAAAAATGTCCCATTCTTCGGTGCCATACATCAACCTTTGAGCACGAGTATGCACACGATTCATTTTTTGCTAACTCCAGACTGAAACTCTTGTTTTTCATGTCAACTAAGAACAAAACTTCACCACTTAAGTCAGTAATTTCACATGTTTTATTTTTAAAAAATACAGAATAACCCCTTTCAAGTAGTTGCCCAACACTCAGTAGATTTTGGTCTATTTTTGGTACAAAAAGTACATCAGTAATTACTTTTTTACCTGCAGAACCTGTTATAGCAACAGTTCTCTTTCCTTTTACCTCAATCAACTGACCATTGCCAATTCTGACTTTGGATTCGACAGACCTATCAAGGTCTTGAAAGATTGAGTCATCGTATGTCATGTGATTGGTACATCCACTGTATATTAACCAGGCCTCACTTGTGGAGTTATTTCCTGCAAAACAAGTTGCAACAAATAATTGTTCTTCATTAGGATGTTGCACAGTCTGTGCTTGGGTTTGTTGTTTGTTCCTGCAAAATTTAGCAATGTGCCCTTTTTTCTTGCATGATCTGCATTCCAGAATTTTCCAACATTTAGTTGGATGATGATTGGTTTTGCTGCAGTGTTGGCAAGGAGGAAATTTAAGAGGATTGCATGTGCCCTTGCCAACATTGTCTTCTCCTCCTCTATTCCAAAGCTTATTTCCCTTGCTTTCACTAGTGGCTGTGTACTTTGCCTGAAAAGCCCCTTCTACTCCCTCCTGTCTATAAGCTCTTTTTTACTCCTAAGCTTGCATCGCATTGATCAACTCTCCCAATGCAATAGTTGACAGGTCTCTTGACTCCTCAAGAGAGGAAATCTTAGCCTCAAACCTTTCAGGAAGTGTTACCAATATCTTTTCAACAACTCTGCTATCAGGAAGTGCTTCACCAAGCATCCTGATCTTGTTGACAATGGCCATCAGTTTGTCAACATATTCCTTGAAGCTCTCAACTTCCTTCATTTTTTTCATCTCAAATTCTCTCTTGAGATTCAGAATTTGCATCCGCTTTGTCCTCTGATTACCCTGGTACTCCTCCTTGAGAAGATCCCATGCTTGTTTTGTTGTTTCACAAGTCATGATCTTTGTAAAAATCATTTCTAATACAGCTGAGTGAATACAAGTCTTGGCCTTATACCCTTTTCTTGTTGCTGTCCTATTTTCTGTGATTTGGGCAATGGTTGGATCCTCAGGTAATGTTGGTATTTCAGTTGTTACCACATCCCATAAATCACTTGCCTGCAAGTATGACTCCATCTTCACTGCCCAAATCTGATAATTTTCACCTATAAACATTTGTGGTGCTGACATGAAATTGTTTCCTGCCATAACTATAATTTGGCTTGAAGGCTAGGTGTTTGGTTTTTTGTAAAAAAAAAAAAAAAAGGGTTCCTCACTGGATTCACTCACTCTCAAACACAAACCCTTAAGATCAATAAGGCTCTGATACCAATTTGTTGAAAATACTACAGAAAATAAGTAACAGAGGTAATGGACTGCAAAAACTTATCGTTCATTCATTAACTTATGAATGTATTTATACAGAAAGAAATGTAACAAACTCAATAAGAAATCCCTAAAATAAGCAAGCAACTGAAATTCATAATCAAATTCAAAAACTCAGCAATTTTTTAGCTTCTGTTATTCCACCAAATCCTCAACAATTTCAATTGTTTGACTTCTTCAACTTCTGATCTTTAGCAGCAAATATAGCACTTTTCAACAATTAGACATTTGACTTATACGTAAATCAAAAATTAAACTTACAATTCATTGAATTAACACCAATATATTATCTCGATTTATGCCTCGAGGGCATGAATTCTTCCTCTTGTCTTGATGGTTGTTTCCAAACAACAAAATTAGTACCCATCTATGAGGAGATCAAGGCTGCTCTTTTTAGCATTGGGATGAGAAGGCCCCTGGCCCTAATGGGTTTTCCTCCCATTTTTTTAAGCAAGCTTGGCCTATTGTAGGTGAGCAATTCACTGAGGCCATTCACGAATTCTTCTCCTCAGGGTCTCTACTTAAACAGATCAATCATTCAGCCATTGTTCTTGTTCCCAAGTCAAGGCATGCCAGCTCAGTTGGGGATTTCAGGCCCATAGCTTGCTGCTCCGTAACATACAAGGTCATTTCCAAAATCTTAGCTTCCAGACTTGCTTTGGTCTTGGATTCTATAATTGATAGTTCACAGTCAGCCTTTGTTAAGGGCAGGAGCCTCATGGAGAACGTTCATTTAGCTCAAGAGCTTCTTCGAAATTATTGTCGCAAGAGGACTTCTCCTCGTTGCCTCATTAAGGTCGATCTCCAGAAAGATTTTGATTTTGTTAATTGGGGCTTCCTTCAGCAGATTTTGAGCGGGCTAGGTTTGCCCTCTGTTTTCTCCAAATGGATTATGGAGTGCGTATGTTCGGCTTCTTATTCCATTATGGTTAATGGTGTTATGCACGATTTTTTTAAAGGCCAGCAAGGCCTTAGGCAGGGAGACCCCTTGTCTCCTTTTCTATTCGTTCTTTGCATCGAGTATTTGTCAAGATCCCTCAAGAAGGCCACAACAAATTCTGACTTTGATTTCCACCCGAAATGTAGAAAGCTGGGCATCTCTCACCTTGCTTTTGCTGATGATTTGATGTTATTCGCTAGAGGAGATGTTACCTCCATCAGAATTCTCATGGGATGCCTCCGAAATTTTGAAGCTTGTTCGGGGCTGTCTGCAAATGTTCTAAAGTCCAGCATTTTTCCAGCGGGTATAAATGACAGCGATTTAAGCGACATCTTTGCGGCCACCAGCTTCTCTAGAGGAGATCTCCCCTTTCGTTACTTGGGCATTCCCCTTGCTGCTGAGAAGCTCAAAGTCATGCATTATGGGCCTCTTACAGACAGAATTTCAGATTGCATCAAAGCCTGGACTGCCTCTTCGCTTTCATATGCTAGCAGATACGAGCTTATCAGAGCAGTTTTGCAGGGGGTTGAGTGCTTCTGGCTTTCTATCCTGCCAGTGCCTGCAGCTGTTTTGGAGAAAATCTATAGGATGTGCCGAATTTTCTTATGGAATTCCAAGGCTGCTCTTGTAGCTTGGCGTGATATCTGCCTCCCTAAAATTGAAGGGGGGCTTGGTCTTAAAGACCTTCAGAGTTGGAACTCTGCATTGCTGATTAAGGTGCTCTAGAATATCCATCGTAAGAAGGACTCCTTGTGGGTCCGATGGGTCCATCAACACTACCTTGCCTCTAGTTCTTTATGGGAGCTGAGGGCCAAGAGGGATGACTCGCCCCTCATTAAGAGGATCCTTGCCTTACGTGATGCTCTGTGTGCTGCCAAAGGTTCTCCCTCAGCTGCCATTAGCTTGCTTTCGGATTGGGCCAGCAGCGAGTCTCTAAATCTGGCTCATCCTTATAATTTCTTCTAGTCGAGGGGCAGCAAGCGGGCTTGGGCTTCAGTTATTTGGAACTCCAGCATCATCCCCAAGCATTCATTCATTTTGTGGCTTTGTGCCAAGGACCGAATCCTTACTAAGGACAAGCTTCGATATATGGATCTCGATAGCAGTTGCCAATTCTGTGGGTCAGCGGAGGAAATTGTGCAGCACCTTTTCTTTCACTATCCAGCGACTTTTAGGATATGGAATCACATAAGGAATTGGGTGGGACTCTCCCGTGCAATATCCACTCTTTCTAGCGCCCTCAAGTGGCTGAAAAATGAGGCCTGTGGCATCTCTTGGCATAGCAGGCTCAAGCGCATTGCATTGGGCTGCACCGTTTACCAGATTTGGACTGCTCGCAATTGCCTTATTTTTGAAGGGCTCCTAGCCCATTTCAATTGTATCATTCATAGGATTAAAATCAGTGTATATAGGGCAATGTTTTCCTTGTATCCTCAGGTTTTAGTCTAATTTGAGGCTCTTGCCATGTTTCGTTAGTTGTTTCGGCAATTGCCTTGTTTTCCGAGTATACTCGATGTACATTATACATTTTTTATCTATATATCTACCTTTCGATAAAAAAAAAAAATTAGTACCCATCCGAAGTGGGTCGGGTCTGAGCCAGAATGCATGCATGGCCACGCAAGAGAAAGCATGGGAGAGAATTAATAGGTGGCGGAGGGTAGGGCCCAAAGTCTTATATATATATATATATATATATGTGTGTGTGTGTGTGTGAGCCTAGCTTCCAGCAGCTAATAGGAACCTGCAATATGCACGTGCGGAAAGCCTGGTTTCAGCCCCCAATCAAATCATTGGTCGACTGAAATTTATATACAAGAAGAGTAGTTGCACATGTTCTAAGTCAGCCATTTCTTCCAAGAGTATGAAAGTATGAGTTTTTCATAATTTTTTTTTTACAAATATTTTGAATAACTAATATGCTGATTTCTACTAAGTTAAGATGCAGCACACTATGTTGTTATTACTTGGATTTTCTTTAATTTGTTTCTATTAAAAAAAGGGCAACCAGTTGATGCAAATACAGAGACATATAGATGTATATATATACATATATATAATGCTGGCCAGTGGGCTGAGGTGAATGGCGGTGTCACCAACCAGCTGTCTCTCAGTTGAGGGGCCCAAACCTCATGTGCTCCCCATTCTCTCACAACTCTCTCTCTCTCTCTCTCTCTCTCTCTCTCTGGCTCTAATCTTCCAAGAAGCTTATTTCCTCGAAATCATCAAGCCAAGCTTTCTCCTGTAGGTGTCTATCACTTGTGCATGTATGATCTTACGGCACATGCTACTCTAAATAATGTGGAAAATATTTTTTTTATTATATATAACCTTTACTGATTTGTGGTGTTCATTTCACCCATCAATCAGCTAATCCACTCCAGAATTTGACCATGAAGCAGCAAAATGTGTGTGTGTGTGTGAATGCGTGTGTGCATATATAACTGCCGGCAAAACTTCAGAAGTGAGATGTCAAACTCAGGATCTCTTTGCTTCAGCCAACCAGTTACAGCACTAATTTGTCCCCTGGGATTCAATCATTTCTCTGCAAATGTGTCGGCATAAACACAACTCCCCACCAGAAAATTGGAAGTGATCAGAAACAGTGCTACTCATCTGATATATATGGTTGTACTAAATGAGAAACACACTATTCACTCACAACTAGATTAATAAGAAAACCCAAATGCTGGGTTAAGAGTTAGAATACTTGTCACAACACACAAGAATGTGCATGAAACAAAACAACAATAACATTTTGCGTTTTAATCCGCTATGGGGGGATGATTATATGAATCTTAACTCCTTAATTACTATTTTATTTTATAGTTATTGATAAAAGATCAAACAATTTTTTCGATAGTTTTCAACCCTCCCATTTTATCCTGGCTAGATAAGGGGTGGAAGAAACAAGAAAAATGTTTTTTTATATTAAATAAACTAGCCCCAAGTTTTTATTCATTACTACACACAACTTAATAACATATCAAGCCTTTATCCCTCTATGTGTAATTAGCATAAGACATGGAGCCCACATCACAAAAATAATAACTGGAAAGGATATTCTTGCAGAGTTTTCACGAGGAAAATGCCACTAGATGCACAATTGAAAGCCCATAGAAAATGTTTAAATGTTTAATACATGAGCATGAGCAGGCTATTCTTCTTTTCCCCTATTCTGAATCCATTTCATCTATTCGATTTCAACTCCATGCCAGTTGTGTTGACCATGGAAGACTAGACATATCTATGTAATGTAAAGGGTTTAATCTTATTCTTCTCCCCTCCCATATCCTCTGCAGTCAAAGCATCATCTTTTACCCATTTGATACCGCTCATCTCTCTTTCATTCATGTACCATCAGTGGTCAGAAAGCACATGTTTAAATGTTTAATACATGATCATGAGCAGGCTATTCTTCTTTTCCCCTACTCTGAATCCATTTCATCCATTCGATTTCAACTCCATGCCAGTTGTATTGACCATGGAAGACTAGACATATCTATGTAATGTAAAGGGTTTAATCTTATTCTTCTCCCCTCCCATATCCTCTGCAGTCAAAGCATCAACCTCTTATACCCATTTGATACCGCTCATCTCTCTTTCATTCATGTACTGTCAGTGGTCAGAAAGCACATGTTTAAATGTTTAATACAGGAGCATGAGCAGGCTATTCTTCTTTTCCCCTATTCTGAATCCATTTCATCTATTCGATTTCAACTCCATGCCAGTTGTGTTGACTATGGAAGAGTAGACATATCTATGTACTGTAAAGGGTTTAATCTTATTCTTCTCCCCTCCCATATCCTCTGCAGTCAAAGCATCAATCTCTTTTCCCCATTTGATACCACTTATCTCTCTTTCATTCATGTACTATCAGTGGTCAGAGAGCACAGAAATCAGGACTTGTTCCAATCCAAGATGGAAGGGAACTGTACTGATCCCTACGCAAAGAACAATGGTACCGACTACACATTTAGGATATAGTACAGTCCAGGTTAATAACCCATAGAGCTTGCACATATCGTTAGAACACAATATAGTCATTAGTTGATGGCTAATCTCATCCCTCATCCCCACAACCATAAATATGTTCTCCAGCTCTGCCAATTCCCTAAATGAGATGATTAAATGCAATTTGCATAAACTTAGATGAATAAAGTCATCAAACTAGTTGGCTGTTTGGATATTTCAGCTGAAGTGCATCTCCTTTTTTAAGTGCTCCAAAACCCCGTTTAAGTTTATTGTACATTATATTTTACAATAGCCATGTATATGGGAATTACATTAGCAATTATGAGTGGGGGTTGCACTTTGCCCAAGGAGTTCATCCCATCCCTCTTTCATATTTTATCAATTTCAGTCTCAACTTGTGGGGTATCCGTCTCTCTGAAAACTTTCAAAGATCAGTGACTAGCCTTGTAAAACTATAATTTTCTAGAAATGATCATCCCATGCATGTTCGTACAATTTCGTATAGTCATATCAAGAAGCAAAATAATAATAAAAGGGGGAAGGACGTACAGGATGGCAACGCGCAGAAATCAAGCATAAATGAGATATCGCATTCACATTAATATAACACTCTACCCTTAGCTAGCTATCATGTCAACCATTTAATGCTTTCAAAACAACTCTTCTATATATATGTAAGACCTCTTTCACTTTCTTGTTCACCACAATTCCATTTATCTCTCTTCTTGCGGATGAAGATTATGAAGGGCAAGTTTCCAAAGATATGCCTAAAGAAATGGCAAAAGATGAGCAGTAGAGTCATACCTTCTGGAGGCTGTGAATGCTGCCACCAATGGGCTCTGTGGCCTTCCATGCAGGAAGAGAAGTGTACTCCAAGAGATGTTCCAAAAGGCCACTTGGTAGTGTATGTAGGAGAAGATTACAAAAGATATGTGATCAACATCAGCTTACTGAAGCACCCACTCTTCAAGGCATTGTTGGATCAAGCCAGGGACGAATACGATTTCAATGCTGCCTCAAAACTCTGCATACCTTGTGATGAGAACATCTTTCTCAGCGTGGTCAGGTGCGCTGCATCTTCGCAGGATCGAAGAATCTTTTTGTGCCTATGATGGATCTCTTGATTCATTTGTTCTATGACGCGCACCTCATAAATTAGGATGACCATGTATGTAGCCATATATAACCTGTTCATACTCATCAAATTGTAGTATATTTTACTATCTAATCTTATCAATGTATTTCGGTCCCAGAAGAAGGGAATGCTGTTCTTATTCATTTTCCCGTTTCCAACGCTTGCTGAAAAGTGAAATGCAACCAAGTAATAGCCAAGCAAAAAGTGTCCAATTTTTCCCAGCCCAAAGGTTGAAGAATGCTACTGAGGCTTATACCTATAGTCACTAATTATGGTTGCATGAATCCTTCAATTACAGCCTAACTTACATGGATAGAAGCCTAGAACTATACATACTTGACAATCAAACCTAGAGCTTAATTGAAGCCCAACATTGAACAAACAACCTGAAAAAAGGGCAGAATCATCTAAACAATTGCATTCGATACGGATTTTCCCTCAAAATTGTGCAATAGTAATCATATTTAACATAATATATCACACGATTGATTATTTACGTAAAATATTATGATTACCAGCCGAAGTGTAATGATAGGACCTTACTTCTGGGTTTATGGAGTGAATTAGTAGAAAACCTTGAGATGATAATCCTAAACCAGGAGCAAGTCAGCAAAAGACATAGGCAATTAGTAGAAAACCAAGCACTTCCATGTACGAGTAGGTGAAACCTTGAGATGATAATTTGATGCATAAAAACCAGCTATTCTCCAGGGGAGTGACAAGATCCTGTCACAAATAGATCATCCACAACAATGAATATATATAACAGAAAGGATATGTTGCCCACTGGCGGGCAACATAACATTTGCCCGCCAGTGAGGGCAGTGTGGGCCCCATGCACGTGGGGCCTGCCTCTACACATATATAAACCTAATATGCAATCTTTGATCTTAGACCTAATATGCAATCTTTGATCTTAGATTGGCACAGTGCGCCTCACCCGGCCCTTCAGTTTCCTCTCATATGCAGCCTTTAACCTAAATTGGCAAAGGGCACCTCCCTCCATACCATCCTTTTTCCCTCATTGCATCATAGATGGGATCTTTAGTTATAAAGCTTCCCAGGAGGCACACCACTAGATGGATAAAGGAATGGGAACCAGATAATAGTAAGACAATTCCAAGCCAACTGATGGGGAAATGGTTGACCAAAAAATTTTGAAAAGATGACATGTGGAACACTAAAAGTGCATATACCTTCCAAGATGCACCATTAACATTCTTACCTCCCACAAACCCACTTGAGATGTCAAAATGTGCGAATAAGAATCTTATTCGTCATAGTCATTGCCAAACCCAAACTAGAGAAGGAACTTAACCTTCCTGCAGAAAGAACTTGCTCTTAATGTGACGATAACTATAGCATTTTCAGCTCCAACCCCTTGGCTGCTTCTGAAGGTTACAATTCAACATGGCATAAAACCTCAAGTCTAGCATAAAGCTGTAAATGAGAAACAAATTATCATTGTAATTACTGTGTCTCTGATGAGGATGCAAACTTGGGAGTATATCCTCTGGCTACAAGAAAAACCTGAACAAACACATGCTTTCCCATGGAAAGCCATAAAGCAAATGCAAATCTTGATTGCCCATAACAGGTGAGGTCAATGCACAAAGGGGAGAAATCCTGCGCAACAAAAGAAAACAAACCAAAACCACCCATGCTCATCCAGAAAATGAGCAAAAAAGGAAATTGGCTCAAACTTGAGGACCATAAAAATAAAGAGAAAACTAGAGCATTTGACATTCATCAGATGCATCCATAATCATATTAGGATGAGGAGGACAAATCATTGTAAAGAAAGTATTATCCATTAGCTGCTCCAAAGAGGTTACCAGTGAACTTTTACATATAATTTACTAATCTAAAGGAATACAATGTAATGATACCGGGGAACCAGTAACACAGCTCTAATTAATTTCCATGTCATTTTAAGGAATTCCATTTTTGTCATGTGCATGCACTTGGATGCACAGGCTCATCTACTAAATATTTCAGGGGCCAAGAGCAGATAAGAGAACATATACAAACCCCATTGGCACCAACAAGTTTCTTTAGATTCAACCTTACAGGCAAGGCAATAACTTCACATCCTTTCCAACAATCACCAGATTTAGCACCATGAGTAGTGATATAGAAATCCTCTTGTATGCTCTTGGTGCCTTTGGCCATTCCAGGCTTCTTAAACCATCCATACAACATTTTCATACTTGAACATTTAGACAGCTCAATAGGATAACTGTTAACAAAGAAGCCATGTGAGCTGGAGCCAATCAACCATTATGTCTCAGCCCTGAACAGTTGGCATGGTTCTTGCTTACCTGGAGACCACAAATGCACATGTTTAACTGTTACTTTTCAGCAGCAGTTGTATTAGCACAGGCTGCAGAGCTAAAAGGAAATTGAACTATAATATAAATATAAATACATATACAGATGGTGCGCCTTGGAGAACTCAAAGATAAAAGGAGCTGAACAATTCATTTGAAGAGTTGCAGATGAATAGAATTGACATGATTTTTCATGCAGCATCCATACCAACAAAACAAACAAGAACAGATTTGCAATTATATGTTACCTTGTTACCACTACTGTGCATTCAGCTACAGACTAGATTTGAGTCTGGAAAACTGAAATTTTGTTGGTGGATGAATCATAAATTTGCATGGAATCAACCATAATTCTGCAGGAGTCAAAAGCAACAGAATAGTTACCGGATGTGTTTCCAACTAATTGGCCGTCATAGGTGGAACAGACCAAGACAATAAAGGTCCCACCATCGCAGGGTGGAAATATCAAGATTTACATGGCCTTACCCCTACTAACAAGGTTGTTTCCAGCTTCAAACTGTGGACTTCCGGTGTGCAATGGAGCAAACTTAGAACCATTAATCCCTGGGTCTAATGCAAATGTGATTCAGAAAACATTCTTACTATATAGTCACCAGCATCAATGTCACCACTAATGTGCATTAAATGTAAGTCATCATCCCCATGCTTCAATTTGACATACCACAAATGGTTATTCCTGTAAAAGTGTTTCAGTTTTTGGTTGCTATTTAGCCACTTTCCAGAGTTCCTAGTGTTCTGAAGTTGGTCCATATTCATAAATTAACCATCAGAGAGAGATTAAGGCATTGGGCAACTCAATAAATTTTTATTGGCCTCCTAAGAGGTGATATTGCTTAATTGATATTCTGAAGCAATGATTGAGCATTTCTTAAAGACATTAGAAGGATGGAAATAGCTAAACAAGATGACTTAATTTGATGAAGAGTACTCAATCTAACTTCACAATTCTCGTGTCTAATTTTGTTTTATTGTCAGTTAAAAAGTTGGAGAAGCTTGAAAGGAAAATCCTCAGCATGATTAGAGATGGTTTAAGACTTCAAATATCAGCAGGTGATGAGAAATCTGAGGGTCTTAGGCTGGAGGTAGGTGTTAGGGCTTACCAGTATGGATTTCAGAAGTTTATGAAGCATTCATGCAAGATAGTTGTGTAACTTGTGTTCCTTGCAAGGTGCATAGAAAGTTGATACAACAAAACTGCAGAACTATAATTGCAGATGTGGTTTTTGTAAGATATCATGTACAATTTCCAGGATCAAATTCTGATTTATGTTTCAATATTTATTCTTTATTGTAATCTATACTATACCATTACTAGCATGACTTTTTTAACAAAAAAACTTGTAATATAACAGATTGACGAGGCTTTATGAAAGAACTATTATCCTAATAATATTTAGACTTGGTGAAACCTTGAAAGGGGATATAGTTTAGGCCCATGGATGGTAGAAGCTGTCCAAGTATCTTCACGTTCTGTTTGAAGATCACATTTAAGAACAAGATAGAATAGAAAAACCCAAGCTCCCAACTGCATTATGCTATCTATGTAATTCCTATTTAGTAGGAGTTGAGATTATAGGACATTGAGAATGTGATTTATGTAAAATGGGTCAAATCTCGACAGAGTATCTCATTAGGTGGGCTCACTAAGGGCATGTAGACCCTGCTAAAGTTTGTGGTTGTTAACAGTCTAAACACGGTTGTCAGATATGGTTTGTTTCTTAAAGACTGTATCTGTCTCTAGGACTATTCAAACAAGATTAAACTAAAGCTATGTTTGTCCAGGAGTATTCAAGCATAATTATACTATCAGAAGATTATCCAGTACATGCTGGCACTAAATGCACATGAGACTATGGTTCCCAGTGGGAATACTTAATTCAACAGAGCATGCATATAGCAATGCAAGCCCATGGGAGAAGGGTTATTACTCATCCAGATAAACCAAAGGAGCACAATATGGGAACAAAAGACTGATTTGACTCTGGTTCTCCCCCAACAGCACAACCATTTCTTGGTGTATACCCAAAAATACATCTTCTTGTATTGTTGCTAGATAACACAGTAATTTAGTGTCAATCACCACAGGCATATGATGGATGTTGTGATAGATTTCTTCTCACGGAAAGTTTTTTTTTTTTTTGAAGAAGAAATTTTATTTCATTTAGAGTAGCATAGTGGCCATGTGTGATGGCCAAGTTTGATGCCACATCAGCCAGTAGCCATAACCAGTTGATTTGCCCATGACACACACACACATGTATACATGTATGTATAAGGGTGAGACTTGGTAACAACAAAATAAGGTTGTTCTTTTGTAACTAAAAGGTTCCGGATTCAAGTTGTGGAAAAAGCCTTTTTGTAAACAAAAGTAAGGTGTGTACAAAAACAACCCGCCCCCAGTCCTCAAAAAGCAGAAAGCTTCAGGTATTGGGGAGGCCCTTTACACACCAAACAGGCATCATTTCACATCTTATTAAATGGGAAATAGGAGGTATTTTTGGTGTTTACTGCCCCTGATCAATCATGGAGGTGGAAAAAATTGTACTATTGCCACTATCCTTACTTGTATAAATAGATGCCCAAACATGGAGTAAACAACTTGCAGGAGTTTCAGAGCAGTAATCTGAACCAGAATAAACAATGAGGAGCTGTTAGTTGGACCAGTAGTTCCTGATTTCCATAAACCAAGATTGAATAATACTTGGATTTACAATCCCATCTGGAAAACATATGACATGAGACAATCTTCCTCAGCTCAGTTTAGCACACAAGGAGAGGAATAATTCCTTTAGATTCCTCTACCTACCAAAACTTTTTATAAAAAAGGAAATGCCTTTGAAGCAGAGCATCCTAAAACTTCTAGCGTGGGTGATACAGGAAACCAAAATCATTAAAGGAGTTCACAGCACAAAGCTTATACCAGGCAATTCTAAGATAAAAATATGGGAAAATTATGGGAACCCTGAAACCACAAGAAGAAGAAGAAATAACAGGTGTCACAAGTACAGCAACAAGAAGAGATAATACAAGTTGTCAGAAAAAGTTGCTGATTAGTTTCATTTAGTATATGACATCACTCTGCTATAAAAGAAAGAAGCATCTCTTGATTTATGTGCAGTCTATTCCATCAACATCACAAGTTACAGCAGTAATAAAATGTCAAAAGAATAATAAAGCAAAAAAATAGAAATGGCCAGAAAGTATTTTGCATGTTGGTTTTTAGAAAACTATATTCCATCACTTTGAACATTGGTTCCCTATTCTATGCCATTAACAGCATAAGCAACACCAAAGGTGAAAGGCGACTATTCCCTTACAATATAATCACCCAGTAAAACATTTACTGCAGGGTATGAGTTGCTTGGGAACCAAGATGGCTACAAAATTATACACATGAAGCATTGTTGTGGGACAAAGTAAACAGAGTACATTGCTTGTAATCATCAGAAAATGATGGCAGTTCTGAATCACATATCGACTGCAAGCAACACAATGAGCACCAAAAGATTACCGCTATTGTGCCATTGTAATTGAAGTTTGGCAGCAACCCCTTAATCAATTCCCATTCAACAATCATCTACGGCCTTGGATGAAACCCTCCAACTCCCTCCTCCCAAACGTCCGTCCAAGAGATTTTGCATCCTTGGATCTCACGGCAAAGTAAAATATCAGCCAAGCTACCATGAAATAAACCTCCATCATTGATTGGAAAGCTGTTGCAAATAGCTTCCCAAAATATCGAGCCAAAATCCATCTTGTGAGCGATCCACAAAGCATTGACTCCAAACATTTAATGATGACAGCCTGCTTAAACATTGTTGATAACAAATAACACCCTTCCTTCACAATTTCTCTCCCAGTCCTCCTTGTGTCCACAATTGCAACCCATGAATCCACAGCAAAAACAAACTCCACAATCAGGTCTAACAAAAACCACGCATACAAAAACCCGGCAGTCTCCTTCTCAAACCCCCGAATCCATGTAGACATAATTGAGAAAGGCATCAACTTTAACCTCACAAAAATCTTAAAAAATGAATACTGATCTTCAATTTCGCCAAAGTACCAAAGACCAAGAAGCTGGGTAAGCGCGTCCTTCACCGCCCACCTCATAAGAATCAACCCAGACAGCCTTTTGAGGCCCAAATTTGAACCATCCCAAATTGTCCCAGCCAACGAGCGGTACCTCCCTAATATATGGTTTACAACTACAAGAAACACGATCCCAATAACCCAAGAATAGGTAACTAGAAACCCTAGAATTACATAACCATATGCACAAGACAACAAACATACAAGAAAGAATAAAGCCGATGCGTCCCGCTGCCTGAGCTCCAAACCCTTGATCAAGAACTGCAAATCCACAATCCTCTCCTCCGCCTCATCTTCACCATTCTTCATTGAATGCTTCACTTTACTCAACTCATCGTTGTTGCTTTCGTCTTCTATGGAACGCAATTTGAAAGACAAACCCGTGCGGAAGATTTCGGAAACCCTAATTCCATTATCAGCGACAAAATCGGAAAACCCCAACCGGGGGTCGAAGTTGCCGAGAAGCACGAAACTGCCATTGGGAGGGGTCTTGGGGTTGACAGAGCGCTCGGCGTCGTCGTCACCTGAGAAAAAGTCGTCGCCGAGTGTGCCGACGCGAGTAAGGTGGAGGAAGGGGCGGCGGCGACGGCGGACGGCGGGGACTTGGGAAGAGTGGAGGGGTTTTCCGGCCATGTCGAGGCGGGAGAGTAGGGATCTGAGGGAGGGGTCGCGGTCGATGAAGGCGGTGAGGAGGTGAGTGCCATTCTCGACGTTGGAGCGGAAGGTGAGGATGAGCAATCCTAGGAGAGCGAATGCGAGAAGCTGAGACCAGAATATCGAGCTCGAGTGTTTCAGAACTTGCGCCGCCGTGCTCGACTCGAGCTCCGGCAGCGGCGGCGGCGGCGGCGACGGCGACGCGTGGTTGTCGCGCTGATTGTTCATGGCGGTTTAGGAATCAACGATCTATCGATTTTACCTCTCTCTCTCTCTCTCTCTCTCTCAATTTTGATTGATCGACGTGAATGGCGTACAGAGGGGCCAAAAACGTCAATGACCACCCCGCGAAGTCGAGTTTTGCAAATAAATTACTCTAAACCCCTCAACTATCACATATTTCCTTTTAACATCCCTTGACTAACAAATAAATACATTCCTTCCCCTATTTAACTTAACCATCTTAAATAACATTTGTTAAAATGAATTATATAAAAGATTATATCAAAATAAGATTACAATACTTTATAAACTAAGATGTATAATGATCAAAATAAAGTTAAGAAATATTATAAGATTTCTATTATACTGTTTGTTAAATTTATTAAAATGCATCAGGGATATATAAGTAATTTTCTTCTTTATAAAATTTTAAATAAATTTATTTAAAGAGATAATAAATAAATGTATTTAAATGATCCTATATAAGAAGTCACGTAATTTTTTTTTAATGAATTGTCAGAAAAATTTAACAAACATATTAAAAAAATAATTGTCTGAAATACTTTTCATATATTATTTTTTTCGACTAATATCTTTGTTAACAAACACTAATTTAATAAAGATTCATTAATCCATCCAATTTATCTTAATATTATTTGTTTCAAAAGTTAAACCCCACTTAACATTGAATTTACATCATATTAAAATGAGTTTAATGTCGAGTTATAAATTGAGTGTTTAATAAATTTATGAGTTTTTCAACTCAACTCAGATTAGGTGTATTAAAAAGTAAAAATTCAAGTTAAATATTTTGTTGCATTATTGAGTTTAATTATTTTATCAAACCATTATAATTAAACTCAAAGAAAATTTTAATAAATTTTTTAATAAGATAACGTTATTTTGAAATTACTATTGTTGTAGCAGCAAGCAAAATGGACATAATTAGTTTAAATTAGCTTTGAAAGGCTAATTTAATTTTTATAAATTAAATAAATATAATAAATCATAAGTTAGGGGTCGATATGCAAGTATTAAAATTTGGGATGAGAGATTAGCTTTCACGCGCCGGTCTCGCGTGGACGGAACGGGCGTGGATTTGCACGGGGCTATGTGATGGATTTGCTGTACTGTTGTCGACTGCAACAACGACCGAAACAAAAGTACGAATAGATTAGAGACAAAATAAAAAAATATACACTATTTTTCTATTTTTTATAAAAGTATATTCTTAGTTCTTAAAATAATATTTAATTAAAGAAGTTACATTATATTATCTTATGCAAGATTTTTCAATAAATAATTAAAAATAATTTAGTGAAACATTTTATATATTATTAATAATACCTTTTTCATTTTTAAATTGAAGATAGTGGGCCAGCCAGGATGGCCCATATGACAAGGCCTGCAGGCCTATTCAACATGGCCTATTTTACACTTTGAAATTAATTAATTATTTTATTTTATTTATTTAATTGATTTCAAATGAAGGTTAGTATCTCAAGTAGCGAAGGTAAACCTTTTATCGTTTTAAAATAATTTTTAGGTAATCTTTATTAATCAAGATTATATAAATTAAAAAATATTATAAATTTTTATTATTTTAATATATTTATTAAATTTATCTGACGATTTTTATAAAAAAAATCACATAACTTATTATCTATAATTTTTCAGATATATTTATCTCTCTCCCTTCAAGATAAGTTATAAATAAAAAAAATAACGTATATGTTTTCTAGTATATTTTAAAAAATTTAACAAATAATTTAATAAAAATTTTAAAATATTTTTTAGCCTTATTTTAATCATTTTATATTTTTATTTGAAAACTATTTAAATTTTATCTTAATATAAATTTATCTTACTCATTTTTATAAACACTACCTTAAAAAAATTTATATACAAAAGTGAATCTCCTATATTCAATTAATCTTGTCCTTTTAAATTTTATTTTGCTACATTCACAACAAGAATGTAAATGTAAAGGTCAGCAAAGAAAAAAAAGGGATGTCTAGAAATGATGGCTAAAAAGCATTTTTTTTATTTTATTTATGTGTGTGTTTAATGATTTAAGGGTCAAAGAACCTTAGTATAGAGTTTTAGTTAATGATTGATCATAGTGGATGACAAGTGTCACGAGTTAGTGTAATTTTGTTTATTTTGAGGTGATTTTATTTTGAGGGTAAAAAAGTTTTTTTGGGTTTTTATTTTTACTTATCTTATTTTTCTCTACTCTCTCTCATTTCCCTCATCGTCGAGTGTTATATTATTGCCTTTCTTAACCCGTTATATCGTCGTTTTGCCGCTGCCTCGCATAGTGGCAAGGTAGTGGGTTACCGAAGTAAGGCAATGAAGTAGCAGATTGATGAGGTGAAACGATGAGCAACAGTGATGCAAGGCAACTACGAGATAATCATAGAAGAAAATAGAGAGAGGAGAGAGAAATGGAGTAAATAAAGAGAGAAAAATTCAAAATAATTTTTTCTCTCAAAGTAAAATCACCCAAAATGAACAAAATGGTACTCCCCATGACTTGCCTCTCTATTCACTCATGTCATGTGGCTGAATGGAATTAAAATGGACAACTACAAATACCTTTCTGCCTCTCCGTTCACTCATGTCATGTGATTGAATGGAATTAGAATGGACTACTACAAATGCCTTTCTCCCCATGTATACTACACACGCACATACATAAATATATGCCAACCACATTTCATATGTCTCTTTGTGCTACAAAACAATCATTCTCAATGTTTTTTTATTTTATTTTTTTAATACTAAAGTTGTAAGTTTTATTTTATTAATCTTTTACAAATTTATGTAAATTAATTTGTATACATGAATCGAGTAAGTTTTAACTCTAGTTATGGTTTCAAAAGGATCATATTATTAGTACCTCTTAGACTACATCTTAAATTACATAATATATCACAAATGATAAAAATATCTCTTACATCTCACCGTCTCATCTCACTACGTCTTACGTCACCTCACTGCTTTAAGTGAGAGGTATTTTAATCACGCGTCTCATTGCCTCATCTCATTACTTTAAATGAGAGATATTTTGAACATTTTAATTATATTATGTAATTAAGAATATAGTTCATTATGTACAAATAATATTTTTGATTTAAAAACTAATTACATGTGCTACTTTCGTTTTTGAATCTTGAATTAATTTAAAATTCTTTCTACTCTGACAGGACTTGTACTGTCCCATTTTAAGATATTATCAATCTATCTTGAGGGAGCATTTGTGCCCACAAGAATACTACTGAATTGAATATGGATTATCGGTGCCTTTTATTTTTTTTTAAACTAAATCTCATAAGATATTATTGTACTTGTACTAAATACTCCTATTTTAAATAATATATTTAGTCTGCAACTGCAAGTTTTTTTTTTTTTTTTTCTGTGTTCATATCTACTCCATTAAATAAAATTTTAGATTTATACCCAATCAAATGGATCAAAGTTCTCAAATACCCCTCATCCGAGAAAAAAATTATGATCCTTCTCGCCACAATGGTGCCAAAGGGCAAGCCCCTACATGCCTACAGTTAAGCGCCTCTTTTAGTCCGTTAGCGTTAATTAATTGTGCCACCCATCTAGCATCTACTACTTCAAATGTCTTTTTGATGTACGCAAACATCTTTCTTATATGCAATATCAACACAACAATCAGATCATGGGACCAATTCAAACGTTATCAATTCCCTGTTCAGTTCAGAAAACTCTACATCAAGTGCGCAAAGATCTCTGTTTAATTTAGGAAAACCAAAGATGTCTGGTGCACAGAACGCAATATGTATCATCTGATAATTCTAAAGTTCTTTCTATTCAGGTCTCAACCCTTGGGATCATAAAAAATTCCTATGTTTATAGAGTGCGCCATATATATGAGCCAAAAATATAAGATGATGACAAAATCGATTCAAATTGATTATGATGTAATACATGAGTAACATGACAGGATAAGATAAACGCGGAGGAGATCAAACTCCTCCGCCAAATAACTGGGTTCTGAGGACTATTTCTTAGCAGCAAAAATGACTTAACAAGGAATTGGCAGGAACACAAAATATCATTAGTACCCAACAATGGGTTTCTCAGCAATAAAAATTATTTCATATAGAAGGGAGACTGGGGGAAGACGAGAAAGAGCTTATTTAAAATGGGGCTTCTCTGGGTATGTGCAGCCAGACCTTTGGATGATAACATTGGCTGCGTAACAAGCAGCTCTCACGCAGTCCTCCATAGGTTTCTGCTGAACCAACTGAGACAGAAATCCTCCAACAAACGCATCACCTACAAGGAAGAGTAAATATATCAGATTGAAACGTGTATTTTACCAAAACCATGCTTCGCGAGAACATGTGTTTACCGACTCAAAGAACAAAAAAAGTGAAATGGTATGGTATTTCAAGGGCACTCAATCAAATGAAAAAGGGGGTCGTAAAGGTCATCAATGAAGCTAATTAGAGCTGCTCCATATCAAAAGGGCTACCTGGAGGGTAATAGAGCACTAACAAATCAAACTGTGAAATCTTATAATATTATAAAAAGAACTCAAGCTTGTGTAGGGAAATATATCTTTGACAAAAAGAGATGCATTCTAATCCTGGTTGAAAATTCAATTTAATAAAGAAGTTCAAATAATATATGCTGAGATGAAAAGATTCCCATCATGGAAACAGGTGAAAATAAAATTTATATTTACTGAGGAATAAATCATAGAACATTTGAACTCGAAAGTGCATTGAAAATCTTAGCTACTGACGTTCAAATTAAATCATGAAAATTAACTAAAAGCACCAAAGGAAAATCTTGACATTTTGTCACTGGTTAATTTCAGAATAAAAACCCAACCAATCAACTCAAAGATTTAGAAAAAGTGCGTATATTTGCTTCTGTTAGCTAATTACTAACTTGTGGAGACCATGGCCTAATTCACCCTCATAACAGTATTACTAGTCTATCTCATCATGCAAGCTTAATGAGTGCCTTTAATCCCAAGGGGCCACAAATCTCTCTTTAGCTCCTAGTGATTTGTTTTGGCTGTCTTAGTTTTTGAATGAGGTATACAATAAAGACCATGATAATTTGGACGTGGTGGCTTTTAGATCCAAACTTTCACTTTCAAGGTTATTCAGAACATACACAGATCTGTGGCTTGGAGAGCTGGGTATATATTGACATAAAAGATGTTGGAAAATGTTTGAAGTTTTTTCATAAACATGCATTTGGATGGTATACTTGCATCTTCTCGTATTTGATTCATACCTGCTCCATTGGTATCAACAAGTTTCTCTTTAGGTAACAATATCACAGGGAACAGTTTGACCTTCCCATCTTCAGCAACAACAACTGGATCTGGACCCTGAGTAATAACCGTAATCCTCTTGTGTGTGCCAGATGCCTTTGGCCATTGAGAAATTTTTAAAGCGATCTCCTCCACATTCTCCGTCTGAGAATTTAAAATATTCCAATTAGATGAAATTTTTCAAGCAATTTATTATCTCTTTACCTTACAAACATTACCTCCCATCCATGAACTTTTGAAAAAGTTCTTGCTTCTGTCTCATTTCCAAAAACGAAGTCCATATACCTAAAATGAGTAAAGGAATGGCATGAATAAATAATTTTAATCCCAACTAAATTGACTCACACAGAACAGGAAATTGGACTTACGGTAAAGCTTTCTCTTGTGCATCCCTGAAGAACTCACAGATAAATGGTGCTGAAAGGTTCATCATGAAGAACTGCAGATGAAACAAAATGCCAGTGATTTTATCATGCTGAAGCTATTGCATAAAAGAACCAAAATGCCAGTGATTTTATCATGCTGAAGCTATTGCATAAAAGAACATAAGCGGTATGTTTCAATTATAAATTGCATGCCACACCTTATTGTTTGCAGCTGCATGTTCAGCAACAAGTAGAATAGACTCTGGGGAAACGGTGAGAAAGAAGCCAGCAATGTAGATGTACTTGGCTTTCTTAACTGTCCAAAGATCATCAAGTTCACATTAAAGAATATGCAAGGACAATAAGGCCCATTTCTATGAAAACACAGTGCAAAAAAAATACCCAATTCCCAATTTTCTGGTCTCTTCAGATGTTCAGATTTGTAACAATTTGCAGCAGACAAGTTGGCAACAAGTGATCTGCAAATTTGTTTAACACAATGTTGTTAATCCAGCTATAAATATTCAGCAAATCCAGTTTCCTGAATTTTACAAGAAGCTCCAGCACATACAGCCCACATAGAAATGCCTGAAGAGATGGCCTTACAGGATTCATCTATGCAAAGTACCAAGCAAGATATCCATATTCACCAAAAGGTGGAGGTATATGGTCCCCAAACCATGGAAAAACATTGACACTTTCACAAATTATGCCAAGACATTATGTTTGTTGTGCATGCCAGTTTTGAATAGGATCCACTAAATTCCATCACTAGCGGATGCAAATCATGTAGCTTTCCATTACTTCATTTGGACAATGTCAAACACTCCAACTAAAGAAGAATTGGAGTAATGTCTGATAGGACTACAACAATTGCAAAACTGCCATACAAGAAGAGTGTAGGTATGCAGCAGTACCCCAGCTAAATTGTAAAGGAAAAGACTAGCGTGGAAGATATGATACATTTTCAGAGTGTATTGCACTGGTTTGTATGAATTTGAAAAGAAATAAGAACAAGGGGTATCAAAAGATGATATATATCAGGACAGCATAGCAGGGGAGGGACTATGCATTGACTCATAGCAATCCAATATGGCAAAATCATGATTTCTGAAGCAGTCATCAAAATTGAGTTCATGACGAGGACTCAAATATTTCAAACTGGAATCCTCATTTTTTTTAAAAAAGCCATCCATCTATATTATTGAGTTCGACTTGTATTCATGTATTATATGAACTAAAATTATTTCTACTACAAAAGACGCAATACTTTAAAGCCATTGCATGTCCATGACATGAAAGGTTTGATTCTGTGTACAAGTATTACCAATACCATAGTCTCAGTTCGGAAGGCAGAAAGTGCAGCATAAAGCACATTGCAAAAGTAGTGGCACAGTTTCATACTAATATTTGTGTTCGCCAGTAAAAGAAGTTTTGGAGCAAGTTTGCATAGGACTAACCTTTCACCACCCACTACACAAACAGCACAGGTACCTGTTGGTGCAGACTCATCCTCATAATAGTGAACCTGAATGTCAGCACATGATAGATGGTGTTGTTTAATTACTGCTCCAGGTTGAATGCAGAAGAAAATTATCATAATTAGGATGATAGTGATAGATAAGGTTGAGGAATAACAAAGAACCTACATTAACACCAGCAAGTTTTGAGTTTTTCTTCATTTCCTCCCCAAACTTGTCCTTTCCAATGCAACCAATATAACCGGTAGCACCAGGAATTTGTAGCATCCACTGCAAAAGACAAAGGAACAGGTCAATCTATTGTCTAATTAGATCATCCTGCTGCATTGCCAGGAACATCATATAAATCTCAACCGTACCTGAGCAACTCTAATAGAATTTTGAGTAGCACCTGCACATGATAAAATTACTTATTGATTGTTGATAGTCATAACAAACAAAGACATTACTGAAATTGTACAAATGCCAAGATAACCTCACCTCCAGCAATGTACTCCACGTTGTATTTGGATGCCATTTCATCATACCTAAGAGAAGCATCAGTCTACTATTAATTCAATAATAATGAAGTCAGTAACATGATGTAAATGCAACAAGCTATGTGCTTTTATGGTCAATGTATCATATTGTCAGGATGAATAAAATAATTTTGTACATCCAAGCAATGCCATAATTTTTTTAACTGATTTATAGAGAGGTAACAGTTTGATATTTGTGATCGTGAGATTTTTCTTGTTCTTTCTCCATTTGATTCCTATTTGACTTATGATGATCTATCACTTCAGACACATCATACTTCACTGTTTATATTGTTGAAGTAGACCACCAGGACTATGAATGAAATTTTACCTAAGAAATACATATGATGAGATTGCATAGATGGATGAAATAAAATGATGAAGTTAACCATTTTTCTTCACTATTTCAAAATGGCAGGTCATCAAATACTTATTGAGTGCATATTTACGGAGAAGATACAAAATTATATCGTTGTATGACCAACATGCTATATGATAACAAGAATAACCAAAATTATAGTGCTGCAGCTCATTGTCATTCTTTATGAAATCTGAAAAGAATTACATACATTGGCAAGTGCTTTTCCTCAGCAAGAATCGCATTATTCAACTTGATGTCATATCTGTTATGCCAAGATATCAGAGTCAAAGTTAGAAATCACTAATTTCAATGGTAACTATTTTGAATAAGATTAACCAACTGCACAAAAAAACACATTCATATTTAAAAATCTAGACGAGACAAAATGATTTGCCTATAATGATGCACACTGCTCAATGTAGTCTAGGATGGGGCCAGGGAAGGGGGGAGGGGGCAGTGTGCGGCCATATATTCGCAGCATATCTAAGGGAGCTGCACATCACATGTAAAAATATTGAGGAAATGGGAAACATTCAAGCGACAGAAAAGCACCAAAAACTTGCACTACCAACTATAGTTCATATATACATGTGCGTGTGTAAACTATTTCCTCTTATCTTCTTAAATAGATCAGACCAGAAAATTTAACCCATCAATTCAGTGGCAAACAATAAGCTGTATAAAGAAATGAAGTTCCATGATATTTCTGGAATGAATTCATGAAGCAACTATAATGCAAGAAACAAGATAGGGTTTATTCAGGCGGGTGTAGAAGTATGGGCATGTTAAAAAAGCAAACAAGAGAACATTTAACAGCAAGCATCTACATTTTTGCACATGAACTTTGATTTAAAGTGCCAGACTCAATCATAAAAAACAACCAAGCTCGGAAATTACACTGGCAGTGATTTCGCCTTAGCAGAATTGAAATTTGAACAATGAGATTTAAATCATCAGGGTATGTGATCTATGCAGCAGCCAGCCTTAAGGGACAACCGACAACCAAAATGACCTCCAAACAAGCGCCATCTGTCTGTATAGACGTCATATATAGATGCATACATACGCATACGCATAGTATGCATGATGCACAAGAAGTAACCATAAATGCGCATAGAAACTCATTGTATACGCAGCATGCACTACATAAAACAAATTAACAATATACGTTCACACGATTCCATTACTGCTATCTTCAAAATCAAGGAAAGCAAAATCTCATAAATAGACATATAAATCTCATGAATCTTTAAACAAAATATCCCTTCATTTTCTTCAAGTTACATATCTACTCATTTTGTTCTCCCTGGCGCAGATGCAAGTTCCAAACAGTGCAAATCTCTAAGATCCGCAAACAGAACGGATTCAGAAATTCCACCCACACATCACCACTCAAATCAGATCTCCAGAAACAAACAGCAGAGCAAGATAAGCTGAACACAAGGACTTGCCAAAATGACGTAAATACCTCCAAATCGAAGACACTTCAGCACAGAGGCAATTCGACAAACAGACGAGTACACACCGACAACAGATCAAGGATCCAGATCCGAGACGAAACAAGAATAAGGACGGAAAACAAGAGACAGAGAAAGAAGGATATACTTGCTCAAGAAGTCCTGGTCGACGACGGCGGAGATGTCGAGGAGCGGGTTGCCCATGCCCAAGAGGATGCCTTCGTACTCCATTTGGCCGTTGTGCAGACGATTGGAAGCACTGGGAGAGAGAGAGAGAGAGAGAGAGAGGGGGGGGATTGGCGATCACTACCGGATTCAGATCCGTGAGAGAGAGAGAGAGAGAGAGAGAGAGGTGCCCGTGAGAGTGAGTATATATAGAGAGGCGAGGAAAGCGGAGGTGGTGGCGGTGGTTTGTGGTTGTTGCTGGTCGCTGTCCCCTACCAATTCTTTCTTTCTATTCTCCCCTTCCACCTACGGAGTGGCGGATCCTATTTTCTACCTTATTCTTTTTTGCAACCCTTCCATTAATTCTAAATTAGTGTCGTCTAGTTGAATAATGATAGGGTTTAGACGGAGCCGATCCCTTCTCAGCTATCACACATTTGAACATTCCATTATTAATATTTATGTATTTATTGACTAATACACGTGGAAGTATATATATATATATATATTTATTCACATAAGAATAATATTAAAAATTATGACCAATGACACTACTGTTAGTTATATAATTTCTCTGTGTCATTGTTCTTTTTATCTATCATTTTTTTTTAATAAAAATAAGACACATGATAGATATATCATATATTTTTTAAATCAAGTAAAAATTATCATTTTTTATTAATTGATAACGAGAGATTATAACCTTATCAAGATGTATAAGCCCAAATTTGTACATAAAAATTGGTATAATTATTTGATGTTTGTAGCTTAGGTACAATTGTCCCTATGTATACGTATATTGGGATGCTTGGTAATTTTGTTTTATTGAAAAACGAAAACAAGGGTTTAAAATGATGAGTTTGGAACACAATTAAACTCAAATATAATATTATTAAGAAAGTAAACAGCAATTATCCCTAACTTTGTAAAGCATTTTAGGATTGTTTTTGAGTCAAATTTTAAAGCAACCGAACAAGAATGGAACTGAATATGGTTTATGTATTTTAAGGTGGCGTGCAATTTTAGTAAACCACCCACCTAACCAGTCAAATTTTAGGGTTTTTTTTTTTTTTTTTTTAAGAATTAAGTTGAGGTTAATCTGTGAAAGCTTTGCACCATCCAAATCAAATCAAAGAACCAAAATTTTGAAAATATAAACCAAAAAGTCGCGGAAATACCTCAGCTTGGACAAATCATATAGATACGTCTTGACCACCAATTGGATCCACCCCGCCACCTTGAGCAGTCCCTTGGCCAACCAACTACTTATATTTTATCAAATTCAATATTCAGTTTATTATTTTCAAATAAAAATAATAATAATAAAAAAAAAAAAAAACACCACTACTCCTTTCCTCCCCATGGACTCTATTTACCAGGTGAAGAAAATAAAAATAAATATAAAACATTTTTAATTGACTCAATTTATCTTATCTTTCACTAAATACACTAAATCTATATAAAGATTTCTCTTTACTCCTTCGAATGACAAATCAATGAGAGGTTGTGCCTCTTCCCTCCCCCCCCCCCCTTCTTAAAAAAGAACTTTAAACATAATCCTATATATCTAAAAATAATATCATGATAGTTTTATACAAATGAATAACTATTATATCTTTTATTTTTCGTAAAAATTTTGCTTGTACAACATGGACTGACCCAACCCACACTTAACTTGATAAAATAATACCAAATCATTTGGTCGGTTATTGAAAAGAACGAGGCAAAAATTTAGATATTTCAATTAAAGGCCGCCCCAACCCCAACAACATTGTACTACTACTCATGTGACAATACTAAATGAAACGCACTTAGACCCTGAGTCCTGACAAACAGTGCCCCACACTTTAGGCTTAAGTATGCATACAATGGAATGGACACTTGAATAAAACCAAGAAAAATTGCCCAAAAGTTCCAACAGAAAGAAACAAGAACCATTTCACAGTTTGTTTGGTCCAAAATCTAATTGATGGATGATAAAGAAAGAATACCTCATGCTGCCTGCCAAGTTATGAGCCATCAATTTAACTTGCCTCTTCTTTTGTCTTTGTCTAAATATGCACAGTTAGTTCCCTGGGCACAAACTAATACATGAATCATGAAACGATAAACAATTTAACTCCTTGGGCTGCAAATGCTAGGGCCTGAAACAGAGACTTTGTCAGCTCAAGACTTGTATTTAGCTCAAAAGAAGAATAACCTTGTGGCTATATTACTAAATAGTTAAACAGGGGGAAGTAAACACAAATCGCAGAGATCTAGCCCTCCTACATAGATGAATACAAGGAGAACATATGACGAGGGAAAAAGAAACATCTGGATGCTTTAGTTCATCCAAGGTAAGCTAGACAGGTGACATCAAATAACAAACCAAATCGGGACATAGAGGGACAAATTTATCCTCTCTACCACGCTCTTTGGAAGTTTCTGTTGCTTGCTTACTTATAGATACACAGTGAAGGCCACTGAGCGTGTGCGTGAAGCCATATCCGGTTTCTCCACAAGTGCAGGTGGCCTTATTCCCTCAAGAAACTACAAGAGAATACTTAAGATGTTTGCAAAAGAATATAACAAGGAACGGCTTGTTCCAGAATCAGAGTCATATGTGCCAGGTGCATTCTTCAAAGATGACCAATAATTGCCTTTGTAAAGTCAGAAGTTGATGAACTGCCACCAAGGTCAGCAGTTCGGTACTTTCCTTCGGCAATTGTTTTGAGGATAGCCTCTTGGATCCTTTCAGCGTTATCATGCATCTCCAGGTGGTGAAGCATTGTGACAGCACTCAACAACAATGCTGTTGGATTTGCCAGATTCTGCAAACATCCACCAGCAGAAAAAAGAACTCATTAACAAGTTATTTTTAGGTCATGCAACTTAAGAGAAACATGAGTTCCTCAAAAGGGAGGGAAAAAACAAAGAAAGTGGCATAACAGGAAACAAAAGCAAGAATTCAGACATAGCAAGTGAATCATACACAATCATCCAAGAGACTCTGTTGGGTCAGAAAATTTCAGAAAGAACAGCCCTTGGTCAATTAGCATGAGAGCCAAAATTGCAGGTTCCCTATGGCTACAAGTCAATTGCTGACAACATATAAGGAAAAAAAAAAAAAAGGGAACCTAGTGCACAATGTTGCTGGGCCCCCGTAGTGTTAATGTATGGTTTAGTGATACAAACTTGACCTACGAGTTCACACCAGATTAATGGAGCAATCTTTCCCTCCAAGGTCATCCACAGTTAGAGACAAAATATTTCTTCTTAGATATCTACTCGCAGCCATGTCTACATTCTGGCACACCAGGATGTGCTTTACATTAAAAAAGGAATTTGGACCTTAGAAAGGAAGGTAGTTCCATCACTCTAATTCTCATACCAGGTCTGGCCAGCATGTAGAAAAGCTTAACAAGTACAATTTACATATATGCATAACAAAATGCTGGGAGAAATGGAAGTTTCAGATAATCTAAAAACATACCTCAAATATTGATTCATATAGGACAATCATCTAATGAAAAAGCAGAAGAATCACATGGTTATGATCACAAACCTTCCCAGCAATATCAGGCGCTGAACCATGTACAGCCTCAGCAAGAGCAATGCCTCCTTCACCAATATTGCAGCTGTCCAAGAGGTTAAATGAGGTGACAAGATAAAAATTTGTGTTGAACATTGAAGATGAATGTATATTGGGATAGATACTTTTTTGGTAAATACAAAATAGGCTTAATACATAACACGCTCTATCAACAATTAAAAAATATGGCATTTGGTCTTTGAAGTGCAAAACGTCAAGATTCAATATCTCAACTATTACAAATTATTGTTTTAAATTCTTATCATGACTGAGAGTAAATCGAGCTATTATTTACACCATGTAAGATACCACATCACATACAAAAGCTATGTCAGTGAGACATATTAGATTAACTTAATATACAAATATGACATTTGGTCCCACAACAATTAAAAAATTTGGCATCTGGTCTCTGGTATTAAAAAAAAAAAAAAACTAAATTTAATAATAAAAAAAAGATCTAAATTTCATAAAAGACATAAAATTTTCATAAAATATTCCAAAAAAACTTAAATTTCATAAAAAAAATACCTAAAATAATCCAAAAAAAGACCTAAATTTCATAAAGACCTAAAAATAATAAAAAAATATCTAAATTTTATAAAAAGACCTAAAAATTTTCATAAAAAAGACCTAAAAATATTTTTAAAAAAACCTAAATTTCATAAAAAAAATACATAAAATAATCATTTTACATGTTTTATTTTACGTATTTTTTTTATGAAATTTAGGTTTTTTAAAAATATTTTTAGGTTTTTTTTATGAAAATTTTTAGGTCTTTTATGAAATTTAGGTTTTTTTTATCATATTCAATCGTTTTTTCATATTAGGGACCAAATATCATATTTATGTATTAAGCATAATTTGATGTATCTTGCCGATGTGGTTTTTTTTATGTGATGTGACATCCTACGTGATGTAGATAATGACTATTTACTCCCAATCACAGTAAGGACTTAAAACAACAATTTTTAATAATTGAGATATTGAATCTTGACGTTTTGCACTTTAGGGACCAAACGCCATATTTTTTAATTATTGAGGGACCATCGTATGTATTAAGCCTACAAAATATAAGCATACATTATAAGTTATGTATAATGAAAGAAGGATACCTCGGTGTTAAACCCAAGCCCCCAATCAACCCAGCACAAAGGTCACTGACAATGTCACCATAAAGATTGGGCATCACTAGAACATCAAAAAGATTTGGATTCTTCACAAGCTGTATGAAGAAAGGACATTAATGACTGTTAGCCAACACATCTTCATTATGGCATCCTGTTGTTTCAAGAACAAAAACATTGCGGCCTTTACAATGATAATATACTGCTTAACAATATTACAAGAAAGAAAACACAAACAAGCACGGTGGAATACATACTAATACCACCAGGGCAGTATGGATTAATTAACAGATGTGTATGCCTATATCATTCCCATAAACAAATGATAAATACACATATAATTTGAGAATTGTGCATACCATCATACAGCAGTTATCTATGATGACTTCCTCATAGTTTATTTCAGGGTACTTCTCTGCAACCTCACGACAACACTGCACAAGAACAAACAAACCCATCAAAGAGATTCATATAGGAATAAAACAAACTTCAGAAACCCCTTTCTGCTGTATTCAGAACACAAGACTGGGTGTTGATCAGGTGCCATATAGATAAACAATATACTTTATACAGTTCAAATTTTCAACAGTCAGACCTTAAGGAAAAGACCATCAGTTTTCTGCATGATGTTGGCTTTGTGTATTGCAGATACTCTCTCTCTCCCATGGGTCTTGGCATAGTGAAAGGCATATTCAGCCACTCTAAGACTAGCATGTCGAGTGATGATCTTCAGACTTTCAACCACACCCCTTACCACCTAATAACAAATAGAGGAACTACATCAAGTTGACATGAAGGGAACAATTTTCAGGATGCAATTATACATTGTTAAATAAACTTACTTGATGTTCAAGGCCACTATACTCCCCTTCTGTGTTTTCACGGATAGTAATGAGATTAACATCATCATACCGAGTTTTGTAGCCAGGAAGACTGTAGCAAGGTCTCACATTCGCATACAAATTAAGTTCTTTCCTTAAAGTAAGGTTCAGTGATCTGTGACCCTTTCCAATGGGTGTAGCCATTGGCCCTTTCAAGCCAACCTTGTTTCGTCTTACTGATTCCAAGCTTTCCCATGTCAGAAAACTCTGTGTTCTAGGATCAATTTCCTGCCCAACATAGTGCTCCTCCCATTCAATCGGCACTTCAGCTGCTTTGAATACCTGCAATGAAGAAAATAGTTACACTGTCTGTTGCAAAAATGGTGTACTTAAAATAAGTATCAGCAACGGATTCAAAAAGGACCAAAAGATATTGGTGATGACAGTTAGGAAAATTGACTTGGTTTACAAGAACCAAATATCTCCGCATTTATTCACCACAACTTCTACAGTGCCACATTGGTATAGAAATTTGTTAGGACTCCCATTAAACAAACGTATCAAAGGAGAAAGAAGGAGGGGAAAGGGGTGGGGGACCACAAGGGGGGGGAACCAAGTAAAATGACCCAAGGCTAAAAAAGTCACAAGTTAGTTAGAAGAGAATATTCTAGCATGTGGCTGGAACAAGTGGGAGGAGTAGGTATATAAGAGAGAAGAGAAGGAGAGAGAGGGTGTGGAAAATTTTGTTGGAGAAGTCGTGGGAGAGAGAGGCCCTCTCAAATAGGCTTATTTGGTTTTCTTTCATTGTTTTTGCTACATCCATTGTTGAAGCTATTGTAAGTGAGGAATTCCTACTGTTTTTGAGTGAAAGTTCAATCAATTGAGAAGAGTTTTATCATTTGGTATCAGAGCACTGATTCATGGGGATATCCGTTTCTGAGAGAGTGGGCGAGTTAGAGGGGAGGTTGGAGACTTATCAACAGTAGATAGAAGGACGAATGGAGGGATTGCAAGTCGGGTTGGATTCTATGAGGAATGAATTCCAGAAGGTGCATAACATAGAGAAGAACATGACGATGATGTTGGACCAATTCAACTTATTGATAGAGAAGTGGGAGTCGCAGGAGAAGGATAGGAAGGGGAAACGAGGAGAGGACAATGTACCCATGGGTTCTTCTTTTACCATGGACGAGACACCAGGGGTGAGAGAATAGGCCAGAGACGAAGGCGATGTAACCGAAGGCTTCAGAAGGCTGGAGACTAGGGGTCGACGTTTGGAGATGCCCCTATTTGAGGAAGACGACCCTGATGGGTGGGTCTTTAGGGCAGAGCGTTACTTCGCTGTGAATCGTTTGGCCGACCCAGAGAAACTGGACTCGGCCACACTCTGTTTTGAAGGGGCCGCTCTCGCCTGGTTTCAATGGGAGCAAAGGCGACGGCGTGTGAGGAGTTGGGAGGAGCTCAAGGCGCTGCTGGTAAGTCGATTCCGATTGACTCAAGAAGGCATAGCAGAGGAAAGGTTCCTCGCGCTTAGGCAGATCAGGTCCGTCAAGGACTATTGCCTCTGCTTTGAAATGTTGGCTTCGTCCCTTGAAGAGCAACCAAACGCGTTCCTTGAGGGTCACTTTATAAATGGCCTGAGGACAGACATCTGGGCAGAGATGAGGGTATTGCGGCCAAACGGACAGGAGCAGATGATGGAGTTGGCCCAACGGATTGAGGAGAGGAATCAGGTGGTCCGGGGGGGTTATTTGGGATCAAACCCAACTCGGGTATCAACCCCTTCCATTCCGACAGCAAACCTTCAACCGAAGTGGGCGACAACTAGCACTGTCGCCTCACATCGGCCATCGGCCGTAGGTAAGTGGAGCACTCCCCCTTTCAAGAAGTTGAGTGAGAGTGAGTTGCAGGCCAAACAGGCGAAGGGGTTATGTTTCCATTGTGACTAGAAGTATTCGATGGGTCATAAATGCAAGAATAGGGAGCTGCAAGTAATGGTGATTTATGAGGAGGAAAGGGATGAGGAAGAAGAAGATGTGCAGGAGACTGAAACAAGGGATGAATCAGGGGAAGGGGGAGACCAGGTCAAATTAAGGGAGGTGGTGGAGCTATCCCTTAACTCGGTAGTGGGATTAACCCCTCCACAAACCATGAAAGTAAAAAGGGAAGTGGGGGGACAAGAGGTGGTGGTCTTAATTGATAGTGGGGCTTCCCATAATTTTATAGCAGCTGAATTAGTGCAGAATTTAGGGCTGACCAGGATATGGGGTGATTATGGAGTTGGGTATAGCTGTTCAAGGGGCGGGGGTGTGTAAGGGGGTGGTCTTAAGGCTGCAGAATATGGAAATAGTGGAGGATTTTCTGCCATTGGAGCTAGGGAGTTCAGATGTGATCCTTGGAATGAAGTGGTTGGCTTCCTTAGGAGAGACACAAGTTGATTGGGGCTCATTAGTGATGAGATTTAAGGCACGGGGGGGGGGGGGGGGGGGCTACTGTGAAATTGCATGGGGATCCCAGCCTTAGTAAGACCTTGGTAACATTGAAATCAATGATGAAGGCATTCAGGGAAAATGGGGAAAGGGTGTTACTTGAATTGGGCAGCTTGATTGCTGTTGAAAACAAGGTTGGAGGGGCAATTCTAGATAGCTTGCAGAAGCTGCTCATGGAGTTCAAACATGTGTTTGGGGAGCCGAGGGGTCTACCCCCGCATCGGAAGCGAGACCATGTGATTACACTGCAATCGGGCGTACCACCATTGAATGTTCGGCCTTATCGGTATCCCCACTTTCAAAAAAATGAGATCGAGAGGTTGGTTAAGGAGATGTTGGCAGCAGGGCTGATCAGGCCGAGTGTAAGTCCATTTTCCAGCCCGATGTTGTTGGTTAAGAAGAAGAATGGTGGTTGGAGATTTTGCGTTGACTACCGAGCCTTAAACAAGATAACCATTCCTGATAGATTTCTCATTCCAATTAATTGAAGAATTGTTGGATGAATTGAATGGGGCTGCTGTTTTTTCCAAGTTGGACTTAAAATCGAGATATCATCAAATACGAATCAGTACTAAGGACATTCTTAAGACCGCGTTTCGCACACATGAAGGACATTATGAAGTTTTGGTTATGTCATTTGGGTTAACCAAGGCCCTTGCCACATTTCAATCCTTGATGAATGAGATCTTTAAGGAGCAGTTGAGGCAATTTGTTTTGGTATTTTTTGATGACATTTTGGTTTATAGCAAGGATATGGCTGAGCACAAGGAACATTTGAAGTGCGTTTTGGGGCTGTTAGCAGTGCATCAGTTGTATGCCAATGCGAAGAAGTGTCAGTTTGGGCAACGGAAGATTGAGTACTTGGGACACGTCATTTCTCACGAAGGGGTGGCTGCGGATAATTCAAAAATTAAGGCAGTTATGGACTGGCCTAGTCCTAAGTCCTTACGGGAGCTTCGGGGATTCTTGGGCCTTACGAGGTATTATAGGAGGTTTGTGAAGAATTATGGGAAGCTAGCATGGCCATTGACAGACTGCTTTCGGAAGGGGAATTTTTTTTGGGGATGAATTAGCAGAACATGCCTTTCAATCTCTTAAAGGAGTGATGACCAAACTGCTAGTGTTGGCCTTACCAAATTTTTTCAAAGAGTTTGCGGTAGAGACTAATGCATCCGAGCATGGGTTGGGGGCTATTTTGATGCAGGAGCAGCGACCAATAGCTTTTTTCAGCCATTCCCTAAATCCCAAAGGTCGACAAAGGTCCGTGTATGAGAGAGAGCTGATGGCCATAGTATTTGCGGTGAGGAAATGGAGACATTATTTGATTGGGAGGAAATTTGTTATTCTGACAGATCAACGAAGCTTAAAGTTTTTAATGGAACAAAGAGAGATCAGTCCAGAGTGCCAAAAATGGGTCATGAAGTTGATGGGATATGAGTGTAAGATTCAATATTGACCTGGGTTGGAGAACCGAGTAGCGGATGCCTTTTCACGTTTCCAATCTCCCATTTCATTATTGACTCTCATCGTTCCTCGAGTGGTGCAACTTGATCAACTTAAGAAGGAGGTGGAGGAGGATGTGACAGTCCAACTAATAGTTAAGGAGGTGAAGGCTGATCCCACTCGAAAGCCGCGTTTTACCTTGGTGGATGGACACTACTTGTTCAAAGGGAAGTTGTATCTACCTAAAGGCTCCACCTTGATTCCTTTAATACTGAAGGAGGGGCATGATGGTCGGATTGGAGGCCATTTTGGGGTTCTCAAGACCTGTAAAAGGATCTCTTCAAACGTGTTTTGGGTGGGGATGAAGAGGGATATTCAACAGTATGTTCGTGATTGCCCTGTGTGCCAACAAAATAAATATGAAGCATTATCACCTGGTGGGTTGCTGCAGCCGCTTCCAGTTCCAAGCCAAATCTGGGAGGATGTGTCTATGGATTTCAATAAAGGGCTACCAAGGTCAGGGGGGAAAGATACAATATTGGTGGTGGTTGATCGGTTAAGCAAATATGGACATTTCCTTGCTATAAAATACCCCTTCATAGAAGCAAGCATAACAGGGATTTTTGTGAAGGAGATTGTCAGGTTACATGGGGTTCCAAACTCTATTGTCTCCGATAGGGATAAAACTTTTGTTAGTCATTTTTGGGAAGAGTTGTTTCGATTGCAAGGCACTAAATTGAACAGGAGCAGCTCCTACCACCCAAAGTCCGATGGTCAAACGGAGGTCCTAAACCGCACCTTGGAGACTTATCTTCGTTGTTTCTACTCGTCCAAACCTACGGCGTGGTGCAGCTGGTTGCCATGGGCTGAATATTGGTACAATACTTCATTTCATACATCCTCAAAATTAACTTCGTTCTAGATTGTCTATGGGCGTGAACCTCCCCCATTATTGAAATTTGAGAGGGGTAATACAACAGTTTCAGCAATTGAACAGCAACTGTTGGAGCGGGACTCCATTCTTGATGAATTAAAGTCCCAACTGTTGAAGGCTCAAGCTCGGATGAAAGAGTTATCATATAGGAAGTGGCAAGATGTGCAATTTGATGTGGGAGATATGGTTTATGTAAAGATTTGGCCCTATCGACAAAAGAGATTGGCAAAGAGATTGAATGAGAAGTTATCACCCAGGTTCTATGGGCCTTTCCAGTGGAGAAGAGGATCAGGAATGTGGCTTACAAGCTATCCTTACCCCTTTCTAGTGCTATCCATCTCGTGTTCCACGTCTCGCAGGTGCGCAAGGCGGAAGGAGCAATTAGGGAAACCCTCGAAATCCCTTATCAGCTTTCAGCTGAGCTAGAAATGAAAGTGTCTCTGGAATTTCTATTGGGAATAAGGCTAGGCACAAAGGAAAATCTAAGGAAGGGGCTGCCCCCATTGGAAGCAACCTAGGAGCCATACCATCAGATTCTTCTTCAATTTCCAGAATTTCACCTTGAGGACAAGGTGCGACTTATGGGCAGGAGTGTTGTTAGGACTCCCATTAAACAAAAGTATCAGAGGAGAAAGAAAGAGGGGAAAGAGGTGGGGGACCAGGGGGGGGGGAACCAAGTAAAATGACCCAAGACTAAAAAAGTCACAAGTTAGTTAGAAGAGAATATTCTAGCATGTGGCTAGAACAAGTGGGAGGAGTAGGTATATAAGGGAGAAGAGAAGGAGAGAGAGGGGGTGGAAAATTTTGCTGGAGAAGTCGTGGGAGAGAGAGGCCCTCTCGAATAGGCCTATTTGGTTTTCTTTCATTGCTTTTGCTACATCCATTGTTGAAGCTATTGTAAGTGAGGAATTCCTACTGTTTTTGAGTGAAAGTTCAATCAATTGAGAAGAGTTTTATCAAAATTCTAAGTAGATATGATCATTTCAGAAGCCCTGACACTAACACTAGTTAAAATTCAGGATTATCGTAGTAACATGCACCCGTATATGACCGTTTTTAAGAATAATTAAGTGAATCCGCAACTATGAAATCAATCTAATCATAATTTCTTCTCCTTTTGCCAGTTCCCCCAAGATATCCCTAATCATATCACATGTCGATACATGTCTTCATGGATAAAATAGCGCGCACGAGAGAGCTGAGAGAGAGATCATTTTGAGAGAAATATCTATTCAGTTGCTTCTCATTTCATAACTCAATAAAAGGTACATAAATTTTAGCATTTTCCAACTCAAATCAAAAGCAAACAAACCTAGTTCTAACTAAAAACAGCTGCAAAGTAAACAATACTGAAAAAGCCAAAATTTCGACACAAAAACACGAAAGTCAAATTCAATTCGGGAAACAAAACCAACAATCCGGAAAACCTTGCTACGATTCAAAAGAATTCAAGACTTTAATCACAGATAGGGAGAGGAGGACCTCTTTGACGGAGTCGGCAATCTCGGGACCGATGCCGTCGCCGGGGAAGAGAGTGGCTCGGATCAGCTCGGAGCCGGCGGCGGCGGAAGAGGAGAAGCCCCGGCCGAAGAAACGGGAGAAAACAGTCGCCGCCGGGGTAGCAAGGTTCGTCGCCGAGACGAGCTCGGCCGGACAGGTCCCAAGGAGACGTCTCGCGAATTGGGAAGCCATAGAAGTACGATTTGCCGAGCCCTAACCGGAAAATTCTTACCGAGGAATGGGAGAGGGTTCAATTACACCACTAATCACTTAATTTTGTATTTTATTATTATTTAATTATTAAATTTTAATAATATTATCTATTAATTATTAATATTTTAAAATTATTATTATTTTATTATTAAACTTTAAAATGTTACTTACTAATCACTAATATTTTAAAATTATTTCTTATTCGTCACTCGTGAACTTAAAATTTAGTGACTAACAAGTGACTAGTAAAAGTTGATTTTGAAATATTAATAATTAACATGTAATATTTTAAAGTTCAGTGACTAAGTATTAATAATTTTGAACTATTAGTGACTAACGAGTAATATTTCAAAGTTCAGTAATTAAATAGTAACAGAATATAAAATTGAGTGATTATTGGTGTAATTAATTTAACCCTATGAGAGAGAATGGACTCTTCTTTTATTATTTTATTTTTTTTTCAAATACAAAATTTCTTTCTTAGAATATGCCCATTTTTTTTATCCTTTTGTTATTTAGACATAAAATTGTTATATTGAAATTGGGGAAATAGGAATGGAGGAAATAGTAATTAGAGTTTCATTGAAATGCATTAGGTGGCTATTTAAATTAAATTTAATTATAATGCTCTTAAATGTTTTCATTATTATGCATAAGGATTTTACTAATTGAGGATTGTGGCCACAATATTTGAAAAAATAGTAATTAGGGTTTCAATAATATGTATTAGGGGATTATTGAAATTATGAGGTTCATTTAATTAAGATATTTTTTTAAGTAAAATTGAATTAAATTAAGGTTTTATTTAATTTGTTCACAGTTGTTCTGTAAAAATATGGATTGGTAAAAAATTCATTAAAGGTCCACGACGTACACGTGTTGGTGGCACTTATTTATTGGGTGGGTGAAAGAATTGTACTCAAATGTCTTATAAGGATATTATGGTGAAGTGTGAGGAGGAAGATTATGGTAAATTGTATAAATTAAGGTACTACAAATCAACAAGAGAGTGGGATTATTAAACCTTAGTCTATATTGATGATGAAGTCCTTAGGATGTAGGAAGATAGAATAGAGTTTGATTTCCTAAGGATTTATATTGAATGTAAAGATGTGAGTCAAGTGAAAAGAATGTAAGTGAGGTCAGTGTGAATGAGGGAATAAACGAGATACACGAAGATGGAGTATGGGAGGTAGGTGTGGATCATGAATGATACAATATTCATGTTGATAAGGTAGATTCGGATTATGAGGTTGCTGTTAATTACGAATCACCAATTGAGATAGTAACAAAGGATGCACCTAATATTCAAGACACAGGTGATGAGGATAACAAAGAGGATGGAGGCTTCAATATTGATATAGTCAGTGAGGATGAGTCTGAAAGTGATGACAACTAAATTGAGGAGTGTGAGACAAATGATGAAGAGTTTGTAATTACAAGGCAAAACAAATGTGCCTTTAAATCAACCATTATTGACAATGATCAAGGGTTAGATAGATGATGGTAAACAAGTATGACTTTAAGTTACAATTCAATCGAAATGTAAACTTAAAAGTTCAAAATTTATGACACAACCAAATGTCCATAACATAAAAATAACACAAAAGTCCACAATATAATTCATGGTCAAACAAGCATGCTCCAACTTCAACTTCATCACTAATAAAGGTTTACAAAATCTATTGTTATAGTAAACTTATCTGCAATATTAAGAGAAGCAATAAAGTTAGAAAATTAAAATGTTAGAGTTAATATAAATAAAATAATAAATACATTTGATGAGTAAATAAAAAATTACTAAATTCAACTGAAAGGTTAGGATTTTATTTTTTTAATTTTTATATATTATGGTGCGGTGCGAGCGATTTGATTAAAAATTATTTTTTTTTATCAAATCGCAATCCGCACGGTTTGTGAATTTTTCAAACCATTCCCCAAAAAAAACCCCATGGTGCGGTAGGTTTTCATTGTTTAGCAATTTTTTTGAACATTCATAAAGACATCAAAGGCCAATTTGACATATTCTTAGAATTTAAAGAGGCTTTTAAGAGAAGTTCCTAAGAGTGTCTCCTGATAGTACCTAAGGGAAATCTCCATCAAAATATCGTGGGGACAATTCTATCAAGAAGGATTCCGGAGCTCCCCTTTGTAGACCTCTTCTTCTTAGACCTAATTTGAGATTGTACTTAGTTTTTAGACACAAGGAATATATATATATGCTGCAATAAAAATCTAATTAAGTATATTAATAGTTTCTTTAATAATTTAAAAAAAGCAAATAAAATAATTTAAAATGCCAAATTTGAAATTTTATTGCCTGATACACAGGTAGAAAATCTTGCGCCAAATACAACTTTATATATATATGTCTGTAAGGAGATTAATAAAAGACAATTAATCTCAATTAAGAAGAAGATGGGAAAGAGAATAAACAGAGACCTAGCAGATTGGAAGAGGAGCTCCATTCCAATCTCTGAGGCAATCCAACAAGGGATCAATCATCTGCCCCTTGCAGATGGCGGCGAACACCTTCTCGAACTCCTCCCCCGGCGACCGGACCATTTCTCCTGTCAGCAGCCCGGTTCCGAGCTCCTCCCTCACAAACTTATACAATGGGTAGGACCGGCACTCTTTGATCCTGTTAGGAATCGTCGGATTCCCACTCTCAACCGCCGCTCTCGCAGCCTCCACCTCTTTCGGCAGAACGGCCCTCAGCTCCTCCTCAAAAGCTTCAATCTTGTGGAAGATTGAAGTGTTTGAATTCCTCTCGTTCTCGCCGTTTTTCAGGGCGTGATCGACGAGGACTTGCCGCAGCTTCTGCATCAATGGGTAGACAGAGTTGCAGGGATCGTCGACGTAGGCGAAGACGAACTCCCGGTCCACCACTCGGATCAAGTCCTTCTCGCAGAATCTCGCCGGGTGAAGCTTCCTGGTAGAAGAAGCACGACTTTAATATATATATATATATATATATATAGGTTATGTGGCTAATATAAATACGTAATAATGAACAGATTGAAGAGAAAAATACGTACCCATCAACGCCGATGACCAGAATTTTCTTTGCTACTTGGCTGACCGTGTTCTTGACGGCGCTCTTTAAATTCTCCTCCAAATGCCTCAAATCTATGGCTTGGCATAATGCCACTAAATAAGTAGAGCTCATGAGCTTCAAGATATCTATGGCTTCTGCCGTTTTTCTTGATGAAATGAGGCCCAAGGAGTTGATATCTTGGTTGTGTTGCTCGGCGCTTTGGACGTGGTTGGTCACCGGATTGGCCAGAAATTGGAGTTCCGAGCAGTAGGCTGCCATGGCGATCTGGGCGCCCTTGAAGCCATAGTCCAAGCTTGGATTCCGCCCACCGGAGAGATTTGATGGCAACCCATTGTTGTAGAAGTCATTTACGAGCTCTGAAAATTGGGCGAACATGAGCTTCCCGATCGACGCGATTGCTAGTCGGGTATTGTCCATGGAGGTTCCGATTGGGGTACCCTGAAAATTGCCGCCATGTAGGGCCTTGTTTCTTGAAACATCGATCAAAGGGTTGTCGTTTACGGAATTTATCTCCCTTTCGATGGATTTCTTCGAAAATCGAATTACTTCGACCAATGGGCCGAGCCACTGGGGCGATGTTCTAAGGGCATATCGATCTTGCTTTGGCTTCTGCAGCGGATCCACTTCATGGAGTTTTTGTGCAGCTTTAACGTAAGAGCTTCCATCCAGTATGTGTTCCATAATGGCTGCGGCCTCAATCTGGCCAGGATGGTGCTTCAATTTGTGGGTCAAATGGTCGGTAAATTCAGGCTTTCCTTGCATAACCTCGGCGAAGACCGCCGACAAAACCTCAGCCAAAACAGCAAGAATGTTGGCCTCAAAGAGGGCCATGGAGGCAAGGCCGGAGCCGACGGCAGTGCCATTGACAAGCGCGAGGCCTTCCTTGGGTTGCAGCTCGAAGAACCCGGAATCTATTCCGGCCAGGCGGAAGGCTTGGTCGGGGGTGAGGGTTTCGCCGGCGGGCCCGGTGGCGGTGGAATTGGGACGACCTGTGAGAAGGCCGGCGACGTAGGATAGGGGGACAAGGTCGCCGGAGGCGGTGATGGTGCCTCGAAGGGGCAGGCATGGGGTGATGTTGTGGTTGAGGAATTTGGCGATGGCTTCCAGGACTTGGAATCTGATGCCGGAGTAGCCTTGAAGGAGAGTGTTGATTCTTACAAGCATGGCGGCCCTTGTGGCCGACGGCGGCAGCGTGTGGCAAGACTCCGATGATCCATTACCAAATATTCCCGCGTTCAAGAACCTGCAAGAATTTGCAATTAATGGGCAGTTGGGGAAATTTACTCTTTAGTTTTTCCTAATAAATTAATTATTATATTTTAATTTTTATTACCATAATTATTAAATTTTAAACTTTATTACAATTTAGACTCCATTCTCTTTATTGTTTTAAATTATTTTTAATTTTTAATTGTTTAAAATAATAAAAATATATTTTATTATTATTTTTAAAAATAAAAAAAAAATTTATAAAAAAAACTTAAAACAACAAAAAATTATTTTAAATATTTTCATTCAAAATAAACTCTAAATTCAAAAGATATTTATTTATTTATTTATTCATATTTTTATTATTATAATGAGAAAAAATATTATAAAATTTATTAACTTTAAAATGTATATATTTTTTTAATAATATATTAATATTAAATATTTATAATTTATTGAATAATTAAATTTATTGAATAAAATATCATTAAAAATTTATTTCAAAATTTTAAAGAGAACGCGTTTTCTAATTTTCTGTTTTAAAGAATAATTTTTTAAAATGACAAAGAAAACGTATTTTTAATTTTCTAAAAATAGATTACTAAAACAAGAAATTAAAAATAAATTTAAATTTTAAAATTAAAAATTAAAAAATAAAAAGAACACAACCTAGGTTTCTATTTTAAGTTTTTGTCAAATTTTATTAATTAAATTTATGTTAATTTTAATATTAATTATTTAAATTATATTCATATATATCACGCTAATTTTGATTTATAGAATTTGACGATCGACTATTTAATTAATTAAAAAATTATTTAAATATTGAAAAATAAAATATAATAAATATATTTTATTTAAAAAGAAAGTGTATTTATTGATATTTAACAATGTCTTTTTTTATTTTTCAAAAACACAAAATTACCTAATGAGCTCATTCTGAAGGGCGCCACCTTGCTTGGTCCTCCTATGGGAGGTGGCCCCAAAACCAGTGGTGACGCCGTAGCTATCAGTCCCTTTGTTCATGCTCTCCATCACCCACTCACTGCTGGCCCTCACCCTTCCCCTAGCAGCCTCCGCCAGTTCCACCTCCACGTCGCTGCCGCGCGCCGCCACCGCCGCCACCTGAGCAATCGTGAGGTTCTCCCCTCCCAGCTTCACCACCGGCTGCCGGAACTCCGCCACCATCTCCTTCACCTCGTCCAAATGGCTCCCCTTCACAGCCTCCGCCGCCACGCCCCAGTTCAATGGGTCCTTCACGCAGAAACCCGAGACGTCGACACCGTTTTCGTGCCCGATTTCACCCATCGTCGGACGCCGAGAAAAAGCAGACAAAAGAAGGAACCCAGAAATGCTGGTGGCTAATTGACTAATTTTAGCTATAGAGATGGCCGGCCGAAGCTTGTGGTTTATATAGAGATTTGAGGTTTGGAGAGTGGATGGATATGTAGAGTTGGGGTTGGGTAGGTGGGCACAAGGGTGTTCGTGGTGTTGGTGGCGGGGATGGGGGGGTTGGTAGTGGTGCTAGAGCAATATGGACCGGTGGATATTGCATAATCAATGGCAGCTGAGATTAATTGTGTCAATTATACGTACTATTATCAAAAGTGCAGTCACTTGTGGGGCATGCTTATGCAAGAAGTAATAAATTGTTTCTCATTCTAAAATAAAACAAAATCTCTAGAATTAGAAATATTTTGAGACTAAGATAGAGTATAGTTGCCCTAAGATTTGCAAAACTTACCCTAAGATTGGTTTAATTAATAAATGGTTATAATACTTTTGAAACTATCTTACTCATATATTTATACGTGTTCATCTACATACAATTAATTTAATATAAATTATTGATTGTGTTCGAATACTCCACTAATTATTTATGGCAACACAAGAAAAAGTATTGGTTGTGGATTTTCATCAATAAAAAGAAAATTTACAAAATTAAAATTAACAAATAAATATCATTGTTATATAATTTAGTGCAAATTGCCTTTAGACCCCGTTTGTTTTGGAAATCTCATTTTTTGTCTCTAAAGATCCTTGTATTTAATTTTCATTCTTTACTTTTAACAAAAATAAACAAAGTTTCCAAATGGGTTTTCTTGTAATTTTCTTCCCTTTTATTTCTTATTCGATAAATCATAATAATGATAATCATGTTTTTAATTATTTAACATAATTTTACGTGTAATACAATTTATTTAGAACATTTTTGCTATAAAAATGTATTCAATTATATTTCCAATAACAACAATAGAGCTTATTAATAATTTTAACTAAATTAACAATGCGAACTACATAGTCACAATGTACATATTTGGGTTTTGTGTCGCCATTCTTTATTTGTCGTTAATGCATCATCTTTCTCTATTTATTTGCAGATGTGCAAACTATGCATGCATCATCACTTGGGTCATTTATTTCCATACTATGTCACTTGTTCTACTTATTGACATTGTTGGTGTTTCATCTTCTCATTCTTAGATTGCGAAAATAGAAGAAGAGTAAAGAAGAAAATAGATTAGGAGGAAAGGAGAATAATCCAAATAATGTAAGTTCGGACTATAATTTTTTTTTTTTTACTGTCCAAACTGATTTTAGTTACATTACATTCTTGAATATAGCTGCAGAACAAAGATGAGATCTAATTAAGGCTTTGTTTAGGGCTAAGGGTTCATGTGTAAACCACACTTAATTTTGGACCTATATATATAAATACATATATATATATATATATATATGTGTGTGTGTGTGCGTGTGAAGATATTATTCAGACATTGCTAATTGACACTTAATAGTGACGTTTGACTTTAGAGTTATTTAGTTTGTTGTCACGCAATATATGCACATATGCGCGTGGCTCTATCATGAGGCATAGGAAGCCTGTCAGTCTAGGCTAGCCCATCTTCGTCGTCGGTCAAGGGATGCCCAACGAAGACTGGTAGCCATTTCTGGGGATGACCACGAGGTCCACGACACACATTTGCATGCCAACTACTACCCCTTAACTCTTCGTTGGTAGGTGCACTTAATCTGTTCTATACCTCACCAGGAGCATCTGTTTTGGGACAATAAAATGAAATCTGCATCCATTTGACTAATTCACAGTTTTCTGCTCATTCACGCATAATTGCTAAATATGTCATTAATTAGAAAATTAATTATCTCTAATGTAATGCTACGGATTTTCATTCTAAAATATATATTAGCTTAATACTTTTTATGGGTTTATAAGACTAAATAACAAGAGTGCGATTTCTACGAGGTAAAGATGTATTATTTTTAAGGGTTATTAATATTAATTAAGTTTGAAAATAAATTTATGAAAAAATAGAAAAAATAATTTTTAATAAATTTGGTTGGAACTGGGAAACTTTCCATCCTTACCCCAAGTTTGCAACAACTTAGTTGGGCCCACATTGAGGTGTTTGGTAACAGCCCATCTGCCTCAATCCACCCCCAAGTGGAACCCGCCATTGGCACTTTGATGATTCAAATGAAATGTCATTTTTATCAAATTATAAATTTATATTTTATAAAATAACTAAAAAGCAATACATTAGTCCGCAATTTTCCTATCTTTTAGTCATTTTAATTCACCTCAACTCAATTGTTTGAGAAACACTAGTACATGATTAAATACATAGCACCACAACAAACCTCACCATAGAGTAAGACAGGGTAACAGTAGCCGCTGGGGTATAGTTCGGATAGTGAAAAAGTGAACGACATATTGGCATAGTTTGATGGGTCGTAAGTTTGATTCCTCCTCTACTTAAGGGTTAAAGATTTAACTTGCAATTTATTTTTTCTTACGTAATCAAAGATACAAGCACAAGAAGCCGCGCAACGACAATCATCCCAAGACAGAGTAATAGTTGACGATTGCACTCGTATTTAGTTTTTTAAAGAAAAATTCAAATTTTTTAAAATTTTATTCAGATTTAGAAAATATTTTCTAGTTTCTACTTCAATTTTATAATTAAAGATGTTGTCTTATTTTATGTTTCAAAAATTCATAACATTTATTTTTAAACATTTTATAAAATATAAAGAATGATGTTTTCTAATTCATAGTATTAAGTTCAGAAATTAGAAAAAATAAATTTTTATATTCTAATGAAAAATTCAATTATTCAATAAAAATTAGAGATATAACTAAACAAGCCCTTATATTTTGTTTAAACTTTAATATGTTTTGTTTGAATTTTAATGTTTTTTTCAAAAAATAACGTTTTGATAAGTTATTGTTAATTAGTTTAACAATAGCTAAAGATTAAATGAGAAATTATATATTTTTGGTAAATTAATATATTAATTATAAAAGCATTGCAAAGGTTAATCACCATGAATCTAAATTAAGCAAAAGATTAAATGAAAAATCGCAAAAGACAAACTTTTAAGTAATTATCACCCAATCCAAATAATTAATGTGCATAATTAATTTGGAAATATATGTAATGATAATTTCTAATATTCCACATTATTTAAGGCTAGTATTGTGAAATTTCATTTTATCTTTAATTATTTGGATTTGATGAGAGTTTCGAAATTGATGATCACCCAGTAGTCTTGCTTTCCACTAGATATTTTTAGTTCCGAGAGTCCTAGTAATTCTCGAACTCAAAATTGTTTGAAATTACTCTACTTGTAAAAATAACCAGTGGCCCAATCCCGAATAGATTTTCTTACACTCAAATCAACCATTATACTTAAGACATAATAATACAATAATGATATAATCAATGCGTTATTAATGAGATATATGATTTTTGAAAAAATATTCTTTTATAAAGACTCTAAATAAAAAATACATAATCAATACGTAATTTAATTCTCTAACAGTGTTTTTCTTTTAGGAATTTATAAGTTTGAAGATAAATTGTTAGAGACTCTAAATATTATTATTGTATTCAGGTAGGTTTCATAGAATATTTTGAAATTTTTACCTAAAAGAGTTAATTTTAAAGTTATTTCTAATTTTCAAGACTAAATAATGTTAATATACGGAAGATAGTCAATTCATACAATAAATAAAATTTGAGGTGACGTAGATTTAAATAAAGACAACCATATGACGTACATATCTATAAAAAAAAAAACAATTATACAAATTGCACCTAATACCATATTAAATAATATCATTGACGGGTCATAGTTGCATCGTTCTAATTAATAACAAATTAATTCGGCCGTTTCTACAATCATGGATATATAAATGTGTGTGTGACAAAATAATAAATCTTAATGTTTATTTGAGGGATTTATTAATTACCCACCTACCTTTGCTAGAAAAGACTTGGCTCAAGTTTGTTCATCACAGAACTACAGCAGGGCATTGGGATTTGCTACCGAGTACACAATTATGCAAGGAGAATGTTATTTTTTTTTTTTTGATAAAACAGGTGTCGGTAATTATGCTCTCCTAATTCTAGACCTATGAACCTCTTAAAAACCATAAGTAAATTTAGATTTGATCTCAATCAACAGAGTCAGTATTAACTCTAACAACGCACAGTCCAGCAGAAATTATATCACTTGCATCCAAGCTGCTCCTCCCACCACTCAACTTTGCGACCTCCCTTACCACCCGTTCCCTCTTTCACTGCTGAGCTACCCCGTGGGGGTAAGGAGTGCTATTTTGTTTGAGGAACTAATTGATTGGTTGATAAAATTTGACCAAAATGATAAAAATATATCTCACTCATTTACAAGATTATTTCTTGTCAATGTTTGGAATTGGTCGACGGTGATTTTTTGGCCCGTAGTGGTGTCTTAGGTCCAAGAGGGTGAGGATGTGATGTCTGGTCCTTCTTGCTAAACCACCGGCTTGTCCCTACAAGGAACTCCGATGCTCAAGTTAATAAACGAGTAAGTAAAGGTGCCGATAATTAGTAAGTTGGTTGAGCAAAAAGAACATACTTGGCTTTCAAAAGAGCTGGCTAATATATAGGAAGAAGTGTCTCGCTACATGTGCAGTACGTTTGCTGCAGGAGATGGGACAGAATACCTAGTGTCGGTGAGAATGTCCGTGCAGTAGAAGGGTGCTTTGATGGAACCTTCATTAATGTAGATGAGATTCGTCATTAATGACGGGAGGATCTGTCATTAATGAGGATGGGATCTAAGGTGAAAGCGCAGAAACCTAGACGCGACTGCAATGATGTTATAAAGGACCTAGATGGGACTAGTATAGGCCAGTCGGATGGGTCGAGAGACTGGGGTCAGGCTGGGCCATGAACAACCCAGCTGGGTCGAGCCCCAACTCGCTTATATTCCCAGACATGTAACCTCCTTGTCGTGCGACCTGATCAGCTAAACTGGCAAATCTGCAAGACTGGCCAGTAGCTTATTCGAAGAGCAGTTCTGAGCTCGCTTGAATATACTGGCGAACTAGGGGGTATTCTGGTGTCGCTTCTACCAGCGATCTGAGTTTGGGCTCTAGTTATGTATGAGCTTGGTTTAACGAGCTGAATTTGGTGCCTATTAGGCTTCACATAATTGGGTCGGCTTGCTGGGCTAGGCCCAGCCCACAAGGAGTGAAGTGGAAAGTACCCGTAACATTAAGCCTCCCCAGCTCGCAGTGTGATCTTCGGACTAGGAGTTGACACGTGCCAGCCCTTCCAGGAGTTGATAAACCTTTCGGCTTTCTGCTCAATCGCTTCGCATCACGCCGTTTCATGTGGCGTCTCTTGTCTGCGGCTCATTTAATGCGCACATTTCCCATAACCGCTTAATCATTATGTCCGGGGACTCCAAAACTTTCGCGTGCCACCGCTAGATATAGGGCAGCTCGTCGATTCCTTCATCCAACAGTGGAGTGTCTTAAATTATAAAAAGGGGAAATAAAACTTTCTTCTCCCTCTTTATCGTGTCATTTTGAAAATACCCTTTAGTTTTCGCAACTTTCTTCATCTTCCTGCCCCCAAGACTCCATTGCTGACGGCGTTCTCAAGCTTCTCCTTTTCCCTCGAGAAGCGAGCTATTTCCTCTTTTTGCCTAAAAAAGCCTACAAGGTTCGGGAGGTCAGTATGTTCGGAAAAAGTAAAATTAAGAACTACGTAGGACAACCAACGTACAGTCCAGTAGGAATTATATCACTTGCATCCAAGCTGCTCCTCCCACAACTCAACCTTGCAATGTCCCTTACCACCTATTCCCCCTTCCACCGCTGAGCTACCCCGTGGGGGTAAGGAGAATGCTATTTTGTTCGAGGAACTAATTGATTGGTTGATAAAATTTGACCAAAATGATAAAAATATATCTCATTCATTTACAAGATTATTTTCCTTTTCTTTTTATGATCGTTTCTAGCAATCTCTTTTGCTTTGTCATTTCCTCACCTTGCGCTGATTGCCACTACATAATTCCTCTTCACAGTCGGTGCAAGGTTAGGCGACGAGACGAAGGGGATTGCTAGAGACGGTCATGGAAGAGAGAAGGCGACCATGCAAGGGAAGGGGGAGAAATTTTGCAGATAGGCTGTAACACTTTTGTCATTTTGGTCAAATTTTATCAACCAATCAGTTAGTCTCCCGGACGGCCCTGTGGAACGATTCATTATGCAAACCCCAAAAGACATTCAATGCCACAAGAGGACAGTATTCATGTATGTATGTCTGTACCAAAGGTATTAATTCATGCCACTGACTTGTTCTCACATTCGATACTCAAAACAAAAGAAGTCATCGACTATGTTACTACTTACCTAGATAAAATTTACGAAAATTACCTCTTTAACTAATAATACGACGTTTGCGTTATGATCCAACCTGTCTCTATTTCTCAAGAGGATGAAGTTGAGTCCCATACGGCGGCGCCGGAGGCCCGTAATACTGGGGAACTCTGGCCGCTTCCATCCGGCCCCTTGCTCTTCCGAAGAGGTAGCATGCCAAAATCAAGATCAACAGCAACAAGATTGCCGGCAACGATACCACCATATAATAGTGCATCATAGCTTGAATTCAGCCGGAACACGCACCCACCCACCCCTGCATCATATATATAACCAAACATACGGGTTCAGTGCCGGAGACTCCTTGATTTCAGTCGCGAAGAAGAGATTCGAAGAACACAACGTACGCCAAGCAAAGCAACAACTTAATTACTAGCTTTGATATACAGTGCTCGCGCGAGCTTCAATATAGAAAGAGGAACAAATTAAGGAGCAACGCTTAATTACCTGGTTGTTCTGTGTTACCCCAAAGCTATTGATTGAGAGAGAGAGAGAGAGAGAGAGAGAGAGCACAGAACCAGAAATAATGGTTAAAGGGTATATAATATATGTGATTGGTTTGGAGGTGATGTCTATCTTCTGTAGCTAGCAGCAGCATCTAAAGCCCACCGCCTAGAATTCTATTATTATCTTTTCAGTGATTCGCCGTCTCATCTCACTGATTCATTGACATCATTCTTTTCTTCCGGTTAGTTGCCCGCTGCTAACTTTGCATGACTTCAATATTCATCGCCTTTTCAAGAATTAATGTTTGTGATAATGTAAAATATCATTAATAGTTAACAATCAATAATTAATTGCTAGTAAATATCATTAATAGTTAATAATTAATGTAGCTGACCTGGATCAACCGCCAATAACCTTAAGCGTTGCTTCTGAGTTGTCTTAGGAAAATATAAGAAAGAGTAATAAAGAATAACTATTTATATGGGTGGAAGGTCACTTTGAGTAAAAGTCTATTTCCTCTGGAAGAGTCTTCGAGTAAGACTTGGGAGTTTGTTTCTCACAAAAAAATTAAATTAATCTCTTATCTTTATCTACACACACACATTACAATGTCAAGTGTCAATTATCCAATGAGAACCTTTGTTTTGAACAGGTACATTAATCAATCACGAAGTTCTTTAACATGAAAAATTTCTATAGTTTGACAAAAATGAAAGTTTTTCTTCTTCTTCTTCACATTATGGCTTATGTAAATAAGCAAGGGCAACAATAAGTGAGGTCCATTTGAGAGCAAATCCAACTGTTTCTCTATGAACCAACGATCGGATTATTCAAAGGGCAATTCTAGAATACCCAAAGGAGCCGCCAGGGTAACCCCTGGAACAATCAAATTATAAAAACCAAAGGGCATTTCTTAGAGACCCCCTTGTTATGACACCTAAATCCCGGTACCCAAGAAAAGTGCTGTAATAGTGCCCGACAGTTTATTTACTTTTCTTCCATTTGTTATCTCATCATATAATTTTCTCTGACTGAGAAAGAAAACAGCTGCTTCAAGATGAGCATCCATGCAATACCACCCATTTTTATCTTTATTATTATACACAATATGTATGTATGTATAATAGATCAGCTGGTATCAACTGTTGTCCAAAGCCTAGAAAAGAGAGAAGGGAGAAGGGAGAGCATGCGAATTGCCAGCAACCCATGTGCAAAATTATGATAATTTCTTGCCAATTTTTTTTCCTAGCATTTCCTTGCAAATCTACTGCAAGTTCATGTTGTTTATCCTATTATGCGTCGCAACCTACTGCAAGTTCATATACTTTATCCTCCTATGCAGAAAAGATTTCATACAGAGAGAGAGAGGGAGAGGGAGAGGGAGAGGGAGAGGGAGATTTCTTCTTCTTCCAGATGTACTGCAAGCATGGACAATGAGCTGCTGCTTCCCAAAACCAAGCAACTCACGAAGTCGTCCACATGGGGCTCGTGGGGCAGCCCTACGAGCCATAGGGCGTCGAGGAAGGAGCCTTTCGCGATCCGGCTGGTCCACCTTCATGGGCGCCAACCGGCTTGTTGGACAGGCGGCGCTTGTAGCGCTTGAGAACAGACGCCAGATTCTCTTTCCCTTTCGGGAATGCCACGTCTCCTGCTGTCGTGCCTGACCTACCCTTTCTACAAGATATTGCGGTCTCCACATCCTTGACTTTCTCGAAGAGCATGGCTGCGGTCGTGCATTTTCCCCTGCCCTGCTTTGCTGGTGGCGGCAATCCTCCTTCTGGAATAGGTGGCGGGCTTGAGTTCAGCTGTGTCGTGGGGATGTGCAGGCACAAGCAGGGGGTCATTGGCGTGCGGGGCTTCATAAGACCCGGATTGATGATTCCCTGCCATTCATGCATTCGTTGTAAAGTGCGCATCAATCTATGATCACAACCGGACTACAAACGGCAAAACGATGAAGACACGTATATGGGAAGAACCAAAAATATTGCCCAATAAGGAGTGTTTCTTATTGGGTAAACATTAAATATGTCCATAAAAGGTAAACAAATTAAAGCCATTATAAGTTTCGAGAAGTAGGTTTAATTATTAGTCATTTTATCCCCTAGCCTTTTCGGTACCAAGAATTCGATGTACCAAAACTTTCCTAGTTTATATTGGAGTTTCCTAGTCATTTTATATTCACACGTCATGTCCTAACTTCTTTAAAATTTGTCATGTGAGGATATTTTATGTCATATTTTGTGTTTGTGCCACATTTGTCTCTTTCTACCACATTTTTCTAGACAAAGAAATCATCATCTTTCATCGTTCAAACAACAATCATAAGGCTTTAATTCCACTAGGTGGGGTTAGCTACAAGAATTGTAGAGTTCCAACCATCTCTATTCATGATCACATCCTCTATAAGGAAAATATATCCTCTGTTATGTTTAAGAGTTTTCCACTAAGTTTTATTGGGTCTTTCTCTCCCTCTTCTTCTACAACAAACTTCCTTCAGTTCATCCATAGGTGTGCATTGTTTATCAGCTTTCTTTTCACAAACCATCTTAATTGTATCTTCTATATCTTATCTTCGAAAGGTGCTGCTCCAACCAAATTATGTATAATTTTCTTCTTTTGTTTTTTCTTTTCTTGTATTGTATGACCACATGTCCGCACTCCTTATCTCTCAGTTACTCCGATATTTTGCACATGTTAGTATTGAAATGCCCAACATTTTAAGCCATATGGTATTGACAGAAATCAAAATACTCTTGCTCACAAGTTCTTCCCTTTGGATGAAAAAGTATTCATCTTCAGAAGACGAGTTGACAATCCTTCAACTGCAACATCATCTAAGGATTCTCAAATAATGTGATGTCTCCCCCAAGTAAATTCCTAACCTCTCCTCATCTTCAAATACTACAGAGTAATATTCTTATAAAACATGACCAATACCAAACATATCGATAGTCCTATTTTGGTTCTGGAAATAAAAAGGAGCATAAAACTTGTCTTTCGATTTGGCCAACAAGGAAAAAACACATAGCTCAAAAGAAATAGAATGTACCATATATGTCCATATATCCTATAGTAACTACATGTAACGCACTAAAAAAATAAATAGAGAGAGAGAGAGCACAGAAACTGAAAACTTTACCTGAAGGCGATTGAGCACATATGTGTATTTCCCCCACAACTCCGGCCTACTCTCCATAAGTGAGAGCTCTAGAATCCGGTGAATGCACCATACCCCAAAGCTTATTATCAATTTGAGTCTCCAAACACAGCCCTCTCCACAATTAGGAAATGAGGAAACTAAAAACTTGGCATGATCTATTTCATCATTTTTCAGTGCAGAACCTTGTTTCCTGTCAAATGAATACAGAGGTTCACCAATTTGAGCTACCCGATTCATCTCCCTGGTTTCAGCTTCATAAACGTATCTCTCCCTTGCAGCAACACGACCTATCAGATCCTCATCAGCACCATCATTCTGTCTAAATAACCAATCAGATCCTTCCAGTTTCAAAAGCTTCACAATGGCAAGTCTGAAAGACTGAAGTAGTTTCGCTTCCACATCCATAACAGGTTCAGTTTCTGGCGTAATTGAACTTTGCTTACTCTGAACTTCCTCACTCCCAGCGGTATTTGTATTATTGGCTACGCCAAACTGTTCAAAAGGCTGTGTAGACCACAGAGATCCAGTGTCTAAGCCCGAGCTGAACCGTGCGGCATACAGGTCTCTGTATGGTTTTGAAGGCGAGAGATGATCAAATGGATAAGGCACTCCTGCCTTCAGTGAACCACTTGCATACAAGGATGACCCATATCCAATGGAACCGTCCAATTGAGCACTTCTGTCAGAGAGATATAAGTTCCGATAAGGAAGAGAGAGACTCGATATGTCAGGTGAACTATGGAATTTCTTAGCATTGACTGAACTATTGACGTTCTCAGCAGGTCCAGGACCAGGAGTGCAAAGATCATTGTCAAGTGATCTTTCAGATTGCGATGAAATATTTCTAGATATAACAGGTTTCGAGAAACCAGGTGGCGTGCTTAACCCATTCTGCGGTCTCCGAACTGAAGTAAAAGCGGGTGGATTTCTGTAGTTTGACGCACCCAAAGATGGGGATTTTGGAGTTAGTGCCTCCATTTGTCCATTCAAGTATTCAGAATTCTTTTCTTTAGCAATCCGACTGAGATATGATGCCATCTGATAGCCATGAATAGTGGCTGGCTGATAGTCATTGCCGTCGGAAGCTGGTGGATATCGCACACTAGAATAACGCCTACCAACAGAGTCAAGAGCACTGTAACTAGAATTTGATGCATATGCATCCAGCAACTGTGATTGGCTGGACCATGATGAAGATGGCCCCCTTGGGAGGTAGTAAGATGCCTCTATGTTGCCTTGCACACCCAGCAGACTATGAGAGTCGTAAACACTTGGCTTCATTAGTGAATCAGATCTTCCGCCCGCAGATGGAAAATATCCAGTGAGTTCCTTTGCATTTACCTCCACTTTCAGACGAGTGGTAGGCTTTGAATCAACCTTTGAATCTAGACCCAGCAGCACATCCAGTTTTTTACCTTTCGCTTCCTGTACTGGTTGCCCATGGAAATCAAACAACTGTACCCAGAATTCATCCAGAATGGTAGTTAATTGACGTCTTGCACCACGGCCCAATCCAGCTAATCTCGAGAGACTTCCTGTACCACTGCCACTTTCCTCACCTCTCCCACTGAGGCTCTTATATGATCCAGGGCCATCAGATGTTAAAGACGGGCTAATTGCAGGTGCCCCATTAAATGATTCTTCGGGTTCCCAAGTATCTCCCTCATCATCCTTCCCAGTCTGTAAATCCCCCTCCGTTCTCTCAGCTTTTTCTTTCATCTCAGATGATTCTTTCTTCAAGGTCATGCTGTCCACTGACTCACTCACAGGGACTTCACTGTAAACAGTTGCGACCAAATCTGGTTCAACTGTGGTAGTTGATTCCTCTGGGTGGAACTTAGAGGGACCAACATATGTAATTTCAGGAATGCTGTCCTCTATAGTTTTCAAATGAGGCATGACATCAGAGTCCAGAAGTGTTTTGGGCGAATTTAGATCAGTACCTTTAACTGACATATTAGAATGACTCTCAATGGGCTCTCCTAGGGCATCTTCTTTTTGTAGGGATTCCTCCCTTGCATATGTTTCACCAGTATCACTTTCATCTTTCTCTTCAGCTAACTCTGGGTTAGCATCATTCATATCACAATACCATACCTGATCATCTAATCCCAAACTAGCAGATTTCAACGGTGTGGCTGCAAGCCAAAGCATCAAACAAAGTGAAGCAGAACCAGCGACGAGAAGAACAACATAAGACAAAGACATGCTACTTCCCAAGGTCCACTTCATATTTCCCACCCACTCGCTGTTCCCAAATATCATCTCCACCAGGAATATAATCTTTAAGCCCAACATTCCAAAAAATACGATCAAGGCTAAGAACTCCACAAACTGAGAAATCTTGTAGGTGCCCATCACCGATCTTGAAGAGGCAATCCGGAAAAGGGGAATCACAGAAGAAGGCAGCATAAGTGCAACCACTACCTGCATAAATATTAGCAGCTGATATATACCTTCAGCTCCTGAATTCCAAACACAGTAGAGGGCTGGGATAATGGCAATAATTCTGATTGTTACATGACGAAGCCAACCAGGAATTTCCAAGCCAAAGAAATCATGCAGGACTGCTTGTCTACCAAGATTCCAAGTTAAGGCCGTGATTTGATTGGAAATGAGCAGAACAAGCAGAAAAGCAAAAGGCACTATTGAACTCCTAAATACCTGCACAATTTGGATAACGGAGTATTTTAGCACATATCAAACTCAGTATGGCCCTGTGGGCACCACGTATTCAATTAGTTATGGCACAATGAACCGCTTATGAAACCCAAACCTGATCCATTAGAGACAATGCATCCTGAAAAGTAAGCAAAACAAGGCCTCTACCATAAAACACATCTGCTGCAGCATTCATCAGCACGTAATTCACCAGGAAAATACCGCTGAAAATGCAAAGGATGGCAAAAAAGTGGTCATGGCACAAGAGTCCCTTGGAAACATTATGGGATCCATGTTCTTTCTGAAAGAAAGTAAAAGATGACTAATGTTAGATTCATGAGCTGAAAATAGCCGCAATGACAAAATTCTCCCTTTTCGGTATGGCAAGAAAATGCAGGACAAGCTTAACAATCAAAATTTACTAACACATATACTGCATATGAGAAGGATAAGCTAACTCTTAGCTTCCCACAGGCAATTGACATTGTCTTGCTTCTTAGGATGCAATATCTCACATCATGTTTATTGAGCTTGTGCTATTAAGTGTGTAAATATCTGACTGAATGTCATTTTTCTTTTTCTGACAAGCATATAGCTGATCAAACTTTTTGAGTTAAAATACTTTAACAAATTAACTTAAAAATATATGAAGATTACCCAAAAAGATATGATTACACAACAAAGCTTTTTAAGTACCACACCACATCAATATAAATGCACCCCCTGTTCCTCTAACTCATAGAACAAAGGCATCCACTCCGAATAAGGTGAGACATTTCTTACATGGAATTAGAAGATGGCATCCTATAACCTTAGTTATAACCATGTGAAAAACTATCCACAATGAAGAATCCCACTTCTTAAACCTTTGGTACTCATCCGTATGGTGTCTTTTTAAATATAGCAGCACCAAATGGCATGAAAGTTCCCCAGCCTTGTCAAAAATATGGATAGGACAAAAGTAATCTTTCAGAAATGTGTGGCAGTCTTGCAGGTGGGGAAAGAAGTGGAAGATTGACACATAAGACTGTTGGTTAAAAGTGCTTTTGAACAATCGTTTTGAATAGATTTGAAACATTAATAAAGGTTTAGGGGTTCTAACGAGGTTGGATTATAGATGTGGGATGAGTTTCATCCATTTATCTTCAAAGGTGAAGGAGCAGACAATGTCAGGCTTTGGTTGTATATTTCATGCAACCATGGACCACTTTGCAAGCTATTCCCTAATCTATTTCGTTTGTGAGAGAAGGGGTAGTGAGTACCAGTGAGAGCCTTTATCTATGCTCTTATAACATTGTTTATAATCCTCACCTTAGACATACCCTCCAAGTTCCTTCATGCACTCTTCACTTTCTTTCTTCTTTTTCCAATATCGTGAGGCACATTGTAATACCCGGTATTACATGGTATTGAAAATAAATAATTTTTTATTATTTTGAAAGGATCTCGGGTGGTCCGGGAAGCACAAGAGTCGGTTTCGAGAAATTAATTAATAAAATTGTCGAATTGACGGCAGGAAGTGCCCCGAGACTTGGATGTCTAGGGAAGAGGACAAGAGATTGGTAAGCGTCTCGAGATGAGAATAATGACGCTGGAAGCAGTTCGATCGAGAATAATTTTTGGAATAATTTTGGTATGAGCCTGAATGGGTGCCAGTCCCAAATGATCATAGGGGACTTCCGAGAAGTTGAGGGGACCCGAGGGGTGGTTCGATTTTCTGAATAAGGCAACGCTTAAGTGTTTTTGGGTGGAATAAAGGTCCCGTGCAGGCATAGGGACGAAATCGATATTTTTAATATTTTCGAGTAAAAGCCAATTTTTAATTTTGGAGAATTAAGATTTTAGTGGCTCGAGGGTAATCAATTAAAATCTTGAGAGGGCCCAAGTGCTATTATAAAAATCCCCAAATGTAATTAATATGTTCCTTAAGTGCAATTATCTGAAAATAAGGGATTAAAATTGTAATTATGCATATACATATAAGTAGGCGTGAGGTGAGCTTCCAGGAAGCTTCGTGTGTCTCTGCATTTTGAAAGGGCTGAGAGGTGCAAAGCGGGAGAGGGCTCTTGGCCGAGTAAAGCATTGTGTGAGAGAGAGGAGCCGTCGGGGTGGCCGATGGCAGGTCATCGTTGGCCAGTTGCAGCGGCCATGGAAGGAGGAACTGAAGGCAACGGCCATGGCTGCCGTTTGATGGCCGAATCAAAGAAGTAGAGAGAGGGCTCGGGAGAGTTGAAGCCGAGAGAATGAGGCCGAGAGCTTGCTCGAAGAGAAGAGAGACCGTGGCTGAGGCGGAGGCATGCGGTGGCGCACCAGGAGCTTCGAAAGCCAGCAATGGCGGCCGCGCGCAGCGGCGGCTCTGCGCGTGTGGGGGGTCAGCAATGGCTGGAGGCACGGGAGGCTTCCGTGGTGGCTGCGTTGGAGGCTGTTGTGCGCAGCAGAGCTGGGCGACCGTCGGTGGCGAGGCTAGGCAGGCGGTGGCTGGGCTGGTGCGCGGGCGTGGTTGCGCGAGGAAGAAGATGGTGAATAGGAGCTGGCCGAGCGCGGGAAGGAGAAGGAAGAAGGCGCTGGAGAAGGAAAGAAAAAAATAAAAATAAAAAGAAAATATGAAAAATTGGGAAAAATAGTTGAAAAATCCAGAAAAATTGGGAAAAGCTCTAAAAATTAATTTGGGGCTCGAGGAGTGGGCCGTAGGTTCGATATGGGAATCTGAGGGCATTATGGCGGTCCAATAGGCGATGCCAATGTGGGCGATTAGCCGATTTTCTCTTCCAGATTAATTGAGGTGAGTTAATTAATTATTTTCAAAAATATTTCCTTTATGTGAGATATTAAATTGTGTAGAGTAATTTAATTGTTGGATTAAACCCTGGGTCGAGGTTGTTTGGAATTTATTGACGGCTGGTGTATGTCGTGGTTAGTGTTGTTTGGAGATAGTGTTTATGCGTGATTTTGCGGTGTAAGCAAAAACTAAGGCGTTGGTTAATGCTTAATATGGTGGGGTTTTTCCTTTTTGTCTTTAGGTTCGACCGGGAAGGCAGTGATCCTAGAGGAACTTGAGATTCAGGCTGGAATTTGTACCTAGGCAGAGATGAAGTTTCGAGCTAGGTAAGAGACGACCCCATGTGGAGGTGGCCTTGCAAGTTGGTAAATGTGTTTGATAATGTTTTTATGTTGCATTTGCATGTAGTGGTTAACACTTGTGTGATGCGAGATCTAGTGGACCTGTGGCCATGAGGAGGACTAGTGTTGTAGAGGCTGATAGGTTAATGCCTCAAACCTCGGAGGGTTGTGAGGATTAATAGGCCTAGCCTCATTTGCATGCATTGCATACATAAACATGGTTATATTCATATTTACATGCATTGCACCCTTACTGAGTCTTTATGATTCATGAGGTTTTACCTCATGTGTAGATGTTGCAAGTCCAGAGGCAAGCAGAGATGGTGCCAGGAGACTGTTTGTTGTGGCAACTACCGGTGTTGCCCGAGTTGTGTATTTTCTTATCTCTTGTATGTAGCCATGTGGTGTTGTGTATGTATACCCTTGTCAGAAAATGTATGTGTTGTTGAGCATAAATGTATCTAATTGTTGTAATCATCAGTGTGATAGATGATTGTGAGTCCACGTGATTTATATGTGGCTTGAGTTGGTGAAGCCAAGTTCAGACCGAGTAAAGATCAGGGAGGTATGTTCTCATAAATCTCCAATACTCAGCGAAGTGTTTGTTATGCTAGCTTTGTGCCTGGGTCACCTCTGGCTTGTTATGGGGCAAGCTAAAGAGAGGTGAAGCTCACTCGGGTTTCGAGTCTCGATCCGCTGAGTTTTTCTTGTTTAAGTTGGGACCGATTCCTGAGTGGAGCGAAGGGAAGGATGAAGCCTAGTTCCCACCTAGGGCGTTTCTTGTTGAAACATAGTCCAACCCTTCAGTTGTGGTTCGTCGGGTGAGTAATCCGGTCGATTATTTACCAGTGGCGCCCGTAAGTGGGAGCGGGTCGTTACACACATAATCAAAGTTGACCAGGGCCATTATAAGTCAAGACCAAGCTAGATCATTTGTATCTTCCAGGAGCCTACTTTCTGTAGAATTAACACAGATAATAACAAATTCAAGCAGAGTTGTGTCCTATGCAGTGATCCAAAAAGAGTTCAACCATGTTAACAGCCACATGACTTGGCCATCACAGCATATGAACAAATACATCATTTTGCGTTATAGTTTTAATGATGCCAACAACCAAAGACAATGGCTACAATCATTTTTTCTTTCTTGGACAAGTAACAATTACAGAAGCAATGTTCCTTGCTTAGCCAAAAACTCAAGCCAGCAGGCCTGCTGATGCAGAATCAAGAACAAGAACACAAGAACTAACTAAAACCTGAACTCAAATAAATTCTCGAACCAAAATCAATAATACTTTACTTCGAATTGCATCCTAAACAACTATATAAGCAACTAATAAATGCAATTCTACTCTAATTAGGATTCTAGTAGTTATAATCCCAATCCAATTAGGATTCTAAAGGAACCTTCAGAAGATCTTCTCCTCCTGTCCTTCCCCCCCGGAAAATGGTATATCCAGTGCTAAAATATTACATTTGGTAAGTGTTTGCAATGGTGAAACAATATTTGGTATAAACTAGATGGAAACTGGACTCAACTTGCGTTCTGAAAATAATGCATTATGCCTGCCTAGCAATATGTAAGGCATGGTATCAATTACGCAATCATAGTTTTGGAATCATTGTAGTTTTAAAGCATATCTATGTAATCTGGGACAGTGGACATTTGCAGAAAGATAAAAAGAAAGAGGAAGAAGCTAAGCCAAGAGAGACGATAACCAAGAGAGAAGAAAATCAATATTATTCAAATCATTAAAAGCTGAATTTCTAAATACATTATGTCCCTTATTTATAGGCAACATCTAAATATGACAAGATAAACCTGAAAAATAAGATAACAATCTAATTTAATGAAAATATGATTCTAATCCCTAAATCAAATATAAAGCTATCGTCTAACAACTATGATAAACCAAATTAAAACAAGATAAATAAATTCTTATGTGTCTCAGCAAGTTATGAAAATCCACAAAACAGCATGTTTAACATAAATAGCCCATAGATATTATCCCAATGGAAATGATAGCAGACACAGGTTGCGCGGGGGGGGGGGGGGGGATGCCAAAGGTCTTCTCCCCTACTTAGTTTGATATCTAAATGTTGGCAAGTCCCAACTTACATGCATAAAGCAAGTTCCAAGGCAAAGTAGGATGCACATTCTCACACAAGATATATCATAAGCAGCCAAAATCAGACACATCGCAGTAGACATATTGAGAGGGAGAGAGAGAGAGACCTGTACAATGGAAGAATGGAGATAAAAGTTGTGAGGCATAATATTTGCTCCAAGAAGGCTCATCAATGCAAATGCACTTTCCCCACTTAACTTTGCTAGAGTCCCACTTGTGGTGAATGAAATTTCTGGCTGACTAAAGAGCACCCCCAGGACATAAAACAGCAATATAAAACTCGTTGTCAATATGCACACAAATTTTTCCTTGCCATTGTCCTGAAAATGTATTTTCCTATAAGTATAATACTATAAATTTCAGGTCACAATGCAGTTGAATGATTATAAAGAAATTAATAAGCAGGCTCACGAGAAGGGTGGCAAAAAGTGGATACAGAATTGCACCAACAGCAGCTAGAAAGACACCAGATAATAGGTCCACAGCAAAAAGTAGATTGAGGCCATGTGCAGTACCAAGAACCTATCATAAAAAAGCAATTACAGACAGATTTCAATTCCAATAAATATATATATGTGTGTGCGCACGCACGCATATCCACCAGTTATAAACGATAGTATCAGAGAAGGGAGAAACTACCATAGAAAGGTCCAAAGCAATCATTGAAATCTCAGTTAGAACTCCCAAGGAGATGCATGTAGCCTTGTCATACTCTTCACTGCAAATCTTTGCCATCACAAGGGGGGAAGCAAAACAATAGGACAAGTTAGCCAGGCACAAACATGCATAAGTAAATCAGAAGCACCTAGCAACAATATTTCAGCAATCCATAGCAACAGGGCAATGCACATGGAAGAAGGTGGCAATGCATAGGCGTAAGAGTGTTTGATGCTACACGAAGACCATACAACTTAGGCCATAGTTTTGCAATCTAACATGAATATCCTATGTTGAAATTACAGACTTGGACTGAACAAATAGGAACATCACTTCAAATGGATAGTAAGTTGTCAAACTTCAAACCCAACAAAACAATGTGTTGTTCACTAAAGAGAAAATACATGGGGTTCATTAAGAAGCTTGCTAGTTTTTCTAACCAATATCATGCTATTATACAATTAACAAATAAATGCATTGACAATTTATATAAATTCTCAACAAAACAATGTGTGCTTAATTACAAAGAAAATAATAGGGGTTCATTGAGAAAAATGTTGGTTTTTCTAACTGCTGTCAAGCCATCAACTTACAAAAATAAAGTCATCCACAATTTACACAACCCCCCCCCCTCTCTCTCTCTCTCTCTCTCTCCCTCGATAAGGGGAAACATAAAATTTTTACCACACCTATGTCAAAGTTGAAAACCATAATAATTATTTGGTAATGGAAAAAAGCAAGTGGACTTCAGAAAAATGATATAAATAAGAAAGAATTACCTGGGACAGATCTCTTCCAGTGACTAGAGCAATACGAGCTGAAAGGTACTGGCATAGTATAGCAGCTAAATTGAAAACAAACATTAGTAGAGCCAAATCAGACCCAAAATGAGCTCCTGCTTCAACAACTGCAGCCCATTTCCCAGGATCAACATATCCTACTGCAACCAACAGCACAGGCACACTAGCAGGAAGCAAGCGCTGGGCAATGCTTGGCCGATTATTAGATGTGTGAATTTCAGTGTCCATGTTGTTGTCAAACAGGTTGAATAGATCGGAATTCAGCACTATGGTTGATAGTTAATCAAGTCTTCAAATAACAGAAGCACCTTGTAACACTTATCAAGGACAATAAAATTACATAGCCGCATATAACAAATGTACTTCCAGTGCTGAAATGGCAATATTCTTCAGTCACCCAGAATCACACAGAAATTTGCGAATGTTGCCACAATGTTGATCATCTTCAGAGATTATAAACAAATCAACTGCTCGGGTAAATGATGTCCAACAGGCTAGCAATAACTTACCACTCGGTAAACAGTAATTGCTGATGCGGCAAAACTTCAAGAACAGTTCGGCTTGAAAGCAACTCTCAATGTTCCTTTAACAAGCTTCCTTTAGAGTAGCTCCAGCTGGGAAATCATTTGTTTAACACGAAACGGGCTCCGCACAGCCAAATGTTAGTGAAACACTTTCTCATTGAACTGCAGTTCGAACTCTTAAACCAGCTACAATAAGACAGATCACAAAACATATCAAACAATAAAGAAAATAAACTCGGAAATCCAAGTCAAATACTAAAAGTAATATGATCAACAATAAATGCACACAGGAGATCCAAAAGAATTTAAGACAGAACATGCAGACATACAGGTAGAATGCAAACTGAAATACATTCCCAACCTAAAAACATCACATATTGAATAGGCCCAAATAAATCAGTACTAATTTCATCAATGCTATTACAAACTCAACCAATTTCACCATATTCATGACTTTGTCAACAATGGAGAAGTAGTCCAGTAAGTTGCATACAAGAGTCAAATTTTGAAAGGCTTATATGCAAATACAAAGGCATTGCCAATTATCCTAAGAAAAATGAATAATTACAGATTAAAAACATTCTTTGCTTAATTAGCAAAAAAAAAAAAATCTTTGCCACCATGTTTATACAGATATGAATTAGAAAACTGGCGAGAGAGAGAGAGAGAGAGATCTGTTTGGACTTTACTGAACTATTCACATCACAAAACAACAGCAGAAGAATTTACAAATTCACTTCCAGAAACTAAATTAAAACAGCAGCCTAAGAAGATGAAATTCAGCACCCAGTATGGCTACAACAAACAGCCCAAAGAAACCCAGAAATTATCAAATACTAACACCCAGAAACTTGAAAACGACGGACACAGATTGAAGAGGGGTGAGCGAGAAAGCACCTCCTAGAACTTACACTGTGCTATCTCATCACAAAATCAACAGGAGAACAATTCCCAGAACAAAAAAAGTTCCATTCCAAAACAGAAGAAAACAGAGTCAAAAGCCTAGAAACAGAGGGAAGGACCCATTGTTGAAAAAGATCAGAAACAACCGCCACCATCGCAAGGAATTGATGGATCTGAAATATATATGTATTAGATATGCGTGCATACCTTATAACCTATGCTATATGCCTAAAACTAGGGTTCCCAAAATATTGCAGTTACCTACCTTTTTCAGGGTATTTCCATTCCCAACCTATAGCAATCTCTCTGCTCTCACAGTGGATCAGATAGAGAGTCTTTAAAGCACCAAACTTTAATTGATTTCTAGTGAGAGAACGAGTTCTCAGCTGCTACTGAAGAGAGAGATGGCAAGTACATCCATACCTATATATATGTATGTATTTCTTTCTAAAAGAGAAAACTTTCTTCAAGCGTTCCTGCAGGGGGAGAAAAAGAGATAACAAAAGCCTAGTAGAAAAGGCTCTGTTTTCCCATTTATATTTCCCCTCCTCTAAGCTAGTTCACACACTCTCTCTCCCTTCCTTCATCGCCCTACTGCCCACTTTCTCTCTCTAACTCTTCCCCTTCTTTCTGCGCTCGCTAAAATTTATGATGCCAGGTGGCCCAATTTTTTCCCCGATAAAATTTTGTTGATTTTCCAGTCTAGGCCTGAACGACGCCGTTTTATGCGATTAGGCCTTGTTTGGCAACCGTATGGCCCTAATGTAACATATATATTTCGGGTAGATATTAATACCCAATACTGAACATTTATTGTACCTACTAGAGACAATTTAGGTGATATGCAGGCCCTTATGAATGAACTTCATGCATCAAGATAAGGACCATTTTGGGCACCCATGCATGATGATGGATATATATCCATCATCCCTATACAAAATTAATATATATTGGGAGTATGTGGATGCATCAGATGCTCAATCTACATGTCAACTTCTTATTGTACTCGCAATATAAAATTGTGTGATTTTTTTTTTTTAACGCAAGGATAAAAGATTTTATTTGTTGATTTTGTTATATTTTTTGTTACGACGATTGTGTATAATGAGTGTCTTTTAAGAAATAATAAGTCAAATTTACTTGCATGAGTGTTTAATTGTGCTCGTGACGTAAAATTATAAGAAAAATCTTCTTGAACATAAGGATGAAAAACTTTGTGTTCTTAATTTGTCGTGTTTCTTGCTAATGATAATGGTACCAAACATTTCTTTTTAAATAAAATACGCAAAGGGGTATTTTAAAAATTAATTTTAGTAATAGAGTTTTCTAATATCAAAATAAAGAATTTGTTTAAATAATAATATAGTTATAAATGTTTCTTATAATAATGAGTTATGTATCATGATTTTCATTTGTAAATTATGCTAATCATCTAAAATTTAACTTTATTCGGCCCACATACATAGATTGTTTACAACAAAAAAAAGATCTAAAAAGGTGACGCATACAAGTAAAAAGTAAAATATTTATCCCCCAAAATATAGTTTAGTGGTATTACTGACTTTTTTTAGAATTTATTTCGTTATGATTAGAGTGTTATTTTGGAATCAAAATTGAGAACCACCAAATTTTTTAATTTACCTCTTGCACTATTTGTTGGGCCTCGATGGTGTAGGACGTCTGCGAAAAGACATAAATCTCAAAAAATAAAATATTTTAAATAAAAATTTATTTTTTAATGTTTTATAGAGTAACAATTTTACCTTTAAATACTAAAAAGTGTGTCTTGATTATAATTTTAGACGTATAATGAAAAGGTCTATATATTTTAAGAAAAGGTTAATAACAATAAAAATAAACCTACAATTACTTTGGGACAATGAAATTAGGTCCTAAACTTCCTAGAATTTGTTAATCATATGTTATAACAATATATCTTGATTTTTAAATTTGATTTTACTATCAAAATTTAACTCAATTCGAATAATTTATATTTTGAGTCGTAAAAATAAAACTCACTTGAATATTTACTAAAATAAGTCTTAATTACCCATTTTAAAATTGAAATAAATTTAAAATTTTCATATTTGAATGATATAGACGTAAAACATAATTTGAACATCTATATATATAAATGGGTGACCCATTGCTATCCTTTTCCAATCCCTTCCTCCTTTTTTCTATTTCGATCTTTCTTCTTTCAATCTAGTTTTACTCTATCGCTCAATGTTAAAGATTTTAACTTTCGAGTTGAATTTATTTTCCTCAATTGTTAAAATAGTTTGTAGATTTAGGCCCGTGATTTAGTCATATGTGAACTCTTCAAAGTATTGGACCTCAACTTGTCTCAATACAACTATCGTTTGTGATATTTATTTATATAAGGAAAATATTGTTAAATCTCATTTTTATATATTTTTTTTCTTTTACCCCCAACATATGAGTCAGCAATTAATGATATCTTAATCTTAGGCGTAGTCATAGTCGTCACATGATTACAATGAGAAGGTAGAAATTAGTTTGCCCAAAATGACATGTTAATTTATTAATGCAATTGGCCAAGGAAAGGGGTAATTCTCACTAATTAACTTATGCACTTAATATGCAAACTAGGGTTCTAAGCTTCATTGATTGGACCTCTCCTCGATCTAGTCTAAACGTTTAACTGTAGAAAATCTTAAAAGAGGGAAGACAGTCAAGTTTGTTCTCTATAGCTCCATGGAGCTTCAAACTTTCACCATCATGGGCTTGAAATTAATTTGTGGGGGGTGAAAGTGATATTTGAGATTTGTCTTTGTCATGATTGAGACATTTTTTGAGAGAGATGTAAGTTGCTCATATGGCTCATCACTAAAGACCAATTGAGTTTGTCCCGTTGCTGCAGGGTGTGAAAGGGTCTATCCACGGAGCCATTGACTGTGATATTCCCTTCATCCCATCATGGGTCTACTTGAAATCCCCTACCGACTCTATTGCCTACTCTTTTTTTATTTCTTAGTATTTTAACTTTGAGTAATAATATATTTTATTGATAAAGAGGATAAGATTGAGATCATGAGAATATATTATATATATATATATGGATTAATGAAATTGATATGTTATTTGCATGAGAGTTTCATACCTTTTATTTTCTTTTTTACTGCTCGTGTTGTCCCACCCCTTTGCACCTTATTTCCTCGCATCGCCTCACCTTGTGCAATCCTGTGTGATGTTGTTTGAGAGCAACATATCACCTTTTATAGATTAATTGACTTTGTTTAATTCTTATTTTTACATCATAAGAAAAATATGATGAAATTGATAATATTTTTATTTATGATTTTCAGAATTAAATAAACACAATGTATATATCTGTAAAAGCCTCACTAATATCATGTGTATAATTAAACTCATCATTCCTTAAACTATGCAAAGCATGAGGGGACACCATGAGGGGCTTTAAGAGTATGCATCAGGAAGCTTATGGAGCTCAAAACTTGGGACTCTTAAGGCTCACCAAGGGAACTACCTATCATTAGACCATCACCTGGTGGTGGAAGATAGTGTTTTGTAATTGAAAATTTATCATGGTTATGTAGATTGATTATTTGTGCATTTAAAATGTGATTCAATTCTAAATAAGATATTGCTGTTTTTAGTTTAAAATCATGCACTGGTAGTAACCAAATAGCTTTAATGTGGCATTAAACAAATACAAATAGTTTTTTTTTTTTTTCATGTGGCATATGCCTTTATATAAGTTGAATATTGAATGATCAAGTGAGCTAGAATTGATTAATGAAAAAAAAAGGAGAAAAGAAATGCTTGCCTTCTTACAACATATGAAACTAGAGCTTCTTCTTCTTTTTCTTCTTACAATTTCTCATGGTTAAAAATGGTTAATGAATTATAACAAAGAATATATATATATATATATATGACAATAAAATAAAATTAATTTTAGCAGCAATAAATGATAAGAAACCATTTAAGGATATATTTGATTAAGGTGCCCCAAAACACCCACTCAAGCATATAATTAATGATTTATTTTATGCATAACAACCATGTTCAATGTAGGTCGACTAAACAATATATAAATGAACCATCATTATTAATTAGAAAGCCAAGAATAGTTTAATTAAGCTAATGTTACAAAACAAGGGTTCGATGAACATTTATCTCAAAAAGCACATGGGTTTGTTCAACTTATTTTATGTCATGAATTGATTTAATTAATTGTTTATTAATCATGAAAAGTTGCTACCATGCATGCATTAGATGGCTCAAAGTACAGAGAATTAATTCCCATCCATCCATATGAAAGTTATATAATTAATTATCCACACTCTTAACTTTAATCTAGCTAATTATTTAATTAATTAGACTCACAGTCTTAATTTTAATTATTTAATTTTGCTAATTATTTAACAGCTATTTTTTTTTTTATAAAAGAATGTTCACTATAGGAAGGGTTGGATATTATTCTCTTGAATCTACAAGAATATAGACAAGTATTCGAGATACCAATAAAACCTATAAGTAGGAATGCTATGTAGGGACATTCTAGAATAGCCCTTCCAAGGGTTAGTTGAGTTGAGCGAGGAAAATATATAGAGGGTATTTTAGAAAAATATTTTATTAACAGGATTTTATAAAATTAAGATATGGTATTTGTTTATATAATAAAATAAATAGTTAATTATATCACTTATTATTATTAAAAGAAAAAATAAATTAATTTATCATCCTCTAAAAAATTGAGAATATCTCTTTTCATATCTACTATAATTGTTATCTTTTTTATCGGTAGTAGTATATCTACTCCATTGAAATAATTGGCGATTATATAGTAGGTGGCTTAGAGTTTTAGTTCCACTCACCTATGTGTGTGAAAAGTTTTACGAAATTAATAATATATAAAAATTTATTATCATGAAATAATAATATCCATTGTACCTAATTATATAATAAGTGATTCATCGTAGTGCCTTATCTTGATTATTATCCATTCGTCCATAAAAATTACAATACATCGATACAAAATATCTTCTAAACAAAACATAACAAAGGATCTTATATATAAAAAAATGAAAAGATACAATATCCAAGACCCATATCTATGTAGCACGCACTTTCTAAAAATCACAAGAATATTTCTAAGAGAACGAAATGTTAGTTCAATTTGGGACCATTAATTTGGGGCAAAAGAAATAATATATAGTTTAACTCTTATGTTTTAATTTAATTTTGCCTTCAATGTAAGTAATTAGCCTCAATTATTTCCTGTGGACTCCATTAATTCCCACCAAAGCACATGTGGATCCAAACCTGGTTCAATTGCAGCCTAGGGTTTTGGAGCTTGTCTGTAAATTTTAACTTCTGCATTGGGACACTTCTTGCTTAATCCAGTAGTTAGCCATAATTCAATGCATGCATCAGCTCATATATAAATATTATAGTTATTAATATATGTTAACAAAAGCAATTAATATATATTATATGTGGATCATAACATGTCAAAGCACCAACCAATATATTAATTAATTTAAACTACTTACTGGGATCAATCGATCGAACGAGAGCAAACTGGACATATATATATATATACACACGTATGTATATGTTCATTGAACTTAGATGGCATAGAAACCCTATAATTTTCAAACATCTTCCTGATCACTAATTGTTTCTTTAATAATGTGCCATTGGAATAATAACAATAATAATGGACCCTGAAAATATTTATATATATAAAACTGGTGTTCCCTTTCTAAATCTCTCTTTCATGGCTTCCAAGCTGGCCAAATTGAACTGCCAAAGAATCTGGCCCTTGTATACTTGTTACAGTTACCGTTTTCGCCAGAAATCCTAATTAGTCTAAAAGATTATTTTTTATTTTTAATTAATTTATTGTTTAGTTTGTAATCCTATTTTATAATTAATTAAAAATTATTGTTAGGTAAGAAAACTTTAGTTTTGGTGGACAAAGAAACCTTAACCTTACTGAACAAGAAAACTAGTCTATAAATAGGATGGTTGGCTTGTTAGTCAATGAGAACAAATTACTTGTAAGAGGTGAGTGAGAGATAAGAATTGGGTGTGATTGGGACTTGAGTTTAGAGAGAGAATATTAGGCTTTGTAGTTATAAACTTTATTACATAGTGATATTTTTTCTTTGTTGTCCTGACGGCCGTGGTTTTTTCCTATTAGGATTTTTCACGTAAAAACCTCTTGTGTTTGAATGTGATTGGATTGTTTTGTGTTTTATTTCTCATCTTATTTTTTTCCCTCAACAAGTGATATCAGAGTTTTGGTTATCGATCGCCTAGTACGAAAAGGAAGTACCAAGCATGATGAAGTTTGATTTTGAAAAATTTGATGTAAAGATCAATTTTGACTTGTGGCAAATACAAATCAAGGATATCTTGATTCAATGCAGGTTACTTAATGTGTTGAAAGGAAAATCAACTCCTAAAGGCTCTAAAAATCTAGTAGAACAAGTCTGGCAAATGGCTCTAAAGATTGTGACACTGGAAGTTCGTCTCTCAATTTTGTGAGAGATGAAGATCTTCTCTAACGAGATAGATACATCCTCATGGCATGCTGCTAGACCACCAAATTAAAGTTGCCATAAAAGAGAATGTGATACTTCGAGTGGGTCCACAAAGTTTGCGCATGGGCATTGGCTTTGGGGTGATGCAAGTTGTGTGGTGGAAAGGATGTTGATGGCTGAAGAACTCCCAAAGAAGTCAAGCATAGGGTTTGCACCATAGATTTTCAGCAAGGTATTTTTCGATATTGTGCCGTGAAAATCTTAGACCGGTATGTGCCTAAGTGGTTGTACCTTTTATGGTGGGGTACGGTGATCTTAGTGATAGAGATCATGACGATTATTAGTAAGAGATAGTCATAGTTGTTGTCAGAGAATGGACGCATGTTTTTAGGAATTCTCGCTGAGGTGGTGATTTGTTAAGATTTTCAGCGAGAAATCATAACTAGTCTTGAAGAATATTTCTTACTCCTAATTGATTTCTTGTTTAGTTTGTAATCCTATTTCATAGTCAATTAGAAATTGTTGTTAAATAAGGAAATCTTAGTCTTGGTAGACAAAGAAACCTTAACCTTGTTGAACAAGAAAACTAGTCTATAAATAGGAGGGTTAGCTTGTTAGTCAATTAGAGCAAATCACGTGTGAAAGACCAGTAAGAGATAGAAATTGGGTGTAATTGAAACTTGAATTTAGAGAGAAAATATTAGGTTTTGTAGTTATAAACTTTATTATATAGTGATATTTTTTCTCTATTGTTTTGATGGTAGTGATTTTTTTCTATTAGGGTTTTTTACGTAAAAAACTCTTGTGTTTAAATGTGATTGGATCGTTTTATGCTTTATTTTTCATCTTATTTTTTTTCCTTCAATAGTTACTAGCTAGATTGACATTTGAATGTGATTTTTCTTTATTAGGGTTTTTCACATAAAAAATTCTTATGTTTTGAATGTGATTGAATTGTTTTATGTTTTATTTCCCATCTTATTTTTTTTCTATAAATAGTTAATAGATTGACATTTTTAGGGTTTGCAACCCGCAGAGGGTTTAATATATGTCTGTTTGATTCGTTTTAGAACAACTGGTTCATTGTACCTAGTTTAGCCATGGCATATGAAAATGATGTATCATATTACATAGTTTACTGTACTAACAACTTATAATGTCCCTGTCCCAAACATATGTTCATCATTCCTACGTCTTAGGGTACTTGTCATGTCAATGTGATGGGAAAGATGGGCTTTGTATTCAACTCATTATCCTTAATTCATTTCCCCCGTGGCAAGCCCACAGGTCTACTTTGAAGCCCCAGCGGTTGACATATACCCCTTATTTTTACTAGGGTTACATGCATGGAATGGGAAATTTAAGAGGCGTTTAGGATTAATTGTGGTAAAAACTTTGGTAAGTGGAGTGGAGAGTACGGTTGTTCTAGAATTAAAAGAAAGATATTTTTCATTATATTCTCTCTCCTTCTAGTTCCTCGGGGCTTTTATATATTCCAACAAAATGGTATCTGATACGTCCAACCATTCCTCAATTAGTTAGCTAGTTTGAGGGTTGCAGTGTGGTCCATGTCTAACTGTTGCTAGTAATTCACTTCTTCAGGGATCCTCAAGTGAGGAAGATGGGCTTTGGGTTCAGCTCACTCCCTACAAGCCCATTTTCAATTACGGCAAGCCCACAATTCTGCTTTGAAGCCCTAATCCTTCCCATAGACACATTATTTTACTAGGGTTAGCAGAGATAGAAATAGAGAAAAGTAAAATAATTTCCAATTACACATATTAAGGATATAAATGTACATATTAGGTCTTCATTTAGTGAAAGCCTTTGGGTATAATATCATGAGGGACATTAGCAGATAACCCACAAAAGAAGAAAAAAGATTGTTAGATTGGATTATATATTTATAAGCATATTATATAAGTTTAAATTAGTTAATTGGATAAAAGGCTTTCATCCTTAATTGTACAAGTATATATATTGTGATCCACTAGCTATATTTATTGCCAAATATAATATTTGAAATGGCAAAAATGTTATTATCTTGTTGTGACATTTTTGTTAAGATTTTGTACAGAAATTGGATAAGATATCTAATTAATTACTTGGGCAGTTGTATTCTTAAAATTGGACTCTTCCAACCAGCTAGCTATCTATGTAGCTAGGTCCTCTGATTCCTGGACTAAATATATTCCTCGCGTATGGCCATGGAAAGATATCCTAGCCAGCTAGTCTGAGCTGTTAATTTGTTTCTCAAGATTCTTATGCATGGCGTCTAGTATAATTAAGCTGATAATTAAGGTCATCAAAGAGTCAAAGCACATTCAACATATATACTTATACTTCATTGTCATATTCTGATTCCCTTCTTATTTTTCTTCTTAATTTGGTCCTATATATATAGAATCTGCCAATTGAAGTCACAGTTCTCATCACAAAATGGCCCTTATTATGAGCAACTCCAAATCTGTCAGGTTTGTACTCTGTATCTCCTGTGTCTATATAGAAATTAATTCAGTTCGGATATCTGTTTGTCTGATTAAAATTCTCTGTTAAGAACCCATATCTTTAAAGTCGTGATCCGTACTTCTAATCCACTCCAATTCCCCTTTATCATGTGTATATATTCAGATTCCAAGACGATCTTGAAGCTCCAAAACCCAGCACCAGTCCGGCGAGAAGATCAGGCGGCTTCCTTGCCTTCACCAAAGTGGTCAGGGGGAAGCAGCTCTGCAACCCATGCTGGAACATGGCGGCGGATCAGAAGGAATCATCAGCACATAATGAACCAGCCGGAAAAGAACTAACCAGAGTCTTCTCGGAGGACTACGAAGTGGTGGAGAAGACGATTCTGGATCCCCGAGGCCCCGTCGTGAACCAGTGGAACAAATGCCTCTTCGTCGCCTGCCTGGTTTCTCTCTTCGTGGACCCCTTGTTCTTGTACTTGCCCGTCGTCGGAGAAGACGAGTGCATTCAGATCAATGTGGCGATGGAGGTGACGCTCACTGCCGTCCGATCGATGGTCGACGTACTTTACATGATTCAGATCTTCGTGAGGTTCCGGACGGCCTATGTTTCTCCTTCGTCTAGGGTTATCGGGAGAGGAGAATTGGTTATAGACCCTTCCAAGATCGCCTCTAGGTATCTCCACAAAGACTTCTGGCTCGACTTGCTGGCTGCTGTACCCCTGCCTCAGGTACTGTATAATTCTTCTCAAGCGGAGTCCATAAACGCTCAAGCTTTGTTGTCAATTTAGATTTTTATCGGTCTTATAATCTTCATACACTTCCATTGATATACTGAACAAACTGTTACATGCCATGCATATATCTCAGTTGCTAGCCTGGGCTGCGGTGCCGTACTTGAGGGGTACAAATCTGATAAACTTAAAGATCTTCCTCCGCCTCACTGTCATTATCCAGTTCCTCCTTCGCCTGTACCTCATCTTCCCTCTCTCTTCTCAAATCGTCAAGGCCACTGGCGTCGTCATGGAGAGAGCTTGGGCGGGAGCAGCTTACAATCTCATGCTCTTCTTGCTTGCCAGCCATGTAAAATGCATTTCACTCATTCAAACTCATTCACAATATTCATTCAAACCCAAAATCAACGTCTTGGCTAATTTCTACTGATCCCCAAAAACTGACTGTTTAATTGGTTCATTCTCTCATCGAGCTAGGTTCTAGGTGCGAGTTGGCACCTTCTTGCGATTGAGCGGCAAGTCGGGTGCTGGAAGGAAGCTTGCGGCGATAACGAAGAGAGCTGCGAGGCCTGGTTTTTCGACTGTGGAAGAGTGGATGATTCGGGTAGAGCTGCTTGGTTCAGATCCAGCAATATCTCTCACCTCTGTGATCCCAAAGCCGATCTCTTCCAGTTTGGGATTTATGCTGAAGCTGTGATCCTTGGTGTCACCAAGTCTAGATTCTTGAACAAGTACCTCTACTGCCTTTGGTGGGGATTAAGGGGCCTAAGGTATATATAGTTATATGTCCAAAATTTTCCTTCTTATGTGTACACTATACTGTTAGTTATAGTGAGAACAAGATTGAAAAATTAAGGTGTTATATTGCAGAATTATTATATATTGGGTCTTGATTAATTGATTGATCATGCATTGCACGCAGCTCTCTAGGGCAGAATCTCTATCCTAGCATCTGTGTTGGAGAAATTAATTTCACCCTCATCATTGCCATTCTTGGGCTTCTGTTTTTCGCATTGCTTATTGGGAATATGCAGGTGAGATTAATTTCACCCTCATCATCATAGTCTAGTGTTTTTCACCCAAACTTGGCCACTCTCCAAACTGTATACTGAATATATGAAATTAAGCCTCGTATTCTTGCTAATGGCAGGCATACCTTCAGTCGACAAGGATGAGGCTGGAAGAATATAGAATCAAGAAGACTGATACAGAACAGTGGATGCACCATCGACAATTGCCACATGAACTGAGAGAGCGAGTTCGAAGCTATGATCAGAAAAGATGGGTTACCACTCGCGGAGTCGACGAAGAAGCCATCCTCAGAGGCCTTCCCTTGGATCTCCGGAGAGACATCAAGCGCCACCTTTGCCTTAGTCTAGTTCGTCGGGTAACGCTGAGTAGCTAAAATTTTATGTTTTTTTTTTTTAAAAAAACGTAAATAACTGAAACGAATCAGTCTTGATTCACAGATTGAACACGTATTTGAGCTGATCCGAATTTTGTTTACGGGGAAGACAGGTACCTCTGTTTGATCAGATGGAAGAACACATTCTCGACGTTATATGCGAGAGGCTGAAGCCGGTGCTCTGCACGCCGGGAACTTGTTTGGTCCGGGAAGGTGACCCCGTCGGCGAGATGCTCTTCATCATTCGGGGCCATCTGGATTCCTACACCACCGGCGGCGGCAGGACCGGCTTCTTCAACTCTTGCCGGCTCGGCCCCTGCGACTTATGCGGCGAGGAGCTTCTGACGTGGGCCTTGGACCCCCGTCCGGCCGTCCTTCTCCCGTCGTCTACCCGCACCGTGAAGGCCCTCTCCGACGTCGAAGCCTTTGCGCTCATTTCGGAGGACCTCAAGTTCGTGGCGACGAAGTTCCGGCGGCTGCACAGTAAGCAGCTGAAGCACACTTTCAGGCTTCACTCTCACCAGTGGAGGACCTGGGCTGCGTGTTTTATACAGGCGGCGTGGTTCCGCTACAAGCGGCTGCGACAGGCTGCGGCGCTCAAGTCCAGGGAGTGCTCGCAGCGGCCCTCGGCGGCTGAGCTACCGGCAGATATTCAAACGGGCACGTTTGCAAGAAAGAGCATGCTTGTGGGGAGCCGAAGCTGCGAGTTTGATCTCTCGACCATGATGCAGAAGCCATTGGAACCCATCTTTTCGTTTGAGAATAGGTGATGGGAATTAATCACTAAAGTTAAATTTGTGATTAATAAATCATTATATATAATTAAGATCGACCCAATTTTTTTTTGGATTACGCCCTATTATTGGCATCCTCAGTCACCCTGCTCCTAGAACTACACTGAGAAGGTAAATCGAGGGATGTGCCCAAGTGATCAGAGTGATAAGTCTAAACACCACTAATATCACTCCTAAGATCCTCCCCCAGAAGAAAATATTTTATTTTTCTCAGGAATCGAACCCACACTAAGAATTTTCAGACAAGCTTTTCAATTTACCCCTTTATCACTTGACTATGTCTGGGCCTAAGATCGACCCAATTTTTATTTGGTCAGGTGGCCGGTTCAATTACGGGTACCATTTTATAAGCATTGATGTGATCCTGTGTTAATATATATAAAATCCAAATCAACCCCCATAATAGGACCATCAACTATTTATCATTGTTTCATTCAAATAGGTGTAGAAATTAAATTATGGCCTGTTCTGCTAATCAGTTGATAGCTTATAAGCTATTCATTTAGCTTATAAGCTATCAAGCTTATTTTGTTTTATATTTAAATTGTTTAAAGAGCTTAACAACTAAATAGCTTAAAAGCTCTCACACTAACTTTTCTCAAAAACTCCCCACCCTTAGCTTTTTCAAAACGCTGCGCTAGCTTATTTGTGTTAACCAGTTAAATGATGATTTTGGGCCAGTTTGGCTATGCGTTTTTTTTTAAAGCTTTAAAGTTGGGTAGTGTTTAAGCTGGTTATAGCGTTTAAGGTGGGTAGTGTTTATGCTAATAACGTGTTTAGATAAGTGTGCTTTTAAGCTATTAGTGTAAAGTTATATATTTGATTTGTAAAAACTGATAAGCTATTAAAATTTGCAAAAAGACTAAAATAGATATGACACTGAATAATACAAAATACTTGTTAAGATATTATATAAAATTATTTATTTTGAATTTTATCAATACATATCAAATATTTGTCATTTAAATAAATATTAATACTTAAATTTATATTTATTTCAAACAACTAGAAATTTGATATATATTACAAAATTACAAGATTATACATGACACAATAATTAATAATCAAATAAATTTGATAATTATAAAATTTAAAATTAGATAAGACACAATATTTGAATTAAAATTCAATTATCCCATACATACACACAAAAGCCTTAGTAGATCAAAAAAAAAAATTTACATATAATTATACATAATTATTAAAAATATATTAAGATTATAAATTATATGTATTATATATGTTATATAATAATAATAATATATATTTTATGTATTATTGTTATATAAATATATGTTTATATTGCTATTATATATATAACTGTTATATATATATATATAGCTCGGCCATGGCAGCAGCGCGGAAGAGATGAAGGCGATGGACGACTGGCGACTCGATGGGCGCTAGCAATGGCGATGGCGACGATCTGTTAGCAGGGCGGCGATGGAGGCTTGCGGCGATTTGGTAGTAGGGCAGGGGCAGCTTGCGGCGATGGCGACGTTGGGCAGCGAGGCGGCTTGCGGTGAAGGCAGCGATGGAGGCTTGCGACGGTAGCAATGACGGCGATCTGCTAGCAGGGTGGCACTGGGCGGCAGCGGCAACCGTTTATGGAGAAGATCCGACAGTAATGGAGGAGAAGATGAGAATGGGAGATGAGAGCAGTGAAGGAGAGTCGGGAAGTTATAGGGACAGGGGTTGTCGATTTTGATATTAGTGGAGGGTGAAATAGTCATTGAACTGGTCAACTCAAAAAGCTCCAGAGAGCTTTTTTGTAAAAGCGGGTGGGTGATGGCTTTCCGAAAACGCTGTTGGTTAGCGTTTCAGCTCCACAACGTCTAAGCTGTTAATAACATCCAAACATATAAGAAAAAAATCTCCATAGCTTATACGCTAAATGAATAGTTTATAAGCGGTCAAACCGCATTGCCAAACTAGTGCTTTATCGTGATAGATTCGACTTATTTCTAATCATATCCCATCTTCATCTTCTATATCAACTGATCTCCCGCTACTAGACCCGGTTGCCATCTTTGTCATTGTCTGTTGCCATCGTCATTGCCATAGCCCTATTTGTTCGCATCTCGCCTTCGTCGTCGCCCCAATTTGTCTTTATCGCTAGAACTGTAATCAAATTGAGTCGAATTGAGCTTTGGAAAGCTCAAACTTGACTCATTTATAAACAAATATGTTTATTTATAATCAAACTGAGTATCTTGTGACTCGCATTAAGCTCATGAGCCTAAACAAGGCTTATTGAGCTTTAATTTTATTTAATAAAGTAAATAAAAAATTAAACTAATGATAAATTTATTCAAGAATTTCAATATTTAGAATATAATTATATAAATTCAAGAAGTATTATAACTTTTCTATACATATTTTTCAATAAAATTATTTAAAATATATGATTTTGTAAATATTCTAAATAAATATATGAAAAATTCAAAGTATATATTAAATTATTCATGAATTTTTATATGAGCTAACTCACGAATCTATAATCGAGCAACTCACAAGATTTATCAAGCCGAATTTTGCCTAACTTAATCTTAGCTCATTTATTAAACAAGCTCAAATGAACTTTTATCGAGTTGAGTCTCAAGTAGCTCAAGAGCAATTTGGCTCATTTATAGCCCTAACTGTCGCCATTGCCATTGTCGAAGCTTTCTGTAAGTGTGTGTGTATATATATATAGACTAGGGAATGCCCGTGCCTGAAGGCACGGCGTATACAATATTGAGATTAAAAAAAATAATACAAAATAAAAATTAAATTAAAAAAATACTTTACAATTTAAACAAATTAAATTAAAAGTTAAATATCAAACAATACATACTAGTTAGTGCTATTGCTGTCAATCTAATATAAAAAAAAACAAAATATCAAATACTAATTAGTGCTACTGCTGCAAATAGAAATTAAAATTAAAATACACACCAATTAGTGCTACTGTTACCAATCAAATTATAATTATATAAAAAAAATAAACATTATATTGTCATTCACCAAAAGAGTTTTCTTTTTCCTTTGCCTATAATAAAAAATAAGTAGAATATATTTATAAATTATTTTTAAAATGAAAAGAAAATGTATATACTTACCTCACGAATGCGAATAGTATTAAGGTCACGCTCATCGCGAATAACAACATTAACATTTCTTTCTTGAAGAAATTGAACCTATACATACAAACACGTTAGAGTGATAAATAAAATTTTATATACATAAATAAAAAAATTAGTAAAGGGAATTAATATTACGATTTGATGTAAGTCTCCATCTACCTATAAAGTATGAGAAAAAAAACATTCTATTTGAAGAAAATTAGATATGATAAGTTTTTTTTTTTTAAAAAAAAATAGGTCTTACATTATAAGAGAGGTACTTAAAATTATATGAAAAAGAAAAACTTAGTTGATCAAAAATAGTGATATTATCCATAATTGTTGTTTTTCAACCTAAAAATGTTTAATTCACAATGTCACGTTTGGATTTAATTAGCAATGTCATGGATTTATAAACAATTTTTAAATTTTTAAATGACAAAAGAAATAAGTATTTTAATTATTTAATATAAATATAAATAATAATATTTTAACAGATAACAAAGTCATGTCTATTGTTGGTGTATTTTTCTATTTAAAAAATTTCAATTGTTGTAATCCTTAATTTTTTTAAATAGAAAGCAAAGGCTTTAGGTGTTGAACAAATACATTGGATCATTTACAGTAATAATTAATCTCTTGTGATTTTTTTTCTTTGTTTTTTTATTTTTTATTTAATTAATTTGATACAACCAATCAGTGGTTATGTTGTGTGGCAGTGATCAATTGGCTTTGAATGACTAACTTATTAAGTGACAGGATTAATTAATCTGTTAAAAAATTAAAAGATCACGCCCTAAGTGAGTTAATGAAATTTTTAATGAATATGTGTTCTTTTACCATTAAGTGTTAATGATCAATAAAAATATCATTAAGTGTTAATGATGTTTTTAGCGAAATATTATTTTTTAGAAATTTTCTCATAATATTATGTATATAATTGTTAACATAATTAATTAATTAAAGATTACTGGCACATTCCGTGAGAAACTTCAAGACACATTCCAATTGAAAAAGGTTACTGGCAATTGAAGTGGGAGACAAAGTGAGTGCCTCCTGCCAGCCCTCAAGACTATAATAAGAGAATTATATACATACAATAGATACATACAATACAAACACGCATAATCGCGACATTGAAACCATATACATACAGTAATATACATACAAACACAAACACAGTGATATACAAACACACACAGTGATATACAAACACGGTGATATTGAAACTATATACATACAGTGATATACATACAAACACAAACACAATGATATATAAACACACACTGATGTACAAACACAGTGATATACATACAAACACACACAGTCGCGTATACACACAAACTAAATAAATACTATATACATACAAACACACAATGACTATATACAGTTGCGATGGTCCATGGAGCTTCAGCGGTCGCGGACACACACAGTCGCGATGGAGTTCCAGCGGTTGCGGAATATACATACATAGTGAGGAAAGAAAGATAAGGGATGATATACACATATATATACCTTTGAGCTGGAGGCAATAGTAGTGGCCGGGTAGGGGCGACGATGGTGGGCGGCAGGGGCGACGACGGAGGGGGAAGATGGGATGGAGCGGGGTAGGCGAGGTGTGACGGCAGTGGGCGGCAAGGGCGACAATGCAGGGGCTAAATAACTGAGTTGGGAATGTCCATGCACTTGATATTCATTATAATGTGTAGAATGATACAGGAGGAAGAGAAGTACTACGGCATCCATATACTGATCATAGCATTAACTGCACATACAACACTTGATCAGTTGAGGAAACAAAGAGGATAAGGCAAGTTGGGATGGATTTCCAATTGGCTAAGCCACTGGACCAAGGTCAGCTTATGGAAGCTATTGTATACATCAATAATAGCAAATTAGCAATCAAATAACATACATTGATACTTGATCGTGTTTCTCTCTCGTGTTCCCCCTACCAACCTTGTGCACTTCCTTATGTGCATCTATTAGATGCACTTTATTTTTTTTTTAACTATATTTGGATACCATTTGATCATTTGAACATCTTCCTCATAGCAATAATCATATATATGATCAGACTCAAACACCAAAGTAACCAAAAGGAAAAACAATGCTCTCCTATTTCTGTAAGCCAGTCTCAAATACAAAGGTAGCTTCCACACACGTTCCTGGAGTTCAATTTAAGCTAAAAGCATATAAAAAGCTACTTCGTCTGCTTCTTTGGCTTCACCGGATCCTTTATTTAAGTATCAAAGATTCAACAATAAAAATATTAAATTTTAAATTAAGTTTCCTACTTTGATATTATTATTTGAATAAAGTTTTATACTAAAAATAATATTTGATCATCATAAAAAAGAAGTTTTTATTTCTTTTGAAATTGAATCATCCATGATTTAAAAAAAAATAATTCTAAACAGAGATGTCATGGCCCAAACATAGCCATCAGCAAAAACAGAGGGAAAGGAGGAGTGACAAAAGCAAGTTGAGAGTTCGAGTCTACCAAACTTAAGTAACACTTGACCCAAAAAATCACACAGCGGAAAACAATGCCCACATGCAACATAATTGAAGGGGAAAGATAGGGAAATAGCAATAATAGACACCCAGATCAAGAACTCAGTAAAAGAAATCATAACCCAGCCAAGATCAAATAAACCCAGAACACTAAAACCACAAATTCATAGAAAACTACCGTCCATTAGTACATATGTGAATGTGAGTGTAAGCTAGAAGATGCAGGGATCAAACCTGCCTGTGGCCGAGCCCATTCACATATTTCCGTGATTCGTGGGCTATTTCACGTCCTCGGTGAATTTACTCAGTGAATACCCAAAGAGTAATAGCTGCGAGATTCTCACAGTAAAAAAAAAAAAAAAACAAAGGAAAAAAAAAAAAAGCGTAGAGCATCCATGGAAGCTTACAGGGAAAGTAGAGTTTATTCTGGGGATCCAGACTAAGCCTCCGCCCATCTGGGTTTCCGACGACGTCGCCTCCCTCAGATCTGTCCTCTTTCTCGTCTATGTCCCCTCTCTCAAGAACAGATTGAATTTTGGGCAGAAGAAAAAAGTGAAAAGAATCAAAATGTGTGTGTGTATGTATACTACAAAGATCAAGAAAAGAAACAAAGAACGGAAACAAAATACTGAAACCCACCAGTTGTCGCTTGGGAGTCGGCAACTCGACGGCTGACGGCGGCGGCGACAGTGGGTCGAACTTGTCCATGGCAGCGCTGCCTTTGATGCTGATCGCGGCGACGTCGTGGGTCAGGGATGGGGAAGGCGCCGAGCCAAATCCGAACGCGGGGTCGTGGGAAGAAGAAGAGACCGAAGTGATGAAGGCAACAGTGAGAGTGGTCTCTGATGAAGGAGAGGGGAAAGAAAAGCTGAGATACGGTGAGAGATAGAGATGGAGAGGGAAGGTGGGAGGACAGAGGTGATGGGCGGGAACGGGCGGGAACAAAAATTCATCCAAGTCATTCAGCTCAGCAAAATTGATCTCAGCCGTTAAAATATCTATACAACAAATTGGGGGGAAAAGCCACTAATCTCAGCCATCAAATTTTTACAAAATCTATCTCAACCATCCAAAAATATCCCCCTCACATTTGTCTCTCAATTTCAAAAACCATCATCCCTTATTATATAGATATATTAATCTAATGATAATATATTTGAAGGAGAAAAATTAATAGTGTATATATATATTTTTTAATAATATTATATAATTTATTAATATTTAATGATAAAATTTTACGTTATTTAATATGTCTATTTTCGTCTTTTTATCACGTTCTAATATTTTATTAACTCTTTCAAATCAAACATATAACTATTTACTAATAATTTAAAAATATATTATTTAAATACGTTATCAATTTAAACACTATCCAATTTAAAAATTTAACGGCACATAAAAACTATAATTCAAAACTATCAGCCGGATAGGCCTTAGTCTTGGACACAAAGCCATGTAGCAAGCTTACTGTACTCTGTATGATCGATCCGATAATGGGCTGTAACCCCAAAACATCAGCCCATTAAGTAGACTGCCTGAGTTGCTCCCTTTATCCAGTGGCCCACAGCTATCCATTCCGCTTTAAGTTGGGCTTCAAGCCCATGCGCTAATATCTCTTGCTGCCAAATTGAAGTCTTATCTTTCTTTTTTGCTTTCCCCTTTTTTAACCAAAAAAATTTGATTTCTTAAACAATGTTATTTAAGTAATTCTAGTGTGATAATTTAAATATAATAATTATGTAAAATTTATCTATTTAATTCTTTTAACATAATAACTTGAATGAGTGAACCCCCATATAATTATATTTGATTTTTCATATCAGCATTATTACTTAATATAAATTAAATAATATTATTTAGAAGATTAAAACTCTTTAACCATAACCCTTGATAACGACAATAAAATTACTTATCTTTACGTATCAACTCTCTCTAGACATAACCAAGAGGTCATTTTTTAAAAATATTCAATTTAAACGATCAATTTTTGTCAAAAAAGCGAGCTAGTCAGGCACCCTAATTCCAGCATAAAATAATCTTTTCCTCTAGTAGAGTTTTGATTCTTGATTGGTCATCAAGTCTCATTTGACAAAATAAAAAATAAAAAAAGCACCGTTAATCAAGCCTATATATTTGAAGGTCTATATTAAATCGATCAAAAAGTGCAATTTGATTGAAGACTGTTAAATCAGATACTAATTAATTGAAATTAAAGTAAGAAATTACACATTACACACTAAAGGCAGAGAAAATCTACATTAAAGTTCAATTAGGAAGTAGGTAGTTTGAACTAATCCAGCTTGAAGAGGCATGAAAGAGAAACAGAAACACTGAGACTTTGACTAAGAATGAGAATTAAAAGCCTAATTAATGGATTCCCAGAAACCAAAAACTGATCGCGCGCCATGAAAGCGCATCATTAAGAAATGATTATAATTCTCCAGTAAAGTTGGCGCAATGATGCCTGGAAAACTCGATCTGGCTGTGGCATGCATGTTCCATCCATAAATTCAAAAAACCCTACTGCTTTTCAACTGGCTTTTCGAAAGTGGGTTTGAGTTAGACCAGTCGTCGATAGATCAGTTAATTAATAAAGATTAAAAAAATAAAAAAAAAATGGTGGCCTTAATCATTCTCTAAGGAGCTTTTGAACTTTCCTATCTTTGACTTGAAGCCAAAGAGAACCATTAATATTGTATGTATATGTATATATTATATTCATTGGTTTAAGCTTGCAAAATGATCGAATTTAACTTTTGTCTTCACTGGCTTTGCTTTTGGTCTGAAAAGCAGTGGCTTTTCTCTCTACTAATTAGCAGTTGAAGAATGGATGTATTTAATTTGAAACAAAGAGAGGAAAGCCAAGTACGGAAATTACTTTCAGCTCATCATCATAGCCTTAATTTTGCTTGTTAATTTTTTAATTTATTCATTAAATTAACTTGGAAAGGATTGAGAAAGAATGGCCGGGATGGCTCCTTTTCTTCAATTAACTGGGTAGTAAGTATCATGCCCTAGTCATTGCATTGCATGCTTTCTCCTTTTTTCTTCCTTCCTTTCTTTCTTTTTCATTTTCTCGGGAAAATTGAATTGCTGTCTTGTGAGAAAGTAGAAGGGGAAGGAACTTTGAAAAGCTTCTAAAATTAAGATGGGACAAGCTCGGGAAAGGCTAAAAAGAAGAAGACAGGAGCATTAAGGGTCCCCGAAACCCTAATCGAAATTAACCTCGATCTGCTGTTTCATTCATTCATTAATTAATTTTCTTTGCATCCATCACAATCAATTAATCTTTCTGTTTAACGATCGACTCGTATTATATATATATATATATGTAAGAATTTCTTGGGCATGCATGCATGCATATGGGGCCATTGATCAGTTGTTGTTGAGGCCTTTCGGTGTTTCATAGTCGGCTGGGATTGGTCCACACTTGACCATCTGCTGGCCGCCTAAAAATGGTTTGGATTTTTCAAAAGGATAAACTCACAAAAATGGATTATATATACCCATCATGATGGTGGTAGCTCAGCTGTTAGGGAGACACTCTTCGTGAATGAATTATAATATTTTCAAATATAAATTTGCATGTTTACGGTAATAGATCTCACAAAAATACAAAGCGAGTGTAAAGATTAATGTTATATATATATACTGTGATGGAACTAAACTAATTGGCTTGCCTTTATAGAAAATAAATATATATATATATATATATATATATGTATATAACCCAAACTAGACGTTTTCTAGTGAGGAAAGGTACGTTCTTATGGTTACTAGCTAGCTAGTCACTCTACTTCTCTTTTTCCTAACAAAAACAAAATATGTCTAAACATGTCCATCAAAGCATAAACATCAATATTGTAGAACAATAGACATCATTGAAAGAGAACTCAAGGATATATATATATATATATATATATATATAGTTTTAATTTTGAAGACTATACTAACTAGATGCATTATCTTCTATGGAGGTTTATATGTGATGAGGAGAAGTCTCAATCAAAGTGACGAGTTTGGCCTAAAGAATTGGGATCAAATCAAATTAATCCAAAGCCTTATAAGCCATGTCACTTGTAATTGGCTGGTCAATCCACTGAGTCCAAGATCCAACTGTCCACATGGGGCAATCTTAACCATACATTAGGCCAACACTCAATTGCCCACGTGGCATAATCATGATCCTTCATTAGCTAGTCATTTGTGTGTCTATTTATTTAAGAGCTAAAATTCTTAAGAGGCAAAGACTTTTATCATTACATATTACGTACTGATTGTATAATTATTACATTTTTTAAGTTTAAGCGACTAATTTGATCATTAGAGAGTTGAGTGTACGATCGACCCCTCCCCTACTCTTGCAGGTTGAGCTCGAGAAAAACTAAACATATCTAAAGATCAGAAAAAATCAATCACGGATATAAAAACTAGATAGATCAAGAGTGTGATTGGGTTTGAAACATCATCAATATATATAATCTTGTTTCTTCTTCTTTCTATTTTGCCTTTTAATTTCTATTTTTATATATTCTTTTTTGCTGAGGATATTTTTTTATTTTTTTAATATTCATTTGGTTCTCTAAAAATTAATTAGTATGAAGGAACAGGCAATCAAGTATCCATGCTTTGGGATGACTCTTCCATCAATATATTAAATATTTTCCCTTTGTTTAAGGCCATTGACTGAGCTTTATATATATAAAACACACTTAGCTTCCCTAATCTCTCGAGACAAACCTAATTAATAATCTTCTTTTAGTAATGCTGATTATTTTACTCACTTACCCTAACTTGGTCATCAGAACATATATATATATATATAGGGTACGGATCCACGTTGTCACCTTTATAACTATATATTAATTAATCAACCAATCTTCATACAAATTTAGAAGGGTTATCCAATAACGCATGACATGTCTAATTACGCATCTTTATCTAGCAATATAAATTAATTAATTAAAATTTGGTTACATCATTATTGTAAATATTTAGATTTGAGTTCAAGTCCACAAACTCTAAAATCAAATTTCCAAAAATAAAAGAATTTAAAATACAAATAATATAAATTAGGCTAAAGGCATACTCAACCCCTCACTTTTCACCATTTAATCATTTTACCCTTTTAACTTAGACAATGACCTATTAGCCCCCTCAATTCCCAATTTTAAACATATTATGTACCTCAATTACTAATTTTATAATAACTACATATCTTAGTGCAACAAGCATTGCGCGTGAGTTACACATAGGGTCTGATGTGAGCCTTACATTGACCAAGCCAATGGAAGTGTGCCAAGTGTCTCGATCTGCAAGAGATGAAGAGGGCCGACGGCTGGTGACGGAGGATAACAGCCTGAAATGACAGAGAGATAGTGAGAGTGAGAGATACAGACAGAGAGAAAGCGAGAGATACAGACAGAGAGAGAGCGAGAGCGAGAGAGAGGCAGAGAGAGGAAGAAGACAACTGCAGAAGAGGAAAACGACCACCTGCCCCCCGACCCCAATCGACGCCCAACGCCCATATCTGCCCGTGACCCACCTTTCACGCCGCCTCCTACCCCAATTGACGTCATTGCCCAAATTTGCCCCCTCATACGTGGACGCTGCTATTGACAGCCCCCCAACCTCGATCAACGCCTCCGACGCTGCTGGCGACCACCGACAGAGAGAGCGAAAGGGAGAGAAAGACAGTGAATGGGAGGAGAGAAGCAGCGAGCGGGATGAGAGAGGCAGTGAGCGGAAAGTCGCTGGAGACAAGAAAGTCTAGAAAAGAGGAAGAAGGAAAAAGGAGGTGATGTGTTACACGAATCTCAATCGCGTGTCTAATACACCCATTGCCCCAAGTGTCTATAAGATTCAAAATTAGAAGTTGAAGGGGCTACTAGATCCTTGTTTAAGTTAAAATGGCAAAATGATTAAATGGTGAAAGGTCGCTGGGTATCCTTTTAGCCATATAAATTATATCATTTAAAATCATTCTATTCAAACCCACAACTTAAATTAAATTACTTTTGTGCTCGGATTGTATGACCGAAAGGCCTAATAAACTATGGATACCTATACCTAGAGCTAAATTTAATATAATATACTTAATATAATAATAATAATAATAATAATTTTGAAACATGTTTTTGATTTAATATATGTATATTTGTACATAAGGGACACAACAGGCATGCATGCATGGATGCCGCCATTTTGGACCGTCGTGATGGCTTCCACCACCTAAAGACATGCATCTTTCATCACCCACTGAATTCCCCAATTCAGTGTGAGGCGAGAGTGTGGCATGTGATGTCTCAATATAATTTAAGAAACCAAGTGAATTACCATAACTTTTTCCCTCCTCGACGCCCATAACCTTAATAATAATAACTATTAAAAATAATCTTAGAGACCAACCTCCATTCCCCTTAATCCATGCCTCAATTAAAGCTAATCCATGCATGCTTCCATCAACGCCTGTGTTAGTGCCCTTTATATAAATATAACTGATTTCGATTGATGAGTCTTATTGCATCTATCTTTGATAAAGACAACAAACAAAGGTAGAATAAGTGAGGTATAGCAACTCTCCTAAACGTGATTATAAAGATTCTCTGTTATTAAAAAAATATTCGTTCTGAAAGTTCGAGAGCATGTCACTGTTTTATAATTTTTGTGTACTTTAATGTTGTCCAAATCAAGCGGTTTTCTTTGCATTCGGTTGATGAAATTTGGAATGGAAAGAGAGCGGAGGTGATGGTAACAGAAGAAGCTGCCGACAGGATTGACTTGGCCTATCTTTTGGTGCTTTTTTATGGTAATAGTTTCCAAATAAAGCATAAATCATATCCAACCTTGACCAACAAAACGGTAATAACTGTCAGGTTTTCCTTTGTTTAATTAAGACAAGACCCGTTGCTCATATATATGTGTGTATATTTGTCAACATTCTATTAGCTTTGGTGGGGTCACAAGTTTTTGAGTCACAATTAAGAATTTATAGACAAATTCTATCCAAAATGAACATATAACAACTGCCAGCAAAATCGAAGAGCAATAAGTCATCTTCTTGGGATCAAACTGGATTATGTTTGGATCGAGCAAATTTGGTGAGGCATTTGCCTCCGAAAGGAATGTGAATATGAATATGAAGAATGAGAGCAAAAGTGAGGGAGAAGACAAATCGATCCTGCATCATAAGATTGGGTCAAAAAGGCTCAGATCGGGACGAGCAAGGATTCCAATCCCTATAAATTAGGCTTTTGCAGGCAAATGTAGGGGTACCCTTTTCTTCTCTTCCACCACCCTCTACATGATGATGACATGGCACCCACTATTTGGGTTAGGGTTCCACGTATTTCACCTACTATCTATTTTTCTATCAATAAGTTTTCACCAAAGTAATATGAGAGTGATATTTTTATAAGTGGGACGAGCATGAGGTCTTGATGATGTGTGTGGAGGACAGGGTGGTGTAGTTTAGGGTTTGGCCCCCTCAAAGTTGAAGAAATGGCCATTATGGATGATGGTGTTGAAATGTAGTGATATTAAATGTTAGCTGGTCCTCGTGAATAGTTTAAATATTGTTGTGAATCAAAATTTGTTACTTACTCATTAAAAGAACTTGTAAGTAAAGACAGAAAAATTGTCTGAAAATATCCCTGGAAAGGCATAGATGTTTATATTATAGAAGAAATTTCACAAAGTAGCATGGAAGAGAACTTTGGATCATGCCTTTGCATACTTTTGTGTAGCTATTATCTTAGAAAAAAAAGAAAAGAAAAGAAATGTTAGACACTGAGAGGAAACTTGTCTTTATCATATATACGTGACCTAAATATTGTACTGTAATTTGCATACCAATGCGGATGTTCACAAGTCCTTGTGAGTAATTATAAAAGAAATGTTGAGGTGCCTTTTAATGGTGGATCAATTGAATTTGAGCCTACAAGAGGGAGGGAATTAAGAGGGAAGGGCATCCATTTAGCTGCAGAAATTTCCAAGCACTTGTTGCCAAATCACTTGTGCATCTATTGGGACCATTCTTATCCTTCCAAACAGTCTGAAAAAAAAAAAATATATATATATATATATATATGTACTGCAGGCAGAAAAAGGGTCCCTTCATCTAAGCTGTTTTATTTTACTTACTTTTAAAAAATTACTTTCAGGGAATTATATATATATATATATATATATCCATGTTCCATAGCCCTTTAAAAGGAATTAAAATGTTGTCTAAAAGTTGCACTCATCACATTCTGCAGTGATGCATGGAAAGAACTAGCAAATATTGAACATTTTCATGGCATCCAAACAGCAGCTGCAGGAATGATGATTTTCTGGGTCATGAATTCAGCTTTCCCAATGGAAAACAAAATTATAAACAGAAGAACATTATTGCGAAAGTGTGTTTAAACCTGCTATCCACAAGTGAAAAGCCTTCTATGCTTTTGATGATTCTCATTTTACTTTAATTAATATTGGATGCTACCAAGAGTAGCAGTTGTTGGTATATGTATATATATATATATATATATATATATATATATATGTATATTAGTTTTTTCAAAATATGCTTTAATCTAATCGATATCGTTTATAAGTTCTCGGGTTTAAATATATAGTTAAAACTAGGGGTGAGCATTCAGTTATAACCGAACCGAACCGCCCGATTTTAGCTAACCGAACCGAACCGATCTTAAACAAATAACCGAACAGAACCGAATCAAACTACTATACTAACCGAAGTAACCGAAACCGAACTAGCCGATTTTAAATTTAAACTAACCGAACCAAAAACCGAACCGAAAATCTACCCAAAAACTGACTACCATATGATCGAACATATAGGAGAAATGCATGGAGTTGGACACAAAATAAGATTAAATGAACATGATAAGAGAAACAAAAACAAGAAAAAATGGTAGCTCAAGATTGTACCGATGGCCGATGAAGAAGCACAAATCTGGAGATGAAACTAACCTCAAGGTTGCAGCGAGAAAGAAGAATAGCAGTTAGCTGCTCGATCCAGAGATGAACGCCAAGCAGCAGATCTGGGGTGAGCGTTAGGAACATAGGGTTTCAAGGTGAGGCAGCCTCTCAGTTGGGAGTCCGTATTCAGATGCAGAGGTCGACGGTGGCGTCGGCGTCGGCAACTCGAAGGGAGACAAAGGGCCGAAGACGAAGGGCCAACCAGTCGGCCCTCCGTCTCCGAATCTTCGACCTCTCTGACTTTTCCTTCTTCGTCTCTCCGACCTTCGTCTTCGTCTCCGAGGGTTAGTGGTCTGACCTTCGTCTTCGTCTCCAAGAGATAGTGGCGGTGACGGCAACTGTGGATGGCAGTGGGGGGTGATCGACAGAAAAGAAGGAGATTTCTCTCTTGTAAGGGTGGGGTACGGCTGAAATAAAGAAGAAGATGAACTAACCGCGAGGGGGGGTGGGTTTGGGGTTTTTGGGGGACCGCGCTAGGGGCGTGGGTTTGCTGACGGGCGCTAGGGTGGGGGGGGCGGTTCGGTTTTTCTGATTAATTCGATTTTTTCGGTTAAAATAGTGAAATAACCGAACCGATAAAATTAACCGAATTTTTTTTAAAAATTAACCGAACTGATAAATAATCTTTTAATAATCGAACCGAACCGACCAATTCGGTCGGTTCGGTTCGGTTAGTTCGGTCTAACCGAACTAATGCACACCCCTAGTTAAAACACGACTTCTTTTTAACTCTTATAAGGCGAGAATTTTGCGCAATAAAAAATATTATTATAAAAAGAATTAATTGTCATATATATATATATGTATATATGTATTTATGTATGGGACATACACTTGGTTTGAGAATGGGACACAAGAAGAAATGCTGCTTTAGAAGAGGGGGGAGACAGCCACTCCTTGTAATGTTCCAACTTTAAGAAACCATGGGAGGTCTACGGATGGCAAGGGTCCCAAATTTGGGGCAGCAGAAATGGGTAAATTGGCACATGTCATGTCATTGCTAGGGGCAATCCGAAAGAAAGCAACCTCAACGTTTGATTGGAGGAAATTGGGCGAATCACAATTAGGGTCGATGACTTTAATTAGGTGTTGCCTTGATGGTAAAAAATCTTTCCAAGTACTTGGAGTTCAAATTTCTTTGTTTTTTTTAAAAAAAAAACCCCGAATTCTGGTATGAGGGTTCACGTACGTAATTAATTATGTGATGCATATATATAATTTGGGGTCGTTATCGTAGGACGCTGAAGAGTAGGACAGTTTGGGGTGGGGGTTGAGGGGATGGGGCCAAGTGTCATGCAAGGATGTGGAGGGCACTTACGCCCATATGGCCAAAGGGTAAGGGACAAGGGAGGGGGCTCTCCTAGAGTGGGGTGAGCAGCCTTTACCACAAGCTTGCTGCATGTATCATAGTGCATTTCAGAATAGGAAGTTTTAATGATGACTTCATGTCTTTTCTATTGTCCACCACAATAATTCTAGCGCCCAATCATAAGCTTCCACTTTTGCCCTCCAAATTTGAGTCCCTTCTTCATATTATTCTCATAAATTTTGCCAAATAGTTGGGGCTGTGTTTTCTTTGATCATTCGAACCAAATTTTGATTATAACAATTAATTCAAGATTGCTAGAATATTAGCAAAAGTTTATTCACCATATTGAATTGTTAATCATAATTGCATTTAAAAGTCTTGGTCTTATACACACACAAATAATTTTGTCTATTACTTTTACTATACTTTTCTTAAAACGAATAGACTTGAATTGTATAGAAATATATGAATTATTAACTACCACGTATTGTGATTAACAAGTTTAACACATAAAACGGACCTGTTTATTAATTGTCAATATTTTTTAATTATTTTCCTAAAATGTTAATCAAAAATTATTTTTATTGTTGTTTGAACACAATAATAAATTTATTAACATAAAATATCATCATTAAAACACTTGAACTCTATAAGAAAGAAAATAATCAGACGACTCAGAACAGTCATTGTGTAAGTACTCTGATGTTTAAGTTAAACATTAAAAACTTGAATACAGTATTAAAATCAGTATAAGAGGTGTACTTTTTTTGGAATGAGAACTCATTTATAGAGGAGTATGGAGTTTTATAATAAGTCACCATGATATTCCAAGATTTATTAGAATTAGCATTCTTTTAGATAATATCTATCATTTTCACATGACTTTCGGAGAGATCTGTAGATGTCGGAGTTATCTTGTTTACGCTTTAATTTAAGACCTCCCAATCAAAAGGAAAATTTAAAAGACAAACTCTAGGATGGAGCTTGATTACAATTTCTAGGGGACACTAATAGTCTCCCGGTATAAGTCTCAGGGAGACCAATACCTTTGGTTTCTTGGGAGACCATTATGGTCTCCTAACCTTTTGATCTAGGTCTCATGGTGTAATATCCTCGAAAGACCTTAAGGGTATAAATGGTATTTGATGAAGGGTATAACTGAAATTTTTGAAAAGAAGAGATTATAGGGTACACTATCGCAGTCTTAAGCAACTGAATCGGTCGAAGGGAGTACCCCGGACCCTAGATACTTAAGGAAAATATAATAGTATCGACGAGTAATTTAAGGCATGATTTTAGGTATCAAAAGAAATTAGATTGGGAAAGGTTTTCGGTAGAACTGTCGACCAAGTTAAGAAAATCGAATCGACGTAGGGAATATCCGAAAAGTCAACGGAGTGTCTTGAAAACTTAGATTTCGTATATGAAACAACCCTTAAGCGATTTCGGGCGGAATTGAACGAAAATAGGGTCAAAACAATCAACCAGGTCTAAGTGTAATTTTCTAATTTTGCCCAAATGAGGTCAAAAGGTTAATTTTTTGAGAATTTTGAGGGTTAAATGAAGCATACAAAACTTGTGGGCCTTAGTAGTATTGTTAGAAAGATCAGGGGCTTAAGGAAATTGGCAAAATCAATATGGGAAGAAATTAGGGGCTAAAATGTAATTTATCAAACCTGTAGTGTGAACACAACAACCAAAAACGGCCCCCACATTTCACCTCACATGGAGGCTATTTTCGATGATGGGACGACTGAGGGAGGTTCGGGGGAGGTCGTATATGTCGTGGGTTGGCTTAGGGGCCAAGGTTTATCCTCTGATTGGTTGAAGAATGGCCGATTTTCACCTATAAATAGCTAGGGTTTTGGCCGAAAGTTTACACTCAAATTGCTCACGATTGAGGGTGAATCGAAGGTAAGGGATAGAGGGCTTTTGATCCTTGCATCTAGGGGAGAAAATCTGGAGAGTTTGGTGCGCATTGGAGTAGGTTTTAAGTGGGTTTGAAGCTCGGTCGGAACACGCATGGTGGTCCGCCTCCACCGACCTGTAACTGCCCATTAAGGGGCCTTTTCGGTGTCCTTTCGGCCGGAGATTGGTGGTGTTGGGATCGACTGGTTGAGGGCTTCAAGAGGGTACCCTCAAATCGGTCATCGGAACCATCGCCAGTGGCTAGAAATCGAAGAAGAGTGTGGCGCATGAGTTGCACGCATCACACTTCATGTGCAGGGCGTTTGTGGAAAGGGCAAATCCAGTATTTTCTCTTAGTATTTTAATAAATTATTTTAGGAATTATCATGTTGAAACATTTGGAAAAAAATTTGAGAAGATAATTAATTTTGAATTATCGAGGTGAAAATTAGGAGAAAAATTGAGAAAATTATGAAAAATTGAGAAAAAAAATGGATTTTGATACTCTTTAATTAAATATGGTGTTTAGGGAGTGTCATGGCTCGAGGTTGTCCAGGTGTTTGTGATTTGGCACTCAAATCGAGGTAATGCATGTGGACCGAGGCATTCCGAATACATTCAAATGTGAGTGATTCGATTCCAATCTTACCCATTATCTTGAAAATGGTTTGGTGTGTGTGTAATGGGTTCAGGTGAGCAGTTCTACCCTCCCGACCGAGCTTAAGTTGCATGTGTTTGAACCAGTTTCGACGAGCAATTATACCCTCCAGAATTTGGGTTATATCGTGTTAGCATTTTACTTATGTACTTATGGCATCATATGCATATTGAACATGTGGTATATTGCATAAATTGTTTTTACTTGTAAAAGAGTAGGTGCATGGCGTGTGATTTTTCATATAATCAGGGTATTGATTTTCGTGTCGTTGTTATGTTCGTGGGGGACGGGATCGGGTCTTCTTAAGAATAGGGCAAGGTTAATCCTAATGATCGAGTGACACGATACGACATCCAAGGATTAAGTATATCCTGGCAAGATCAACCCCAAAGGTGTGTGGAATGGATTTTTCACAAAAGATTGAGTGTGTCAGGGAGATTTTTTAAGTTAGACGTGTTGCATGTCGTTGTTATCTATATGTGCCATGCTCATATGTTTTTCATGCATTCAATAAACTGTTTCATGCCATCACTTAGATGTTTTATCATCTAATCTAAGTTATACCCCTAGAACATTGAACGTTTCAACCAGGGACTACTACGAGGGCAAGAACGTGGCCAGTTGAGGGCCAATGATGTTTAGTATGATAGTCGTTGTACCACTTTGGAGATGTTAGTATTTATTTTAGTATATGTATGAACGGTGTATGATAATGTTGTTATCATTTGGCAATTTTGTAATACGTATTTCAGTGTGAGAGCACTTTGTATGGAACTCGTGGTAGGCCACAATATTTTGATGTTATTTAATCCACTGCGTTATACTATGTCTCGTTTAGTTTAAGATTACTGATCTTATTAGTTAAACGAGTAAGACTAGGGCTCTCGAGATTTTTATCAGTATGTGAAAATTGTTCTTGAAGCATCACAAGTGATGAATTTGGAAAAAAAAAAAAATTTAAGAATTACCTTATTATGACGCGCCCGTATAAGATAGGGTGTTACACATGACTTTTGATTTCTAAGACATCTAGGTTGAAAATGGCCTTTCAACCATTTTGTGTGTTTTCAATTTTATGAAGATTGTAAATTTATTCATTTCAACAATATATATATATATATGTATATATATATAGCCCATCATTTTTCGGCTTTGTTTGGCTAGGCAGTTTAATCACTTATAAGTTAGTGTCATTGCTTTTAAGCTACCCAACTTATTTATTTTAAGTGTTTGGTTTGAACAAAGAGTGTGTATATATATATATATATATATAACTTAAACGCTCATACATTAGTGTTTTGAAAAGCTTCCCTCTCCCAACTTTTGCAAAACATTGCTATCAAATAAGCTACATTGACTGAGTAAATGATCATTTTACCCTTAATCTTTTGAGTAATTTTTAGCCATTGTCCTTCTTTTTCAACTCGTTGTCTCTCGCCCACCCTTGTCACCCCGACCATCTGCCATCACCCATGTCTCCTCTGTCATCATCCGTTTGTCCATCGCCTCTATTAGCTGTTGTTCGTCGTCGTCCCCACCCCCACTGTCCGTCTGTTCATCGCCACCATCAATCATTTCCCATCGTCGTCCATCCATCCGTCCATCTCCTTCATTGTTGTCTATGTATACATACATATATATATAATAGTGTGTATATATATAACAATAATATTTGTATATATATTATATTTTTTTATTATTCAATAACATATTTATTTTCGTCTTATTATCACATTCTAATTGTTTATCAATTTTTTCAAATCACACACATAACTATTAACTAATAGTTTAAAAGTATATTTATTCAAATATATTATCAATTTAAATGAAATTTAACTTAAATGCTTTAAACAACTTAAATACACCCTAATTTAAAAACTTCAAAAAGAAACCCCCAGCCAAACGAAGTCTACGTCTTGTTATTACACGAAGTTGCACACGTGTACAATTAATAATAATCCAGCGTTTTAATTTCACTGCTCGTTCACCCTCCCAGCATCGTCAATTAACAATTTTATAATTAAATGTCACTCAGTCGCCTAATAAGCCAACAAAGCAGAATTAACACGCTTTGGTTAACGTGACACCATTTTCCCGCGCCGCGCCCACACACACAAAAACATGCTGCGCTATGGACGCGCGTGCAAGCAAGCATGCGTGTGTGTACGAATGTAATTTACAATTACGTCCTTAATGCTAATTAATTAATTAGGAAGTGGTGATTACAATTTGCAAGTTTATTATAATAATAATAATATCAAAATTCAGGGAATGGGCGTAATGAAGAGCAAGGATTAATTAAAAGGAAGATAGGGCCAGAAAGGCCAATACTTGGGGATTGGGGATGTTTAAACTTTAAACAATTATTATTCATTAATTAATGTAACACACAATAATTTAGTGTTTGGTGGCATGAGCTGATCAGTTCCTGCAACCTAGGCTGCTAAATTGGGCATTAAAGCACGATCCAATTTTAAAAAATTTGGGGGGTTTCCGATTATGAGATTAGTGGAAAGCAATCCGTACGGATAAATAATATTTTTGTCTCACACGACGTCTTCATAATAATAGTTTTTTTTTTTAAGTATAATATGTAGTAGTATTTATTAAACATATTTATGAGTTTAATAATGATTATATATTCCATTGTTATAAAAAAAAGATGTGACAGTTGCATTTTTATAAAAATAAATTTTACTTAATTTTTTTTTGTCCTCACGTTTGTAGTGTGCTCGTATTCGATTCTTAGTTACTACAAACTTTCTGATTTATCTTCTTTATTATCTCTTGAGACTAAGTTGTAGGAGCGCTCACAAAAGAACGTCATCTGAAGTTTTACTTAAATTTTATTATGACTTTTAAATCTCTTTTTTAACTACTTTTCTTGTTAGGTTAGAGTTTTCATTCGGTTCAATTTAGTTATTTTTAAATGAATTTTTTTTGTTGAATATAAAGGCAATAATGATCAATGTCATTCTATGTAAAAAAAATATATATATTTTTTAAAAATTAAAAGCGATAGACAAACACATCTACATACATAATAAGAATAAGGTTATATTTTTAAAATTACGTATAAAAATGACGATTTCTGGCTTGTGGGTGGGAGAGTAGGGAAAATGGGGAGGACTGGAGGGGCAGGGCAATGAAGTAGGGGGGGAGGATGGGGATGGGGGACAGCATGCTTGGCGAAGGGCGTGGGGGGAGATGGGGATGGGGGGGGGAGGGTGAGGGAATGGCGTGTAAAAAAATAAAAATAAAATGTTTCCTATGAATACAACAACTGTGTCTAGGCAGGGAGGGTGGGTGAGGGCACAATCTCAATACCCCCCATTACCCACATGTTTCTTTATTCAATTTTCTCGCTCTCTGCGTCTCTCCAAACAGGGCTTTATGGCATCCTTTTGATGGTCTGAATTCCAGCCCTATGCACCCATACATTGTTTGTGCATGTGTGCAAAGCAAGCCCTCCCTCTGTGTGTTGTGTCCCTACTACCGATGATGTGATATATTATTTAGAAGCAGTAGCCTGCACCCTCAAGACTTGGATCTGAATTCACGGAAGAGTCAAGTGGCGATTGGGTGCTGTGCTGCCGTTGAGCTAGCTAGACGACTCATTCCACCAACCTGGTACACCTTTAGCGTCACTTCTATCATCTCCACACTACCATTTATAGGATCCTTTTATCATTGAAGGGACTAATCTTATCTAGTTTGCTCATATCTATTTTTGGTTAAAAGGTCGTGATACCATTGCCATCATTCTAGGTCTTAAAATTCTCCATTTTCCGATAATTACAATTACACCGCTTAAACGTTAGTCTCCAAGTTCTTAATTATTCTAACCGTTTGATAAAATTTTTTTAGAAAGTTCGGTCTGAGTTTGTTTACATAATCCGAACTCGTAATTTAGTGATAAAAGAGTTTGAAACTATCATTTTATAAGTTTAATTTGAGATGAAATTAAACTTTTTGGGATAAATCACATTAAAGATCACAAAACTTTGGTTTCTTTTTCAATTTGATCACTAAACTTCAATTCTTTGCAAAGTGATCACAAAACTTTAAAATATTTTATAATATGATCACTAAAATAATTTTTGAACAATTTCTAGTCAAAATTGCTGACGTGGCAATGGCCACATCATTGCCACGTCAGCTCCACATCATCATCACGTCAGTAATTTTGGCTAACAACCATAAAAAAATTACTTTAGTGACCACATTACAAAATATTTTAAAGTTTTGTGATCACTTTGTAAGGAATTAAAGTTTAGTGATCAAACTGAAAAAGATACTAAAATTTTGTGACATTTGATGTGATTTACCTGAACTTTTTGTTTTCAAATAAAAAGGATCATTTTCTAAATTGATTCACCAATTGCGGCCTTTTCCAATCAAATTCTACTTTTCAACGTCTCCCTTACCCTCAAGAAATGAAATTCCAAGAATATCCTCAGCAGTATAACAGAATGAGGAAACATCCAGTGCTACAGGCGTGCCTCAATTTCTCAACGGTTTTGGCATCTCACTGCTATATATATTTATTGTGTATATATCTATATTATTATATAAGCAATGAGGGTATTTTGGTATTATGTTAATATTATCTTTTAAATATTTTATTTTATTGAAGAAATAAAATATTTTTTGGGTGTCTTATTATTTTAAATAAAGTTTATTATTATTATGGTTTCTATTTTATTGAATATAATAATACATTCATGAATAATTAATAACAGTGTGTTTTTAAATTAAGGAATAAAATGTAATAAATTAAATAGGTTATAAAAATTCCGGCAAGGACCATCATAACCTTTAATGCGGGTGTCTTTGTGCGGGCGATTCTCACGTGCGAGGATAGAAGCGTGCGAAGCTCTCACGCGGCAAAACTACTGTATATATGGGCGATCGAGGCCGCACCAATCAAAAACATCGCAGCGCAAGTTGATGCTTTGTAATTTAGCGCCTGTAAACGCCACTGTATATCCACCACCGTATTTGCACATTCCATCCGTTCCATCTCTCTCTCTCTCTCTCTCTCTCTATATATATATATACATACATACATAAACACACACACATTTATAGCAACATTTAGCCAGAGTTGATAGAGAAGAAGAGGCTGCCAGATTCTCGCTTTTTCTCAGCCATTTGTAGTTTGTCCAAAAGCTCAGAGATATATAAAAGAGACAAAAATAAAAAGAAGGCGGCAATGGAGAGAGAGAGCGAAGCGAAGCAATCCAGGTTCAAGAGGATTTGTGTTTTCTGTGGCAGTAGCCAGGGCAAGAAGAGCAGCTACCAGGATGCCGCTATTGAGCTTGGCCAGGAACTGGTATTGCTTTCTTCACGTATAATCAATGGCCGTTTATATGTCTTCGTTTCTGTGATATCTATTCATTTGGTTTGTTGATGGATGAACCCTTGTTCTCTGACATGGGTTTTATCAGGAATGTGTCTCTTTTGATTTTCTCCGTCTGGTTCCATCTGGGTTCTGCTTTTGTTTTACAAGTTTTCGTTGAAGGATTCAAATGGGACAGTATTGTTGCTTTCTCTTTGGGTGTGGATGTTTACTCTTTGTTTCTCTTCTGTCTGTTGTATGGAAAGGAATATATGTATATATATATATATGTAGGTAAGTACTTGGAAATGCCACTGTTGAAGGTCTAATGAGGAATCTGCATTTTACCTTTTTCTCTTTTGTCATTTCCATTAGGGTCTAGTTCATTCAGATGGGCCTTTTGGTTTTTGATTTACAAACCCTCTCTTTGCTCTGCTTTGAAGGTGTCCAGAAACATCGATCTGGTTTATGGAGGTGGCAGCATAGGCCTAATGGGCTTGGTTTCACAGGCTGTTCATGATGGTGGCCGCCATGTCATTGGGTGAGCTTTCTTCTCTTCCACTCCTCCAATTTTGGCCCAATAAATCTAAACCTAAATTTGGAAAAAAAGGAATAAAAAGGAAAACAATAAAGAAATCATTAATTAGCAAGATCAATGAGTTGGGTCTGAGGTGGTTGTTGATTTTGTTCCCTATTCCGACTAATTTTGTCATGTTATTGTCTCTCACCTCAGGGTTATTCCCAAGACGCTCATGCCTCGAGAGGTATGTCTCCTACAATCATAAAAGTCTCAACCCTTTTTCTGTTTAAACTAAAAGGAATTACAGTGAAAACCCCACTAATCTACTGTTTCTTCTTTTTCTATCTTTCCATGGATCTGTTTTTTTATTTTTTGTGGGCTATGCTCTAGTACTAGTTCCATCCTTAAATTTCATTTTATTTTTACTTTTGCTGTAGATTGTTGTCTTTTTCTTTCTTCTTCTTCTTATATCCCCCTGGTTTTGTTTGGTTCTTAAGATCTGTTTCTTTCCTGGTCCTTTCTTACAACTATTCTGAACATCTTATCCAAAGGACCACTTTGGTGTTTGGCATTTCACCACTTGTATACATTTTTGGGTTTCATATGATCTATTCTGATTTACCCCTCTTCTGTTCCATCTTTATTCATCAATTCAGCCAGTATCCTTTCTCCTTGTTTTTTTCTCCTTGGCATCACTTGATATACAAATTCTGTATAAGCCTCTTTATAGGTGCTGACTCAAGGATTTTGGACTAAATGCACCATTACTGCAATAGTCATCATTACTTCACTGCACAAGTGCACAACAATCCATTCAAATTCCCAGCCTCCCTCCCTCTCTCTCTCTCTCTCTCTCTCTAAAGATTTCTTTAGATTTCAGTTTTTTAACATTTTTGGCTTTCTGGGTCTTGGTACCTTTCTGCAGTTAACTGGTGTAACAGTGGGGGAAGTGAAGGCAGTGGCAGGTATGCACCAAAGAAAAGCTGAGATGGCTAAGCACTCAGATGCTTTTATTGCCTTACCAGGTTAGTATAAGCCCTGGAAAAGTTCTCAACTTTGCACTAAACTTCTTAGGCAAATCCATGGTAGCAGAACACTCTCAGGTGCTTTTATTTTTCTAATTCTAGTATCAGAGATTGACCATATCTCCCTTGTTTTGGCTTGTATGGTATTGCAAGAAGCCCCCCAGTCATTGTGTGTAGTTCTATATGGCTTGGTCTCAGTTGCTGGTTGTAAGAAAGTAACATCAGAAAGAGAAAGTTGGAGCTGGCACTAACTTTAACTAGATCAGATTCGTTCTCACTGCCTTAGCTTGTTCCTTAAGAAACTGCACTCTACATGTTTGGAACAAGTTGTGAAAGAAGAAATATGTACTTGTTTCTGTGTTTAGAAAACAGTAACTGATCCTAGGGATAGGAATATAATAAGCAAACTCTTTTTCGCCTTATATCCAATGATGTTCATATTACAGAAGACAAATGGAAAAGGATAGCTCCTATCCTATGCCTATTGTGTGAAGTCTATAAATGATCACCACTCTGAAACATTTTCTCACCAACCCCAAGGCACATGATTAGAGCCCTCCTTTCAAACCCTACTTTGTTGACCTATCAACATCTTTCACTGAAAATTAGAGCTTCTGATCCTGAATACCTCCCTCAGTTGCTTACCTTGTTTGTTTTTTTCCTCCTTTTATATAGTAATAGCTTCTGATAGAAAGCAACTTACCCCCCCCCCCCCCATATGTAAGGGTAAAGAGGGGAGGAGATAGTTACTATTTTATCAGATAGTTTTAGGCACCAGTTCTTGCACCCAACAAGGAGTCATGGTCAACCCGCTAGTTTCCATTCTTTAGTGCCCAAACAATTCCAAAGATGATGAAAACCTGTAGGGGCATACCAGAATTGATAGGCTGCAACTAAACCGGTGCCTCAATTCTCAACATGGAAAGGCTTAGAATAAATTATGGTATATTGTTATATAGCAGTGTGGAAGACATTATGACCTGAATAGGCTGCCAGAAGATTACTGCCCCCAGTTCTAACAGAGAATGGGGACAATAAATGCCAAGTTTTGAAAATATAAAAAGTCAGGGCATAATACTGTTGGTCTAACATCTTCAATGCCATGAGACTATGATGACCATCAGATGGTAATCATTCTTAATCAAAGTAAATCTGGCCTAACCATCAAATGATTGAACAGTCAGCGAAAGGATATGTGTTTGTAAACAATTTCATGCTCTAGTAACTCTGTTTTGTTAATTCAATAAAGCCTTATGCTGACAGTTTTAGCCCATTAAATGTTCCTGTCCTCATATTCCATTGGATCTTCCTTGGAATTATCCTCTTCCCCCATGCTTCTCCTTGACCTCCCTCTTCTTTTTTTTTTTTCCGCCTTCCCTTCCCCTTTGTATTTCTTCAAGAAACTAATATCCCCAACCATCTTTACTATTTCTCTTATGTACTGTAAATGCTCTGCCTCTGTCATGACCATAAGGTTGGGTCCCCTACTAGTCATTAGCAATGGTTGAGTCGTGGACAAGTTTGCTAGACCCTTGCTCCATGGATACAATGTATACTGTCAGTGCATCAGAAGATTCTATCGAAATCTGGTAAGTCCCAAAAGATGTGAAGCCTAAGCTCTGATACGAACTTGGTCACGGCCCCTACAATCAGGTCGTGACAACCACCACTCTTAACGTGGAGTTCTCTAACGCAACCAATCTTGTAGCTCTAGTTTAAGGAAGTTTAGAGCATTTATCTCTTGCCAATCGGTTAATAGACTTGATTGATAAGTTACGATTGCTGAGCCAACTTCAGGTCATCTGAATATCAGTAACATTTTCCTGAGCTATCTGAGGTTGCGAGGTCATGCTTATCTGGTTTTTCAATGTGTCTGGCAAAAGAACTAAAGAATGTACCTATTTATAGAAACAATTAGACAAAGAAAACTCATGTTTCATTACATTCAGGTGGATATGGGACTCTTGAAGAGCTACTTGAAGTGATAACATGGGCCCAACTTGGCATACATGATAAACCGGTAAGATTTATGGTTGAGATATGGAATCCCTACATAAATGATCTCTTTTAACATTAACAAGGAGCATCAACAGCACATTACTTCTCTGTTTTCCCTTTTGCAGGTGGGGTTGCTCAATGTGGATGGGTTCTATAATTCTCTGCTGTCATTTGTTGACAAGGCTGTGGAAGAAGGTTTCATAAATCCGACTGCGCGGCATATCATTGTGTCCGCACCAACAGCAAGGGAGTTGGTGAAGAAGCTAGAGGTAGTTACCGAATGCAAAATTTCTATATCCACCTATGGTTTTCACTGTTAAATTTTGAGGCCTAGCTTCCCGGTTCATGAATGTTGCATCAAATAACTTACACCTTTTCTGCATTAAAATGAGAAAAGGTGCCCTGACAGTGCATCAGCTTAGGAAATTGTTGGCTGGCTAAATCCCAATCTTTTGGGACCCCTTGAACAGAGGTTGTCGTATTACTGAAAGGCTCTCATGCATACAAATCTTTTTGAGTTAACTTCAGAAGATCATTTACTGATTAGTTAGCTCATTAATGTGTCCATATTGCCAAGTATCATCAATTTTGCTTCTACGGATGATCTTTTTATGATATAGTGAATCCATTTGCAGGAAAATTAGTTAATGTTCCTTATGTTGTACTTTTTGGTTTCAATAGGAGTACGTTCCTCGCCATGAAATAGTTGCTTCGAAGATGAGCTGGGAGGTGGAGCAGCTCAGTTACCCTGAAACCTATGACATTTCAAGGTGAAAACAAAATGGATCTACTTCATGAAGAAGTGTAGTAGATGGATAAGCGGCAGTGGAAAGAACTAACTTCAAAAAGATTGATAATTTCGTTAATGAAGGGATTCTTTTTTGTAAATTACTGGTGCAAATGACCTGAACATGTCAAGTTTCACTATTCCCTTCAATTGGAAGTTCGGTTTTCCTTTTTCGAGTTGTAAAGTACTCAGATGAATATGAAATTTCCCTTTCGACTGTAGCTTATCCAGCACATCGCTTTGTTCTCTGCTTTCTTCTTCTTCTTCTTCTTGGTGGTGTATCTATTCACTAGATTCTGCTTATTTTTTAGGGAAAGAAGATTGTGCGCTCTAGTTCTCTACGAATACCAGCTAGAATTTGTCTACTAAATCAAGTAATTGAAAAAGCAGTTTAGTGTACAAGATTCTTGAAATGTAAGCATAAGGCAGTATCAACCTAAGCTATATGTACAGTGTTGTATAGTGATGAAACATCATTTGATCGTGAAGAAACAATCGTAAGAGGTTCTTATGCCTTGAAGTTCAATCAAATCAAAAGGGTCAGATGTATGCAGCACTATAATTTCGTCGCTGAAATTGTGCATTGACCAAAAGGGTATCTTAGTGCATTAGGCTCCAATCGTTACAACCTACATGCCCGGGGAGGGTCAGGTTTACCCTCTCGAGTTTATAGAGACTATTTTCACATATGGACGAATGGAAAATGCCAAGTGTAGCTAGTTAGGAGCAAGGCGGGAGGGCTACTGTGTTGTAGACATGCTATCAACCTGTTTTGAAGTTGTTTTGTCAGTTGGGTTTTAAGGTTGTGAGGAAGAGACAAGGGGACAACATCAATCCAACCAAAGACCAGTAACTGAAGGAGAAGGGGGTGGGGGCAAGTCAAGAGAGGGGCCTCCTCTCTGCTCGTTCTGAGAAAAAAAGACAAGGCATTGAAGCCGAGACCCCTCTAGCGTTGACAAAAGGGGCCAGCTTGCGACAAAGCCATCAATTCGTCGGCAAAATGAAAGGACTGCTCATCTCCCTCCTTTCTCCAGTGCCTTTGGGCACTGTTTTGAATGAATTCCCAAAAAGCATTTGGTAGGTGAAGGGTCAGCTCTGGTGATATGGGAGGGATGTCCCTTTTGGTCTCCCGTCATGACCATTGAATGCGCATTTTTCACTCCGAATAACACTTTCACAAAATCTTGTGTGTACAGAATTATATAGCAGTGGCATTTTTATAATCACTGAGTCCTTATTTGTCTATCTCTTTGTGCACAAAGTAGCAACAGTAGTTGTTATAGGGGATGGGAAGAGAGAAGCTATAGCAATGATAGCAAAGGAGGAAATGGAAGGGCTCTGAATGGGCATATTGGTTAGTGTTATGGAAAGGACAAGCATTATGGCTTGGAGGCAGCCAGTGTTGGATGACCATGGCAGTGATTAGGAAATCACATAAAGGGATTTCTGATAAGGAGGATTTCTGCATCATCAAATCATATCTCCTCAAGAAGTAGTTGAAGATACAACACACCATAACAATCACCTTTTTAACAATTTGTCATGTATCATGTGGGTTTTTTAAGGTTTTTGACCAGAAAGTTACGAGTTCTAGTAATTGGAATAGCCCCTTTTTTAACAAAGAAATAAAAAGTTTCGTGGACTAGAAACGTCTTTTCATTTCTAAGCAAATAAAAAAGGTACCTCGGACCACCTTGCCTTTTCGGGAGCATGTCGATATATTTTGTGGGTTTGGCCAGAATAGTTGTAGGACCCAAAACTGCCCAGGCTCATAGCCTAGAGGGAAGGGGTGAGTTGGACCACTACAACCAAACATGGCCCATGGGCTCCAACAACAGAGCCAACCTCTTTCCTGACCCATGATTGGCCCTACCATTTCCTCCTGTCTACACTCCAAAACCTTGTTTTTTTTTTTTTAATTCTAGGGAAAAGAAAAATCTAGTGAACAAGAACTTGGAGAAGTATTTTAATTCATTTGGCAAGAGTCAATAGACTAATAATTCGAGAAAACCTTTAAGACTATTCATCCTCACTCTTAAATCTATGAATCATGTAATTTCTAACTATCTACATAATTGTCAAACACTAAACTCAAAATTAAAACCTTAAATTTTCCTTCAAATACTATTACCAAGAAAGGTACATCTTGGGTGGTTCTTCATGCATTTAACTTGTTCCATCACAACCTCACCAACAATTTTGTACCACTAAAAATAAAAATAAATAAAACATATTTACAAGTCTACCCTTTAAACATGGCGTTGAATATAATTATTTTGTAGAGTCACAGTCAAAAGTGAACTCTGTCCCCTGAGTGCGGTTCATCTTTAGAAACCAGTCCGAGCTCCGATAAATGGTTCCAAGCCCAATTATACAAGGCTGGGCTGGGTTGTTGGATCCTTGGGCCCAGAGTAACATTGAATTAAGCACTGACCAAACTCATTGAAAAATTAATCCGGGTCATTGGGTACCCAGTAATGGATCCAATTATGTTCGTAGAAATGGAGAAGGCCCAATTAAGAACCCTAATTAACTTCTTGGGCCTAAAGAGACCGCCCAACCATCTCTCCCACGAACCCATTAAAAATTGTGAATCAAATACAGAGATGCTCAGCATATAAGCACCTATTTATGCATTGAAAATAGAGTCTTGGGAATTAGATGCGTTTCTAACAAACATTAAATTGATATCTCAACTTCTCCCCAACAGTTGCTTCAAAGCTTTGATCAACCCTCCTCCTCTTTGCTTTACCTAATCCCAATATATATTGGCAATTAACCAGCTCTACTATCTATAAAATCAACCTCTCTTAGAACCCAGAAGCTCAAGTCTCTCTGAAGAAGAAGAAGAAACTTCATCTCAGATGGTGGATCAAAAGCTTCACTGGCTGCAAGGAATAATGCTCTTCTTCTTCCTCTTCACAATCCCTTGCCATGCTGCACTGAAGAAGTACGACTTCAGCGTAAGTTCAATGTGGGGTTTAATTAATTTGTCCACTAGTTCGATCATCTTAATTAATTTCAATGTGACTAAGTTTAATATGTTTGTCTTCTTGTTGATGTTGATGATTGATTAGGTGCAATGTGCCAAACCAATAGTGACTGAATGGAATGTTCCCAGGCCCCACTGTTTATGTCCGAGAAGGAGATCAAGTCCTCATAAATGTCCCCAACTCCATTCATTGGTAGGTATATTGTTTCTATTGTTGAGAACACTTAAAAAGGAGAAAAAAAATGCTCTTTGTGCACGCGACTGTTCGTTTTACGAGAACGGAGAGAGTCGTGTATGTTTGTGCACAACCTTTTACTGACTTTGAAGTATATGCTACTGCAATTTCTACAGGCATGGGCAGATGCACGAACATATATAACGCAGTGTCCGATCCAAACTGGGGGCAGCTATGTTTAAAATTTCACTGTTACGGGCCGACGGGGAACCCTATGGTGGCATGCCCATATCCTCTGTCTAAGAGCAAGTGAGCAAATGTTCATGGCGCCATTGTCATTATGGCCAAGCAAAGGCTCTCCATTTCCATTTTCTAAGCCTTATCAAGAAACTAACATAATCTTAGGTCAGATTTACCCAAAAAACTGAAAGATGTATCGAACGACATATTACGGGTGTATTATGTATGTCTTGATGCAGGAGAATGGTGGAATCAAGATATTGAAACCACTGTCAACCAAGCTAATAAGTTGGGGTTGCCACCACAGCCCTCTGATGCTCACACAATTAATGGGAAGCCAGGGTCATTATTTCCATGCTCTGAGAAATGTAAAAACTTTGTTATTGGATCGGTTTGTAAAAACTTTCCAGGGTCATTAATTATTCACCATCCAAGGAAGTCTGATCGCTCCCGGCCAAACCACCAATGTCCTCGTCAACGCCGACCAGCCCCAGGGCCAGTATTTCATGGCCGCCAGAGCCTTCATGGACGCTCCGATAGCCGTCGACGACAAGACTGCGAGCTCCACTCTACAATACAAAGGCTTTCCAAACACAGTTCTTCCGAGCTTGCCCCGATTACGGGCTCAAAACGACACCTAGTTCTCTTTGGAGTACAACGGTAAGCTGAGAAGTTTCAATGCCGTACAATTTCTACCCACCGTCCCTCTCCAGATCGACCGGCGTCTGTTTTACACCATAGGTTTAGGCATGAACTCTTGCCGGTCTTGCCGGAACCGAACGAAACTGGTGGCTTCTCTGAACAATGTGACCTTCGAAATGCCGAAAGTGGGGCTTTTACAGACCCATTTCTTCAACATCTCCGGCGTTTTCAGAACTGATTTTCCCGGCCGACCGCCTGCGCCGTTCTATTACACCGGCGCACAGCTATAACTGGCAATCTCGCAACCGCATCCGGAACCAGTCTCAGTAAGCTGGCTTTCAATTCCACCGTCGAGTTGGTTTTACAAGACACGAACCTTCTCTCGGTTGAATCGCACCCCTTCCATCTCCACGGCTTCAGCAATTCTTCGTCTTCAGCACGGGGACCGGCAACTTGGACCCCAGTCAAGATCCGGCGAAGTTCAACTTGGTGGACCCACCGGAGAGAAATACTGTCTGCGTCCCCACCGGCAGTTGGACTGCCATCAGGTTCAGAGCCGATAATCCAGGTAAACAAAGATCAAAGAAATATAGATTCATCACAAAGATTTATCATTTTTGTTAGAAATCGAATGAAGAGAGTAATTATATATAGGGGTGTGGTTCTTCCATTATTATCTGGAGCTTCATACGATGTGGGGACTGAAGAAGGCATTTGTGGTCGCGAATGGAAAGTAGGCTGAAGCATCTGTTCAATTCCTCCTCCGAAAGTCCTGCCGCCATGGTAGAAGCTCAAGTTAACCTTCTCCTTCTACTGCAAATTAAGCTTCTCAATTAATCCACACCCATGAAAGTTGTAATCTGTTCTACTGCAAATGTTGCGGCTGACTGTTCCTGTTTGTCATGACATTCCCACAATTGTCGGAACAATTTGTTTAATTTCGTGCGGTTTAAGGAAGACGAGATCCATATTGGGCCGATCTCTTTATGTTGGGCTTTGAAGGACTTTTATTGGGCTTTAAAACCAACTCTACCACAAAACAGGCCCACTCCAATTGGATTACCACTAAATAGTGGGCCCAAAAGGTAACAATTTACTATACATTTTACATATACTTACACGTCAAGTGTCAAAATAGCATTTTCATTTTATGTATATTTACATGAACTTCTTAAAGCCCATTTAACACGGGAAAGTCAATATAATTTTCAAAATATAAAGAACACATTTTATAATTTATCAAATTTTTAAAAATATAAGTGTACCTAATTTACTCCTATTTCTATCATATATCGACATATAATTTGTAACCCTAAGTCCTAAGACGATTAAGACTTATGAATAATGTGTAATGTTTCCCGCAAGTTAAAAATAAAAGTCATTGTCTAAAACTAAAAGTAAATGTTAAAATAAAATCCTCGATGGTTGTATTAGTCAAGATCACACCAAGTAACGGGTGATTTTGATGTAGCTTTGTTTTCTAGGGACAGAGCTCAGCCGCCCACTGCCACCAACTTGGGTTGGTCCGACCTGTATTCTCCCATGCTGGCATAAGATTGTTACGTATTTTAAATAAATTTAAAATATTAAAAAATTAGTTTGATAGTAAAATAAATTATCGAATCGATGACAAGGAGTGTCTTAAAACTTAGATGTATAAAGAAAAGGGTGTGATATCGACAAACATCATAAGACGAGATTTATGAAGTTGAAAGCAATTGGAATAGAGATAATTTTCGATACAGTTAAGTTATAACCTGTAAGATCGAATGATAATAAGGGATTTCCAATAAATTTATGGAATCCTGAGGAGACTCTAATTTAATGAATAGAACAACTTTTAAATAGTTTCAGGATAAAACAAACGAGTTTGCAATTAAAACATGCATTTGGGTCTAAGTGTAATTTTTAATTCTAGTTAAAAAATGGGTAAAATGATATTTTTTGAAATTTATTGGGTCAATTGAGAAGCATGGGACTTAGGGGTACACGTGGTAAAATATCAAAATCTAAGAACTTGAAATGAGACCTAAAATGCAAAAGAAATAATTAGAGGGGTAAAATTATAATTTCTGAAACTTCCTGCTAGCAGCATAGCTGACCTGACCGTTGCACGGTCGGATCTTGCCACGATAGACATGGAAAAATGGGCTCGGCTCGACGGGCTGGCCCGGCACCGGGCTAGGGCCAGCATTTTGTTGGCCCATTTAAGGCCGAGCCAATTTGGCCCGGCCCGCTTGGCCCGACGAGCCAAATAGTGGTGGGCCGGGCTGACCCGCTTGCCCCGCAGCTCGGCCACAAAAACACCCCCCCTCAGCCTCGCCTCTCGCCCTCGCCCTCGCCCGCGGCCCTCGCTTTCGCCCTCACCTCGCCCTGGCCAGTGGCCTTCGCTCTCGCCCTCGCCCTCACCTGCAGCCCTGGCCCTCGCCCTCCCTCGCCCTCTGTCGCCCGGGTCGCCGCGCCCCTCTCGCCGCCCTCGCCCTCTCTCGCTCACTGCCAAGCTAAAGGTAAGTTTATTTTTGGGTTAATTATTCATTTATTTGCCTAATTAAAGCCTAAGTTAATTATTCATTATTCATTTTGTGTTAATTATTTAAAATGAATTATTTTAATTATTTACAGTGTGGATTCTTCTGTTAGAAACTTAGAATGGATGGTGGTGATGATCAAATTTCGAGAGGAATCCCTAGTAATATTAATGAGGAATCCATATCACAATCACAATAAAAAAAGCCTAAGATTTTAACCTCTGATGTGTGGAACTATTTTGTGAAAATTGGTGTTGGTAGTGATGGCAAACCAAGGTGTAAATGCAAGGGGTGTGGTAAAGAATATTCATGTCCATCTAAATCAGGAACCTCTCATTTAAGTCGTCATATTCCTAAATGTATGATGATTTCTAAGTATAATGATGCGGGAGATATGCTTATTGATCATGAAGGGAAGTTGAAGAGAAAAAAATTTGACCTTAAAGTAAATCGTGAACTTATTGCTCAGATGATTATTTCACATGTTGCTCCCTTTAATATGGTTGAGTGGAAAGGGTTTAGAAATTACCAAAAGTTTCTGAATGAACATTGTAAGTTCATTTGTAGAAATACTGCTAAAGCGGATGTCTTGAAAACATATAAAATAGAGAAAGAGAAGTTAAAACAACAATTGGTCCAAATTCCTGATAGAGTTTGTTTGACTTCTGATGTTTGGACTGCATGCACTAATCATGGATTTATTTATCTTACTGTTCATTATGTTGATGGCAATTGGAAGTTGAATAGTAAGATATTGTCATTTGCTCATATAAAGCCACCATATGGTGGACATGAATTATCATTGAAGGTGTTGGAATTTTTAAAGGATTGGGGATTGGAGAAATTTTTTTTTCCCTCACTTTGGACAATGCCACTTCAAATGACAACATACAAAATATATTGAAAGAACATTTAAATTTGTCGAATACTTTGTTGCTTAATGGAGAGTTTTTTCACATTAGATGTTGTGCTCATATACTGAACCTTATTGTTCAAGATGGTTTGAAGGTAGCTAGTGAGGCATTGCATAAAATAAGACAAAGTGTTCATTATGTGAGGGGTTCAGAAGCTAGGATGAGACAATTTTATCAATGTATTGAGCAAGTTGGTGGAATTGATACAGGAATTGGGTTGAGACCGGATGTTGTCACTAGATGGAACTCCACCTACATAATGCTTGAGAGTGCACTCAAGTATCGTCGTGCATTTCATAGTTTAAGCTTATGTGATAAAAATTATAGGTGGTGCCCATCAAGTGATGAGTGGACAAGAGGAGAGATAATTTATGAATTCTTGAAACCATTTTATACTATCACTAATTTGATTTTTGGATCCTCTTACCCTACATATAATTTGTATTTTGGGGAAATTTGGAGGATAGAGTGTCTCTTGACATCCAACTTGGAAAATGATGATGAGTTGATTGCAAGTATAAGTGCAAGAATGTAAGAAAAATTTGATAAGTATTGGAGTGATTATAGAATGGTTCTTGCATTTGGGGCGATTCTTGATCCAACCAAGAAGTTTAACTTTTTGAGGTACACTTATTCAAAGCTCAATCCTTATAACTATGAAGAGAAGTTGGAAAGGGTGAAGACGGCTTTGTATAGGTTTTATGGTGAATATGTTAACAGTGGTTTATTAAGTTCAAGTTCAAGTTCAATGCCTTGCTCAAATGTTAGTGGATCATAAATTTCCATTGGAGGTGAACAAGCAAAGAAGTCAAAAAATATATATGATGTAAGTCTATATTTTTTAAAAAAACTTGTTCATATATAATTGATATAAATATTTGGTTGACTATTTTTTTGATTATTTGATAGGATTTTGAAGCATTTAATTGTCAAGTTTCTAACGATGCCGGAAAATCCCAACTTGATCTTTATTTGGAAGAGCCAAGAATTCCAATATCGGGAGCATTTGATGTCTTGGCATATTGGAGAGAGTGAGCTAATAGAGGGAAAATTATTGCAAAGATTGCTTGTGATATATTGAGTATTCCGATAACAACCGTAGCATCGGAGTCCGCTTTTAGCATTGGATCTCGTATTTTGAACAAGTATAGAAGTCGTTTGCATGATGAAACAATTCAAGCTTTCTTGTGCACACGGAGTTGGTTGCATGGTTTTGGAGGTAATGTTTTTTAAACTTTCTAATATCTAAGATTTAACATAACATTAAACATTTTTCTTATATGATAAATGATTAACATATGTAATTTTTTATTATAGATGATGATGAGGAGGAGGAGTCAAGCATTGATGATATAAGACTTTCTAAACAAGACTCAAATGTTGTTGTTGATGAAGATGATGAAGATTAGAGGCATAATTTTTAATTTTTTTTTTCTTCTTATTTGTAATTTGACCTCCAGAAATGGCTCTTTGATCAGGTTGTTTTTCTTCATCTGGAATTTATATGCTCATGTAGTAGTAATTTTAATTGCTTCTCTAGTTAGATAGTTGAATGTTTTTGTAAATGGCAAGTGTAAGGGAATTGGCCTGCAACTAAAAAGAAAGTAGGTAAACGGAAGTGGCAAAAAAAAGTATCAAAAAGGAAAAAAAAAAAAAATCCGGGCGAGCTCGCTTGGCCCGTGTAGGGCCAGCAATCTGCTGGCCCGTTTTTAAGCGGGCCAATTTGGCCCAGCCCGCTTGGCCCGCGGGCCACTTGGTGGCGGGCCGGCCCGGCCCGTTTGTCATCTCTATGCCAAGGTATGACCAGCATGGGCTTAGAAAGATTGGGGAGCAAGCAAGGCCTCTGATTAGCCACTGGGTTAGCCAGAATCGGCTATAAATAGCCAAGAATTTGACCGAAGGTTTCGAAGGTTTTGGGCATCAATTTGTTCGTGTTTTGAAGTGTTTTTAAGATATTAGATAAGGGGCTTTTGTTCTTTGGTGTGTGGGCATTATTTCTGGAGAATTTAAAGTATTTTTATGAAAGTTTAAATGGGTTTCAAAGGTGGTCAGAAAATTGGGTAAGTCGTCGGAGCTGAGACTTTAATCGGCCATTTGGGGCACCATCGGTCTGTGTTTTGGGCATCCAAGGGTGCTAACGTGACCGACTTGAGGAGTACTTCACTTTGGTGCATCAAAATCAAAGATCGGAAAAGTTTTATAGTCGCTGGCAGCGAGAGAAAGATCAAAGAAGATAAAGCGCGTGAGATACACGAGTAAATCCCACGCGCATCACATGCACCCAACATTTGAGAGTGCGTTAAGCCCCGGGTAGGTTTGGAATTTTTTTTAATATTTCTCTAAAAATATTCTATGAATTATGATGGAAAAAAATTTGAGAAAAACCTTGAGGATGTATTTATTTTGGAATCATTGGAGAGAAAATAAGAAAAAGTTATGAAAAAATTAAGAATAATAAATATTAATATTCTTTTGAATAAATATGATATCTAGGGATTGTTGGGGCTCGAGGTTGAGTAATAGCACGATTATTTGAGGCCCGAAACAAAAATCGAGATTGGACACGAGAATCAAGGTATTTTAAATTACAGTTAAGGTGAGTAATTCTACCAAACAATTGGTTTGACTTGTGAATTTGGTTCACCGTGAGTTGTTTCTCAAAACTTGATTTTGTTTCGTGTAATGGTTTTGGCATGTGAATAGTTGATTTCATATGAATGGTTTATCTAAAATGTTTATTTACGTGTGTATTGAAATATGTGCATTGAAATGTCGTTTTATGTAATACATCATTACATGTTGTGGTTATAGCATTGGCATGTGTGTTAGAAATGGGCTGTGTTTTTGAGATGCTTTAGAGTAAGAACATAATCTCTGATGTGATTGTGGTGTGTTGAGTTCCTACGTGGATGCTGCCCCTCTTAAGCTAGGATTGTGTTATGCCAATGCGTCGATGTGATTATGTTGTCTTTAGAGAGATTGCTCTTTTCTCGTGATATGGGTTAAACGTTGTGTGAGATTCTCTTAGAGTGAGACATGTTGGGATATGTTTATTATTCATGGTCTTGCATACATTCACGAAAATGTTTTGAACTCTCACTTAAATGATTTAATATCTAATTTGGACAATATTCCTGGAATATTTAAACGTTTCAGGTGAAAGTAGCGGTGTTAAAGGAAATGAGGTTATCAAGATATAACAGTTGATTACATTGGAGAGCTTTAACATATATTTTGATTATGTTTGATGTGTTTAGTTATGTTGCTAAATGATTAATCTCTATGTATTTTGTTTTGAAGATATTATGTCAAATAATGGTACGATTTTTGTATTACGAATAAAAGAATTACGATTATGTATCATTTGACATTTCAATCTTATTTTCGCATTTTATGATAATGTTACTTGTCTTAACTTATTGATTTTTAAGTTTAATATATTGAGAAGGTAGAACATAATTGTTGAAAATGATTTATGTTAAAAAAAAATATTTTCAAAATTTCGAATTAACACACGCTTAATAAAAGTGGGGCGTTACACGACGCGTCCCCACGAGGACTTAACAATAGTTGTTAAGCAAGAAACGTAAATTAACCTTCTAACTTAATTATTAATTAATTAGGGTTTTGTTAATTGCACATTATACATTAAATACATTCATGTATTACCATTATTATTAGTACTGTATTGTCATGTAGGTGTAGAAAATCAGATGGCGACCAAAGGGACCACGCTAGGTGAGATGAGGGCATTAAGCAGCTAGCTAGGGGGCTTTAAATTAAACAGCTAAAAAGATGCAATTGTAGGAGTCCCCATGCCCCCACAGTGAGGCATGTGAAAGCCTCCTTCTTGTCTTGTTATTGATCTCATCAACCCAGAGTGGTATTTATACTTTGGACACCTAGCTGTCTACTGTCTAGTGTTGCCATATCATCATAATATATTAATGCAACTCCAATTATTAATCTTCTTCACCAAATCTTTGGCCCCATGCCTGTCTATACGCATACTTGGAATTTGACAAGACCTCCCCAACCGCCCTCTATCCATCACTTAATTTGATTCAGCTCCTCTCATTAATGAAGTTTGAGAGTTTTCGATCAGTATGGTGGATGTTATTCCTTTATCATTAAAACGTGATGATTTCGACAAGAGATCAGATGCAATATGGAAATATAATTTTGATAACGTAAGGAGTATCGCATGGAAATACAATTTTGAGAAAGTGAGGAATTTTGTACATTGTGAATGTCCATTTTAATATAAAAATATGTATATAATCTTGACAAAGGCTTAGCAACACCCCTATATGCTAATTAAGCAATTCGATTAAGTCGTTTAAAAACACAATTTTGATAAGAAGCCCAACAAATTACTCTTTATTGATCAAATCAACTTCATAACAAATTAAATGTGGCTTCATACATGTAAGAATATAGTTTTGACAAAGAGATTCCACATGAAACTTAGGAATTTGAAGGAATGCACCATTTTACTTTGCTTTTAATTAGATATGGTGAGATAAGGGTATAATAATTATTAAGTAAATGAAAAAGTTCTTATTAGACTAATTATTATAAACAAAGGGAGATGGTATTGGATAAAAATTGAAGGTAGAATAGAAACAAAATGACGATGATAAAAATAATTAAGTTTGAAGCGTGATAATATATATTATTTTAAAAATAAACTCTGTCGTATATAATAATAATTATATCAAAGTAATTGTTCTCATGATACAACAATCTCTTCTTGTATTATTAGTTATAGAATAATAGTAGTACAAGGTAACAGGAATAACAAAAAAATAAAACCCATCAAATGATAATACAAGAGAGGAAGCAATACCAAGTATTAAAGAGAAAAATGTAATGAATATTTAAAGATATCTCAAAGGATAAACGAGATATTATATGTATAGATAAAAGTGAGCAATTTTAACTTGCCAACTTCTAGTTGCAATTTTAACTTACCAACTTTTAACTGTAATTTCAATAGTAACTTTCAGTTGCAATTTTAATTTAATTTGTGGAAGAAGGTATGGAAGGAAAGACTTGCAAACTTTGACAAACAATTATATTATATATATATATATAATAATATAAATATTTTTAGATGAAGAAAAGGGGAGACTTATGAAGAAATTTAAAAGGTACTAGAACAAGGTGAAAGAAGGAATAATTTAACATCTTTTGAAATATTATTAGAGATGGTTGCCTTGGTTATATGTAGATGGGCATGTCTAATTGGGACCCCTTGCCGTGTGGGTTGGTTGGCTGTCTAAATGGCTCATATATATATATGCACATACATTTGGTCATGCAATGTCTCAAGCACCTTTGGGACAAAACCCACCAACATTTCTATGTGGGTCACCATGTATTAATTGCTACACTAACACACACAAACATATATATTGATTTTTTTAGTTAAAAATATATTTTTATACTACATGAATATATAAATAGAGAGCCAGTTTTAAGATCATGGTAATGTTACTCATTTTAATAAAACATGAGAGAAAATGTTACATATGAGTACAATTAATTATGGTGTTGTTTAAAGAGTAATCGTAAATTCAGATTATTATAATCTTCAAAACCAAACCAAACCAGTAATCAAAGTTTAGAAAATGTAAAATCAAATTTAATTTGTCACGAAATCAACTTAAATTAATTGAGATTTGTCTACTCAAATTAAAGTTTTAATTTTTAGGACCCTCTTTAGTGGAGAGATACTAAAGAGGGATTCATAGGAATCATGCACGTAGACAAATTGGGAGGATAAATGGTAGGGTAGGGTGACCCAATGGGAGCAAATGATATGGTTGATGAGTCGTTATCTCAATGCTGCGAGATGAGAGCGAGAATGGGCTTAGTTTTTAACATAATAATGATGTCTCCAAGACTACGCCAACTTATACATATATATATATATATATTTATAAGTATACAAAATTATTTAAATACAGAAATTTTATACTTTATGTGATTTTAATATTATTTTTTAGTGATAAGGGTTTTGGGATCCATCACCTTTCAATTTGCATAGCCCGCATACTTTTCGAGTTTCTCGTTTATGATGCATTCTAGTGATTTTTGAACCCGAACTTATCTCGTCTTATTCTATTTATAAAAGATGAGTATGAATCACTCTATTAATGAACTATTTAATACTCAAGTCGGTTAATTATAATTGAGAGTAAATGATATAGTAATGATACAATCAATACATAATTAATTAGATACTTGATCCCTAAAAACTCGTACATTTATATAAGGATGCTGAGGGTCCAGTAAAAGGTGAAGATTATGCCATGTAAATTGTTAAATTTAATCTCTTCTATAAACTTGGAGAGCTAGTGAGATAATATGAGTGTGTACTTGAGCGTTGGGTTTGTTTTAGATTTAGATCTAAACTTTCAATTAAATCTGAGTTGCTAGAATTAGGTCTTCCACCCATGATGTGCATTTTAATATTTTTCTCAGAGTTGGGATGCACCATCATCATATCGTGAATAATCACCCATAATTTCTAGGGTCCTGCCCTAATCAACTCTTTATTTTCTTCTTTCATCTTGGTTTTGATCCATTAATTAGTACACTAGTTGTTAGCGACTGTGACACTCTAATTAGCCGGGCAATATCAATATATCATGGTGGTTTTTGTCCCTTCCGCTTTGGGTATGTCTTTGCTAAGAGTGACCCAATGACTTTGATAGTCACGAATTCGAATCCTAGTGTCAAAAGACACTTTTTCCACCTCATAATCATAGTCGAGAAATATTATGCAGGGCAAAATCAAATAATTAAGAAAGTGGTATAGTAAAAAATAGAAGTAATTACTATTTTTTTTTTTTGCGACAAGAAAATTTAGTTCCATCAAACCTATTCGGTCCACTTAGGGTGGGATTAATAGTCTTTTACCTAGAATTAAAGTTAGGGATGAGTAACATTTTGATTAAATCGAAATAATTAAATTGAATCAATTGAAATTTATCACTTTAATTCGATTCAAATTGTAAGTCAATTCGATTCAATTTTCAAGTTTGACAATTTTAGTTTAGTTTGGTTTTCATATTGAAAAAGTTAAAAATAATTGAATCAATTGAAATGTCAAAAATAAGGTTGTTTTTTTACCAAATTTTTAATTTTTGTTTTTTTTTGGTTTTTCTATTTTTAATTTTTTTTCAATGTTTTTGAATGGTTCAATTTTTTCGATTTTGTTCAATTTTTTATTTAAGCATCTATTTTGTCGATTAAGTTTGGTTTTTGATATAAATTCAATCCATTCAATTTAAACAATTCGATTGATTCAGTAGTCGAATCAATCAAATCTTCATCCTTAATTGGAGTGAGATTAGGTAAATTCTTAATTATTCTTTTGAGAACATAATTATTAATTCCGATTCCACCCTTTTAATATATATATAAATTTAATATTATATTTATATAAAATCATATTTTTGGTTTTATAAAATATTATATGCATTTTTAATAAGTAGATACATATTTTTTCTTTAATTATATATTTTTCTTTATATATAATGCTTATTCTTTAATTATATATTTTACATTTTATAAGTAAATATATTTTTTTGCTTTTGTCCTGTGCCCTTAGTTATTAAGATTTAAAATAATTTAATGATTCAAAAATTCTGAAAATATTTATTTTGGAAAATAACTATAATACCCTTTCTTCAACATGTAATCTTCCACTAAAATGATTATACACATAGTGAAGGTTATTATGGTAAACAAGTAAATATAATTAAAATAATATCAACTATTTTACTATAATAATTCTTCTTATCTTATATCATTGGAGCATAAAATTAAAAATAAATAATTAACATATTTGGAAAAAGTAAGAGAAAGACGTGTATTCAAGTACGGTTCAGTTCGATTTGGTTAGTTCGAACATTCTTTCATGAATTTTACAATATATTATTTGATGTACTTAAAAAAATAAATTTTATATTCACATATAAATTTAATTAATAATTTTACAAATGAAGGTGACGCTTTATTGTTTGGATTTCATAACACTAAAACTCAATTGAATCTCTAAAAGTATTAATTAATTAATATGTGTGTAAATTTGTATATATATATATTTTATTTATATATTAATGTATTATATATTTATATTAATATATTTAAAATATAATACATTAATATATGAACAATCCTTAATCTTACTTATATAATAGTGCATTTTTTTCTACATGTATTGCGACACCCAATTCAAGGTTTACCCTATGCTCTAGGCTTTTCTAGATCCCATCAGACGCCGGTCCAACCTGCTTTCCATGAGTCCAAAATTAAATAAATTTACTTTAATTTTACAATATGTAAGTGTATCCTACTCTTTTTTTTAAAAAAAAAAATATAATATTTGAATATTTAAGAGGAATATTTTTAGATAATTTATCACTTTTAAACGTCTAAATCACATTTTCGTTTAAATTATTGTACAATAATGCCTTTTAAGACAATTTTAAAGAGATTATATATGATTTATTTTTTATATTTAAAATCTCGATACCTGATTGAGACTTGTTTGAATTATAAAAATGTCATTTGAAGATTTAATTTTGACATTTAGAGTAACGCTCATATATTGATGATGTAGAGTGAAAACGTAATATAACTAATTTGACATAGAAATTAGGAATAAATCAATTTTGAAAAAAAGTCTGATATTATTTAAGTTGTTCAATAAATTTAAAATAAAAATATTTATAGGCTAAACACGCTTCCATAATTAAATAAAGAAAAGAACATAAAATAAAAGAAAGTCAATCTAAATTAAAATAAAAAATTTTAAAACTTTAAGGATTTGAAAATAGACCTAAATGAGATTTTTTTTTAAGAGGAGGAAGGAGTTGAAAACGACCTCATCTAGACAAGCTTGGATGGGACATTGTAGAGCATCAAAATCAGTCTTCAAAAAGGCATAATGCATTGTGAGATAACCTTCTAATCAAAGTTATAACCCTTTGAAATTTTATAGTAAAATGAGCTCAATGGGCCGATAATTTCGACTTTTGCTTGTTTATTTGGTCTAAATAATCACTCGTAAGACAATATAAATGTATTTAGTCTAAATATTATTCTATATTGCTTGTTTATTCTATTCAAGTAGTCAATATAAATATATAAGATATCAATACAAAATATTACATTTAAGTGTCAAAATTAAGTGTTCAATACCATTATTGTCCTTTTAAGTTGAAAGGTGTTATTAGATAAGAAAAAAAAAAGTAAAACATAGGATTTTAAACTTAAATATGAAAAGGAAATTATACCACTCAAATATTTATAGAATAATATTATTTGATCATATTTTATAATTTTAAATGAGATAAATTATATTGTTAGTCATCAAATTTTATATTTCATAATAAATTAATCATTGTATTTTAAATTTTGTTATCATATCTATTAAAATTTAATTTTATTAAAATTCAATTTCTTTTTAATTTTGTATTAATGAAAACTGACTTATAAAACTTAAAATTATTTGATATTAAAATTAATCCAAATCTCATAATTAAATAATTTTGGGGTTTATATTAATTTATTTTACTTCAATTTTTGTTAATAAAATTTAATATAAAATTAAAAGAGACTAAACTTTAGTAAAAATTAAAATTTAGTAATTGTAGTAATAAAAATTAAATTATTATTTAAAATGAGTAAATTACATTATTAGTTTATGAATTTTAAATAACGTCGTAGGGGACGAAAGCGCGTAAAATTGGCGCGCGTGAAATCAACTCATCCTATGGCTGGAGCGTGGGTACACGCGCAAGATAGGCGAGTGGTGCAAAGGCGGCATTGATTCCCCCGCGAATAGAAAGGAGAAACAGTTAGAAACTTACACGCGGTTCCGTTTTCACCTAACCCGCAAGTCCAGTTAGCTAACCCAACCACAGTCAACTCCCAAACCCCGGTTAACTCTTTGTCTGGTTAGGTTAACATAGGCTGCCGGCCTGCCTTGCTTTTAGAGCAGAGGCGAGGCGAGGGTGCAGCAGCAGCAGCAGCTTAAGGTAGACATGGTCAAAATTGAATCGAATCGACGATTCGAACTGGAACAGGACTGGTTGAAATCGGACCCGGAACCGGCCGAACCGAAACCGGAACCGGAACCGACGGTTTTATGAAATTAAGTCTAATTCTATTTTTTATTTTTTATTTTTTACATTTGTAAAAATTAATTACTTGTATTACATACTTGTTTAGTTGTTTTAATTATTTTTAATGAAATTATTACTTATATTTCTTCAATTTTTAGTAGTGTTTTTTATTAAAAATATGGTTGAGAATATCTATATTTACAATTACATTTAACAATTAAAAATCGAAACCAAATCGAACCAAACAACGGAACAAGGACCAAAATTGAATACAACAATATTTAAAAAAAATTAAAAAAATTCAGTTTGAACCGGAACCGGAACCGTTGACCGAACCAGCTCAAACCGTTGATCGAACCGGTCCAAACCGTTGACCGAATCGGCACGAACCGGAACCGGAACCGAACCGTCCCAAATCGCCCTTGGACGGTTCAGTTCAGGTTCAAAGATTTCTTGAACCGGAACTGGTGGTTCATAAATCGGAACCGACGGTCCATGAACCGTGGCCATGTCTAGTTTAAGGTTACCAATTACCATGACTTAACTCTTGAAGGCTTCGGCTTCGAAAGCCCCTCGATAATTTCAAAATATCGCGAGACGCAATTAAGACTACTCGACAACGAGAAAGAAAGAAAGAGAATGAATAACAGCGTAGTTTAATGAATAAATTAAAGAAAATAATGGATTGCTTGCTTTCGAGATCTTTGTTGTTTTGCTGGCTGCCAAAAGTACAACAGAGCTTCCTCAGATCCGAAGAAAATGGTAAGAAAATCAAAAATTACTAACTAATATATATATATATACATATAAGCTAGAAGCACAGGGAGATGTGTTCCGTAGATATGCGTATATATATACACACATATATATATATATATACTTGCGTGTGTGTGAGTGTGTGTGTATAGGCAATGCGTTGGTGCTTTGTTGTTGTGGTGATTGGGAACAGTGGAGATTTTGAATGAATCTGCGGGAAAGAAAAAGGCGTTCTCTGGCGATTGTTTTGGCGAAAGAGCAGGGGAGGTAGTGTTTGATTCTGTGTTGTTGGAGTTTGGTTGCGATCTGTTTGCGTTGCTGAGCTTGCCGGTGGTTTCGTGTGAGAGTTTAGTTTGTTGCTGATATTTTTGTAGTTGGAGAGAGGGGAGGGGGCGTGGAGGGGAGATTTTTCTTGTGTTGTTTTAGTGGTTTCCGGAGCTGTGTAGATCTCGTTGAAATTTCTTGTTTTGGTCTTTGGTTTAGTTGTTCCTTGTTTTTTTTTTTTTTGTGTGGTGGATTGAGTTTGGCGACTGTGGTGGAGGGGTTTCGATCGGGGAGGTGTCGATTTCGCGGTGGTGTGGAGCTTGATGCTTTCTGAAGCGAGTTGGAGTTGTTCAGAGAAGAGTTTTTCGGAGAAATAGGGCTTTGTCAGGCTTCCGAACGCGACTTGAAGTTGTGAAATCGACGAGAATGAATGGTTTCGGATTGAATTTGGCATCTACGGTTCGGAATTCAGTTGAATTTGGTTTTTGGGTTGGGTTTCGTGGCGGCAGTCAAGAATCGAAGACTTTTGTGAGTTTTAGGGCTTTTCCGGGGGAGATTTGGAGGAAGATTTGAGTATTTTGGGTTCTGAGATGAAAACGCGGGTGCTAACTTTCCAATTTCCAGCTCTGTTTCAATAGATAACATTACTATTTGGTATTTCTTGTGTTGGTCTCTGCTGAGTGCAGAGAAAGGTAAGAAATGAATTTTATTGGTTGAGTTTGTTCTTTTCCTATATTTTCTATTATGTTCACTAGTGTTTACATTCTGCTTAATTTATGGTGTTTACGTGGTTACAGAATTTAATGTTGAACAAGAAGAACCATCTGAATAAGAAAGGGATTTTTGTCAACAGTGGCTTGTTTGATTACATTACTTATTTGCGATGATTACCTTCATAGATTCCAAAGAAAAAATGAAGGAACCCGAGAAATGCTTGGATTCACAGCTATGGCATGCTTGTGCTGGTAGTATGGTGCAAATGCCACCGGTGAATTCGAATGTCTTCTATTTCCCTCAAGGGCATGCTGAGCATGCATGTGGACTTGTCGATTTCAGAAATTGCCCCAGGATTCCTGCTTATATTGCTTGCAGGGTTTCTGCAATTAAATTCATGGCCGATCCAGAGACTGATGAGGTTTATGCGAAAATTAGGTTGGTTCCCCTAAATAGTAATGAGGTTGATTATGAAGATGATGGACTTGGTGGAACTAATGGACATGATGTGCAAGATAAACCCACTTCATTTGCGAAGACATTGACGCAATCGGATGCTAATAATGGCGGAGGATTTTCGGTTCCTCGTTATTGCGCAGAGACAATCTTTCCGCGATTGGACTACTCTGCAGATCCTCCAGTTCAGACTATCCTTGCCAAGGATGTTCATGGTGAAACTTGGAAATTCCGTCATATTTACAGGGGAACACCAAGGCGCCATCTTTTGACTACTGGATGGAGCACTTTTGTGAACCACAAGAAGCTTGTTGCAGGCGATTCGATTGTCTTCTTGAGAGCAGAAAATGGGGATCTTTGTGTTGGAATCCGACGGGCAAAGAAGGGAATTGGAGTTGGACATGAGTCGTCATCTGGGTGGAATCCTGCAGGCGGGAATTCTTTCTCGCCATATGGAGGGTTTTCAGCTTTTCTGAGGGAAGATGAGAATAAATTAGTGAGAAATGGTAATGGTGGCAATTCAACTGGTAGTGGGGGTTCTACAAGCAGGGGAAAAGTGAGGCCTGAATCAGTTATTGAAGCAGCAACCTTGGCTGCCAGTGGGCAGCCCTTCGAGGTTGTTTTCTATCCCCGGGCTGGTACTCCGGAGTTCTGTGTGAAAACCTCAATTGTGAAGACGGCATGGCAGGTACGCTGGTGCCCTGGAATGAGGTTCAAGATGGCCTTTGAAACTGAGGATTCTTCACGTATAAGTTGGTTCATGGGAACCATCTCCTCTGTTCAGGTTGCGGATCCCATTCGCTGGCCTAATTCTCCTTGGAGACTTCTCCAGGTACCATACAGATTCTGTTGACTGCTAATACCCTTTTTCTTTTTCTCACTATATCTCATATTTGCTTTGCACTGTAAGGTTAGTATATTACCACTATGTTGTCCCCACCTGTGTTGAATATGTGCAACATTTTCTCTCCGAAGAATTTTGTATTTATGTATGCTGTGTGAGGACAAGTTCTTTTTAGTTTTTTCTGGCAATTTGGATCTTCCACCGTATGCTGAAGACTTCTCCAGGTACTACTGATGAATTCATGTTTTTAAACAGTATTTCTGCACAAATATTTTCTGGTTTTGCATTTTCCATGTAATTTTTTTTTTAATCATAACTAGAATACAGTTCTCTTTTATCTTATTGAGAGTTACCTTCATTGCTAATCTGTTCTTGGTAATTCCCTTGAAGCAAACAATCTCTAATAGCTTTTGACATATAGCTGTCTTATTTTGCTAAAGTTACACACTGAGGCCATAACTTGTTTGGGAACTTGATGAACATTTAAACCTTTTGCCAATTGATAATCAGCAATTTGAATTTTGTCTCTCCTAATGCCATGCTTGCTCTCACTCGATTGACAAATATGTCGCAGGTGACATGGGATGAACCTGATTTGCTTCAAAATGTCAAGCATGTAAGCCCATGGCTGGTGGAATTGGTCGCTAACATGCCCGCCATCCATTTATCCCCATTTTCACCTCCACGGAAAAAGTTGAGGCTACCACAAAACCCAGATTTCCCTCTTGACGGCCAACTTCAAATGCCGACTTTTTCCGGCAACCCTTTTAGTTGTCTTCCCGACAATGCTCCTGCTGGCATGCAGGGAGCCAGGCATGCTCAATATGGTTTACCCTTATCAGACCTCCACCTCCATAACAAAATACAATCCAGTCTGTTTGCAGCGACTCTTCCACCATTTAACGGTGTTGCCACCCCCATTAGGCTGTCCAATCCCCCTACCACCCACAAGCCTAGCAACAGTGAGAATGTATCTTGCTTGCTGACCATGGGAAATTCTACCCTAACTGAGAGGAAACCAGCAACTACTAAAGGAACCCATTTCGTGCTTTTTGGTCAACCAATACTCACCGAGCAGCAGATCGCTCTAAGCAGCTCTGGCGATACAATTTCCCCTGTTCGTACTGGAAATAGTTCTTCTGATGGGAATGCAGATAAAATGGCAAATATTTCTGATGGTTCTGGTTCTGCATTTCATCTGCCTGAGCGCTTATCTTCCGAAGGCCTTCAATGGGGTAAAAATCACCGACAAACAGAGACCAGCTTGGAAATCGGTCACTGTAAGGTCTTCATGGAATATGAGGACGTGGGTCGCACTCTTGATCTTTCGAAGCTAGGGTCTTACGAAGAACTGTACAGAAAGCTTGCAAGGATGTTCGGCATTGAAATTTCAGAGATGCTGAACCATGTCCTCTACCGGGATGTGGCTGGTTCAACCAAGCAGGTTGGAGGGGAACCATTCAGGTAAAGCCCTTTTATTTCTGCATGTGATCTCTCCTGTCAATGTCTCTTCCTATTTTGTGGTTCGTTCTTAATTAAGATTAAAACTGATTGATCCCATCCCACCCCACGCTATTGTCCTTGCCTTGCCAGTGACTTTATGAAGACGGCGAAGAGGCTGACCATTCTCATGGATTCAGGCAGTGACAATCTAGGACTGTAGAGATGGAGGAAAAGATCAGAAAAAAGAAGGAAAAAAAAAAAGGACTCAGAAAATCTTCCCGATGTACAGCTTGATCTCTGAATGCTTCATCATCATCGATGAACGATCCTTGCACTGACTGCATTTAGTTTACTTCTACATGTAGGAAAAACCCCTTCATCCAATCCAATGCAATCCAATCTCTAGCTCTATTCCTTCTGGTTCTGCAAATTTTTGAGTTTGGAGTTCGTTCAATATTTCATGTCACAATTGAAGATTTGTTGGTAACAACCTCCAATTTTGTTCAGACATGTGATGTTCCTAGTGGACCTACAAGCTTACGAGACCTTATCTTTGGGATTCAGTTACAAGCCTTCTAAGAAGGTTAAGTTCCATTTATATATATATATATATATGCCACTGTGCTTGTGCTTGTCTTCTTCTAGTGAAAATAAAAACTTATCTTCTTGTTGTTGTTGTGAAGATAGTTTATTTTATTTGACAGGGAATATAACCTTAAAGACACTACAAGATTTCACTTCATTATACAAAATAGGCGAATCATACAAATATATGCACATTAAGAAACGTTTTGAACCCAAATTAAGGAATTGAAAATTGGGAATGGAAACAAACAAAAACTTGGGAAGAATTAGTAAGAGGGAGTGGATGATGGAAGTTGACAAACATAGTGGGTACAGATATAAAGGCATGTACCATACGACACACAGATTTGTCAAGAGATCATGAATGAAAAGTGATAGCTTGCAAGTGGGTGGCTGCCACGTGTGACGCGACAGATCTCCAATCCCAAACCCAAACCCCACCCCCGCCCCCACAATACAAAGGCAAACCAGACCGGCAATAATGTTTAATGTACCAAAAAGAAAGGAAAATGAAGCCACTCACTCTATTATGAGTGTGGGCCACGTCCAACCTTTACCTTACCTTAAAATAAAAGTACATTACATTACATTAGTTAATTTAAACTCAAGGTAATTATAATAAAACACCAGACAAACATCGCCCAGTGCCGTGTACCCAAAGCAAGCTTGAGTTGAGGGTGTTTGTTGTTAAACAATAAGATTAGAATAACCCATATTTCGTGCACAAAATGCGAGATAGGTGTAGGAGAGGGGAAGCACAAAGTCAAGGAGAAATAGGGGAGGACACGCCAGCCACCACCAGCAGCAGCAGCAGCAGCACACGTGAGGGTGAGAGTGAGAGTCAACAACAACAATAATAAAGGAGTTCACGTGCGGGGGCCTTGAGATTGAGATGCATGTGTTGCGGCGTTTTGACGATCGCGCTGTTTCTTCTTTTTACTCTTTCTTTGACCACTTCAAAGTTATAAACCAACCCAACACTAAAAGCAATATATATATATATATATATATATATTAGTTTTTGATCACAACGGTTCATTTGATTATCATCGTTCGAGATTCAAGTTTGAAACACGAGAGGGCTAGTTTGCCTGTTAATTCTTGAAATTACAATTGTCACTTTTTGAATAAAGTCTTCTTTCCCTTTCACGTATATTGCGTAAGTTAGTACATATAATCTTAGGTGAGAAATAATCAATTTTCTTAATCATAAAAAAAAAATATTAAGAATAATGACTAATGAATGTGTTATCATTGTCTTTTCATTGAAAGAAAGTAAACTAACTATGTATCATTGTCTTTTCTATGTAACATCTTCTCTAATAAAAATATAAAATACCGTCAAATTCTAATATTATTTTAAAAAATAGTTGAGTTAACGATATGTATATTTAATAATTACACATTATTTTTAGCACCTAAATATTTCCTATTATTTCTCATAAATATATTGTATAGGTTTGGCCAATGAGTGTCCCATAAAAGAGTATGTAATATATTCGTTTATTTTTAATATTTGTATTAATTAATAATAAATATATTATATTTTTAAAAATATTTTACCAACTAATAAACATATTCAAATTAAGTGTATTAAATGCACTTTAACAAATACTTTACAATACTCGTTAATATAACCCAAAAATTAATAAATAATTTATTAAGAAAGAGAGAGAGAGAGAGAGAGAGAGAGAGAGAAGGAGACAAGGCTGATTTCCAAAGCATTGTTTCACTATATGTTGCAATGCAAATAACTAAACAATTGTCTTCTTTGTTTTAAGAACCCACAATTCATGCCATGGTTTCTACCCATGAGATTGAGATGCACAAATAATCATACATACATACCTTAATAACAAACACTTTCACGCCCAACCTATTGTTTGCTTCCTTAAGAAGCATATGGACGTGGGTTACATAATTTTATTTTGGTGATGATAATTTTTGAGATCGATCATTACTTGTCATCTCAACAATCAAGTCTCGGGAGTAATGATTTCGAATATGACTATGTCAGACCTCAGGAATGTAACTTGCAAGACAACGGAATGGCGGGACTAAGATCCCCCGGGATAGACTCTGACACTCAAGTCAGTAGAGTAAATATAAGTAGTAAAAAATGTAAGAATTGATGAGCTTATTTTCCTTTTATATCTGGTCAAGTTGGAACGGGTCTGACGGTCCAGCTCTAATTTTTTGAATTCCGCTCCAGATTGTTGACTTGTCATGTGTCAGTCTCGCAATCTACGTGACGAGCGAGACTACTAGTATGTAGGGGTATTCTTATAATTTGTCACATCAATGAATTTTCGATTTTATAAGCTTATTTAAAAGTAAATTCCTTACTATATCGTTCTACGATACGATACGATAGTTTTGATTTTTGGTTATATCGTATGAATATTGTCTAATTTAATGAAAGTTGCATAAACGTGAATTGTACAGTTTTATAAGACAATTACGTATGGATAATAATTAATGTGACCCGTAACTATTACACTTATTAAATGCTTTGTATTTATTTAAGGGCCTTGGGATTTTCTGGCTTCCAGATTACGTTATGTAATTGGCGGGTCTGCCCTTGGGATATGGCACAAGATAAGAAGAAAACAGATAAAAGAAAAGTCTATCCTTTTTGAATTCAAATTAAAGATTTTGCTATTTGATAACAACTAATCTCAAAGATTTCAGAGGAGATCTTGAATCCCAACCATTTTGGGACTAATTCTAAATATCTCGTCTATTTTAGTTTGTATAAGGAAAGAATCTCTACAAATAAAATCATCTGATTATAAGTTTATTATTTTTTTTTCTAAATTTCATTACTAACTTAAATACGGGAGACTATATCAAGGGATCAATTCCGTCTCATTCTCTTACAGATGTAGTTTTCGAGGAGTCAATCCAAAGATCTAATTCTTGAGATTGCACGTGGTGATTATTCTTACCTTTCATCGTTATTGATATAAAACATTTATGTTACATCAATATAAATATATAATATGTCAATATATAAATATCAAAAAAGATATGATAAAATGTCATTTGAGCTGCCAATTCACTTCGTGAAAATTAAAGATTATTAGTTGTAACATCTTCATCTTTTCAGGAAAAATATAAAAACACGTAAAGATTGTTACGGAAATATTATCTAAACACTTAAATTTGATACTTCTATATTAATATCTTATATATTTATATTAATATTATATTAATATGACACATAATATACGACATTAACACAGGGTGTCGCTACAAATATGGAACCTAAGTGGGTAAATAGTATTTTTGTAAAAATTATGCATTTTGTTTTAAATCATTAGACGTTACATGTTTCGGGTTAAATGGGCTAAAAACGGGCTGGCCTTTGTTGAGTAAGAATTGGGCTTAAGAGGGCTGGGCCTTGTCAATAGAAATTGGGCTAAAAATTAAAAACCAAAGGTTGCTTTTTAAAAATATGATAAAAATAAAATTAAAAGATTGTTCAAATTATAAAAATTTACAAATATTAAATAAAAATAAACTCTATTTTGTATTTACCTTTTATTATTATTTTTATTTTCTCTAGTTCTTTTTATTTTGATTTTGAAAAAATAAAAAAAATAAATAACATATAATTACTGGATTATTTGAAGATAAATATGAGATGATCCTAAATGTATTTAGGTTCAAATATTCGATTTTACTTGAAGATAAATGAAGAAGTTATTCAAACTTTGTTAAGTTTGAATTTGAATAAACATCTACGAATTCTTTATTTTTAATCCAAACATAAATCTATCATAAAAAAAAGAATAAAATAAAAAGAGAGTGTCGCCACCATTACCTATATTCTCTTATGTTAATAGAGAGAAAGAGAGAGATAAACGAGCAAAAGCATTAAGAAGAGTAGTGAAAAATAACAAGGGAGAATATGGATTACTCTTAAAATATAAGGGTATTTTAATTATTTTATAATAATTAACATAGATTAATTAATAGTAAAGGGGAGATTTTTTGTATTTTGTAAAATGTCCTAATAGTTCTTGAAATTATTTTAATTTCCAAAATTAAAAGAATAACGTGAGATTAATTTGATTATTAAGTAGGGAGAAAATGGCTAATTCTATTAATAAAATTAAAATGTTACTAAATTACGTTAAAAAATCAATAACAGTAATATTTTGAAATACTTCCAAAGAATAATTCCGACATCCATTCATTCCCCATCGTATCTACTCATTCTATTACTTTTTATTTCCAAAAAAATTTCATTTTTTTTGTTACCATTAAGGGTTCCATCTCGCACAGACATTGAACACCAACAGAGCAACCACTGATCGCGCTGCGTCACTGGAAACTGGAATCGAATCTATGATCGATGCGCATCGAATCAAACTGTTGCAGTTCCCAAATCAAAGCTGATTTCAACCCTTCAGCTCTGAATCAGGGTTTTCTTTTATGTCTGTGTACGTGCATGGAGATGTTGTGAGTGATCTGTGCGAGTGGACGGGATGAACGTGAGCCGGGCGGTGGTGCACCCGGTGGAGGCTCCGCCGGCCACGGAGGGTGCGGGAAACGTTGCGCCGCTGAGGGTGAGGATGGAGGACGTCCAAGGCATGCCTGGAACGCTCGGCGGCCTTGCTCTCCGTCTCTGTCAGTTCGTCTCTGCCTTCGTCTCTCTTTGCGTCATGCTCAGCACCCCCGATTTCCCCACTGTCTCTGCTTTTTGGTAATAGATTAATTCCTGCGACGATGATATTGCCCCGTCTAGGTTTATGTGTAGATTTTTTTTTTTTTTGTGCCAGTGTGTTTATGTCTTCCTCTTTAATAGTAAAGAAAAAGAGAAAAGATGGGAAAAGAAAGATTAAGAACCAATTCCTTGGTTATTCAATGAAAGCATACATGTACAAGTAGTTTAATTTTATTTTGTAACTCGAGAATCATCCTTTTCTCTAACACAGCAACTCTGGTAAAAGTTTTTAGAAGGAATTTTGATTTCTGCAGGTAGCTGAGGGGTAATTAACATTATTGGCTTCTGCAAAGTTTGGAGAAAACAATATAGAGGACAAACACTGGGAATTTTTCATGAAATGTGACAATTGTAGGATTTTCTTAGTTGCTGCAGTCACAAAGTTAAAATCGGTTGCATGGGAAATGATTCTTTTTTTATCTTTTCTAGTAATGTAGAAATGTGCTTTCCCTTTACCATTGAGTGTATTTTGTCAAGATTTCTGTTTTTTTGGATTACTATTTTGTCAAGATTGATGGGCCCTGATTAAATGCTAAATCTTCATCTTAACTCCTGCAATTAATAAGAATATATTTTGAGGCCTGTCTTTCTCCGTTTCGAAGCCATTTCAAGCTTAAAACTTATCTCAGACAAAAGTGAGATCATAGCTTTGTGGCAGGTCTTAGTCATTGAGGAGCTGTAGCTTCCTTGGGTTGTTAGTCGGGTCATCTTCCTTGCACTTATTTTAGAGGTTTGGAGTGAAAAACTAGAGCATTGGGAGACAAGTTTTGTGTTTGTGAAATATCAATACCTATCCAAGGGAGATAGAGTTACTCTTTTTGAAAGCTCCTGTTAGGCCCCCGGTTTTGCATACTTACTATAGGCGTCACAAGCATCCGAGGGGAGTTGAGGGTACAGCTGGAGGAAGCACCAATCAGCAGGTGCGCTAAGGGGTAGGATAGATATTTGGCTGGTTTGTGTAATAAACCAGCAGACACGCCTGCATAACCATATACAGTTATGCAGGAGAGAGAAGGGAATAACAACATATAAATGAGGTAGGAAGAGAGTGAGGGGGTGTGAAGAATTTGGAATCATTGTAGGAGAGTTCTGGGCCTCTCGAACGCCCAGCTGCGACTGTTCTTACCTTTGTTTTTCTTGTAATTCCGATTCTGAAATATAATTCAATCCATTTCATCCATTAGAGATCCTTCCTATCGGTTGGATCTCATCATTTTGGTATCAGAGCATCTTCGATCATCATGGTAAACTTAACCGAGAGAGTGGGGGACCTGGAGGGTAAGGTTGACACGATGAGGGGAGAGATTCAAACCATAAATCGGAACGTAGCCGAGATGCTGGAGCAGTTCGCTATCATGCGCACAAGGTGGGACGAACAGGAACGGGAGCGGAAGGCTAAGGCTCATGGGAACGACTGGCCACCGGAATTGACCCCAAATTCCGAAGTGACACCAGGAGGGGGTGTGAGTCACAGAATTGAGGGAAGCATGAGTGCTGCATGGCGACCAGAGGGGAGAGGTAAGAGGTTGGAAATGCCTACCTTCGAAGGAGACAATCCAGACGATTGGATTTTCAGGGCGGAGAGATACTTCACGATCAACCAGCTCTCGGAGGATGAGAAGATAGAATCCGCTGCATTATGCTTCGAGGCAGGAGCCCTCGCGTGGTTCCAATGGGAGTCTAGGCGCAGGGGGATCCGCAGTTGGGAAGGGCTCAAGCAAGGAATTCTTAACCGATTCCGCCCAACTCAAGAAGGGTCGCTAGAAGAGAGGTTCTTAGCTCTGCGACAAGAAGGTACGGTTAAGGAGTATAGGCTGATGTTTGAGACGTTGGCGGTACCTGTGTCGGATGTCTCTGAGGCGTTTTTGGAAGGACATTTCATCAACGGTCTTAAGCTTGAAATTAAGGCTAAGATCAGGGTACTTCAACCCAGGGGGTTGGATCGGGTCATGCTAATGGCGCAATGTATTGAGGATAAAAATGCAGCCATCCTAACCTGCAGTAGGGGGTTCGGACCAGTGGGAAGTAAAATTCCCACCTACTCTACTTCTAACACCGTTAGAATCTCTCCCACTCAATCCAGAAGCCCGACTCCTTATTCGAGAGTCTCGAATCAGGCGAGCAGTAAGCTACCAGTGGCCGAGAGTGGTAGTAATGCTCCCTTTAAACGGCTCAGTGAGGCTGAGTGGAAAGCCAAGAGGGAGAAGGGATTGTGTTTCTGTTGTGATGAGAAGTACTTGATTGGTCACAGGTGCAAGAACAAGGAGCTGCACGTTATGATGATTTATGATGAAGAGAAAGAGAGGGAAGGATCCAAACGAGGAACCACGGAAGTGAGGGGAGAAGAGGAAGGAGAGGATGTGCACCAAGGCAACGAAATCATTGAACTCTCCATGAATTCGGTGGTTGGATTAACAACGCCGCAGACCATGAAGCTACAAGGTGTTATAGAAGGGCAACCAGTAGTAGTTCTGATTGACGGGGGGGCGACGCACAACTTCATAGCGACAGAGTTGGTTCAACAATTGGGGTTGCCGCGAACTGAAACGACTGGTTATGGTGTTATCATGGGAACCGGGATGGCAGTGCAAGGGGCCGGTATTTGCAAGGGGGTAAAGTTGCATCTACAAAACTTGCAAATAGTGGAAGATTTTCTACCTCTGGAGCTGGGTAGGTCAGATGTAATTCTTGGGATGAAGTGGTTGGCTGCGGTGGGAAAGATGAGAGTGGATTGGAAAGCCTTGACTATGAAGTTCTAGGTGGGGGGATTGACCGTGACCTTGCAGGGAGATCCTAGCTTGAGCAAAAGCTTGGTATCCCTGAAAGCGATGATGAAGGCTTTCAAGGAGAATGGAGAAGGAATGTTGCTTGAATTGGGTACAATGGCAGTTGATTATAGTGACAAAACGGTCGAGATCCCACCGTTCCTTAAGAAGGTGTTAGCTGAGTTTGAGGAGGTATTCTCAGCACCTGAAGGGCTGCCTCCTTCCCGAAAGAAGGATCATGCCATCAACCTGCTACCAAGCACCATTCCGGTTAGTGTGCGGCCCTATCGTTACCCTTATCTACAGAAAAACGAGATTGAGAAGATGGTAGGAGAAATGCTAGCAGCAGGGATCATACAACCCAGTTCCAGCCCCTTTTCTAGTTCGGTTCTGCTGGTTAAGAAGAAGGATGGAGGGTGGCGGTTCTGTGTGGATTATCGGGCATTGAATAAGGTGACAATGGCCGACAAATTTCCAATTCCAGTGATTGAAGAGTTGCTGGATGAGCTTCATGGGGCCAAGGTCTTCTCCAAACTTGACCTTAAGTCAGAGTATCACCAAATTCGCGTCAAGGCTGAGGATATTCCAAAGACAGCATTCCAGACACATGAAGGCCACTACGAATTCCTCGTAATGCCTTTTGGATTAACTAATGCGCTAGCCACGTTTCAGTCACTGATGAATGACATCTTCAGAGAACAAATGAAGCGTTTCGTGTTAGTTTTCTTCGACGATATCTTGGTTTTTAGCAAAGACTTTGAACAGCATGCACAACACTTGTGCTCTGTTTTGGAGGTGTTGGTAGCTAACCATTTATTTGCGAATAAGAAGAAGTGTTCGTTCGGACAATTGGAAATTGAGTACCTAGGTCACATTATATCACATGAAGGAGTCTCGACTGATTTTAACAAGGTAAAAGCCATGTTGGAGTGGCCCTCTCTCGCCACACTTAAGGAGTTGCGTGGTTTTCTTGGTCTCACCGGGTACTATAGGCGTTTTGTCAAAGATTATGGCAAGATAGCATGGCCACTCACGGACAGACTTAGGAAGGGTAATTTCTTTTGGGATGAGGCTGCTGAGCAAGCCTTCTAACAGCTCAAAGTTGCCATGGTGTCACTGCCGGTGTTGGCCTTGCCGAATTTTGACAAGCCATTTGAGGTGGAGACAGATGCTTTGGGACATGGCATGGGGGCAGTATTAATGCAGAACCATCGACCTATTGCATACTTCAGTCAGGCGTTTAATCAGCTAGGAAGGAGGAAATCAGTGTATGAGAGAGAACTTATGGCCATCGTATTTGCGGTGCAAAAGTGGAGACACTACCTTTTGGGACAGAAATTTGTGGTCAGGACAGATCAAAAAAGTCTCCAGTTCTTGATGGAACAAAGATTGGTGAGTCCAGAATGTCAAAAGTGGATGGTTAAGTTAATGGGATTTCAGTTTGAAATCTAATATAGACCTGGGTTAGAGAATAAAGCAGCTGATGGGTTGTCCCGCATCAGCCATTCTGCTACCCTCCTCGCTTTAACCGTTCCTCAGATTCTCCAACTAGATCAGCTAGCTAAGGAGATAGCTGACCATGAAGGGCTGCAAAAGGTGGTCAAGGATCTCCAGCGGGATCCTACTTCCAAACCCCATTTTCAGTTGGTGGATGGTTTTCTCTTCTACAAGGGGAGGCTATATCTACCGAAGGGTTCTTCTCTCATCCCATTGCTCTTACATGAGGGTCATGATGGGAATGTTGGGGGGCACTCGGGATTCTTGAAGACTTACAAGAGGATTGCAGCAAGTGTATATTGGCTGGGAATGAAGAGGGACATTCACAGATATGTAAGCCACTGTGCGATTTGCCAGCAAAACAAAGTACTGGCACTCAAGCCAGGAGGGCTTTTGCAACCCCTTCCGATCCCAAATCAAATTTGGGAAGACCTTGCAATGGACTTTATCGAAGGCTTACCCAGGTCAGGAAAAATAGATTCGATTTTGGTGGTGGTTGATAGACTCAGTAAGTATGGCCATTTTATAGTGTTGAAACACCCTTTTTCTGCGGGAGAAGTGGCAGGAGTCTTCATCAAGGAGGTTGTGAGGCTTCATGGTCTACCACGGTCCATTGTGTCTGATCGGGATAACATATTCATGAGCAAATTCTGGGAGGAACTCTTTCGTCTCCAAGGTACCAAGCTCCAACGCAGCACAACTTACCATCCACAAACAGATGGTCAAACGGAGGTGCGGAATAGGACATTGGAGACCTACCTTCGTTGCTTTGCTTCTTCCAAACCAAAATCCTGGTTTGTGTGGCTGCCGTGGGCGAAATTGTGGTACAATACTTCATACCACACAGCCTCTAGAACTACACCTTTCCAGGCCGTCTATGGGCGCGAACCGCCAGCAATACTTAAAGTTGAAAGGGGATCCACTTCGGTTTCAGTGGTAGAGCAGCAGCTTGTCGAGAGAGATCACATTCTGGAGGAACTGAAGGCACAGCTACAAAGAGCTCAAGCTATAATGAAGAAAGGGGCTGATGTGAAGAGAAGAGCAGTGAAGTTTCAAGTAGGGGATCTAGTTTACTTAAAACTAATTCCTTATCGTCGAAAGTCATTGGCTGGTCGTGCCAATGAGAAACTGGCTCCTAGATTCTATGGTCCGTTTGAGGTTGAGAGGGAGGTTGGACCGGTGGCTTACAGGTTAAAATTACCTTCATCTTGCAGCATTCATCCAGTGTTTCATGTGTCTCAACTGCGAGAAGCCAAAGCGGCATTGCACGCCACGGTGGATGTTCCCAATTAGTTAAGTGCAGAGCTGGAGATGCTGGTCGAACCGGAGACAGTATTGGGAGTCAGACCAGGCAGAGGAAATAATGTGGGAGGTTTGGATGTTCTTCTGCAATGGAAGGGGTTACCCCCATTAGAGGCCACTTGGGAGCCTTTCAGCCTCATTCAGCAGCAGTTTCCAAGTTTTCACCTTGAGGACAAGGTAAAAGTTGGGGAAGGGAGTGATGTTAGGCCCCCGGTTTTGCATACTTACTATAGGCGTCACAAGCATCCGAGGGGAGTTGAGGGCAGCTGGAGGAATCACCAATCAGCAGGTGCACTAAGGGGTAGGATAGATATTTGGTTGGTTTGTGTAACAAATCAGCAGATACGCCTGCATAACCATATACGGTTATGCAGGAGAGAGAAGGGAATAACAGCATATAAATGAGGTAGGAAGAGAGTGAGGGGGTGTGAAGAATTTGGAATCATTGTAGGAGAGTTCTGGGCCTCTCGAACGCCCAGCTGCGACTGTTCTTACCTTTGTTTTTCTTGTAATTCCGATTCTGAAATATAATTCAATCCATTTCATCTATTAGAGATCCTTCCTACCGGTTGGATCTCATCAGCTCCTTGTCAAGCCTCCTAGTTATGCCTTTTCCTTATTGTTAGCTTCTTCTTATATGATTAAGAGGCAGGAAAAGCTTCAAAGAGACTTCCTTTGTGGCAGTTTGGATGATGAGTTTAGGTACCATTTAATTAGCTGGGATCAGATTTCTCTTTCATGCAAGCACTAAGGGTTAGGAATTAGACACTTGGATACTTGTATACTCCCAGGTAAATGGCTTTGGCATTTTGCTTAGGAAAATGATTGGAGAAGAATGGTGGAGAGTAAGCATGAGTGTACTCGGGAATTTGGCTTCCTAGTGGGATTGCTTCTCCTCATGGGGTTGGGCTTGGGAGAGCTATTATGATGGCTTAGGGAGTTGTCTAATTTTATCCATTTTTGGCTGTGCAATGGAATGAGGGTTATGTTTTGGGAGGACAAGTGGCATGGTGATAGATCCCTTATAGTGTGTTTAGGGAAGGGGGATGGAATGAAAATGGATGAAAGAGGGTTCTCCTTGTTTAGGAGAACAATAGTTATGGAATGGAATGGAAAAAGATAGAAACACTTTGCATCTATTATTTTCCAAGACCTACTTTTCGTCTCTCCAAACTGTGGGAGAATGGATGGAAAACTTAATTTTGCGTGTTGAGAACATTAACCTTAATAGTTTTCCACAAGTTCAAATTTGCCATTGACTTAACAAATTCCACTAAAAGGATATTAATGGTCATTCATTGTTTAATTTCTTTTCATCTCATTCATTTTCATTGCTCTCCAAAACAAGGAGAAAGTATTTTACATTACTTTCCATCCCCTATTCTCCCAAATGAGGAGAAAATTTTATATATTCCATTCACGCATTTCCGTTCCATTCCATTTCTAAGGATAGTTTTTTTTAATATTTTTGCTCTTCCTTCTATCAGGGAGGTTCCTTTTAACTACTGTTTCTCCTTCTCCATCTCTTCATCTGGATGTAGCCTACTAGACTGGCAAATTGACTCGATCATATCTTTTTATACAACAACAACAACATATCCAGCCTTTATCCCACTTGATCATATCTTTTTATGGCTTGCTTTATTGCTATCCTAGTATCCTTGGCCAGTCAAGGGGAGAAAGATGGGTTTGCTGTCCACCTTAAGAGAAATTCATAGTTTGTTACTTTTATAATGCTTTTTTTTGACAAAGTGAGAGTCGAGTTTCCTTTAAAAGCCACTTGAAGCATCGTTGTTCCTCTTGGATTTTCTTTCTTTATTTTGACTGTTACAGGGGATGCTATTCTTACCTCTAACTGCCTAATAAAGCATAGACAGGTAGTTATCGATCTGTGCTTCATGTGTAAGGAAAGTGGTGAATCCATGGTTTAGACCTCTTTCGTTGTTTGGTGTTCAGAGCAGTATGTAGTTTTGTGCATGTGGTTTTGGGTGTAGAGTGAGTGATGCCAAATTCTGTCAGATTTCTCTTGGATGTGGAGGCTCTGAGGGTACAGTTAGGGCATTGTTTTGTGCGTGTGTTTCTCCCAGCCTAGTTCTGTTATTGTGTGTATGTGTGTGATTTGGAAGAAATTGGAGAGATTGAGCTTCTGAAGGCAAATATAGTTCCTTTTTCTTTGTTTAAACAGTTGCAAATTTCTTTTTCCCTCTTCTCCCGGTTAAAGACGGATTCTTCTTTTCGCAGGTCCTCATTTTTTCAGTTTTTGGATGATCTTCAAGTTTCTCGAGTGAAAACCCATAGTTTCCAATCCTCTTATGTATAGGGTTTGCCTTCTTCAAGTATCTACAGTCATTGTTATTTATCCCCCCCCAAAAAAAAAAAGAAAAAGAAAGAAAAAGTCTTAATTACTAGTCTCTGTATTGGAACCTCTGGTAATGGATTTATGTGGGGGTGAGAATGATTCTACTCCATTCTTACTTATACTTTTACACCATAGCAACACTATAAATCCTTTGTATAAAATGTGGCCTCTCTATGAAACAGGACACTAACAATGTCTATAAATGCCCTCAGTGGTGGAACTAGTCCATAGAATTGAATTTTCTTGCTAAAGAAAATCTATATATTTTTAGCCAGGGGAAGAAATCTAACATCAGGCAATGATGCTTGTTATGGTTAGATGGTTGATTTTGTTATAAAATTCATTGCTTGGCTGAATAACACAGATGCTTATCAGGTTCCCATTTTGTTCAAGGGTCTAGTGATTACCGATGATAAATATTAGACATGTTTAATTACGTAGATAACTAAATTACGGAATGTAGTCTACTTATGTCCCTCCTTTAAAAGCGGAAGGGGGGTGTTGGCCGGGGAGATAGTGATAAGCAGAGCGGACTTTGCAGGCTTAAATTATATTGTTAGTGATACTCTTGATATTATCAGATGCTTATCTAGAATTATCGAGATGATTCCGAAATAGATCTACATAGATTAACCATAGACGACCACATTCCAATTTTTTCCCCCTGAAGCTCATGACACAAACTATTAACCTAGGATTGAAGGCATGTTAGAAATGTCTCTAAGCAGACATACATCTTGGCGATGATGCTTTTCACTCAGAAGTTAGAAACTGTTTACATCATCTAGAAGTGCTAGTAGTCTCAGATTCAAATTGGAAAGGTTGGAGGATTCAACGGAGACATCAAACTGTGAAATGGGTTGATGTTGCTGGGCTTTATCGTTTAGTTCTCATAAAAGTTGGTGGGCTACAGTCATATACCGCACAGGAACAAGAGGTGTTATTTCATAATCTTATTTTACAAGAAACCAGGGTAAATTCTTGTTTAATCAGGAGGAGCTATGGGTTTTTGATATTAAGGTACCAACTTCATGTTTTCATTTCTTAGGCATGTAGGATGCATAAAGCATTTAGGTCCAGTGATTGATGTAGTACTTCAAAATAAGTCTTGTTGAATTGATATATAGTTATGGTTCTCTCTCTCTCTGCCCCTTTTCCTGAAATGATCACCATCATTTCTGTTGGACATTGATTAGTTTTAGGGCCAGATTAGGTGTCTTCTTGTGGGCCAAAAACGTTAAGAGTTGTTGAGTTTTACTGCTCCTTTCCTGGCCTAGAATTTCTTGAATCTTCATGATATGAAGCAACTGACTGCTTGGAAGGAACCAACTGGCCCTCTAACTGGGAAGGAAGCAAATGTGGCACATATGGCTGCTCGTGTTGCATGGCCTCTTCATTTCCCCTTCGGCAATATGACAGTGGTAAGGGAATGAGGTACTCAAGGGATGTTCCAGAAAACAACGATTAGTATTACCGAAGGAATGTTTCAGAAAAGTTACACATGATTTTTTCACCCAACCTGCAAAATATGTCTAGAGTTGATGATCATTTTTAGCTATTCCTTTTATGTCTTCTGTTTTTGTTGATCTTAATTGAGGCTTGCGTATTGTACTGGATGGAAGACTTTGACTTTGGCTTGTTTTGGGAATACTAAGTTATCACTTTCTTCCTGCCCTTCCCTCCCTGCTTTCAGAGTTCTTCTGTCATCTTCTCTATTTTGTAGCTCTTGTTGAGTTTGTTGGTTGCAATGCTTGACGAGTGATGTGCCAGGGAGCTCATAATCCCCAATTTATGGTGCCAATAGTTCTTCCTTTCTGGTTTTTTGGGTTTAGCACAAGGTTTCTTATTTTTGTTGCTCCAGCTACCTTGTTGCAGCTGTGGGCTTGCAAAGTTTATGGAGCCTGTCTCTTGCTATAGTTGATCTATATGCCCTTCTGGTCAGAAGAAGCTTGCAGAACTCCAGAATTATGGGTCTCTTTGCCATTGGTGATGGGGTAAGTGAATTTCGTCTCAATTCCCCCCATCTCACTAGATTTCGACTCAATCCCACGGTGGTAGCTTATTCGGGACCCATTAATCACTTTTTAACTAACACTTTGGGACAAAAACCCGTAATGTTACTGTATCTGCGAGGATTCAAAGTCAGCTGCTTGACATTCATTTTGATTTTTGGGCAGATCACATCAACTCTTACATTTGCTGCTGCATGTGCATCCGCCGGAATCACAGTCCTCGTTGGAAGCGATCTCAACAGATGCGCGCTGAACCACTGCGCGAGGTTCGAGTCTGCAACTGCCATGGCGTTTATCAGCTGGTTTGCAGCTTCTCCTTCGTTTTTTGTCAACTTTTGGACTCTAGCTTCCAGATGATTTTCGCTGCATAAATAATTCTTATATTAGATATTCTGATAAATTCTGTGAGAAGACTCGTTGCTCTGCAACAAACAGACCTGTAGAATCTGAGCTTTGATATAGAGACGATGATGATGATGATCGTGATTGTGTTAGTCTTAATTCAATTTTGTTTGTTCAAGTATAAGAATTTATATTAATCAATCAATCCATCCATCAATGGAGATTTGGAGTTTTGGGCCTGGCCCAAGGACGAGACCGTCTTTTGGCCACTCTGAAAACCCTAGAGCTTCATATGAAAACCCTAAAAGCTGAATTCAGAATTCCGCTAGCTTTCGCAGTTTCACTTCCCTTCCCTTCTTCTCTTCCTTCACCGCCGGAAAATGCCGCCGAAGTTCGACCCGACGCAGGTCGTCGACGTCTACGTCCGCGTCACCGGCGGCGAAGTCGGCGCGGCAAGCTCGCTCGCCCCCAAGATCGGCCCCTTGGGCCTGTCTCCGAAGAAAATCGGTGAAGACATCGCGAAAGAGACCGCCAAGGACTGGAAGGGCCTCCGCGTGACCGTGAAGCTCACCGTGCAGAACCGCCAGGCGAAGGTCTCCGTCGTGCCCTCCGCCGCGGCGCTCGTCATCAAGGCCCTCAAGGAGCCCGAGCGCGACCGCAAGAAGACCAAGAACATCAAGCACACCGGCAACATTTCGCTCGACGACGTTGTCGAGATCGCGAAGATCATGCGGCCGAGATCAATGGCGAAGGATCTTAGCGGCACCGTGAAGGAGATACTTGGGACGTGCGTGTCCGTCGGATGTACGGTCGACGGGAAGAACCCGAAGGACCTGCAGGAGGAGATAGCCGACGGCGACGTTGAGATTCCTCAGGACTGATATGTGAGCTCTCCCCGGATTTTACTTTTTGCTCACTTCTGTGTCTCCGATTTGGAGTACTTGTGAGCTTTGAATGATCTTCTTCTTCTTCTTCTTCTTCTTCTTTGTTAGGTCTGGTTGGGGGAATTCCTTAACCCATTTCAATTTATGGGTTTTCTTTTCAGGGACCCCAAGTTACAATTGGGAAGGCAATGCTGAATGTTTGTGTTGTGTGGTGATGAATCTGATAGAATATGATTCTGGGTTTTGGGAAAAATTGTGAGTTTTGGATGATTTGGAATTTGCTTTGAGGTGATTCAACTTCAACTTGTGATTTGTTTCCAATTTCCATTACCCAGTAGAACAGGGGAGGAGGAAGGATACTTTAGGCATGCTCCATTAGTTGGGAAGGGTCCTCCTGTTGGAATAGAAACCACTTTGGAATCCTATTTCTCACTTGCAGCAGTTTCTCAAGTTTCTTTCTTCTCTTCTCTTGTCTGTTTTTGTTTCATCTCCATCTTTACACTGGATCCATTGGCGGCCTGCATTTCTATTTGCCACTCAACTGTCATTGGACGCCAGCTGGTTAAAACAAGGGTGAATTTTAAGGTACCCAAGGGGTGTACTGGTGGTACCTAACCTTTGTTTTTGCATGGCATTACATTGCACTTCTTTCTTCTCTTGCTTTTACACCACATCCCCTGCCCAATGGAGACTTGGGTGCCTTAGAAAACCCGGAAAAGCAAGACCATAAACAAAAATAATTGACCACATAGGTTTTGTAATCGTGAGTTGTGTTATGATTGGAATTTAGAAATTTTTTTTTTTGAATTTCAGAGGTCCTTTTTCCTAGCAAGTTTTCTGTCCACAACTCAAGTACTATCTGTTTAACATAATTTGATAATATTTTTGGTCCGTTCATTCCTCTTCCGGCCCGCACAATTAGGGCTTCTTCTGTGTCTGACCAAATCTATATAAAGGGCAGAACTCATTATAATCCCACCCCACAACACAAGAAGAGTCTTGGAAGGAAAGGATCCCTCTTTCTTCGCCACAAAGGAGGAGTGGCATTCGTTGATCGATCATCGATTTATCGAGGTTTCAACCCATAGCTTGCTGCTTTGATTCCATGGCAAAGGTGGCTAAGAATTTGCATTTCTGGATGGAGGTTGTCCCAGCCGCTTCATCAACCCAAGCAGGCCCTCCAATTCGCCTGATCTGGAAACCATTAACGAGGGGAAAAACGAGGGGTACGACGATCAAGATTCCTAGTGGAGGGAGAACACAGGTTCACGCACCAATGGTGCCTTTTTCTGTCTCCTCCTGATCTTCTGATACAGCCGGTGAGGAAATGGCGCTGAATTGTGATGCGGGTTTGAATGGTTTGGTTGTTAGTGAAGGTAGAGATGGCTGATTATGAACATCATTGATTCTTCATCATCATCTCTGTCAACCATCCAGCAGCTTGCTGTTCGTACTTGAACTAGTTCTTGTCTAGATACTGTACATTCTGTTTCCATGGGAATTTGTAAATAATCAAACTTTCTAATCCCATTTCTCCCATAAGCGTCGCTTCAATCATTGATTACCTTGGTCGCATTGCCGTGATGAGATACGCACAAGATGGGAAACCGAGGCATTCTTAAACTAAAATCCAGTAAACATATTCCATTGAGATTCATAAAAAGATACAAAAAGAGATCGTATTATACATTATACTTTTTATACTGTAAACGATAACCATGAAAAGTACAAATATCGATAAAAATCATAAAAATTTACTTTCTTAACGGTGCACAGGGAAGGGGCCCGGTTGGTTGCTTTCGGTCACGATCTTGCATACGTTGGAAGTACAACATGTGCAGTTGAATTTGACATGGGTTTAATGTTTTCCAACACATGTTCGTAGTCCTTCTACCGGACACTTGGCACCATTATGGAGATATTTACTATTGGAAGAAGGTACAATACTATTATTATGAATATAGTCATCTAATAGAAATTACTTGCTTTAAATCTAATTTTACTTTCTTGTTTACCCTTCATTTTTTTATTGATACAAAAATTTTAAATGAATTACTTTTTAATTATTTTGTCTCTCAATCATTGTGTTTTGTGATGTAGAAGCATATGGGTTGATCAGATTATCAAAATTTTAATTATGCTTAATTTGCGCACCTTAATTTTAATATATTGTAACTTTCAATTTGAGAGAAGTTATGAGGACAGTAAGATAAGGTTGGAAACTTTATTTAGAGTTATAAGACGTGTTGTTTAGGGTGTTGTTTGGGGCCTCAAAATCTATCGAAATCATCAACTTTGAACCTTTTTTATTTTACCATTTTGCCCTTATTAGGGTTTTCGGCTTCTGTTTAAAGGCTCTTATTAGACTTCTAGTCTTGGGTTTCTTCTAGATCATTAATCAAGTTTGGGGAATTTTTATTTTCATAAATTTTGTGATTATGTGGTGTTTTCTTTAAATTTAGTTGATGAACTAATTTTTTTTTTTTGTTGATCTCTATTGCGTCATTTTGACTCGTTTTTTTTTTTTTTCATAAAAAGATGTGTCTTCATCCGAAAAAAAGTTATTTTATATAAATGGGTAGCAAGCAATTTTCACATGTTTGATGCTTGACTCTTCACCTAGCACATTGAAAGTTCCATGTTTGGCATCACCTAATTAAAAAGAAAGAGTGGCCGCTCCGAAAGAGTCTCAAGGCCATTCAAATTGCCCCTTTCTTTCTTTAATTATGTCCACAAATTTTCAGGAGTCGGTGACTTCTTTTCTTAGACACATACTATTTTCCTCATTCTCCACGTGCAAATTTTAGTACTGATCCTTTGGATCCCACCGCTATATAAAACCAATCCCAGCCCCATCAACTCTTCATCAAAACATATCAACTCTCACAGATCAAAGTAGCTTCCCAATAATATTCAAATCTCTCTCTCTCTCTCTCTCTCTCTCTCTCTCTTCTTTGAATATTAATTCAATCATCAGCAGCCAGCCAGCCAGCCAGCCTTTCTGGGATCTGATCAGCCTGTAGATTTGGTCTCCATCGATGGCCAAGAAGATTGGAAACTCAAGTCCATGGATGGAGGCTGCTGTCCCTCGTATCATATACCCACTTAAGCCTTCAAACGCTCCTGAACTAGAGACCATTGCTGAGGAAGCATACGAGGAAGACGACGAAGATTCATAGTTCTTGGCCTTAATTTTTCGCTTCTTCCTAGCTAGATACCCAGCTCTCAATCTTTTTGTGTGCTGGTTGAGCTGTTTGTTGGTTTCTGCGGAAACTCAAGAGAGACTGATAGGCATGATCCATGAAATTAACCATGCTTTTCTAGCATCCATATATAAATACCATTCTTCTTTTTTCAAATTTTCATGCGCATATATACCTTTTTCTTTTCTTTTCTTGATTGATTGATTGATGTGAATCTGGTTTATGTCCATTTTCGCTTGATTCTTTCCCTTGAAACCTCGTCTTTTTTTGGGTTTTTTTTCCCAGTGATTTGAGGCATTGACTATGAGAATTGTCTTTGTTCTTTTGACACCTAATTTGTTCAAAAAATTTCCTAACTGGGTGGAAAAAGCATGAAATTGAGTCTGTTAATACTAAGACATCAAAATGCAGGTCTCTTGATTTATATCCCCTAAGCTGTCATAAAGAGAACTCTCAGAATGCCATCATTTGCCTTGTCAAGAAACTACAGGAAAATAATCAGAAATATATGTTTTTTTATTTGCTTTATGTAGAATGAAAGAGGCAGATAAATAATATATAAGAATTGTCTTTAAAGAAAAAAAAATCTAAATCTTTAATACCCTCTAACGTATGTCCGCACAGTTGATGAATTAAAATTAGCCTATGAAATTAGATCGTACTAATTTCATTGACCTACCCCAACAAATAAGCCAGTTATTTAGTATTGGGCCCAGTCCCTAGAACCCATCTCATCTACATCAGTTCAATAGTATCCCCCATCCCCTCATCATCATGTCAAGATTCTGTGCCCAGAAGAGACTTCAACTGTCCCGAGATTCTAGACTCTTAACTTATCTGTAACAATCAGTGACACGTAAGAGACTCTTCCCTTCTCTCTTATATAAGTTAGCCAGTTATTGGCCAAGGTATAGTTTTTTCTAATCTACAAAAACTTTATTACCTTGAACTCTTAATTACTTACTTGAGTATCATACTTTATTACCTCCGAGTGTATGATTCTCTATTGCCTTGAGCCCTTGATCCTATCATCCCTTTCAGGACCAAAAGGGATAAAAACCTTTCATATTCATATTTTGCACATTCATCTGCTTTTTTTTTTTTTTTAATTAACTAATGTTTGTCAACTTTCTATAATGCTCCACTCTCAGAATGCCATCACTTGCCTTGTCAAGAAACTACAGGAAAATAATCAGAAATATATGTTTTTGTATTTGTTTCATGTAGAAAGAAAGAGGCAGATAAATAATATATAAGAATTTTCTTTAAAGAAAAAAAAAATCTAAATCTTTAATACTCTCTAGCGTAAGTCCCCACAGTTCATGAATCAAAATCAGCTTTGAAACCTTTCATACTCATATTTTGCACATACATTGGCTTTTTTTTTTTTTTTCTGATCTAGTGTTTGTCAACTTTCTATAATGCTTCACTGTTCTTCCACTCACTTGTTTCATATATTCCTCCTCTAATTATCCATCAAAAAAATTATCAATTAGCATAAATAAAACAAAAAAGAATAACTCTGGCACTTAAAAATAGTGATAGATCCCAATGGTTGCAGTTATAAGTATAGCAAATTCGTCAATGTTTGCTACATTTGTATATTTTAGGGTAAATCACCCCAAAGATCACAAAATTTTGATGTCTTTTTCAATTTGATCACTAAACTTTAATTCCTTACAAAGTGATCACAAAACTTTAAAATGTTTTGCAATGTGGTCACTAAAGTGATTTTTTAATAGTTCTTAGCCAAAATTGCTGACGTGGCAATGATGTGGAGCTGACGTGGCGATGATGTGGCCATTGCCACATCAGTAATTTTGACCAGAAATTGTTCAAAAATCACGTTAGTGACTATATTGTAAAATATTTTAAAGTTTTGTGATCATTTTGCAAGGAATTAAAGTTTAGTGATCAAATTGAAAAAAAGGCCAAAGTTTTGTTACCTTTAGTGTGATTTACCTGTATATTTTATTATCGACAAAATCCGCCATCACCATATTTCAAAAATGTCTAGTTCGAGCGATCGGATGAGTAATATATCTATATCAATTCGATGAGTTGTGAGTTCGATCCTTATTTTACGTAAAGATCTAAGGTCTAACTTACGATTTACCTCCCTTACTGTAATCGAGGGTACGATGGGTACGATCATTAGATGTCATGCAAGGCTGATTATCCCAAAAATATCTAGATATTTTGGTAAATATCTTGATTTTACAGAGAAAGCTCAATTATTTTAAGCTAACACCTAATTAACAGTTAATGTTTGAGATGGGCACTCAAAACTTTTTCTTTTTCCATGTTAATATTATCCACTCATTAGTGGGTAATTTAACCTAATTTTAAACAGAGTTTTCATATTCATTCATTGAGAAAAAGTATAAAAAAACAAAAATAACAAAGTCAACAAGAAAAATGGGGTTGTGGTACATATATAACAATTTAATTCAATTAACCAAAGCTTTCTTTTTCCTCCTGATTCCATCTCTGTTTTTATTATGGTACGATATATTTATCAATCTTTGGTTGGAGGTGCTTTCTTTCATGTTGTTTCTTTTACTTTCTTTTCCTTTTCCCCATGCTTTGGCCGTCTTTATTGAATTGAATATATATGTTGGACAACATTGCAAGTTCATTGAAAGCATATATAATTATATACACACACACACACGTCCTTTGCAGGCAAGATGAGACTGAAGAGGAAACATAGTTTATTAGCATATTCTGGTGCTTTCTGATTAGGAAGAATCCAAATGCAGATACTTTAGCCATGGTGGAGACAATTAAAATTGATTCTTTGGATGTGGCTGTCCTGGAAGTGCAGAAAGTTCTTTAGGCTTGGGGCTAGTTGGGGAAATCGCAGAGTCCACAAGACAGTATGGAAAACACTAGGTAGGTGACTTGTGGTCTCTAGTTCGAATCAGGTGCCCAACGATTGCTTGAGAGGTCACTCGTCATGTAGAGCCCACCGGTTGATCAAGTGTGGGAAATTAATCAATGATGCTGCTTTGAAGATTCCTAGCAGGGTATGTTCATAATTCTGTATGTATGTATAAAGATTAGGTAACCGATACAGTGTTATAGCCACGGATAAAAGGCCAAGTCATCCATGTTACGCGCTCTAGGAGACAACCTAGTCCCCACAAGAAAAACAGAAATAAAACCGCCTGTTTCGCTTTGATCCGTGGAAAAGAGGATAGATATCGATGAAAAGCAGAGGAGGATCGATTCAAAAAGAGCGGTAGGCCTTACATTCCCTCACCCGTAGCTTCCTTCCCCTTTACTTTCCAACCCTACCTACCAAGCACCCTTATGGATTTTCCAAACAAAGAAAAGGTGGAAAAAGGAGGTGGTGCTGGTTCAATCTGAATTGCCTTTTTTCAGCAATCCATGGCTTTTTATTCAAGTCCAGCCAACCCAAAAGCCGTTTAGTTGGCTTCTGAGGCGAAAGTGGAGAGGAAAACGCGAAAAAGAAGGCAGTATGGAGGTGTGGGCCGTGTGAGAACTCATTTTTCTTGTGATTTGGCTTCGGAGACAAGCTACCCTCTTCATCTATAAGTACCTCCATCGAAAAAGAAGGCAGTACGAAGGTGTGGTCTTTTGTATATGTTTGAAAGCTTTAGCGTCACCATTGCAGGCAGAGCTGCCTTCTGGTACAGAGTCCAGAATTTGGAGATTTCTAGCTATTTAAGGTATGTATATGCAAGAGAGGCAACAACGTTAGTGCATATGCCTGGCTCCCCGCATGCCATCGGCGAGGTTTCGCCGGCGAATCGGTGGCCTTCATCAATGGCGTGCGAGGAGCCATGCATGGCATTTTGTTGCTTTCTCTATCCGTTCATCTCTGTATCTCCTTCACTCTCTCATCTCTTTCTCACAAGCTTGTTGGGTTTTTACACGGAAAAGACCAAATCATAGGTGATAAAAACTCAATTCTTTGCATGACTTTGGGTGATTTTCAGTTTGTTGCAGCAGTGTCCTTCAGGAATGCAGCAATATTCGGATATGACCTTGTGTATGGCTCTTTGAGGAGCATGGGTTTTTTTAAAGATTGAAGATTCTTGCATATGCTTAGATGGGTTGATTTCAGAAGAATAAAAAAGACAATGAAAACATCACTCTTTCGCTGAAATATGCTCGCTCTTAATATTATTTGAACATGTATGGATAGTTTCATCAGCTTATTACCTATAAATCAATGAATTATATGATGAGCCATCGTCAAAAAAGTGTTTGTTGTGTAACTTGTGTTCAAGAAAATGAGTTCATGCCCGCCCAAGAATAGGCCAAACCCAAAGATAGAGGCCCAACAGTCTATTGGAAAAAGAAATTCACATAAACAAGACACGACCAAGAAGTCATCGGATGATTAAGACCGAGGGACACCAGTATAAGTGATCGAGAGACCTAAATAAGAGGGTCGCGAGAGACTTTGTTGAGAGACTAATGTGGCTGAGAGATCGGTGAGGTCATCTAAATACTAGTATGCTCAAGTGATTGAGATCGAGACCAAGTGACCTCATTCAAAAGCCTCTCTCGATGCTATAAAAAGACCCTTTCGAGAATTCATGAGTCATTTGACAATTGTTTTTTGAAAGACTCTCGTGCTCTGATATCTTCACCTACATATTCAAAAAAGAGCTCAAAATACTCGCTGAAGATTGTAACCCTCCATCCACTTGTCAATCTTCTTTCCTTTATAAATAAGAGATTACTCATATGGTAAAGATATGCTCAGAACTCTAAGACTATTGTAATTCTACTTACTTTTTACATTCTATCTACTCATTTAAAGATAGACTTAAAACATTGTAAAGCTCATGTGGGATACTCACTCACACCCCTAATCAATTTCTTCCTTACAAGTCATCCACAAATAAGTCACTCACACTCAAGTCATCTATTAACAAGTCATTCTCTATCTCTTTAAGATACTCTTTTATATTTAAAAATTTATTATTATGTTTAAATAATAACAGCGTTAAATAACAAATGCAAATGATGACATCTCTAAGTCTCTATCTAAAGGGAATCACCAAGGGAGTTATTGCCTTGGATGATGTGTGGTTGTTCTTCATTTATGTACTCACTTTTCAAAGTAGAGATGGTTTGATTTAGTTAAATGATGTGGATCGATCTTAGATATGATGAGGAAACTTGTGAGCTAGATTTTATCCAGAAAGGCAGGCAAATGGAATCCACCCTTCCTTGTACTATTTGCCTTTGCCCTCGATAGGGCTTTAATACAAACTGGTTTGAGCCAATGTATCAGTTTGCTTCGCAGCCTTTGTTAGAATGATTTGGAAGAAATTAAATGATTCTGCTATGATTAATGTCCTTGTGGCACATTCAGCCCACAAAACTATTGGGTCAAAAAGTGGGCTAGACCCAAATTCCTATGGCCCTGCGTGATTATATCCATTGTTAAAAAAAAAAAAAAAACTAATCTTTAAAATTACTTAGCCAAATTTATATTTATATTTTCATACTTTTACATTTTGTTCATGAGACTAATTAAATTTTTTGTTATTTCAATTATACATCTGAACCTATATTTTTGAGTAATTTTAACCCATTTACTTTTATATGTTAAAAAAATAAAGTGAGGTGACAAAAGATAAAGATTAAATTAATTTAAAAATATAAATTTAGGGAGATAATCAAAATAACGAAAAATTAAATTTACTACATAAAAAAAAGTCAAAGTGCATAGACTAAATTGACTTTAAAATTAAGTTAAAAAATAATTAAAATAATAAATTTTTTAATAATTATAAAAAAATAAAAACAAAAATATGAATTTCCCTTAATGACTTTCAACTTGCTATTTTAACTCTTCATGTCATCAATGGTCATATTTGCCTAGAGTTATTGTCATTTGGTGATTATATTAAATAAGTGGCATCAAACCATCCAATCTATAACGAGCTAGCCATAGGTAAATTTTTTTTATTATTTTGGAACTTAATCTATTAACTAATAAGGAATATTAGAAGTCATGATTGATGTGTCACATTTTTATTAGTAGGAGTGTACGATTAGTTATAACTGAATCGAATCAATTGAAAATCACTAACCGAATTGTACTGAACGCATTTACTAACCCAATCGAACTGATCAACTAACCTTAATTAACTGAAATCTAAATCTTGATAACTGAACAGAATCAAAAACCAAACAAACCCACAAAATAACTGAACAAAGCGATGGCCTTATTGTTGCACCGGCCACCTAGCTGGGCTGGTGATTCCAATGATCGAAATCGATCATCGGATTCCCTCAATGGCAGTAGTTCATATATCAAGAAATGAGTTTGATTCAATGGTTGATTTTTTGTAGATTTAAAAATTAATTTTATTGTAAAAAAAACTCAAAACTCGTTTTTGGAAAAACGTCATTTGCCACCATCCATGGCGAATTCAAACGATCGAAATCGACCATCAAATTTGTCTTGATTCAGTGACCCACATACAAAAAAAATCAAAAGTAGCTAATAGTTAGATTTTAGTAGATCTAAGTTTTAATGTTGAATACAAACCACAAGTTGTCAAAAAACTTACCAATGGGGCCCAAGCCCATATGCTCTCGGCGACATTCTCTCCACCGTCGCGACTCTCATTGGTTTCAATTTGAACCACCTTCTGTTGTGATGGTTCTTGTTCTTTTTCTTTCTCTTTGTGTTTATTTTCTTCCTTGGTCGTCACTCTCGAGTTCCTCATGTTCTTGTCGTCGAACCTCCTTATTCTGTAGAACTTCTTAGATGCTTCTGTAACTATGTTCATGTTTCGTGTCTTGAAATGGAAAGACTAAAAAAAAGGGGTCCATGACAATAGTGGGAAAAAGACTAGTCGGTGAGAGCTAGGGAAGGGAAAGGGACGAGAGCAAAGGGTCGAAGAAGGCAGAACAGAAGAATCGAACGGGCAAAAATCGGTTCAGTCTTCCACTATTCTATAATTATGTTTGCTGTTTTTCTTTTATAATGCACCTAAAACGATATCATTTTGTAATTTCGATCGGTTCAATTTGTTTGGTTACACTCACAATGATAACTAAACTGACAAAAACTAACCAAAATTTCTACAAAAAAAAAAATCAAAATGATGCACAATTTTACTTATTAAAAGATGTGCTAAGTAGATAAAATAATAGCACACAATTTCTTTAGTCTCTTTTAATTAATATGTGCTATATAATTTATAACACCGTTATCAATCATAACTTCTAATATTATCTTAATTAATAGGTGCATGGAGAGTTTGCTTCATTAATACTAATAAATTCATATTACATAATCTAATACATTAATATTTCAGTAATTGTCAATCATATTGGATTAATTTCACTATTGATTGTTATTAAAAAGACTAGGGTCACTGTCAAACCATATTAAAAGTTGGGCCAATGATTAGACCTTATTAATTGAATTATTCTTCTGACATTCTCTGTACACCTTGTCCACATTATCAACATCCATTGTGACAAATTAAACCATTAACACTCACATTTCCAACTTTAATACTCCCTATTATTTATAAACATCAGATAATCCTCTTCTGAGCAATAGGTTAAACCAATCCTTGCACCATTTAGACTGATCCCTCTTCTTAGAAAATTAGTGTACAAATAGTATTTTTTAAAAAAATATGAAGTGACAAATTCAATAAAATTCAATGGATTAATTTACGGACAACATGATAAAATTCATTTAAATTTAATAGTCAAAGACCATAAATAAGTTTATATTTTGATACGAAATCAAGCAATTTTGTTGCTAAGATAATTATTTAATTTTGTGTTCTCAAAAGGTTGGCTGCAATTAATTTTTAACATTAGACCAAAGCAAATTGACAGGCAACTAAACTGATGTCAAACTCAAAATCAGTAGAAATTTATCTTAAATTATTATAAATTAATTCCAATCAAACATTAAAAAGCTAGTTGATTATGCCTCATTTTTTAGTTAATTTAATTCATATATTTTTATGTATAAAAAAAAGTAAAATAAAATAATAAAATATAAAAATTAAATTAATTTGAAAATATAAATTTAAGGGTGTAATTGAAATAACGAAAAATTAGAATTACTATACGAAAAAAAAATCAAAGTATAGAGATTAAATTAATTTAAAAATCAAATTTCAGAGTATAATCAAAAATAAAAAAATATAAATATAAATTTTGCCTAATGACTTTCAGCTTTCTAATTTAACTATGCATGTCATCAATGGTCATTGCCTCTTTTGGTGATTATATTAAATATGTGGCATCAATCCATCCAATCTATACCGAGCTGGCCATAGTTAACAAAACTTTATTATTTTGGAACTTAATTTTTATTAGTAAATGAGTAATATTAGGAGTTATGATTAATGTGTCATATTCTCATTAGTAAGGATGTATAATCGATTATAATCGAACTGAATCTGTTAAAAATCACTAGTCGAATCGAATTGAACTGCATGTAATAACCAAATCAAATTGAACAACTAACCTCAATTAATCGAAACTTAAACCGTGGTAACCGAATCAAATTGAAAACTAAACAAACCCACAAAATAATTGAACAAAGTGATGGCCTTACTGTTATGTTAGCCACCTAGCTAGCCAGTGATTCTAATGATCAAAATCGATTATCAGATTCTCTCAATTGCGGTAGTTCATATATCAAAACAATAAGTTTGATTCAATGGTTAATTTTTTGTAGATATAAAAAATTAATTTTATTGTAAAAAAACTCAAAACTCGTTTTTAGAAAAACATTGTCAGCCACCATTCATAGCAGATTCCAACGATCAAAATCGACCATCAGATTCGTCTTGACTCAATGACTCACATACCAAAAAATTAAAAGTATCTAATGGTTAAATTTTAGTAGATCTAGGTTTTAATGTTGAATACAAACCCACAAGTTGTCGAAAAACTTACCGAAGGGGCCCAAACCCATATGCTCCATGGCGACACTCTTTCCATTGTTGTGACTCTTATTGGTTTCAGTTTGAATCGTCATTTTGTTACGGTGGTTCTTGTTCTTTTTCTTTGTCTTTATGTTTTTCCTTGGTCGTCACTCTCTAGTTCCTCCTATTTTTGTTATCGAACTTCCTTATTCTATAGAACAATTTCTTGGATGTTTCTGCAACCATGTTCGTGTTTCTTGTCTTGAAATGGAAAGACCAAAAAGGAAGGGTCTATGATGATGGTAGGAAGAGGGCTGACCGATGAGAGCTAGGAAGGGGAATGAAAGAGAGCGAATGACCAAAGAAGGTAGAATAGAAGGATTGAACGGGAAAAAATCGATTCAATCTTCTACTAATCTGTGATTATGTCTGTTGTTTTTCTTTTATAGTGCACTCAAAACGATGTCATTTTGTAATTTCAACAGATTCAATTTGTTTGATTACACTGACAATGATTATCGAACTGATAAAAATTAATCAAAATTTTTACAAAAAATAATCAAAATGATGCACAACCCTACTTATTATAGGAGGTGTAAAGCAAATGAGATAATAATACATGATTTTTTTAATCTCTTTTAATAAATATGTGTCATATAACTAATGACATAGTTATTAATCACATCTCCTAAGATTATTTTACTAATAGGCGCATGCAAAGTTTGCTTGGTGCCTAAGATTAATACTAATAAATTCATATTACGTGATTTAATACATTAATTTTACAGTAATTGTCAACCATGTTGGATTAATTTCACTTATTCATTGTTATTAAAAGACTAGGGTCACTGTCAAACCATATTAAAAGTTGGGCCAATGATTAGACTTTATTAATTGAATTATTCTTCTGACAGTCTCTGTCCACCTTGTCCACAATATCATCATCCATTGTGACAAATTAAATCATTAACATTCACATTTCCAACTTTAGTAATCCCTATTATTTATAAACATCAGATAATCCCTTCTCTTCTCTTCTCTTCTCTTCTCTTCTTTGACTTTCTATTGAGCAATAGGCACAACCAATCCTTGCACCATTTAGACCCCATCCCTCTTGTTCGAAAATTAGTGTACAAATAATATTTTTTTAAAAATACAAAGTGACGAATCAATAAAATTTAGTAAATCAATTTATCGTTGAATAACATGATAAAACTCGTTTAAGATTTCTAAAATTTAATGATCAAAGACTATAAATAAATTTATATTTTGATACGAATCAAGCAATTTTGTTACTAAAATAATTATTTAATTTTGTGTTCTCAAACCTGAGGTTGGCTGCGATTAATTTTTAACATTGGACAAAAGCAAAGTGACAGGCAACTAAACTGATTGTCAAACTCAAAATCAGTAGAAATTTATCTTAAATTATTATAAATTAATTCCAATCAAACATTAAAAAGCTAGTTGACTTTGCAGACCAATAAGATAATACTCCTTTGCCTGCACATCAAGTCAAGCCTGCCTCATATGCTTCAAATATTATTATTTGATAAATACAAAGTGGGTTTAGATTTTACTCCTCTTGTTCTCCATTTGATCTTAAAAGAACATTTGATCTTAATTATTTTAAAAGGATATAAATCTTAAATTTTATCTCCCTTTAATAAAAAGTGTTATTGTCATCATACAATAAGTAATATTTAATAAATAAAAAAAAAGAGAATCACCATAAATTAATCATTTTTATCCTGAATGAACGAACGATATCAAAAATTTCAAAATTTTATATGACATTTGACTTTTTTACTTGATGAAGAAATTATGCGAGAAAGAGAAACGTATGTAGCATAATTGAAGGAGGAGTGGTTGTCTACGAAAACAACCTTCGAGTTGACTTCCGTTTCCCTCTCTATTTGTTCAGGGTACAATTTTTGAACACTTTATTTTTTATTGTGTTTTACATTTCTCGTGTATTAAATTTTACTTGTTATATTGCGACAATAATAAAAAAAAAATAAATTTATTTTTATTTTTTACAAATAATAAACAAAACTATTGATAAGTAATTTATTCTATAATAATAAACAAAATTTACTCTCAAATTAAAATAATTATAAATAAAACTTCTTTTTCCTCTCGATTAAAATAAAAAACAAAGTTTTAACCTCAAATTACACCTTTCTTATTGCATGGAAGTCTCTCTGCAATGATCAGTGCTTGTCGTGTAAGCAGAGAGCATCATTTGCTCTTGCTGCCTGCTTACGCAGACATAATTATGATTATAATTATATATTATAACGATTAATATAATCATATATTATATTTTAAGATTGGGAGTTAAATTAGTTATTGTACTTAAAAAAGACACAAACTGTACCTGCTTGAGATTTAATTTCAACGTTTACGATTGTTTAAAATTATTTTGATTAAGAATAGAGTCGACACTATTAATAGAATTAAAATATTATGTTTTTAGACGACATTAAGAACACATCTACTATAGGGCTTAAAGAGATCTTAGATCTTAAAATAAAATAATTTATTTTCTAATTTTTAAAATAGAATAATTTATTTGACTTGTGATAATTGTAACTTAGAATTTAAATATGATCGAGATTAAAATATATTTACAATTGAATATTTATTTTCTAAACAGAGTATAGATTTATATAAATTATTTTTTATATATATCAATAGATGAATGATAAATCTAAAAATAAGTATCAAATATCTTAAAATTATTATAGTAATATTATCATGGTAATATTTTGTTCCTTTTTTTTTATAATTTTTCTCAATTTAAAATTTTCAAATAAAACTTTTGTATTTCATTGTGTGATTGAAAATTTGATCGTGGTTTATTTTCTATCTCAAATTCTTACTTACGATCAAGTTGACCTTGAAATTGTAACTAGGATAAGTTATTCAACATTTATTTACAAGTGGAATGATATGTTATAAAATTCCAATAAACATTACATTGGGCGTTGGTTGCATGTAATAGTTCTAAGATATCTTAATAAATGTATTTAATATGATGGGTCTCAAGCATTCCAATATTGTGGAGCATTTTCCATTTTAATGTAGGGCGGGTGGCATTGTGGTTGAAACTGTAGAAGTTTGTTTGATCTGATAATTCTGAACTGTTTTAAAGTAATGTTGAGGTGTAATTAGTTTGTGATTTGACTAGATCTCCACCCAATTTAATTGAACTGAAATGAAGTAATATGTTCGGAGATATTTTTATATAATTGTAATCTAGTCCCTTCCGAACGGAAGAATTTGAGTCGTATCTGTAAACAAACAGCTTCCTAACGAGCAGCGAAACAATCTCTCTTGCTTGTTTGGTTGTTTCACAGCCCTCCCTTGCCCACGCTTTACACCACCCCAAAACCCTCTCTCTCTCTCTCTCTGTTTCTTCAGTTTGGAGGTTTTTGCAGGATTGTGCACTAATTTCAGCTGATCAGCATTTGTTGATTGACTCAGAGACTCAATGGTTTCCATGTGATACATATATGTATGTATGTATGTATATACAGAGAATTTAGATGGAAGGTGCTGAGGGGGCTTGCAAAAACCCACTTGGTCCCCCCTTTTCTCCTGCAATTCAGAAGGTATTTTGGTTTTTGAATTTTACTTCTGTGTCTTCCTAAACTTTATGGCTTTAATTTCTTGGTTTCTGCATGATTCTTGTTCTAAGTTCTTTGATGGGTTGGGTATCTTCGAATATTCAGAAAATCTCACATACTGTTATAGGTTCTTTCCTCTCTCTTTGTGGACTCGACTGTTTTGACCCTTTAAACGATTCTCCCCTTTTACTTCACAAAGAATCCTATTTTGTAACATCATTTTAATAACTGTCACATCATAGTCTCGAAGAGAGAATCGGAGTTTTAGCTGCTTGTACATGTGACTCTGTGTTATCTGTGTGCATAAATCGGATTCTACACAATTAAATTAGTACAATCTGTTTTCCATTGCAATTTCACTAAAATCCTTCAAAGACTTCTTAGCTCTAGATATCCCAAAAGCTTCTTGTGCCATGTGTTTAACGTAAATGAGGAATTATTGCAATATATGTGTTCAAAATTGCTTTGCATTGATAGTTCATTTGTTCTTAGTTCTGCATGGTTATTCAAATTAGGATGCATGACATGGTTTGTACAATATTTTCATTGAATATAGTTCATTGATTTGGACATTGGGTTCACTGCCAATGCATAATCGCTACATGATATATGTAGAATCTTCTGATTTACTGTAGGCTGGAGATTGTTTTGAAATAGTTGAAGAACCACCAATCGGTCAACACCCACGGAGTCGAAACATGACCTTGGAGATTCCCTCAAGAACAATTGAGGGCCCGAGTGAGCATTTTGTTGCAATAGATATGCCCCTGGCACCAAGTCCAATGGCCAGAAGAATGAATTTTTCACCAATGCCCAGCCCTAGTTATTGCAGGTCCACGGGCTCTTCAAGTCCCACTTCATCTAGAGGTAAATCATACAAAAAAAGCCTGCTGCCAAAACTGAGCTTCAAATTCCAGAATTCTACTTCGGAGTTAGAGAAAGCTGCAATCCTAGCTTTAGGAGATTCACCAGCAGGGATACAGCAGAAGCCTTTGGTTATAAGGGCATTGTCTGTTAAAAGATTTTTTATGCCCAAGATGAGAAGACCTTCATCTTTACCAGTTACCCCAATTGTGCACTCAAATCCAGAGTCTACGCATGGAGGGAACAAAATTGAGGATTATGCTGTAAGTGTTGCCCCATGTTACCTTTACACCTTTTATTGCATCTTAATAATGCTTTATCATGATACAAATTTTTGGATGAAGAGATCCTTCAAGTTGGAAATGATAATATTTTCCTATTTTTTCATCAATCCCTTTCTTGGTCTTCCTATTTAGGCTCCTTCTTAATTATTGTAATTTTTATTTCAAATTGATCTGAACTCTTAGCAATTTTCATAGGCTTGCCAACTATTGTAAGTTCACAGTCAATTCCAATTTTTTAGCATGCATTGTCTAAAGATTCATCCAGTGCATTGTCAATTTTCAGCATCAAATATTTTTCTTTATTTGACTTATCATCCTGATAAGTAGATAAAAAATGACCTCATTTCTGCACTATATGCATCTGCTTGTTGAAGAAGATGTGTGCTCATGAAGTTTCTATAATGACTAGAGCTAATATTTGGACTCCTCAATTATTATGAACTGGTAGTAAAGTACTGGGTCATTTATCATATTGTTAGAATCATCCGTTAAATCTTTTAACAAAGTAATCCTTCAGTCACCTGGTGCAACCTTAAAGATGCAGTTGAGTTGAACCAAATTGATATCCTATTCGTCTTGCAGTCATCACACACTTAGTTGACCTTTCTTCTTCTTCATCGGGGGGTGGGGGGCTGGGGGAGTTGAGGTTACTTGGTCTTTGCACTTCCTTTCCAGTCATTAATCATTTTGTCAAAATCTCAATCTAATTCTTGTAGCATCTGTCACTTTACAGGAAAGTGGGACTCAGGTTCCTATCCATCGTTCATATTCCGTTCCGGACTTGATTAAAGCTAGAAGCATTAGGCAGATTGGTTTATCAAGTGCTGTATTTCGTGTTGCAACATTGACCACAAATCCAGCAAAAGATGCTGGTATTCTCTTCTCTTCCAACTACAACTGTTTTGAGAATGGCATTATCCATTCACTTGAAAATTTTCCTCTAAAAGTCACTTAAGGGCTTTTTAAAAATTTAATTGACTAAGATTGGTGTGAAATGGAGTTGGATCCACAGCAAGCTGGGAATGGCTGTGATATATCTAAAAGAGCTATAGTTCACCTATAGCCAAACACAGTATTGCATTTTTGATAGACCATAGATTATTATACCTTATTTTGAATCTATGGTGCCCGTTGACAACAGATTCTAAGTTTAGAATCGGTACTGCTCTACGAATGGGCCATTCATTCAAAGTGATGCCTGGATATTATTATTATTATTATTACTTTTATTTTTCTTGGAGCAATACCCAAGATTTTTTCTGTATCTAATTTTCCTTAACATTGGTATTAGATGGAAAGTCCTCTAAAACCAATGCTGAAATATAGTGAGTTTGTTTCTGAGCAAAAAAGAAATATGTTTGAGTTTGTCTGGAGTTTAACTTGAGATAACCAACTTATGCCTTAAAAGTTTTGTGGTTCAGATGGAAAGAGTGATGCTGGTCAAAATATTGCTGAAGAAGAAGCTATTTGTAGGATCTGCATGGTTGAACTTGGAGAGGGTGCTGACACCTTAAAGATGGAATGTAACTGTAAGGGTGAGCTTGCATTGGCTCACCAAGAATGTGCCGTGAAATGGTTTAGCATCAAAGGTAACAAGACATGTGATGTGTGCAAAAAAGAGGTTCAAAACCTACCTGTCACCCTTTTGCGAATTCAAAATGCACCCATATATAACTTCCAAGGAAGAAGATTACTTTGGCAAGCTGAAATTACTCCACACAGGCAAGTCAATGATGCTTTCTATTGCAATGGCTAGAAGGAGAAGCCTAGTCTATGTTTTTTCTGTTCGGTTTGCCTTTTTGCAGTTATTATTTGTTTGATTGTTACTGGCATATCACCAAGGGTACTTTGTAATTGCTACATGGAGATATCTGGTATCTTGCTGTAATGTATTGTCTTGATATAATTCTGATTTTAGATTTTCTATTTATTTTCAAATGAAGTGATGTCAAGATCTGTTAACTTTTACTTTGGTGCCTGAAGTAGTTTTTTTGTTTTTTACCAGAATTTGGCAGGATGTTCCTGTTCTTGTCATCGTCAGCATGCTCGCGTACTTTTGCTTTCTAGAGCAGCTTTTGGTAAGTTTATTTACTTTGAGATACATAACTTCCAAGTCTGCCTATGCTCCTATACCATTTTCTGCTTTTCAGGTTAGAAAGCTGGGATCAGGTGCAATTGCCATATCGCTTCCGTTTTCCTGCATGTTGGGTCTCCTTGCATCCATAACTTCGACAACTATGGGTATATAAAATATAATTTTTTTTGTAATTGTAGACCCTTTGCAAGCATGAGTTTGCTTTGATACGCTACTGATTTCTCACACTCTGCCCTCAGTGAGGAGAAACTTTGCCTGGCTGTATGCTATTATTCAGTTCGCGCTGGTTGTTCTCTTTGCTCACCTTTTTTACTCACTGGTAAAGAGTTACTTTACATTGCTCAACTGGTTTTAATCCATTCCTTTGATAGTGTAGAAATTTTGGTAATGTCCTAAAAGGCAAAGGAGGGTGCTCTTTCTAAAGTGAAACATTTCCGTCTGTTTGTGTGGAAGCTACAGCTTCATGTGCATGCAGTTCTTGCAGTTCTTCTTGCTATGCTTGTCGGGTTTGGAGGCGCAATGAGTGGGTCTTCCATCTTTCTTAAGTTCATGAAATTAAGGGCACGGTGGAATTCTCAGCCTGATCAACGGCAGGGCTCCCAGGAGGTAACACAGCCACATCAGTTGCCAGAAACTGGAAGTATGTCACAAGCAGACCCTCAATCTGGAACTTCAAACGGGACTCAGGAATCCATCATGCCAGCTGATTCAAGATTATGATGTCCTACCTTATGTAGAACTTAGATATATGTAAATTTAGTTGAAATACAGATTTTGGCTCTCTGAAGAATCTTCTTGGTGAAGTTTCCTCCTGAGCTATTCCTGTCAGAAGCTGCACAAACATCGAAAAGATCAAGCTTGCTGAATCCTTGGCTAGGACTTGAATTATAGAACATGGTGTGCATTTGTGATATCCATAGAACATTTCAAGTGAGTTCTCATGTCCTAGTAGTTGTTGATGACGAAATCCAGGCTTGTTACACGACTTATAGCAGTTTTGCCCCTTTTTCTAGTGATAAATTGTTGAATTGTTGACAGATGAGCCATGGCTAAGCATTTCCTTGAATTTTTCTTCAGATTAGATGTCTTGTTCTGCTGCATGATTATCAATGTTCATGTCCACAAGAACTGTATAAATTATCATTTATCAACAACAATCCTTGAATTTGTAAGAAAAAGAAAAAAAAAAAAAAAAGAACTCTGTAAAATTTATATTATAGAGGCCAAGGGACTGCCTGAATTTGTTTTTCATTTCCATGAATTTGATGTGGATTGAACTCATTGCAAGAGACAAAGGAGGAGACTCTCTACTAACCCTCAAAAAACGGAGGGGGTTTTGTGCATTAATAACACTCTTTATTGAGAATCGGAGAGGATATACTTCTAAATTTGTGCAATCGTTATAATCTATCAGTAAAAATCATTTGCTAAACATTGCTGCTGAAGCTGGTTTGACGCAAATATAGCCTAAATATTGCTGCTGAAGCTGGTGTGGTTTCCATTTTCCCAACCACAGATTATGCTTCAAAAAGATGAATGAACTGTCCAAACTCGTTAATCCATCATCCAAGTCCTAAATGCATCATTTCATTGCTAAATTGATCTGTTACTTGTATCCCAAATCTGGACGAGAAGGTTTATCAATAAGACTGCAAGCAAAATGGAGATATGGTACCCACAAAACATCCAATCATTTACTCTGTTGGTTTCCCCATTGCTAAGCAAGCTACTTCAGCACCATCAACATTTCACTTCTTTCCTTGTACCTTAACAGAGATAGCTATGGCAAGAATTTCATTTTCCACCATAAAAAAAAAACTTTCCCACCTAACTTCACACTATTAAAATCCAATCCCTTTGCAGCATAATCAACAGGGCTTCATTCATTCACTCTAAGAAGTTCAGCCAATACTGCATACTTGAGGAAATTCCATAAAGATGTTGAAGCAGCTTTTCTCACCATTTCTATTCCCATTGATCTTCCTCTTCTACTCCACTGCTTTTTCGCAGCCTCCAGCACAAGCTCCGGTGGCTCTCCCTGTCACGATCCAAAATTCGGGGCCGTGACCGGCACCATTCCCCCTAGAAGTTACAAACTCTAGCAAGGAATAGTAAGTCTTATATTACACATAATCCTTCAAACATTTAACAAGCTCATGAGCATTACGAAATAAATGCATTTCCATTAACTGATATTAAAATGCCCACCTGTCTATAAATTTATTACATGCTTACAGTATTCAAAATTTCTCACATTACATACGAAAGGAATATTAACTTCCCTATACTCAATCCGTGAGAAGAAATGCATGTACTGTAGCTGGAACGTGACTAGAGTAAATAAAGTAGAATCGTTTACCACGACTCTTACTGTCAAAATGATGTCAACCTACAAAATTTGAAGTATTGAGGGATAAGCCTGACACTGGCTTAGTGAGGAGTAAAGAGCATTATAATGGGGGAAAAGTAGAATCAATGCATCCAAAAATGACCATTATGCCAATAGTACTTACATCAATATAAGAGATACAAATAAACATACACATATATGAGTTAACCATCTAGAATCAAAGTTCACTTATTCCATTCTCTTGGGGCGGAATGACTCTCACCCACAAAATTCGCTTTGGCGGAACCACTCTCGCCTACAAAACATCATGGCGGAACCACTCAAGCCAAGTAAGGGTGGACACACTCTCACCCTAATACATATACGTATACGTGGTGCACCAACGGCTAACATTTACTGTAATTAGTATACAGGGTTCTAGTTGTTACTCCATTTAACACATTTTTCATACCATCATTTAATATCATCAAATGCCATATATAATATATCACAAGTGTCAATTTGCGTACAACAGACAATATGGATTCTACCTTCTCAAATGCAATTCAAGAATGAAATCATGCATAGTATATACAATACAAGATTAATGAAAGAAATGAATGCAACGATTACCACCATAATACAATTCACCCACTCACAGTGTTATAGAAGAGGCGAGATTTCCTCAAACGCCTATCGACTGGGGGGCACCAAAATCACCTAACAGAATTATCAATCCACATAAGAATTAAATAATTATAAAATTTAAATCTCCGAGAATTTGGACCAACCCGAATGCGGCCCCAACGGCCCAAAGCCCCAAAATAAAACAACCTAGGCCAGCCACATTACCAATGGCCACCGCTGGCCAAAAATTCCGATGATCAAAACCTACCATTAGAAGCGTCTAACCATAGGGATCAATATATACAAAAATGAGCCATATCTAACGGCTGGATTTCTGTAGATCTGGTTTTTAAATTCTGGCCAGATTTGAAAATAGGCTATTTGACGTCGCCGACCATATTTTCTGGCGATCCGAGACAACCATTCAACTCCCTTACCCTCATAGACCAACATACCCAAAAATTATCAAGATCTAACGGTTAGATCTTCGTAGATCTAACTTTTAAATTTCGGCTAGAATATAAAACACACAATTACTACCATCGGTCCAAGTTTTCTGACGATCCGAGGCAGCCATTCAACACCCCTAACCCCATTGACTAACCTATCCAAAATCCAGCAAGATCTAACGGCTAGATCTTTGTAAATTTATGTTCAAACTTTCGGCCAATACACCCAAATACATATATATACATTTCTCACGAATCTATACTTAAAAGTAAGGGTAAAGAAAATAAAAGCTTACCTTGTTGTAGATCGGGGTCGATTTCATAGTGAAAGTGTAGTCGGATTTAAGATCCGACGGTTAAATTACTCAAATCAGTTAAGAGAGGGAGAGAAAGAAAGAGAGGCGCTGGAATTACAGAGAAGAAGGAGAAAAGAGACTAATTTTGGGAGCCTTAAAGACTTTTATACGACCTTATGGGCTTGACTTTACCTTATTAGACTTTCTCAAATTAAAACCCAAATGTTGGGCCCTACACTCCCACCAGCACAAGCTCCGGTTGCTCTACCTCCCCTGGTGGTTTAGTCTATGGCTCCAGGTCCAGCATCATCAGGTCCACCTAACATCACTGCAATCCTTGAGAAGGCTGGCCACTTCACTACCTTCATTCGCCTTCTAAGGAGCACGAAGATGGACAACGACATTTACACGCAGCTCAACACATCAAGCCAAGGCCTTGCGGTATTCGCCCCAGATGATTATGCCTTTGGTAACCTCTCAGCAGGCGCTCTGAACGCATACAATGATGACCAGAAGTCCCAGCTCGTTAAATTCCATCTCATATCTTCATACTTTTCCCTCATTGAGTTCCAAACTGTGAGTAACTCGGTGAGCACAGAGGCCGGTACTAAAGTTGAGTACCCGCTAAACGTAACCATATCGGGGAGCCAGGTGAATTTAACAAGTGGATTTGTGAATACAACAGTATCCAACCCAGTTTATACGGATGGACACCTAGCAGTATATGCAGTGGACCAGGTGCTCTTTCTAAGGCGTTTCTTCGTAACTCCATCTCCTGCGCCTGCGCCTGCACCATCAAAGCCAATGAAAGAGTCTCCAGTGTCCACTGCTGATGCCTCACTTCAAGCTTCTGGTGCAATGCCAGTGATTCACCGAGCTCTCAGTACAATGTCCCTTATAGCCTTTCTTATCGCAGCATTGTCTTTACACATTTGACCTGAGCGCTGTCCGATATTGATTGTGTTTTTGTACACCACTACTGTTCTATTTTCACTTTAAAACCTGTTTGATTGGCCATATTTTCTATGAAAAATGATCATTTTCCACCTAAATTCTAGCTTTTGAAGTGTTTAATTGACCAAATTTTTCATGAAAATCTTTTCCCACTTGGGGTAATGTGACTCTCTTTTCTCACTTTTGCTGAAAAATGAATTCCCATGGGGGCGGGCGGGGGGGGGGGGGGGGGAGAGAAATTGTTTTCCAGGCAAATGCACTCTCACTCCCGACCCTCCTTCATCCTCAGAGCCTGCAACAGTGAGTTCGCAACAATTGCTAGGAGATGGAATCCATCTTAGGCATCGAGTGGGGGCAGCGACCTTCTTGTAGGGGCTGGCTGGCGGCGGGAGGCAAAGGTGGGGTGGGGGGGGAGGCGGCCTTCTTGTAGGAGCGGGAGAGGCGCTGTATCGAGTGGGGGCCAAAGGAGATGAAGAGTTTCTGCTCGTTACACACAGAAATATATATATCGAGAGAGAGAGAGAGAGAGAGAGAGTTATATATATATATATAGGAAAAGAGAGAGATGAACAGAACAAGGGAGAAATCATCGGTAGAGAATCTGTTTATCGGACTATCTTTGTTGCAGAGAAGGGCAACCATCCTTAAACTCCCCATCTCTATGTTTCATCAACAACAATAGCAGCGAGGAAGAATGGATGGATTGGGGATGTATATTTGGTTTATTTTTTTTAAATATTTTGTGTTTGTATATTTGATTTATTTTTTATAATTAATTATTAATTTATGTATTTACTAATTATCTGATAAAAAATAATCACAATTAAGCAACAAAAAATAGAAAATTATAATAATTTTTAGATAAAAAATTAAGCCAATCAAAAACATTCATTTGATTGTTTTGAGTGAAGTCTCTTATTCTTCCACTCTCTACCAAATCATGGGCAGAAAGATCACATTTGGGCTGATTATCTTTTGATACAGAAAACACTTAACCATCAACCATTTTTAAGAATCAAACACATTTACTGCTCCTATTGCTGATGTTTTAAAATAAAATGTCAGCCAGCCATCTAGAAAACTATCTCAGCGACTCAGTCTAGGGAAACTGAATGGTTACTGAACAAGCTCCAATGGAAAAGTAACAGCTTTTCCAACATAATTGAGATGCAATCTTTCAAAATGGTGCATCAGAATTATATTACAATTGTTTGATTTGATTTGCAAACTGCAGATCACAACCATGAACCATCCAGAAGCTGCTTCGTGAACTAACATATGGCATTATTGTTGGTTTTTTCATAATTCACATATTCATTGTGAAGCTCCAATCTGTGCTGTGAATGGCGAAATCCAATAAAACCATCTTGTAATATGCTGCTTCCTAATTATTGCATAAAATTTGGTTTATTACTACGTTTACTAGTTTATAATGTGAACAAAACCAACCCAATTGTCTAAATCTCAGCTCATTGGATACGGTCATTAAGAAAGGACTTGCAACTTTTCAAATTCATAAAGAGCATTCTTCCTTCCCCCAAACCAAAGGGGTTAATCCACCAAGCTCATAGGCATAGCCATGTCTTCGCTGACATTTTTGACTCTCAGAAATACGTGGTTGTTCTCATGCCTCAACCGTCTAATGATAAATTGTCCTGAATTATGTCCCAGTTCATACACATCTGTTCTTAAGATTTGATTGCTCTTAACAAGCATTGGTTTGGAGTATGATTTGGTGAATTCTAATACTGATGAATGATTAACTTTCTAGCTTTTTTGAAGATTTTATTAGATAGGAGGACTGATCTTTGCTACTCTGTTATATATGAAGAGTCTTTTCATGTGCCGTAGATTGTTTTATCTTTAGCACTAAAAAATTCATTCATTGCACATTTGGCAACCTCATACGATTTTCAATCAGCCTTCTCTAATCCTGGTTGCAGCTAATTGCACCTTCGGGCTCTGTATTCGAGCCTGGTAGTAGGATTTAAAGACAGATCACTCTGACTAATAAGGACCTAACTTTTGTTGAAGCTTGTAAGTTGGCTAAAGTTGGATGAGCTGATCTGAGGGATGGTTGGTCCCCAGACAAGGGGTCCTTCCCTTGAAATCTAAAGTAGCAATGAAGCATACAGAAAAGAGCAAAAAACCAAAATGATTTCGTAGTTTATGGGGAAAAGTTTATTGTAACCGTTAAAACTGATCTTATTCTTGAACCCAAAATTTGAAGAAAAAGATGTCTTCATAAGGATGGTTCTCTGCTGCTTTCCCTCCACCGATAGGAGAAAAACATAGCTGCTCTATTTCTCTCTACCTTACAGAGATAGCTATGACACGAGTTTCTCTTGCCACCATAAAGAAAACAGTCTGTTACCTAACTTCACACTCACTTCCCAACTCACCTCACACATAAAACCCCAATTCTCATGCAGCATAACCCACACAACTCTTCCTCATTTTCACTTCAAAGCACTACTACAGACCATTCTGGATACTTCAAGAAAGGCCAGAAAAATGGTGAATCAAATCTTCTCACTGTCTCCACTAATAGCGATCTTCCTCTGCTTCCCCACAGGTTTTGCTCAGTCTCCCGCGCAAGCTCCAGTTGCTCAGTCTCCAGTGCAACCTCCAGTTGCTCAGCCTCCACCGAAAGCTCCAGTGGCACCAGGTCCAGCACCGTCAGGTCCACCCAACATCACTGCAATCCTTGAGAAGCAAGGTCACTTTTCCACCTTAATTCGCCTACTAAAGACCACAAACATGGATAGTGTGATTACCTCACAGCTCAACGACTCAAGCCAAGGCCTAACCGTATTTGCCCCAAGCGATAAGGCCTTTTCTAAACTCTCGGCAGGTTCTCTAAACTCATTCAACAACGAGCAGAAGGCCAGGCTAATAAAATTGCATCTCATCTCTTCCTTCCTCTCCCAACCCGAGTTCCAAACTGTAAGCAACCCGTTGAACACAGAGGCTGGCAGTAATGGTCAGTACCCGCTAAATGTAACAGTTTCAGGCAGTGAGGTGAAGTTAACAACTGGAATGGTTAATACAACAGTATCCAGCACAATTTATGCCGATGGCCAACTAGCCGTATATCAGGTGGATAAGGTGCTCCTTCCATTACATTTTTCTGGAACTCCATCACCTGAACCGGCACCTGCACCTGCAAATGCAACTGCAACTGCATCTACATCTTCATCTTCATCTGCATCTGCACCTTCCAAGCCCGATAAAGCGGATCGACCTCCGTCAGTTTCCACTGCCGATTCCTCAGTTCAAGCTTCTGGTGCAATTACCATGATTCACCATGCTCCCCTTGCGATGTCATTCGCATATTTGGTCGCTGTTGGCATTGTCTTCATACATTGGAGTTAAGAGTTGTTTGATGCTGATTACGCCAAAATGATTGCATTTTTTCCCCCTACTGAAATTGATTGTGCATTTATTTATAATAAAAACTGATTGTTTTTGAATGAACTCTCGCCCAGAATCATAGCAGGCATGCTTCTCTTTTCCTGCCTGGTTTCATTTGGTTCAGTTAATCTTTCGTGCTGCTGCTGTCTCAATGCAAATTCCTTCCAGTGTAGTTAAATGCAATAAAACTCTCTTAATACTCTTGGGATGACAGTCCATGTGGGGCCCCTATTCTCGATTATGTCTGTAAATTGTAGGTTGGACCTTTAATCTTTACATAGAACAAAAATCGAACTACTTACTCAATTAACATCAATATATTAATCATCTAACCACTTGGCTCGACTTATACCGGGGAATACTTTTACTTTCTAGCCTCATAGAGTTCTATTAATTCACAATGCTTGCTTTCTATGCAAGGAGACCGAAACTGTAAGGCTGGGCTTCTGGGCCTTATTCTTGAGAAGGCCCAAGGGGAGCCGAGCCCATGTGGCAAAGAGAGCCACTAGGGCTCCAAGCTCTCTCGCGATCTCTCTGTCCCTGTCACTCTCTCGCAGTACCCCTCTCTCTCTCTCTCTCTTTTTCTTGTGCTCTTCGTCTTCTCGGTGCTGTGGGTGGCCGAGATTCGCAGGTAAGAAAATGCCCTGTACCGCCACTCCATCGATTTTGATTTCTGCGAGGGGTTGCGCCATGGCCAAGATTGTGGTATCTTGGTTCGTTTCCTCTCTGTTCCCTCTCGATTCAGACTCATCTTTGGGACTCTCGAATACCAGATCCAATTCCGCCTCTCCTGCTTCGTCTTCTTCTGCCTTGCCTTCTTCGTTTTCTTCTTCCTCTTCTTCTTCTTCTTCGCGGTGAAACCCTGACCCCAACAGCAACGGCCGTGGCTTGACGGCTTCTGACGACAGTGGTCGGAAGCCACCGTTGCCGGCCAACACCTCTCCCCCAACACACGCACCCACGCGCACCCCTTGCTGAGATCTTCCAAAGCCCAAAATTTGATTCAGGGTGTTTGGTTGGTTGGTGCAAGCCTAATCCAATCCATGGATAGGCTACACCTGATTGCTCCAAGTCAATCCAGATTTATTTAATGCCCAATTTGATAAAGAGTAGTTGGTATAGCCAATGGCAATGGTTTTCCAATTCCTGATTTAATACCTAATATTGAGCCTAGTTTATAATATTCCTGTTTATTTAATCCTTGATTTATTTGGATTAAGGTTATGACATTTTTATTTGTCCAATTCTCAATTTATTTGGTTTAACTTATGATGTCCCTGCTTTATCTACTTAAATAGATGTATATTAACGTTGGTTAGCCAATTGAATGGTTAACCAATTCCTATTTTAATTTAGTAACTAACACAATTCCAATTTAGGCCAAGCCCAATTTTATTTCAAATTGGGCCAAGTTTATTTTCAAATATTTAAATTTAATTGGTAAAGCTTAATCCTCATATATTCTATTAAAGTCCAACTAATTTTCTTAAAAGCCCAATTATATTCATCTCATTTTGTTTTTTGTGCTCATCCTATCTGTGGTCTGGTCCGTTAATCAATTAAGATAGATGCTTTAAATGATTGGAATATTTTAGATTTTGCATTTTTTTATTTAATTTTCATGCAGTTGATATTTTGTTAGGTGATTTTGACACAACCCAACCAAGAGACAATTGAGAGAATTTCAAATCTAATATAACATTGTAAGTGGGTAAATTGTATTATGGTGACAATTGTTGTATTCATATTTCTAATTATCCTAGTATTCTTCTATATTATTACAATGACATTTCTTTAATTTAATTTGGGAGAATAAAATTCATGTCATGTTGTCGCAGATTGACAATAGTTGATTAAATTCCTTTAATTTGCATTTGAAAAATATATAATATGTTGCCTTGATCTGTGCTTGTTGATATTTATATTTGATATACGTGACACTTCTAACACTAAATGGTAGCACAAAATGTGTCTTAAAGGGGGTAACTAGTTAGAACCCTATATTGCTAACTACAATAAAAGTTAACTATTGGTGCACTACTTATACATTAGGGTGAGAGTTGGTCCACCCTTGTTAGTGTGAGAGGTTCCGCCATCATATACAAATTAGGTGTGAGAGGTTCTGCCATTAGGTTCAAATCAGGCATGAGTGGTTTTGTTGAAATATAATTTGTTGGTAAGAGTCATTTCGCCCTTAAGTTAATGGAATATGTGAATTATAGTTCTAACTTGTTTACTCCTAAATGTGCATGTTTATTTGTTATCTCCTACATTGTCTTAATTATTTCTTGGCATAACATGGCATGATAATTTATCTTTAATGCATTGGTTCTATATTTCTCCCATTATAATGTTTTTTATCGCTAAGTCAGTAATAGACTTATCCCTTAATATTTTCATAATTGTAGGTCGGCTTCGACTCTGACGGTAAGGATCGTGGTAAGCAATTTTACTACATATACCTAGACACACTTTGGGGTTCAACACGTTCATCGCATTTCACCGGTCTTGTATATGGGGAAATTAATGTTTCTTTCTTTGTGTTCTAATTAATTTTGGATAATGTAATCAAATAATGATTTCAGGCCAGTGGACACTTAAATTCCAAAATAAAGGTTATAATAACTTTCGTAGTTAACTTAAAATGTTTAAAATAATATATGGTAAATGGTATTGTAAGGCTTACAATTCCTTATTGGAGTCTACGACTTGGGGTAGTGTTAGTCACGGCCTCCGAAATTGGGGTGTGACAAAAGTGCTATTAGAGCTTAGGCTTTAGACCTTGGGACATAAAAATGAAAATGACATGACATCTATGTACATGAATAAGGGGTTAAAACACTTTCACATGCACTATATTGCATACATTGCACTCTTAGAGCAAGTTTTTAGCAGAATGAGAATGAATATGAATCGTGGCATATTCACAATCTTGCCCTACCAAGAACTCTAGGTCCCTTATGCATATTATGATTGTGTATGTGAAGTTCTATGTTATTTGGTATCCTATTTTGTTCTGTATGATAATACAATCTAAATGTTGCATACAGGAGAATCATGCTTCCTAAGACATGAGGTGGTGTGAGCCAAACACGTGGATGAGGTCGTCGTGGGGGTGGCCGTGGCCGTGGAGGAGGACATGCAAATTCTTGGGGAGTCGACTGCGGCTTGCCCATACTTACATGGGGTGTCCATGGTAAACGACCATGTAGAGACGGTGACGACCAATACCAAAGGGATGGGAACCCACTTGTCAACTAAGACACTAGAGGATTAGGCAGATCTTCTAGCTTATCACAGTTTATCAATGACAGAATTCAAATGGGGGTGAAGGCAGCGATAAGCAAAATACTGAAGAGTTTGGAGAAGCTTGGGAATGGGTCAGGGTCGCAAGGCGGAGGACAGGCTCTACCAGACGAGTCGGGTCATGGAGTAGATGTCCACCTGACAGAATTCATGCGATACGACCTGCCTTGGTTTGATGAAATCAGTGACAAGGTGGAGCTGAAGCAATTTTTGAGTAAGTGTAAAAGGATTTGTGAAGCACTGGGATGTAGCAAGCAAATGATGGTGGAGTGTACTGTTTTCCGATTGGAAGGCCCCGCTCATACATGGTATGAGCATATGAGGGCAGCTAGACTGCTAGGTGCACCACCGCTAAGGTGAGAGGAATTCAATAGTAAGTTTAGGGAATGGTTCATCCCTAATGTTATGAGGAAGGCAAAGGCTCGAGAATTCGAAGAATTGAAGCAGACACCTAACATGACGGTGGAATAATACAGCAGCAAGTTCACATACCTGGCGGAATTCACTTCTAAGTTGGTAGCCACCGAGCAAGAAAGAGTACAACATTTCGTGAATGGATTGGTGGGGCCTTTCTATAAGGCTGTGGTTCTTTCTAACCTTCCCACATATGGCAGTGCAATAAGTAGAGCAATGCTAATAGAGAAAAGGGTTATGGTTGAGCGGGCTCAAAGAGAACAATGTAAGAGGGCAAGGAGCGATGCCACAAGATGTAGAAGTGAAGGGCTTAATGGACAGGGGCAACAACCACACTAAGACAGGGGGGACAAGAAGATTTAGAAGGGGTGTGCGACACTCGTAACTTAAAAACATGCTTAATAATAATAATATTCATATGAACTTCAAGGTTTAGCGTAGAAAAACTTGAGAAACAAGACTTTTATAAACTTAAGTAAAGTTTCAAAACATAATAAAATTCAAAACATGTTTCGTGTAAATATAAAGTTTGCAAGGAAAACATGGTTTCAATAAAAGATAAAAAGACTTCGCAAATATGCTTTGTAGCAATAACATCCATATAGAGAAATTCAAAACTTAAAACGAGACTCAGCAATTTCATAATCTTATATAAGCTTTAAGACATATGATATAGCAATAGTGTATATACAACACAAGAGTTCAATATTGAAAATCTTTCTTTTGACAAAAGAGAGAAGAAAAAATTTCAATTCTTGAAAATTCCTTTTAACGAGCCACCACACTCCATGTCCACGCCTCGATCTTCTCATTCATGATCACTTGGGGGGAAAAACATAAGGGGTGAAATTACGCAAATCTCAGTAAATATAATAGAATTATCAGGGGTATTTAAACATGACATAACATGAACTTGAAACATGAACATATAACATAAGGGGACATGATAGGTTCTACCAACTTGCAGGGGTAAGAACTTCCGTGCATAGCGCTACTAAACCCTGGTCCCGTAACTTGCTTGAGAACTTGAAACTTGTTTGAAATATAACATGATGGACCATATAAACATGATTCATGAGCGTGCTTAAATATCATAGATAGTTCATAGTGTACTTACCTCAATTTGATTGGAAAAGACCCAAATTTTTCGGCGAGGCTGTTTTGCTCTCGTTTCTTCACCAAATTTGCTTCTTCTTTTTGTAGAATTTACCCCTTACTCTCTAGCACAAAATCCTCTCTTTTGATTCTCTCAACCTTGCCCAAATTCTTTTAAAACTTGTGAACTATCTTAAGACCTATTTATAGACATTTTCAGTCAATCATATTTTGCCACATGTCCCATCATCATGAGGCCTCATTATTACCTTTCATGTGTGACCAATAAATGTTTGTTACATGTCCTTAAGGATAAGGTTTGAAAACTTTAACAAACTTGGAGACTAAGTAAGTTTTTTTGGGCAATCACGAGATGCCACCTTAGGGGGTCATTATGAACCATCATGTGACCTTATCTTATCTTCCAAGTGGCCAATAATTGTTTGTCATGTGTCCTTGAGGATAAGGTTTAGAAACTTTAGAGGTTAAGTCTTGGATTTCAAAATGATTCGAAAGTGGATTTAAATCCATTTGAAATCCAAAGCTATATTTAATAAGATTTGAAATCCAAATCTTTTCAAAACTATATTGGAATATAAGCTCACATCCACAACCTTTATGTTATTACTCTTTGACTCAAGCCTTTCAAATATGGCAGTCTCGCCCCAAACTTTTGATAATTGCACCTTGGCCCAAACTTTTCGGGTAATTGCACTTGGACCCCTTGTAACTGGGTCCTCAGGTCATTTTTTAATTATATTTTAGTCCCCGAAGAAAGGATAAATTACACTAATATCTCAAGATTTTAGGTAAATTACACTTTTACCTAAATTTTAATATTTATGCTTTTGCCTCTGGTTCAAAAACTGAATTTTTGTCTCAAGACTTCCACAATCCCTTGAAATGTCCTATTTCCTCAAATATCTGAATATAAAAATCTCAAGTATTATATTATATTTGAGTTTAAAAATCCCGGGTGTTACAAGGTGGCGAGAGAGGCATGGGAATACCACCCTGTCTTATCTTCCAAGTGGCCAAGTATTATATTATCTTATCTTTCAAGTGGCCAATAATTGTTTGCCATGTGTCCTTGAGGATAAGGTTTGGAAACTTTAGAGGTTAAGTCTTGGATTTCAAAATGATCCGAAAGTGGATTTAAATCCATTTGAAATCCAAAGCTATATTTAATAAGATTTGAAATCCAAATCTTTTCAAAACTATATTGGAATATAAGCTTACATCCACAACCTTTATGTTATTACTCTTTGACTCAAGCCTTTCAAATATGGCACTCTCGGCCCAAACTTTTGATAATTGCACCTTGGCCCAAACTTTTCGAGTAATTGCACTTAGACCCCTTGTAACTGGGTCCTCAAGTCATTTTTTAATTACATTTTAGTCCCCGAAGAAATGATAAATTATACTAATATCTCAAGATTTTAGGTAAATTACATTTTTACCCAAATTTTAATATTTATGCTTTTGCCTCTGGTTCAAAAACTGAATTTTTGTCTCAAGACTTCCACAATCCCTTGAAATGTCCTATTTCCTCAAGTATCTAAATATAAAAATCTCAAGTATTATATTATATTTGAGTCTAAAAATCTCGGGTGTTACAAGGTGGCGAGAGAGGCATGGGAATACCACCCTATCTATGTGCATGCGATTCCACTTTGGACTGTGTCGACGACAGTCAAGAGCTTGTTTCGGGGGTGGTCAGATGGCTCACCTTAGGAAGGATTCCCCCTGTACTCGACAAAAGGTAAGGTATGGAGTCAGGCATAGAGCGACTCAAACAACGCTGCTTCAAACATGGGCACCAGTTTAGTCTTTACCACAACCCACAGGTGGTAGAGGTCAAGGAAGTAGTAGAGGCTAGTGTGGCCAAGCTAGAGGCAACAATGGGGGGTTCGCAAGGGTATTCACCATGACACCACGGGATGTCGAGGCCTCCAATGTCGTTGTTACGCCTTGGTTTTGTTTGACCCAGGGTCTATACACTCATATATATCATGAAAATTTGCCCCATGACTAGGTAAAGAACCTTCCCCCTATGATGGTAGCCACCCTTGATAGTGGGCACTTAAATTTCGAAATAAAGGTTATAGTAACTTTCATAGTTAATTTGGAATATTTAAAATAATAGATGGTAAACGGTATTGTAAAGTTTACTATTCTCTATTGGGGTCTACGGCTTCTTTGGAGGTATTGCTAGTCTACGACTTCTTTGGGGGAATTGCCAGTCACGGCCTCCGGAATTGGGGCGATTCAAGACCCAACTCAAGTTTATCAAACAGAAGCTGGTGGCCTGTTCGTGACATTTGGAGAATTCCAAATGATTTTTTAACCCAATCTTCTATAACTCTGCTTGAAGCCTATTGCACCTTTATGGTCTTCGTTCATGCCCTGTTGCCAGATTGAAAATGACCCTCTGATCAACAAGGATTTCCAAATTTCTAGTTCATTCTGTGCCTCAAATGTGGAAATGAAACAAATGTTAATGTCATGGCACATATATTATATGCTTATATTACTCAAGTTGGCATGAAGCTGTAATTAGATGAAAAAGGTGTCCAAACTGATTCTTCATAAGATTGTTCCAACCAATCTTAAACGAACATCCTTCAATTTTTCCAGGAAAATATCAATCACCTGATTCTATGCTGTTTTTCCACCATTAGCAAAACCACTAGCTGCTGCTTTAGCACCATCAACACCTCATTTCTTTCCTCTCCACCTTACAGCAATAGCTATGTCATGCATTTCTCTTGCCACCATAAGAAAAACTCTCTCAACTAACTTCAAATTCACTCCCCAACTCTCTTCACTCTATAAATCCCATTTCCCTTGCAGTCGGTAGCATAACATCCAGAACTTTCTTTATTCACCTCTAATTAACAACTTCTTTAACCCTTACTGAATACTATAAGAAAATCCACCAAAATGTTGAAGCAGCTTTTCTGACCATTGCTACTCCTATTGATCTTCCTCTGCTGTTCCACATGTTTTGCTCAGTCTCCAGGACAGGCACCAGCTGCTCCAGCACAGGCTCCAGTTGATCTGCCTCCCCCAGTGGTTCGGTCTATGGCACCAGGCCCAGCAGCATCAGGTCCACCTAACATCACTGCAATCATTGAGAAGGCTGGCCACTTCACTACCTTCATTCGCCTTTATTAGAGTTTTGTTGCTATTTGTTGCTTTATTTTCTTGTATTTTTTTTTTGTATGTTGTAGTTTTAGTTGCTGCTGTTGTAGTTTTAGTTGCTGATGTATTTCTTTTTGGACATTGAACGATGACGTTTTGTGTTGCTGATTGTATTAGTTCTAGGCATATTTAAATATGAGCTGAGGCCCCACAGTAGGCCAAGGAGGCATTTACCAATCTTCTCTCCTCTCTGTTTTCGTTTCAATATGTATCACAGCCTCATAAGCCACATCTTGATGCTGTTCATCATTTGCTGAGGTACATAAAATCCTCCCCTGGGCAAGGTTTGTTTTTTCCTGCTTCTTCCTCTTTGCAAATCCGGGCTTTTTCTGATGCGGATTGGGGTTCTTGCTTAGATACTCGAAGATCAGTTACAGGTTTTTGTATTTTTCTTGGTGATTCATTGATTTCTTGGCGAGCTAAGAAGCAAACTACAGTTTCCAGGTCTTCTGCTGAGGCTGAATATCGGGCACTTGCTGCTACAGCCAGTGAAATTGTTTGGTTGTATCAACTTCTTGCTGATTTTCAGGTTCCTTCTATTACTCCTGCTCTTTTATTTTGTGATAACCAGGCTGCTGTTCACATTGCCTCAAATCCGGTCTTCCATGAGCGCACAAAACACATCGAATTGGATTGCCATTTTGTTCGAGATAAGCTGGCTGCAGGTGTTTTCAAATTGCTGCCTATACGTTCTGCTCATCAATTAGCGGATTTATTCACCAAGCCCTTGCCCGCTTCTCAACTGTTCCATCTATTGTCCAAGATGGCTGTTATGGATATCCACAGTCCATCTTGAGGGGGTGTATTAGAGTTTTGTTGCTATTTGTTGCTTTATTTTCTTGTATTTTTTTTTTGTATGTTGTAGTTTTAGTTGCTGCTGTTGTAGTTTTAGTTGCTGATGTATTTCTTTTTGGACATTGAACGATGACGTTTTGTGTTGCTGATTGTATTAGTTCTAGGCATATTTAAATATGAGCTGAGGCCCCACAGTAGGCCAAGGAGGCATTTACCAATCTTCTCTCCTCTCTGTTTTCGTTTCAATAGCCTTCTAAGGAGCACGAAGTTGGACAGCGACATATACATGCAGCTCAACACATCAAGCCAAGGCCTTGCTGTATTCGCCCCAGATGATTATGCCTTTGGTAACCTCTCAGCAGGCACTCTGAACGCATACAATGATGACCAGAAGTCCCAGCTTGTTAAATTCCATCTCAATCTTCGTACTTTTCCCTCCCCGAGTTCCAAACTGTTAGCAACCCAGTGAGCTCAGAGGCCGGTGCTAAAGTTCAACACCCGCTAAACGTAACCATATCAGGCAGTCAGGCTAATTTAACAAGTAGATTCGTGAATACAACAGTATCCAACACAGTTTATAGTGATGGAAAGCTAGTAGTATATGCGGTGGACCAGGTGCTACTTCCAAAGCATTTCTTTGTAACTCCATCGCCCGCACCAGCAAAGTCTGAGAAAGAGTCTCCATCTGTTCCAGTGTCCATTAGCAACATCCCTTGGGTTCAATCTTCTGATGCATTGCCCGCAAATGACCGTGCTCTCAGTGCAGCCTTCCTTATTGCAGCATTGTCTTTATGCATTTTGAGATGAGAGCTGTTTGATGTTGATTTTGTGTACGACTACTGTTCTATTTTCACTAATATCATTTCGATTGTTTTTGAGTAAACTCTCAATCTCCCCCCTTTCTCCAAAATCGTAGACAGAATGAACACATTTTTTGCATGCTAATTACATTTACGATGCAGAAAATGCCCCTCAGCTTATCGTTAATTATTCACTAACTTTTACTAGTTCTATTGCTGACCCTGGCTTCCCCTTTTTAGTGGACCATTAAGATCAATTTATCAGCCCAATTTCACCATATTGTTCTTAATTTTTTAACTTCCCAATTACAACTTATTAAGCTAACTGATCAAATAAAACCCATTTCTTAGGTTTTTGTTCAAGTTACCAAGCCTGCCTTTAGACAAAATCCCAGCACAGTAATAAGGAAAGAGCTACAATGGAAGCACCAATACACAGAGGTCACCAATTAACTCAACGACTAAAATTATTTGGTATCTGAATGATTCAAAATTTTTGTCTACTGCCAATAAAACCGAAGAGAGCCTTCTAGCACCGCTGAGGTGCAATAGAACTTGAAATTAGCAGGCATCACAACTTCTATCATTGTTTAGCTATGCTTGAAACTAGAAGCTGTTTCATCTAACAGTTGTCGTCGTCATTGGCTCTTTCTATGTTAGGATTCAAAGATCAGGCTCTTTAAGACTTGCTAAATTTCTTGTGCCTGTAATGGGTCTTTGCAGCGTTACCAAAAGATGACAGTACCGAATTTGCTGAAGCTTATAGGCTTGCTTGGGGAGCTTTGTTGGTTTGAAGGCAGTTGGTAAGTCCCTTCAAATGTATAGCAGTTACAAGATGGAACAGCTGGTAATTGATTTACCATTGTTGCATAATTGTTAAGATGCTTGAAAACTTGTTTCTAAAAAATCAAGAAACTAAAAAATTTTCAAGTCCCAATTTTGTTCCATCTATCTTGTATTATATAAGAAGCAGTGGAAGGCCACAAAAAAAAAAGTTTAAAAATAAATAAATACAATGACTTTTTGGAGAACATTCATTGTCAAGAATCAAAATCAATTTAATATGATACTCGACCACAAAATTTGAGGAAACAAGAAGATTATGTCACTTCACTTGCCTGCATAAACCTATCACTCAAATGAAGATCATTGAACTCTTCACGGAAACTTCAATCAGCTAGCTCCCTGCTGCTTTTCTATCATTGTTGATAGAACAAGAAGCTGCATCAGCACAATCAACACTTCACTTCTCTCTTTTCTCTGTACCTTACAGAGATAGATATGCCATGAATTTATCCTACCACCACAGAAAGCCACCGTCTTACCTAACTTCAAAGTCACTTCCCAACTCACTTCAATCTATAAAAACCCGATTCCCTTGCAGCATATCCCACACAACTCTTCTCCGTTTTCATCTTAAAGCAGTACTTCTGCCCATTCCAGATACTTCAAGAAAGTCCAGAAAAATGTTGAAGCAAATTGTCTCACTGTTACCACTCTTAATGATCTTCCTCAGCTTCCCCACAGGTTTTGCTCAGTCTCCAGCGCAAGCTCCCGTTGCTCAGCCTCCAGCACAAGCTCCAGTTGTTCAGCCTCCACCCAAAGCTCCACTGGCACCAGGTCCAGCACCATCAGGTCCACCCAACATCACTGCAATCCTTGAGAAGCCCGGTCAGTTCTCCACCTTAATTCGCCTACTCAAGACCACAAACATGGATAGTGTGATTACCTCACAGCTCAACGACTCAAGCCAAGGCCTAACCGTGTTTGCCCCAACCGATAAGGCCTTTGCCAAGCTCTCAGCAGGTTCTCTAAACTCGTACAACAACGAGAAGAAGGCCCGGCTCCTAAAATTGCATCTCATCTCTTCCTTCCTTTCCCAACCTGAGTTCCAAACTGTGAGCAACCCCGTGAACACAGAGGCCGGGAGTACTGGCGAATACCCGCTAAATGTAACAGTATCAGGGAATGACGTGAAGTTAACAACTGGAATAGTTAATACAACAGTATCCAGCACAATTTATTCTGATGGTCAGCTAGCCGTATATCAGGTGGATAAGGTGCTGCTTTCATCAAATTTTTTGGGAACTCCATCACCTGAACCCGCACCTGCAACTTCAACTGCATCTACGTCTGCATCTTCATCCTCATCCTCATCCTCATCTGAATCTGAATCTGCATCTGCACCTTCCAAGCCCGACAAAGCTGACCAACCTCCTCCAGTGTCCACTGCCGATTCCTCAGCTCAAGCTTCTGGTGCAATGCCAGAGATTCACAATGCCCCGAATGCAATCCCTGTTGCAGGCTTTCTTATTGCAGCCTTATCTTTATGCCTTTGAGTGGCTTGCTGTTTGATATTGATTGTGCAGTGTGCTCTATTAATGTACTGTATTCATTTGTATCAAGTTGATATCTTCGGGTGTTTGGCTTACCCCTTTTTTCATAGTTTTAAAGCTATTTAGCTTTTAAGTTAAAAGTTGTGCAGTTTTAAGCTAATAATGTATTTGAATAAATATATTTTTAAATTATTAATTAATAATTATATGTTTGGTTTGAAAGAGTTGATAATCTATTAAAACTTGACAAAAAGACCAAAATAGACGTAGTATTAAATGATGTAAAATTTTACATTAAATATTGATAAATTATATATTTATATTAAAAATATATTAATACAATATTGTTATATGTATTATATATGTTAATTATTATATGTTATATATATATATACACGCAGTGGGAAGGAGAAGCTCGGAGGAGATGAAGGTGGCAAAAGTGACAGACAGCTGTCGATAGGGTGATAGATAACTGGCAACGGAGGAGAAGTTGAAGCAGATAGGGGCAGCAGCTGATCGGGGCGGCCGCCCAAGGGCGTTACCCACCAATCCGATGGCAGCTTGTGGCGGCCTTGCTGAACGACGGCGATGGCAGATCTAGAGAAAGGGCGAAAAAGACGACAAATCTAGAGGAAGGGTGACAGCTGCAGCAACAGTAATGACAGAAGTTCAAGGGAAGATGGGAGAAGACAGAGACAAGAGACAATGGATGTAAATATTAAAAATGTTTGAAGACAAAATAGTAATAGCATCAGTCAATGCAATAGCTTTTTTTGTAAAAGGTAGGGGATACCAACTTTTCTTAAATGTTATTATAGTAGCGGTTAAGTTACTTAGCTTTTAAGCTAATTTGTGTTACCAAATATTTAAAAAAAAAATATTACGTAACTTATAAACAGTTTATAAGCGGTCAAACTGTGTAGCGCTTACACCCTCTAAACTCTCTCTCCCTCTTTCCAAAATCATGGCCAGACCTGAGACTAATTCAGCATGCTTCATGTTGTGCTGCAAAAAAAAAAAAAAAAAGGGAAAGTCCAAGAAAGTTCCGTTCATTAATATTCTGGATTTAAAGTCTGACAACAAACAAGATAAGGAGTTATCTTATCGTGGATCACTTGGTGACTAAATGGTTTCAAAACCACTTATTATGCACATTTGTGACAACAACTAGGTGGATCCAAAAATCTATGTTGTGAAGGTTAAAATTTTAAAAAATTAATGTAATAAAATTTTTATATAATTAAAAATAGGATTTAGGTTTGAAATTAATGATAGGATTTGAATGGGTTTAGTCTTATAATTTTTACTTACAAATGGGTTATGGCCAGCTGCATATCACAAATTTTGAGGTGAGTTATAATTTTTTTTAGACTAAGCTGTTATTAATTTTTTCTTTTACACTAAATCATGTATTCATGGTAAATAATTATTAACCATGCCCAGTAAATAGTGAAATCCCAGAAAACATTCTTATATATTTTCTACTCTTTTTACTATTTACTTCATTAATCTTCATTAATGGCACATGTTTGCTTCCTTTGTAATGTTAACCAAACAAACTAAAACTTCTCAGACAGAAACCAGTGAGCTATTAGAGTCCCAGAAAAAAGAGAATTGCAAGGGATACTTGAAACAATGAATAATGAATCATGGATGATTCTCTGCTTCAGTTGATCAAATCACACAACTTTCAGCATTAAGAAAATATAAACCTAATTTTTTCTCCTGGTGAAAGGCATTGAACCCTTACTCCCAAGTATGTGCCAATAATGTCTTCAATAGCTTGCTAGCAGAGTTGCTTGTCGTTTCAGTGAGCTGATATTGAGGTAATTATTTCCCCCTTGGAATCTCACTTATCACATAAATGTGTTGGGTACTATTTTACCAGTGTAAATTACGATGCTACTAAATGGAGAAACTAAGTTCCAATTCACCTACTATTACCAAAGTGGGCATGAATTTAGGATGCTCCATTGCACAGCTTATGCTGTAATTAGATGAATGAAGTGTCCAAACTGATTAATCCTAGCAAGTTCATGGTCACCATCAAATTGATCTGATACTTTATCCCATAATTTGAAGGAAAAGGTTTCTTCTTGAGGCTGTAGAAAGCAATACAAAATAGAGATCATTCAACTTGATCCACAAAAGCTCAATCAACAGACTCGCTGCTGTTTTCCCCCAATACTGAAGCAAAGCAGTAGCAGCTTCAGCACCATCAACACCTCACTTCTCTCTTTTCCCCCTACCTTAAACAGATAGCTATGGCATGAATTTCTCTTGCCAACATAAAAGAGAAACTCTTTTACCTAACTTTACATTCACTTCCCATCTTACCCCACACAATAAAAACCCAACTCCAGTGAATCATATCCCACACAACCATTCAGTTTCACTTCAAATTAAGCTTTTGTTCAGCCTATAATACACACAAAAAAAAAAAATCCGTGAAGATGGTGAAGCAACTTTTCTCACCATTACCACTACTACTAATCTTGCTCTGCTGCTCCACTGCTTTTTCTCAGCCTCCCGCACAAGCTCCGGCAGCTCCCCCACCGGCACAGGCTCCTGTCGCTCTGCCTCCCCCGGTGGTTCAGTCTATGGCACCAGGTCCAGCATCATCAGGTCCACCTAACATCACTGCAATCCTTGAGAAGGCTGGCCACTTCACTACCTTCATTCGCCTTCTAAGGAGCACGAAGATGGACAGCGACATTTACACGCAGCTCAACACATCAAGCCAAGGCCTTACTGTATTCGCCCCTGATGATTATGCCTTTGGTAACCTCTCAGCAGGCGCTCTGAACGCATACAATGATGATCAAAAGTCCCAACTCGTTAAATTCCATCTCATATCTTCATACTGTTCCCTCCCCGAGTTCCAAACTGTGAGCAACCCGGTGAGCACAGAGGCCGGTACTAAAGTTGAGTACCCGCTAAACGTAACCATATCGGGGAGCCAGGTGAATTTAACAAGTGGATTTGTGAATACAACAGTATCCAACACAGTTTATACCAATGGGCACCTAGCAGTATATGCGGTGGACCAGGTTCTCCTTCCAAGGCGTTTCTTCGTAGCTCCATCGCCTGCGCCTGCGCCTGCACCATCAAAGCCTGTGAAAGAGTCCCCATCTACTCCAGTGTCCACTGCCGATGCCTCAGTTCAAGCTTCTGGTGCAATGCCAGTGATTCACCATGCTCTGAGTGCAGTGACCTTTCTAAGCTCTTTTATTGCAGCAATGACTTTTTTCATCTGACCATTTTTTTTTCTTCGACGAGAGGCTTTTCTCGCTTTGAGTTAGATCTGGTTGATGGAGATTTTTGATGTCCCAATGCTACTATGTTTTCATTGAATGATTAAATTTTATGAGTAAAAACAGTGTCCCTCTGTTACTCTCTCCCCTGGCTATTATGTTTACTTAGTAATAGGCTCATTCTGGTTGAATCTTTTCATGGAAGTTTGATAAAAACAGCTTTCTTTTCAAGCACCTATAGATAATGAAACATCACACCTTATCTATGAGACATAAATCACTTGGAATCCAAATGGTGCTTACTTGACCCAAAACCATTGACATTCTTTCTAAGATGACTATGATGCAATAAAGAAGCTGTAGAGAAACATCAGGCGCAAGATAGGCTAAGCAGTGGGGTGTTTCCGAGGAATGTGATTGAAAAGAATGATCACCACAGAAAAGCAGAACAGCTGATCAGAATTAGTGTCCCAAATTCATGAATTAACGGGTTTCACAGTACGGACTCTTTGGCTAATCTGCGCTGAAAATTTAAATAGTGGCAGTTACTCTCAGAAAGTCGGAACACATCCTTTTTCTTGACAACACATACTTGTCACTTCTAAATCCCCATCTCACCCCACTCAATGAAGATCTATTTATTTCACACAACAACCTACCAAACTGGATAATGAAAAGAAATTCCTGCAGAAGTCTCCAAAGAAGCCACATAATTGGGTATTCTTAATCTTTTCATTTCTTATTTCTAAATTTTTTGTGCTATAAATGAGAACATACAGCTTCTACGGCATGTTTTTTCTCTTCAAGCTGGATGGTAACACCTCACTGCTCTGTCTAATAGTGTAATGTAAACGAATTTACTGAAGTTGTGCTGATCGTGGCCAGGCATAAAAGCAACGCTTCTTTTCTGGGCCTTGTGCTTATTGTGACATTGAGCTCAATAGACTTGCCAGAAGCAGACGGGCAATGGAAGGACTAGCTAAAGCCAAAATCTTTTAAGTTGCGGTCCATTCGATATACCTCAATCCTCAATCGGATCCTAAGCCCTAGTGAGTGCGATTTTGTTCACCCCCTTTAACGAGGGTGAACATAACCCCTACTATTTTGGGGGTTAAAAATAATAGAAGACCCAGCCCTAGTGGGGTCGTTATTGCAAAAGTTAAATGGCGATAATCATTTTAGCAATCAGAAGGATATCTGCTAAGGAAACAAACGTTTTACCAAGTGAGAAATCCACTAAAAATAAACCCTAGGCATGAAATTGTTGTTCTTGCTACATATATTGTTATAATTGTGATTCGAAATTCAAATTTAATTGAGATTGGAACTTCTGATTTGACCGTAATTATGACTTTGAATTTGACTGTGATTTAAGATATTATTAAATTCAATTTTAATTGAGATTTATCTAATTTAAAAAAATATTCTCATGAATCATCTTCTGATCAGTATATAATTTTATGTGTATATCTATAGATAATTTTAAATCTTATTTTTTAAATTAGTTACAACTATATCACTTTTATTATAGCAATATTTGGTTAATAATACTTTAATGTGATAATATCACTTTTATACTAATAATTATTTATTTAGTGATATTTTTATTTTTTATACTAGTAATTTTTTTATTTAAATTTTTCATGTAAAATTTTGTGTTTGTGTACGTGGTTGGTTCGTGATTTCTATTCTGTCCAATTTCATAACCTATATGCATGCAATGGGGAACTGGACCCATGTGAGGATGGAACCAAACCAAGTTGGTTCAGCTCAGGACTCTAGTATGTATGTGGGTTCAATTCTAAGTCCAAACTGTCTTTTCAGGGGTAGAGGTTATGTTGATTTTATTGAAATAAAACATTGAACATATAACGACATAAATGACCTTCTTGCAAAACTTCAAACAAGTAAGAATCAACAGATTAACAACCTCAATCCAGGCCAATTTGTTCCTGAAGATGATTTTGTTAGCGTATTTAGTATTAGGGTAGTATAGTCATTTTCTCTTTTATCTATTTGTTGTATATATACCTTAATGTCCTATTTCTAAACCCTAACGTTTGTGTGTATTGTTGTAATCTTGTCTTCTTCCTCTTTATTCTTCTTCTTTGTTTTGTTCTTCTACATTGAATGTGATTTGGCTTAGGCTTAGATTCTTCACATGGTATCAGAGTATTAGATCTGCAATTTTTTCTTCATCTTTTGTTCTTCATCCTCGCTGTTTCTTCTTCATCTTGGCTGTTCTTCGACCGCCAACCGACGCCACCTGCTGCCCCCACTGCCGGACGCGACCATCATCGCCACCATCAGACCGCCGTCGTCGTCTGACTGTCGCCGCCGCCTCTGTTCGACAGCCATCGCCGAAGTCGCCTGCTGTCGCCTCCGCCTCTTCGCCCAGCGCCGTCTGCCGCCATTAAAATCGGTTTCGTCTCCTCTTCGCCCAGCGCCGGTTCCGCCGATTTTAATGACCGCCATAGCCAACGCCTCTTCGCCCAGCGCCGGTTCCGTCGCCTCCCCATCATTCGTTGCAGTCTGCCATTAAAATCGGCCTCCCAAGCTGCTGCCCAGATCTGACTGATCCGGTCTAGATCCAGATCTGACAGATCCGACCATCAACAGATTTGGTATTTTGGCTTCATCCTTGAGATTTTGTTATCTGATTGTTATATTGGCAGTATTTGGGATTATTTGAAATTTTGGTGTATTGTGTGGATTATTGGTTGGCAATAGTTGTTTCTCATTGACTCTAGAATGGCAACTGACAGAGATGATTCCCTTCAATCCATTAGTGTAAAATTAAATGGAAAGAATTTTTCATATTGGAGCACTGTGATGAAAAATTTTCTTAAGGGTAAAAAATTATGGGGCTATGTTAGTGGTACAGTTGTGCAACCTACGAGTACTGCTAATAATTATGCGACAGAGTTAGATGTTTGGGAGTCCAATGATGCAAAAATTCTTACTTGGATTCACAATTCGGTTGAGCATTCTATTGGTACACAGTTGGTGAAATATGAAACAGCTAAGGAGGTTTGGGATCACTTACAAAAGTTATTCACTAAGTCTAATTTTGCTAAGAGGTATCAATTGGAGAATGATATACGAACATTACAACAGAAGAATATGAGTATCTTGGAGTTTTATAATGCTATGACTTCGATTTGGGATGAATTGGCACTTACAGAATCAACAGGATTGAAAGAATGTAAGGATTATATTACTTATAGAGAAGAGCAGCAATTAGTTCAATTTTTTATGGCACTTTGTAGTGATTTTGAGGGACTTAGAGGCTCAATTTTGCATCGCACCCCACTTCCCTCAGTTGATTCAGTGGTTAGTGAACTTGTGGCTGAGGAAACACGTTTGAAATCTCTAGCAGGAGAGGTATTTCTTCCTTCATCTAGCACCTCCGTATTAGCTGTACCTTCTCCATCACCTATGCACAATCAGAATAAAGGATATATGCTGTAATACCCGAGAAATTTGGGTTAATTAAAAATAAGTAATTTATTAGAGAAATGAGGTTTCAAAGAAAATTGGTATCTGAATAGTCCGAAAAATTGACTAAATCGACTGCCGGGAGTACCCTGGAGCCGAAATGACAAAGAAAAATGATGTAGCATTAACGAGCACCCCAAGATATGATTTATAGCATCGAAATAAATTGGATCGGGAACAGTTTTCGGTACAGCTAAAATACAGCTACTAATTAGGCTGCAATACCGAATCGTCATAGATGACTTCCGAGAAGTCAACAGAAACTTGAGGGGGCTTCAATTTTTCATAAGGAACAACCCTTCAGTGGTTTCAGGAAGAAACGAAGAGGTTTAGGGCCAAAACGGAGATTCGGGCCTAAATGCAGTTTTTTGAAATTACTCAAGAGAGGTCGAAACGATATTTTTTCAGAATCCTCAGGGGTCAAATTGATGTTTTAGGACTTTAGGGTCTTGAGAGAAATTATCAAAAGTCAAGGAGCTTGGTGAAATGGGCCAAAGTGAGAAAACCAAAGTTTGAGGGGCCAAAGTGCAATTTTAAGAAAATCTCCAAGCAACCATGGCCGACCAACCCATCAAATCACCGAAATTGGCCACAGGGATGGCACGAGGGTTGCTCAAGGAGCATCTTTTGTAAAGGGCTTGACCGACAACAAGCAATGGAATGGCCGGAAATTGAAGAAAAAGTGGCCGAAAGTTGTTAAACTTAGATCACGAAAATGGAGCTCTTTCGGTGGATTTTGGACTTGTTAAGGGCAATAGGAGACATCAGAGGCCTTGATTGAAGCAAGATCCGTCATTTATGGGGTTGAAATCGCCTATAAATAGAGGATATGGTGGCTTAGAGTTTTGCAAGATTTGAGCTTCAAATCGACCTCACTTTTGAATAAATTGAGGCACCAAACCATAGGGCTTTTGTTGCCCATGAGCTGAGGATCATTTCTGGAAAGTTTGAGAAATTTTGGAGTTCATTTGAGGGGTGATCGGAGCTTCGCCGGAAAAATCGGATCTCGCCGGAACCGAACTGAATTTTGCTCGGAGGGAGGTCTTCCAAGTGTTCTTTCAAGCTCAAATTTGGACAGAATGATCAACTCAAGGTAAGCTATCTTCTGGTATAGTCAGTTTAATTTTCCGGTGTGCCGGCGCCGGAGAAGATGACCGGAGATAATTTTTAATATTATTTAAATGCTGAAATAAAGAAAAATAGAGTAAAAATAGAAATAAAAGAGAGAAAATTCTGGAAAAATATCCAGAAATACAAGAAAAAGGAATGGTTCAGTTTTATAAAATTTTATTTGAGAAATGTTATGATGAAATAATTATTTTGAATTTTTGAAAGGAAACTTAATTAGAGAAAAATAGGAAGAGATTTTGGAAAATTCTCAGAAAACTCATAGAGATTAGAAATGTTATTTTAGGAATTTTCATGAAGAAAAATTAAATAAATTACCTGATTAGGTATTTATTTTGAATTTTGGAAGAAATTATGACTATGAAAAATAGAGAAAAAAATAGAGAAAATAAGGAAAAAATATGAAAAAATTAGATTATTGATTTTACTTGGAAATGATTGGCCAGGAAGTGATTTGGCCATGAATTTTGATGGTTTATGTTATTTTCAAGGTTGGCACGCAAAACGAGGTTATACGCGTTTTTCGAGAAAATTTGAGTTTACGTCTAAAGGTAAGTGGTTTTATCCCGAGAACGTATATATGAAACGTTTGCTTCATTATGCATGATATTTATTGAAGTTATGATCATTTCATATTGCATGGAAAGAAGTTATTCTTGCATAGTACGATATTATTGACATATTGATACTCATGCATGGGATGGGGATGTCGCCCTAAGAGTGTAGCCGTAATTCCCAAGGGCAATGATGGAACAACGTTAGGATTATCCTGCAGAGGTTCGGGATTCTGCCTAGGGTTCCGTGCCAGGCTGGTAGGCTAGGGAAGTTACACTAGGGCATATGATTGTTTATGTTATTGCATCATGTATTCATGTATCATGTTTTTAAACCCTTACTAGAAGATTCATCTTCTAATGGGTTATGCCCCTGGAACATTCAACGTTCCAGTTTAGAATTGCAGCTTAGGCAAGGATCAGGTTGAGATGAGACGGCACGTGATGGCGTGGCCGATGGATTCAGCAAGCTGACTCGGATATGTTTTTACCTAATGCTTTATTGATGATTAGCTTTGTTAGAACATTATGGAATCTCCATGTATTTATGTATTTCAATATTGAGGATATGATGTTAATGTATGGTATGGATTCTTATACGGTTATAAAGTGAAATTGATTATGGATCATATCAGGTTTCGATTTTAAGCTTCCGCATTTATGATGATTACCGGTCTTAGCTTATTGATTCTTATTTAGTGAGTTGAGAAGGTAAAACGGGATTGTCGGGAGATGGTTTATAAAAAAAAAAAAAATATTCCCGAAATTCCTAAGTTATTTAACGCTCGAAAAAGCGGGGCGTTACAGTTGGTATCAGAGCATAATTGCTAAAGACATAGAAAATGTCTGAGCCTTGAGTGACTCTAGTATGAGCGAATATAAGAAAAAGGTCGCATGTGGCTAGATAAGCAAAGCCACCGTAGGATTTGGGTGTTGACGGTTACTGGATAAGTGGGTCGTAGTGGAAGTGCATGTCTAGGCAAGTTCTGGCTAAGGAAAGATTTGGTACTTAAGTGTGTCCATTGTGACCCACCTCTCTTTCCTGGGAACTTACCTGGTGTACTCTTCACGACAGACACTATTTCAGTAGACGACTACTATTCCCGGTGAATAGTAGAATGCCTAATAGAAGCTAGTACTGGAAAAATGATCTAGTTATTGGAATAAGGATTTAATGAAATGATTCGAGTGTAAGGTTGACTCGATAACCGTGATTATGGACCCGAGAGATTTAGGGACTGATGATTTGAGGTCAGTTGTCGAAATCCTTACAATGAAAGATAGGATAACTACGGTTATTGAAAGATGATCGGATTAGTGATGATTAGTTCAATGTGTCATGGCTTAGCTGTCGAGTTAAGGATCAAAGGATAAGGATTTTCGAGGGTCATTTAGTATCTCGGAAATAAGATAAGGGGATCCAACGGATTGGATCAAACAAGAGGCTGAAGATGGCCAAGTAATGGCGTGAGAGTTGCGTCCATTGATGAGGAGACAGTGGTGCAACCGATGAAACTTGGAGAGACGAGGTAAAGAAACCCTAACAGCGTAACGACACTACTGGTTCGGTGTTCGCAGTGACAGATCTGGATCTAGGGACCCGCGAGCAGAGGGCTGATAGATGGCTTATGGTAAGGTACGGGAGACCCGTCGACCAAAGCATTATAACAGACTGTCTGGGTGACGATCAGATGCTGAAGATCTGGGACAAACCAGTAGGGTCTGTACCTTGTGTGGAGTTCAAATTCCAATGAATTAAGATACAAGGCGTACCACTAGTTTGTCGATCAAGGCTGAGAGCCTAGGGAATCGACCCAAGGTAAGATGGATTGTACTAAGGAGACACAATCTGAGGAATAAAAAGCATGTAATATCTTGAATGCGAACTATGTGTCCTTTTTAAATTGTATCTAGGTTATGGTCATTTCATGAATTGATAATGAGACGATGATAATGAGGCTCGAGGGAAAATTTAACCTCAGTGTCTAGTTCGGCAAATGCCAAGTAAGATCATGAGATGGTTGTGTTATAATTGTCTCAAAGAAAAAATTAGGTTGCAAGGAAAATATACTCGACGTATGGATATGATAGATGAACACTCGTGAGCTGTTTAAGTGTTACTTATGAGGTGAGAAAATCACCGACTGTGATGAGGGCCTAGAATGAATGTTTTTTTTTTACAAAAAAAAAAAAAGTTAGACTCGTGGCAGCGACAATGAATGATAGTTCTTGAAGGACTACGATGAGATCGTGCAATTTTCACCCAGGGCGTACCCATTTGAGGGTTGACGTATGAATAAGTCCACTATATGATAGGGGTGATGATGACAGCTTGTATGCTGGCTGGCAGTAAGTATAGTATCTAGGAAGAACTAATTTAATAGCCATGTGCCGATAGTCAGCTGGATATGAAGAACGAAATGCGAGAATCGATGGATTCTTGATAAATAAGATTTCAGGTAGTGGAGCATGGATAGTCCAAAAACCATAATGGCGAGTTGTGAGAAGACAATCTCGGTTTAAAGTAAAGTTTGAGTATCGAAAAGGAAATAGTTAATTGATAGGTCGTATCGACCCTAAAAGAATGATGAAAAGACCTAGTCAACAGAGGTTATAACTACGATTCAGTGTGCTAAATGGATCTGTGAAATCAAGTAAAATTGTCGGTGGTCAACCCGACAAGATGAACTTGAAAGCACCATGATGAATAGTGGATTGAGAGCCATGATTGCAAGGAAATTGAATCCATGAGAGATAACTAGAAGCGGATATTGCGATATGATTCAGGATTTTCAAGGATAAATCGGTTTGAGATTCTTGAGGAATTTTTAATTGAGGATCTAGGGATTCGTAATGGAACTTTAGAGTTTTCAGGAAGAAACCCAGTGAGGATCGGAGTACCATGGGAGATGTAAGTACCTACCAACTCTAGTTGGCAGTATGATTATGGATTGTCGTCTTGAAGATAGTGTAAATTTTCGATGTGATTGAGAGAATCAAGTTATGGCGGATGTGCCAAAATAACAGGTCGCAGTAGGGGAAGCTGCAGATTAAGAAATTCGAGATTTTGAAACTCTCATGTGGCTAGACAGTTAGTCTAGATAGCCCTGGTAGGCAAATTCAGAGATATATAGTTGGACAATAATTAAAATGATGCCAGCGAATTATGAAAATAAGGAGCCTATTGATATGAGGTGTAGACACTTGTGGTTAGTGAAAAGCCGTATGAAAAATGGAAAATATCAGAGTATATTCTTGGAAGAATTAATTGGACTATTTCTTAATGATGAAATTGCCAATGATAGCTTGGATGCTTAGCTATGTGTAACTTGATTAAGGACGTGAATTATCAGGTGATAATTAAGAGCCGATATTTTTAGCTCGAATTGATGAATTATTAAACAGTTGCAAGAGACTGAGGTATTTTATGATCAAAATGTAATCGAGGCTAAGACAAAAGAATGAAACGTTAAAGTACCAAAGCATAATATTCATTCCATAGTTCAAACGATTACAGGAAATCAAGCCGTACAATTACTCAAAGGAAAAAGAAACCATGAAACTGATGATGATGCTAATGCTCAGTAACGACGAAGGTTGCCAAACACGACAGGTCCCAGCTCATCAATGTCATCTGGGGGTGGCATCTGGCTACTACTGACTTCACCAGGGTAAGGTGGAAGAGTAGCCTCTGAGAAACTGGGAAGAGGGACGTCCTCAGGGATGATAGGAAGATCGGAATTCCAACTTGGGTATTGATCAGGTTGAGAAGCAGGTTGGGGATATGAGGTATAATATGCGAACAGTGAATCTTGCAAATAAGCTCGATAAGCTTGTAAATCACTAACCTGCTGCTGAAGTGTAAGAATCTGAGATACACATCCATAGACAGGATCCTGAAGCCGAGCCTGAGCTTCAATAAAGAATGTATCGGCAGCCCAAAATCGGTCGTTTACCGGAAGCGGAACTAGGAAGTTGATGAAATTTCTGACGCCAAAAACATCACGGATGGCGGCAAAACGAGTAGTACCATCCTCACGACGGAAGTAAGGGGCAAAGATGCATTCTGGACTGCATCCTCTACGTAAGACTAGGCAGGCCCCACATCGAGACTGGGCTCGCATAATAGATCTGGATCTGGCTAAATCTAAACAAATCAGATATGGGTTGGAATACATATGGGTCAGATCTAATGGGTTGAAACAGGGATGGGTCAAACCTGAAGTGGATTGAGACGGGTCGGGTCGGGCCGGATCGAGACGGGTCGGGTCTGGTCGGATTGACCCGGATCTGGCAGCAACGACAGCAGCAAGGACGGTGATGGCGCCGAGGCGGCCGAGGGAGGCCGGGCGATGGCTGGTGGTTGCGCGAGAGGGCTGGCAGCGGCGGTGGCGTACCGGATCTGGCCGATGCGATGGCCGATTGGGCCGGCGATGATGGCGAGGAGGAGCTGCGATTGCAGCGGCTGGGGACGCTGTGCACCGGAGATCGAGGCTGACGGGGTGTCGGTCGGTGGTGCGAGCGCGGAGCCGATTACATCGGCTAGAGGCAGACGCGGCGAAGGCCGAGGGCGGCTGGGCTGTGCGCGGTCGGTGGTTGTTCGCGCGCAGAGTCAGTGAGTTGCAGAGGAAGGAGGAAGAATGAAGAAGAAAGAGGAAAAGAAGAAAAAGAAGAAAAGAAAAAAAAAAGAGAAGAAAAATAAATTTCTTTATGGGAAAAACGTGTTTTATTATTCCGGAGATTCTAATAAAAAGAAAAAAATGATCCGGACGCGAAGAAGTTGAATTCGAGGCTTTTCGGGTATTTATAATCCCGACCCTATGTTTAGAATCATGGAACAACGTGGGATTCAAAATGAAAATTTTGGGAATCATGTTTCGAAATAGAATGCTATGATGTTTTGAAATAAGAAATTTCGGCAAGCTGTTGTCAAAAAGGCAGTGATAGAACACTCTGGAATAATTATGTCTACAATAGGACTCATGAGAAAGGTCTAATAAAAAAATTTGCCGGGTGCAGTAAGGATTTATGATAGCTCAAATGATCGAATTGCAAGTGCAACATGATCGAATGATGGCGTGTGGATCACGCCAAGGCACCAAGAGAACTACCCGATGTATGACTTAGAGCTGACAGCTAGGACATGTACTCTTAAGGTTATGGAAACACTACCAAAATGATAGGACAATTGATGTGCTCACAAACCATGAGGAGCCTGAGGTACGGGTTCTCACAAAAAGAGCTAAATGAAAGGTAGCGACAGTGGATGGAGTTCCTTAAGGACTACGACTGCATTACTTCGTATCACCCAGGGCGTGGCCATTAGGTGCCGACGCAGGACCTGGTGGATAGCCGTGACTGGCAGATGAAGTTGGAGGCTTGTTGGCCTGCCAACTATGATGGTAGTGCCGAAGGGATCTTCTATCTTTATGGCTAGCCTGGCTGTTTAGCTGGATTTGGTAAACGAGATACGAAAAGCATGTGTGATTAATAAGTGTTATTGTCTATAATTAATGATTGTGGTTAGCCAAGGTTTATGATTTTTGAAATACGAGAATGCAATCTCAAAAGTTTCGGGATAAAATGTGCGTGCCTAAAATGATTGGAAGGTGTGTGGTCGTCTGAAAGGAGCCACAACAGGAAATTATGTGAATGACATGGTATGCTTATAAGCATTAGACGTATAAGGAATGCAAACCGAGGTGTCTTGTCAAGGATCAAATAGATGTTTGATTTGAGATATTTAGGTAATGAGCTATGTGATATCTTAGTTACCTTAACGGTCTGATGAAAATTTCGAGGACGAAATTTCTTTTAAGGAGGGGTGAATGTAATACCCGAGAAATTTGGGTTAATTAAAAATAAGTAATTTATTAGAGAAATGAGGTTTCAGAGAAAATTGGTATCTGAATAGTCCGAAAAATTGACTAAATCGACTGCCGGGAGTACCCTGGAGCCGAAATGACAAAGAAAAATGATGTAGCATTAACGAGCACCCCAAGATATGATTTATAGCATCGAAATAAATTGGATCGGGAACAGTTTTCGGTACAGCTAAAATACAGCTACTAATTAGGCTGCAATACCGAATCGTCATAGATGACTTCCGAGAAGTCAACAGAAACTTGAGGGGGCTTCAATTTTTCATAAGGAACAACCCTTCAGTGGTTTCAGGAAGAAACGAAGAGGTTTAGGGCCAAAACGGAGATTCGGGCCTAAATGCAGTTTTTTGAAATTACTCAAGAGAGGTCGAAACGATATTTTTTCAGAATCCTCAGGGGTCAAATTGATGTTTTAGGACTTTAGGGTCTTGAGAGAAATTATCAAAAGTCAAGGAGCTTGGTGAAATGGGCCAAAGTGAGAAAACCAAAGTTTGAGGGGCCAAAGTGCAATTTTAAGAAAATCTCCAAGCAACCATGGCCGACCAACCCATCAAATCACCGAAATTGGCCACAGGGATGGCACGAGGGTTGCTCAAGGAGCATCTTTTGTAAAGGGCTTGACCGACAACAAGCAATGGAATGGCCGGAAATTGAAGAAAAAGTGGCCGAAAGTTGTTAAACTTAGATCACGAAAATGGAGCTCTTTCGGTGGATTTTGGACTTGTTAAGGGCAATAGGAGACATCAGAGGCCTTGATTGAAGCAAGATCCGTCATTTATGGGGTTGAAATCGCCTATAAATAGAGGATATGGTGGCTTAGAGTTTTGCAAGATTTGAGCTTCAAATCGACCTCACTTTTGAATAAATTGAGGCACCAAACCATAGGGCTTTTGTTGCCCATGAGCTGAGGATCATTTCTGGAAAGTTTGAGAAATTTTGGAGTTCATTTGAGGGGTGATCGGAGCTTCGCCGGAAAAATCGGATCTCGCCGGAACCGAACTGAATTTTGCTCGGAGGGAGGTCTTCCAAGTGTTCTTTCAAGCTCAAATTTGGACAGAATGATCAACTCAAGGTAAGCTATCTTCTGGTATAGTCAGTTTAATTTTCCGGTGTGCCGGCGCCGGAGAAGATGACCGGAGATAATTTTTAATATTATTTAAATGCTGAAATAAAGAAAAATAGAGTAAAAATAGAAATAAAAGAGAGAAAATTCTGGAAAAATATCCAGAAATACAAGAAAAAGGAATGGTTCAGTTTTATAAAATTTTATTTGAGAAATGTTATGATGAAATAATTATTTTGAATTTTTGAAAGGAAACTTAATTAGAGAAAAATAGGAAGAGATTTTGGAAAATTCTCAGAAAACTCATAGAGATTAGAAATGTTATTTTAGGAATTTTCATGAAGAAAAATTAAATAAATTACCTGATTAGGTATTTATTTTGAATTTTGGAAGAAATTATGACTATGAAAAATAGAGAAAAAAATAGAGAAAATAAGGAAAAAATATGAAAAAATTAGATTATTGATTTTACTTGGAAATGATTGGCCAGGAAGTGATTTGGCCATGAATTTTGATGGTTTATGTTATTTTCAAGGTTGGCACGCAAAACGAGGTTATACGCGTTTTTCGAGAAAATTTGAGTTTACGTCTAAAGGTAAGTGGTTTTATCCCGAGAACGTATATATGAAACGTTTGCTTCATTATGCATGATATTTATTGAAGTTATGATCATTTCATATTGCATGGAAAGAAGTTATTCTTGCATAGTACGATATTATTGACATATTGATACTCATGCATGGGATGGGGATGTCGCCCTAAGAGTGTAGCCGTAATTCCCAAGGGCAATGATGGAACAACGTTAGGATTATCCTGCAGAGGTTCGGGATTCTGCCTAGGGTTCCGTGCCAGGCTGGTAGGCTAGGGAAGTTACACTAGGGCATATGATTGTTTATGTTATTGCATCATGTATTCATGTATCATGTTTTTAAACCCTTACTAGAAGATTCATCTTCTAATGGGTTATGCCCCTGGAACATTCAACGTTCCAGTTTAGAATTGCAGCTTAGGCAAGGATCAGGTTGAGATGAGACGGCACGTGATGGCGTGGCCGATGGATTCAGCAAGCTGACTCGGATATGTTTTTACCTAATGCTTTATTGATGATTAGCTTTGTTAGAACATTATGGAATCTCCATGTATTTATGTATTTCAATATTGAGGATATGATGTTAATGTATGGTATGGATTCTTATACGGTTATAAAGTGAAATTGATTATGGATCATATCAGGTTTCGATTTTAAGCTTCCGCATTTATGATGATTACCGGTCTTAGCTTATTGATTCTTATTTAGTGAGTTGAGAAGGTAAAACGGGATTGTCGGGAGATGGTTTATAAAAAAAAAAAAATATTCCCGAAATTCCTAAGTTATTTAACGCTCGAAAAAGCGGGGCGTTACATATGCGAGTTGCTAGTGATGAGTGTAGCTTTTGCAAACAAAATGGACATTGGAAGTTTCAATGTTCTAAATTGTTGAAGAAACAACAACATTCACAGAGCCAACAACAATCACAACAACGATTCTATCGTCCCAATGCTAACACAGTAGATGTCGTGCCATCTTCTGGTTCTTCTGTACTTGGAGCACCGCCCCTCTCTGGTCCTTTGTTGACTGATCTAGCAGAGCAGTTTCAGAAGTTCCTAGCCACACAACCACGTGCTATGTCTGCCAATTTGTCATCCCAATCTCCCCCAGGTATTTCTTCCTCATGGATTTTTGACTCAGGTGCTTCCAAGCACATGTCACCTCATATATCATCTTTTGATTCCTTGTGTCCCTCTAACTCATCTATGTCTGTTATGACTGCCAATGGCACCCCATTGCCCTTGACAGGAGTTGGTTTTGTTAATACACATAATTTATCGCTTTCAGATGTTTATTGTGTTCCAGCTCTTACCTTGAATCTTATATCTGTTGGTCAATTATGTGATTCTGGTTACTTGGTTCAATTTTCTTCTACTGCTTGTTGTGTATAGGATCCTCGATCTCAGAAGGTGATTGGGATAGGCCGTAGACAAGGAGGGCTATATGTTTTAGACAATCTGAGACCACCGCATGTTGCAGCCTCTGGTGTTGACTTGTCATCATTTTCTTTGAATTCCTCTTCTTCTAGTTTTTATTTGTGGCATTCTCGCCTTGGCCATGTTTCAGCTAGTCGTTTAAATTTTTTAGCTTCTAAAGGTCATTTGGGAGATTTGAAAACTCATGACATTTCTGATTGTAGTGGTTGCAAATTAGCTAAATTTTCTGCTTTACCTTTTGCTCGCAGTGTCTCTTGTTCAGTTGCACCATTTGATCTTATTCATTCTGATGTATGGGGACCTGCTCCAATTGCTACAAAAGGAGGGTCTAAATATTATGTCTCTTTTATTGATGATTATAGTCGTTATTGTTGGGTTTATCTTATGAAACGTCGTAGTGATTTTCTTCCTATTTATCGTTCGTTTAGAGCACTTGTTAAAACTCAACATTCTTCTGTAATTAAATGCTTTCGGTGTGACTTGGGTGGGGAGTATACTTCTACTGATTTTTCTACATCGCTTGCTTCTGATGGGACAATTCACCAAACTTCTTGTACTGACACCCCACAACAAAATGGTGTTGCTGAACGAAAACATCGGCACATTGTAGAAATTGCTCGTTCTCTTCTCTTATCTGCCAACGTTCCTAGTGAATTTTGGGGAGAGGCAGTTCTCACTGCTGTTTCTTTAATTAATAAGATTCCATCTTCTCATACTTCGGGCTTGTCTCCCTTTGAAACATTATTTGGTCATCCTCCTGATTATTCTGTATTGAAAGTGTTTGGATGTACTTGTTTTGTCCTTCGTCCTAAAGTAGAACGTAGTAAGTTGACTTCACGCTCTGCTCTCTGTGTCTTTTTAGGTTATGGGGAAGGCCAAAAGGGTTATCGTTGTTTTGATCCCATTACTAAAAAATTATATGTTTCTCGTCATGTTGTGTTTCTTGAGCATATCCCATTCTTCTCAATTTCTGATAATACTCATGATGTGACAAAGTCTGATCTCATTCGTATTGACCCATTTTCTGATGATTTTGATAGCTCTCTTTCCCATACCCCATATACTGTTGGTCCTCCATGCACTTCAGGTACGCATGCGCCGGCTCAGATTGCTCCCACTCCTTCTATGGCCTCTCAAGCACCGTCTGAGATTGTTGATCTTGCTCCTGCCCCTTCTGCTACTCCTCTCCCTCCTCGATATCCTCAACGTCTTCGTAAGTCCACTCAATTACCTGATTTTGCTTATTCTTGTTATTCGGATTCCTTTCGTTGTTTCTTAACTTCTATTCACCAACTTTCTGAACCTTCCTCCTATAAAGAAGCTATATTAGATCCTCTTTGGCAACAGGCTATGACTGATGAACTTTCTGCTCTACATAAGACAGACACTTGGGACTTGGTTCCGTTGCCTCCAGGTAAACATGCTATTGGTTCTCGTTGGGTTTACAAGATCAAAATCAAATCTGATGGTTCGATCGAACGTTACAAGGCTAGATTGGTTGCTAAAGGGTTTACTCAACAGTATGGTCTTGATTATGAGGAGACCTTTGCTCCTGTTGCCAAGATGACCACCGTTCGTACTCTTATTGCAGTTGCATCTATTCATCAATGGAGTCTCTCTCAGTTGGATGTTAAAAATGCTTTTTTGAATGGGAATCTTCAAGAAGATGTTTATATGGTTCCTCCACCTGGTGTTTCTCATCATCCTGGATATGTTTGTAAACTCAAGAAAGCTCTTTATGGTCTCAAACAGGCACCTCGTGCTTGGTTTGAGAGGTTTTCCACTGTTGTTGTCTCTCTTGGATTTACACCTAGTCATCACGACTCTGCTTTATTCTTTCGATGCAATTCAGCTGGTCGCATTCTACTTCTCTTATATGTTGATGACATGATTATTACTGGTGATGATGGTGACGGGATTGCTGATTTGAAATCTCAATTGACTTCTCGTTTTGAAATGAAAGACTTGGGTCCTTTATCTTATTTTTTGGGGATCGAAGTTGCTTCTTCTCCTAAAGGTTATCTTCTCTCTCAGTCGAAGTATGCTACTGATGTCATTGCGCGTGCTCGTCTTACTGATACAAAAATTGTTGCCACTCCTCTTGAGGCCAATGCTCGCTACTCACCTTCTGATGGTGAACTCTTGACAAATCCCACTTTGTATCGTACTATTGTTGGATGTCTTGTTTATCTCACCATTACCCGTCCTGATATTGCTTATGTTGTTCACATTGTTAGTCAATTTGTTTCCGCTCCTACTACAGTTCATTGGGCAGCTGTTGTTCGTATTGTGCGCTATCTTCGTGGTACTTGCTTTCAGAGTCTTTTATTCCCCTCGACATCCTCTTTTGAGCTCCGTGCATACTCTGATGCTGATTGGGCTAGTAATCCCACTGATCGCAAGTCCACTACTGGCTTTTGCATATTTTTGGGTGATTCTCTTATCTCTTGGAAAAGTAAGAAACAGATCGTTGTTTCTCGTTCTTCTACTGAAGCAGAGTATCGTGCTATGGCTTCCACTACTACTGAGATTGTGTGGTTGCGTTGGTTACTTGCAGATATGGGTATTCCTCTCTCCTCTCCAACCCCTATGTATTGTGATAATAAAAGTGCTATTCAAATCTCTCACAACTCCGTATTCCATGAGCGCACGAAACATATTGAGATTGATTGTCATCTTATTCGCCATCATTTTCAGCATGGCACTATCTCCTTACCCTTTGTGTCTTCATCGTTGCAGCTTGCTGATTTCTTTACGAAGTCTCTTCCAGTTCATCGTTTTCATTTCTTGCTTGACAAACTCTCGTTGCTTCTTGTTGTAGCATCGTGAGTTTGAGGGGGGATGTTAGCGTATTTAGTATTAGGGTAGTATAGTCATTTTCTCTTTTATCTATTTGTTGTATATATACCTTAATGTCCTATTTCTAAACCCTAACGTTTGTGTGTATTGTTGTAATCTTGTCTTCTTCCTCTTTATTCTTCTTCTTTGTTTTGTTCTTCTACATTGAATGTGATTTGGCTTAGGCTTAGATTCTTCACAGATTTAACTTAGAATTGAACCGACCTGAACTTGCAGCCGTGCACAAAAACTTCAATCAGCTAGAAAATGGTTCATCACCTCACTTCTCTGTATTCTATTCTCTATACCTTACAGAGATGGATACGCCATGAATTTATCTTGCTACCATAAAAAGCAACTGTCTTACCTAACTTCAAACTCACTTCGCTCCATAAAAGCCGAATTCCCTGGCAACATTTCCCACACAACTCTTATCCATTTTCATCTTAAAGCAGTACTTCCCACTCTACACATACCTGAAGAAAGTCCAGAAACATGTTGAATCAAATTTTCTCAGTGTTACCACTCTTAACGATCTTCCTCAGCTTCCCCACAGGTTTTGCTCAGTCTCCAGCACAAGCTCCCGTTGCTCAGCCTCCAGCACAAGCTCCAGTTGTTCAGCCTCCACCCAAAGCTCCATTGGCGCCAGGTCCAGCACCATCAGGTCCACCCAACATCACTGCAATCCTTGAGAAGCCCGGTCACTTCTCCACGTTAATTCGCCTACTCAAGACCACAAACATGGATAGTGTGATTACCTCACAGCTCAACGACTCAAGCCAAGGCCTAACCGTATTTGCCCCAACTGATAAGGCCTTTTCCAAGCTCTCAGCAGGTTCTCTAAACTCATTCAACAACGAGCAGAAGGCCCGGCTCATAAAATTGCATCTCATCTCTTCCTTCCTTTCCCAACCTGAGTTCCAAACTATGAGCAACCCCGTGAACACAGAGGCTGGGAGTACTAGCGAATACCCGCTAAACGTAACGGTATCAGGGAATGAGGTGAAGCTAACAACTGGAATGGTTAATACAACAGTATCCAGCACAATTTATTCTGATGGCCAGCTAGCCGTATATGAGGTGGATAAGGTGCTGCTTCCATTAAATTTTTCAGGAACTCCTTCTCCTAAACTGGCGCCTTCAACTGCAACTACATCTACATCTGCATCCTCTTCTGAATCTGAATCTGCATCTGCACCTGCACCCTCCAAGCCCGATAAAACGGATCAACCTCCTCCAGTGTCCACTGCCGATGCCTCAGCTCAGGCTTCCGGTGCAATGCCAGAGATTCACAATGCCCTGAATGCAATCCCTTTTTCAGGCTTTCTTATTGCAGCCTTTTCTTTATGCCTTTGAGTGGCTTGCTATATGATATTGATTGTGCAGTTCGTTCTATTAGTGTAGTGTTTTCACTTGTATCAAGTTGATATCATCTGAGTAAATTCTCTATCTCTCTTTCCAAAATCATGGCCAGACCTGAGACTAATTCAGCTTGCTTCTTGTTGTGCTGCCCAAAAAACAAAAAAACAGAAAATTCCAAGAAAGTTAGTTCTTTCCATTAACCTGCTGGATTTAAAGGCCGACCACAAACAAGATAAAGAGTTATCTTGTACAGATTGGCAACAGATCACATTCAATGGAACACTTGGTGACTAAATGGTTCCAAAACCACTTAGTATGCAAATTTGTTGTTGAGACGAGCGGAAGACTCAAACAAAACAGATTACAAAACGTTCTCAGAATCCAATCACTTCGACATAACAGAAAAACATGCACCCACTCACGCAGAAACTAATTGCAAGCAACCATGAAAATGAAAACAGAAACGAGAAAAAAGGGGACACAAAAATTTACCGTGGTTCACCCTAGAATAGGGCTACGTCCACGTTGAGCTCAGAAAGAAAGAGCTCACTGCACTATTTCGAATAAAGTTACAAACTCAATATTTACAAACTGTACATCAATGGTTCCTCTAACAAAAATAACCCCACAATCATCAAATACAGATTAAAAGCAAACCCCAGGAACCAAAGATTACAACAAGAACAAAAGCTACACAAATGAAAACGACGCTCACCAAAACGAAAACCCTTCTCTGTTCGTTCTCCCTCTTTCTCTTTTCTTTCTGTAATTTCTTCTTACTTACCATCCCAAGGCACTTTAAAATATATATGAGATTTGATCCGATAAAGGCAGCATCGACGGCCATCAGTTGATCATATAACACGATTAACAGAAAGAGGGCAAAGGACAATCAAGAGGCGTCAACCAGTGATAGAACCTCGATGATTGCCAAGTGACCTTCCATCAGCCGTCCAAAATGGGCAAATGAGATTGCCAACTTTACCCTCCTTCAAGACGACACCGTTTTTGATGCTTCACCCACAACATTTGTGAGGAGAACCTTTCTCATATAACTGAAATGCAAGACTTCAGTTTGCAGAATAACTAAAATATAAGAATGTTTTCATTGTATTAGCAAAAAAAATAACCAAAAAAAAAAACTTAAAAAGGCGAATCGTACAAGATTTCATTAGCAAACTATTTGCAGTCCATGTGATATGAAACAATTGGCAGCTGCTTCATCTCTGCTAGCTGACATGTTTAGGAGTGCATGTTGATGTGGATTTAAAGTGTTTTGTTTCTGTTTTACTTTGCATTTAAGTAAATCAAGTTAGTTCCACTTTTCTAGGAAGTGGTTAGTTGTTTGTTGTGATCATGGGATAACTTCTAGCCATGATCTTAGTCATGGGATAACTTCTAGTCATGATCTTAGTGATTTGAGTTTTCTGTCCACTATTTATTCTATAAGGATTTCAGAAATTATTTGATTTTTTATGCATCTTATTCCTCACATTTGTGCTGCACATTTTTCTCTCTCTATCTGTGTTCTTTCCTTTCAAATTGCAACAGTGGTATCAGAGCTTTTTTTCTTTAAAGGACCTATGCATCCATAGAGTCTGAATCCAACCTGACTACAATTGCTCCACAGGTGTTTGATGGCACCAACTACCAGATGTGGACAGTGAACATGGAGACCTATTTGGAGGCCCTAGATCTCTAGGAGGCAGTGGAAGAGGACTATGAGGTACCTGCACTTTCTGTTAATCCTACTATGGCACAAATAAAAAATCAAATAACTTCTGAAATCCTTACAGAATAAATAGTGGACAGAAAATTCAAATCACTAAGATCATGGTTAGAAGTTATCCCATGACTAAGATCATGGCTAGAAGTTATCCCGTGATCACAGCAAACAACTAATCACTTCCTAGAAAAGTGGAACTAACTTGACTTACTTAAATATAAAGTAAAACAGAAACAAAACACTTTAAATCCACATCAGCATGCACTCCTAAACATGTCAGCTAACACTCATCCTTGTTTAGGAGCTGAAAACACCAAGTTTAGCTCTTAAATCTTCAAACTGATTAGCTAGCAAAGGTTTTGTGAACATGTCTGCCACTTGACATTCAGACTTGCAGTAGTCAAGTGGCAGACATGTTCACAAAAACTTTGCCAGCTAGCCAGTTTGAAGATTTAAGAGCTAAACTTTGTGTTTGCAGCTCCTAAACAAGGAGGAGTGTTAGCTGACATGTTTAGGAGTGCATGCTTATGTGGATTTAAAGTGTTTTGTTTTTATTTTACTTTGCATTTAAGTAAGTCAAGTTAGTTCCACTTTTCTAGGAAGTGGTTAGTTGTTTGTTGTGATCATGGGATAACTTCTAGCCATGATCTTAGTGATTTGAATTTTCTGTCCATTATTTATTCTGTAAGGATTTCAGAAGTTATTTAATTTTTTATGCATCTTATTCCTCACATTTATGCTGCACATTTTTCTCTCCATCTGTGTTCTTTCCTTTCAAATTGCAACAATCTCGGTAACATTCTCCACGGTTGCCTGTCCTAATTCATGTGTTCATGATAAATAATTATTCAACCATGCCCAATGAATTGTGAAATCCCAGAAAACTTTCTAATAAATTTTCTACTCTTTTTACTATTTACTTCATAAATCTTCATTAATACACAATGTTTGCTTCCTTTGTGAACAAAACAAACTCATTCTTCTCAGACAGAAACCAGTGAGCTATTTGAGTCCCAGAAAAAAAAAGAATTGCAAGCGATATTTGAAACAATCAATATTAAATCATGGATGATGCTCTGCTTCAGTTGATCAAATCACACAACTTTCAGGATTAAGAAAATATAAACCTATGGGAGGAGCAATTTGGATGCAAGTGATGTAATTTCTACTGAATTGTGCATTGTTAGAGTCAATACTGACTCTAACTAAGATCAAACCCGAATTTACCTGTCTATGGTTCTTTGGGGGGGGGGGGAGGGGTCATAGGTCTAGAATTAGGGGAGCATAAGCACCGATACCTAATTTATCAAAATATATATATATATATATATATAAACCTAATTTTTTCTCCACGGGAAGGGCATTGACCCTTACTCCCATGTCTCTGCCAATAATGTCTTCAATAGCTTGCTTGCTCAGCTGCTTGTCGTTTAGAGTGAGCTGATATTTAGGTAATTAGGGCCCCCTTAGAATCTACAGCACTTATCACAAAAATGTATTGGTACTATTTTACCGGTGTAAATTACGATGCTACTAAATGGAGGAACAAAGTTCCAATTCACCTACTATTACTGAAGTGGGCATGAATTTAGGAAGCCCCCTTGCACAGCTTATGCTGTAATTAGATGAATGAAGTGTCCAAACTGATTTATCCTAGCAAGTTCATGGTCACCATCAAATTGATCTGATACTTTATCCCATAATTTGAAGGAAAAGTTTTCTTCTTGAGGCTGTAGAAAGCAATACAAAATAGAGATCATTCAACTTGATCCACAAAAGCTCAATCAAACAGACTCTCCGCTGTTTTCCCCCAATACTGAAGCAAAGCAGTAGCAGCTTCAGCACCATCAACACCTCACTTCTCTCTTTTCCCTCTACCTTAAACAGATAGCTATGGCATAAATTTCTCTTGCCAACATAAAAGAGAAACTCTTTTACCTAACCTTACATTCACTTCCCATCTTACCCCACACAATAAAAACCCGACTCCAGTGCACCATATCCCACACAACCATTCAGTTTCACTTCAAAACAAGCTTTTGTTCAGCCTATAATACTCAAAAAAACAAAAATTCCGTGAAGATGGTGAAGCAACTTTTCTCACCATTACAACTACTACTAATCTTCCTCTGCTGCTCCACTGCTTTTTCTCAGCCTCCCGCACAAGCTCCGGCAGCTCCCCCACCGGCACAGGCTCCTGTCGCTCTGCCTCCCCCGGTGGTTCAGTCTATGGCACCAGGTCCAGCATCATCAGGTCCACCTAACATCACTGCAATCCTTGAGAAGGCTGGCCACTTCACTACCTTCATTCGCCTTCTAAGAAGCACGAAGATGGACAGCGACATTTACACGCAGCTCAACACATCAAGCCAAGGCCTTACTGTATTCGCCCCTGATGATTATGCCTTTGGTAACCTCTCAACAGGAGCTCTGAACGCATACAATGATGATCAAAAGTCCCAGCTCGTTAAATTCCATCTCATATCTTCATACTTTTCCCTCCCCGAGTTCCAAACCGTGAGCAACCCGGTGAGCACAGAGGCCGGTACTAAAGTTGAGTACCCGCTAAACGTAACCATATCGGGGAGCCAGGTGAATTTAACAAGTGGATTTGTGAATACAACAGTATCCAATACAGTCTATACGAATGGACACCTAGCAGTATATGCGGTGGACCAGGTTCTCCTTCCAAGGCGTTTCTTCGTAACTCCATCGCCTGCGCCTGCGCCTGCACCATCAAAGCCTGTGAAAGAGTCCCCATCTACTCCAGTGTCCACTGCCGATGCCTCAGTTCAAGCTTCTGGTGCAATGCCAGTGATTCACCATGCTCTGAGTGCAGTGTCCTTTCTAAGCTCTTTTATTGCAGCACTGACTTTTTGCATCTGACCATTTTTTTTTCTTCGACGAGAGGCTTTTCTCGCTTTGAGTTAGATCTGGTTGATGGAGATTTTTGATGTCCCAATGCTACTATGTTTTCATTGAATGAATAAATTTTATGAGTAAAAACAGTGTCCCTCTGTTACTCTCTCCCCTGGCTATTATGTTTACTTAGTAATAGGCTCATTCTGGTTGAATCTTTAAATAGTGGCAGTTACTCTCAGAAAGTCGGAACACATCCTTTTTCTTGACAACACACACTTGTCACTTCCAAATCCCCATCTCACCCCACTCAATGAAGATCTATTTATTTCATACAACAACCTACCTAACTGTCACTCTTTTTCATTATCAATTCAGTTGTTTAATCCATACTGCATAATGAAAAGAAATTTCAGCAAAAGCCTCCAAAGAAGCCACATAATTGGGCATTCTTTATCCTTTCATTTCTTATTTCTAAATTTTTTGTGCTATAAATGAGAACATACAGCTTCTACGGCATGTTTTTTCTCTTCAAGCTGCATAGTAACACCTCACTGCTCTGTCCAGTAGTGGAATGTAAACGAATTTACTGAAGTTGTGCTGATCGTGGCCAGGCATAAAAGCAACGCTTCTTTTCTGGGCCTTATGCTTATTGTGACATTGAGCTCAATAGACTTGCCAGAAGCAGAGGGGCAATGGAAGAAATAGCTAAAGCCAAAATCATTTAAGTTGCTGTCCATTCGATATACCTCAATCCTCAATCGGATCCCAAGCCCTAGTGGGGTCGTTATTGCAAAAGTTAAATGGCGATAATTATTTTAGCAATCAGAAGGATATCTGCTAAGGAAGCAAACGTTTTATCAAGTGACAAACCCATTAAAAATAAACCCAAGGCATGAAATTGTTGTTCTTGTTACATATATTGTTATAATTGCGATTTAAAATTTAAATTTGATTGAGATTGAAATTTCTAATTTTACTGTAATTATGACTTCGAATTTGATTGTGATTTAAGATATTGTTAAATTCAATTTTAATTAAGATTTATCTAATTTGAAAAGATATTTTTACGAATTATCTTCTGATCAGGATATGATTTTATGTGTGTATCTATAGATGATTTTAGATCTATAAATAGGTGTTTAATATTCTGGAATTAATTACAAGTATATTACTTTTATTATAGCAATATTTGTTCAGTAATATTTTAATGTAACAATATCACTTTTATACTAATAATTATTTATTTAGTGATATTTTTATTTTTTATACCAGTGATTTTTTTTATTTAAATATTTCACGTTAAATTTTGTATTTGTGTATGTGGTTGATTCGTGAATTGTATTCAGTCCAATTTCATAACATATATGCATGCAATGGGGAACTGGACCCATGTGAGGATGGAACCAAACCAAGTTGGTTCAATTCTAAGTCCAAACTATGTTTTCAGGAGTAGAGGTTATGTTAATTTTATTGAAATAAAACATGGAACATATGACGACATAAATGACATTCTTGCAAAACTTCAAACAAGTAAGAATCAACAGATGAACAACCTCAATCCAGGCCAATTTGTTCCTGAAGATGATTTAACTTAGAATTGAACCGAACTGAACTTGCAGCCATGCACAAAAACTTCAATCAGCTAGAAAATGGTTCATCACCTCACTTCTCTGTATTCTATTCTCTATACCTTACAGAGATGGAAACGCCATGAATTTCTCTTGCAACCATAAAACGCCACTATCTTACGTAATTTCAAATTCACTTCACTCCATAAAAGCCGAATTCCCTGGCAACATTTCCCACACAACTCTTATCCATTTTCATCTTAAAGCAGTACTTCTTCCCACTCTACACATACCTGAAGAAAGTCCAGAAACATGTTGAATCAAATTTTCTCACTGTTACCACTCTTAATGATCTTCCTCAGCTTCCCCACAGGTTTTGCTCAGTCTCCAGCACAAGCTCCCGTTGCTCAGCCTCCAGCACAAGCTCCAGTTGTTCAGCCGCCACCCAAAGCTCCACTGGCGCCAGGTCCAGCACCATCAGGTCCACCCAACATCACTGCAATCCTTGAGAAGCCCGGTCACTTCTCCACCTTAATTCGCCTACTCAAGACCACAAACATGGATAGTGTGATTACCTCACAGCTCAACGACTCAAGCCAAGGCCTAACCGTATTTGCCCCAACTGATAAGGCCTTTTCCAAGCTCTCAGCAGGTTCTCTAAACTCATTCAACAACGAGCAGAAGGCCCGGCTCATAAAATTGCATCTCATCTCTTCCTTCCTTTCCCAACCTGAGTTCCAAACTGTGAGCAACCCCGTGAACACAGAGGCTGGGAGTACTGGCGAATACCCGTTAAATGTAACGGTATCAGGGAATGACGTGAAGTTAACAACTGGACTGGTTAATACAACAGTATCCAGCACAATTTATTCTGATGGTCAGCTAGCCGTATATGAGGTGGATAAGGTGCTGCTTCCATTAAATTTTTCAGGAGCTCCATCGCCTAAATCGGCGCCTTCAACTGCAACTGCCTCTACATCTGCATCTTCATCTGAATCTGAATCTGCATCTGCATCTGCACCTTCCAAGCCCGATAAAACGGATCAACCTCCTCCAGTGTCCACTGCCGATGCCTCAGCTCAGGCTTCCGGTGCAATGCCAGAGATTCACAATGCCCTGAATGCAATCCTTTTTGCTGGCTCTCTTATTGCAGCCTTATCTTTATGCCCTTGAGTGGCTTGCTGTCTGATATTGATTGTGCCTCGTCTTCTATTAATGTACTGTCTTCACTTGTATCAAGTTGATATTTTCTGAGTAAACTCTCTTCTCTCTCTTTCCAAAATCATGGCCAGAACTGAGACCAATTGATCTTGCTTCTTCTTGTGCTGCAAAAAATGAAAGTCCATAAAGTTAGTTCTTTCCTTTAATCTGCTGGATTTAATGGATAAATTTCGACAACAAACAAGATAAGAGCTTTCTTGTGCGGATTGGCAACTCATCTCATTCAATTGATCATTTGGCAATCACATGTTTCCAAAACCACTTACTATGCAAATTTGTTAGCAGAACCTTTCTGATATAATTGAAATGCAAGACTTCTGTTTGCAGAATCCAAACTTAAAACATAAGAATTGCTTAATTTTATCGGCAAAAAATATGAAGAGTAGAAGTCTAATTTGTGCATCATAATTCCCTTAGCAGCCTATTTGCAGCCCATGATATGAATCATATAATAGTTGCTTCATCTAGTTAACCTTTTGCACTGTAGCCAACTCGGTCCAATGAATTATTCAGCCATGCCCAGTGAATTATGAAATCCTAGAAAACTCTCGTGTGCTAAGTCTTCATTAATGCGCAGCACAATATGTCCTTCCTTCGTCATGTGAACAAACAAACTCCATCTTCTCAAACAGAAGCCAGCGATCTATTTCGGTCTCGGGAAACTTAAAATTGCAAGGAATAATTAAAACGACCAATATCAAATAATGGATGCTGTTCTGCTTCATTTGATAAACTCATACAACTTACAGAATTAAGAAAATATTGTCACTATTTTTCCCCATTAAGATCTTACTAAATCAAGAAGCTGAGTTCCAATTGCCCCCGGGCATAGGTCAAGTGACGGACAATTGATACGATAGGATTAGTACCAATAAGTCACGAGTTCGATACTCAGTCTATGCAAGAGCCAAAAGCCCGCCTGCAATTTAACTTCTTTGCCAAAATCGAGGGCGCAAATGGCGAAAGACCGCGCAAGGGCAGTAATCTCAAGAAACTAAGTTCCAATTTGCAATGATTACTAAAGTTGGCGTGAAATTGGCGATGTTCCATTGCGCAGCTTATGCTGTAATTAGATGAATGAAGTGTCCAGACTGATTAATCCTAGCAAGTTCTTGGTCACCATCAAATTGATCTGATACTTTAACCCATATTTTGAAGGAAAAGATTTCTTCTTGAGGCTGTAGAAAGCACTACAAAATAGAGATCATTCAACTGTATCCACAAAAGCTCAATCAACAGACTCTCTGCTGTTTTCCCCCAATTCTGAAGCAAAGCACCAACAGCTTCAGCACCATCAACACCTCACTTCTCTCTTTTCCCCCTACCTTAAACAGATAGCTATGGCATGAATTTCTCTTGCCAACATAAAAGAGAAACTCTTTTACCTAACTTTACATTCACTTCCCATCTTACCCCACACAATAAAAACCCGACTTCAGTGCAGCATATCCCACACAACCATTCAGTTTCACTTCAAATTAAGCTTTTGTTCAGCCTATAATACTCAAAAAAACAAAAATTCCGTGAAGATGGTGAAGCAACTTTTCTCACCATTACAACTACTACTAATCTTCCTCTGCTGCTCCACTGCTTTTTCTCAGCCTCCCGCACAAGCTCCGGCAGCTCCCCCACCGGCACAGGCTCCTGTCGCTCTGCCTCCCCCGGTGGTTCAGTCTATGGCACCAGGTCCAGCATCATCAGGTCCACCTAACATCACTGCAATCCTTGAGAAGGCTGGCCACTTCACTACCTTCATTCGCCTTCTAAGGAGCACGAAGATGGACAGCGACATTTACACGCAGCTCAACACATCAAGCCAAGGCCTCACTGTATTCGCCCCAGATGATTATGCCTTTGGTAACCTCTCAGCAGGCGCTCTGAACGCATACAATGATGACCAAAAGTCCCAACTCATTAAATTCCATCTCATATCTTCATACTTTTCCCTCCCCGAGTTCCAAACCGTGAGCAACCCGGTGAGCACAGAGGCCGGTACTAAAGTTGAGTACCCGCTAAACGTAACCATATCGGGGAGCCAGGTGAATTTAACAAGTGGATTTGTGAATACAACAGTATCCAACACAGTTTATACAAATGGACACCTAGCAGTATATGCGGTGGACCAGGTTCTCCTTCCAAGGCGTTTCTTCGTAACTCCATCGCCTGCGCCTGCACCAGCACCATCAAAGCCTGTGAAAGAGTCCCCATCTACTCCAGTGTCCACTGCCGATGCCTCAGTTGAAGCTTCTGGTGCAATGCCATTGATTCACCATGCTCTGAGTGCAGTGACTTTTCTAAGCTTTTTTGTTGCAGCCCTGAATTAGTGTGTTTGATTTTTTTTTTTTTTTTTTATCCTTCGGGACAAGAGGCTTTCTGCTACTGCTATGTGTTCATTGAATGAATAATTTTTTTGAGCAAAATTGGTGCCCCTCTTTTACTGTAATATCTCGCATCGGGTGATAGGGAGGATCGGAACAATTTATCCTGATGGGTCTATACGAACTTCCCAGGAAAGTCGCTCATCCTTGGATTTCCCCAAGTTAAGCACACTTAACCTTGGAATTTTTTACCAACATTCAGCCCAAAGGTATTCAGCTGGTGTTGTTTCTTTTCTTATACTATTATTGATATATACTACTTCTCTAAGCTCTCGGGGTATTATATTCTCCTCCCTTGAGTACATGACGTTCTCATCATACGACCTTACAACTGGTCCCAGACATTCTCCCCTTTGGAGGCTGTCATCCTAGAAGCCTGTCAGGAGTCACTCCTTGATCAGGCCTCGCGCCCCGGCGCCACTCCCCGCCCTCATTGGACCACCTTCTCCAAGGGTTGACTCTAATACCAACCATGTAAGCACCCTTGTCCGGATATCCCAATCACCTGGACTATCCGAACGGGAGCACTTACGGAAGGAGAAAAAATGAACCACGAGACAAGAACCGCCCTAACATGCACACACAAAATTAAGAACAACGGAAGCGAAACTAAACACGTGCATGCACTACGGGTAACCCCGCTAACACAACAGTCATAAAATAAATAAATGAATACAGACTTCTGTGCCAATATACACGAGAAATGACATGGCATAGTAAAAAATAATAAAGTAGATCCTACTTAGACATCAGAGTTGACAGGGACTGACGGGACTGCCTGTACACCATACCGACTCTGCCGATAGACGCTGACTCCCTTGCCTGGACCCACGCTGCCACTACCTGGAATGATGGAAAAACAAAGTGAGTCGAGAACTCAGCAAGCATAAGGAAAGAAAGGTCGAAGGCTGTATAGATCCAATAAGCTCTCTCCCAGAACACCAACCCCCAAGCACACACAAGCCATGAGACGCTACCACACAATAGTATAGCATAATGAAAGCACATACCGGTCCTTGGGGCCCACACAAGACACACGGCACTCAAGTCTCATACCAACTTGTCGTTGCCCTGAAAGGCAACATAAATCTCCAACAAACCTGCGCGTCTTGTCTCGGGTCGGTGCTTCTGTCACCCATGTGTCCGTGTCGGTACTCCCGACACCCAAGCCATAGGCTCCCTCGAAACAGTCTTCCCGTCCAAGAACTAATTCCTACTAGTAACTATGCAATGCACAAAAAAATGCAATGGCATAGTAAGCATCAACGTGATACACTGGTGCCCATACATCCAGGTATCAGGCCATACTCCGCCCACATAGTAAACCACACGCGATGCATATGCCCATGCTGGATGTAACCTAACCAAGCTAGAATGTCCGTGTCCAGGCATACTCAATAAATGAATATCCCAACATGCAACCCGTATCCATGTGCATATCAAATCATGAACAGTAATATAACATATCAAATCATGCAATAAATCACATATTGACAGAGTTAATCAACAGTGTCCAGCACCAGTCAACGGTTAGTGACTAGGAGTGTCCACCCGATGGTCCACTTCAGGGCCGTACAATAGTCTACTCCAACGTCACCAAGTAGTCGACCTCTGCCCTACTGCTCGATAGTTCTAACCGAATCATAAATAAACCCGAGAAAACCAGAGATAAATCTGCACGTCTAGAAACCTAGTTCCCAAACTGGGTTCGGCATCATTTCGAAAGGAATGAGAGCGGTACAAACCTCCGTAGGCACACAAGCAATAAAACTCTAGAAGTCCTTGATTTAATTTAAATTAAAACAAATGAATAATAACTCAATAAATAATGCTAGCCACCGAATTAGAGTAAAGGAGGGGATAAAATACGAGAAATCACAGCATCTTTCACGGAAATTATGGGTCATGATGAAAAGGTTAGGAATTTGTCTTTACACGGCCGTTCCTTGTCTTTCCTGCACTCTCACTGCGAAGTAAAACGTTTAATAGCGATTAATAAAACCATGACTCACATTAATTAAATTTAATTGTGTAATATAAATAATTTAACTGTCTAAAATTCCACATAGGCATACCGTAAATAAAATCCCAATAAGTCTCTTATTTATTTTAAATTAAATCATAACAATAACATCCTTAATTTATATATATAATTAATACGTGACATTGAAACGAGTTAAGAGAAGACGTAGGGTTCATAAAATAAAAGAGAATCACAAGGGTAGAGAGAGCTTGCCTCATTTAAGCTGTTCACAGTTACTCTCCCCTGGCTATTTCATTCACTTGGTACTAGGCTCATTCTGGTTGAATCTTTTGATGGAAATTTCAGCCAGCAATCGTGAAAAGCAACTTTTTAAGAATCTACAGACGCGGATAGATTACTCTCTTATCTAAAAGACAAAAATCACTTGGTGAGTGAATGGTTGCAGATCTAGCTCCCAAGGGAATTGGAATCCAAGTGGTGCTTTGCTTGACCCTAAAACCATTGACATTCTTTCTAACATGACAATGGTGCAAGAAAGAACCTCTAAGAGAAACATCAGGCACAAGATAGGCTCATGACAATGATGCAAGAAAGAACCTCTAAGAGAAACATCAGGCACAAGATAGGCTAAGCAGCGAGGTGCTGGCGAAGGACGTGATTGAAAAGAAAGATCACCACGGAGGAGCAGAACAGCTCATCAGGATTGGCATGCCAAATTCATGAATTAATGGGGTTTCAAAGCACACAACTCTTCGGCTCATCCTTTCACCTAACCACACACGCACTAGTCACCTCCAAATTCCCATCTCACCCCACTCAATGAAGGCCCAATTCTTTTACAGAACAACCTACCTAACTGTTCTCATTCTCACAAACACCCCAGTTTAATCCATACTGTCTGATGAAAAGGAAGTTCAGCTGAAGCCTGAAGGCGTCCAAAGAAGCCAACAAAGTGGGCGTCCCTTCTCTTCTCTTTCCCTTCTCTTTTTGCTGCTATCAATGAGAACACACAGCAACTCGGGCATGTTTTCTCTCTTCCTGCATGGTTGCTCTGATTGTAGCCAGGCATCAAGCTTATTTTTTGTGACATTCAGCTTAGTAGATTGGTAAGAATGAAAGGGGCAATAGAAGAAATAGCTAATTGTGAAATCTTCTAAATAGCTTTTCATTTGACATAAAATAAAATTTGGTATAACTCAATTCGATCCCAAGGCCTACTGGGGTCCAGAAAAACCTATTACAAAAGTTGAATGGTGATAATCCCATTTTCAAATGAGTTGTATACAATGAATTCTCTCATTCCACAGCAAAACCTCTTCAAATAGTCATGACTTTCTTGTAGCAATAATCTGGCCTGCAACAGTTTCACCACCACGAACCCAACATATAGAGTCAAATAAGCGTGTCCTGCAATTATAGAAAACAGCAGCCCTCTTGACCACCTTTCTGAATATTACGAATGCTGAACAACGCAGCTACAAGACGAAGCTCAGAATTGAAATCCACCAAATCCACCACCAGGAAACCCTCCTTCGAAGTGAAATGTGAACTGCTGCCCCCCACCACCAAAGGGGTTAAATCCAGCACCACCACCCATTCCCATACCCATGTCTTCAATGTCTTCCCCTCTGTCGTATCTGGTTCGTTTTTCTTCATCTCCGAGAACCTGTCAAAGGACAGTAAAGCATGAAACTTTTAGCAATCAGAAGGATATCAACTAAGGAAGCAAAGGTTTCACCATGTGAAAAAAACCATTAAAGATAAATGCCTGATTGCATAATTTGACACTATCCCCACCTCGTGGGATTTAAGGCATGGAGCTGTTATTGTTGTTGTTGCACAATTGAACAATAGAGAACATGCATGCATACAATGGGGAAAGTGGACTAATGTTGGAATTGGATGAGGATCCAATCCAAGTTGGTTCAGTTTGGTTGTCGAGTATGTGGGGTTCAATTCCAAGTGACCAAACCATGTTTTCATGAATTGAAGTTATTTTTTAAAAAACTTCATCAAAATAAAACATTGACCAAGTAAGAACACATGAGATTCTTTGCTCAATTTTGAAAAAGTAAGAATCGGTACATAAATTATATATATAGTAATGCAAGCGACCCACCTCAATCTGGGTCAGTTTGGGTCTAGAAAATGGTTTAAGAATTTAACCTAACTGAAACAAACCAAAATCGTTAGATTGATTAATTTTTAAACCCAATACGGAACAAATACTATAATAGAACTGAACCAAATCCAAACAAAGACTGGAATAGTTTCCAGTGCTTTACAAGTCTTTCGTGCATCTGGCCTCACCTAATCCCCACCCAATTGGATAAAAATATCCTAACATAGTAAAATGAAGGACAAAACCAAAAGACTACAAAGTGAAAAGCCAGGTGTTTGGGAAGGGAAGGAAGACTCTTTATGTTGTTTGGGAGAGTTTCATAATGGAACGGAAGGGGAGGGAAGGGTACTGACACACTCCCTTCCCCTCCCGTAACTCTATTTTCCTTACACCCAATTGGGGTGTAAGGAGGGGGAAGAGAAAACATTTTTAAATATTCTCACTGTTTTTACTATATTATCCTTATTGTTTTTATAAAAATCTAATATTGTCCTTAATCTAAAAAAATCATATAATTATTTGTAAACTAAATTAACATTGCTCTTAGAGAAAGTTATTTTACAGGTTTGCACATCAACATTTATAACAATTTTTGTACCTTCCATTCATATGTACATATTATTACTTTAATTTTTAAATATTGTTCTAACGATTTGATATTTATAACAATTTTTGTATATCTCTTTTAAAAGTGAATTGGGGGAATAATAGCAACTTCATTTTCTCTTTTTTACCATTCCGTCCTCTTCCATTCTACATCCAAATAAAATAAGTTATATTACGCTCATTTACATTTTATTCTTCTCAAACAGTGAGAGGGTAACGAACTTTATAGTGCTTTCCTTACCCTTATATTCCATATTCCATTCTGTTATCTATCGTTCCGTCCACCCCACCCATCTCCCAAACAAAGGCTTAAGGAGAGGACATTTGCAACTATAGTAAAAAATAGAGGTCACTGTAAATTCCAAAACCTCATGGAGTGCAATGAGTAAGAAACCTTAAACAAAAGGGGATATATTTTATTCTGCTAAAGCTTAGGTTCTGCTTATGACTGGGAGTGATATGTTAGCTCACTAGCTTTATGACTTCAAGTAAGCAGATAGACTGGGATAACGTAACAAATTTTTGGTGGACTAACAAATCTTGAATACCAAAGAAACTTTTGTGACTTAAAACATAAAATGTATGTGCAACCTCATATCACAAACAGCGTGTGAGCAAGAACAAATTGTTAGGAAACACAAATCAAAGAAACTAAATTTATCAAACCTCATATGCAGCAGCTATTTCTCGGAATTTGGCCTCTGCTTCTTCTCTGTTGTCAACATTCTTATCAGGGTGCCACTGCAAAGCCAGTCTCTTGTAAGCCTTTTTAATCTCTGATACTGATGCAGTTTTTGAAATTCCTAAAATCTTATACCAATCCTTGCGTTGGCTCAATTTCAACGATTTCTCAGCCCTCATCAATGTTTCACGAATATTCATATCCTGCAGGCAGATTAGGTATTACTTCCAAAACCATACAGGTTTATGATTTAGAAGAAATAAATATAAAAAAACTAGACAGGCTCATACATTAAACCACTAAATTTTTAATTTCTTTCAGCAATACCAGCAGCTAAATGACTGCAAGTACAAAATTTCAACTGCTAAATTATGATGAGCTTGTTTTGCATTTTCAGGCCATGCATAATTACGGTGGTTTGAACATGTGAAAAAAAGACTGGTAGACACATCTAGAGCAAAAGAAGAAGAGAAAGACCAAAGAAACTTTGATGAAAAACACTTAAAAATGACATAGGATATAACGGCCTTGCGGAGAATATGGCAACGGCTACAAATGGTTGGAGGTCTAAGGCTTGTGTTGTGGTTGTTGTTTATTTTGTTAGGCCCACACGCAATAGAAATTTTGGTTCCCCAATCTTAAGACTGTCTTGCATCAGACATTACTTAACTCGTTCTGCCCCTCCAAGACAAAGAATAGTGAAAGCATTATTACAAAGAAGCTTAATAGAAAATAATACAATCAGATCAAGCTGGCTCATACAACATGTCAAGAATATCATAGATGCAGCTAGCAGAATATTCACTTTACCCAACTTGACATGAGTAACAATTGCCTTGATGCTTTATCATTTCAGATCAATAAAAATATAACAAGAATCAGAGCCCTTAGTAAACTAACCAAGTAACAATTATTTTGATCTTCTCTAAAAATGCTACCAATCAAAATACAATAGGATATAGACGGAAAAGCAATAAGCAGAGGAAAGGTCTTATCATGCTACACAAAATGAATAAGGAGAAAATGAGCAGCTATATGTAACCCTCGCTCAGTCTTGGTGTGTGCATTCAAGAGAATTTTCATTAATCCCCTCATGCAAGCTAGTGAACCAGTGATCGTGAAGCCCCTTTTAATAATACTTCAAATCAAACCCAAAGCTCACTAATAGATTTTTTTTAAAAAAAACAAAAAACAAAAAGCAGAAAATTGAAGAAAACAACAAAGCTACGCCCAACCCACTAGTTCTATCTGAAAAAAACCAAGAGAAACAACCAGAAACTAATGAGAATGAACATGCTGGTCATCTAAATTCCTGATAATCAGACCATAAGCAGTTCATGGTCACAGATCATAAGGACCATCAGGTAGAAAATAAGCGGAGGAGAGGCAACCAAAGAATTCTCCAAATTATGTTTTCAAATCATAAATTAGAAGTTTTTTGCTGCAGATTATGGTCACATTTCATACCTGAGGTGAATTTTCAGCTGCAGCTTTTAGATCTGCAACAGCTCCCTCCCAATCTTCTATCAGAAGCTTTGCTTCACCCCTCTGAAAAACATATTCTCCAGTCAAACACCTTCAAAGCAATAAGGATCCTTAACAACAAATGTTCATTCAGAGAGAAGGCATCTTTTCAATTGAATCCATTTCCAGATATCTCAATGCACACAAAGTCCTATAAATTTGCTTTTAGAAGTTCACTGGAGGAAAGAAACAAGAAAAGAAACCTGATGTAGAGCATCAACAAGTTCCGCATTGATGTTAAGTGCTTCTGTGCAACTATCTACAGCATCCTTTCCCCTACCAAGCTTAACCAAGATGTTACACAAACCAAGATGCAGCTGTACATTGTGTGCAAGATGATTTGGATCCAGTGCAAGGGCTGCTCTATAGTCCTCCACTGCAAGACGCAGTTTGCCCTTATTTGCGTTGTCTTCTGCCTGCACTCAAAATATAAAGACACATAAAGAAAATTAAGGTCTGAAGATGATAACAATAACATAAAATAGATGGCCTTATTGAAAACCTAGAAAAGCTTATCAAGCTTACACTTTTAGTCTTCTTCAGCAAATTTTTCAATCCAAAGTATGCCTTCTTCAGCTCAGTATGCTCTGGGTCTGAACGTAGACCTTTCTGGAAATGCCTGAAGAAGATTAAAAATGTTTAGGAACTCAACTAGTGGGATTAAGTGTTGATATTTTACTGTTTCTTTCTTCTAAAACACCCCCCCCCCCAAACAAAGCACTCCCAGAGAGGGGTTTGATGATGTTAGATTAGCTCAACCTCTGGCATCAGACAAACCTTGAAGCAACATCATGATCAGCTAAATAATAGTATGCACAACCACGTAGTAACAAGGCCTCTAAATTGTTCTCATCTTCTTTAAGCATATATCCTGTCTCAGAAATGACAGTTGAATAATCTTTAGCAGCTAACAAAAGCTTCACCTTAAGAAGTTTAGCCTGCATCAAAGACACACTTCTATTATTTCCCATACTAAGCCTCAACTCATCAAACTCAAATATTAACAGCATTCATGAAAATGAGCTTGATCAAGATGGCTAAGTCAATACCTGTGAACAGGCCGGAGAAAATACAAGGACGACTTTATCAATGTAATCCATTGGCTTTATAAAGTCGCCTGAATCAAAGAGAGTCATGGCTGTCCCAAGTGCAGTTTGAGCCTGTAATAATTGAGAAAGTTCCTTCTCTGCAACAGAATTTCCAGGTTTCATCTCAAGAAACTTTCTATAGTTCTTCTCTGACTCCTCATATCTACATTAGCCAAAAATTGCCTGAATCATATAGTTTTCCAATCAGATATTAAAGGAGGGGGGGGGGGGGGAGAGAGAGGCAATTCAATATGTTTTTGAATGTGAATGAACCAACCTCACAAGCATGAGGTTTCTATAACAATGTTATGAAATGAAACATAAAAAAAAAAAAAAAAAAAGGACCAACACACTGTAAGATAAAGTAGAAGACAATTTGAAGTGATCTTAGCATGTAATCTCAATCAAAGCTTAAACACATAGGAGATGCATGCAAGTGACATCTAGAAGGAGGAAGTGCCAGAACAATTATGGATAGATGTCCTTGGAGTTTATTGTTCTCTAATTTGTGGGGTTGAATGCATCATGCTGGCAATCATGTTGAAGCTCTTAAGAGCTTGGCACAAGGCAAGGCTTGTCCTGGGAATAGGTTGAGATCCACTTCAATAATTACTCCTCATTGTATCTAATGTTTTATTTGGTCTGATTGTAATTGCATAACCCTTGAGGGCATAACCCTTGAGGGCATTGTAAGACAGTTCTTTAGTTAAAATGAACTATTCTCATTTCCTTATTTTTGTAGTTACCGGAGGATGTTCCCTCTTAGATACAATTTTGTCTTTTTCCAGTGATGTGTCCATGAGAGTAGTTGTCAGGGTTCTCTTTTTGGCATTGCTTTTCTTACTTATTCTTTCTCTGTTGCATATAGAAAAAGCAACTCAATATCAAAGAAAATCTATGGACATCACTCCCTTTTTCCTTTTTCCTTTTTCTTTTAGTTTGTACAGTTGTTCCGAATCTCATTAATAATTTCTGAAAATATATGGATATCAAGAGTTGAATTTCATAACTTTCTAAGGAAAAATATACTTTGTAGAAGGTGCAAAATTGAAATTTTGTCAGAACAGGAAACAGAACATCCAAATGACAACCTGCACTGCTGGCGAAGTATAGATGCACGATGCCAATATGCTTCTGAAAGTGTTGGATCTGCTTCTATAGCAGCATTTAGATCATCAAGAGCCTCACTATATCGTTTCACCTTTACACTTTGTGTAACTCTCTCAAACAACTCAGCAGCATCACCAGGTTTCCCATCTGCATATCCACAATATATGTCACCAAAAGCCAGTGGAATTTCCAAGGATGATGGCAGGAAGTATGTCTCTAATTCAAAGGCACTATATTTATGTTTGGAAACTCAAGAAAATTGTGCTGGATTAAAATCCCTCATAAATCAGACTAATAAAAAAATATACCCCTATATATACATGAAAAACTTGAATCATAAATTTGCAACACATACCATGATGAACACGCCAAGCATCTAAGTTAAAAAATTCTTTCAGTTCCACAACGAGGCTCTTGAATGAAAAGAAAGGCAGAAAACAGAATTAAAGCTTAATGTCTAGAGGGAAAGTCCAACCATCTCAAAAGGGTGAAATAATAGTTTATATGCACAAGTTTATTTCATTCATCTACCCAACCGCCACATTTCAAATTTGAATTTTCTAGTTGAGAAGCCTGAGGCCAACTACAAAACTAGTACAAGGAATATCACATGTTGCACCACACAAACTGATTCATGCGGGAAAAAGAACATATGAGACCACATGCACAGTTGCCTGTCTCCTGGCACACATTCAAATTGACAATTTCTATATCTTCATTTCATTCTATCATTGGTTTTATTTATGTTTCTACACAGTTTCTTCTGTTTCTAGTAAAAATTTCCTAGGAGGCCCATTAATTATGTTTTTTTCTAAAACCCCCTTTTTTTTTCTAGCTTTAAAGTTTAGTTACATCGCACACGTGAAAACCTTCACGTTTAATGTTTTTTTCACAGAAGCTGTCATCTTGTGATGCAGGGTAATGTTCACTGGAAAATAGGAGAAAGGACACATATTTGAGTCCGATGATTCACAAAGGAATGCCAGAAAAAATCGCCTGAGATCAATTAACTCTCACATTATACCCGGGAATAAGGCATTAACAATGGTTGATTCCGGCCAGAACATCCAAAGTTGGAGAAGACAAGAAGAGACTCTCAACATTCTTTTAACTCCAGTTGTTTAGGCCGTAGGCATTACATTTTCATTGACAGAGAAGACTCAAAATCCGAATAGAAACCAGACTATACTAAATTAAGGAAATCCCAAAATTCCAGCGCCATCAAATGATCCACTCCTTACAACTCGTCAAATAAATGGAGAAATAGACCAATAACTTACGAAAATATGGTCCCTAATCTCATTATTCAACAAATAAACAAAATAGAAAGACTGCAGACTAACCAAGGCCAATCTTCGAACTTTCCAGTCTTGCTAAGGTTCAACACACGCATATACATATACACAACATGCACGCACATTATGAACACATGTAGAGGCCCGAAACCAATGTGAAATTCAAGAAGAATAGATCGGAGGTTGAAGAAAAATAAAACGTCGAAGTGTTACCTAGGGCAGAGACGAGTGGCTGAAGGAGGAGGAACTGGCAGGCGAAGACAAAGTTGAGGATGAACGCTGTGAAGACGAGTCCCCTCCACGCTACCAAATCCATGGGCGACGCAAGCCCTAGCAGATTCATCTTCTCTCACTGTTTCTTTCTCTCCAAATCTCTTCTTCGTTTGGAGGGACCGAAGAACTCGATGAGTCGATGTGTTGTTTCTTCTCTGGTTTATGTTTATTAAACTTGTTTTTGCAGGGAACGGTTTGCGTGTATGCGTCCAGCGATTAACAGGTCCCTCCACGTTACTTGACCCAATGAGTGAGAAACACGTGGACAATGAGTCTTTGGTTAACTATCCACGTTTCTTCTCTTCTTCGTTTGTATTTTTTTTTTTTTACTTATGGTAAAAATTACATAAGAATAATAACCTTGGGAAAAATAAAATAACTGTCACCTGTTTCCAAATGTTTATGATTATTATTAAATAATTATTTTGATTAAGTTAAAAAATAATTAAAGAATGATTAGTAAGAAGATGAATCTTCTAGAGTTTTTTATCAAAAATTGTGGGCTTTTTCTAGGTTTGTAGGCTGAGAGTCCAGTTCGGCCTCACAGGCCCAACTACAATATAAGTTTTTTAAACCACCATACTTGGGGTACATGAAGAATAGTAAAGGGCCTGTGGCCCAAATCAGTGATGAACAAGAATACTAGAGGCCCAACTTAGCCCAAATTAGAAACAATTTTAATTTTTAAAGTGTTATAATTTTTGAAAAGGAAGATTGTGTAACCATGCTAAGATTGTGTAAAAGTTGAGCTTCCAGAAGGTTTTTCAATATCTTTCCCCAATACATCTCCTTTTGCAGAATAAAGTGCATCAGAAAGCCAAAAGCCCCCCTTCTAGTTCTAGGCATAGAGTGATGGGCTGATGACTTCAAAAGCACTGCACCAAATTTATCTTTTCAGATGTAAACTTATTAGTTTGGGACAATATATATAGCACTTGAATAATTACTTTTAGTAGGATATGTTATATAACTGAAATTGCAAATGTCGGAATAATTATATTAATATATTATACATTTTAATTGATTAGACATATAATATAACGAAAGTATTATGTTACTCATGTTGGATAACATAATATTTTTTGACACAAACATAATCAACGGGAGAGCATGGGCCCAAGCATCCCCCTCCCCCCACGGCTCTTGTATGTCCCGTCGAATAAACCTGACATAAGAACATTGTTCTATAATATAATACACTAATATAAAAATGTGGTATTAAGTATCAATCATAATCGTCTAAATAATAAACCAATGTAATATACATTAATACAAATTTAAGAAGTCACCTAATACTAAAATAAATACAAAATTCAAAAACTAAAAATATGGGACTTTGTAAAATATATTGTATGAAAGTCGATCAATGTTCTGATAACGCCCAAAATAGGTGTCCCTCTCTAGAAGTCCCACACCACGAGAGAGGTGGTAAATTAAGAGTCGGATATCTTAAGTTTTAAACTACAAATCTCTCATCTATGTGAGTACTCATATCAGCTCGCTAAAATCACCGGACCATGTCTTGCGAGCGAAAGCCCACCATGACAAGATGGAGGGTGGGGTCGAGAGATAGAGAAGATAAGAAACCAGAGGCTATCACACAGATAAACAACATATGCGAGGTGAAACAATAAAACAACATGGGTGAGTCCCAAAGTCACCTCTTGTTCTGTCCACCTCCGACATACACACCACCACCATCTCACAATCACAAGTTCACATCTTGATCTATATATACGTATATATATATAATGAATTTAACATGCATTAATTATTCCAAGGTGGTTGATTTATTGAAATACAGTAGCAAGTGATGGATGATACTGAACATTGGGTGGCTTTGTTACTCTCAATGCTCCAAAATTATTAACCACACTAGAGTGTAGTTAATGGTAATGAAGTGAGAATTAACATTTTTGGGTTTCAATGGGTGGTGGCGAAATGGCTCAAACCCATGGCCGAATCCATGGAAGCAAACTTGGCCAGTTCTTGAGGCAAGAATGGAGCTGCACCATCTTCATCACCTCCCATGCCCAAGAAATCTCTGGTCAATGAGCCCAGACTGGGGCGACCCCCAATTCTTGCTTGTCTATGAACATCCTGTTGCTGCAGCTCGTTTCTGAACTGGGACAAAGGGTTCAAGCTGGATTCCCTTGAAGAAGAAGGAGAAGATGAATTCATCACTCCGAAACTGTTGGCCAGGAGCGAGGGCTTGCTCGCCGTGGACCCCATCTGCGCCGCCTTCTGCAACAGAGCGGTGGCCGACATCGGCTCCGACGTCGGTTTCCGGTGGTGGTTCTGGCTGTTGGAGTGGAGAGAAACCACCGGTTGAGACAGCGAGGAGGGGCTTGTGGTTTTGGAGGCTCCGAGGTTTACCATTGATGACGGGGTGAACATGCTCGGAGTTGCCATTTGCACCAAATGATCAGAGAAGGCATCGGAATTCACCGCAATGTCAATGGGACAAATTTGAGAATTTGCCTGGTCCAGCCACAGTGACAATCTGGGGTTCTGCTGCTGCTGCTCCTCCAGTAAAGAATCCCCGGCCGCCGGACCGCCGTACAGTGGCCCAAAACCACCGTCAAATTGGGAAATTCCGGCTATCCCTGGGTGAAAATTGGGCTGAGCAGCCTCGGTGTTCGCGAAGTTGGCATCTGTAGCTGTTACGGAGCTGAACCTTGCGCTTTCTTCAGCCAAGGCATCGCAGAAAGCCCTGTGGGTGATGAAACTATCTTTCCTGTAAACAAATCGGCCGCGATTAGTATATATATATATATATATTGAGTTCAACTATATATGTAATCATCTGTAGGACAGTCGTACAATTCATTTAAATCAATGCAAAATTTATTGTTTGAAACTTGAATTCAACCAAACCGAAACATGATCATATCAATTCTTTGACATGAAACTGCATGTTTGCACGCCTACTTAAACAGATTCTGGAAATTGAAGGACTGATGAATTGATCGATGATGATGAATAAATATATATACGTACCTGGAAAATAATGTGCCACAATCACATTTATACTCTCTAGTCCCACAAGTCTTGGAGTGAGCTTTCCAGTCAGATTGAACAGCATACTTCTTTGAACACTTGTCACACTTCCATTTCTTCTCGCCATGTTTCCGGCTGAAATGTTTCTTGATGCCGGTGAGGTCGCCGAGGGCTCGAGCCGGGTTGTGGTGGACGCAGCCTTTTTCCGGGCATACGTACACCTTCTTCCGGACCTCTTTGTTGGTCCTTTGCTTGAGCTTCCATGGCAGGTTGTGGCCTCTCCGGTGAAGCTGCAAGTTTTGGTCCCTTTGGAACCCTTTGTTGCAGATTTCACAGATGAATCGGTTGGTCGCCATTAGGGTCTTTGGCGATAGAGCAATCACCTCAGCATCGGGATCTGATGAATCAGAGAAGAGAAGAAAGATCAGGTAATTAATCAGATATATGTATATATATATATAGGTCATTAAAAATCCTATCTTTAATTATATCGGGGATTGAATAGACTGAATCAGAATTGGAAGGTTGGCTTACCTGGTGTACCCGGGAGATTTCTTCTTCTTTTGACACCTGTAGCAGTGGAGTGTTTAAGGTTAGGGTTTGAATCGGGTTCTTGAGCAAAGCCTTTGATGGAAGATGGGATTGAGAAGACATGATCACCAGACATGGTTTGCATCTGATGAGATCAGAGGTGGTTGTGAAGACGATGATGATGATGATGATGATGCAAAATAAGATCGAGTGCTTACAAGATGAACTGCTAAATGGTAGCTTTGAGGAGAAGAAAGAGTAATAAAACAAAAGAGCACGAAGAGTTTAACCTAAAACAAAGAGAGAAATCCTTGGAGTTATTCAAATTATACTCAGACTGCCGGATTGTGCCAAAAGAGCAAGAAAACCCCAAAAACAATCTTGAATCTCAGAATCTTAAAGCCCAGAAAATATACCAAGATTTCGGACTCTTCCTACTCATTAGACATCCGTTTTTACTATCACCCCTGTTTGGTTCACAAGAAAACAGCAAGAAAAATCATCACACACACACTCTCTCTTAAGCCAACTCTTCCACCTTCTCTCTCCTTTATCTTACCCTTATTTTCAAAGGCCCTCAGCCATAGATATAGCCAAGCCACTGCTCTCTCTCTCTCTCTCTCTCTCTCATTTACATATATATATATATATATGTGCGCGTGTGTGTGTGTATTACTGCATATATATACAGAAGCGTATCGATGGGCGTATATATTGGCTGTATGCTGCTTGAATCAGAATGTGTAATGCTGTGCGTGTGACTTGTCACTTTCTTCGAGCTCAAACTTCCACTCGCAAACCTAAGCCATTAAAGAATTTTCAAACAACTGTATAATTAAATAGCTGATGAGGATCAATGCTCTCTCTCTCTCTCTCTCTCTCTCTAAATATATACACACACACATGCAACTCTTACTCCTATATATTGAAGCTCAAACACCACAAAAGGCTCCCACGCTGTGTACTTATATATGTATAAAATACAACTTAATTACATGTAAGATGAGCCAAATACCTTCTAAACTGATTCATGCATAATTACAAAACTGAATAATATCTTCTTAATGGAAATAAATTATTTAATTAATAAAAGTTGACTAATCTAAAGTCATACCATGTCATTTCCGTTACAAAATATTAATTCTTTTTATTTAATTTTATTTTTATAAAAATATTATATATCACACCACTCTTCCTTTTTCCGGGGTTAATTATCCAAAAAAAAAAAAACCCAAATTTTATCGTGTTTTTAATTATGTATCGCACTTTCATTTTTTTCTTTTTTTTATATTAAGTCTAGACTTTCAATTTGTTTTAAATTTTTACCTCATTTGTCTTTTATTAAAATTGTTCATTGAAAAGCCAACAATAACGCTATGTGTGTACACTTTGTTTAAGGTATCAAATTCTTGGTTGATGTCACCAAAATACCTAATTTAGTCGTCGTGTATATAGGGATGTAAATGGTTCCCTAATGGGTCCTAATTCACCCAATTAAAAGTAAAAATTAATATAAACAAGCAAATGGTAGGGATGTAAATGGGTCCCTAATGGGTCCTAATTCACCCAATTATTTAAAGTAAAAATTAATATAAACAAGTAAATGGGGTTAATTAGGCCCCTATTTACATCCCTAATCATGTTTAGATATTTAAGGAAAGAAGTATGGCATTTTAAGCCATTTTATTAAGTCAATTCATCTTTTTTAAAATCACATCATTTAAATAACAATAATACATCAAATATTACCCGTCTATATAATCGATAATTCGGTGGATATATTGTTGATAACACATATTTGATATAAATTAAAAAAACTAAACCCGAAATAATTCATAAACCTAGAATACCATAGAACTATAAAAATGTTATACCCCAAAAAAGTCTCGCAATTGACATGACACATAAAATTAATTTATAATAAAATTAATTTTATTCAAAATTAATAATAATTCATGAATAGATTTATTATTAATTTTATATAAAATTATTATAAATTTATTTATGTCACATTAATTTATAAGAATTATTTATCAAACTTATTTAGGTAACATTTGTTAAAATAAACAAAATAAGAGCAGAATTAATACTTTTCGAATCAAGATAAGAAATGGTCAAGAGAATGGTAGTAAATATTCTAAAATTTTTATCAAACTATTTGTTAAATTTTTTACATTGCACTAAAGGACATAAACACTATTTTTTTCTTATTTGTAAGAACCAATATATATTTATTTGCAAGGAATGAAGATAAGTATATCTAAAAAAATCAATATAAGAAATCACGTGATTTTTTTTAAAAAAATTATTAAATAAATTTAATAAACACATTAAATAAAATAAACATTCAAATTATTTTTTATATCTGATCTCTTTTATCTCGTATCTTATTTAACAAAGACTAACTTAAAGTACAAAAACGAGTTCTTTCAACTGCTTGGTGATAATGTCATCTGCCTATATACAATTAACCTATATGGATGTATATGTTGTACAATTTATTGCAGGCATGGCATGCTCTTGCTAAAGCTGATGAATGTCATTATTAGGGCATAGGAAAACGTACAACACAGAGACCAAATACAATTTCCACTGTTGTGTAGCTTTCAGCTACGAATTTGTTCCCAATATATTTGAGTTTCTTTTCATTGTTTTGTTACTTTCAGCCTCTGAATTTCTTTGCAGTATTGGAGGTGTTCTATATATACTGCCCCCTTGCCCTGGCAGGGTCCTTAAATTAATAAATATTTCTTAAATTAACTTGTTTGACTGCCCCAGCCAGAGCCTCCAATGATGAGGCTCTATAATAAACATATATATAGACATGGCATGGTTCCAAGTATTTAATTAATTAATTAATGTTCTTGACTTGTATGAAAAGTTGCTTTATATATGTTCAATCCTAGCTACTTCATTTGTCACAATTCTAAAACTTACCATTTCAAGCAAAGAAATTGTCCTATTTCAAGTAATCATTTAATTTGTTTATCAAAAATATTATTTAAACACTTGAATTTGACATATTTATTTACATTTAATTTGTATTAATATTTTATATTTTATGTTATATTAATATAAATTTATAAAACAATGTCGTCCAAATTAAGCATGGATGGAGAAGACCCATATATATATGGCCATATTAAATCGATATTTTTTAAGACTTTTTGTCATATGGGATCAAAATTTATAATTACTATCTTTAATTAATTAATTAATTAATTAATGTGTATTAAATATAATGAAGCCACTACAGTTATAGGCTTAAGAATGTTATTGTCACTTAAGTTATAATAATGTAAGTATGTCTCTCTTAACATGAATCTCAATTAAGGACAAATAATTATCCTGTAAATTATTCTCTGGTCATTGTTAATATTTAACCTTAAAAAGGGGCGTAGTTGCGAATTCTGAAAAGATGATGGTATTAACAACAAATATGTCAAATAACTAATGCTATATAATAATAATAATAATAATAATAATAATAATAGAGGGGTGGCCATGCCATGCATACATGAATAAGAACGAGAGAGGGCCCCAGGGCATAGCTCAGTTGGTAGTGGACGGATAGAGTTATTTTCGAGAGGCAAGAATCGAGTCGGGCAAGTCATAGTGTGGGATTTCTTGCTTCTCAGGGGCCCTTGTGGGCGGCTCGCACTGGTCCTCCTCGTGACTATGGCGGCTGAGTTCTTGATTTACCCCCTCACGTGACGTGGGGCAGTTCGTGGGAGACTCTCAATGTGTAGGTTAACACCTTCTGCTTCGAGACGGGGGGGGAGTGGCCTCTTATAGCACAGCATGAAATGATTACAGCATAATTGAAGTTGGACCCTATCCCTATAGCTACAGAGGGGGAGGGGGGGAGAAGGGAAGAAGAAGAAAAGGATTGGGATTTGGAGGGATGGTCTGGACTTCTACTTTATTAGATCAGCCCGTGATGCCTGTGTCTAAATCAGTGTGCAATTTGGGTGGTGCCCCACCTCTCACTCTCTTCACTCTGTCATTCTCCACCACCTTTCCCCATCAAAGCCATTAGGGCTTAAACGTAATTGACTTAAAAAATTCATGTTAGAGATGGTACAACTCACCTGTTAAATTTTTTTTTGGGTAAGTTCCTTGGTATAGACACTGTCACAATAATATTAAGTCCAATGTTGATATTCAACTAAATTTTATATTGATTATCGACCACCTAACAATGCTCTCTAGCTTCCATAATCATTGATTAGTATAATATTTCTTTCTAGTCATGCAGACATCTTTGAAGATGCATGCATCTAAGTCTCGTAACCTAAAAAATCAACCTTCCAACTCCATTAAAATCTTGATGGGATTTGATTTGTCAACGAAGCTAGTGGATTCAGTGAAGTTTAAAAGCACCACCAGCCCCGACCTAATATCTGTAGGGGTCACGGTTGTAATCCTACCTAGGTCCGGTCCACGTTCTTCATGTGCCAAATTAAATGCCTCCTGTTTGTCCTCCCTGACGCCAAATTTATTTGCTGAAATTGGACTTTGGGGACTAGCTAAGCTAATTAATAGCTGTCATCATTACTATTTAAAGTTAACTATCTCTGTATGTACGTGTTGATTGTAGAACAAAACCTATCACCAGAATTCAGTATCTTGAAGAAAATCATATCATATCCTATCCATAATAAGCTTTCACGTACAATTTTAAGGGAAAACCCTTCAAAAGTTGATCTTTGTTTCTACTTACGTTATTATTTATTAAGGTAATATTTGTTAAAATAAATAATATAAAATTATATTAAAATATTTTCTAAACTATCATATAAAAAAGTCAAGAAAAGATTGGGAAATATTTCAAAATTTGTATTAAATTATTTATTATTTTTTTTAAATATATTAAAAGATATATGCGTCATTTTTTTTTATCTGTAAAGTTCAAGATAAATTTATTTAAAGAAGAAAAAATAAATTTATTTGAAAAGTTTATGATAAGAAATTACGTAATTTATTTTTCAATAGTCGACAGATAAATTTAACAAATATAATAAAAAGTATTTTTATATAAAATATTTTTTATATTTCATTTTTTCTAATCTATATCTTAATTAACAAATATTACCTAAAAGTAAATAACACACCACTTTGTTAAAGTTTTGTTAGATTACAATGTACGTCTTGATATTTTAAAAAGATAACGTTAATTATTATTTTAAGGGCAATAATTAAAAATAATAAATATACATTATTTTCAAATAAAATTCTCAATTAATGGCAAAATTTAGAACAGAAAGTGGGGAGAATTAAGGTAGAATATAAGGAAAATTGATAGAGAGAACAGAAATAGGGGGGAGAGAAAGAGAGAACTCGAAGAGAAGATTGCTGAGAGAATTAAGAAACTAAAATTCATTAATCCATTGAATGCTCTTCAAACAGATTTGTTAGTTAGCTTTATATATAACTAACCAATCAAGGATTACAAATCAATTACGTACAGGTTGTAATTGATTCACTACGGAATTATATGTTACCTTTTATATCAATTAAACTACGATACCCGTATATTAATTATATTTTATTTTTATTATTTAACTAATTTATAATAAACCCATCATACTTTAAAACATTTAACAACTAATCAAATTATTTAAATAAAAGTGAAATAGGGTTTAAACTTATCCACTTTCTGGAAGTGCAATAATTCCACTTTTTGGAGAAGTATCGGAGAAAGAAAGTGAGATCCTGTTTAAACTAAATTATTTTATTGGTTAATTAAATATTTAAAAATATAATATATTTATTTTTAATTATTTAAATAATACACACAAGATGGAATAAATATATATTGTTTAAAAATAATATATACTTATTGCCCCTTAATTGTTGCCCTAAAAATTGTTAGCATTACCCTTTATATATTAAATGAATATTAAGAATTTATGCAAATAGATAAAACACTAGAAGGACCTGATCTGAAACAACTTTAAACAAAAGAAATAGTCAATATAATATTAATAATAATGTGAGTAACACTCATGATATTTATTTATATTAAACCTTAAGAGTGCAGGGTGTGCCTTGCTCTATTACTTATTATTATGAGAAATTTAATAAAATGCTATATATTTTTGTAATAATAAAGAGACAACCTTGCTAGCTAGCTCCACTGCTAAATACAAATTCCGACAAGGAAAACAAAGGGACATAAATGTGCATACAATAGAGTATGTACAAGGCCACATGTAGTTTATATAATTATAACAATTCAACTGCCTCTTCGGCCCCTTGCATTTGGACCCTACTACCAACACTTTATTCTCTACATTGCTGCCGCCAACCCACAACATTACTCTCATCAAATTCTCAAACACACTCACTCATTTACACTTTTGTGCAGAGGAGAAGTGTTTTTTTTTTTTTTTTCTTTTTTACTTCTCATGTCTTGAACATGTAACACTTGCATGGCAATGAGACCATAGTATTGTCTCATAAGTCCATGTCCACATGAATTTATATTCTAATAGTAACATATATATCAAGTCTTTATTCTTACCATATCTACCAAATTAGAAAATAACAAACACAAAAGTTAAAATCCGTAACACTCAAACATGATCAAAATCAAACACACATACCAAATTGCATATGACAAGCAATCACACTTAACCCAATACACTCAAACTCACAATCTCACTTGCACTCTAATTAATCAGTTAATACACCTCGATCCTACAACATGCAATTTGATAATAAGATATGTGACTAACTCTCTAAGTTCTGAATTGATTACAAAAATCCTATTATCATTATTATATTCTGATTAAATCATCTAAATTGAAATTTAAACCTGACTCAATAAACTGTATGAATTCTATCTCCTTAATATTAGTTGATATCCTATCCATGAAAAATTACAAGATGAGTTTCAGTAAGAAAAGAAAAAGAAAATTAATGGTGGGAAACAGATTAGACTGGAGATTAGATGAAGCATAAGAAAAGGCAGAAAATCATTGGCGGCAAACTTTTCAAGTAGTTCCAGTAGCATACCAACAAAATCCAGTCTTGGAGTTAAATTAATTAATACATTTGGTTCTTCCTAATGCATAATTGTCTGCTAAAAAAGTGCAATAATTCCACTTTTTGGGGAATCCCCATATGGGTTGTCTCCGAGCGAGATGGGATGTGTGTGCAAATCCTATCTCAAGATCCTAACCTTTTCCCAGGCCAAAGTGCTCTCTTTTCGTTGCTTTCTTTTTCGTTTTCCTTCCTGCTTGGGAATTGGTTGACAGTGAACTCAAACCAACCATTGGAGAGTCAAATACAGAGCAGAAAGTACTGAACACTTACAAGATATTAAAAGATTTGAGTTAAGTGTGCATACAACAGCTTTCCCTGGTCTGAACCGATGATGGCATTGTGGTATAAGAGTCCAAAGAAGAAAATGTGCATTGAGAGTTGAGACTGGTGGAGTGTTTACGCATTTTATTTCTATTTTCTTATTTGAGGAGGTAGCCAGATTTTAAGCGAGTCCAACATAGTTTGGGATTGTTTAATCTCAGGTCATTTGTATTTTATAGTATTAAGTTCAGTTCACTTCATTCATGAATAAAGTTATATAAAGACCCTTCAGACTCAATAGATTAATATGTTATAGTAATTTATTAACATGTTCAGATTAGATTTGGACTCCACTTTTTTTAACTTAAGCAAACCTAATTCGACTTGTTTGTGAATAATAAATAAATTTATTCACAAATAAAAAAATTAATCGTGACAATAAATAATATTACTCACAGGTAAATAAAAATCAAAGGACAAACAAAATTTTAATGATATATTTATATATGCACACCTTTTCAACAAACAATAAATAAACTTTAATTGAATTATAAAGGAATCTAGATAGAACAATAAACAAACTTGTTTATGAACATAATCAAACTAGAGAAACTTAAAACACAATCTTGTTATAAAAACAATGCAAAATAGAGTAAAAAAAATAAAGACATAACAAAGGAAATACATGATTAGATTAAAATGTATGATCTATTTTCATAGGAAGAGAAATAGTTTTACTATGAAAAATTAAAACAATACAATTATATGATCTCTCAAACACAAAAATCTCAAATACACCCAATTACCTACTCTCAATCACCTAATTACCTACTCTCAATTACATAAAAAATTATTAAAAAAGACATTATATGCATACCCATTTAGAACTTCTCCATACTACAGGGGGGCTTTGCCTGATGCCCAAATCCTCCGCTCCCACCACAGCTCTAAAAAAAATCACATTTGAATTTTCGCTCACATTATCTAAATTGGGTTAAATTTTTATAACGGGTTCAAATCTGAAATTAAGACATATTTCAACAGATTTTTAAAATTTTGTTCAAATTCATTCAATTAATTAATAAATAAATAAAAATGAGCTAAAATCAAACCCATTTGCGAGGGGTTCAGGAATGCATCCATTCAATTAATGTCCCTTTCAACAGCATGATAATGTTGACTGTACTTAGTGCTGCATGTCAAGCACTTGGGCCATATGGAATATTGGTTTTGTAATCATCTGCATACCCTTTTTCTTCACAGAATAATATACAAATGGCTTGGGAACTACAGTGAAAAAAGGTTCTGCGTGCATGTATTGACCATTCAGTACACCCTTTATTTATACCGACACATACAACAACCATAACACCAAGTCGTCTTGTATAGACAAACAGCGAGATGGGTAACTCCATTCTGCTTGCCCAATTCAACATAATCTTCCAAATTATAGTTCTCAAAGCCTAGCTAGAAGCATAGGTGATCACTATCTGCAAGAACCTTTTTTTATGCTTCCAATCACAAATGAAATCGTCTACCAGATGCATTAATTTAGCATATGCAACTAGAAAACTGCAGATTCACCCAGGATTGATCATTATATCTATATTTCACATACATAAAACATACCCATATGTTCAGTCTATTTTTACAACAATAATATAATAAGTCTTTAACCTATTATGTAAGGTCGCCTGTACGAATTCTAACTCATCAACCATTTATTCAGTCTATTTTCACAACAATAATATACTACGTCTTTGTCCCACTATACGAAATCTAACTTATCAATCATTTATATCTGTGACAAACTTTCACAACTCAAATAAAAAATGAAGAAAAGAAAAAATTTATAATTTTGCATCAACTAACCTAACAAAAGCGTGTGTTCTTTTGAGGAAGGAAGACGCCTGGAGCACGTAGCTATACTTCATGAAAAATGGATGTTCTCCTGAGAACTTAGGTGAGGGGCTAATGCTTCACAACGCTTCTCATTACTCAAAAAATGGCAATCTATGAGAAGCTCTGCACAATTTTTCTTCTTAGGGCCGTCAATGCTAAAGCAACCACTCATGGAACGCTGGATTGCTTGCAATATGAGAGGAGGTTCAACTATCACAATCCTAATGAATTTGAACAATGATTTAGATATTTGTGTAACAGTAGACTTCTAGAGTTCATTTCGTTCTTTGGTAGCATCACAGGTTTTAGTCTCCAAGAAGTATTGAATGTTTTTCTCATCTTGTTAGCACCTGAATGTTGTCTCATTTTTGGCTTATACAATGGCAAATATTAGAAAAAATTCTTGCTCTTTGCTTGACCAAATTCACAAGATCAATTGCACGCATAGAAACATGTTAATACTAAGCTTAATGGCAAGGACTTTTCTATTGAAAGGGGCAGGAAAAGAAAATAACAGAACGTATTTAAATGTATATAAGAACATTCATTTTCTTTTCCTTACAAAAATCCCAGTTCAGAACATAGCATAAATCAAGGAGACAAAGGAAATTGGAACGGATAATACATTGTTGATATAATAAATGCCAGGTGTACCTAAAGTTACATTGAAAGACAGGAAGTGCAATCCACTTAGAATAACATAGACAATCAGGCACCAGGAAAACAAATGACACCAAAATCAAGCACACAGCAACGCTACAAAGCTAGTATCATACCAGCATAAAAAAGTAGCCTTTCCATCTTCTCATTTCTTCAACACACTGCAGGTACAACATCTATCAGAATGACTGCATGGACTAAATCAAAATGGAAGCAAAACGGGGGGAAAAAAAAATGCTGACCAAGCAATCAAATTTCCACCCAGACAAGTATGGGACTTGATTTCAGTGAATAGTAGGGGGGAAAAAAGGAAAAGAAAAGCAAAAAGTTAACCATTGGAATTGAATCAAGAAAGGTGGTCCTAATAAATTAATTGAATCAAGACAGAAGGTCCTAACAAATTAACCGTGCTCTAAGTTAGCTTTCAGTTATAAGATCATTTGTTGCATTTCAAATATAGCTACAACCCCACCAGGCAAGACACTGTTTTCTATAGTCCATTAAGCATGTCAGCTATTTACAAAAACTTACTTGTATAGATAGGCAGCAATCCCCAGTATTATGCATAATAGGATGATATCAATGCAGAAATTTCGACTGGATCTCAGCTGAAACAAATGAAAATGCACATGAAACCCAGTAATTTTGTTCTACAACAAAGCACGGTTGAATACAGATAAGGAATCATTCCCCAAACCCCACCCTGCCCAGCAGTCACTCAATTTCTAGCTCAATTACCTGGTTAACTGTGTCTTTAAGTCGCACATTAGTATTCTTAAGGTCGGATGTAGCCTTGTCCACCTTTAAGACACAAAAAGGCACCATAAGTAATTTTAAAAAGCAAAATAATTTAATAATACATTAATTTCAGATATTAGCAAGATAAGTCAAATTCTCCAACCTTAGTGTCAATCTCATCCATTAAAGGAACTTGCCTATCCAATTCCTGCATGAATTGCAAAACCATAAGTCAATGTGCCCAAACATAACAAGCAACAAATACAAAATGCAAGGCAGCAAACCTCATTCATATCATGGGCCATGTTTTTCAATGTATCCAAACCTTCTGATATAACTTCCAACCCTTGGTCCTGTGAACATCAAAGTAAAACAAATGAATCTTTTCCCTTTTTTTTTTCTCATTCTTTTTTTGAACCAGTAGAAGATTCGAAGCAGGAAGTGGAGAAGATCATAGTGGCAGAACCAATCACCTTCTTAAAGAACATATTCCGCAAACAAAGTAAATATATTACTTGGCTAAAAAAAAGAGAGGAAATATATTTAATATACAGTACTAGTCTTCAGAAGCACATGCCTGCTTCATTTTCCGCATTTCATACTCTTGCCTGAATTGGCTGGACTCTTCTGTTTGCTGGAAGTATTCATTGCCAAACTGCCCATCTGTAATCAAAATGTGACAAATAATTTATTGACAATTCATGAACCTCCCACAATAAAAGTTAGTTGAAAAATCAAATTTCATAAATGTGAAGCGACCAATCACCTGAATCAAACTTGATTTCTGTACGAGAAGCTGAAGCTGTCCAGCCTCCAGTTTGTTTGGGTGCAGCTGCAGTCCCATCTGGGATGGCTTGAATCCTATCTGGCAAGGCAAGGACCAAATCATTTCGAGCAGCAAATTCTTCAGATGAAAGCCCTTTAACCTGAAAGTTGGATGCATTAATGGTGCCACATCCATCAGCTCATTAAACAAATCCATAGGCTTAAGTCACCCAAGACAAAGGCCAGGCCCCATAGTTATCAAGAAGACTTTCTGATCAATGTTAAGGGCCAGTGATAGCTTTGACAATCATAGTATCATACCATACTAACATGATGATAGAAAGATAATAGAATGGTTGCAATGATCAAGGATTCACTAAATTTTTACTTTGCTCAATACAGGTTACAGCATCACTCAGGTAAAAGGGATCAAGCTCTCTTTCTAGATCCTTCTGATGTTCTTTTGCAGTGTTCAATATATTAATTAGTAAAGTTTTACCAGTTTCCTATTTAAGTCAAAAACATAGTGGGATTATGAGAATGTAGCAACCTAGAATTGCATATGGTTACTTTTATTCAAGAGAGAATAACAGAAGTGGATTTTTTCTTTGTTTGGTTTCTAGTTTCTTATCCCATGCAGGGGAAATGTCATTTTTACTTCCTCTTCCTCTCCCCCATTCTGTTTATATCTATAGGAACTCAAAACAGTATTCTCAAATTATTGCTTGCAAACCTAACAAGACATGCTTTTCAACCCCAAAACCCAAATGAATCGAGCTTAATCAACCTTAAACAAATTTCTGACTTAAAAGTCTGCAACTGTCACTTTTGGAACAGAACCCATTTTAAGTCTCTTTAACAAGCCTAGACTTGTTCTTTTTGGATCTTTTGAAAGGAAAAAGGGCACATACTCATAAGAAAGACAGCTCAAAGGGCAGTACACATATTTCCTCATCATCAAAGGTCACCTATGAAACCTAACAGAACGAGGAAACATTTACAGAAGTGACTTAACATGCAAAGCTAACAAGTATGCAGGCAAAATAACTGTAAATTATGCAGGCCAGGACAACATTTAGTATCACAAGTACCATTCCTGTAAGCACCATTGTCACGGCCCTAGGGTTTAGAAGGGGATTTGGAGGAATCCGAAGGAGAATTAGGCTGAAATGGGGGAAAAGAAAGCAGAAGAAATGAGGAAGAATTCAGGAGAATGGGGGAGAGTTCATACGAAGCAGAGAGGGAGAGAATTTAGAGAGAGGATCAGAAGTCTCAATTTGATATATTTCACAATAATCCTTTCTTTACAGCTCCAGTAGCTTTATATAGATACTACTCCTAGGTAAGTATTTCTGCTGCAAAGTAAAGAGAAAATATACCAACTAAAATAACAAAATAACTACTGCTGAAGTACTAATATATCCTTGGTGTCATGACAACCATGTTGGCAGAGACAGCTATTATTAGCCTAATATTCAAGCCTTCTTGAGATCAGAGCTCCACATCCTTTAGGACTCAAAGCCCAGAAACTATTTTCTACCTATAGAATAATAACCTAGATTGTGTGCCTATGCAGAGCCCTTTGCTAACCTTTTTGCATTAATTTCATTTTCTTTTTGAAAGTGCAGTAACTTAATTATGTCCAGATTAGTTATTATAGTAGCAAAGCTGTCTCTAAATTGATTATCCATATGAGAGCATGAAGTAGTCAGCTATTCATGTACTCTAGGATAACCACTGCAAGGAAAAGATATAAAACAGACAGAAACATAAGCTTCCAAAAATGTCACAAGCAGAAGAAGCAAGAAACACATTGGCACAAAGTAGAACGGATGTAAGTCAGAAATCAATGAGAAACCAGTGCAAGTATCATTGACAAGGCTAACTGGAAGTTAGTTACACTGTCATCAGTGTACTATTTGTCCCCAGCAACAAACATGTGAGAAACATGCTACTTTATCCCAGGACCACCAATTATCCAAACTCCTACATCCAAACTCCTGATCCCAAGTTCAACACAACACTTATCCAAACATCAAATGAGGCATCCTTAGACCAACAAAGGTTCCAAAAATCAGCCAAAATCATTGTGTATTCAACCCTGTTACACCCCCAATTTACCAGTGAGATTAATATTCATATTGGTAACTGCCTGCTATGTCATAAAGAATTTGTAAGAATCCCACATCGCCTCAGCAAGGGAGAGCTGAATTATATATAAGAAGGAGGATCCCTTCACCTGCTAAGCTGGTTTTTCAGATTGGAGTTCTACCTCTAACTTCTCACATAGTATCAGAGCCAACTCTTAGCTGAGAGACTACCCTCGATCGTGATCATGGACCAGTACCCTGCCCGATCACCAGGGCATGTATCAATTACTAAAGAAGCTTCGGCGTGGGGGAGAGTGTGAGAATCCCACATCGCCTCAGCAAGGGAGACATGGGCTATATATAAGGAGGATCCCTCCACTTGTTAAGTTGACTTTTCAGATTAGAGTTCTACCTCTAACTTCTCACAGAATTGTTATGTCTACAACAGTGCCATGTCCATTAATGCAGTCATAATGGGCCCTTCAATATGTGGTTGTGTAGAATCATCGAAAAGGCTTCTTTCTTTTGGTGGTAGGGATCTCGAATGGGTGGGCGTGAGCCTGCTCAGAACGACCTGGCTCACTCCCTTAGATAGGGTTGGGCCAAGCCAGCATGTCTGGGCCCAGCCCGAGAAGTCCAGCTTATTGGGCCCAACCTAATTTCATTATTTAAAATAGGAATGTTAATAACAATTACAAAGTGGAAGCTCAAAACTTATATCTCAAAATCAATCACCTAAAAGAATTTAAACCTCATACAGTATTATATATAGTCATGCACAAAAAAGCCATAGTCAACTTTTACAAATGCTATCAGTGCATTGTTGGGCTTTTTATAACTTAAATATTTATAAAATATAATACAGTTCTAAAAGTGTAATTGGATCATTTGCTCGCCACTTGTCCTTACTAGCTAGCCCTCTTATAAAATTTATTTTGTCAAATTCCTAGAAGCTTGACTAAATAATCAACAACATAGCAAACCTTGACCCACTTGGTTGGGTCAACCAGCTGAATCTTGCTCACCAATCATTTTTATCTATGGCCATATCTTCAATAAGGCTATTTAACTCATATCATACTTGAGAGGTTCCCATCAAGTTTTCCTTGGTCTTCCTCTTATCTCTTTTGGTAAAAATTGTCCCATTCCAGCCAATATCCCCACTCCATAAAAGCCTCTATTGGTTTTTTTTTTCCTCACATGGACAAACCATTTTAATCATATCTAGAGCATCTATCTTCAATAGGAGCCAATACAAAATATGAATAACCTCATTTCTAAATTTATCTTCCTTGCATCCACATGTCCATCTTAACATCTTTGTCTCTATTACACTCATATTTTACACATAGTACTTTATTGGCCAACATTTTGTGCCATACAATAAAATTGGCCTTGTGGTCATCTTATAAATTTTTCTTTTAACTTAATGGAATCTTACTATCACATAAAATGGTGGACAACACATTCCGATTTTAATCATCTTGCCTTTATTTATTGGTAGCATCTTCATTAATCTCTCCATATTTTGGGATGATTGATTTAATATATCAAATTGATCTTTTCTTTAGATGACTTGATCTTCAAGTTTCACCATAAAATTATTCACGTTTCATATTTATATTAAACTTACATTCCATATATCAAATTTCAATCTGCTCAACTTAAAGCTTCTAGATTCTCAAGTATTCCTTCATATCTCAAGCTTAGTATTCAATCCTTTTGTCATAGTCACCAAGAGAGTTCATCCATTACTAAGGCAAAGAAAAAAAGGCCAAGGCAAATCATTGATGTAATCAAATTGAAATTAGAAAAGCCTTATATCTCGTCCACAAGTTCTAACACATGTTTCTACTCCATGATACAAGTCTTTAATAATCTTTACATAAGCAATTCAAACTCTTTTCTTCTCTTCTCTAAGACCTTCCATAAGACTTCTCTAGGAACTTTATCATAAGCCTTCTCTCATGTTAAAAAAGTGATATGGTACATGGTACTCTACAAGAAGATGGAATCATGACTAAGTTAAATCCTAATGATCCCTCCCAAGTTGAATTTTATAGGCTCCATTTAACAACATATCTTCCACAACAATAGGCAGTTACATTATAGCTCCGTTAATCTTGTTGGTGACACACAAGGGATGCAAGAGCTGGCAAGATTTGTTTGGATAAGAATAAGGTAATACATTATCATGAAGAGAAAGAGAGAGAGGACCTAAGTGTGAATTTTAGTAGTGATCTCAAACAGTTATTAATAAGCTGGTTAGACCATCAACATCAATTAAGATATACAGTTCTTTTACCGTGGAGATTTATAGACAGGTATGTTTAGTCTAAGACTGAGTGTCCTCCCTTTATGGGAGAAAATCACATCATGGTTATCTCTTCATGGAGTCTTGTTCGTATCTTGCCAAGATATCATGGCATATCCAATCTAGAGTGTTATGGTCTGTATGTTATCTTCACTCGCTTTGGATTTATTGGTGTTTCTGTTGCTCAATAATTAACTCCTATAACTATGGAATAGAATGCAGTTGGTATTCATCTTTAACAATGGACATAAACCAAAGTGATAAAGAAAACTTAATATTGTCTGTACATTAGTAAGAGTACACAAAAAAACATATATATTGACTATACATATAGGCATTTCTTCATTGTAGATGCTTTGCCCTTACTTGCAGTTTGCTCGTATATTCTATTACTTAGCAAAATAGATAACTTGTCTTAAACCCAAAAAAGAAGAAATAAAGAAAAAAAAATGATTGACATAGCAATGCTAGATAATAAAATTCGGGCAATTATTCCCCCTCTAAGCTAATATTTCTGCTATCCAAGTACATATTTGAATTACTAAGCACAGTTGCCTATGCAGACTTTTAGTTAGCAAAGCCCTGATACCGCTGACAAGAAAAGCCTGGAATCCTTTCCAGGTCAAGAAGAAAAATTCAAAAACATGGACAAAACTCCTAAGAAGTTACAGAAGCAAATGGCATTTTGAAAGTCCTCCACAAGCCCTGTGAAAGCAAACACGCAGAATTTTTCAATGAAAACAAGGATCTCATAAAAAACCTAAAAGACTACTTCTGCTGTTGCCAGCCATCACATTCAAACTCTATTCAGATCTATTATGAAATCCAATGCAGCAACACTCCAAACAATTTCAGGTCCTACAATGAGCTGGACTTCTGTTAGAATTATTATAAATAACAAGCTAAGAGAGACTAGTATCTTAGGCTTTTCTTTCTTAATTATTTTCTCACATGGTATCAAAGTCACTGGTGAAACAAAAACCCTAGCCGTCGCTGTGTATAGTTTTCCAACGACCTTCAAACCCTAGCCGTCATCGTCACTGTCACTGCCCATACCGAAACCCCACTATCCGGCCACAACCTACCCACACTGCCACCACCCTGGGGTTCGCCGCCACCAGATCGAACGACCACCGAAGAATTGTCGTCGTCAGACCAACCACGCGCCTCCACATGCTGCCGCGTGACAGCGCGTTCGCCAGTCTTCTTTCTCTGGATTCTCCATATCTGACCACCGACAACCCCTAAGGCTACTTCTGGTGTCAAAGTTCTCGCCATGTCTGATTTTAGTGATGTGATTTCTGTCGGTGCTACTCCCGCTTCGGTTTCTTCCGTTGCCCCTGCTGCCTCTCAATCCTTTGCTATCTCCAATCTTGGAACAACCAATATTACCACTGTCAAGTTGATAGGATCTGTCAATTATCTCTCATGGGTAGCCTCTGTCAAAATGTGGTTCAAAGGGCAAGGTCAAGCGAATCATCTTACCACAAAAGCTGAAAGTGTACCAGAAGCTAATCGGGCGAGATGAGAACAAGTTGATGCCTAGTTATGTAGCCTCCTATGGCAGTCTATTGATCCATCCATCATACAGCTCTTTCGCCCCTTTGAAACTTGTGTTGATGTGTGAAAGGAAGCTAAAGAGTGTTATACAAACGAAATCCAACGTTTGTATACTGTGGTTTCTAATATCAAGAATTTCAAGCAAGAGTTGTCCATAGAATCTTATATGGGCAGGTTCGGGCTCTCATGCAAGAATTTGATGCTCTTCTTCCTCTTACTACGACCCGCACCGAACAGATTACTCAACGAGAGAAGTTTTTTATGGTTATTGCTCTCTCTGGTCTGAAACCAAAGTTTGACGCCATCAGACATCAAATCTTGACCAGCTCCGCTAACCCTACCATGAAGGACTCTTTCAAAAGGTTGTTGAATATAACAAGTGCACATGATATATCTTCTTCTTTTCATGTTGTTCCTCCAGCCAAATCTTCAACTCTTATATCTCAGACTTCCACCGTCGGAGGAAATAAAGGACACAATAATAATCGCTCACGTACACAGTATACCTTTTGTAAGAAATTGGGTCATCTTGAGAACAAATGCTGGAAGAAACATGGTCAGCCAGTTGCTCCACCTACATCATCTACCAGTGCAGCTCATGTATTTCAGAGCGATCCTAGTCTTGCTCAATCTCCACCAGATTTACAATTAATACCTATGTCTGCAGCTGAGTATGATGTCTTCTTGAAGTTCCAGGCCACCCAACAGTCTCATCTTGGTAATCTCATTGCTTGTGTTGCTCAAGGCTCATCTGTTAGTCCTTGGATTATAGATTCTGATGTCACTGACCATATGTGTGGTAATGAACTTCTTTTCTCCTCACTTACCTATTCTAGTACTTTACCTACTATTACCCTGGTTGATGGTACCAAAACTGCAGTTAAAAGGATCGGTCTGTTAGGATTAGGAGCTCTTAGAAACTTATTCAAGACTTCTATTTGCCAATATCTCAACACTCCTCACCCGAAAATCAAGACTAAAACAGAATATATATACAACAATTGAAAAACAGAAAGTAAATGAAAGATTAGAACAATCAAACCAGCAAAGAGGCAAAGATTTATCCTGGTTCAGACTGCTATAAAGCAATCCTACATCCAGCCTTCTATCCGAGAATGAATCCACTAGAAACCAGTTGAAACAAGATACAAGAACCTATCTTTCTCTCCCTCACACAAGTTCGCTGCACTCTCAAGAGAATACAAAGACTAATTTTATCTCAAAGCCTTTCCCACTCTCTCTCGCTAACTTGACAGCATCACTTGTATCTAGAGACCACTTAGAATGAATGAGAATGTTATATCCGACTGCTAGCACTCGCCCCCTATTTATAAACTATAGGGAGGCGGCAATTACAAAGGATATAAAGCTTAGCCTCTACAAAAGACCAACATACCCCTCATAATAAAAATAACTAAGTTATCTAATCTAACTTAGATTATAAAAACAATCAGAAAGAAAATATCTTCATCCTAAAAACAGATTCTTCTCTTCAACTTCTAGAGTTAATCTTCCATGCAAAAACCCAACACGGCCAAATCACACCCGCCTCTTCTTTCTCATTAAATTCTGTTTTATATGTTCCTGATAGTCTTTTTAATTTGATTTCAGTTAGCAAACTCACCAAAACCCTTAATTGTTCTGTTATCTTTACTCCTACCCCTATTTGTGTTCAGGACTAGGGTACGGGGCAGACGATTGGCGTCGAGGCGTCGAGCGTGAGTCACAGGGTCACTATCATTTTGTTGTGCCTAGTTCACCGATAGCTTGCACTAGTGCCGCTTCCCTAGATCTTCTCCATTATCGTCTCGATCATCCCAGCCTCTCCAAACTGAAGAAATTAGTTCGTAGTCGTGTGGTAAACACGCTCGTCATTCTTTTTCTCATCGGGTCACTAATAGGGTTAAAACTCCCTTTTCCCTTGTGCACTCTGATGTATGGGGGCCCAGTCGCGTCAATTCTACTCTTAGTTTTTCATATTTCGTTACTTTCATTGATGACTTTTCTCGTTACACTTAGTTGTTTCTTATGAAGAGTCAATTCGAGTTGTTTTTTATTTTTCAGACATTTACTACTGAAATAAAAACACAATTTGGAGTTTCTATATGTGTCTTACGTAGTGATAATGCCCCAGAGTATTTTTCTTCTCCATTTACTACCTTTATGACTGTTAATGGCATCTTGCATCAATCCTCTTGCCCTTACACACCTCAACAAAATGGTGTTACTGAGTGTAAAAATCGTCATCTTATTGAGACTGCACAAACACTCCTTTTACATGCCAATCTTTCTACCAAATTTTGGTGCGATACTGTTCTAACTATATGTTATCTAATCAATCGCATGTCATCTTCAGTGTAACAGGAGCAAATTCCTCATTCCCTTTTGTTCTCTACACAGCCATTTTATTATGTTCATATTCGTGTTTTTGGATGTATCTGTCTTGTGCATTCTTTTTCACCTAAACAGGATAAACTTGATACAAAATCTCTCAAGTGTATCTTCCTCGGCTATTCTCAGTTGCAAAAAAGCTATAAGTGTTACTCTCCTGAGCTGAATCATTATTTTTTGTCTGCTGATGTCACATTCTTTGAACATCAGTCTTTTTTTTCGGTTGCTCAGCCTGATTCACAGAGTCTTCACCAGGTTTTGTCTGTTCCTTTTTTTTTTCTTCCGCTGTCCTCCTCGGGTCCATCTATCTCCTCTATGGCGCCTACCCTACTGTTTTCCGGTCCACCTACAACGGCTCCTCCACTTCTTACATATCACCGTCGTCCTCATCCCATTATCGACGCCAGCATTCCTCCAACCCAGGACTCTCCTGACTCCCTCTCTCCGTCTGTGGTCCCTCCTACCCCAGATCCTGAGCCAGACAATCTCCCTATTGCTCTTCGCAAAGGTATACAATCTACTCATAATCCACATCCTATTTATAACTTTTTATGCTATGACCATTTGTCTCCTTTTTATAATGCCTTTGTTTTGAGTCTTTCCTCTATTTCTATTCTTAAAACCACAGGTGAAGCTTTGTCCCATCCTGGTTGGCGTCAGGCTATGTTAGATGACATTGACGCCTTACATTCCAATGGGACTTGGGATTTGGTGTCCTTATCACCAGAAAAGACTCTGTTGGTTGTCGTTGGGTATTCACTCTCAAAGTGGGTCCTGATGGCCAAGTGGAACATCTTAAGGCTCGCTTGGTTGATAAAGGTTTTACACAAATCTATGGGCTGGATTACAGCGATACTTTCTCTCTTGTTGCAAAAATGACCTTTGTTCGCCTCTTTCTCTCTCTGGCTGCTACGCGTCATTGGCCACTCTATCAGCTTAATATTAAAAATGTCTTTCTTCATGGTGATTTACAAGAAGAGATATATATAAAGCAACCACCTGATTTTGTTGCTCAGAGGAAGTCCAATGTAGTCTGCAAACTCAAGAAGTCTCTCTATGGTCTGAAACAATCTCCATGGGCGTGGTTTGGCAGGTTCAGCATTGTGGTTTAAGCCTTTGGTCTCACTCGAAATGAGGCTGATCATTCAGTTTTCTATTGCCATTCTTCTTTCTTATGTATCTACCTTGTTGTTTATGTAAATGACATTGTTATCACAGGGAGTGATCAGGTTGGAATACAGAAACTGAAGGAACATCTACATCAGCACTTTCAAACCAAAGACCTAGACCGACTTCGATATTTCTTGAGTATTGAAGTTGCTCAATCAGGAGATGGTATCTCAATTTCTCAGATGAAGTATGCACTTGACATCTTAGAAGAAACTGGTATGGTGAATTGCAAATCAGTTGACACCCCAATAGATTCAACGTCCAACTCTTACCGAGACAGAGGGAGCTTTATTCAGACCCTGGAAAGTATAGGAGACTGGTAGGCAAGTTGAACTATCTCACAATTACTCGTCCTGACATTGCTTTTGCTGTGAGTATAGTTAGCCGAGTCAGTTCTCCATGTGATTCTCACTGGGATGTTGTTATCCGAATTCTGAGATATATTAAAAGAGCACCAGGTAAAAGGCTACTCTATGAGGATAAGGGACACATAAATATTTGTTGTTATGCAGATGCAGATTGGGCATGATCTCCTTCTGATCGTCGGTCAACTTCTGGGTATTGTATTCTTGTGGGAGGAAATCTGGTTTCTTGGAAAAGTAAGAAATAGAATGTAGTAGCTAGATCTAGTGTAAAGACAGAGTATCAGGCTATGGCTAATGCAACTTGTGAGCTCATCTGGCTTAAATAACTCCTGCAGGAACTCAAGTTTTGTGAAGTGTCTCCTATGAAACTTATTTGTGACAGTCAGGCTGCCTTACACATTGCTTTTAATCCAATGTTCCATGAGCGGACTAAGCATATTGAAATCGACTGTCACTTTGTTAGAGAAAATCTAGTTAAAAGTGTTATTGTTACAGAGTTTGTTAACTCTAATGATCAACTTGCAGATGTCTTCACCAAGTCTCTAAAGGGTGCTCGAGTGGCATATATTTGTAACAAGCTTGGTATATATGATATTTATGCTCCAGCTTTAGGGGGGTGTTAGAATTATTAGTATATATTATAATTATTATATGTGTGTGTTTTATTTGTAATTAGATAAAGCCAATAGATTTAAAGCTTATTATACTTATTATAAATAACAAACTAAGAGAGACTAGTCTCTTAAGTTTTTCTCTCCTAATTATTTTCTCACAACTTCTATTTGCCGCTATGATATTTATAGCTGCAAAAGCTAAATGATATCAGAACTGAACCTAGAAGCTTAGTCATATTTTATGTCATAATAAGCCTGCATCTAGAATGTCATTGAGGTGTCATAAGTCAAGGCCCGTAAAAGTGAAGGCCCAAAAAAAACAAAAGCCTAAAGCCCACAAAGAGGAAAACACCTCAAAACTTGAGAAACTACTCAAAAAAAAAAAAGGCCCAAAAAAGACAAAGGCTAAAGCCCACAAAGAGGAAAACAACTCAAAACCCGAGAAACTACTCAAAACTATCGACAATCTCTCGAAGACTATCAACCGTTCCTAAAGATTTCTGAGAGATTGTCCCAGAAACTATCGACAATCTATAGTTCAAGAGATTGTCAACCATTTCAACAGACTAGATTCTCCTAGGGGATTTATGATAGTCTCGGGAAGAAGGCTAACAAACAAGGCTCCAAGAGACCTTTCAGTCTCCTGGAGACCTCCCCCTCTCATGAGAAAGTTCGAACTAATGCGTAAACATGATGTAAAAAGTCCAAACAAAAAACTCTTAACGAATAAACCTTATCCATAAGAAGTCCAAATCTTAGTTGATCTTGGAATATCATAAATACTTATCCTCAAATCCCAAGTTCCTTTATAAATAAAAGAGTTCTTATTCCAAAAAAGATACGCCACTAATACTAATTCAAGAGTTCTACAACTTCTTTGAGCATTCTCAAAAATCTGACTTTAAGTATCAGAATAGTCGTGCAAGGATTGCACTACGCCCCCTAATGGTGTTTTTTCTTGTAGGAATTTATTGGCTTGAAAATGATTCCTCAACATAGAAATTATATTATTGTATCAAGGCAACATCAGTCATTATATACCATAACTAAGAATTATAATTTAGCCTGAACTTTGCAACATTTAGCGAAACCTCAAACTCGGGCACAGTCTCGGAACGTTAACTCAATTCAAATTAAGTAAACAGATTGCGAAATTGGGTTTACAAGGAGAGAGAGAGAGCGACTGTATATCCAATTTGACTACTAAATCAACAGAAGGTCAAAGAGATCGGACCTTCTTTATGGCCAATCGCTGCAATTTAGGGACCTCCTCTAGCAATCGAGCCTTGGTGCGTCGAATCTCGGCATTGATAGCAACAGCAGAAGCCCTACTTTTCTCCTTCGAGGCCGCCTCCGCTTTCTACCAAAACCACGACAAAATTTCCAACTTCTCAACTGAATCAAACAAAAACAAAACAAAAATTACCAGATCGAAGTCCCAAGAAAGCAGAGAGCACCTGAAGTGCAGCGTCGATGTCAGCCTCGACGGAGGCGTAGAGGCGGGCGAATGCGTCGTCGCCGCCGGAGCCGACAAGATCTCTCTGCTTCTCAACGTCGTACTTGTCGTATTTCTTGCAGATCGCGTCGACTCTGGTTAAAATGTCGATCACGCTCATCTCTGCTTCTTCGTCTCCTCCTCCTCCTCCTCCCTCTTTGCTTCCACAGAGGCCCCAACTACAGGCTGTATCTAACAGCTATGCAACGCCGATGCCGTGTACATTCCCGGCTTTCCGAGTTTAAAAATTAAAAATTACGCTAATTATGTTGGGGCCCTTTAATTTGCACCAAATTGCTGTTTTGTCTAATCGAGAGGAGTAAAACGGGCCGTGCAGTGCCTCGCTGGACCTAGTCTCGGCCCATCACGGGCAATGGGCCAAGCGGGGCCGGCCCGCTTAGGCTACTATCAGTTTATTGAAAAATCACACATGATATTGCCTAATACGATTTCTTGTATTTAATAATACCTTAAATCATTTTGATTGTCTCAAAAGGGTCACAAATGAAGAATTATAAAATACATACTTATAATTTAGAAAACATAATGTATAAAATTATGGATAATTGATTAAAATAATTTAAATTCTAAATTATATCTTAATATAAATAGGGGATATGATATAGTAAGCAACGACAACGTGTCATGGTATGCAACATAAAGTAATGTGTGATGGCATACAACGGATGTGGAAGGCTGTCATTGGTGGTGGTTCAACCTCAGATGGAGGCTTGTAGCAATGTTTGTGACAAGAGTCAGTTGGTTGAAGAAGAAATAAAAGATTGTCAAACGAGATGAAGAAATGGTGAACTGACGGACGATAGCTACTGGCATAAAAAAAAAAAGAAAGACAGGTGTAGGTGAGTGGGAGAAAGGAAACAGACAAAGATGGTTGCTAGGGTTTGCTTCAAACAGGCAAAAAGGACAAGAGAAAAAGAGTAATAGTTATTATTATTATATTACTATAATAATTTAAAGATTGATAATTTTATATTAGATAATATATTTATAAAATTATAAATAATATATTTATAAACAACCTTATTCACGAGTTATTTGCGAACTTCTAAGTGAGTATATTTACGAATCTCTAATCGAATATATTCGCAAACTTTAATTACCCAAACTTAAGTGTTTAATCTTAGCTAGTTTATAAATTTAGTTTCAAAATTAATTTTAAATTCGACTCGTTTACTTTAAGAAATAAACTTGGACGAGTTTTTGTGAAACTAAATATTGAATTGCTCACAAACAGTTGCCCTCGACCCATTTTCAACTCTAATTATCGTTAACTATTACACACTTTAATTCCAAACAACAACTTCCGAGCCTAATAACAAAACAATTAAAACTCATAAAGCTCAAATACTAGTGTCCCACTTGCACATATAAATTTAACATGTTGAGTCCAACTTGCACATATAAATTTAAGGGCTTGAGTAGCAATAAGACTAGATATTCCACAATGGCTTCATTATGTAAACCCTTAGCGGCTTCCAGCCACAACACTTGCACTTCTTAAGTCTTAATTTACACTAATCCGTACTAAGTGAGAGACGATGAGAGAGACTAATGAACTCTTTCGGTGCTTTGTCATTCCACTCTGGCCTTTGAAAGATGAATAGGGATGATACAGCATCCCACATTCAAAGGTTAGCATTATTCCACTCAGACACTTAATTAATTGAGATTAGACCACCCACCACCTATTAATTATTAATCATCCTCTTTAGTTGTCTATATATTCATTACTAGTAATCTATAATTTAAGGTATTATTTGTTAATCAAAATATAAAAAAAAATGAGATATAAAAAGCATTTATCTTTTTCCATTTGGATAAATTTATTTAAGTCTTTATAAATAAGAAAAAATGATGTATATGTCTTTCAGTGTATTTCAAAAAATTTAACAAATAATTTTAAAAATTGATGTATTAATATATATTACTATAAACTCAAAAATTATTTAATGTTAAAATTAGCTCAAACTCCACAACTAAGTGATTAGCATGTTAATTTTTCTAATAGAATTTGGTGAAAAATCAAAAACGAAACTGAATTATAACAAGAAATCAAGGTTTTAGTGATTATGTTCACAAAAATTAAGATACGATAATTAATTTGTTATAAAGTGTAAAGTTTAGAAATAATCAATATAATTTATCCATATTTTAATATAACATTCATACATACAAATTTTTTTGGGTAGCGCAAATGGTTTACTGTAAGCTTTTGAGCTTGAGTTTACCTCCATGTAGGTTACGATAATTTATGTCTATTTCAAGGGTCAAACTGCACGGACTCTTGACCCTCAACTCAAAAAAAAAAAGAAAAAAAAAAGACATATACATATATCTTCTATATCTATCTATCTATACTATTATATAAATAAATATTTGTCTATCCATAAATTTTTGCCCCAGAATACACTTTATGTATTTTAAAAAAAATAAAAATTAATTACATTAACAAGATTTGAACTCAATAACTAATTTTTTAAACAACTTTACCATTATACTTGTTGTGCCAGAGAAATTGGGGGGAGAAATTAAAATATTTTAAAAAAAACAAAGGAAACTAACGGCACTGTGCCGCAAGCTCGCGGTAAAATGCCACAAGCTCGCGGCACAGTGCCACAAGCTCGCGGCATAGTGCCACAAGCTAGCGGCATGCGCCTTAGCTAGCGGCACAGTGCCACAAGCTAGCGGCAAGCTCGAACGTGCATGCGGCACGCCACAAGCTAGCGGCACAATGCCACAAGCTCGCGGCACAGTGCCGCAAGCTAGCGGCATGCGCCTTAGCTAGAGGCACAGTGCCACAAGCTAGCGGCGAGCTCGAACGTGCATACGGCACAACGCCACAAGCTAGCGGCGAGCTCGAACGTGCACGCGGCACAATGCCACAAGCTAGCGGCAAGCTTGAATGTGCTCGCAGTACAATGCCGCAAGCTAGCGGCAAGTTTGAATTGTGCTTGTGGCTCGAATGTGCTCGCGGCAAAGAGATAGGCTCGCAGCGCATTTCTCAAACCTCAAAGCCTTCACGGCAACCTCCGACAATGTGTGCCTTCTGGGGAAACCAAGGGCTCCATCCAGGAGAGGCCACGTGTCAACACCAAGTACCCTTGAAAATCGCGCCCTATAAATACCCAACTAGAAGACAATGAACGGGACTTCCAATTTCGGTAAAACTGGTCACTTTGAATACACTTTTACTATTTTCGTGAATATATAGTCATTAGGATCCGAGACTGACTTTGGCATCGGAGGGTCTTTGCGGAAAAGATTCCCGCAAGCCCTCTAACATATTTTTTGAGCATCAACAGGGTCAAATCATTACGGCGAACCTAGCGGCGAAGGTAAAGTCTTGTGGCGAACCTAACGACGAAGGTAAAACCTAGCGACGAAGCTTGTGGCAAAGCTAGCGGCGAAACTTGTGGCGAACCTAGCGGCGAAGCTTATGGCAAAACCTTGTGGCAAAGCTAGCGGCGAAGCTTGTGGCAAAACCTTGCGGCGAAGCTAGCGACAAAGCTTGTGGCCAAGGCTAGTGGCAAGAGCTAGTGGCAAGGGCTTGTAGCAAAGGCTAGTGGCAAGAGCTTGTGGCAAGGGCTTGTGGCCAAGGCTAGTGACAAAGGCTTGTGGCAAGGGCTAGTGGCAAGAGCTTGTGGCAAAGGCTAGTAGCAAGAGCTTGTGGCCAAGGCTAGTGGCAAAAGCTTGTGGCAAGGCTAGTGGCAAGAGCTTGTGGCCAAGACTAGTGGCAAGGGCTTGTGGCAAAGGCTAGTGGCAAGAGCTTATGGCCAAGGCTAGTGGTAAGAGCTTGTGGCAAAGGCTAGTGGCAAGAGCTAGTGGCAAAAGCTAGTGGCAATAGCTTATGGCAAAGGCTAGTGGCAAGAGCTTGTGGCCAAGGCTTGTGACAAGAGCTTATGGCAAAGGCTAGTGGCAAGAACTTGTGGCAAAGGCTAGTGGCAAAAACGTGTGGCCAAGGCTAATGGCAAAGGCTAGTGGCAAGAGCTTGTGGCAAAGGCTAGTGGCAAGGGCTTGTGGCAAAGGCTAGTGGCAAGGGCTTGTGGCAAAGGCTAGTGGCAAGAGCTTGTGGCAAAGGCTAGTGTCAAAGGCTAGCGACAAAGGCTAGCGGCGAAGACTTGAGACGAATCCTTGTGGCGAGCATCCTAATAATAAACTCCCTCGTGATAGCATCTCTAACGACAACCCGACATCAAGCTCGAGTGGACCCCATACATCACAAATTTTAATTGTTGTATTTTGGCAACAACAATACTAAAATTAATTTTCTTTAAAAATTTACTTATACAAAAATTAAAAAAAAATCAACTGTCATTGTCAAACTATACCAAATGAATTTTTATTAAAAGAGTTTTTATATTTAATTCACATATTTCTTATCCTATATAAAATTTCTTTTATAAATTTTACTAATAATTAGGTTGATGATAAATAATGTAAAAACAATCTAATCTTTCAATATTGATATATTATAGGCAAAAGTTCATTAAATAATTTTTTAGCCTAAAAATCTATAATTTTCCCCTAATTGGGAGATCCTAAACAAAGTCAAACAAAATAATTCCGACATTCAAAAATTTCTCTCATAGTTATGCGAAAAGGATAAATAAATATTATCCATAAAGTATTTCAAAATATCAGAATAAACGTTATCTATAAAAATCATAATTTTAGTAGATTTAGAAACATTAAGATAAATATTATTTAAAAAAAATCTTAATTCTAAAGATTTGAGAAAGCTCCACACTTCTTTATAAATAGATAAGTTTTTAATCCAAAGGAGATGGTTTTTGATAATAATTTTAATACAATTTTTAAGTCTTTATTATCTAATTTAACTATCAGAATATTTATTTAAAAAATTTCATGCACTCTCTAATTGTTCCCTTTCTTGCAGATTCCAAATAATTTAATAATGATATTTTTAAATAATAAATTTATTATTATGTCCTATATAAATTCTAAATATATTACCATATGAAAGTGACTAACTTGTTATTGTTATTTCTGTGGTTATTATTATTATTATTATTGTTAGTTTTATATAATTGCAGCTTCATCTGACTCTTCAGCCACCACTGCTTCATTCATTTCAAAAGATTTGACAATCAACTTGATCCCCCAATAAAATATTCGAGTATATATACAATTTAACTTGTGCAAGCAATGACGTGTAAAATCTAATCAAATTGCCAAATTAAGAAACATAAATAATAGTTAATTTTGGTAATGGATAAGGCCTAATTAATGTGTTATCTCCTAATTATCTCAATCCATTTGGTCACAAGTGCCCCAAATGTAACATCAAATTAATCCTAATTAAATAATAGTTAATCTACACAAACATCATAGTTAATTAATGCATTTTGTTTCTATTCAATTATTGAGAAGTAAAAATTCGTTACTATATGACTAACATATATATATTTTAATCTAACGACATAGACGTGTGTTATAAGTTGATAGTTCACCAATAACTCATGTCGATTTAACATTATTTTTTTAATATAAACTTTTTAATCGAGAGTAATGTAATTGTATTTACATAATAGAATTATAAAATACTATATATGTAATACAGTCAAAATACAATTAAAAGCACATAATGAGATCCCACAATTTTATCCTTTTAAGAGAACCCTTTATCATGAGAAAGGACAACAGCCCTACAATTCGTCCCATATAGAATTGTCACAATAAAAATTGTGCAAGAATATTGTGTTTGGCTAATAATATGATAATTTTGAAAGAATATTTAATGGAGCTTATGCCAAGGTGGGGAACAGGCGTGGGGAAAGATGCCCAAAAGGTCAAAAGAAGTGGCCTTTATTTAGGGTATAGAAGGGACCCATCATCTATGTATTTTGCTTCTAATTAAACTTGGAATAGCAGCCCTATACAAGACTTTTTTTTTTCTTTCTTTCTTTTTGTTTGTTGGGTGGTTCAATGCTCTATATAAGACCTAAAGGTGGCTTGTGTATACCACACACAGAGAGAAGAAAGCTTGAAAGCAACGTCAATGGCAGTCAAGCAGCAACATTCTAGCAAAGGCTTCATCTTCCTCTTATCACTGCTATTCTTGCAGCTTTCTTCTGGTAATTACATGATCTCTGTCACTTGTACTTCTTCTTCTTCTTCTTCTTCTTCTTCTTCTTAGCTCAGATTTTCCATTTTAGTGAAAGGGGATCTGCAGCTGAACTACTACAAGGAGAACTGCCCGACGGCCGAAGAGATCATCAAAGAGCAAGTCATCAAGCTGTATAACAAGCATGGCAACACAGCTGTTTCATGGATTAGAAACCTCTTCCATGACTGCTTGGTCAAGGTTGGCTTCCTTCAACCAATCACATAGCTTATGGTTCTTTATTATAGTTAATTATTGGGGTAAGTTTGTATTTATTACTTAATTTCATGAACTGAAACTGACAAGACAGACGCCTTCATCAGTTTAAACCTGTTACATCCATCTATATATATAGTTGAACTCACTACATATATATATATATATATATATATATGCTGATGATGCAGTCCTGCGATGCGTCTATACTACTAGAGACAGCGAACGGCATCGTGTCAGAGCAAACTTCGGAGAGGAGCTTTGGAATGAGAAACTTCAAGTACATTAACACCATCAAAGAGGCCGTCGAGAGCCAGTGCCCCACCACTGTATCTTGTGCCGACATTGTTGCTCTTTCTGCTAGAGATGGCTTCGTTTTGGTAACCATGAAAGATAGTAGCTGCGAGTTCTTATTGATAGTTAAAATTAAAAAAAAAAAAAAAAATCTTCTTCGTTGAGCTTATACATCTATATAATTTTGTAGCTTGGAGGGCCACATATTGAGATGAAGACTGGCCGAATGGATAGCAAAGAGAGCTATGTCTCGGAGGTGGTTGACTACATCCCCAACCACAATGACACCATCTCATTAGTCCTTTCTCGTTTTCAATCTATTGGCATTGATGTCGAAGGCACCGTTGCTCTCTTAGGTAAACAACACATATCAAGTCTTTTATCTTACTACATATATGAAGTCAATCAATTAATAAATTTCATGAATATTCTAGTTCCCATCTATTCATTCCTATTTATAATCTTATCAAACATCGATCAGGGGCGCACTCGGTTGGCAGGGTCCATTGCCTCAACCTTATCAACAGGCTCTACCCAACGGTCGATCCAACCCTCGACCCTAACTATGCCGTTTACCTCAAAGGTCGGTGCCCATCGCCAGTGGCTCATCCGGAGGCCGTGGAGTACGCCCGGAATGACGGGGAGACGCCAATGGTGATTGACAACATGTACTTCAAACATTTGCTGAGCCACAAGGGGTTACTAGCCGTGGATCAGGAGCTGGCCTCTGACCCTACAACTTCTCCTTTAGTTGCCGAGATGGCTGCCGACAATGCTTACTTCCACGACCAGTTTTCAAGGGCTTTGTTGCTCATGTCCGAGAACAACCCCCTCACTAGTGACCAAGGAGAGATCAGAAAGGATTGTAGATTTGTCAACAAGGCTTAATTGATCAAACATGGTAATAATCTAAATGGGTTCTAAGACTTGCTCGTGTTTAATGAAAAGACAAAGAAGTCTAATATTGTACTGTCATAAATTGCGTGAAAGAATAATAATCATATTACATAGGATAATGCTATACGGACGAACTCTTCGACAAACGCATTGACAAACCCATTGTATCGAGAGATTTTGACACTAATATATCGGGATCACGATATATTGGGTTTGAATTTTGAGTTAATATTCAGCCTCCATTCTCGCCCAATTTGAAAATTAGGGTTTAGGTTGCTCTCTCTTACTCTCGCTGTCCTCACCCCCATTGCCAACGACTATCTCTCTCTCTCTCTCTCTCTCGCTCGCTCGTTCTCCGTCCTCACCATCACATGTTGTTCCCCCATTGCTAACAGCTCTCTCTCTCTCTGATTTAGAGTTTAGGTCGCAATCTTCTACTCTCTGTTTTGCTCTATCTCTTGCTCTCTCTCTCTCTCTTACTCTCTCCTTTCTCACCCTCCATTGTCGACGACTCTCTATCTCTCTCTGATTTAGGGTTTAGGTCGCGATCTTCTACTCTCTGTTTCGCTCTATCTCTCGCTCGCTCTGTCTTACTCTCTCCTTCCTCACCCCTCATTGTCGAGGACTCTCTATCTCTCTTTGATTTAGGGTTTAGGTCGCGATCTTCTACTCTCTGTTTCGCTCTATCTCTCGCTCGCTTTTTCTTACACTTCCAAAATACTTCATCTCCCTCTACCGCAGCAGCCGAGCTTTGAAATTTCTGATGGAGGCAAGAACCCGAGTGGAAAGTGAATCGGACGCCCCTCGACGAGCTTTGGAAACAAGATTAGTATGTTTTTTATGTTTTTATGTCTTTTTGTATGTTTAGAGGAGCAATTTTATGCACAAGTTGTTTTCCTAGATAGGATATTGATTACATATCTAGTCGTCCCCAAATGTTTAGAGGAGCAATTTTATGCACAAGTTGGGTGATGCATGAATTCAGGCTTGAAGGACCACTTTCTTCCCTTAGGGTTTATTCAAGCAAGGTTGGTCCCGATTTCATTATCATTTTCGTACGTGTTCTTTGAGAAATACAACAAAGACTGGCTAGATAAAGCATAAAACCCCAATATTTTCGTCTTTTCGTTTTCTTTCTTATGCTTGCAATAGAACACCATTACTTTCATACAACGATTTAACTTGGTTTGTTTGTTGACATGGAGATGAATTAAAAAAGTAGTGGTAGCTGAATTAATGGAGCAACAGAACTACTCTCTTTGTTTGTTTATTTATGGCAATTAGGATGCATATATAAAGCCATAAGGTTATCATAATGTGAACAAAACATAGGATATCAGATGATGTTTCCAAAATCTAACCACCAAATAATTCCCATATGACTTCTCATAAAAAACCAAACCTACTTCCTTGTCATTTTAAACGTCTCCAAATTTTTTCAGCCATTCCTAGATAGTTTGGTAGAATCAAATAGGTGATGAAATTGAATTTCAAGAAACAGAGTAAATACCTTAATTGAACTAGGATTGATACTTCAATTATAAACTTCATAATCTAAGGCAAATCACAAATGATAATTAATAGTAGAGTTTCACTTACAATATAAGCCACTCATAGTAATTTTTTGACATCCTTAGTAGTGTAACAATTTGTACTGTTTATTCATGTTTTTTACATACTTTTTAGTGTATAAATGGGAGAATATTAATAGTGATGAAACATTTCAAGTACAACCATTTAAGAAAATAATATATTTCAAATTTAATTCTTTTAGTTAAGATGACGTCCAATTTAGAAATGGATGAAATTTCAATCAACTCTTCAACCTCGCATCAAGGAATCATGTGTGAGCATGGTGTGCCAGTTTGTAGCTATACTTCATGGACTAAATCTAATCCTGGAAGGAGATTCTTGCGATGTCGATTCTGGAAGGTAATGTTTATCTTATAAATTAAATAACTGTTAATGATTTTCTTAAGATTGATTGTTGGATGGTTTGGTGGACAGGATGATGATTGCAAATGGTTTCAATGGATCGACGATGAACGAACCAGTCGTGAGAAAATATTATGCGGAGTTTTGCTGGATGAGTTAAAACGGAACAAGACAGAAAGACAAGAAAATGAGAGATTACTTCAAGAACAAGTGAGGGCTTTTGAAGAAAAAGCTTTAAGGAGAAAACAAAAGATATTGAAGCTTCAGAAAGACTATAAATATATAATGGAAGAGAACTTTCAATTGAAAATAAAGTTTCAATTGAAAATGAAGTTTGTTAGGGTTTTAATAGTGTTAGGATTGAGTTATTTTTTGTGGATTGTATGGTTAACGAAAAATGACGGTAGTAGATTTAAGTATTTGGCTTTAGTGTAAAATATTGTGTATGTTAGCAAAACTTTGTTTGTTATGGCAAATTGATTGTTTAGCTTCTGATATTGTGGTTTTTTACATATTGGGATTGTGAAGTGAAGGGGGGTAATGGATCTGTGTCAAGCAGGGGCATATTTGTTGTCTAAATAACTCGGTTCCTATTGTCGTACTACTGTTGTTGGAACAATGATTTCTCATATTTGCATCTAATGTATTTCAATGGATCTGAGAACTGAGGTTAATTTCCTTCTATTTTCGGGTGTCTTTAGCAGCTTCTCTTTCACTAATTTTTTACATCTCATCGAGTCCTCAGTTTCACCATTTGAATTGATCTCTAAAAATATTACTTTTCTTTTTGGCTTTTATTGCCTGTTAATGGTGCACTGCTAAATGGAATATTCAAATCTACTTTATTGAACTCTCAAATGTTAGAATAATCTGTTTGCACAATTTTATGTACAAACTATTTATCATATCTACAGAAAATTGGTTGCACTACTAAATGGAAAACGTATGCAAAAGTTGCACCATGTTGCTAGTTATTCAGAAGATTGAGTTGCTGTAATTGTTTTAGTTTCATGAATAGCCAATCACGGGGAGTTAGGTTTTTGTGGTGGGATATGCATTTGCCATCTGACCTAATTCTGTTTGGCATAAATATACATTTGAGGCAAATATGAGAAAATAGAACAACGATTTTTACATATTTCTCATATTGTTTAAACAACTAGATTCTTCTGTAGAGCATAAGTATGGCAAAACATGAAATTAGCTTTAAACAGAAATACTCCTAATCAATATCTAAAAGTTCAAAAATTACACTTCATCTAATAATTCTCAGAAGTTTCACAAAAAAATGACAACAACACATGCAGTGTTAATTCTTCACGTGGTATCATTTTCACTGCCAAATCAGACTCCACTTCCATGGTTACCTCCACCATATCCATTGAAGTTGTGCTCCCCACCATTGGCTCCATAACCTCCACTACCAGCACCGTAACCATAACCCCTGTCACTCCCACCAAATTCTGCACAAGACAAAAATAACAAGGATACGAATTAAACAGCTACGAATGTAACAATTAAAACAGCTACATGATAAAACAACTATCTTACATCGATATGTAACAATCCCTAAAATTTACATCGATATCTTATGTCCGTGTCCAGAAACAGGACATGATAAAACAACTACGAATTAGAATTCATTACAAAGCCACAAATGTAACAATATTAAATTCATTACACAGCCAATAGAATGAGTTGAAGTCTCTCAAATCATAACCTCCACTAACTGCAAAATGATCGTACTTTTGAATCATACAGTCTCCTGATTCAACATAAATACAAGAAAATGTGTCAAGAGAATTATGATGAATTATGCAAAATATAAATCATGAACAAAGGCCAGTTTTAGGGATGTACAATGATCTACAAGATCTGGTGAGTTGTCATCGGACTGTTGGTGGGGCAGGTACATTGGCATACATGGATGACTCGTGTGAGAGGTAGGCACTTCGTGAGCAGCATTCCAAGATATTAGCTGTAAAAAGATGCATGCATATCAACCTAAAAGACATTGCAAAAATTTTTTAAATCCAAGTTATATTATTACCCAAATCTTATCTAACTACTTACTATCAATTGTTGTGAGTAAGTGATTAGTGGAAACACCTGATTCCGTGCATCTTGTGATTGTGAAAAAGCATGATTAAATGCTTGAGCATCTTTGATAATATTTTGACTTGAGGCATTGCCTTGGTTTGATTTTGAGGATCTCACCTAGACATCAAATGAAGTAACTATCATTACAATTGGGAATTCAAGCACAACATCTTCCTTTGATGTAAGTAAAAATACATAACAACATACCTTCGCTTTCTTGCCACGTGTTTCCAATGGACCCTTCTTGCGAAGCTTTCTAGGGGCTCCATTTCTCTGTGAGCATATTGGATCCATTATTTGCTTGCTTGACGTTATCGTTGCCTCTCCACAACTATGAACTTGTTCTTGCACATTGTGTTGAGCATATATATTACTCCCATATCTTAGATTTGCATTTGATCTGTTCAATGCATTCAACTGAGATTGGATCCACTCCATAGTTGCCCGGGTCTGTTCTTCGTCATTTGCTACCAAGTCTGCTACCTTGGCAAATGCACTACACAGTTAATCGTATCTTAACTGACTAGGCGTACTAATCAAACCGTTGTAATTGATCTTAACCCTCATGTAAGATCTACTGGCATCTCTCCTCCATCGTCGTAAGATATACCTCTCTGGAATTAATCTGACACCATTTTGGATTAATACTGTGCCTGCATGTTTGCAAATTATTCCCTTAAACTCAAACATGTGACAACTACAAACAATATCACATCTTTCTTTCTCAAAAATAACCGAAAATTTTTTCTCCTTCATTCTTTCATCAATTATGATATCTTCTCGCACCTCATATCTCGTACCCAGCGGTCCCTCTTCAATAGACACAATCGAGCAATACATCTTCCCAGTTAAGTCTTCTTGAAACTCCTTGAATTTTGTGATTGTGTATACTTCTTGAAATTGTTTCTCGAAGGCAAACCTCGATGCACATGGGACCATCTGAGAAAATGACTTTACATCGGCCTGAAACTCTTTCTCAACTTTACACCTCATTGCCCGCTCATATTGTTCAACAAATTGCTTCAACGAGGTTTTCGAGTGTACATACCCTCACTTCGCTGCGTTGTTGACATCCCTGCCCAAAAACTGGTTTTCACGAAACATGGGACCCATCGACCTCTTTCTTTATAAAGTCCAGACAACCAATCATTATCTTGTAGTGCATATTTCTCAATCATTGAATTCCAGGCCTACTCGAATTCATCAGGACTCTGTGATTCATACACCGCGTCATGTACGCTCGAAAGAATATGTGTCTTACAGTTATGGTTCCCAAACTTTTCAGACAACTTTTTTAATATATGCCACAGACACCATCTATGCTTTGTGTTAGGGAAGACAATTTCAATAGCATTTTACATGGCCCTATCTTGATCAGTGATTATTCCTGCAGGAGCCTGATCCTCCATACACTCAAGCCATGTCCTAAACAACCATATGAAAGTCTTGGTATCCTCATTGGAAATTATACCACATCCAAGCAGTGTCGATTGTCCGTGGTGATTTACACCAACAAATGGAGCAAATGGCATGTCGTACCTATTGGTCAGGTATGTGGTGTCAAATGTGACAACATCGCCGAATTCCTTGAATGCTTGTCTACACCTATTATCAGCCCAAAAGACGTTCTTCAATCGGCCCCCTTCATCCAAATCCACACTAAAGTAAAAATCCGGACAAAAAGCTTGCATCTTTGAAAAGTAAGCTTGTATAGCAGCAGCATCTCCTTCTCCAAGTCTTAACCTCCTCACCTGATCAATGTAATTTCTGCAATCCTTTTCCACAAACGTCAGTTTCTCATATCCACCAGCTTCAACAACAGCTGAGTTATAACTTTTGTGTAATGGAATTCCAGCTATATCATTAACTTCAAGTTGCCGTTTCACATGTTCACTTAATTGTCTGTTGCATCGATATAACCTAGATTTGGTTGGACTTGTTTTATGGTTATACTCAAGATGGACAATGGTTATTCGCCATGTTCCTAAAACATCTGAACAGGCTGATATCCTAGCTTTACACCGTAACTGAACAGTTGGTTGAGGCTTCAAAGAGGTGCTAGCTATAATATTTCTTTTGCCTTCTCGGCTACATGCATATCCCACATATCTTAATGCCCCGTCATCACCCTTCCTCGAACTTCTTCTTTTAACAGGAAAACCCAAATGGGACGCATATCTTTTGTAAAATTCAAAAGCGTCCTTCTCCTCATTGAACTTCATTCCAACCTTAGGGATAAAATCATTATCTTCTTCTGGCAGTAAGTCGTTTAACGCAGGACACTCATTATCTTTGGTAATTTCATCATTATTAACAAAAGTGTCCTCATTATCTTCCAATGATTCCACAAGCACAATATGATTTCCTTCTTCAAAAAAGAAAAAAAAATCATATGCGAATATAATGTTACATATGTTATCATATTAGATTATACCTAAAAAAAATCAAACATACCTATATCACTCATGGTTGGTTTTCTTAAGCTTCTAAAAGAAAATTGATTGCCACTTCAAATATGCAAACGCCCTGCACAATTTCAAAGACTGCATAAATATAAAAAATCCTCTTAGAACAACAGAAAGAGATCAATTATATCAAGTGTTTAAAATCTTCCTTAGGATACAAATAGGCATCAGACATGGCAGAAAAAGATCAACTATATAAAGTGTTTAAAATCTTCATAGAACAACAGATAACAATAGGCAATGATGAATACACAATGGAGAAATTAAGGTTGAGACAAAATAAATTGAACTAGAAAGCATATGATGAGTGACATTAGATAAAATCTGCTAAATTTGTAAGTTCAAGTGATAAACAAAAAAAAATAAACTTTGAAACAGACGTGTGTATATATTTGCTTCTCATTCCAAAATACTGAATATATTTGCTTCCTTAATGTCAAATAAAGGCCCAAATTATCCATGTCGCTCTCATTTTGTTGACTTCCAGCCAACCACTCAAATTTCAATAGCACTAGCATCAAACAGTACAAAATCAAATAAAACATAACATATTCAAATGAACAAAATCACACCAGAAAGCATATTCAAATACTTCACGCCAGAAAAATGATTTCCAAATACTTCACAATCAGCTTTACTCCAGAAAGCATATTCAAATCCACTATTTCAAGCCACTACGCCTTGAATTAGGCCAAACCCACTTCAAAAATCAAACGAATCCAAAAATCAGCTGTAATTGCTGTTGCAAAATAAAAACAAGTCGGATTTCCAAGAACAAATCTGATACGCACCTACTTGCTAGAAGGCATTATTACTAGATCATTCCACACAAAGAAACCCAGAAACTAAATGAACAAAGAAATGCATGCACCGTTCATCTGTAAAGAAATGAAACACATCTCTAAGACAAACCACATACCATTCTCTTCAACATTATAGCATAAATTCCTTTGCGCTGTACTTCTCGTTTTACATTTCAAAAAATGGATGGGTTCAAAAATACAGAGAGCGAGAGCTACCAGCAATGGGGGACCAATCGGTGACGATGAGGACGGAGAGCTAACGACCAGTCGGTGACGATTAGGACGGAAAGCTAGTGAGTGAGAGAGGGCGAGCGAAAGAGGGCAAGCGACCGAGAGATAGAGCGAGACAAAGAGTAGCAGAGAGTGACCTAAACCCTAAACCAAATTGGGTAAGGCGGGAGGCTAAAAATTTTGAGGGTATGCTTGTAATTTTATGTAAGGGTAAACTTGTAATTTACATGGGTTTGTCAATGCGTTTGTCGAAGAGTTCGTTCATATAGCATTATCCTATTACATATATGTTGTGTCAACTGTCAAGATTGTGCGGGATTTTGACTTTGTTGACTTCAATCAACATAGGCACGACCCCTTGAACTCTGGTTCTTATAGAGTGATTTTTTATTTTTTTTTGTAATTTTTTTATTATATATTATTAAGGAGTTTATATCTATTCTTTTAACACCAAAACTAAATTATGCTAGACCAAATTAATAATTTTTTTGGTGAACTTGTTATAGAAAGTATTTTATGTGAATATAATATAATAAAATTTGGTATAAATATAAATAGTATTATTCCTACTTTTTAGAGATTATAATAATTATGATTATTCTCTAGATTTATATTACAAAGGATACATCTGAAACTATATAAAATTACACAAATTTCTTATCAATTTATTGATTGACGGAAAATTTATGTAATTTTTAAAACGTAAGGAGTATGTACTGTAGTTTGGTAAAATATCAGTATATAGTGTAATTTTCCAAAAGTAATAAAAAGAACTATTGGGGAAATGAAAGGTATTTCAGGAAAGTTATGAGGAGATTACTCAATATGCAAAAGTACGAGGGTTGAAACGCAAAATTCAGTCCGACAAATCGCGATACTACGGTACTTACCATCTCGAGCACGACCAATCGCGAAGCTCAACAAACGGTCTTTCGATCTGGTCTTTCCTTTTGGATCCGGAGCCATGGAATTCGAAGAGTTCGCCGGCCATACGCCGCCCTCGTTTGATAGCGTGGTACGCTCTATCTCATAGATCGCAAAACCTGCCTCTATGTTTCGATTGTTGATTTGTGAGATCTGTTTGTTTGACCTGAATTTTTTAACTCTCTGCTCTGGAGCCGTGATTTGGGGTTTCTTATTCGTATTGGATCTATATTGATCCTGAGTATTCTCTTTTTGTTTAACTCTGACTGGAGGGCGTGAAAATTAATTTTTTTAATTGTTTGCTTAAGGTTTGTTTTTTCAGCTTGCACCGGCTGAAAGATGCGTGGGATGGTTTGGAATCTGTTTAAGAAGTGAGAAGATAGAGATGACAGTTGAATGTCTTCATTGTCTGAGACAAAGAGGATTAAAAACATGGAATGGAAGTTGGGCAAAAACAGAAATTTCATGTTGACTAGCTCGAGAATTCTAGCGCTTCTGACTTGGGAGCTCTGACTACCACTTAGTTTTGATCATTGCCACTTTTTGATATTATAGGAATTTTGCCTAATCTTTCTTCTATTTTATCAAGATGGATAGGTGCCTAAATCAGATGTGAGGACTTTTGTACCATAGCTGAAGAATGACTTAGTTAAGAGGAATTATGGGGTGAAGGCTTTTTCTTCAAATCCTGTATGGAGACCTGGAAGAATTGATTGAGACTAACAAGGCGATTCACCAATTGAATAATCTTAAACAAAGATATCATGTCCTAGAAACCATTTGGTTGGTCTACCTGGCCCTACATCCTCTATGAGTCCAATGTTTCACTTGTGATCGTCCTCGCTTGCACTCCTTCTCAGTGCTTGCACTCCTTGTCTTCTAAGCAAGGGTGAAGCTTTTGCTTCTTCTAGGGTCAACTCCCTTATTAGGTGGTTAGCTCTCTGCCAGTAGTTGCTGCTCTTCTTCCCTTTGGCATCTTTTCCTAGTGGATTGGTCTGAGCGCAGAACAGGGAAAAAGTATCATCCTTAATTTTTTTTCTAGAGAAACCCATTTTCTTGGTATAAAAAAGGGGATATCTTGACAAAGTTGTATCTCTATACCACTTAGAACGGCCAAATGGGGCAAGGGATAAAGAAACAAAAGAAGATTAAAAAAAGGGGATCAGATTGAAGTATAGTTTCAAGTTGAATCCATATTGGAAGACATGGCTGAAAGAATTGAGGCATAGTCAGGATTGTAGGCTAAGATAGAACTGGACCTGTGTACCTAATCTGGATCAAATTGGTTTTGACCTAGATCCAGACACTGATAGGCCAAATTTGCATGTTCTCTTGGCAGTTTGGAGCAGCACTAGTCTCAGCTAGTAGGTTATGGTTGAATTGCATAACATATATGTGCACACATGTGCACGAGTGTGTGTAAGAGAGAGAGAAAGGGAGAGAGAGTTCAAATAAATTGAATTGAATTGTAGGAATCTGGTGGATATTTGTGTGCTCTGCTGGTTGTTCCCGTTTCTAGTGCTTTCGGTAGATAAACTTCTGATTGGGAAACCATTTCTTATTTAATAGAAAAAACAGCAAAAAAGGGGCAAGCCAAGTTCAAAATAGCTCATGTTTCCTGCCTGTTCACAATAAATCTCAGAAACGAGAATGATTTTGTTCAATGACTTGAGCCTTTGACTAGTTAGACCATAGTACTTCCAACTAACAAAAGGATATATTCTTACTAGTCCGTCTTTTAGCTACAACTAACAAAAAAAGTTGCTTCCATCTTACCCTTGGATGAAGAGAACACAAGATATCCAATACATCTAAGTTATCTTAATCTTAACCTGCATAAATAAAACACAAATAAGAATTCTTAAGTACTTTAGAATGTCATTAAAGTAGAAAATTCTTTAGTAGTTTAGAACGTGATTATTCTAAGTTCAAGTTTTGAATCCTCAAAAAAAAAAAAAAACCTAAAGCTTTAATCCCCCAGGTGGGATTGGCTAGATGAATTTTAGCTTGTGAATCGTTCTATAATGTCTTTAAGGACTACAAGAATGACTACTTACCCTTAAACCTTACTAGGTGTAGCCAGCTTCAATTAACCATGCAGCACTGAGTTGATAATTTTTTTTTTTTTTTGAACTTGTAAAATTTGCTTGTTCGGTGCATTTTCGATAGGCTTGTCCAATGCATAAGTATGTGTTTAACTGCATATGGTGCCCTGAGATTTACCTTCAACATATGTTGCTATCTCTGCAAGAAAGGCTTGAACATCTGGACATTGTTGGATGACATGACTGACCACTCATGAATATGTAGGCTTGTTCATGTTATGAGCTGGATTTATACCTACCCTGTAAGTGCATGTTATAAGCTGGATTTCTACCCCTTATCAAGGAGTTTGCTGTCAATAATATGTTGTGCAGCAGGACTCAAGACATCTGACCTCTAATTGATGATATGACTAACCATTCATGTATTCATAGGCTTGAGAGTTCCGAAGTCTAAGCAGTGTCATGGTCGATTCTATACTTGTGCAAACAGAACTTCACACCACTGATTTTCCCTTGTTTTTTTAAATGTGAATTTTTCTGACTATTATATGTATTCAACTAATTGCATTGTGAAGGGCTGGTTCACTGAACATGTTATCAAGTACATGTTAATGAGTGGGAACTGTATCTAAGGAAATGCATCCTGCAACTTTAGAAAAAGACGACAACTTAAATGATATTTTTCTTGCAATCTTTCTGTATGGTGCATTCTTTTTTGGCTTTCATGTCCTTCTATTTCAAGCTCTTCAAGAATATTTGTTTATTGATCAGCGCCAGTTATTGGAAGATCCTTCAGTTTTTGGTAAAGTAAGCAGATCTTTGTTTAGTTTCAGTCTATCTTTGTACTCCATCCTTCTGGGCTGAAACTTTTGGGAAAATTATGATATGCTATCATCCTTCTAAAATTCTAAAGTGCACTATGTTATCTTCCTTCAGTTTTTGGAACCGTGCAGGTAGTTTGGTTGACTTTTGCGTTAGTTGTTGAAAGAAAGCATTTGAATATAATTGTTTAAAGAATCATGAGATATCTTTTTTCAGATGATGGAATCTCGGAATTGCTGTGTGGTAATTGCAAAAAGTAGAAATTTAACAGTAGTTGCATCAATTTTCTTGTGTTTCTCTATTTTGATGTTTGGACTATGGGGTGTTGGAGCACGCTGTGAATTTATAACTTTCAACCAAATTGTTGAACAGGAAAAAGTGATCAAAGATCCTGAAGTCAAAGGGTTTAACCCGGGTTTGATAGTCTTGCTTCTTGTTGGTGGCCTACTACTAATATTTCTTGTCGGTAATTACATACTTTACATGTATGCGCAAAAGACCCTTCCTCCAAAGAAAAAGAAGCCAGTCTCGAAGAAGAAGATGAAGAGGGAGAAACTGAAGCAAGGTGTTTCAGCACCCGGCGAGTAGACATGTTGCCGAGTATAAGTTTTCCCCTCATTTAGGTCGAGTTGTGTCCAAAAATTAACTTTTCATGACTTTCACCATTTGTTGCTAGCCGGTTGCACTTTGCTGGTGATTTTTATCCTTTTCTCTCAACATGCTAGACAGAGATTTAGTTTCACAATTAGGTATCCACACTGAATTCAGCGGACAAGAGTGAAAACTCTGAAAATTTCTTTAGTTTTTCTTCATTTTCCTTCAGCGTAGCTGTTGTTTCCTTAGCTTTTAAATTCAGTTGATTCCCAACTAATCGTGGTAGTGAGAAGCCAAAAAGTTCCTCACTTTTGAGCAATTATTCCACAGGGTTGCCCTGTGTTGACCGGAAGTTGGGAATGAGACACTGGACAATATGCCCATCATCTATCTATTCGGGTTTGCTTGATCCAAGGAGATTTACATTGGTTGTTGGTATGTTCATCATCGATGCATAGTTAAAATGCCCGGAATTTTTGCTTATTGGTGCCCTCATGATCTTGAACTTTTACCATTTAAAGCTGTTTTACCCTACATTGCTTGTGGCTTCATGTTGAGCTAAGCTTGACAAAAAAAAAAAAAAATTGTTCATTGCTGCAACCATCCATGGCTTCCTCCCTATGCTCAACTAGATAGTCTTAAGGCAAGTTTGGTTATGGTTTAATAATTATTTTTCATTTTAAATGAGATAAATTCCAAAAATCATGTTTGGTGAACTAATTTTGAAAGCTATTTTTTTTTGCAACTGAAATTATATAACACACAAAAACATGACTTTTTACACGCAATACTAAGGCATACTCCAACTATCACACAAGCAAACGAAAAAAAGCTAAAAAAAAAAAGCTAATGCACACTAGCTACAAATGTTAGGACTCCGCATCTTGGGGACCAAGAAGTCTTGACCTTACAACACACCACTGAACACAAAAGGAGGCGCTAAGATGAAAGCTAATTTCAAGAAAAAAAAAACATCTCATCATTTTGAGGAACAATAATCCCACATTTTCATTGCTTCTTGAAACAAACAATATATTTAGGAGGGAGGTGCCAAATGAAAGCTAATTTTAAAAAAAAAAAAAAAAATCTCATTTGGAGAACAATAACCCAACATTTTCATTGCTTCTTGAAACAAACAAAAGTAAAGAAAATAAACCCATGAATTGAAGCATGTTCCAAATGTTCATCTTTCCAGACACACGTCATATCTATAGATACAAGATGCATATATAGATCCACCATCTTTCACCTTTCTTCTATACAAACAACAATGCTATATAGAAATATATATATATATATATATATATATGGAACAGCTTTTGGTAACATACCAAACCACAACAATTCAAGCTGCAGCCAAACAAGTCCAAGCCTCAGAATCTCAATTTACAAAGAATTAATGTCTCTACTACTCACAAAGAACTAATACACTCTAAGCACGCAGTAACTAGCGTAATTAAGTAGCTCAACCCGACCCGACTAGACTAACACAATCATCATCATCACCAAAACCTTCTCTATCCACGAATCCTTTTACCCTGCAAATCAAAATTGAAAACGAGAGGAAAAAGAAGCCAGTCGTTAATTACCCATAGAAGTCTCCAAAATCCCAAGGAACAACAACGTACGTGTTAAAAGACAAACACGAGACCCAAAACAATGAATTTGATCGTATATATAGAGAAAGCTACTTATACAGAATGTATATATACAGCTATGGGTGGTAAGTGAGTGTGACTCTTACTTTTGCTCCTTTTCCAGCTCTAGATTTGCGATGTTTCAGACTGCTTAGGCGAGGAATTGAATGATGCTTGCCTCCAGATCGATTTGGTGGAGGAATGTACGAATGAGTCTCCGGCCCTCTATAATCAATATCATAAATCCCAGAATCTGTATATGTATATATTTGACACATTAATTAATCCACACCAATTATATATACGTGTACATATATACATATATGATCATTGCAATATGTAGATCAATATAAAAGCTTGTAAATTAATTAAGAGGAGGTTATAGTATTACAAACCATCCGGAAGGCAAGGCGAGGCGAGGAGGAGAAAGAGAAGGAGGATGGAAAGGATGCAAGCTTTGAGCTCCATGCCAATGGATGGATGGATAGAAGGAAAGATCAATCACAGAAGAAGAAGAAGAAGAAGAAGAATATATGAGAAAACTCTAAATCAAGTGAACAATAATATTGCAGCTGGGCATGCATTTGGCAAATTCAAAGCATTTAAGCATCGCCATCGACACAGCAATAAGTTGCAAGGCTATTGATGGGGATGTGTTGGGTTGGAACATTTATGCAGCTCAACTAATTAAAACTCAAAGTTGGTTTTGATCATTCTTCTTTCCATCTTTCTTTCTTTCTGTGTTCCCATGAGCACACTAGTCCCACATGCCAAACAAATATCTGTCCCATTAAAACATTATTTTTTTTCACTTGAAAAACTCGAGAGATCATTGATCAATACATAATATTCGGTTGGAATCGCTCATCCCTCTCTAAAATTCATGGTTAGACAGGTGAGTTGCGGGTCGAAATTCAAAACTTGACCTCTCAAATAGACGTAAATTATATATAATTACATGAAAACAGACTCGATCTCACAACTTTACAATAATCTAAACTCTTAGATATGTGTGGTGGACTATTTGCATTACTCCGAGGGATTTCTTTTCTTTTGTTATTTAGTTTTAGGGTTTCAAATTCAGTTTTTGCATTTATACGGTAGAAAACTCTTTCTTTTCTTTTAATTTTTTAGATAGTAATAAGAGAATTTCGCGAGTTTTACCTAGGTGAAGGGTGAAATTTTAATTAATTTAACAAATAATATTAAAACTAACTTATAAAATACGAACACTTAATTAAGTGTGTTCAGAACTTCCAGCTGGTTCTACTAAACTTCATCCTAATTCTTTTAATTTTGGGGGTGAATTAAGATGGCGTCAATTGATGATTAATTTAGGCAGTTGAGTGACATTAACTGTAGGGAGGAATTTAATGGGACAGACGATGGATAGGAAGGAATTAATAAATAATAATAATGGAAAGTGCAGAGTCATCCATAGCCTCACAAGTCCTTTAAACTCACATGCATCCACGTCCCCATGCACCCACGTGAGCCATTATTCTATGGCCCGGCTATTTAGCTCATGCAGACTAGTTAGAGAATAATTCCTAACATTTTTTTATAACTTATAAAGTTATTGTTTTTATTGAAATATAATAATTATAAATTTATTTAATTAAAATTTTCTTTGTCAAGCGAGGGCACAATAAGGTCTCCTTTATAAATAAAGGAGTATAGAATAATCAGAATTAGTCTAAAATTATGATTCTTATAAATAATATCTATTTTGACATTCTAAAATTCGTTAGAATTAAGATTTTTATATATGACATTTATCTCAATTTTTCATAGCCCTATTAGGATTAGGATTTTTTTAAAAAACATCTATCTCTTACAAATGACATTTATCTTCTTAAAAAAATTGTTAGATATTAGAGTTATTTAATTTGCGTGTTGTCCAAAATTCCTCATTTTTGAAGAAATTTACATCTTTTATCCCAAAAACTTATTTTAAGCTTTTGGATTTTGGCTTATAACACAACACTTATCAATCATCTAGGTTTATGGTTTAAGATTTATTATACTTATCAATTATTGTCACTTGACAATTCATATTGGTCAAAAAAAATAAGTAAAAAGAAAAAAATATAATAATAAATTTATCAAATAAAATCACCTAATCAACCCACAAAATAAAAATCATTATACCCTTCACGAATCAACTTGACGATTGATGTTTCGGACCAATCACTATAACTCTATTTCAATACAAATATTGATAAAGAAAGGGCAAAGCTACCCCCCACAGGGTAGTTCAGTGGTGGAAGAGAGAACGGGTGGTAAGGATGTCGCAAGTTCGAGTGGTGAGAGGAGCAGCTTAGTTGCAACTGTTGTAATTCCTGTTGGACTGTGCGTCGTTGGAGCTAATACTAACTCTATTGGCTAAGATCAAACCCAAATTTACCTGTTTGTGATTCTTAAGGAGGTCATAGGTCCAGGATTAGAGGAGAGTAAGCATCGATACCTAGTTTATCAAAAAAAAATGACAAAGCTAGTTTTTTTAAGTATAATCTCAATGCTCGAATTCATGAGAAGAATAAATAAATAATGAATGCGTAATGACTAGTAAGAATTTGTCCATCTACCTATTGGATTTTTGAGATGGCTATTCTTGCGCAACTCTCGTTGCTCATCTCCTCAATTCCGAGAAATGAAGTAAATCACATGTGTTAAATTTTGTTTCACTACGCAGAACAAAAATCAAACTCACAATCCACTTGTACGAACTCATCTACTTATTGGATTCTTAACCTTTATATAAGTGATGCAAATAGAGATATTCATAGTCATCTTTAAAATTTTCAAACTCCAATAACTCGAGTTGACAAATTTATTGGGTCAAAATTATCTCTAACTCTTTCAGGTTCGATTATCTTGAGTTGTCTTTATAGAAATTGGGTTCTTTGAGATTATGATACAAAATCTAAGTTCCAAGACTTATTCTTCAAATTTTAACTAAATAAAAGAACATGTGTCATCTCCGCGGTCCTTCTCGTACTTTTGTTTGTTTTCCTTTGAAGGTTATTTTGCGAAGTAACCAATTTTTTTAAGGATATTGCCTTGCAAGTAAATTATAAATTGTATAAAATTTTAAAACCATTTTTTTTAAGGATATTGCTTTGCAAGTAAATCATAAATTGTATAAAATTTTAAATTAGAATTTTTAAGTGAACCTTTTTATTTTAATATTTTAGTAAAAGAAGGGGAAAAAATATTATTTTGTGTCATACTCAAAGCCCCAGTGTGTCTCTCTTTCGACCATAACTAGAGCTGTCTGTCTGTTCCTTCCTTGTAAAGACCAAATGCACTACTGTTACCTTCAGAGGGTGTGTTGTTGCGCCCAAACATCAAGAGCGAGGTCATGGACTCACGCAATAGATCAAACAGTAGTTTTTAATTGTACGGGGTACCTGTTGAAATTGCACTAAATAAAATTTGGACACTTGTACCTCTGTCCTACAAAACAAACACTAAGTCTGTCAAGAGCGTCGCTAGAAAGACCCTTAACTAATAAGGTAAAAATTTATGCAAGTAGTACCAATAGTGAAAGAACGATGATTACCTTGTTGACTGGGGTTTTATATGGAGATGTTATCGAGATGTAGAGTAATAGTAACCATTGGTGATGCTTCCTGTTGGGTTGATTGTCTCCTAAATAGTGTTTTTTAAAGATGAATCAGATAAATTATTTAAAAAAAAAAGGGATGAATTTATCTTAAAAATTTAAGATAAAAAATTATATGAATTTTTTTTTAAAAAAATTAATAAATAGAATAAAAAAATTATTTTTTATTCGAGATATTTTTTATATCTCATATTTTTTTATTTATATCTTAGTTAACAAACACTATTTAAGAAAGAATTGAATTAGTTGTGATTGTATTGATTGTGATTATAAAGAGAAGTTTACCTTATATGAATAGGATAACCTCAAGATAAGTGGCTATGACGGACATTAGAGACTAAAACTAGAGGGTGGACAATTGCCCCCTCCCCCTTCCCAATCTCTAAAATTACCCTCAGCCCTTTTATGTTCTTCATATAAATTATTATGTTATTTAATGCTTATTTTTCTTGAAATAAAAAAAATAGGACAATTAAGTAATACCAAAATAATTTAATATACAGATTTGAGAATCCTAACCCTTAATCTAAGGTCATAACTTTCTCACTAATCATAATTAGGAGCAAAATTGTGATCGTAAAAGAAAATAAGGGTGCGTTCTCTTTACTTTTTAATTTTTAATTTTGAGTTTTGAATTTATTTTTAATTTTTTGTTTTGATAGTCTGTTTTTAGAAAATTGAAAACGTGTTCTCTTTGTCATTTTGAAAAATTATTTTTCAAAACAGAAAATTAGAAAACACGTTCACTTTGAAATTTTAAAAATATTTTTTTAATAATATTTTATTCAATAAATTTGATTATTAAGTAAATTATAAATATTTAATGTTAATATATTATTAAAAAATATATACATTTTAAAGTTAATGAATTTTATAATATTTTTTTCAATTACAATAATAAAATATGAATAAATAAATAAATAAATATGTTTTGAACTTTGAGTTTGTTTTGGATGAAAACACTCAAAACAATTTTTTATTGTTTTGAGTTTTCTTTATAATTTTTTTTTTGTTTTCAAAAATGCATTTTCAAAAACAGTAAAAAGAACGCGTTTTCATTATTTTAGAAAATTAAAAACTAAAAATAACTTGAAAACAGTAAAGAGAACACAACCTAAACAAAGTCAAATCCTTCCTTTTCCTATTTCTGGGAGAATCATCTAAATCGTAGAATCTGCAAGTGTCTATTAATGATAGGGAATAAAGGATAGAAAAAAAAAAGAAAGAAAATAATTATTTTTTAAAGATGTCAACATATAGGTCCATATAAAAGATATGTTAATTTTTTTTATTTTTTATAAAAAAAAAAAACATCATTCTAAACTTAGTCTAAAGGTATATACATTACCATTCTTGGTAGGGTTATGTTGCTTTGTCAATGTTTTTTCTTTAATAAATTGTTCATCAGCCCTTAATCACTTGCCACATGCTTCCAACAATGGCTTGTCACTTGCACTTGTTACATCCTTTTAAAGCTTTTCTTGAGCTGACAGAAAGAGCAATTAGTGAGTTGAAAAAGCAGTGTTAGGGAGGACAAAGAAATCAAACGGAGATTAGTTTAGTGGTTACTGGATATGGGAGAGAGCATATGTATGTATGTATGTATGGGAAATTGTTCAATCAAACAGATATGCATTGAGATCATTCAACTGTTTGACAAAGAGGGTACAATGAGATGCCTTCTTAAACTTAGAAATTAATTTGACAAAAAGTTGATTTGGATAAAGGTGTGTATGTGGTTGGTTTTTATTTATATAGATACTCTTAAAAAGAATTGATATACGACAATTTAAGCATATCTCGTCAATTTATGAAAGTTATTTGTCAAATTTATTTGTGGGTATAATATTTCTTTGCCTAAGACCTTAAAATATTCAATATAGTTATTTAAATGTGTATAAAATAAAATTAAATAATATATATATACAAAAATATTATTTGGACTCGGAATAATTAAACTTGTGTGATATTTAGTCTTGATGGTTTGTATATTCACTCTTATATATATTACCATAACTTACCGTTAATACCGAGTATCAACGTAAGATGTCCAAATAACATGTTTGATATATACATATACATATATATATATAGGGTTTTGTGATCTTATCCAATGTGAAAGAACCAATATATTGGTCCTCTTAGTAAATATTCTTGTCCATTGTGAAATGAACAATGGGGCCATGTAGCTATCACATTCAAATCCTCGATCATTGCTCTTTTGGACTTGCATTTTGATTCTTCAATGTTGCTTCTGTTTGTGAAATGAACACTTCACCAGCACCCATTACAAACCAAATTAAAGAAGCTCTACGGAATATACCCACCGTTGGTTTCTCTCCCTCTTTTCCTTTATTAGGGTTGTTGGTGAGATTACGATAAAAGATTATAGTGACTTGACTTTTAAATTTCTTGATTAGGGTTTATGATTCTACCCAACACATCAAAAGAAAAAAAAAATCCCAAGTGCTCCAATTAGAGCAAAGAAAAGAGGAATAAAGACACATATTCAGATACCCAAGAGGGGTGAAGTGTCTGTAGAGTGCATGAGAAGCACTTCAAATTCATTATCTTTCCAAGTTTCAGTATAAGATTCAACTTACAGTTATATATTACCATTTGCCAAAGACCCAGAGATTCCCTGCAATGCAAAACTATATGGTTCCGGTAACAAAAGAAGGGAAACTCAACTCAAGCCGGTAAAGATCTTCAATAAATTGTAACAACTCAAGACGATGATAAGTACATCAATTATCTATTTAGGAGAGTGTACAAAGTAGTACTTTTTTTGTCTATTTGGGATTCGGATCAAATACAAATAATTGATCCTTAATACTCAAAAACAAGTGTTGATTCCGCCTAATGTTGATTCAATCGGATCAATCAGTTTGATCACAAACTTGGAAGGCAAGTCTCCGCAAGACCCAACCGTCTCTGATGCCAGACTCTCGCCGGCTCTGATTTGCACCTTGTCAGAGTCAGCGGCCCCGTCTTGGCTTCTTGGGGAATGATTTCTTTGGCTTCTCCATTGAGTGAACCTTCGAATTCTCTCGAACATTCCGGATTTTCTTGCTTTTCTGTATCCGTCCGCGATTCTAAGGTCGAATCTTTACAATCCAGTTCCCTGTTTTCTTCATTATTAGCCTCCACTGTTTCGGCGGCCGAGCCCCAGAATCGGCTCGCCAGAGACGAGGATCTGTACGGCGCAGATCGGCTCCGAGTCAAGAGCAGCGCGTTTTTCGGCGGGGAACAACGATAATTGAAAAGCTCGGATTCTGCTAATTTAAGTTTGGGCTCGAGTTCGTCACCTGCTTCTTGTTCTTCGTCGTCTTCAGTGGCGTTGGCTCTGTACTCGCCAGCTCGATTGGGCTCCATTTTCGACGAATCGTCGCGAACTACGGCTCTCCGACAACACCCGGGCCGGAAAAACCAGACCCATTTGCGGTGGCCGGTTGTAACGGGTCTGGGTCGTGGCCGCTTGCCGGAAAGGCGGCGGGAAAAGGGAGTGGCTTTGAGGCCGCAGCAAGAAGAACAGGGAACGGCGGCGGGAGCTCGAGGACGGCGGGAGGTTTGAGTGGCGGCGGCACGGACTTGGCCGAAGCAAGTGACTTTGGGGGAAGTCGGCTCGGCCTGGGTTTCGATGGCGGCCGCGGCGTTGTTCCTGCGGCGGACGAACATGGGGCTGGCACGCGACCTGCCTCTGCTCCGGCTGCCAGCATTGGAACGAAGAAACTTCATCGTTAATGGCGGCTGAAACCTCTCCGTCCTGCTTGGACTGGACATCGCTTTCGTCCAAACCTTCATCTCTCTCTATCTCTCTCTCTCTCTCTATCTCTCTCTCAGGTTCTCTCCCTGTCTCCCTTCTCTCGCGTTTTCTTCATGGCTTGGGAAGATATCCCTCGTTGCTATTTTTCTTTCAATTGTTGACAACTTCGACACCCTGCAATTACTAATTTTTTGGGGGTAAATCATGTAAATTTATTAAACATGTATAACACCACTATCACAAATTAAAAAATATTACTATAACCCCTCATTATGATGCTAATCACAAATTACTACTCCTCTGTTTCTTTTATTTGTTTAATTAATTAATTAATTTATGGGAAAGGGTTGGTTGAATTTTTAATTATTGCACGAACGGGTGAATCAGATTTTTTCTTTTTTATATTGAAGGCAATAACTAAAAGCCTTCTTGTGATATATTATTTCTTTACGATAAGTGGAGGGTGAAATCGTGGGGAATTGAGGGGGTCTAAGCGTAATTAACAGTCTCTTTGGGACCCTAATTAATCATCTTTTATTTTTTTCGGCTAAGTAATTAATTAATTAATTAATTAATTATCCAATAATCAATGGTGGAGGGAGGTGGGTGGCTCATGGCTGGACCACTCACCTCTTCCTTTCTGTCTTCTCCCATTTATGTGATAAATCATGCAGTCCTTCACATACATTTAAGGTCTCAAAATTGTTTTTATTTATATTTTTTTTATTAATAATCTTTTCTATTATATCTAAATATTTCTTTTATTAAATACTAATTTCATTCATAAGTGTCTATCTCACATGTTGAATTGCCTATCTATGTGTCCGCCAAACTCATATTTTTATTTTTATACTTTTATATTTTTTATTTTCTCAATAATACCTATAAATTTATATTTTTAAATTAATTTAATTCTGATATTTTAATTTATTTTATAACAAATTAAATTTTCCGATTACACATTTATATTTATATTTTTCAATCAATTTAATTTTTATATTTTAATATATAAAAAATAAAAATAAAGTAAAGTAAGTTAATTTAATTTTTTACATGTTAAAAATCTAAAAATTAAATTAATTAAAAAATATAAGTATGAGAATATAATTAAAATAACAAAAAAATTTAAATTATCATGTAAAAAAATTAAAGGATAATGATTAAATTAATTTAAAAATACAGACATAAAAACATAATTAAAATAATAAAAAAATAAATAATTATAAAAAAAATATAAAATTACATGAATTAAAATATAAATTTTGCTATGTATGTGTCACCATGTTTAAGTGTCTTTCATTACCATTCCCCGCGCACACACACATATATATATATACATATATATATAAGTCGAGGGGGATGACAAAAGGGGGGGAGATCTTGGAAGAACCCACCACGAAGGCTACACTTACTACTGCTGAAAAAGCTTGGGGCAGCACCAAGCTGTGTCCATGGCCACTTGCCATAACTGCCCCCCTGCAGCAGGGCTCAAAGCTGCAGCCTGCAGTAGAGGTAGAGCAGATAGATAGATAGATAGATAGAGTCATGGAGAGAGAGACAGAGAGAGAAAGCAACCTCACAGACAGTCACAGTGGGAGGGAGGGACTGTTTTGGAATTATGTTGCTAACCTCACTCAAACACAGAGTCAACTTAGGTTTCAGGCAGGCAGCCTTTCTGTTTCTGGCACTCAAAGAAAGAAAGAAAGGAAGAGAGGGCTCGACGACCAACACACCCACACCCACTGGCGCGGAACATACAAAGATGGATATCTAATGAAGGGAAGGGAGGTCCAAGTAATAATAATTATAAGCTTTTCGAACTTTGGAATCTCCCAATTAAGGGGGACAAGAGAAGAGATAACACAAGAAAGGAAAAACAAAGTGAAGACAGCTCGAGACACCCCTCGACAATGAAGATGCTATTATTTGTTTTGTTGGACGAAAATGTAATTTAAATATTTAAATTTAATATTTATATTAATTTAATATATAATATAAATTATTATCATAACATTAAATTTAAATATTTAAATGATTTTTTATTTTTATTAAAATTGGTTTGTAATTCCATAATGAGATCTAATAAGATTATTTTTAAATTAATATCAATAAAAATGGCTAAATTTATATATATATTTTTTTGTAATTACTTAAATATTTTATTATTTCGATTATATTTTTATATTTATATTTTTAAATTAATTTAATTTTTATATTTTAAATTTATATTTTTAAATTATATTTTTATATTTTTATTTTAATTATATTTTTATATTTATATTTTTTAATTAATTTAACTCTTATATTTTAATGTATAACAAAAATTAAATTAACTCATCTTACTTTAGTTTTTTTATATGTCAAAATAATAAATTAAATTAAGTCAAAAATATAAATTTAAGAATGTTATTGATCAATGTTCGTATGCCTCAACAAATCCTTACAAGATTTAAACAAATCAATAGCAAAGAAAAACACAACGAACCAAAAAAGAAATAGGATATAAGAATACAAAACCAAATCCAACGAAATAACATTGAACAGAAAAGAAATACAAAAAGCCAACAAAAAACAAAAGAACACACATAAATACAGGAACTTATGTGTTCAGATTCGAATTGAATCCTACTCGCAATAAAGGTTGAAACCCTTAATCAATCCACTATGAAAAACAACCGAAGATACACCCAAAACTTATCACGAAATACAAGCTCAATCCCAAAACATCAGCCCAACCTCTCACCCTCACATATCTCTCTCCCATATTTACAGTGATTTACACAAAAAGAAAGATAAAATAGGATTAGGGTTTTTCACGAAGATTCTTGCTCTCATCTTTCTGGTAGGATCGAATGTCGACGTTCCCAATTCTGTGAGGACATTTATACGCCGGCGAAGGGACAAAACTGGCATAAACAAAAATGCCACTTAATTGGACTTGGGCTTGGGCTGCAGACACCGACAGCCCTTACAGCCCATGACCCAGTTTACTTATAAACCCAAAAATACTTTTGAGTCACTCATTCTTAACAAGTGTAAGTAAAATAATAAAAAATTTAAATAATTATACAAAAAAAAATATTAAAATACATATACAAAAATATAAATCCGGCCCAATAAAAATAGGTAAGTGGGGTTCGAATCTGTTCAAAGTCAGTCTTCCAGTAGAGTTATATGTACTTATCCGATGCGCATAATTTTCGAATTAGAACACATACCCAATACACCTAAACAGAACCAGCTTTGCTTTCATAAGCTGGCGTTCAAATTTCTAAATTCTGGACAAAAAGCATATGGCTCCAGAAAGAAAAACCTTAGCTAAGATCCGTGTCAAGAAAGTCTCTCAATACACTACACTCTATAACAAGATACACAGAGTTGGCAAAGCTTTACTTGACATACTTACATTTACATGGCAGGATATGGGGAGGATCAGGCAGCCTGCAAAATTCGAAATCTATGCACCAGTCTCTTCGTGTCATGATCCTCCTCTTCTACTCATCAAGCCCATAGTCCTCCCCAAAGTACTTGTCAACTAGCTCATTAGCCATGTTTCTGAGGTTTTCATTTTCATGAAATTGAAATCTTTCCATGGCCTCAATTCCGTCCTCTCTCTCAACAAGCTTAGGGCCCTCACCCTTTGGCATCCCCCTCAAGACCTGGGATTAAACCAAATTCATTGCTCATATCATAAATCATGCGGGAACCAAGCGTCGTGCTCTATCGATGCGACAAAGAAAAAGAGGGTTTAATAATACTCGGAAATTACCATTTCTAACCATACTAGGAAAAATAAGAAACAAGTATTCTGACAAACATATTGGGGAATTACAATCTTGTCAGATGTGACATGAAGGGGATTTTGGGATGTCTAAATAATCAGACGGGCACAATCAAGGAATTTTTTTTATTTTTTTTTAAATACTACCATTTAAAAACTTCTTTAAAATATATTTACAGCTTTCAAAATTAATAAAATATTAAAATATTACAAATCCCTCTAAGTTAGCGTCCATGGTGTATTAAAGCCAACTAGCCGCATGAAACTCACTCCTAAGAGAGCAACTCATTGGCCATTTTAGCAGCACAAAACTCCCTACTGGGGGGTAGGGAGTTTCATGCAGTTAAAATGGTCGCCCTTGCACATCAAGGATGCTGACTGGGAGAGATCAAACCACTTTTGTAAACAGTTTCAAACCTGTTAAATAGGTTTTAAAATTGTAGTATTTGAAAAAAAAAAAAAAAAGAAGAGAAGGAAGAAACAAGAAATGGAAGCGCCATTGCTAATTGATATGGTCTATGAACCGAAGGTTAAAGGATGATTTGCTTACCAGCTCTATGAACTGGAGTCCCAATCTTGCTGCCTCAATATCAGCAGACCTGACTAAATCTATAAACCCTGGAAGACATCCTCCGCCAACAAGGGAGACCAAGTGCTCCAGGATCAAGTTTGGCCTCCCAGAACCTTCAGATGGAGCAACACAGAGGTTGCCCAGAACGTATGCTATTTCCTTTTTTATGTCAAATGGTGCTGTTGAAAGTAAGCGTAACAAAATTGGAATCGCTTCACTTGAATAAATCAAATGCTTGTGTTCAAGAGAACCGGCTGCGATGTTAGATAGCACCCAAGCCGCTTCCTACACAAATGACAAAGCTCCCATTAAGAATGTTAGATCAATGTAATATCACCAAACAATAAGTTCTGGCAATAGTACCTTTTTCAAGACCCGATGCTCACTTTTCAAACAATTAATTAGGCCGGCTATGAGATTATCTGAAACATTATATAATGTTAGCTTTTAATATAGCAGAAACAGACGAATCTGAACTTTCTCCTCCCACTAGAGAAAAGGTGACAGACTAGCCTGTGATTCCATGTCCCGCAGCAAGGACAGCATTGATTGTGTGAGCGTCACCAGCCACAAGATTACCTAGACTTCGCAGTACCTAGAGCAAAACAAAAGATTCAGCCAACAAGCATTTCAAGAAGAATTCACAAAACAATTTTAGTTTCATTTATCATTTGATGCATACACAAATTCACATACATGTCAGGCAACCACTATATAACATTACTAACTTCAAAACTGATTCATTGTCTGATCATATCCTCAAAATGCATTCTGAGGAATGCTTCAACCATACAAACTCTTCTAAACTGCTCCTCTATCTACTACACGAAACCCATGATTAGCACAATTATCTGCTAGATGTTCAATATGATGATCATTCCTATAAAAATATAGGTGGCAGTGTGATGTTAACAGTAGCAATATTGCATCCATGATCCATCATAACAGAGTGGCCATTATCAAGGTTATAATAAGTAACATATTCATCAGTAATGGTGGATGTTGCCTTTATGAGCAGCTACTATTGCAACTTTTACCATGTGATAACTTAATCTAGTAAAAAAAACCAATAGATACATAGTTGTTAAAGTTACTTAAAAGTGCATTAACTAACCTAAAGTTGAAGATCAAATTTTGATTTCACACTACCATTTTGGATGGCAAGAAACTGAAATATAAGGACATTAGGAAAATATTTCAGAAGTGATAAAAGGAATATAAAAATACATAAAAACATTTATGTCCAGACTAATTTACTTCTTTTTGATCCCTCAGGAGAGACTATGCTTCTTGCCTAAGGTCTTCTTCACTTAGTTAATTCAGAAAATCTATTTAAACCGGTTGTTTTCACTTTAACTTAAAACATTAAGCTGATCTGCATAATAGAGACAAGAACAGATGGTGGACGAAAGGAAAATATGTTAACTGCCACCAGTAGTAGCCCCTTTGTAGTTCATGATACTAATGACCTTGACATGAAATTTATCACTTACCTGGAAAAAAAAAAAAAGACATGAAATTCATCTCAACAAAATCTCAGAGAAAAGTTTTAAATAAAATGTAGAATGGCATACCAGACTCAACAAAAAGGGATTTTAAAAATATTAAAAAAAAAGGGGCAATTTTCACAATCTGATTTCCATGTGCTATCAAATGCTTAGTAGTTGCAGATTTTCACAATATTAATTGCACTACTCACTAAAGAAGCCACAAAAAGGCCAGTTAGTCATTTATTCAGCATGTTACCGGAATGAGCAATTGCAAACTATTTGATGTTGCGAGTCTTTCCACTAGTAATCCAAGTAGATCGCTCTTCACGAACATGCTGGTAGCAACATTTGAGAGGGCTGATAGATAAACAACCACCCATGCTATTTCTGTTGCCAGCTCCTCATCACTGGTTTTAGCCATAATTGATTACAGTAAAAAAGAAAAAGAAATAAATGTGAAAATTTAAAATATGAAAAGAAATACATAGGGGGTTTAATTCAGCATACATGAAACAAGGAAAGCAAACAAGAACCGTTGCACAGTTGAACTGTAATGAGCTTTACATGGTAAATTGACAACAAGGTTATAGGGGCTTGAAATCATTTGATTCCTTGTTTTTCAGGTAATTAAATTACTTTGGTTACATATCCTGATCAATGTTGTGCAAACTAGTGCTTGAAATAGCCATTCTATTGCCAGCATTTAGCAAGATATCTCTCTGCCTCAGGTAATTAATTAAAGATTAACCAAAGCAATAATAAATGTTGAGTGCTCTCTCTCCATAAACTACCAATAAAGTTTGGGAAGAATTCAGCAGGAAAAGGGAGAAACCAAATGCAACTTATAAATGCAGCCAGCCAGAGGCAGACAACCAGCCTCCGACTATCTATTTTGTATTTTTTTTTTTCAGTGCTTTTATTTCTCTGCTTCGTGCAGCTTTCTGTGCAATGCATATTTTTGTGTTGTTTCTTTGTTAGTTCTGTGCAGATACCACTTCTGCATAGCTTTCAATTTCAGAAGTTTGATTTTTCTTTTCCCCTTCCAATTCTTTGTTATTTTTTTGTTTTCTGTAATTCAAAAAATTTATTTTTTTAAGATTTGTATATTCTTCAACATGTTAATTTTCTATTATGAATTAAAAAACTGAAAGACCCTAGGCCTGTTCGCCGGGCCCAACACAGCCTCTCTGACACCTTTACCCTAGTCTGTCCTCATTGAGCAACTTTCAGGTTGTTCAAAGCAGCACAGGCCGTTTGACACCTCTACCTAGCTTGTCTTCATTGAGTAATTTTCACACCATTAGAAGCTAGGTTGCATGGAAACGGATACAATATGGAATAGAAACAGGAAAACAGCATTTTCCAAAAAAGTAGGAAACGAAAACACAGGAGAAACAAGTAAATAAAAAAAAAATATAGGGGGACTTTTTGTAAGTATAATTTTTAACCTAGAAAATTATAAAAAATAGTTATTCAATTCTAAAAATAAACATAAATTCCATAATGCATTCAAACAAATTCTGAAAAAAATTAAAAAAAAAAATAGTTAGAGACGAAAAGAGTTTCGTCTATAACTTGGTTAGAGATGGAACTTTCCAATATTTCTGTCTCTAACCTCTTTGTGAATGGAAACACATTTCCAATATTTTTCTAATATTACAAAATGGCACTGAAACATTTGACTTTTTTTGGTGTTTTGTTTCGAAAACGTTTCAGAAACGTTAAAATGGTGCCCCCGAGACGTTTTTGTGCATCATAGATTAGAAGTATTGTCCAATCAAGTTCCAAAATGCAGTCCAGAATCTTTTCATAGCTCTAATATAATATGCCTACTGTGCTTGACAGTAAATGATTCAGTGTAATGAAACATCATCGACCACTTACCCTTTTCTCAAGTGCCGAATAATTGCATCAAGTATCCCATCAAATTTTGTAAGTTCTGTTGCAGCTGTTGGATCAGGTCCCTAAATCCAAATGCATTGATGTTATATTGAAATTGAAATTTATAAAAAATAATCTAGGGAATGAAAGGAACTGCACAAACAAATCCATGAGATCAATATATACTGAGAGTTAAAGCACATATATATTGGTTAAGGCCAAAGCCAGTAAACCTACAATTAAAGATATGAAGTTATCTAAGATTGTTACTCCATGTTAGGAGAGACAGGTTTTTTGATGAAGAAACTCTGTTAGCAGCATTTTGTTGCATAGGGCAAGCTGGTGAAGACAACTTAAAGACAAAGAACTTATCAAGTAAAAGTTTGTGCAGAAAGTTTTCTGATGCCACAACCAGCACAACTAGTGTTCCTACATAACTTTTGCAAGTTATCAAGGTAAAGTCATGAAGGTATCTCCCACCCCTCAACATAACCCATTTCACAAGTTTTAGTTACAGTAAGGCCATATTCTTAATAAAAGATACCACCTGCAGCCTAAGAAATAGGACAGCACCTCTTCCCATAATGACCTCAATATATTACACAAGCGACCATGTAACATTTTATACGTAATCACTTCTTCCTCTATTTGGTAACCATATAATGACATCAAATTTAAATCATTGCGTCAGCATGGATTCTATGCCTCACATGTTCTATTTTGTACCAATTCCAACATTGGCTAGAATTTAATTACAGCCCACACTCTCCTCCACATCAACTTTATATCCATAACTTCCAAAGAAGATGAAATCTCCTTCATAAAGTTAGAAAGGAAGTCAAAATCTCCTCCAATTTAGTGATCAACCCTCTCATGATGTAAATTAATTTAGTTTTTCTACTTGATGTTTTCTATATATAAGAGCTTAAACTTCCTTCTTCCATTTATGGTTAGCAATGAACCAACCCAATCAGGCTGAGTTACAACTTCAAGGCAACTGTTACAAGTCACAACCCAATCATTTCTGCTGGGTGTGGGATTGGCTAAACAAAAATATCAATGTTTTGAAAATCAGAGTGAGTTAACCAGCCACTGGTCATGGCCCAGTCTAAGTGGCCAGGAAGAAAGAAAAGCATATTCAACCAGGTTATCATTTTCTTTTTTTGGTTGCAATTGTTTATTTTTTTATTTAAGTTCCAATTATTTCTTATATTTTGAAACATGGTTAGACCATCGTTTAACCAAATGGTTAGAAAACCAGACCGAGATATCAAATTGGAAAGAGGAGAAGCTCAAGGGTCAACAGTAGGATTGAGGTTAAAAAGGGTGCATTTTTATCAAATAAATAAATATATCATAACTAAAATTATGATATAAAATAAAAAATCATCACAGAATACTTAATAAATTTAAAAATGTATTAACATTGTCTTACAATTGTTAAAAGTTAATACAACAATATTAGTGTAAATTTATTATGAAAATAAAATAAAATTCAAGATCAAATATTTCAATTACAAATCAAAAATTACAAAAAAGAAAACTATACATGCATTAATAAAATGATAGATGGTATCCAAATAGTCGATATCAACTCCTTCCAAATATCTCAAATTATTATTATATTTTCTAACATCTTAAATGAAATAGAAAAGCAACAAAATAAAATAAAACACCCAGACAGTTCAACGGTCAATGGCTGGTTCTTTATTCAACCAGAGTTTTGCTGCCAACCAGACCAGTTGTTGACTGGTTCTTGGTTTTTCTGGTGGGATCGGACAGTCCAGTCCAGTCCAGTTCTCAAAAGAATGGGTTTTAACTGTTGTCCTTTGACCATTTCCCATCCCAGGTCAATATCTCAATCCAAATTCCAATTTTCAGAACACTCAAGAATACAAAACCTCACCAAAGCTTTCTAAAGAGAAAATTGTGGTTTATGTTTGGTTGAATCATCAGTAACAGAAGTCTGATGGTTCTGCATACAGACAAACAACACTACTCGAATCACCCCGTAGAATTATAACCGGAACTCTCCAACTAACTGAAAAAGGAAAGTGAATGCATATCAGTTTATGTACATTGTCAGCATTAGGCCACCAGAGACTCAGATCTATATCTTTGTGATCTAGAACTAGAAGGGGGGAGCTAAGAATCATGTTATTAATATTCAAGTAGGCACCAAAAGATGACCTGAAGTGTAATATCATTTTCCATCAGTGCATTCTAGTTCAATTGAAGGATGCAACCATGCACAGAAGCAGTACGGCCCATTTTTTGGTGGACAGCAAAAAGATATGGAACCAGGACATAAAGATTCAAGAATAAGAAAATCTAAATCAATAGGGGCAGATAGTATAATAGGATGGAGCACAGGAACATGTAAAACGGCCTTAATATGAGAGACAAATAGATAGAACCTGTTCAGTTACTCAATCTGTATATTTGGAAAAGTACACAACCTCTACTGCAGCAAGATTAAACTACATATGCTGTCGAAAATTTGATTTTGACTAGAAAAATGTGCAAACTAACAATAAAACTAAAATGCAAAATTATAAAGAAAGGAGATTTGAATATAGAAAATAGAGCCGGAATGAAGTGAGGTATGCCAAAGCAAATCTCCTTAAGACAGATTTTGCCTCCCGCAATGGTGCTAATAGAATCAATGGACGTTGTCTCCCAAGATACAACACTTATTCCAAGAATTAGTACAACACAATATTAACATTACATTGTCAGGCAAACCAAAAATTGACCGTGCTCTTCTTCGCTAGAGAAAAGAAATAAGTGCAAAGTGCACCCTAAAGCAGCCAATGCGACCTTTGCAACATGCGTGCGTGGACTGGGGTGGTGCGAGCTCCTTGAGCCTAGCCAAAGGCTAGACTAGAGTGCACCATAAGGAGAGTTGTACAAGATTACTTCACACTGTCAAGTGCAATGGCTTATAAACAAGTCTACCAACTTGTTTTCATTCCATGTGGGATTCTTTTCCCACACTAAAGGACACTTTATACAACAATAAGGCTTTTCCTATATTTGGGCCTTTTTAACACGCCTAGTCTTGGAGACTTTTCCAATTCACACATCTAAGATCCATTCATCTATTACTGTTCCAACATTAATTTTGGCCAATAAATTAACATCATTAATTCATTGACCCATTAATTCCAACAACATATTTATCAGATATTTGAAAAAAGGATAAATAATGTCCTTTTCCAAATAAAACTAGTAGCATCAGGAAGGAAACACATTATGTTCTCTTCCATATAACACAAGTGGAATTCTTAATTTGTAACATAGACTTTAGAAACAAGACAAGCTCATTTCAGCTTTGTCCAGTGTCAAAATCAGTCTCATAGAAAGGACTTCTAGGTTTCAAGTATAAACTAAACTCTTTCTCAAGAACAGGCAAGTAGAGCAGAAAGGTTGGTTGACAGGCAGCCTACATGGAAGAATAAAACCACAGAAAAAGTCAAAAAGTAAATAAATCCATTAAATGTGAAGCTAACAAGTAATAAAGCAAAAGTTACAGATTACAAAAAAATAAATAATATTCAGGACCTATATTTGATGAAGGATTGAAACCTTAATTAAATTTGAAAGTGCCCATGCAGCCGTTCTCACGGTTGAACCCTTGTTTGGAAGCATCATTCTTGCAAGAGGTTGTAAGGCTCCTTGTGATAGGAGAATTTTTCTCAGCTCTTCTCCTTCACCAGCAACATTTCCCACTGCCCATGCACATTGCTCGGCAACAGGCAAGGAGCTCTTTTCTACACAATAATTATCAGTTATAATTAGAGTAGCAAGTGGAAAATTATCCTGAACAGATACTAGTAGATACTTATTGCAGTGTTCTCTAAATTAAGGAATAGTCAAGTCTAATCAAATAACAAACAAAATGACGTTCATGTTTATAACAACAACAATCATTTGCCTTAACCCCACTACATAAAGTTGGTTACTTGAATTTTAGCTCTCCAATCATCTCTATCCATATCCATATCATCTGTAAGACCATTTTATCCTATGTCTAGTTTTCCCCATCAAGTTTCTTTGGCCTTCTCCTAACCAACTTGTGAAGATGACAAGGGAAGAGACAGCAGAAAAGGCCAGAAGGGGTAGCATATGGCGTCAACCAAAAAATAGGCAGTCGAAGAGATCAAGTGAGGAGTATGAGAAGAAAAAGTGAGGTCAAAATGCCTTCAAATCTCTTCTTCCGTCTCCCTCTATCTTCTGATTAAAAAAGGGAAAAAAGAAAAAGAAATGAACAAGCATTTCACTCTTTCCTGTCCTCCTCTTTTCCACTCCTGTTACAAAATAGAGCTTACAATTTCACTTCATTCAAGGAAAAGAAATACCAATTTATCTGTTTCAGGCACCTAATCCTAGCACATTCTAAAGATAATGCATTCTGGCTCATCTTATGTTAACTGAAATCAAACCATGCATGTATCAGGGCCAAATCTGTTTTCTGCCAACCCCACTATTCCAAAAAATCAGCAGTTTATTGACCAAACAAGTTAAATTAGCTATGTAAGTAATGGGCCTTTTATTATCATAGCAACTCCATTAGTATCACTCTTAGAGCTGGAATAACTTTCCAGTAATAATTTATAAAAACAAGAAAGATATAAGAAACAATGAAATATATATATATATACATATAACAGAAATAAATCATATTTTGGTCCTTCCATTGTGAAGGTAAATGCAAAATCTATCACCAACCTCCGAGATGAGCAATGAGCAGTGGTAAAGCAGGCAACAAAGCTTTAGTCTCTTCAGGCCTTCCTGCTGCTATGTTCGTAAGACACCAAGCTGCTTCAAGTAACTGCCAGAACAAGAAACCCATGAGAAAGAGAGAGAGGAAGCAGACCATCTTTCCAGTTATGAGGGGGAAAAAATAGTAAGAAGCTGGTGATGCTGATAGGCTTCAATTTATCATAAGGTGTATGGCAAACTTGCACCTCTTAAGGATGCTAGCCAAACCATAATTTAAGAACTGGCATAATGTGGCTACTCATATTTTCCAGGGAGTTAAGAGTTTTTAATGTTCTCTTCGTACATATGTCAATATACCAGGATGTGTCTTCTAAATTCTTCTTGATGCCGTAAAGTAATCAGACAAAAGATAGAATCACCAATGTAAATTGTAAGGTCCTATTGACATTAAAAGTAAACAAATAAATGTAATAGGACATTAAAAGTAAACAAATAAATGTAATCAAAACTTTTCTGCACATAAACACAGATAAATCAAATAAGTTCTATATGGTGCTACTGATGTGCTTGCATATCCTAGATGCTTGCAAACCCCCACGAATTATAAACTTAAGACTCATTTTCAGGCTTTTAAGTTGATTCTGAGGTGCTCCAAGGTTACACTCTTTTTGCCAAATTTTAATATCATGGAGAATTTGGATTCCTTTGTTTCTGTGATGGACTGCAATTTCCTTTTCCCTCATATGTCATATGTCCTTCAGTTCCGCCCCTTTTGCTACTGTTCATATAGATAACTTTAACTATAAAAAATGTAAGAAATTAAGAAAAGCAAAAGAAAATTTTCTGGGACAAAACCATAAAGCATCATACGAGGATTGAAATTAAGGGCAACTGGTGGGGCATGAGCATATTATTACCAACGTTTCTAGTCTCCTTATTGGCATTGCAATTGTCTCAGGTAAAACACTAGTACTTTTTTGAAGGCATGTTCATAACAGGGCGAAAAAACCTCAAATACAAATGCAGGAACTATAACAATTATTAGACCTGTTCATCTGGTGAACCAAATGAAAGACACTGCACAAGGACAGGTAGAGCACCAGCTTTTAGGGCAGATTCAACAGGAGGGAATTCAGATTTTGACAATAAACGCCTTAATTCTCGAAGAGCGGCTATCCTTTTCTGCATTGCTCCTTTTCCCCTAACAGCCACAAAATAATGTAAGACCATTGTTATGGAAAATTAGGAAAAAAAAATGGACAGGAACCAAAAATTCAAACATTGAGGTTCGAGGACTAAGTATGATAACCAAATTTTTGAACAAACTATTTTGTGGTTCATACTAAAGCAAGAGATGAATTATGAACTTGCAATAAAAAAGAAAAAAAAAAGAGCAATAAGAAATTCATTTATCACCTGAAGTGTATGAACCTAAAGACAAATAAAATTCATTGAAGAATTGCACCAAAGGGTCATATATGAAACAGGGTACAGAAAATAGAAAAAGGAGATTTTGAAGATATGAATAGAATGTTCTATACCTTCAAAGGCCTTACTATTACTCCCCTTCCCAATACTCCATATCACACAAAAAGGGACCACACACTAGCCTCTGCCTACACCCTGGACAATCTCCACTCTCAAGGGAAAATATCAAACACACTGGCCAACATCACCCGCTACACACTGAGGATAGAGAACAAGGAACTCCAGACTTCCTTAATAATGAACAACAAAGAAGAAAATAATTTATTGATTCATTGCATTCCTTACCCATTAAGCCCAATTACCAACTATATGTTGTTGAGAATCTCATTAAATTTTTAGTCATTAGGCAGACTCAGAAAGACTTTGGGAGAGACATTAAAGTTTGATATGAAGTGTATGGACTTCAATGAAGATATGACAAAAGACAGAAATACATGAAAGTCTAGAATTTATGTAGCCGACCCCACATAGTAGGATAAAGGCTGGATATGTTGTTATTATTATTGTAGAATAAAAATCAGTGAACAAGTCAAAAGGCCCCATGGGAGGAGCCCTCTCTCTCCCTGATCACATAAGGCCACAATGACTGAGTAAATGAAAAAGGGACCTTCAATTGACAGTCGGTGGATACACTTATCTTCCCCTCATCTAAATATATCAAAGTCATGCAACAAGTTCAAGAAAAGGCTATCTAGGATTTAATTTCAATGAATATTCTTTAACTATATGACACAAACAAACCCACCAAGAGGAACAATGAAGCAGTCCCTCACTTGCACCTCCTTGAAAAAAGATATTTAACCCAGCTGTCCAGCTCAAAATCTTGCCCGACAACCATTGCCCTAAAAATAGATAAAGCCATAAAAACAATTTCCCAATCCTGCATGGTATCTCTCTATATCATTAACACTAATTGCAAGGGTATTATACATGAGATTGAAGAAAGTCACCGGCTTAGCCTTTTATCAGTCATGTAATGCCTTTGCGGAAGGTACACATATTCTTGATATGCCATTGGCTAAACAAAGTAGATTTAAACTCCAGTGTGCTTCCATAAAGTTATACATTTACATAAAATACGAAAAAATTAAAAAGCATTCTGCATGTTTAGAATATTCATTTCATTTGAATACTAAAATTCTTTTGCGGTTCTCAGAAAATCTCAAAGAAACTGTTTTCCTGGATTGCACATTGCAGTTTTGCTGATTGAGCTTCCAGCACCATATGCCAATCACAATTGCTTTTAATTCTAAAAGTAGAAAGTGGTAATTCTCAAAGCATGCAAGACTGAACAATACCCAAGCAAAGGAAATTACAAAACATATGCTTAATCACAGATCGCATAGATGCTAGAATTGAAGGGTCAACGTGGGAGAAGAACTTTTGCATATCCATGGTTACTGACTAGCTCATATGTGTTGAATTGTTAACCATCATTTGATTTAAAAGCTTAAACTAATAGATAGAGGGTAAACTTTATCTTTTATATTATTTTTATTATCAACTTGTCCCCTCACATGCAGCTAGGCTTCACTAGATAGCTGGTCGAAACATGTGCAACAATTTAAAAGATTAAGCTGTTAGATAGAGGATTAACTTTATCTTTATATTATCATTTTTACTGTCAACAAGATGAATGAGTTGACAATAAGATGTTTATGCTGGCAAAAAGGTTATAAAGAGCATCTGACCAAGATGACACATATATTTCCAAACATATTTATACCTTATTATCCTTTAAAATGAGTATATGCTCACTTACTGATACACGATGGCAAGTTTTAACTCTTCCACAGCTGAAGATGTCTGAGCATCCAGGACTGATTGCTCTTCATCAGTCATCATGTCTGTTTCCAGGGGAACAATATCATCACCGCTAACTCCAACTCTACACAGGCGCTTTGTTCGCACCAGTGCTTCCCTTCTTTCTTTTCCCACCATGACTGCTTGTTGCCGCCTTCGATGTGCTGCAACATTCCCAACTGAAGGCAACATACAAAATTAGCATTTCAAATGCAAACTAAACAGCACAGGAGGGAGGAGGATGACAACCGTGGGTGAATTGTCTTTAGAAGGAAGATCATACATTTATTATGGCTATTGTCAAAATTGAAACAGATGCAAATATATAAATCTTCAACCAAGTTTAACCCACTGGAAAATGTCAAAAAGGGGTTAAGGAATAAATCGGAAATCCTGCACTCCCGTCACATCAGACCCCAGACTAGTTGAAAATAAACACTCAAACACGCATGCTGTAACTATCTTTAGTTTTGATGAGTCCTAGTTTCCCAAGGAAACAAGACAATTAGTTTCCTTGGGAACTGTCAAATAGCTAACATTTCAACCCAAACTGCGCGACCTGTTACCAAGCTTCAATTCTCAGCCCTACATAAGCATCAGTCAAAACCTGCAGCTCGTTTTCAACTGAAAACTAAGAACGACACCCAAAATACACAATCGTCAGAACAAGCACGAAAATCCTATTGCTGCTTTTGAGCTATGACTTTCCAAGCCAAAAACGAAAACCATAAGGGAAAATGAACTTGATCACGCGTCTCAACGAATACCCAAGCTGAAAAAAAAAAAAGGACAAAAATCTAATGATGTCCTCCTCATTTCCTATCCCAACTCAAGCGTTAGAAACTCTCATTTCAATTCCTTTATTTTTCTTTTACTATTCTTCTTCTTTCGTATACCTATGTATACACGTGTATATGCATGTATAGATAGAATATATAGATACGGATAAAACGAGAGAGAGAATAGAGAGAGAGAGAGAGAAGGAGTACCGGATGACTTGATAGGGTCTCGTCTGTGAGGACTCGCCCCTTCGTCCGCCATTACTGGCCAACGGCGGAAGCTGCAACTCACTCTCAGCTGATTGCAGCGAACAAAAATCAATAGATGCAGCGAGCCTTTGCAGGAGAATGGAAGAACTGAAACTGAGAACGAACTCTTCTTCAGGTGAGAGAGCGAAATCAAATGAAATCGAACCGAATCGAGAATCGATCTCTCGCGCGCGCTCAAACATCTATAAAGCGTACTGTCTGAGTCCGAGTGTTGGGGCCGATTCGTTCATTTACCTAGCTCACCCAGCCCTGTTTGGTCGCTCCCAGTTCCGTATTCTATCCGCGTATTAGGTTTTCCTGGTGTTAATTATGTTTGGATCAAATTGCGAAATAATTTATTATTTCAACCCTAAATTCTAAATCCTATATCTGAAAATACTGAACTAAATGTTTTTAAAATGTTTCTTATGTTAAAACACTAATAAATATTTAAAAAATATTTTTGAGTTATTTTTATAATTTTAAAAATATTTTAATTTTATTTTATAATATTAAAAATATTAAAAAAGTGTTACTATTCTATGTTCATATTAAATATGAAAGTAATTTCATATCTGTTTACATTATAGACAGAAGTAATTTTATTTATATTTGTTTAAATGAATAAAAGAATTTTTGTTTTTATTTAATTAAATAATTATTTTTAATAAATTTTATATTAAAATTATATTTACCAAATACCCTTATATTTTATTTATTTATGCATTTTTCTGTATTTCTATTTTTTACTTTTTTGAAAAATATTATTTTTCATTTTCATTTCGTTGTATCTGTTTCAATTTTCTTTTATATGCAACTTAATTCTAAATCATTATTGTTGATTATTTACATAATTTAGTTTTTTATTAATTATTGTATAATATGTGTATTTTACTTTTAGGTTTATAATCCCTGTGTCACTATGATTGGCCCAATAAATGTTAAATATTAATTATCAAATGTTAAAATTTACTAATTCAATTGAGTTTGGTCCCATTTTTTTATTTCAAAACATAATGTGTTTATCATTAACTTGTAAATATTTAAAAATTAAAAGTATAATATAACAAATACATTTTATCTAAAAATAATACTCATTTATAACATTATCCATAATTTAGAATTATTTTTTGAAAGTTTACATAATTATTCTATTTTGAAAGGCATATGTTTGCTATAAATGATGTTAATTGAATTTTAGTTAAACTAAATTTATCATTGTTAAAGGATAAGTTCCAAATAGATAGAATCATTAGTTATCACTTAATTCACCCCTCTTCCGACATACATTGAAGGTTAATCACAACACAAGAAGTTTTTAATTTTAATTAATTAATTAGTTATTTATTACTAATTCATAATATTAATTACTAATGTATAAGAAATGCCGAATAAAGGTTAATTGGGCTTTTGACAAATTTTCAAAAAACAATTAACATATTTTATATAAAATATAGGGTAAATTATATGAAACTCCCCTGCACTTAGGGTTATGTGTAACTTACTCCTCTGTATTTTCAATTGTATCAAAAAATCTCCCTGCACTTTTAAAATGTTGCAATCAGCCATAATTTGTTATTTTTTTACATAATTTTATACAATAATCTACATATAAAATACATAATTCTACATATATAATTTCAATATATCAAAAAAATATAAAATTTTGCATTAATCAACCAATAAATTGCATAAAATTATGTAAAAAATAACAAATTATAGCTGATTGCAACATTTTGAAAGTGCAGGGGGATTTTTTGATACAATCAAAAGCACAGGGGGTAAGTTACACATGACCCTAAGTGCAGGGGGTTTCATATAATTTACCCTAAAATATATTTAATAATAATTGAATCATTTTAATGTGTTTATAGTATGAATAAACACATTAAAATGTAAAATATAAAATTCACTTAATTATGATATAAACTAAACACAAAAGGTAAAATATAACTATGATTTATAGTCTTTTTGCATCTACAAAGATGAAATAAGAGCACCAACCAAGTTGTACAATTCATTTGAGTGCTAGAGAGATTATTGAATGCCTTATTTTTTTTCACAACTTTTAGAGCAATAAATACATATAGATGGGTGGTTGAGGTCTTAAATACCATCTCCTAATAAAGACTTATTAGTTGGAGGTTGAATTTTAGTAAAATGCTATTGAATTCGAACAATCTTTTAGAATATTGTTTTATGAGATATGGATATTTTGTCTTGTTTTCTTTTTAGATTTGTGGGATCATAAAATAACATAAAAATGTAATAAATAACAATTGACCAATGTGTCATATTTAATGATTAACATTAATTAAATAAGAATTGTAGTCGAGGAGCCTCTTTAACATCACAGATAAATATTAGCAAGAGAATAGAAATATAAATTTGCACCTTTAATTGATTGGGTATGTGATACATAGTGTTTATAAAGGTTAACGAATGAGTATAAAAATAGAAAAACGTTAATTTTGAAGATTTAAGCATTATCTATTAGCTAAAAAAATATAAAATACAAGAGATTTATTTATTTAGACCTTTTTTTGTATTTTCATTTCTTATTTTTTTTGACAAATATTGTTTTGTCGTTTTCGTTCGCAACGTAGACAAAAATTACTAAACATATAAATATTTTTAAAAAATTTAAAAATTCCACTGCCACTTAGTTATTGTAGAATCAAATATAAAAAATAAAAGAGATTTAAACATTATTTAATTTATTTAGCTGTTCCAGCTGTCAACCTCTACTTAAGCGAGAGGCTAATAATTTCGAGATTTTACAAAATAAAGGCGCATAAAAAGCATGCCGCATGCGTCACGGAATGCAATCCAACGTGGCAGCCATTAAGAGAGACCTTCGCTCTACCGTCCGATCAAAGTAGAATCCAACGGATCGTAAAAAAACCCTAGTTATGGCCCCAGGGCTAGGGCTCCGAAGCACTACTTAAGCGACCGAAGAGCATGTATTTTGCGCCTCTCTGCTTGAATATAGCTTCGTCCGCCGTTTCATCTGGAAGGAAGCTTCAAGCGCATCGATCTCAAAGTCTATCCACCACTCTGCTGCTTAAAGGTTTGCTCTTGGCTTGAACTCTTCGAATTCCTGAAATTACACAGCTGTTTATGCTTGTATATTCATATGCTTTCGAGAAACGCATCTGATTTGTGATGTGAAGTTTGTGAATTTGTTTTTTCTCTCAGAATAAAGTCGAAAACGATATGTATTTGAATCTGCTTTTGATTTTTTTTTTCTGTTTATTCGATTTCTTACTCGCGGTACTCATGGATCTTGTTTTTGTTTATGTTATTTGATTTTTCTGACTAAAAGGGATGAGTGGGGATCGACTATGATTTATTTTGAGTTTCTGCGTATACACGAAACGAGTATCTGCATTGGATTTGCTTCTGTTTATTCGAGTTAAAATTTATTGTACGCGTAGATCGTCCTCGCGTTACAGATACCATGTGTGGCTCGTTGGGTTTATTTAGTTGTTTGGTCTGGCGTGGTACTGCATCTCACATGGCTTTGTATGTGTTTACGAATTTAGTTTTAACGGCTTCTGCACAGTTACTTGCATGTTTAGTTGAATATGGCGTTTGAGCCATGTGTTCTTTTCAGTTGTATGCGATGTGATTGGTGTTGTACTTGTTTCTTGTGTACAAGAAATCTAGTCAGTGGTTTCTACTTATATAGAGAAGGTTGGTTGTTTTTTTCTAATGAATGCTTGTTTGTGTATTATCATCAGCTCTAACATCTCTTCTGGGTTACAAGAAGATGATGCAGGATGTACCCTAGAAGGAAGATGATGCCGGTGCTGTCTTTTTGGTTTTAATTATTTAGAAACACGTTCTTAGATATATATAAAAATGTTTTGTTTTTGTGACCTTGGTTCCTCCTTGTTGAATGATATTTTAACCTTACAAAATTATGGATTTTTGTAGTTACACGTTCTCATCACATAGCAGATTCATTTTTCAGTGGTCTATACTTTATTTTTCAAGGAATATGATGGAGCTTTCGTTTATGAAGACTGTTTACTGTATTTTTAGACACTGCCAAAGTTGTACTCTATTGTGCAAAGATGAAGGTGTATTGATGGATTTCATAACATCGTATTTGTGTTTTTAATGCCTTGCCCCTTTTGGGGGGACAATAGCCATTTGTCAAACATTAATACCAAGTCTATGGCCTGTAAACTCATTCTTAATGCCTTCTTCATGGTGAAAATTTAATGTATTTTATTTGATGGATTTCAGCTGTTCCATAATGGGTAAAGAGAAGGTTCACATTAACATCGTGGTCATTGGCCATGTCGACTCTGGGAAGTCAACTACCACCGGTCATTTAATCTATAAGCTTGGAGGTATTGACAAGCGTGTAATTGAGAGGTTTGAGAAGGAGGCTGCTGAGATGAACAAGCGTTCATTCAAGTATGCCTGGGTGTTGGACAAGCTCAAGGCTGAACGGGAGCGTGGTATTACCATTGATATTGCCCTCTGGAAGTTTGAGACTACCAAATACTACTGCACTGTTATTGATGCACCTGGACATCGTGACTTTATCAAGAATATGATCACTGGTACCTCGCAGGCTGATTGTGCTGTCCTTATCATTGACTCAACCACTGGTGGTTTTGAAGCTGGTATTTCCAAGGATGGTCAGACACGTGAGCATGCATTGCTTGCCTTCACCCTTGGCGTCAAGCAAATGATCTGCTGCTGCAACAAGGTAATTGGTGAATATTCACCGTGGTCCTCTATTGTTATTGATATGGCCAATAGTTTTTATATGGCAAAAAATATCACCTGTTTGTGTTTGTGGAATTTTCACGTGTTAATGATGTTTTCATCATTGGGAAACAGTTATATGTTCAGTTATTTTAGTAGAAATAGACACTGGGTCTGGGAGGGAGTGGAGTTCTACTTTGGGCACTATAATGTTGATCACGTGGTTATGTAATGACTGTTTACTGATTTTCTGTTTTTATTTTGCTTGTAGATGGATGCAACAACCCCAAAGTATTCCAAAGCAAGGTATGATGAAATTGTCAAGGAAGTATCGTCCTATCTCAAGAAGGTGGGTTATAACCCTGACAAGATCCCATTTGTCCCGATCTCTGGGTTCGAGGGTGACAACATGATCGAAAGGTCAACCAACCTTGACTGGTACAAGGGTCCAACGCTGCTTGATGCCCTTGACATGATTCTGGAACCCAAGAGGCCTTCAGACAAGCCTCTTCGTCTCCCACTTCAGGACGTCTACAAGATTGGTGGAATTGGTACTGTCCCGGTGGGTCGTGTTGAGACTGGTGTTCTCAAACCTGGCATGGTCGTCACCTTTGGCCCAACTGGTCTGACCACTGAAGTAAAGTCTGTTGAAATGCACCATGAGGCTCTGCAGGAGGCCCTGCCCGGAGACAATGTTGGATTCAATGTGAAAAATGTTGCCGTCAAGGATCTCAAGCGAGGGTTTGTTGCCTCAAACTCAAAGGATGACCCTGCAAAGGAAGCTGCCAACTTCACTTCCCAGGTCATTATCATGAACCACCCTGGTCAAATTGGAAATGGTTATGCCCCAGTTCTCGACTGCCACACCTCCCACATTGCAGTCAAGTTTGCTGAGATCTTGACCAAGATTGACAGGAGGTCTGGCAAGGAGCTTGAGAAGGAGCCCAAGTTCTTGAAGAATGGAGATGCTGGGCTTGTGAAGATGATTCCTACCAAGCCCATGGTGGTGGAGACTTTCTCTGAATACCCGCCACTGGGTAGATTTGCTGTTCGGGACATGAGGCAGACTGTGGCTGTTGGTGTCATCAAGAGCGTGGAGAAGAAGGACCCAACTGGTGCCAAGGTCACCAAGGCTGCTCAGAAGAAGAAATGAAAGGGTCATATTGGTATTTTGGTACTCAGAGATCTTGAAGTTTATTTTACGTCTCAGGTCTGGTTAAGTTTTGTCCGGTCGGTCTGTCGGGCCCTGTTACTGTTCACTAGCCCCTGTTGTGGGGGTGGTGGTTGGCGGCGGCAAGCATTCAGGTTCTAGAACTGGGTGCTTGACGGTCAAGCAACAAAAGGCCTTTTTTTTCCCCCTTTAATCCATGTTGTGCAAGTACTTCGTTTTTCCATTTTTAGTTTTGAGAGGAGGAATTGGATAGAAGGGGAACCTTATTTGATGAACTTGCGGTCTCTTTATCCCGTTTTCAAGTATTTGAGCTCTGTTTCATTTAGAAGGCTGTTGCGTTTTTGCTTCGACTAGTGGATGGGATGGATGGGAAATGGCGTCTTTATAGAACTTTGTTGGGTTATAAATGTTATGATGCGTATGCTTTACTTGCTAGTAAGGCATTATAGGCAAATTATATTAAACGTATGACATAAATACTGGTAGCATGCTTAGAGAAAAGAGTCTTTCTAGTTGCTAGGAACTCACTAGTGATGTTTATTATATTCATGTATGTGGTATAGCATCTGCATCATTCATTGTACTCCTCCCAACTATAAAAGAATTGAACTAAAACAGAGCTTTTAAGACTGAATAATGATTTAGCACGCCCAAATTCCCCATTTCAATGCATCAAGGCTAGCTAAAAATTATAAACTGTGGTTATTTAATAGTTAAAGATGTCACTAAATTCTTGATGTCAAAGTTAATCCAGCTCTCCTACTCTATTCGTAATGCGGTAATACTATTTTTATAAAAAAGTTAAAATTTGTAATACAAAGTAGGGAAACCCAGAATTCTTATAAAATAGTTACTAAGTTTTCTCGAGAAAAAGTAATAGAAAATCCCACTAGCCATAGTCCATAGGTGGCTGCAGTTATATATGTGAGGCGTATGCTTGATTGGTCATGCAACAAAAAATTATATATGTATTCTCTCCGCTGTAGGATTGTAGTTGATGAGTTTGCATCTCAACAACCATTTGGTGTGGTCAGCAGCTCAGCTCTCCTCATTCTCCTGTTTCTTTTTCACAATTGCCACATTTCTTTAGCTTCAAGTGATGACTTTCTGAAGCAACTCACCGTTTAATTAATCAAATTAAATGCCTCTAAACAGCAGAAACCAAAAGTAGCAAGGATTAAGCTCGCCGCCCGTAAGCTGAAAGCACATACAAGTTCCTTCTGCTCTGTGTTTCTGATTCCTTTCTGTCTGACTTGCTTCCATTCACCATTTCACCTTCAGCCACGGCAGCCGGAAAACCCGACTAAAAATTTAAATTCCGGAGGCCGTTCTAGTCGTATACCCAGATGGGTTCAGTGGAAAGATCGAAGAAGAAGGTCCATTTATATAAGAAGGTCTTCTTCCATTTCTTGTTATGCTTTGTTTTGGGATTCTTCACCGGCTTTGTTCCTAGTGCCAAGTCTTTGTTCTCTAGCCATGTTGTTGCTTCTGATCGATCAGCATTTTCGCCGCAATCCATGGAAGTTCTGGACCAAGATGGAACAGAGACTAGGAGTTCCAATAGGAGTTTGTTGGATGAACCTACCAGCGTCTCAGAGACTGCGAAAATGTTGGACGAAGAAGAGGAGTCAATTCCTAGAAGGCTTATAATTGTTATTACACCAACTAGCGCGAGGGAGAAGCTGAGATTGGTGAACTTGAGGCGGCTGGGGAACACATTAAGGCTGGTTCCTCCACCCTTGTTGTGGGTGGTGGTGGAGCAGCAGCAGCAGCACCACCATCACAATTCCTCACAAGTATCAGAAGCGCTTAGAAAAACCGGCATCATGTACAGGCATTTGGTTTTCAAGGAGAACTTCACCGATCCAGAAGCTGAAATGGATAATCAGAGGAACCTCGCGCTTAATCACATCGAACACCATAGGCTAAGCGGGATTGTTCATTTTGCTGGGCTCTCAAGTTACTACGACCTCAGCTTCTTCGATGAGATTAGAGCTGTCGAGTGCGTATTCTCTATCTTTTGTTATGATAATTCTTAGATGATTAACAAACCTTTGAACATTTCACCATGAGAAACAAAGATTAGTGCAGGCTGGTGGGTGGAATGGAAGTTTCAAAGCCCCACTCATGCTTGAGCCCCACAAGTCTACCAAACATGAACTTGCTACAGATTCCAAAGTTTTATAAGCTTTTCTGAGATGAAACGTTTGATTTCTAGCTTACCCACTTCTATTATTTAAGTGCTGAAAATGGGAATTGATTGAATGGTTTTGGTATTCAGTTATCTCTAGATCATGCCTATTTGACCAGGTCTCCTTTCTGTCTTTTGTGGACAAATAAAATCAACAACTTTGATCAATTAAAAATCTTCTCTCTTGCAAAATAAGTGCATCTTAAGACTTACAGGGCCAATTGACAGAAATGTTGCTTTGGAGTTGCAGGGTGTTTGGGGCATGGCCCATGGCTTTCCTATCGGTGAATAGGAAGAAGGTGAGAGTTGAAGGACCGGTATGCGATTCTGAAGAAGTTGTTGGATGGCATCTGAGGAAGATGGACGATCTAGTAGACACAAGTTCCTTTCTTCATATTTCAAGTTTTGCATTCAACAGTTCGATCCTTTGGGACCCTGAAAGATGGGGTCGATCATCTTCTGTTCAAGACACCTCACAGGTCTACCTCTACCTTCTAAGTTCAGTACAAACTCTTTTTGAGCTTGACTCAAAGAATTAAACGAATAAAAGTTGAGCATATATTGAAATTCCTTAAGCTTTGAGACTAAGTTTCCAACAATCTATGACTCAGTTTGACTTAATATCCTTAAATGGAAAGAAATGCTTTCAAATTCAATTACCATTTTCTTTATTGGAATACATCCTATGATCTTGATCTTTCAAGGCGAAGGATTCTTAAAATTTGGGTTGCTGACAAGTTTCTACCCAATATTTTCTATTTTCTATCTTCTGCTAAAATTTTCCAGTCAGAGAAATTTTTCTAGTGTTGCATATGAATTTTCTTCCTCTTATCTTATATCCTACAGAATACAATTAAATTCATCAAGAAAGAGGTTCTTGAAGAGGACAGCAAGCTGATAGGAATCCCTGCAGAGGGCTGCTCCAAAATCTTGCTGTGGAATGTCCATGTTCCAAAAACAACAGCAATATAATTTTGTATATTTTTCTTTAAATGGAGGTTAATTTTTTTTATCAGTCTCTTGTAATTTGATAATTTTGCATATTTTCAATTTTTTTTGAAATATTGATAATAGTTTTTATGATGCCTAGTCTAACACCTTTAAAAAATGGTAAGTTGGACCAATGAGAAGCGAAGCAACGGCTGAGATGGATAATGCTGAGATGGTTGATGAGTCAGATCTTCTTCTTCAGTTGTATAAGAGACTTTTTGATGAGTTGCGAAACAAGTGAAGAATTGTCTTGAGCATCTTTATGATGCGCTCTCCAATGCCAATGCTTAAGTTAGTAATTAGAGTGAATATTGATAGGATTGGAAAAGAAGAGATTGTGTATCATTAGCTAGTGGTGTTTAGGGTCTTGTGTTTGAAGGGTTATCATTCGAAAGGTCACACTTCTTTCCCCTATTTGGGGCGTGAGAATCTTGATTTCTGGATAAGGCTTTAATCATGGGGAGATATTTTCTCCCTCTTTGCAAATTAATGGGACTTATCCTCCTGCCTTGGCTTGTTTTCCTTTGAAATGTCTCCTAGTAATTTTGAATGAGGCCTTATGCATGTATGCATGAATAATGACATAGCTTCTGTTTGAAAAAACACTTAACAATGAGTTGTTATGCGATTATGGTTGATGAATAACCACATGAATTTTTATTCATTAGAAAACCTAAAAACTAATAGAACATAAAATGAATAAAGCCACCAAAATATAGAAGCTCATGCAATTGAATTCCACAGAAAGCTTGAGGTGTTAGTATACAAAAGGCACTAGAAACCCAAAAAAGAAAGCTAAAGAGGAAAGGAAAAGGGCCACAGAATCAAGATTGCTTGGTAAGGGCCTTGGAATAACTCAATTGTCTGATAAATTTATTCCAAAGACTGCTTTTCAGATTTTCTTTTAAGAAATTGTTTCCACGTGAATTAGCAGTTTTCTTGAAGAAGTTGCTATTTTCATTGTAGAAGGAAATGAAAATAGAAAATGAAAATATAGAAACAATCACTAGAACCCCTGAAACCTTTTTTTATATTTATATTTTTGTTTCTTTCCTTTTCTTTACACGAACAGCAAAAACATGATCAAACTTGGAAACAAAGAAAGTAGTTATTTGCTACAGTAAATTCACTTAATTGCCTTTCTTTCATAGAACAAAGTAGTCTCAACCAAACAGGGCCCCACTTGAGCCAAATTTTAATTCCTTCGGCATACACGTAGCCAGGGAGTACCAAATGTGGGCTCAATGGCAAGCCTGCTCCAATTATGGTTCCAGGAAGATGAATCAATGATTTTAATTAAGGCATCTTCCATCATAATTGTGCTCTTAAAAGTATTGCCTCCCTACCAACTGTAGTATACTGGTTTAAGGGTCTGATGAGTTTATAATTATATATGTTTACCCTTAAATTGCTGAAGCTTGTTATGTTTTTGGATGTGTTTGTGGTTATAAAATGGTTTAGAGTGAGCTCTGATCTTTAAAATGAGTCTGGCTAAAAGATAATCTCACTTTTTTTTGCAACATATTAGGCCACAAGTGGAGCATATATAGCTATCTCTTAGTAATATTTGCAAACTTTTAAGGAAAAGAAAATAATTTCTCAATCTTATAAAAAAAAGAGATAAAAGCTGCTCTTTTTTATTAAAATATCATAAATTAGAGTTGTGATTTTTTTATTTATAAAATAAAAATAAGTTCGTATAAGAAAAAAGGACTCTCTTTTACTCACAGTATGATAACAAATTTAATATATTAAAAATGTCATTTTAAGTGATCTCTCTTGCCTTGGTATCATCGTTAAAGTAATATTTAGCATATAACATATATTTTCATTTCTTAAAATTTCATAAGTTGTTCTTTGGTTTAGTTTAACGGTCAGAACCCAGAGCATCCCTCTGTGTATTGATTCAACCATTTTCTTGTTTATATATGTGTGTGTATTAGGTATTTATCAGTTCTTTTATCCCTTATTCAGAGAAGAAGTGCAGTTGTTGGCCCGTTGAAGTAAAATAAACCAATAAATTTACATCGTCCAGTCAATTTTTCAAAAAACAAAAATAAAAAAAATTCAAATTGAGTGGGACCCACTTGGCCAACCCAAAGAGGAGGAGTGGGGCGTCACAAGCCAGAACCAGCTGTGATTGCTGATTATTCAGTCATATTCTATTATCTTTGAAACCACCTTCGCAAGATCTGGATTTCCTCTCTCCCTGCAATCCCAAATAGAGGGGTCCAACTACAACTCTCCTCATCTTTTTGTTTCTGTATACAAGTAGAGAAGGGAGCTCTCAGAAGAAGAAGAAAAAGAGGAAGCTTTGGGAGATCTAACATCTTCACTTGGAGGTACTTGAAGTTCTCCATTTTCTTGCACACTGAGCATGATATGATATGAATATGATAAATTGATAGTTGTTTAGATGGTGGAAACGTAAATCTACAGTAAGATTTTTTTGTTGAGTTGACTTTTCAGCAAATTTGGCATCTGGGTGTTGGGTCTTTTTCTAGGAAACTAGCTGTTTGTGTGTTTGGCTATAAAAGCTGTGTCTGTTTGGTTGCTGAGAAAATGTGGTTTAGGAAAGAGCATGGGGCTAGAAGTATAGATTTTCCATATTCTGGGCCAGGCGATTTATGGGTTGGCCTTTGGTTGAGTCTGCACGAATCAAGAGATGGGCCCTTTTACCCTACATTGTGCGCGTTGACTGTTGATGGTGGAATTTTGTTGGAGATTTTCCTTCACGCTGAGGGGTTTTCCACGTTAATTGTCGTGTTCTTGTGTGATTATTTGGTGTTCCATTCTGTTTGATTCGCAGTTATCAGTATTATTACATACCACAGTCGGGGAGACCTTTATTTGTCGACTATTCAATTTCCTGGGTATTCTCCCAACAATATGTTTGTTCATTGTATGGATTTCTCCATAATTATGTGTGGATTTTATATGGATTTCTTGTAGTTAAAAACAAATGAAATACTTTAACTCGTTGCTTAAGGTTTTGTTCCTCGAACAGGACAATTTGAGGAATGATAAATTGATGGGGAGCAAAGGAAACTGGTTTTCTTCAGTGAAGAAAGCTTTCAGCCCGGAGTCTAAGAAAAAGAAAGACCAGGTTTTGGAAAGTTTCACGAAGATACCTATGGTTCTGATTAGACTGTTTTAATTCTTAATCAGATTCTGATTCATTTAGCAAATGTTTCCAGAAATCAAATAAATCGAAGAAGAAATGGTTTGGGAAGGAAAAAGCGGATGCTGTGGGTGCTCCATCTTCAGAAACCGTCACGGTGCCTCATCCTGTGCCTTCGCCAGAAGAGGAGAAATTAACAGAATTGGAGGATCGGCAAACTAAACATGCTTACTCTGTTGCAGTTGCCACTGCTGCAGCAGCTGAGGCTGCAGCTGCAGCTGCTGAAGCTACTGCAGCAGTTGTTCGACTCACTTCTGCGGCTCAGTTAACAGGGAAATCGAAAGAGGAAGTGGCAGCAATCAAAATTCAAACAGCGTTCCGTGGATACCAGGTATGTCTCTTCTGACATACACAAAAAGTTACCTATATATATATTTCATTTTTCTGGTTACCTCTTTATTTCATGTTATTTTAAGAGAAAAAATGCCCATAAAAATCGTCTAAAAGCTTCTGGTTGACACTTCTGCTTGGTTTGAAGCATGCCTATAAATGTAGTTCTTATTACTAGAAAACTGCATTTGAATTTCATCACATTGTCCTGCTAGAAAACTTCAGTTCTTACCCTAATGAGAATATTTTGATGTTGTAATTGCATTGTAAGTAATGGATGTTAGAGTCCTCCGCTGATTCAATCTCCTGTATTCCGTTGACAGAGTTAGAGAGAGTACTACAATGTAAAGAGGTTATGAGGATTTTCTTTTTATCGATCTGCTACTCCTTCTGCACTTTGTTCTCAGATATGGCCACAATGCATTTCCTATTCGAAGAAATGATGCACGAGTTGGCTAGTTTAAACATAACCTAGTGTTTGCCCCCTGGTTATAATGATGCACCATATGATGTAAAGCCTATAAATTGTGTTTGAGAGTGACACACTAGTATGACATATTAGATGATATCATTTGTTATTCCCATGTTCTGACTGCAATGACATGTTTGACAAGTTCAACTCATAAATGTCACTGCCCATAATAAGAAGCAAGCGATGGTTTGAAGCATTTATTTACTTTAGATTTTAAAGTCAGCTTATATTCTATTAATGAAAGAGATAGCTTAGTGTTTGAATAAATTTAAGGCTTATCAAGTTGAGTCATATCCAGATAATTGAAGAATTTTAAGAATAGAGGAACCACAAGCTTTGATAGTTTGCTTGTGTTTATGTTCTTTTTTCCCTTGAAACGCTGGGAATTAATGCTTATCATAAATTGCTATGCATAGCTATCCATCTTCTTATTGTAAAGATCTATTGTCTTTTATAAAAGAGATATGCTTGGAAAATGTCTCCCACCAATCAGGTGCACTTTTCAAGAAATCAATGCTTGTCATACAATAACTTTGTTTACTTGTATAAACACCGCCGCCACCACAAGCGTTAATCCCACTAGGTGGGTTGTTGAATTTACTCATATGTAAATATGAAATAATATTTTTAAATTGCATTTCCATTTTTTTAATTTGAGCAGGTGTTACTAAATTTATAGAACTTTGTGATTCATTTTTTTCTTTTTGATATTTATTCCTTCTAACCTTTACATTGGGCTACACAAGAAATCATGGAACTTGTCAACTAATTTGCTGTTGAGGGTCTGTGTTCTTCAGGCAAGGAGGGCATTGAGGGCTTTGAGAGGGCTTGTCAGGCTGAAATCATTGGTAGACGGGCCCACTGCTAAACGCCAAACTGCGAATGCTTTAAAATGCATGCAAACTGTAGGTCGCGTGCAATATCAGATCCAGTATAGAAGGATCCGAATGTCCGAGGAGAACCAGGCTTTCCAGAGACAGCTCCTTCAGAAACGTGCTAGAGAACTGGCGACCGCGCAGGTTGACCTTTTTTCTATGACCCCATTCCTTTCCAAATTGTGCTGCATCCAGAGTGTTATACAACATCCCATCGAACGTTCAATAGGCATTTTCTTTGATTTGGTTCTGAATTTTGAAGCTTTCCTATCGAAGACCCTGGCCTCATAGTTCATTTGGTTAATTTCCTATGTTATTACTCAGAAATAAACTTGCTGTTTTATTAGTTCTTTATTTTATGTCTGTTTCCTGAACAAGGTTTAACTGTTGCAACAGATTGGGTCAGAATGGGATGACACCCTGCAGTCCAAAGAGCAGATTGAAGCAAGTCTACTGGGCAAGTATGAGGCAGCCATGAGAAGAGAAAGAGCATTAGCTTATTCTTTCTCTCATCAGGTAACTTGTTGATCCTCTCTCTCTCTCTCTCTCTCTTGCTTCTTTTCTTGATTACATCCATCCACTCTAGAGAGAGACGGACAAGGGACAGGACTTGCAAGAACATATAAACAAAGAAATAAGAGGTTCATGTGTATTACTACAACAATCACCAGGTGGGGTTGGTTACATGAATTCTAGACCTCAAGCCATCTCTATCCAAGGCATGTCTTTATACCTTTCTAAATTATTTTTGCAAAAGCAGCCATTGAGAGATATAAACAAGCTTAAGTGTGGCGAGAACCCTTAGCTTCATGTTGTTCAGTACTCCTTGGTGCAAGCTAAATGTTGGCCGTGTTCATGCTCTAAGATATTTTCTTCTCTCTGTTGCTCCTCTTTCTGTTCATGAAGAGATACAGACAAGGCATGTTTAATAGCAGGTGTTCACCAGAACCGTCAGAACTGAAGGTTGTCTCTCCCTTGTTTCGGTGCAGTTGGTGAAAGAAGACTGTACACTCATTCCTCTAGGTTCTTCTGTCATTTCTACTTACTAAATTCTATTTTAACTCTGCTTCCTTAGCCTGCTTGTGTTCACTTATATCCTCATCTGAGACCCTACTGCTACCCCTACATCAACAGGGCGCAATATGCCTCTCTCTCTCTCTCTCTCTCTCTCATTTTAGATAATCTAAAATAAGGGCCTTATAAAAGATAAGGTGTCATTGATAGAAATGATTGATGAGTTAGAATTCACAGAGTTAAATTTATGGTTCCTTACCTTTTTAATTAAGCTACATTGAATGACTGTAATACCATAGCTACAAATACCATGTCTGTTTCAACATACCTTAATTTATATCAAGAATTCAGATAGTAACAGAACAAAATTCTATTAATCATAATCTATATTTGGAAGAAAGAAAAAAGGGAATGTCAGTTGTGTATTAATCGTAATTTATATATGGAAGGACCTAAAGTTGCAAGTCCATGTCAATTCTCATAATTTAGGTAAGTCTAAACAAATTGAGTTAGAATAGTCATGGTTGCATAAATTGTGAAATGTTGTTCTGTACTCGGTCATGGCCAACTCAACTCAAACTTGGTTTTCTAACTGAAGTCCCATTTTTTTTTATTCTTAAATGTGGAAGTTATTGAATGATGAATGAATTAAGAGTATTTAGACAGCATGTGAAGTTTGTCATGGTGTCTGTGAGCTGGTACAGGTGAGGTGAAGTGAAAATGTCTCCTGGGCATGGTAGAACATATGTTGTGCATTTAATCTGGGAGTTACCTTGTTGGGAAAATTATAGATCTTTGTCCGTAATCTGGAGAAACGTTAATTATTTTTTGATCAATTTTACGTTTTGTAAGTGTTTGTTTGGCACTTTCTTAAGTTAAATTAGAGTCTTTGATTTAGTTTCCAAAATTTGAATGAGCAGCAAACCTGGAAGAAGTCTGCAAGATCTGCAACTCTGATGCTCATGGACCCAAGCAATCCTCACTGGGGTTGGAGTTGGTTAGAACGATGGATGGCAGCCCGTCCATGGGAGCCCCCTGGCACAACTCTGAAAGAACTCAACCACGACCAATCATCTGTGAAAAGCGCCAGCCTCAGCACGGGTGGGGAAATCACCAAAGCTTATGCTCGTCACCTACTCAATGCTGACAAGCCTTCCCCGGCTTCCAGCAAAAAGGCAAGTCGATCTTCTAACCACCGGTCCCCTTCAACTCCCACAGCCAAGGCATCATCTTCAACTACAGCGAGGAAGGCGAAGCCAGCAAGCCCCGGGGGGAGTCTATTCAGCCCAGATGGCGATGCCAGGAGTGTATTCAGCATGCAGTCAGAAAGGAACAGGAGGCATAGCATTGCGGGCTCCTCAGTCAGGGACGATGAGAGCCTTGCCAGCTCGCCAGCATTTCCAAGTTACATGGCAGCCACTCAGTCTGCGAAAGCCAAGTCGCGGATGCAAAGCCCATTGGGCTTGGAGAACTGGACACCAGACAAGGAAACAGCTGGAGGTGCAAAGAAGCGGCTGTCTTTCCCAGCCTCCCCGGCTAGGCCAAGGCGGCATTCTGGTCCCCCAACTGTTGACACCGGCTCCGTTGCTGCCACCATCGCCAGAAATGGAGCAGCCAGTTGATTGTTTCTGATAAGCTGCCTGGTAACTTACCAGATCAGTGAAGAAGAAGAAGAAGAATTAGATTGAAAGATAGCCCATTTGATTCACAAGATTGAAAGATAGCCCATTTGATTCACAAGCATACTTTCTTCATTGTTTAACCCATTTTTATGTCATTCATTGCTTTGGTGTTGTTAGGTTTTGGGGGGGTGAAATCAATCGTTTGACTGGTCTTGCTTTGATTTCTTCTTTCCTTTTTTGCCTTTTCCCCCTCAATGTTGAGATTGTGAATGATGATAGAAAGAACCAGCTTTGGATTGTGATCATTCTCTTGTATGAATATGATCTGTTACATTTTGATGCCTTGTGTGCAATCAAAGTCTAGGGGTGAGCACCATTTGACAAGATTGAACGGTTATTTTTATTCGATTCTTTTGATTATTCGGTGTGCTTCGGTTCTATTTTAAAAAAATTTAATTTTAATTTTTGAGTCAATTCTATATATGAATTTTTAGTTAAAATCGAAATAATAGATGCATATATTATATAATTTTATGTTAAAATTTGATTAAAATAAAAAAATGTTGGTTATTTCTCGTTGCTAATCATTTTTGGTTTCAACAGTTAATTCAATTAATTTTAAAATTCGGTTAAGCTCAGTTACATATTAAAAATTTTTGAAAAAAAAATTAAACTTAATTTTAAATGCAAGCAAATAGTAATATAACATAGATAATTAAAAAAAATTATTTTAGATATAAAATAAGAATTAATATTTTGTTTTAATTCTTTTGTTTATTTTATATTTTTGTTTGTTAATTAAGATTATAACGATATTAGTTATGATGCGCGAAAAGTTTCGGGGGTATCATTTTGTCATTTTTAAAATATTTTTATTTTTAAAATTTTGAAAAATTTAAAATAACGTTTTTGAGCTTTTTAACGATTTTTAAAACATCTTAGACTATTTTATAAAATTAAAAAATATTAAAAATATATTTTCAATTTGAAAATGCATTTCCATCTATAGAGGGATTAGAGATGAAAAATTGTAATTTATTTTTTAAATTTATTTAAATAAATTATGGTATTTATATTTAAGTTTAGATAGAATATTTATTTTTATAATTTTTTATAATAAAAATTATAATTTATTTTTTTTTATTTACGCAATTCCCTTATATTTCCGTTTATTATCTTTTTTTTTAAAAAAATACCATTTTCTCATCCGTTTCTTATTTTTGTTTTTTGTGCAAGTTAGATTATTAGAATGTAAACAGAGTTTTGCCTATAAATAGCCAAACAGGCACTTCCCCTGGTTTCTGCTGTGCGGCTGTGCGGGTGAGAAGGCAAAAGCTCTCGAGATTCGTCTTCAATCCAGGATTCAGGTACTTCTCCAAAACCCTAGTTTCGTAGTTCTCAGTTACAGAAAGAAATACATCGAGTTATCACATCGCCAGACAAGCAAAAGCATGGTGTTCATCAAGTCCGTAGACAACAAAACCCTAGTTCTAGATCTAGACCCCAACACGACCTCCCTCCATGCCCTACACCTCCAAATCGAGCACAAATCAGGCGTTCCGGTGAGCCTGCAACGCCTGTTCTTGTCCTCTCGAAGGTTAATCGCCGGGGACGAAGCAACATCGATTTCCGGCCTAGGCGTGGGACCCAATTCGACCCTTGCCCTACACATACCGCTTTACGGAGGGATGCAAGCCCCGGTGCCGCCGAAGACTAGGTTGGATTTCCTCAACACGAAGCCCCCGGCAAATTACGTGGCCGGATTGGGGCGTGGTGCCACCGGGTTCACGACCCGGTCAGATATTGGTCCGGCCCGTGCTGCTCCTGATCTCCCGGACCGTTCGGCCACCACTATTGGCGGTGCGGGGGTGGGTCGTGGGAGGGGGAAAGGTCCTGGTGAGGAAGAGGAAGAGGAGGAGGGCGATGATAAGGGATATGATGAGAATCAGAAGTTTGATGAGTTTGAGGGCAATGATGTCGGGTTGTTTGCATCGGCAGAGTATGATGAGGATGATAAGGAGGCTGATGCAGTGTGGGAGGCTATTGATAAGAGAATGGATTCAAGGAGGAAGGATAGGAGGGAGGCCAGGTTGAAGCAGGAGATTGAAAAGTATCGAGCTTCTAACCCAAAGATTACGGAACAGTTTGCTGATTTGAAAAGGAAGTTGTATACATTGTCTGTGCAGGAGTGGGATAGTATTCCTGAAATCGGTGATTATTCCTTGAGGAATAAGAAGAAGAGGTTTGAGAGTTTCGTGCCTGTTCCTGATACTCTTCTTGAGAAGGCTCGGCAAGAAAAAGAACATGTTACAGCATTGGATCCAAAGAGCAGAGCAGTAGGAGGAACGGAGACTCCTTGGGCACAGACACCAGTTACAGATTTGACTGCAGTTGGTGAGGGCAGAGGGACTGTTCTGTCACTGAAGTTGGACAGACTTTCAGATTCTGTTTCGGGGTTAACTGTGGTTGATCCGAAGGGGTACTTAACTGATCTTAAAAGTATGAAGATTACTAGCGATGCTGAGATATCAGATATTAAGAAGGCCAGGCTCTTGCTTAAGTCAGTTATCCAGACAAATCCAAAGCACCCACCAGGTTGGATTGCAGCAGCAAGGTTGGAGGAAGTTGCAGGTAAGATTCAAGTAGCAAGGCAGTTGATAAAGAAAGGTTGTGAGGAGTGTCCAAAGAATGAGGATGTGTGGCTGGAGGCATGTCGCTTGGCTAGCCCTGATGAAGCAAAAGCTGTGATAGCGAGAGGAGTGAAGGCAATTCCCAACTCTGTGAAGTTGTGGATGCAGGCTGCAAAGTTGGAGCACGATGATGCAAATAAGAGTAGGGTCTTGAGGAAAGGTCTTGAACACATACCTGATTCTGTGAGGCTCTGGAAGGCTGTTGTGGAGCTTGCCAATGAGGAGGACGCCAGGCTTTTGCTGCAGAGGGCTGTGGAATGCTGTCCTTTGCATGTGGAGTTGTGGCTTGCTCTTGCGAGGTTGGAAACTTATGACAATGCAAAGAGGGTTCTCAATAGGGCAAGGGAGAGGCTCCCGAAGGAGCCAGCAATCTGGATTACTGCTGCGAAATTGGAAGAAGCTAATGGTAATACTGCTATGGTTGGAAAAATTATAGAAAGGGGTATTAGGGCTTTGCAAAGGGAAGGAGTGGTGATTGACAGAGAAGCTTGGATGAAAGAAGCTGAGGCTGCAGAGCGAGCAGGTTCTGTTGCCACTTGTCAGGCTATTGTTAATAACACCGTTGGGATTGGAGTGGAGGAGGAAGATCGGAAAAGAACTTGGGTTGCTGATGCAGAGGAATGCAAGAAAAGGGGTTCAATTGAGACGGCCAGAGCAATCTATGCTCATGCACTTACTGTTTTCTTAACCAAGAAGAGTATTTGGCTAAAAGCAGCACAACTTGAAAAGAGTCACGGGACAAGGGAATCCCTGGATGCTCTACTTCGTAGAGCAGTAACTTACCGGCCACAGGCTGAAGTTCTGTGGTTGATGGGTGCCAAAGAAAAGTGGCTTGCTGGTGATGTGCCTGCAGCTCGAGCAATTCTTAAAGAAGCTTATGCTGCCATTCCTAACTCAGAGGAGATCTGGCTTGCTGCTTTCAAGCTTGAGTTTGAGAACCATGAACCTGAGAGAGCAAGAATGCTTCTAGCTAAAGCTCGTGAAAGTGGAGGTACAGAGAGAGTATGGATGAAGTCTGCCATTGTTGAGAGGGAATTGGGAAATACCGAGGAGGAAAGGAGGATACTTGATGAGGGACTGAAGCGCTTCCCCTCATTTTTCAAACTTTGGTTGATGCTTGGGCAGTTGGAGGAACGCCTTGGGAACTTAGAACAGTCTAAGGAAGTTTATGAGTCAGGTTTGAAGCACTGCCCTAGCTGTATTCCCCTTTGGCTTTCCCTTGCTAACCTTGAAGAGAAGACAAATGGTTTGAGTAAGGCTCGAGCAGTTATGACAATGGCCAGGAAGAAGAATCCTCAGAACCCTGAACTCTGGCTTGCGGCAGTTCGGGCTGAATCCAGGCATGGCTACAAGAAGGAGGCAGATATTCTGATGGCAAAGGCGTTGCAGGAATGCCCCAATAGTGGCATTCTTTGGGCAGCTTCAATTGAGATGGTTCCTCGTCCACAACGAAAAACCAAGAGCATAGATGCACTCAAGAAATGTGACCATGATCCGCATGTCATTGCTGCAGTAGCTAAACTATTTTGGCATGATAGGAAGGTAGACAAGGCAAGAAGTTGGCTTAACAGGGCTGTGACTCTAGCGCCAGACATAGGGGATTTCTGGGCATTATACCATAAATTTGAACTTCAACATGGAACAGAGGAGAACCAGAGGGATGTTTTGAAGAGATGTATTGCTGCTGAACCCAAGCATGGTGAGAAATGGCAAGCAATAGCCAAGGCAGTGGAGAATTCTCATCAGCCAACAGAAGCTATTTTGAAGAAAGTAGTAGTTGTGCTCGGAAAGGAAGAGAGTGCTGCTGAGAATAACAAACAATAGTTACTGGTACTATTGCAACCTTCATCCATTTATTTGAGCGAAACAAGAAACAAGAAATGTACTGTCATTAGAAAAAGGTCTTGTCTGATAATGTTTTGTGTAATGTGTGATTTCTCGTCAAAATAGTAAAATTTTAGTTTTGGTGTCAAAACCATAAATGACGTCCAAATATTTTTAGTAAATTGGTTCTATGTTTCGATGTAAAATGTTTTGTTTAAATGATATGTTCCTCGAGCGCACGTGTTCAATTTGGTTTCAATGGGAATGTTCTTTTGATCTAGAGGGTGATAATTTGTTTATTCATCATTCAGACCACTCATTTTCGTTACCTGTCAAGAAACAAGTCCATTGTCTGTCGCAAAATTATGCTCAATCTCATATGTGGCACTGGCAAAATAAACAAACTTCTTCCATCTAGTTCTCTGTATACACCTCAACATCTCACTGAAGGATAAACCAACTTCCTTCATCGATGGATAAAGATCTCTTGTTTGGCCATGAGTTTATATCTTGAAGCAAGGATCAGAGTTTCCTTTGGTATTTTCTTTTAATTTGCACATAAAGAGAAGCGTTTGGGGAAGAGAAAATTTTCGGAAGCATAAATAGTTAATAGTAATCTTGAAGTCTGAATTGAACTGTCTAACAAAACTTTCTAACAAATGGAATATGAACATTTGAACGGTCAATTAATTGAAAAACTTGTTTTGTGGGTGTAAGGTGTCTTTTAGTCTTGATGGAAATGCTAGAACTATTGCTGCGCTGGTCTTTTGTTTTACTCTCTCTGGAAGCATAAAGTTTTTTATGGGAACTATATTCCTTGTCTTCAAGTATTCAGTATGCTTCCGCTCGATAGGGTTTTGTTCTAGCAATGGATGTGAAAGGTTACTTTAGTGGCATAATTAGTTGATCATTGCTTGGATTTTAATATCTATAGGAAGGTTTTGGCAACTCTGCTCTGTAGGACTGTAGTTTGCTCCAGAGATGGGCGGTTCACACTCTGAAGCTGCCAAACTTGGTTTTGAAACATCATGGAATATGCATGGCCACTAGGGGTGCCATCCTTTTCTATTTTTGCCAACAGTTCATATCCTGTATTTGGTACTAACAATTTTTGATCCTCACTTCTTTGCTTCACTTTCTTCCTTGTCGAGTTAGATCTTGTCCTTCAACATTTCTACATATCCTGTATTTGGTACCAACATTGGGACTGGGGGGATTGCTGGTACCGGGTCCTAGAAGAATCAGTTGAAGGTGTGAATCCGCTGTATATATGGAACAGGGACGATGAATTCTTCTTCCTGTTGTGAGGCTGTTTGACCATGTGTAGGGTTGTCTTTTTGCTGGTAAACGTCTCCTGGGATTCATGTTGTATTGCTGTCACTGCCCAATGCCCCAATCTTTTGGTTTTCGCAGTGAAGGAAACACTGGGCAATGCTTCATGTGAGATACTACTAACAAGTTCAAAAAAGATAAAAAGATGGTTGGTTACTTTACCTGTCTTATTGAAAATACAGGGTGGGTCTTACTGTCTTGATGTGCTAATTATTTGGTTCCATATTGTGCTAATGATGATGTTTCTCAATACCAATCTTACCTTCTTGTGAAAAGAATTTTGGTTAGTAACTTAGTATTGCTACCACTGCGCAATCCATTCAAGGCCCTTGAATGTTTCATGCGATTGCCTAAGCAGCCATAGACGATAGAAAGACTGTTTTTTTTTTTTTGGGTTTGTATGGTTAGATGACAGTCTTATGGAGTGATTGTTGTCCGATGTAAGGAGAATACTTCGAATTTTGAATTACGAATGTCAAAAATTGACAATCTAGGTCACCAACGACAATAATTTGATTGCGGCATGCAAACATTTATTATTTTTTAAGTAATTTTTATTACTTTAAATTTTAAACTCTAAAGTTCTGATCTTCTTAATTATTTATATTTTGATTTTATAAATTATAAAATGTTGGTAATTTTTAATTTATTTATAATCAATAGCACTAAATTATATATATATATATATGTACCTACAATCCAATTTAATAAAACATATTAGGAGATGGTACTTAATATATTTTGCAAAAAATAATTTAGATCTTTCACACTTATATTTTTATGATGTCATAATTAGATAAGAATATTAATTCATTAGAAAAATTTTGAATCTAGTTTAAATGAATAATATTATTTGTGATAAAATTAATTTTATGTTAAAATTATTTTATTTTATTTGTAATTAACAAATTGCCAAATACTCAAAAGCGTATATGTGCGTGATATATCACGTGACGTATAGGTTTCCCCCTGGGCACGTCGTCTCCTCTGCAAGAAAACCCTAAGTTCCGAAGCTCTATAAAATTGGTTGCGGAAAACTCGGAATTCTGCAGATATCGCAATTCGCTGCTGAAGAAGCCAACCGACTTCCGATTTAGTCTCTTCTGGCCATCAATCCTCGCTGCAGGAATGGTAAGTTCATGGTCCATATATATACACGGTTGTTTTTTAGAAATGTTTTGTGTCTCGAAGCAAGGATCAATGCTTTGATAGTTTCATTCAATTCAAACGGAAACCGAAATTCTCTTTCCGAAAGCAGAAATAGTTCATATAAATGTTTGATTGGAAGCGTGAATTGAACTATCCAACAAAAAGTATATGAAATTTTGAACAGTCAATAAATTGGAAAACTAAGACTTGGTATTTGGGTGTGAAGTGTTTGTATTTTAGTCTTGATGGAAACGCTAGAACTATCTTACTCTGCTGGTCTTTTGTTTTGATCTTTTAGGAAGGATAAAGTTTTGTTTGGAAATAGATTCCTTGTCTTCAAGTATCTAGCATGTTCTGTTCTAATAATGGATGTCAGAAAATACTCTAGCGGGATTAATTAGTTGATCATTGCTTGTGTTTTAGTATTTTTTAGGAAGGTTTAGCATCTTTGCTGTGTAGGACTGTAGTTTGTTCCAGAGATGTGCAGTTCACACCCTGAAGCTGCCAATAACTTAGTTTCAGAACATCACGGGACAATTCATGCCCATATCAAATGTCCGGAGTGCCCTAGTGGGAGGATGGTATCCCCTCTCTGCTGCATGGAGTCAACACAAATACTGATATCCAAAATTAACTTTAGAAAAGAAACAAATGAAAGAAATCTCTATCAAAGGTAAAGGTGGAATATGCATAGCTGCTAGGGGTACCTTCCTCGTTTCATATTGAGCCTTGTTTGATCCTCGCCATCACCAACAATATATCCAAAATTAGTTCTCATTCCATTTTTTTATCTTCGTTTCTTTATTTCACTTCATTCCTTGTTTAGTTCGATCCTCATTTCTTTTGTTGGAATATTGCCACTTCCTATCTATTCAAGGTACTGCAAAAGGATTTTGTAGTGAAGGAAACTCTGGCCAATGTTCTATTTAATTGCCTAACCGGCATTACAAGATAAAGATTTTTACTCTGGGCACATGCAATATTGCTAGATGGACAATGTAAGAAAGATGTTTGAAGTGGAGAACTAATTTTATGCTGATTTTCCATGTATTTTGTCCATCTCATTGAAAGTAGAGGCTGGCTGTTAGTGATGATTTGGAGTTGGCTAGTTATCTTACTTGTGCTGTGTGGTTCCTTATACTAATGATATCAATTTTCAATCTGTTCCAGAGTACACCTTTGCTAGCAGGACTAGCTGTTGCAGCTGCTGCTTATGCGGGCAGATATAGCATTCAGGCTTGGCAAGCATTCAAGACAAGACCACCTAGAATCCGCAGATTTTATGAGGGGGGATTCCAGTCTGCAATGACAAGAAGGGAAGCAGCTCTCATTCTTGGAGTCAGGTACCTTTTGGAACCATTCTGTTGGGTTATGAACTTTTGTTATCAGTCATCCTGTCATATCGATGTTTCCTTTCCTCTTACAGGATAAAGATAAAAAAAAAGGTTATAATATAACAGTCATGTTTATTTGCCCTCACCGTGTGGATTAAAATTTGTTGGCTATCACCGTTCCTTCATTCCCCTTCCTCCTGCCGCCCCACCTGGGTGCTGGGTTCAGGGGTTATTGAAACAAGAAATGAAAGATAGGACTGGAGTGAGATAGAAGTTTGTGGAGCAATTATTGTCTGTAATTGTTTTTAATTTGTGATACGTCCTCATTTTTTGATGGTGGTTTTCCTTGGTTTCACAAACCCTAAATTCACCTGGTGTTCCAGTCTTCTTGTGGGTGGAACAATTATTGATTGCGAGCCATGAAACCATCAGAAGAGAAGCTTTGGTATTCAATTGGCATTTGATTTACAACCACCTCTTGCCCCCTCTCTGTGTACCCTTTTGTGCCCTTAAGAGAGAGAAAAAAGGGAGATGTTGGCGATGGGGAAGTGCATCACCTCTGTGATATTTGGCTCGATTTAATCTTTACATCACCTGAGATTCTTAATGATTTATTTTCATAGAGAAAGTATGCCAGTTGATAGGTGATATTTGGCTCGATTTAATCTTTACATCACCTGAGATTCTTAATGATTTATTTTCATAGGGAAAGTATGCCGGTTGATAAGATTAGGGAAGCACATAGAAGGGTCATGGTGGCTAACCATCCAGATGCAGGTGGCAGCCACTATCTTGCTTCCAAGATCAATGAAGCAAAGGATATGATGCTTGGAAGGACCAAGGGGAATGGCTCAGCGCTCTAATCCAGAAACCAGGCTGTGTCAAAATTTTGTAAGTCATGTTTCAAGACCGACGATGCTGCTCGATTAAACTGATATATAACCCTCATTTTTAGGCCTAGCTTTAGTTCTGATTGAAATTCGTGTGTTCTTTCTTTGTTCTGTCAATTATCTAGGTAGGACCTAAGAGCCATGTACTTGTCAGAAATCACATTATTTGAGTTCATTCCATGGGATTCGAAACTTGCCTGATATTTGATTTGTATGTACTCGGGAGTCTAATTAAATGATATCACTAACAATGAAATTTCTTATATGGAGGCATTTTATTTTGTCTTTGCTGTAAAATCTTGAAGAATGATGATTCTATCTGCTAAGTAGAATTCAGTTTTGTGTGTGATACTAATTAAAAGGGTATGAAATGATTCGAGATCAGCTTTTGGAAGCTGTCTTTAGGCTTAGGGATGTCATGATTGTTGGTGTAAATTAAATTCGGTACCCTTTGTAGTATAATCGAATTACCCATATTACCCTTTCGTTTTGAAAATTAGAATGGCCATTTTTGTTTTTAAATCTTCATGAGAGTTCACCCCTACTGAATTATTTAATTGACCACCAGAATTTGACGTAATCAAAATCTAATTAACAAACAAAATCTTTTAATTAATTTATATATTTTATTAGTAATTCAGTATTATCCAATCCACTTCGCTTAATATTGACTTATTATAATAGTTAAAGAGAAACATCACGCATAGTCTGGCATATCTCAGTAATAGAAATATAATCTGCCAATAGACGATATAACAAGTTAAAATGGATGCATGGAACAGTTACAAGCTAAAAAGCCTAAGATGAGAGATGCGAGTGCACCGCACTTTGGCAGATAGGATGGGATGGATCCTCCTACTTTCGTACTAAGTAAGATGTCCCCAGAAAAGACAAGACAAATTCAAGCAGTCTTTCAATAGTCGGCTGCAGAACTCGTACAAATTTCAATATGCTGTAATAGTTTTCCCTTTACTTCAATCAGTTTGGCTCAGCCCCGACGTTAACTCATCAATGAGAAGTGTCTAAAGATTCCTTGAGAAGAAATCAAGAGGGATGCTGCCCCAAATCTGAGGACTCCCTTGGTACAATCTAGAAAGCACAAAGCATGCTAAATAAATGAAGAGCATATTAAAAGTCACTGCCTTTTTGCTTCCTAGCATCCCAGTAAAAGCCGTGAAACGGTTAGTTCAACTTCAACAGAACTTCAACAAGATAACTCAGAATCTGCGCGCCCTTGCTCCTCTGAGAAGTCGAGCAAATCTGTGGTATATACATGTCTTAAAAAATTGTCAGCTGTCTGTGCCCCTGACAGAATTGGCACGAGGCAACACCTCTCCGGTGTCACCTTCCAGTTGAGGTTGCTCTGTGATCTCAAGTGGACCTTGTGGGCTTCCAAATAGAGTGGAAAATATTTGTCTATGGCATTCATCGCAGAAAAAGAAATAAGAGAAGTGGCCCTCATCTGGGAGCTTATGCACGACTGCACTTGGTAATACTCTGGCCACATAGTCAGTCATCGATGGAGGGACAACCTGATCATCCATTCCCTGCTTGTCATGGAAGAAACTTCAGGAAATCAAAGCGCAAAACAACTGAATTAAATGTTCTGATCATTCAACATTAGGCATTAATTGGTCCTAGTTACCCATTTCAGAGAGTATGAGAACAGAGCAGATAAAGAGAAGAGGAAGAAGCCGTACCTGCCATATGAGAACTGGACCCAGAAACCCTGTCAATTCGCATTCTGCCTGATTATACATGAATTTGAGCCAGGGGAAAAAACCCTTTCCCGGGCACTTTTTCTGCACTTGCAGATCTGCCAGTTTAAAACCCCAATGGGACACTTGGAGTGCAGCTTCCTCTATAAAAGGTTTTATGTTTAGCTGACGGATTGACTCCTCAACATTCCTGTGCCAAAATTCTTCAAATTTTGGTCCTTGAATAAGAGCTTTATCCTGAACAAACAATGATCAAATTATACTTGTAATCTGAATGCTAGCAAAACTAACCAAAACATGAAAGCAATTTTTCAAACCTAGCTTACAATTTGATATGTTGCACTCAAAGAATCATTTTTCTGTGGCAATAGCTGACATGGATGCATTGGTTGTTAATCAGGTATAATGCACGTGCTTCCTATTAAATTGGAACTTGAAGCAAGCATCTAAAAGATCCTTACAGTTCATTTAAGTAGGCTCTCCTTTTTGCCAAAAAAAGATTAGATGGGGGCAGATCAATGAAATAACAGAGAGAATTCCTCAAATTACATTTGATAATTCAGATGGAGCTGTAACAGATGCTACCCTTTTCTTAATATATTCATTACTTGACCAATCATCTCCAATCACTACGGCTACTTTTGATGCTGACCCAACTAACTGATATGTGGAACTAAAGCAATTGAGAAATACAGATATAATCTAGCAAAAATATATTCATCCTCCCTCAAAAAAGATTCAAGATGAACTTAAGTTAGCATGCATATATTTATCCACCTGCAGACGGGATCCAAATGAAACTGGACTTACTCTCTCTCCCAGTGACAAAGACAACCACTTATCAATCTGACCATGCTTCCCTGATAGGAAAGTCCTGCGGTAGAAGTAAGAAAGAAATTTAGGAAATCTTCGAGCTAAATAGTACATCAGCTTCCTCCGCCACACCCACTTCTCCCAAGTCCTGGACATCTCTTCCTTAGTCATGCTTGATTCATATGGATTAACCATTGGAGCAAACATGGCTGCGCCTGCAATCCAGACATAGAACATAAAAAAAAAAAAAGTCCCTTGGAGCACATTATTTATAGTTTTTAAGGACCCTGCTAATGACAATGGCTCATAACTACTTTTCAGAAGGGAAATCATTTATAGCGGAAATAAAGAAACATGAACAAATGTGAGAGTGCTTTTTCATTTTGTTTTTGTTTATGTTTTTTATTTTTACTTGTGACAAGAATACTTTAAACAATGTAATTCCTCCCTGCAAGTGCTAGCTAGAAGTTACTTTTGAGATCATGGCATATACCAAGACCTTCCCCAATAACTACCAGTGTGGGATGTATCGTAACAAAAACTACTTAAAAAAAAAAAAATGAAGATTGTAACACCATAATAACTATCATGTTAGTCTTATTTACCATTATCAGATTCTCATTCCCAAATTTTGTGGAATTTTTTTACAATTTATGACTACCAGATTCATAGTTATCCCTCTTCAGGTCACCTCGAGCAAACCTAGAGAGAGAGAGAGAGAGAGCATATTCTCCTCATATCCAAAGCCTTTATTTGGCTTGGGTGTGATCCCCAAAAACATAATGCAGTTTGTCTAGTGCCATAAGCATGATTCAGTCAATTTTTACTCTTTATTTAATCGATATGTACAGATATTTTAGTGAATTCTCAATTTCAGACCTAATCCAATGGTCAACAGACACTTTAGCTTATTGAAGATATGAACATAGGGTAACTACTTGAACTGGCAACAAGCAATATGATTTTTGCCACTGTTTTAGTAGATTTCACAAACAAAAAGCCTGCATACCTGCAATCCTATTGGGAACGTATTTAAGTGCACCCCAAGTATGCAATGCTCCACTTGAAAACCCCAACACCCAAAACTTGTCTTTTACTCCAACAGCATTTGCCAAATGTAGCATATCCAGAGCAGAGGAATTGAGGTTCCTATTTGGATGGACGTCACTCTCCCCAAAACCAGGGAGGTCATAAGTTACTATACGAACACCAAATTCTTCCAGCAGTGAGTCTTTTATTCCCGGTATACCTTTCAAAGAAAAGAATATGTTAAATAACAGAAATAAAGTGTGTTCTGCATCAACTTTTACCAAGGGTACACATCAGAATCTTGTTAATCTCCTTTCCTATATGCATTAAGCATTTTTAGGAGCTATCTACCTTCAAGCCTGGAGGATAGAAAACCATGTGGTACAATCAAGGAATGTCTAGCTCTGTCACCTGGAACACCTTGTTCACGATATGCCATGTGTCTACCATCTGGAAGTAGTATACGAGTAGCACTGGGAGGATGTATGCACACTTTCTTCACCAGTGGCACTGAGCTATTGTGTAGATTATTTACATTTAATACTGCATATGTAAAATTGTCGAAATAAATAACAAATTTAGTGCAAAGAAATATCAAAGTAAAGGAGGATTGAAGACTACATTAAGCAATGATATTATTGGATATCTCAGTGAAACTGGTAGCCTTTTTAACAAGAAGAAAAATAGTGGCAAAAGAAAGCCAAAGATTCTAAGGGCATAAACCTATTGATTGAGGCTCATGCTTGCAAGACCCTCAATGAGAGGAGCAATGAAGCAGCATTATTGTTGTGCCAAGGTCCACCTTCATTTCAATGACAAGATTGAGAAGAAAGCTCACCAGATAGAAAGTTGAAATGCCTTTATGATGCCAACTTGCTTAAACAAAAAAGAAAATAACTGTTGCAAACTTCAACTTGTCCAGTTGGCCTTCTAACATACTTAATAGACACAAGATTCTACTGCAGCTCAGTAAGGTCCAGAACTCTAATAATTACCATTGCTTTTTATTCAACAACTTTAATTAGAATTTAAGACTATGGTTCACTATTGCACACAAAATGGATAACTGCACACATGAAACTAGTGTCAGCTAGTAACTGGTCATTTGCTTAATGTGTTCGGGTGGAGCAGTAGTAGCAGCTACAAGAGGCCCTTCCATAATTCAATTAAAGCAAGGAAGGCAGTATGCTAATGTAGGCACATCTCACATCGAGTTCAGATGCATTGATTTCTCAGCCTCTATCAGTTAACTCGGGATGGCTTCTTTCTTTCTATCTTTTTTCTTTTCTTTTGGATAGAACACGAAATGATTTATAAGCTAAATATCCATGGCTAACATAGAAAATTAGAAAAAAATGAAAGCTCAGCATTTCCTTTATTTTTAGTACAACATTCAGGATTCTGTCTTGTTCTAGGCTATAAAGTGACAAGGGATGAAATAAATTTATGATATCTTCTTAGTGTAACTGCCAGTTGAGATTATCTGTCCACAACAGATAAATGTTTCCATAAAAAGGACAATACAGTATCCATCTTATGTATAATAGTACTAGCTTATCGCAATTTGATCGCACAGAACAAGCCCCTTCATTCACACTGAATTCACAACTTAGCCGAAACTATAGAATGTGGATACTTAAATATGTGAACCCAAGGAAGAGCCTTAAACAATGACCCCCCACTGAGATGAAAGTAATTGCAAAAATCAGCTAGGAATTTCCACAGACAATCCTCTAGGATAAAGCTTAACAATAAGTTAATATGAATCAACTAAGAGCATATGTTTCAATTAAAGTATAAGGAAGACCAATGTTTAAACAAAAATATGATCGTGGAATAACATCCCCAAACTATTGTCAACGCACTGATACAAAAAGCAAGAAATTACCGGCAAAAAAAAAAGAACAAGAAATTACCGGCAAACGCGAGGAGGAAGACGAAAAATATCACTGACCACGCCTGGAACGGATCACGATCTTCAGGCAAATACTCATTTAGCCAATTCAGTCTACCAGAAACCTTTGATACTGGTCCTCTCAGTTTTTGCACAACATATGAATCATCAGTCAGGACGTTCTGTTGGACAATGTCCTTGCAACCTTTTCCCAATTTCAGAATCATTTCGCCCCAAGCTTTCGCAAATTCTTTGACCTGATCCTTCAAGCTCTCCGTTTCAGCCGATTCCCCCTCGGGCGACTCGCCGAGGGCGAATTCAGAACTTTTCTTCTCAAAAGCAGGGGGTGAAATCCCAACTGCGTCGCTTGTGTATCGAACCCCCGTGTCCTCCATCAGGCTCACCAGCTCTTCTTTCCACGATCTCGATCCCGTCAATTCTGACATTTCAGACGTGTATGTATCAACAGCCCTTGTTGAACTCAAAGCTCCATCAAACTTAATAACAACATGTGTATAGATAGTAAAATATACGTGTGTTTGCGTGCGTGCGAGTATATAGAGTGATAGAATCGTATTACGGACACGATTTGGCAGCAATCAATCAATTTCTAGAGAGCGAATTCAAAGACATAAAGCACTCAGTAGAATCTGAAATCTGAGGCTTCGCTTGAATCAAAAGATTCACAGTGATTCAATACGTCTGTGCGTAGAAGAAAAAAATGTACGAATGAAGTGAGAAGAACTCTGAAGCCTTGCTTGGATCAGGAGATTCACTCTCATTTAGTGAATGCACGTATAGAGAGTGAAAGATAGAGTCGCCATTCGATCGATTCACAGAAACACCAGCATTTTCAATGTGTTGCAATCAGGAGAGGCATGTGATCCGCAAATTCAACGAACGGGACATCATCCTATCCATCTGCATATCTCTACTTCTCTATCCAGAAATAGAAAAGTAGATAAGGAGAGACGCTGAAGCTTTGCTTCAACTGGACGACTCACGCATCACAATGAAACCAAAATCGTACATTAATAATATATACGAATCACCGGGAAAAGCGAAGAGAACTGGTAGCAGTGGTACCTTTGCAGGCGTGAACTTCAGTCCTCTGGTTATTTGAATTGGAATCCCGAGAAAGATAGAACCGAAACCCTAACCAACCTTCTGATCAGGTTTCAGCCGAATCATATCTTCCCCCAAAAGTCTCAATAAATTAAGAAAAGAAAGGAAAGGAGAGAGCATCTCTCTCCTCTCCACCGACTCTGCTCGTAGCTTTTTTCTTTCTTTCCGACAACTGCCCGTATATAGTGTACGTAAGTGTTTGTCCAGAGCCGTTGGTTCTTCTGCGGTGGTCCAATTCGTATTAACTTGGTAATGGAATCCTGGCTGCTTTATACGACTCCCCCATAAATGACCTGGGAGTCAACTTGGAGGGGTCTGATCTTTCCACCTCAGCAACCTTTTGATGCCGTGGTTGCTACGGCGGATTACCGGCTTGGCGGGTTGCCGGTTCCTTGGAGGAGACATGATTCGGCGCCACATCATCCTTGGCGGTTGCACAAAACGTAATTGACAGAAAATGTTAGGAGACCCGATGGGCTTACCAACAGGATGACAGAAAGAGAGTAAAAAGACGATTTTACCCTCACGTCTACTGTTTTCCTTCCCCTTCCATGAATTTGTCCCTCTCCTACTTCTCTCCCTCGCCTCCCATGGTCGTTGCCCTAGAATCGACGTCGCCCTCGTCTCATCTTGCCGCTGTGCCTCCATCGCCTTGCCACCATCGCTGTCTCACCTCGCTTGATCGTCGCTAAAAATGCAGCGACTATCGGGCGAGACGAGACGGTGATGACGGCGAGGCGACAGAGGCACAGCGATGAGGCGAGATGAAGGCGGCGTCGATTCTAGGGCAGCGACCATGAGAGGCGAGGGAGAGAAGCAGGGGCGAGGCAGTGGCTCACTTTACAAATTTGTAAAGTGGATAGGGGCAAATTTGTCTTTTGCCCCCTATCTGTAAGATTTTCTGTGAATCTCTCTGGCTCTATAGTGGAGCTCCGTAATTAACATTCCTCTATCTTAATTATATTATTTTCCAGAATTCACTGCCACCGGGAGAAACAAGGAGGCACCTGCTATCGCCGGTTGAAAGCCGCAGGAATGAAGCATCGGACCGGATGTGAGGTGGCCGATACACGTGAGCATGTGACCGGGAATGTTCTTTTCAATGCTTTTTCCTCCCTTCTGCCCCCCTGCCCCACAATGGTCGAGATTCCGCGAAGTATTGCGCGAGTGTGCGTGTTCCTGCAATGAGGACCGCTGATACGATGGAGATCCAACTTCGTGATAATCGGACGCTAGAACAAAATTTTCAATCCAAGTAGCATCAAAATAAGAATGGGAAATCGATACACATAAAATGGAAATAAAAAAAAATGGTAGTTTTTAAAAAAGTAGAAAATAAAAAATTAAGAAAATGGATAAATAAAAAATATTGAGGTATTTTTGTACATATAATATTTAATATAAAAATAACTATTTAATTTAAAAACAAATAAAAATTTCATAATACATTTAAATAAATTTTAAAATAAATAAAAAATTTAGGTTAGAGAAATTTCGTCTCTAATCACTTTGTGTTTTTTAATCTCTAACCTCTTCGTAGATAGACACACAATTTTAAATTGAATGTGTTTATGATTTTTTTTAATATAATAAAATAATTTTAAAATATTTTCAAAATTACATAAATGAACTGGAAACGTTTATTTATTTATTTTTTTTCACCTTTTTTAACATTTTGATAATTGAAACCTTTTAAATATGTTAAAACGAAACCCAAGATGTTACCGTGCATCATAATTTTTAATTTATTTTATTTAAATTTCAATTTTTGTTAGTTTTTGCCTTTATTTAAGTATTAAACACATTGTAATTTTTTATTCTAATTTTCAATTTATCAATTTTATTTATGTCACATATAGACATATTTCATAAATAATCTATACATTTATTTTCTCCATATTGATAGTTCACAACCACTGTTATCCAAAGTTATTATCATCTTTTTTCCTCTTTCTTTCCCAATCAATAAGACATCTATTGTTCACATTAAGATAGGGTTACAAAAATCCCATCAAGTTTCTATATAACCCCTCGATTAGTAATGTTAAACAGTAATATTAAACGTTGATCGTTTCGCCATCACCAAACCTTTGAGACAAGAAAAAAAAAATAGATCAATTTTAAAGCTTTGTTATCAATAAAAGTAATTGCGGTAATTTTGAAAATAGAAGGATGATTGGTGTCTTTTATCAAATCTTAGCAGTGTTGGTGTAAAATTTGTCTTATAAATTACAAAAGATTAAATCTAGTAACTTGTTAACGTTCGGAATTGACGATCATGATTTATTAATTCACGGTGAGATAATGAACACCAATCCAAAGGGAAGAAACAAATAAAATAAGTAACAAGCTATGAGCAAGAAAGTTTTACGTGATTCGACCAGAATGATGTTTAGTTCATGACTGTTTCTTGATTATTTCGACAAAGTAACAATGTATCATTCATATATTTTTTTTTACAATGTGGGGTGTTTACAATTTTCATAAAATTCAAAATGAGAAGATAATATTATGAAGACAATATGTTTCTATCAGTTCCGTAGAATTGAGAATGAATTTCGCATTATCAAAGATCTGGTTTGCCTTAGATAAGACAGGTGGACATCACTTTCGATTATTTCGTTGTCTTTTCCTTATGCGAGAAGAATGATTCGGCTAACGAGTTAAAAGTATTGTTGGGAGCATGATTGATTCCGCAGTCTAAACTCGAGTTTTGACGACGTGTAACCTTGTTCTGATGACTTCAGTTTTGGGCCCGTTTGAGCTTTGTTTTCAATATTTGTTTTAATATCTAAATATTATTATTAGCTGATAATAAATATATATATCTTATTTTAAAATATTTTAACAATTAATAACAAAATTAAATATTAAAATTAAGATATATTAAATATACGTTAACAAATATTTTGAAGACGATGGATAACAAAACTCATAATAAAATTTTTCAAAACACAAAATATTCTGGCCCCAGGTGTGACCCAAGCGGGCGCGGCCACGTGGCGGGAGAGCATGGCATGGGAATAGGATCGACGTATATAGGCCTCCTCGGTCTCTTCAACTACAGTTTCGCAGAGAAAGAAGAACACAGAGCAGAGCGGAATACAGAGAGAATTCACAGCTACGAGCTAGCAAACAGAGGCGAATGAATCTTCTTCATCTCCAAAATTCGCGTTCTTAGCCAAAATTATCAGCTCACATAATCTTCAGGTAAGAAAGCGGGATTTGCATCGCAATCAGAGCACTCGTTCCCAATTCTGTACTATTCCGGTTCCTTTTCGTTTCTGCATTTCGCATTCCGTGTTTGTTTCTCAGGAATAACGTTTTCCAGGAAAGTTCAGGGCTGGTTTTGACAATGTGCGTTGGTGTACGAGGATTGGACTCCTTTTGGATGTCAGATAAACCTTTCTTACTTGTCTAAAGTCTAATACCTTGTTTCTGAACGTAATTCTGTGTCTTTTTTTGTTAAGACTGACAAATATCATTTCGTCGAGGCTTGTCAGGCTGTGAATGATTTCATATTTAGTCCGTGATTTCAATTGTCACGGTTTTTCTCTCCCTCGCTTCGGTTCATTCAGTAAGTTTTATTTCTTTTTTTTTTACATCCTTCTTTTGTCAGATTTCGTGGATATCCGAATATTATATATATATGTATGTGTGTGTGTGTGTGTGTTTTGAAGAACATATTGCTTTGATTAAATTGCAAAACGTCAGTTGTATTTGATCATCAACTTTTAATTTTGGTAAATGGGGCATCTGTGTGGCTCTAATTCATCCGGAGGCGGGAATTCAACCACTGCCAATGCCAATAACAATCTCAAATCTTAAAACGTCTAATGTCAAGTGGGCAATTATTGCCTTTCATTTCTTTACGCTGTTGATTATTAATGATTTTGAAATACATCGTTAAGTACTGGAGTGAAACACAAGCAAAAGCAGAAAGTATAGAAGAGGCTGGCATTATGATGTGTACATGTTTCTTTTTAACTGCTGCTTGCTTTCTATTGTTGTTCTGTTCCTTGTTTAGGGTGAGGTTGGTGGGAGTGGAGGTAGTTTCTCTGGAGTTGCTTCAAAGCGATCAGTATGTTTTGTTGTTTAGTTTGGCTTCTATAGTGAAAAATAATTAAAGGCTGGAGGTCCTTCTTAAACCCAATTATTTGCCTGCTCTACATGTATATCGTTTTTTCTTAGCCAAGATTTCATTGAACTGTTGCAGGTTTCGGGGGTAGGTGGGGCACTGTAGAGAACAGCTTCTGTGCCTTTTCTGCTTGGAGCCAAGAGGAAATTGAATATGCAAACACCCAAAACAAGGTATGTTTGTCTTCGACTTGTTTTCTGGAATTGTAATCTTCTTAAACTTACTAGAAGTATGCTTGTGATGAGCTTGAATCAGCTGACTCGACCGTAAATGCTGCATAAACACCATTGTCAGTCTAAAGGCAGTTTGAAATCCTAATCTAGGATTTGTATACTTCATCACCATTCTGTCTAGAATTTAGTAAGAAGGACCTATTAGATAAATTGCTAAGTTTTCTGGGTTGTTGCAGTTTCTGGACATTATTTTTATGCAATTGTAATTGGCATCCTGAGCATGATATCATCTGGATAATTTTCCTAAAGATCTGGCAAGAATGATTTTAGGAAACACTGTTCAAGTAGTTTCTAACCTACTGGAAACACTGTTCCATGTTTGCACGTCGTCTTTTTTGTTTTTTGGAGCCCTTAAAGGTTCCATTTAACTTGCACCTGGATTTCCTTAATTGTGATGCATACTTCTCTAAACTACTGACGTTCCTTATTTTTAATAACAGAACTGGCTCTTCAGAGCTCCCTCAGAGGACATCTCCTGCAAAAACTCGAACTGTTCGGCAGCTGAAGACAGCAGGATCCGATTCTGATTCAGTTCCCTCCACGAATCCAGTGAACAGGACACCTAAAAACAAAAGCAAAGTTGTAGAACTGAAATTATCCCAAAATGCAGCATCTCAGGTACTCTACAGTAACTATTGACCAGAGTCAATTTATGTCCAAGTAGTTATCTGTGGATCTTCCAGCTTATGAAGCTCTCGCTCATGCTGTTTATATATAGGGAACTACTTAGAGCTTATAGAATAAGTCCTTTCCATGTTTAGCGTCATGAAGTACATTTGAGGGTAGTTAGCATTAAGAAATAGACATTAAGACGCCTGAAAATCCAAAAGTTATTTACCAGAACTTAGACATTGGGAATTTTTGTAAAATAGTACCAGATGAAATAGTATGGCCTTTTGATATGTAACAACCAGAGATCATAATTTAAATATAGAGGGAAAAAAAGTGACAGCATGTCAGATTCTTGGATCTGACAGGAAGTTCTCACTGATTTGGTGAGAATCCAGTTAAGAAATTAGAGAGAAATGAGAAGAATTCCAGAGGGGAAAGGGAGACATAGAGATAGGAGGGAAATCCGAGAGAGAGAGAGGAGAGATTTAGAGGGAAATCAAAAGCTTTCTTGATTAATTTCTTCCATGCCTTTACACTGAATGCAATCAGTAATTATATACTGATTGTGGCTAGTATTTGGCGCCAAAAGGGGCTCCACTTTCCGAAGTTACAGTTTTCAAAATATTGCAACTCTCTTAACTTTCTTCGAGAAGAATGATCTTTCATCTGCCCATTCCTACTACTTAAAAATATATTTCCCTTAGTTACTAGGTACATGACACAGCAGACAGTGATTTAATTGAAAAACTAAGAGGAAAACCTTGGGCAATTCCTAATCCAAGATCAAACGAACACTAATAAAATTGATACAAGAAGATTTGTAACTCTTGCACAATTGATGGATCCCACAATAAGTTATCTCCTTAATTGCTAGAACACACAACACACTCAATGCTCATGTTTGTGCATCACTTGATTATTTTGATTGAACCCACAAAACTGCTTATTTGATGAAACGATGTTTACACACTCTTTTAAGGAAGATGTTTCTCTGAGGATTCACTTGAGTGTAGAGATTTTCTCTGATTCTCCCTACCTCTGTCTTTCAAACAGCCCCAGACTTCTATAGTTATGGACTTTTTTGCTTCCAAAAATGCCTGGGGCTTGAATAGCAAATTTTTAATGCTTGAAAGATCTGATAAGTCAGTCTTCCAGACTGGGGCTTGAACAGGGTTATGAGACGTTTGAATGTATTATTATTGCAGTAAAAAATACTTGCTCTCAAGGTCTCTGATTCATTTGTGGCCATTGCAGCACTGGCTGAGAATGCGAACGGTAGTGTTTGAATGCCCTGGAACTTCGTTTGAATGCACTGCAATGTCCTAATTTCAACACATTTTTGTAATTGGATTTCTCAATCCAAGTTTTAGCATTCTTTGCACCTTTTACAAATGTTAGGCCAAGACAACCCTCGGCCAAAACTCAAAGCAGTGAACGAAATAGAATCAATCGACACTCACAGAAGATTCAATACTGTAAGCATGCACAAAACAAAAATAAAGCAAACACAAAACACCAGAAATTTTTACCGTGGTTCACCCGTTAATGAGGACTACGTCCACGTTGAGTTCCGGCAAAGAGAACTCACTGCACTATTAGGACAAAAACGATTACAACCTCAATATACACAGACTCACTCTCAAATCTCACTGTACAAAATCAACTCTCATCTTCAATCGGCCCCATAACTACAAAACTACAGGTTAGAGGTTCAAACCCTAGAGAGAAAAATAAACATTCGTATAAACTATACAGAGAGAGAAAGAAAACACATAGAATGAACTGAGCAAAACATACACGAGGAAGATAATCGAAGGCTGTGCACACTGCTGATCTTGAGGCCACTGTAGATGATATAAAGGAGGCACCAATGGTGGAGATCAAGTCGTATAAAGGCACAGCAGGCAACATCGATGATCGGGTAAGCAGCAGGTAAAGCGACAAGATAAGCACGCCAAGAGAAACGACAAAGGGGGTTGTCATTTTAGCCATCCACCCAGGGCCCAAAACGCTGCCGTTTTGGGCAGCCCTGAGGGTTTCCAAAATGACCATCCTGCCCCTCCGTTAAACGCAGCGTTTTGAAGCTTCACATGAATATAACAATCTCCACCTTAAAGTTTCAACCTTTAAGGGACAAGTCCACAACAATGCAGCATGCTACAATCTTTGCCTTCATTACTCATGTTGGTTGTTCCTTCAACCAACCGTGACATGCAGCAAGCCCAAACAGTGTTGGAACTTAGCTGTAGTCACAATTTTTGTTCCCATATCAGCGAGGTTGTTTTCTGTAGGGACCTTTTGGATAATTACCTTTCCTTTGGCCACTTAGTCCCTTACATAATGGTATTTGACATCTACATGTTTTGTTCTTTCATGGTAAATCGGATTCTTACACAAATGAATAACACTTTGGCTATCAGAAAAGACCACTACCTTACCTTGTAACATGTGAATTTCTTTCAAGAGTCATTGAAGCCAGATGGCTTCCTTAAATGCATTCGTTATAGCCACATACTCAGCTTCAGTGGAAGACAGTGCAACCAGAGGCTGCAACTGAGACTTCCAGGTAATGCAATTACCACTTAGGGTAAAGTAATAAGCTGTAGTGGACTTCCTTGAATCTCGATCTCCTGCAAAATCAGAATCTACAAACCCTACCAAGTTAAGTGCATCAGTTATTTTCATGTAATTTAAACCAACATTTAAAGAGTCGTTAATATATCTCAGCAAAAATTTTAAGGCTTCCCAATGATGTTTTCTAGGATTAGACATATATTTACCAAGCAATTTTTAACTTTTCAGAATCTGATGTTGGACATTGGGCTTTAGACAAAATAAAGTGACCTCCTAAAGGTGTATTTACTGGTTTGCAATTTGACATTCCAAAGTTCTGTACAGCCTTTAGTAAATAATCATGTTAGTGAATTTTTAAACAATTTTTACTTCTATTTCTCTCAATTACCATCCTTGCAACTTTCCTAGCAGAGCCTAAGTCTTTCATATCAAAATTTGTGTTCGACATTGATTTTAATTCATTTATCTTGGACTTAGATTTGCTAATCAATAAAATGTCATCAACATACATCAACAAATATACAGGGATATCAGAGAGAATGTAGTAAAGACAATTATCATATTCACTCCTCACAAAACCAATCCCAATTACAAAATTATCAAATTTCTTGTACCATTGACGCGGGGATTGTTTTAGACCATACAGAGATTTTTTTAACAAGCAAACATAATCAGGATATTTTTTGTTAGCATAACCAACAGGCTGTTCCATATAGATAAGTTTTTCTAAATCCCCATGCAAGAAAACAGTTTTGACATCTAGCTGTTCTAGTTCTAAATCATACTGAACAACTATAGCAAGCATCATACGAATGGTTTTAAACTTAACAACATGTGAGAATGTTTCAGTATAATCAATGCCCTCCCTCTGAGTAAACCCTTTAGCAACTAATCTACCTTTGAATCTTAAGGGATCAGTGGGTAACAAACTTTCTTTGATTTTGAACAGCCACTTACACTTCACTAGTTTTTGTTTCTGTGGTCTTGGAACCAATTCCCAAGTGTTGTTGGTTATTAGAGATGCCATTTCTTCCTCCATGGCACACTGCCACTTTGAGCTATCTTGAGAGCTGACAACCTCCTCATAAGAGGAAGGCTCACTGCCTCTCAATTTCATTCCTACCACTAAGGCATAATAAACAAGATCTGAATATGAATATCTAGCAAGGGGTCTTACTGACCTCCTACTCCTGTCTCGGGCCAACTGATAGTCCCTTAAGTTTTGCTGAGGGGAGTCATGATGCTCCACCTCAGCCTCAGGGACTTCAGTTGATTTCTCATGATCACTTTCATGATCAGAGGATGAGTCACTTCTAGGGTTGGAATTGACAGAAGCTGGGGCAGCTAGCAAGTCAGGCATACCTGATGGTTGCTCCACTTGAAACTGGGTATCACTACCTATCACAAAGTCTTCTGGGACACTAGGTTTAGGATCTGTTTCTAGATTTTCTAGTTTGCAAGGGAAAACACTTTCATTAAATATAACATCCATGCTTATGATTATTTTTACTCCTCTAGAACTCTTATCCCATAACGTATAGCCTTTAGTTCCTTCTTGGTATCCTACAAAGACACACTTGGAGGACCTAGGGCCTAGTTTTCCCATAGATTGGTGAACATAGGCTTGACACCCAAAGACCTTTAAATGATTTAAGTTCATCTTTTTGCCTAACCATTTTTCTTCAGGGCATATTAAATTTAAAATAGTTGAAGGACTCCTATTAATCAAGTAGGCAGCAATGGATAGGGCTTCCCCCCAAAGGGTTTTAGGCATACTGGTTGTGACCATTAGACATCTAACCTTTTCTAGGAGAGTCATGTTCATTCTTTTAGCAACCCTATTCTGTTGGAGTGTGTTCCTAACAGTCTTGTGCCTAGTGATGCCTTGTGAATTACAAAATTCATCAAACTCTCTATTACAAATTCTGACCCATTGTCTATTCTTAAAAATTTAACCCTCTTATCAGTCTAATTTTCGACTAAGGCCTTCCATACTTTAAATTTTTCTAATGTTTGGTCTTTAGTCCTAAGAGGGAATACCCACACTTTTCTAGTAAAATCATCAACAATGGATAAGAAATATCTGTTGCCACCAAGAGTTGGTGTTTGAGAAGGACCCCATAGGTCTGCATGCAAGTACTCTAGGCATGCCTTCGCTAGGTGAGTTCCTTTATGGAAGCTCAGCCTGTGTTGCTTGCCAAGAGTACAAGGCTCACAAAAGTTTAGAGACTTTGCAGTCACTGAATCAAGGTAACCTTGAGTTAACAATGCCTGCAGACCTTTCTGACTCATGTGGCTAAGTCTTAAATGTCAGAGATTTGTCTTATCAGTTTTAACAATGCATGCAAAAGAAACTGGGGAGAGAGAGCAACCATTTAACACATATAAACCATACCTTTTAGTACTAGTAAGAACTAGGTCATTGTTTTTAAACACATGCATGAAACCATTTTCAGCAGTATAAGAATAACCTAATTCATCAAGGGTACTAAATGAAATTAAATTTCATTTTAGTCCAGGCACATATCTAACTTTAGTAAGCTTTCTGCCTTTATTATCATGCATTTTGAAGGTTATGTCACCTATTCCTTTCACACTACATGATTAGTTGTTAACCATATACACAATGCCCGATTCTTTGTTATTAAAATTTTGAAACCATGCAATATTATGACACATATGGAAAGAACATCTAGAGTCCATAATCCACTCATTAGTGACAGATTCATCAGACACAGTAAGAACTTCAGGTAAGGTGTTAAAGTTACTAGCAATTATGATTGCATTACCCCCTTGTTTCTGTTTCCTTAAAAGATCATAACAATATTTTTTGATATGTCCCTCTTTCCCACAATGATAGCACTTCCACTTAGGTTTTTGTTTGCCCTTCTTTTCTTTGTTTTTACCCTTATTCCCCAAACCCCCAGATTGATCTCCATTACCTGTGTTATTTTTCTTTTTAAATTTGCCTTTCAAAAATAAGTTATTAGCAGGCCTTTTTTATGCATTTAATTCAAGCTCCCTAGCTTTAATTCCAGATATAACTAAGTCTAGACTAGGCACAATTCCAGTATATTGAAGAACATGCTTGACTACATTATATTTATCAGGTAATGAATTTAAAAGAATCATAGCCTCACTAGTATCACCTAGGGCTTGATCTGTTCATCTTAATAATAAAGCAAGCTTGATAAATTCATTTATGTTTTCATCCATAGATTTAGAAACATTCATTTTAAAGTTGAATAACATACCCTTTAAATAAACTAAATTAGGAGCAGACAATACAGAATATAATGATTCCAGTTTGTTCCACAGTTCAATAGGGGTATTCATGCCATCAACTTTACGAATAACACTATCATCAAGATGTAAGAAAATAAGATTAAATGCTTCTTCTCTTGCCTCATCAGTTCTAGCTAACTGATCTGCTGACCACTTTCTGTCGTCAACCTCAAGTGCGATAAGCACTTTGTGATGAGAGAGTAGGACTCACATCTTCTTTTTCCAACTACCGAAGTCTCTTTTTCCATCAAATGTACCGATTTCAAATCGGGTTGTTGTCATCTTCGCTTTGCACGAAGGAACCCTAAAACCCTAGACGCTGACAGAGACTTACACAGTAAACCCTCGACTGACAAAGACTCACAGCAAACCCTAGCGTCTTAGACCAACACAAGTAAAAGAAAAATATGACTCGAAAGATGAAATAGCACAGGCTCCGAAAACCCTAACGGTGAATACCAGAGAAATGGCTCTGATACCACTGTTAGGCCAAGACAATCCTCGGCCAAAAACTCTAAGCAGTGAACAAAATAGAACCAACCGACACTCACAGAAGATTCAATACTGTAAGCATGCACAAAACAAAAATAAAGCAAACACAAAACGCCAGAAATTTTTACCGTGGTTAGAGGCTTAAACCCTAGAGAGAAAAATAAACATTCGTATAAACTATACAGAGAGAGAAAGAAAACACAGAGAATGAACTGAGCAAAACATACACGAGGAAGATAATCGGAGGCTGTGCGCACTGCTGATCTCGAGGCCACTGTAGAAGATATAAAGGAGACACCAATGGTGGAGATCAAGTCGTATAAAGGCACAACAGGCAACATCGACGATCGGTGCAGGCAAAGTGACAAGATAAGCACACCAAGAGAAACGACAAAGGGGGTTGCCGTTTTGGCCATTCACCCAGGGCCTAAAATGCTGCCATTTTGGGCAGTCCTGAGGGTTGCCAAAATGACCATCCTGCCCCTCCGTTAAACGCAGCGTTTTGAAGCTTCACATGAATATAACAACAAATTATAAGGGCTATAAACCCAAGTTTTGTTCACATTAGTCAAAAGTAAAAATCCTAACATGGGTTTTCTTGTGCAATGCTGTAATGTTTCTTTCAAGGATGGGCAAGACCAAGTATGGTGGACTTCTCATCATATTACTGATTGGGCTTTTTTGTGTCACCAATGCTGTAATGTTCTGGTCAATTCGTAGGTTGGTTCTTATTTTCTTCATCATTTTGATGGCTTTTGAATCAGGAAAAAAATGATAAGATAAAAATTATAGCATACATCACTGCACTTCCGCTTGACACCTATGGTAATGATAAACGGCTCACCTTGCCGTGACCTTCTCTTAAATTCTCAAAACTTCTGTCGCTCCATCCCCGCTATTTTATAAGTTTTGAAGATAATATAAACTGGGAGTTGTCTTTCTCAACAAAGCGGCGGCATTCCAACTTTTTGAGCTCTGTGCAGATTACTGCTCTATTCTCTTTACCAAACAGCCTTTTGGATTGAGCCACTACAGATTGCCCATGTTATCACTCTAATTTGTGTGCGTATCCCTAATTTGTGTTTTGTCAGTTATATTAAATTTGGACAGTTTCTTATTCAATTTTTGTTATTTATGCATCATTATATACATATATCATATATGAGTACATATATAAGAATATGTTTTGCTGCTGTTGACCCATTATTCTGCTCCCTGGTTTTGAGTTTCAGAAGAAGCGTACAAACAAAATGTCTGAAATAGAATCACAGCTTACTCAGCTCCAGGAGGAACTGAAGAATGCAAAGAACCAGTTGAGTTCATCTGAATCGAGGAAAAAGCAGGCTCGACAAGAGGCTGAAGAGGCCAAGAAGCAGTTGGCAGTCATGACAGCAATGTTTGGGGAGTCCCAAAAGCAGCTGATGGAACTTTCTGCTTGTGATGACGAAAGGATCCAAGAGCTCCGTAAGATCTCCCAGGAGCGAGATCGAGCATGGCAGTCTGAACTTGAGGCTGTCCAGAAGCAGCACTCCATGGATTCTGCTGCCTTAGCCTCTGCTTTGAACGAGATACAGAAGCTCAAGATCCAGCTTGAAAGGGTGGCTGAATCTGAAGCTGTCCAGGCTAGGTATGCAGAATCAGCACATTCTGAGATACAAAATTTACAAATGGAGCTCAAAGAAACTCTGTCCCTTGTAGAAGAGCTGAAAGCCCAGCTTGCTGATTGTAAAGAATCTGAAGCTCAAGCCTTAAAAACTGCAACTGATGCGCAGGTCCAACTGGAAGTGGCAAAGACAACTGAAGAGACTCTCAGGTCAGAAAATCGTAAAGCCTTGGAAGCGAACAGATCCTTGGTTGTGGAATTGGAGCAGTCAAAAGCCCGAGTTAATTCATTGGAGGAACTCGTTAGCAAGCTCCAGTCTGATCTAGGTAATAATACCAGCAATAGTTCATCAGATCCTTTAAGGAATACTGATTCTGTCTCGGGAAATGGAGAACATGATGATTCGGTTCAGCTCAGAGCGGAACTTAATCATGTCAAATTTGAAGTAGGTCAATTGAGATCTGCTCTGGATGCAGCTGAGAGAAGGTACCATGAGCAGTATATCCAAAGCACATTGGAGATTAGACGTGCTCAAGAACTAGCAGAGGAGTCTAAATCAGAGTCATCATTGAGAGAAGCTGAACTGGAATCAAATTTGAAGAAGGCAACAGCCGAGATTGAAGAATTAAATGCCAAGCTGATGGCTAAGGAAACTAAACTGCAGAGTATTTTGGAGGAGAATGAGGGACTCAGTCAAAAGATTGAGGAAAATCAGACTAGTGAAAGGGAATCTAAACTTGAAACGGAGATAAAGAATTTTGAGTTGGATTTGGCACATTTGAAGGCGGTTTTATTGGACAAAGAAACAGAATTGCAGAGTGTAACCGAGGAAAATAAGATGCTGAAGTCAGGAATGATAGACCGGGAAACAGGGCTCAACAAAGCAAACGAAGCAGCCCTTGCTTTAGCAGAAGCAGCTCGAGCTGCAGAACAAGAAGCTTTGTTGAAACTTGGCTATTTAACAGAGGAGGCAGATAAAAGCAGCCGAAGAGCTGCTCAAGTTACTGAGGAGCTGGATGCAGCACAAACCTCAAATTCAGAGCTGGAAGTTGAGTTAAGGAGATTAAAGGTGCAGTCAGACCAGTGGAGGAAGGCAGCCGAGGCAGCCATAGCTATGTTTTCAACAGGGAAAAATGCCAAGTTTGTGGACTTAACCGGTTCTCTTGACAGCAACTGCCAAGCCATCGGGGGAGAGCTAGGTTTGCCTTTCTCAGAAGACACGGACGATGAATCAGCGAAGAAAAAAAATAGTAACATGTTGAAGAAGATCGGTGTCCTGTTGAAGATGGGCCAAAAGTAGCCATGGCCTGGCAGTACGTATGTACCTCTTCCACCCATCACTTTCTTTGCTTCTTCTTTATCCTGTCAAACGATGATAAGTCTCTCTTTCTTAACAGGTTTTCGTTGCTGCAGAGTGCCGGGTTTTTGTCGCAGCAAAAACCATTCTCAGAGTCTGTACAGCTACTGGAAATGGATGAACTCCTAGTGTTTCATTCGTCTTACCCTGCCAGATATGGCGGTTTTTGGTGGATTCTGCATATTATATTCTTTCTATTTTCTGTTTATAGTAAAGCATCAGGTCCGCGTGCTCTATAAGAAAATGTATGAGGTGCAGTTGCATGTTTGGGAATATATAGAAGCTCTGTGTTCTTGCAGTTAGGATAACATGTAAAGGTGGCATTGTGAGAAGATTAATTTGGTCAGTAAGTTTGCACTTTGTACTGTGCACCTTGCATATAAGGAAATAGACAATTTGCCACTTCTCGCTTTTAACACTCCAGTAATACTCTATTTGGGTTTTGTAATAATCATTGTAATAGCTATAGCGTGTTATTTTAATGGCATGATATAACAATAATCATTTATATTAATTCCGGTGAGATCGAGTATATGTATCATAAATTTTTGAATATTTTTATTCATAATCATATCCTCTGCAAAACTATTATATATTTTTTGTCATGTTTAAGGGCTAAGTTTTCTTTAGTCTTTTTATCACTCTTTTGTTACAAGCTTCACTTAATTTACTCACTTCATTCCACTAGTCTTTTATCATATGTAGTATTATAACAATTCAATTAATATTAGTTTGATGTTTTCCTAAATATAAAAACTTTTCACATAGTAATTAAAAATACACGACCTCTCAAAATATTTAAGAATCTATTACTCTATATACCATCTCAACACTATATAGAGAAGTTTAAGACCTGTTAACTTATTTAATTGGAACTTAATTAATCCATTATATGTAATGGGGTTTCGTGGAGGCCCATTTTCATTACATTTCAAATGAGATGAAAAATGAGCACCGAGTTTAATTTCTTAGAGAATTCATTTAAGCTTACGATGTCAGTTTACATATGAAAAGAATAATCCACTATTAAAATCAAGAAGCTACAATGAATGTTTCTATTATTAACTTGGGCTTTTATACCATAGCCTTAACGGCCCAAACCGGGAAAGTTGGGCGGGCCGTGGGCCTTAACTGGCCTACTTGGATGAACCCTGAACTGCTTGCGGGTCACCAATATATATGCACATACGAGGGGTCATCGGCGAGCTCTGGAGGCTAGGGTTTTGGCAAGGCGGCTTCTCATCTTCATCATCCTCCATTCTCCCGTTGAAACCCTAGTTGCAGTTGAAGGACTTCCTTTCAGCAGCCATGGGGTACGCCCACCCACTCTCAATTCTCATCTATACACATATCCATAAGATGCGAATATGTATGTATGTTTGTGTGTGTGTACCTTTGTGTAGTTTTAGGGTTTGAACTTCAGGTTGTGTTCTGGTAAATTGGTCGTTTCTCCAAGTTAGATACTGCCTGTTTGAGTTTAGGTCATGGGTTGGGGATTTCCTTTAGTGTTCCACATGTTTGGTTGCTGAAAAAACTTGGGAGAAGAGAAGAGAGAGCTTACCTCTTGCTTAAGTGTTCCACAATGGCTGTCTTTCTTACCTCTTGTATAGCCCAACTGTTGGCCAAACTTGATGCATTGTAATTGTAAGCTTTTATTTCTAATGACAGACTGAGATGTGAACAGTGTAATCCTGTAATAGACGTAGCCATGTGGATAATTGATTCTGTCGTAGTTTTAACCTCAAAATTATCAATGTTGTTTATTTGTAAAATGATACGCAATTTTAATGGCTCTGACTCTGAATATGAATATTTCTCTGAAGTAGGCAGAACCTAAGATGAAGATGGTATGATATTTTTGTTTTTAGATAATTCTGTAAAGAAAGAGTAATATTCAACTAACCCAATGCATAAGGAATTATAAAATCTCAACTGAAACATGGAGTTCGATATAAACCAGCACATAACTGGATTTGTAAATGTGAGAATTTGTTGTATTGCAGTAAGACACGTGGTATGGGAGCTGGTCGCAAATTGAAGTCCCACCGTGTAAGGCAAAGGTGGGCCGACAAGGCATATAAGAAATCCCATCTTGGCAATGAGTGGAAGAAACCATTTGCTGGGTCTTCCCATGCCAAAGGCATTGTCCTTGAGAAGATGTAAGCATCTTTTAATGTTCTTTTGTTTACTTCCCTCTTCATCCTGTGATCATTGCATGTAGTATTTGACCTGAGAAATTGCTGACTGACATTTACAGAGGTATTGAGGCTAAGCAGCCAAACTCTGCTATCCGGAAATGTGCTAGGGTTCAACTAATTAAGAATGGGAAGAAGATAGCCGCGTTTGTCCCAAATGATGGTTGCTTAAACTATATAGAAGAGAATGTATGTACTCTTCAGAAGCATCTATGTTATAGGCATTTAACAGTGTTCTTGACAACTTATCCTTTCAATAACTCTTTGCTCTTTCTGTAGGATGAAGTGTTGATTGCCGGATTTGGTCGCAAGGGACATGCAGTTGGAGATATTCCGGGTGTTAGATTTAAGGTGGTTAAGGTGTCAGGTGTGTCTCTTCTGGCTCTCTTCAAGGAGAAAAAAGAGAAACCAAGGTCTTAGTTTTGTGGGAGGAGAATTCTGCTTCTTAATTATCTTTTTGATAGTTTTCTTTGAATGGCATGGTAATCTTGACTGTTTGAGCAGAATTTTTGAACAATCTATTACCATCTTTCCAGTTAATTGTATTGCTACCCAAACCTATTTTTCAATATCAAGCCATCTTGCAGGTCTGACTTTTTTTTCTTTTTTTTTTTGAGGGGGGGTTATAGTTCATGGGTTTATATGCCCTGTTTAATGCATCACTTACCGAAAGGGCCGCCCATTACCTGGCGTTTGAATTTAGTTAGAGATGCTGAGATGGAGACTCTGCATGTGGATTTCTATTTATAGCCGGTCAATCCCAGATAAAGGGCATAAAATTTGTCGGACTCAAACAACAAAAATGTGTCTAGATAGAGAGCACGGTATTCTCGTGCAGAGATCATTGGAACTAAACTTGCATATATATTTCAAAAACATGGGGCTAGTCAGTAGTTGGTTTGATCAGAGTACGGTGTTAAATTGCAATTGAGGCTGGTTAGATTGTTCATGGCTTTCGTCTGTTCTTCCAGAACGAAGCATGGGTAATCGTAGCTCAAGTCCAGATTAAAGTAGTTGTATTGAGATACTAATTGAGTTAGTTAGGTTGCACTAAATCAGTGGCGCCGGGCTTTGGTGGTGACCTGCATTTTGAAGCCTTTTGTTTTTGGAACTAATATTTGCAATTGATTTATATAACCAAATGGGTAACATTTGGTACTGGGGGGCTGGGGGCTTGTCATTTTTCCTAATTGGCCTACAAAAATAGAAGTAAATGATTTTGGCTGTAAATAAAAACTGGGTTTTTCTAAGTAATAAATACGTTTTATTTTTATTAAAGGTATATATGCATTGCACTTTATTTCCAAACTGTGTTCTCCAATATCTTACCACCCAATAAAAATATTTGGGGCAGTAATATGTATCCGACAGAAAAAAAAAAGAATTATTTATTAAAAAAAAAAAACCAAAGCGGGCTCAAATTTGACAAAAAATCCATCAATGGTAATATTAAGTGGCGGAAGAGGAAAGAATTATCCATTAAATAACTCCTATTTACATACAAAAATTTCTGGGAGGAAACGCCCGATATAGCACTTGGACCTTTTTTTTTGGTGTGGTTTTGTCTTCCCAACTAGACTAAGAAAATCTACCTAATAATTTCATTTCTGCGTCTCTCCTAATAAATGCTTCCTTACGAAGCAACTCCATGCCAAATATAACTGGTTCAAAAGAAATTGTAACGGAATGCTTGGTGCAAAGAAACTTGAAAGAGGAGAATTAAATTGGACTTGTTTCAGGTACAATTGAATCAAGTCTCAAAACAGCACCTGATCTAACACTTCCTACATTCTGGTTAATATGAATGTTTTGACAGCTAAATATGGATGTACCTTCAAGAAACATGCTGCATGACCACTGTTTTCAAATGTTCTCAATCTGGGCACTCTCTGAAGGGGGGAAGGATGCTGCATGACCATTGTTTTAAATGTTCTCAATCTGGGCACTCTCTGAAGGGGGGAAGGATGCTGCATGACCATTGTTTTAAATGTTCTCAATCTGGGCACTCTCTGAAGGAGGGAAGGATGCTTTCTTGTCTGTTGCCCCATTGCTCAATCTCCTTGAAACATCTTCCTCGCTGTTACACAAAGAGTTCTTTACTAAAAAAGGAGTCCTTGTGCTGGCGACCTTGGTTTCAGATGATCCCACAAGAGAAGGAATCATCAGAATGGATGCCGATACATGTAGCTCTTCGGAACATGACGGCTCTGGAGCACTGAAATCTGGCCCAGCAAGTTTAGTTTGAGCAATGGAATTGCAAACCAAATCTTTCTGTGGCTCCTGTTCTGAGGTGATTACTACAGCATCTGTACTCAAACCATCAACATGTTTCTCACGATGGCCATTTTGTTTTTCATTGCTTCTATAATGTGAATCCCAACTCTTGTTGAGATGCTGTATGCTAGAAATTGTAGCTTCATCCACTTCTTCAGATGGCATTATGCGTTCGGTAGGAGAAATCTTGGTATCCTTTGAGTTTGCATTACCTTGTTCTTCCAAGTCTATTTCACCCTTCAACACACCTAGACTTCCAGTTTTTCCAGCATCCTGGCCAATCTCAGCAACATCCTTATCTCTATCATATCCTTCAGTTCCCTTTTGGTCGACGTTTACTTGATTTTCTCCCTCTGTTCCATTCTGGACTTCATGTGGTATGCTAATGCATTTCCTTGCATCCCCAGAAACATTAGAGACCTTCGTGGAAGCTTTTGAGGGTTTCTTAGATGGCCCAGTCAAAGCAGGTTTCTGGACATCAGGCCTCGTGTTCCCAATTGCTCCAACTGTTCTTTTAGGTTGAAGCTTCACAGGCTTTGCCTTGTTTGAGCCTCCACTTGGACTGCTGTTTCTGACTCCAGTTTTTGGACCAGCTGGTATACCAGAAGAAGGTTGCATAGTCCCATACGGGGTACGAACCACAGATTTCACCTGCATGACATAAATTCCCATTCTGACAATACTTTCCCAACAAACTAAATTCTAAAATTAAGCAATAATGCGTTGGTCTCATTGTATCAACTTTTCATAGAAAAAACGGACCCAATAAGACTTGGAAATGAGAACAAGCTCTTGTGAGTTGTGATAGTAAAAATAAAAACTCACCCCATCAAAAAACCCAATCTTTGGCGATGGCATCCGCAGACCTGTAGGTTTTACACTAGTTGATGCACCAGCCTGCCTGGGAAATGTCTTCAGATTTTCACTGGATAGTCGAGCTGTCTTATGTTCATGCATATCTGAGATTTGATTGACAGATTGGTTACGATTATCCAGACCAGAAGAGGCATTCACATTGAGGGATCTGCGAGGAGAGCTAGCACTAAAGCTAGCCCTTGAAATATCAGACCTCCTACTAACAGCAGAAGTTGATGAAGATGATTCTAAGGACCATTCGCTAATAGAACTAGCAGGAGAAATATTAGAAGAGAGCTTAGGTGACATTAATTTAGCTGGGAGATCAGCCTGTCCTTTTTGCTTCAATGCAACCTTTGAAGGTGTTTTGAGGGCCAAACTGGAAGATGCTTGATTAGCAGTTCTGGAACCAATCCTCCTCCTATTAGATTTCACAGGAGATACGCCAACAACATCTGAAGATGATTGACTGTGAAAACTACTGGATGAGGAAGATGATCTTGGTGGGTCTTTTCTGGTTACGGCTGAGGACCTCATAGAAGGTGATTTCAAAGATCCAGCAAGCTTAGGCACAGTCCTGCCAGAACCACCGTCCCCGGGTGTCTTTGACACCGGAATCATTTTATCTTGGGCTGTAACAACTACTCAAAATTGGATTAGGTTATAGAACTAGAAAAAAAATAAAATATATATATACATATATAATATTGTTGATGATAAGAAGCAATCGGTTACAGTCTACTTACCAGAGGCACATTTTGCTTTCTCATTTCCCATTTTTACTTCCTTGGAACTTAAATAAGCCTTCTTTGGTGCTGCTGGCAAGATGGGATTAGGTCTGCCAATAGCGTTTGGTGGCTTTGGAAGAGATGGAGTCGAGCCTCCAATTTTAGCCACGGGCTTCAGTAAGCAACATACAACTGTTGTCAGATGAAGCTTACGGGAATATTTAACTGTTATCACTAAACTTATGTATTCCATTACTTTCTTCTTTTCCGTTCTCTTTTTTCTTTCTTTAATAAAAGATGGAATCAAGCCTCCAATTTTAGCCACGGGCTTCAGTAAGCAACATACAACTGTTGTCAGATGAAGCTTACGGGAATGTTTAACTGTTATCACTAAACTTATGTATTCCATTACTTTCTTCTTTTCCGTTCTCTTTTTTCTTTCTTTAATAAATTTCTATTCTCCATATAAAAAAAGGGGTAGAAAAGTGATACAAAACGAAGACGAAGAATAAAAAATTAAACTCTTATCTTTTTGCCCTAGTAATTGATGAACTAATATCCAGGCAGAGGTGCTTAGTAAATACTATTTGCAGATAACATTGTCTTGGTGAATGAGCCAAAAGGAGCGAATATTTTGAAATATGGAGGAACATTTTAAAATCTAGAGGTTTTAACTCGAGCAAATTAAAAATCAGATATATATTGAATGCAATTTTAGTACAAATATAAATGCAGATGACATTATGGTGAAACTTCAAGATCAAGTCATCTTAAGAAAAAATAAGTTTAGATATATTGGATCAACCATCCAGAAAATTGGGAGAGATTAATGAGTACCCATAGAATTAAAGAGAAGGTCGTTAAAATGAAAGTGTGTGTCATTTTATGTGATAAAGATTTTGTTAAAGCTAAAAAGAAAATTTTATAAAACAACTATAAGACTAACTTTTGTTGCATAGCACAAATATTGGATAGTAAAGGATTGACATGCACAAAATATGAGCTTAATAAAGATAATAAGGGATGTTAAAATAGATGTGCATCTATATGACGAAAGAGAAAATTAGAAATATTCGTAATAAAGTCACAGTGGACCTATTGAAAGTAAGATAAGATTATGATTATTTGAAAAAATCAGAAAACAAAAAAGACCAATAGAGTCTTTTGTGAGGAGAATGGACAGAATAGAAAAAGTCTTTAGCAAAATAGGTTGAGAAAAATCAAGAAAAATTTGGTGGGAGCCTCTTAGTATGATATGGGACTTACAAAAGATAATGACATAAATAGAAATGATTGATAACTTGGAATTCATGTCGCCAACTCTACATAGTGGGATCAAGGCCAAGACCTAGTCAAATAATCTGTAGATTTTTTCATTTTGACTATCACAGATTTTTTATTGAAAAACAGAGGAATTTTATAACCATGAACTGGATAATGTCCTTTCCAATTTCAATGCCGAAATAATTGAGTATTACACTAATATAGCAGAAGGAAAAAGCAATTTCATAGTAGGCTAGATGAGGACATGCCTGTATGCAACCAGAACTACGCTTCATCAAATTCCCTGGTCCTTGCATTCCAATGGTATTCTTCTTGGGACCATGTTTTGACTTCACCTAAAATTTTAAAATGATACATTTTCAGACAGCAGGAAAAATCTAATAAAGCAACAGAATTAGCAACCATAAATTAGTCTCCTGAACCTACCATATTTTCAGAAGCTGCACCTTCTTTAAAGCTGCAAAAACAAACTTCATATTAGAAGATAATTGCCAGCAATACGCACAAGCAGAAATAATTTATAATTTGGAAAAAGCCATTTAAGTCTTAAGTAATAGAAGCATTCTGCCTCGACCTACACATGCAGAAAAAGAATCCCCTGCCAGCTCAAACTACAGACATGCAAGCAATGGTAATATGAAATTTAGAGAAAATATAATGGTGACTGGCGCGATAAAATGGTTTTATGTGCTCATGTCTGTAATATGCATATGCAGTGACATTTGAATGCTGCAAGACCAGTTTTCTGATTATAGACACATAAAAAATAGCAAACAAATCACAAGCTATGATCAGTCTTGTGTGCTCCAACTGATCACTTGTATACAGGACTTAATATGCTTCAGAGGGAAGGTCTAAATGAAGGCAGTAAATATACATTCTATCACGAGTATTAATTCATTGGGCTAATAACTTCTTGTATAATCATACCACACAGTTACGATAATAAGTAGATCAAATATAGAAGTATAAAAGAATCTGGTGACTATGATACGAAGAATGCATGCAGAGAGGTCATTCAACAGGCACTACAGAAAGTGCTGGCACCTTGGTGACACAAAATAGAGAGTAAACCTACCACAAAAAAGACATGGCAACAGTTCCACAAGCGGACAAATAGAGAGTAAACCCACCACATTGCTACTACTGAATACTTACAATGGAGAACTTTGGTTTGCAGCTTTGCTAGAACTAGTCATGTTAGATGCTTTACTAGATTTCTGGATTGAAGCTCTGATGTCTTCAAATAAATCAGCTTCAGCATTTTCCAACGTCAGACTGTCACTTTCTAATGTAGAGAATGAATCAGTTGATCGGCTTATATCCTCTGCAATTCCAGATAAAAGATGCCTTTCACCCTTGCCATCTACTTTGATCATGTTGGACAACTCATCAGGGTCCAGAACGCCTGGCATGTCCAAAAAGTGTCCATAACTATGTGCTTAAATTTGCAGCAGATACAAGTAACAAAGAAATATCATACTCAAGAATATAAATAAGACCTCAACTTTTAAGCGCACCTGCACTTGTAAAGAAGGCAGCATCCCAAGCTAGACTTTTCCGCAAATTACACTTGCCAGTTTTTCTTGTCCTTCCTGGCTCTGATGGCTCAGAAGACTGACGCAACTGCTCCACCAGCCCACTTGCATCAGCCGTGTCCATTGCTTTTTCAGCACAGAAAGCTTCTGGCAGTCCAGAATTTATGTTGTTATTTTGACCTCCTGAAGAATAGGAAAACAAAACCTCAATCCTGATGTTGTGTCATTATATTAACAATAATAATGAAATAAAAGATTGAACAATGTCGTTATCACACACCTGAACTTCATTTACAACAAAATTCTAGGGACATTTTAGGAAGAAAAGATGAAGGAACAAATTAAGGAACTTTTCACCAAACAAAGAGAATGCTTGACCCTAGAATTTTAAGTATCAGCAATATCTTGTAAGTGAAGACCGTGTCATAATATGTTTGTACAATGGTCATATCAGCACTGCTATTGATCTACGAACTCATCCAAGACGAACTTCAGGTGAGTTGATAGCAGAAAGATGACAACAGAGTTCAAATACTTGTTTGAAGTGAAAGATCAGAGCTGTTAAAAACTACTCAAAAACTGCAGTATGGAAGCGCCGTGATATTTTGCACGATATCCTCCTAGGATGGCATAATTAATTAATTGGCATTGATTTGAAGGATGCAACAATCAAAGCTACTCGTCCACCTTTAAGATAACACAGTATGCCCTCACTGGTCCGGCAGTAAAACAAATATCCTACAGTGATGCTCCACCTAACCCAGTTTTTTATTTTGATATGCTCCGCAGTAAATAGTAAAGCGGGAGCGATAAACAAGATAGATTATGAATCCCCGATAACTCAAACCAAAACAACATGGAACTATATCAGATCTGCCAAAAACAGGAATTTGATATACATTCCTGTGCCAAAGAAAATGCAGCCTTTAATTTGATACAAGAAGAAGAAAAACCGGGTCAAAACCCTAGCGACAAGAACAATCTTAACAAAATGAATCGACGCGATTAATTCAGAACCACATAAACATTCTGAAAACTCAACTTTCAAAAGACTGACTACAGCGATCTTGTGTTCAGTGATGTCACAACCAAAATATCAACAAGAGGCAAAGAGAAGTGAAGGAGATGACCTGGGGAATGAGTATCAACAGCATCGGCAGGGAAATCAACGAGAGTGAGCCCTCTCGGCTCAAGATCAGTACTCCCAGTCGCGTCCATTGCAAGGATCCACAGATTGAAAATCCAGATCAAATCGCCGAGAGAAAGAGAGATTGATTTCAATGGTTGAAGGAAAGGGAGGGGTTTTTTGAACTTGAGCAAAGGCGGTTTATAATTGAGTGATGGGGAGAAGAGGCGAAGTTAAGATGTAATACGAGAGCGTCCGATTATACCGCAACACGATGGCTGAGTTGGACCGTTGGATGTGCGCAAGGTAGGGCCGACCAAACCATCAACGAGAGTATAATCATGTGGTGTGCAGATCGGGCGGTCTAGATTGCGGACAGAAACAGAGGAGCGTGGTGGATCTCTGGTTGCGTCTACAGAGTAACCATGCAAAATGACAACCCAGCCCTTCACTCATCTATGTTTCCGCCCCAACGGCTATTTACTACGCTTCCCAAAGAGCGGCCGCTCGACTTCTATGAAAATTGATTTTTTCTTTTTTTAACAATTACAACCATCATTTTCAAGCCAAACTCATATTTTTATCCCTGAAAAATGTTACTTGTACACTGCATATTACAAATGAAACTACAAACAGATGGGAGAGTTATAATTTTACCCTTCCCTCTCATCTCCCTCCCCTCACCGAGTGACCCCATGACTGCATCCTCTCTAATCTTTAACATATTTTCATGTCTGTTTTCAACAATCGCCTTTCGTCACCTCGCCTCTCTCGCACACAACTTTTGATGCATCTTTCCTCTCCGCTACAAGGAAGGAAGATGATGCAGTGATGATCATGCATGTGAGAGATGAGACAGTAAAAGGTGGTTACTGAAGATAACTATAGGAAGAGAAGAGAGAGAAGACATCCATAAGAAAAAAAAGTTAATTTTGTAATTGAGTGAGAGATATTTTCATCATTTCATCATTTTTTATAGCCTCATTTGTAGCCCACAATATACTTGTAGCAAAATCTTTTATCCCTTTACTTTTATGTTTTTTTTATATTGTTATCAAAATTTTTTATAGTTTCAATAATATTTTATATTTTTAAATTAATTTAACTCATATATTTTAACAATTTAAAAATTTTATTATTTCGATTACATCTACGTACCTATATTTTTAAAATCAATTTAACTTATGTACTGTAAATAAAAAAAGATAAAATGAGATGAGTTACTTTAACTTTATTTTTTTTACATCTAAATATATGAATTAAATTAATACAAAAATATAAATACAAGGATATAATCAAAATAATAAGAAATTTAAATTATTATAAAAAATTTAAAATTTAAAAATTAAATAAACTCAAAAACATAAATATAAAAATATAATTAAAATAATAAAAAAATTTAACAAAAAAATAAAAATACAAGGATAAAATATATAAATTTAGCCATCATTTTTGAGCTTATCAACTCAAATAACTTGAGAATAAATTGAAATTAAAGTAATTAATTTAAATTTTATTTGTGTAGACTCAATCGATAATAGATTTAATTTTGAAAATTTTAAGATTTATAATTCCTATTCAACCCAATTTATATAAATATTATTAGCCCTCTATTGTTTATATCATGCTTGGATAACTCAAACCTTTCCAATGCTCTAAGAAATACATACAAAATAGAAAGCACCAAAAAAAATAAAAAACCTTAAACAAAACAAGGGATTATGTCATAAATCAAAAACTGCTTTTTAAATCAATTGAAACATCTGAATGGAGGTTTCAACATAATCTACACTTAACCCATTTCAATGTCAACATAACATCTATTTTTTTTTGGTAAGATTCCAGGTCAGTACAAATTAGATAAAATGCAGGCTAAATCTTAGTCCCCAAGCACTCTGATTATAAATGGGGTGGTATCATTCAACAAAACTCATGTCATGGCTGTCCCAGTTCCCTAGTTGAGCATCCCTGCCTGCCACATGGACATGGGACCTACACCAAACTCCATCATACCACACTATCTAAAGATCTTATTACAACATAACATTAAGAAAAGAAGTTTTTGAGTTCAACAGAAGCCCTCACTCTAACGACCCTAAAAAGATGCTGCTTTTGATGTGAGAAAAGATTTAGAAAATAAAATGCACCTAAACAACTAACTCAGGCAAATGACAAGGTTAGAAAATATTGACAAATCGGGCTCCAAGGATGCTCTAACTAGAGAAGGAAGCTGAATGCCCAATCCTACCTATTTGCAAGCCATTCTTCAGCTAACACAACCACCAAAAGGCACGGTGGGTTTCCTGCAGCCCCGATTTCTGATGTTGCATCTCTGGAGAGTATAGCTATCTGACAGGTGTTGGGTCTTTACTGCTTCATTTTGCAGCAGAGATAAAAGTTTTATGAAGGCAAGTAATTGAGACGGTAACTGACTAGAGAAGGCCCGAAAATGCTGAATTTCCCAGTGCTGCAGAAAGCACTTTCAGCATCAGAACGTCTCTTGAAGACCACTTTAGCACGTTTGCTATTCTCCAGCACCTCAGTGTCCGATTCATTCAAGGGTCCATAGCAGTTGAATACATTGTTCAGATATGATGCTGAAGGAACAGAATCCAAGTCCGTAAAGTTCAGAATCAGTGCAGTAGGAGTGTATTCCTCTTCCAATTTCTGCTCCACATAAACAGCTGAGTTTGCCTCAGACTGAGAATTCAGATGGCCAGTCTCCTGTTTGCATCCCAATTCTGGGCTATAATGTGGTTCCACAGCAAGGGCCCCGTTTTTGCTTAGGGTCTCAGGTTCAAATAATACTTGCTCTTCAGGATTGCTTTGGATGATCCTGTCAGTCCAATACGAGTCTTCAATGCCCTCAAAATCAGATGTTTTGGCAGTTCCCAAGTTAGATAACCGTCTACAAGTCTGCTCGCCTGATGCTTTCCCAGTTGATATTTTGTCCGCGGAGGAAGTGGATCTCTCCAAGCAAAATGAATCCCTGTAATCAGAGAAAAAACTAGCAGTAGAAATCAATAAGCTGTACCCTTTAGAAGGATCTCTGGCAGCCATGTAGATTTGCGAGAGCATTTCATCTGCCGAAGGATACTCCCCTACGAGGATCTTTCTTCTTTGTAATCTCCCAGATCTGGTCAGGTAATATTGATTTTTGCCTCCTTTTTCACCTATATTTCCTTTGGAATCATTCTCAACTCCCGAAAACTGCTTTCTAGTCCCCTGTGGCACGGAAGCGTTCTTACTTTTCACATTTGAGCCATCAGAGACAGAGTCGCCAGTCTTGCGTTTTTTAACAGAAGAAGAATCCATCTTCCTCCGAGGTATTCCCCCAGTTCGATTCTCCTCATTTGCTAAATATGAGCAGCCCTGTGACATCAAGTCTGATAAACGTCTCTCTTTCTGCCTAGGGGACAGGCTACTACCAGAGATGTTCTTACGCTTTCGAGAAGAATTATTTTGAACCAATGCCCTTTCTTTTCCCAAAAGAATTTGATCAACGCCCATGGGAATGCAAAACTCATCCTCAATCTCTCCTTCAGAACCTATTATCTCCTCTGTCACAGAAATGTGGCTCTCATCCTCCCACAAGTTATCAAGCATTTTGGACAGAGGATAACCCTTCCAACAGTTAAAAGACAGCAACTGAGCCCGCGCTATAGCAAATTCCAATCTACCAGTTCTACCATGTGGAGATTGTGCCAAGGCTTTCAAATACTGCAAAAAATTCAAAGGCGAAAAGGAGGCTGCACTCGAATATTCATCCCTGCCATCTCTTTCACGAGTTTCTCTGTGAATACCATCATTATCAATTACTTGAATCTTAATCTTACCGTACAACTCCTCTGACAAGCATGTGCAGGCCAGACCAAATTCCACTCGTCTGGAAACCTCATCCAAAGCACAATCCACCGCATGACAAAATGTCTCTGAAGTGCTCTGCTTCTCCATTTGTTCGAAATACGTTCGAAATGGCCTTACACGCGATGCATCGTTCCAAGCAAATGTCTGGTCCCCAAAATACGAAACCAAAAAACTATCCTTTTTCCAGTATCTCGCTGCCTTTTCTGATGAATCTGAAGGATCAAATATCTGCCCGGGCCACCATGGATGCCCCCTTACTTTGCCCCATACTAGATCAGACACCTGAAACTGACCTACTTTTTCAACATCTGGTATCTGTTCAATATCTTTACTGTGTTCTTCACTTACTACACCACCATCATTTCCACCAATCTCATCTCCATCCGACATATCAACGAATCTTGCATCGTTCCCTTCGTTCACATATCCCCTTACCGCTATCCCACTCTTCTTCCCTCCATCTACGGATCCTAAACCCCCGTCGACCCGACCCGGGCCGGGCAGACCCTCCGTTAGGGTTTCAAAGGTAGGTGAAGCCAGGAGGTTAGCCCGGGGGGACTCGTCGTTCCGTTCGAGCGGATCGACGGCGGAGTTGAGGTCTACGTCGTCGAATCTAACCGACATTAAGAAACCCTAATTAATACCATACACGCACCTGCTTGAATATATATGATGGATATGGAAGCTAACATGCGCTACATAAAGCATCCATTCGTCGAGTAACACAATTCAGGTATACCTGGTAACAGCGAGTAGCCTCTGCTTGAGACGAAGAAGGAAGAAGAACTCAGAGAGAGAGAGAGAGAGATGAGGTCTTGGACTTCGCAAGTCGAGATCGAGAGAGGGCAACTGATATGAGGAGACAGATTTCAAATCAATAAATCATCATGTACCAAGAGCATTACTCACCAACTCGGCCGGGGCGATCGGGTGGCTAGCTGCGTTACACGTGTCAAGTGCCTAAGCGTCGATTTGGAACGAGTCAACACCCGGAATCCATTTGCCAATATTCAGAATTCTAAACGTCGTCGTTTTCATGAAGATAAAATTTTCGTACCTCACCTGCTCTTGCAAGCTTACAAAAACATTAAAAGAATAAAATACTACTTTTTAACTTGGACCTGCTACTGCTAGCATGCGCAAAAAATAATCAACCAATATTTTAGCAATTAACAAAAAAGGTCAAAAAATTAAAAATAAAAAAGGAGAAAAGAGCAAAAAGGAAGCTAAATGAAAATATTAAATAGAAATTTCTGAAGCAGTTTATACGTATCCTGTTCTTGCCTAAATAAAAAGGGTATTCAATAAATCCACCAACGTTACAGAATTCGCGAAATAATGAGACCCCCTTGATTGATATACATACAACACATGGAGAAAACATAATAATAAACAAACCCTAAAATGTTACATTGCTCGGATCAGATTTCAGTATGTGGATTCATAAATCGATTAGCTAGCTTCAAACACGAGAGGGATCCTTGGAATGGATCCATCTGAGAGAGCAAGGAAACCAGCTTCAGATCAGAACCCAACCTTAGTCTGTGCCTTGCATGGGAGCCATCATATGTTGAGCTTGTGACTGCAAATTGGAAGAAGAGCACAAAAATTAGGGTTTGCATCAAACCATGGAAACTCCCCTTAGCCAATATAAAGTCAGAACAAGTGACGTACCCTAAGTAATACAACATATACAGAATTGTCAATATATATATATATAGCAAACATACCTACAGGACCTATTGGATCATTTGAACTTAGATTCAGGCTAGTAAATTTATTATGCTTTTTCTGAATATGAAGCTTTATGAAAGTTGAACTAGACCAAGCAGGAATTACAACCATTAGATTTGTCTCATGGCCATGTCATGAGTCCACTAGTGTAAACTACTGTTAGTATCCAGAAATCAGTAACTGACAGGCCCTAATAAACATGTAAAAATAGGAGAAGGTAACAGTATTCATATTTGGGTGCTGTAAGAAGAATGTAACAGTATTTGGGTGCTGTAAGAAGAAGTCTGCATCACTCTACACATGGCTAGCCACTGAATCACCAATACATGCAATCTAACTTCTAAAAGTAGTAATATGCATAACAACAACATTTTAGTTTAGCCCATATGTGAAAAAAATACCAGTGTTCAGCTCTATCTTTATCACTCTAAATCCATACAGGGTAATCAACTGGCACGAGCAAATCAGAATAAAGAACTAATTGTGTATGAAACTTGGTAATAAAAAACTTTGGAACATGCCAATTAACACCAACAGATGGTCCATACATAAACCAAATAAGCACTGTTTCAAAGTTCAATCCTGCACAAATTTAAGCAAAATTCCATTTTGTTATATGCAACTAAACAAAATAGATTTACAAACTTGATCGAGCCTTCAAGCAGACCAAACGTTTATAACTATTCAAGCCTCAGAGGGACCAACAAAAATAAAAGAGAAACTCTTCAAAATACAGAATTTCTCAGATGATGTGTTAAATCTGCAAGGGTTTTCACATTTTCATGGATGAATGCAAGAAAAGAAGTTAGTCTAAGATCATAGATCAAGGACTGCAACATAAAATATTAAGATTTTGATAGAAAAAACTATTCAAGTGGTGGGTGTGATGATCAGGAGAAAACTTAATATTATGCATCTTCAAAAACTGAGAAGGGTAGGAGAGAATGCTAATGTTGACAAAATTTGGATACAAAGTTTGATACTCAAAAAGGGATTGTGCAAGGAATAGAGTAGAGATTATTATAGATAAGACTTTATAGGATGCAAGAATGGGCGAAAAGAGCATAGGAGACAGGATTAATACAGGTAAACTTGTTCTAAGAGAAGAGACTGAATATTGCTAGTAGATATGCATCACAAGTTGGGTTAGAAGAAAAGATGAAGACAAACTTTTGAAAAGATCTTAAGAGGAGTTTGTATAAGAAATACCTAAAGAATATAAGATTGTTAAGTAGGCGACTATTCTGGTGGCCATTATTTTCACACAGATTCAATTTTGCAAGCTGCAAGACGAGGACTGGTGGTGGAGGTATTACTCTTAAAATTTCCTTCTGTTTACTTTTCCGCGCTTATTTATTGTGAACTGGTAGGTGTCACTTGGACTTGGAGAAGATACTGTCTTAAAATTAGAGTGTACTGTTTTTGCCAGGTCAATTCTAGTCTTAGATGAAAGTCCTCTCAAATGCAAACCAGAAAAAAATATGTTCTTCTCTCAAATTCAGTAAATACTGGAGTGTATGTGCTTCCTCATTGTCCTTCTTGATTATCAAAACAGTAGTGAGACAAGCTGTGAAAACTGAATGGGAACTTATTTCTTTTTTCTGTCTTTTTCCTTTTTGATCCCCTCTCTTTCCTTTTGATCCCCGGAAGAGCCGCATGTATCTGGTGTCCATTTCCATAATTTCCTCATAAATCTCCAACAGTTTGCTAAATCGATCGTTAAGGGAAAATTTGGCAAACCAATCCTAAAATCACGCCTCCAACAGTCTCGTCGTCAAATTTCTGACGAATCTCAAAATCATTGGCAACTATGGCGATCAAAATCTATAAAGACAACATTATCATTTCTCCCCCTACAACGACCACCAACATTAGAAGAGGACGACATCGACCGTAAAAGAGAATGATGTCACGGTTGTGGGACTAATGTCCACAACCGACGATAGTAGAAAAGAAGGTGTAGGGAGAAGAAGAAGAAGCAGAAGTAGAGAAGGAGAATAGAGTTCGTTAGAGAGAATGTGGAGAGTAGACTGGAAATCCTCTATTGATTGATGATCTCTTCTCATGACCCGATTGGACCTATATAGCCATTCTAGGGGCTGCCACAGCAGATTGCAGCTCCCATAACTAACTATTTTGTCCTATTCTCAATCACCTTTACAGCTGGACATTCCCTCTAACAAACTACCAGCTGGAATAAAAGGGAGCATATGGAATAATAAAGGAACATAGCAAGTAATTAAAGGACATAACAGAAAAAGTAAATCCGCAGCAAAATTGGGCTTGACTCCGTGACAATGCCCTTCTCTTCAGCAATTTCTTGTCCTCAAGAAATATGTAGGAGGCTGGCGGTTCGAGGAAACTGTTGTAGCAATTCTGGAAGGTACTCCCAGGAGTCTTCCTTACCGATTCCTCCTTGCCACTTGACTAGCACCTGCATAAGAGGAGCTCCTTGATGGTAGATGACTCTTCTGTCCAATATGGCCGCTGGTTCCCTTGTGATTTCCTTCTCCTTAGGAAGCATAGGCAACTTTGGATTCACCCGTTCCTGCCCTGTCGACCTCTTTAGTAGGGAGACATGGAAGACGGGGTGAATGTGGGTCCCTTCGGGAAGCTGTAAACGATAGGCAACCTTACCCACCCTAGCTGTTATAAGAAAAGGACCAAAGTATTTGGGACTGAGCTTAGAGACCGGGCCTTTAGAAATGGACTTAAGGTGAGGGTCCCTCAGCCGTAAATAGACCTTGTCTCCTACCTTGAATTCTCTGTCAGTCCTCTTCTTATCAGCCTGTTGCTTCATCCGATTTTGGGCTGAGGCCAACTCTTGTTTGAGTTGTTGTAGCACCCTTCCTCTTTGCTGGAAATATTCTTCAACTGCAGTGGCTGAGGTACAATCTCCGAAGGCTGGTAGAATTGGAGGTTTGAACCCAAATACAGCTTCAAAGGGTGACATCTTAATGGATGTGTGGTGGCAGGAATTATACCACCACTGGGCTAGAGTTAGCCATCTATGCCAATCCTTGGGCTGCATCAAACACATGTAACGAAGGTAGGTTTCGAGACTTTGGTTTACCCTTTCGGTTTGGCCATCCGATTGAGGGTGGTATGCGGTAGATAGATTGAGTTCAGTGCCCATACTTTTCATCAACTCTCTCCAAAAATGACTGGTAAAGATCTTATCTCGGTCGGATATAATGGTTTTAGGAACCCCATGCAAGGCAATTACTCGGTCAGTGAACACCCGAGCCACCTCTTGAGCCGTGTAAGGGTGTGCTAGTCCCACAAAGTGCGCGAACTTCGTGAGTCTATCGACAATTACCATTATACAATCCTTGCCCTCCGAACGTGGCAGTCCTTCGATGAAATCCATGGACACACTTGTCCATGACTGTTCTGGAATGGGTAAGGGCTGAGGAAGCCCAGGGTATGCCACGTTCTCGTGCTTGCACCTCTTGCATGTGTCACACCCCAAGGCAAACCTCTTGACTGTTTCCCTTAGTCCAGGCCAGTAGAATAATTGCCGTACCCGCAAGTAGGTGTTTTGAATGCCAGAATGTCCCCCTATAGGAGACTCATGAAGTGACTGCAGAATTTTGTTTTTTAGCTCCTCCTTGTGGCCTATCACTATCCGACCTTTATACCTCAGCAGCCCATCTCTCATCGCATAGCCTTCTGACTCTCCGCTTCCCAGAGCCAATTTTTGCAGTACACCCTGAATAAGATCATCCCCTTCATAGCTATCCACTACTTCTTTACACCATTCAGGAATTACCACAGTCATGGCAGCTGATCGAGCTTCTTCTTGGCACCTGGACAAGGCATCCGCTGCTAGGTTCTCCTTTCCTTTCTTGTATTGAATTGAGTAGTCCAGACCCATTAGTTTGGTCATTCCTTTTCGTTGGAGTTGGGATTGGAGCTTCTGTTGGAGTAGGAACTTTAGGGACTCGTGATCTGTTTTGATGACAAACCGTCCTGCCTCCAAGTAATGGCGCCACTTTTCAACTGCCATTAAGACAGCCAAAAACTCTTTTTCATACACACTAAGCCCCAAATGTCTAGGGCTGAGAGCTTGACTTAGAAAAGCCAATGGTCTCCCATCCTGCATTAGCACTGCGCCTATTCCCACCCCGCAGGCATCAGTTTCAAGCACAAAGGGCTTGTTGAAGTCTGGTAACCCAAGTGTAGGAACCCTGCTTACTGCCAACTTCAGTCCCTCGAAGGCCACATCTGCTTCCGGTCCCCACTGAAAATTCCCCTTTTTTAACAGGTTGGTAAGTGGTTTGCTCAAGATTCCATATCCCTTGACAAATCTACGGTAATAACCAGTCAGCCCCAAGAATCCTCTAAGTGCTCTTATTGTGGTAGGTTTTGGCCAGTTGAGCATGGCCTCCACCTTGCTGGGGTCGGTGCTGATTCCTTCTTCTGAGATTAGGTGTCCCAAGTATTCCACTTGGTTTTTGCCAAATGCACATTTAGATTTTTTGATGAATAGCTGATTTCTTCTAAGGACCTCAAGGGTGGTTCTTAGGTGGATTAGGTGTTGGTCTAAAGTAGGACTATAAACAAGGATGTTATCAAAGAATACAAGGATGAATTTCTTTAGATATGGCTCAAATATCTGGTTCATGAGGGATTGAAAAGTGGCTGGGGCATTGGTGAGCCCAAAGGGCATCACCAAGAACTCGAAATGACCATGATGTGTGCGAAAAGCTGTCTTGTGGATATCTTCGGGCTTCATCCTTATTTGATAATAGCCTGAACGCAAATCCAGCTTGGAAAAGAACCGGGCCTGGTGTAATTCGTCCATAAGGTCTTCAACAAGGGGGATGGGAAACTTGTCTTTGAAGGTTAGGGAGTTGAGTTGGCGATAATCTACACAAAATCGCCAAGTGCCATCTTTTTTCTTTACTAATAGGACAGGGGAAGCAAATGAGCTTTGACTTGGTCTAATAAAGGATTGGCTCAACATTTCTTTTACCATTCTTTCGATCTCAGTCTTTTGGATGGGGGGGATAGCGGTAGGATCAGACATTGATGGGTTTAGCATTCGGTTTCAAGTTAATGGCATGGTTCAAAGTTCGGTTAGGAGGGAGGGCCTTGGGTTCCACAAAGAGGTCCTTAAAGTCAATCAACAATTCATCAATCAAGGAAAATGTGCATACCTGACTATCATTCCTTCGCTGATGGCAGACAGTGAGTCGCAGCTCTCCTTCACCAGGAAGCTCCTCCACTGCCACAATGGAGAACAGTTGAGTGAACTGATTCCATTTGCACTTGAGGACCCTCTGTAACCTCTTACCCATGATCATCTTACAAGTTGCCACCTCCTGCCCACTGGTAAGTGTCATCCTCTTCCCTTCTTTTTTAAACGAGACTTCCATTCGGTTGAAATCAAAACTTATGGGGCTCACCCCTTTCATCCAATTCACTCCTAACACCACATCACAACCTCCTAATTGCAGCAACCTAAGGTCTGCTTCGAACTCCTCCTCCTGCATTTTCCACATGAAACCCAAGCAGGCTGAATTGCTCAACACTCGATTTCCATTAGCCACGACCACACTCAATGGTGGTGTTCCGGTGAGCTGGCACTTAAGCTTTCTAGCAGTGCGATTATCAAGGAAGCTATGGGTGCTTCCACTGTCAATCAGAATTGACAGGCTGCCTTCCTTCACCCTTCCTTCCACCTTAATTATTTTGTTGTTGGCAATTCCCTTGAGGGCATGGAGGGATATTTCTCCATCGTTTTCTTCTCCAGTTTCCCGGATCTCCTCTATTTCTTCTACTTCCTCAGCATCCTGTTCTCCTTCTTTGTCTCCCTCTAACAGTAATAGTTGGCGTTTACATTGGTGCCCTGGATAGTACCTATCCCCGCACCTGTAACATGCGCCAGGGAGCTTCTTAGTCTCCTCCACTCGTCCTCCTTGATATGGACCACCATTATTTCTTCCTCCTTTAGCAGGATCTCTGTAAGTTCCTCTACTGCTCCCCCCTGGGTGCCAATTTCCACCGGTGGTTACCTTCTGTTGCTGTCTCTACTTTCTCATAAGGGCCTCGACCACCAATTCCTGCAACTTGGCACTCTCGGCGGCTTGTTCCACTGTTCGAGGCCTTATCATTTTCACCATCGGTCGTAAGTCCTCATTAAGGCCGCTGAGGAAGCTGGAAACAAAATAAGCCTCCGACAAGTGGGGGTCATTGTCACTCATCAACGATCTCAGCTCCTCAAAACGCTTCAAGTAGGATCCAACATTCCCGGCTTGCTTCAACTTATTAAATTCCTCTATAGTGTCAGGCATGGTCCTTTCCCCGAACCTTTCACAAAGCTTCTCGGAAAACTCCCGCCATGTGTACATTTCCCTTGTTCGAATCCACCCATGGAACCACGCATCCACCGCATCATCGAAATAAGCTGCGGCCAGGGACACCCTTCTCTCCACGGGTATATTATACCATTCAAACATCGCTCACACTTCCTAATCCACCACCTAGGATTAGTCCCTTCAAATACTGGGATCTCCATTCTCGGCATTGGAAATCCTGATTGAAGTGGAGCAAGTCGGTCTTCCCTTCCTCTCCTTGTTCCTATTTCAATTTCCTCGTCTTGCTCAACCTCTATCTCTGAGGTCCCATTGCCTCTGTTCACCCTTTCATTAGGCAGGATGGGGTCCGTTCTAACCCGAGGAGGGAAGTCAGGAGCCATTCTAACCTGGTTTTATTGGGTGAACATCAGCATGAATCGCTGAAGCTGATTCCCCATCTCTTCTCTCATCAGGTTGAGATCCTCCCTCATTTGATTCAACCCGTTTTCGAGTCTACGTTCGAGTCCTCCAATAGCCTCGTAATTCTTCTCGGAACCCAACTCCAAACGGTCCACGCGATGTTGGAATTCTCCCACGGTCGTAGTGACTTGCTGGAGTTGTGATTCCATATTCTTCATGCGAGTGCCTTCGGCCATTGCTCCGCTTGGTCCTCTGCTGCCGAGGTCGTGCTCTGATACCAATGTCACGGTTGTGGGACTAATGTCCACAACCGACGATAGTAGAAAAGAAGGTGTAGGGAGAAGAAGAAGCAGCAGAAGTAGAGAAGGAGAATTGAGTTCGTTAGAGAGAATGTGGAGAGTAGACTGGAAATCCTCTATTGATTGATGATCTCTTCTCATGACCCGATTGGACCTATATAGCCATTCTAGGGGCTGCCACAGCAGATTGCAGCTCCCATAACTAACTATTTTGTCCTATTCTCAATCACCTTTACAGCTGGACATTCCCTCTAACAAACTACCAGCTGGAATAAAAGGGAGCATATGGAATAATAAAGGAACATAGCAAGTAATTAAAGGACATAACAGAAAAAGTAAATCCGCAGCAAAATTGGGCTTGACTCCGTGACAAATGATTGGCTAGAGAAGAGAGGTGTGGGCGTGGTGGAAGACAAATCAACCACTAGATCTAACATTTGCGACGGCCAGTAGAATGACTGATTGTGACTTAAATGGGCAAAGAAGTGAATGGGTTATCAACTACCCAAATAGACTATTTACTTAATCAGTTAAGAACACTTAGTGTTGTCACAATTTATAGATGTATACTAGCAGAATGCTTAGCCACTCAAAATAGCTTAAAAATTCTTAATGTACATATCAAAAAATGGAGGAGAAAAAATAATACAAAACAAAGCCCAAGAATAATATGGTAAGATTTAAAGATGAAAAACAAGTTATGTTTAAGAAAAAAGTATGCAGCAAAAGAGATTGGACTACAGAAGGAAAGACTAACCAAATGTGGATTGAGATGGCTATTGTTATCTGAAAAATGATAACAAATGATTTTAGGGGTGTCGAAGGGAGAAATTTCAAACCAAAAAAGTCTTGGTAGTGGAATGAAAGGGGTAAACTAAAAAATCAGAACTAAGAGAACTTGCTAATAGACTTTACATACATGCCATAATGAAGAAAACCCAATGACTTGACACCAAAAAATTGGAAAGAGATTTATATAAACTAGCAAATGAAGAAGAAAAAGGAAAGGGATTTGAGCAAAGTGCAATGATAAAAGACGAAAACCAACAAATGCTAATAAATGAGAGTGCGATCAAGTTTAAAAGAATATTTATTTGGGACATCTTAATAACTTTGAAGAAAATAGGAATTGCATGTTTTTTATCTGTATTTGTTAAAACAAAATAAAGCAAGCAATGAAAAAGACAAACATAGCAAAGCAGTTAGAGCAAATAATATCCCTATAGAACCATGAAAATTCATGGTAGAAGACATTTATCTTAACAAATTGCTCATTTGACAAAGCTTTCAATTTTTTGTTTTATTTTGATTTTCTTGTTCTGCATTCATTTTTATTTAGAAAAATAAAGAGCTTACATTGTGTTCATTTTCAGTTTTGTATTTTTTTTTTTTAATTTTTCTCCTACCCCTAACATTGTGGGTGACTCCCAAATCCAATGCTAAGCGAGAACAAGAGAAAGGTGCAGAGGTGGATGAGAGGACGAGTCAAGGCTGAAGTACCAGAGAATGGGCTGCAATGTGCCATCACTGTTGGCTGCCAATGTCACATCCTGCATTGCCACAACAGGCAAATGATTGCCCTTGGTAGGGAGTCTCACAACAGGGACTTCAGGGTTCTCAACAAGTGGTGAATCCAGAGGTAGGTTGCAAGTAGGTTTCCAATGGTGTTGGGTTATTTGTAATAAAGTCGGAGTGGCTCTTATAAAAATAAAATGCAGGAGACATGATTAATATAGTTTGATCACGTGAGAAGGAAACTAATAGAGGCTCCCTTGCAAGGAGAATAGATGGAATGAAAATAGTCTATAAGAAATAAGGTAAAGGGGGGTCATAGTTTGGTGGAAAACTCCTAGGTAAGATATGAGTTGCCTTATAGAAGCTATGACAGAGTGTAGATAAAAACAATTGACAAGCTAGCATTCATGTAAACCCCACCCAGTGGGTTTAAGGCTTGATATGTCATTTTGTGATAAGAAAGAAAAGAAAGTGCAACCTAGAGGTAATCCTCAGAAGGCATAACACAGTTAATGACATACTTAAACACAAGAAATTATAAATCCAATCTAACAAATTGAAGTTGATTACAAAATGAGGTATTTCCAAAATCTAAACCCACTAACAACTGGTGTGCCCACCCAGTCTGCTTGCCACAAATTCAAGAATCAAAATAAAGAGAATCACTAATTAATCCCTGGAAATAAAAGATTTATGGACCCGTCTGTTGCAAAGTTAATCCTATAAACTATTCACACAACAAATACAAGTAAATGACCATCTACATCAAGATTTTAAAAAGTTACAGTGCCCAACTACCTACCTCCATTTTCATATCCGTGTCCACAATTTATGGACCTAAGGAAACCCTTTTGAGCATTCTATATATAGTGCCTCTAAACCAAATGTCCTTAACCAATATATAAAAATATATACACCATAGGGTCTAGCAACGGGATACCAGGAAAGCATTTTTGTCATTCCAAAATACTGAATTGACTGATTAAAAATATTTTGTTGCCCTAATAAGACTAAAAGCCATTACCAATCAAACACGCGAAGCTCAATAATTTTTTTGGAACAGAAATCCAGACAATTGGAAACACCAATCAAATCCATGTTTCTAATTAAGACTTGTGGTTTATTCACCATTATGATAAGCAGTTCAGATAAACTAGTACATGCGGCCTACAAGACTAGCATGTGATATCATGGTGCAAATTTACAAGGCCAAATCCAAGCAAAAAGTGTGACAAGAAATGAAAGCATGCTATATATCAAGACTACAAGACTAGTACCTGATTTTGTTTGAAAACTTATTAGAGTTGTGCATTTATTTTTATAAATATATTATTATTTATAATAATGATTATAACTTCGCCTGGGAATGTTATCCACTGCCGGTCCCAAGCCCAGATAAAAGAGGAGGATTGTGTTAGGTAGCCGACAGCCAACGTAAAACTTAGTCAAATCCAAAACATGAACTCTAGACAAATTATAAAAAACCGTTGGGGCATAACCCTTCATAGCGACGCGCTACATTGCCCTCGTGTAGTGTCAAGTAAGCTAGGGTCGCTGCATCGGCGCTCGGATGTAGTGACAAATGAGCAAGGGTCCCCACATTTGCTTGGACGGATGTGGGTAAAGAAGTTAGTCCAAAATCAAAATCAAAAACAAAAACAAAATCAAATTCAAAGTCAATACTAAAGCCAAAATCATAGATTAAGGATTGGGTCATGGAACATAGGAACATTTACAGGCAAAGCTATAGAAGTGATAGATGTGATGATTAGGAGAAAGATTAATATTATGTGCCTTCAAAAGACGAAATGAGTAAGGAAAAAAGCAAAAACTTTATCAAAAACTGGATATAAAATATGATACACAGGAAATGATCGAGCGAAAAATGGAGTGTGGATTATTATGGATAAAAGCTTAGTAGATGTAAAGAGAGTAGAGGATATGATTATTATTGTGAAGGTTAGTCTAGGAAGAATGACTATGAATATCTTTAGTACATATGCAATACAAGCGGGGTTAGGTGAGAAGACAAAAACAAAATTCTGGGAGGACCTAGAGGGACTCATACAAATGATACCAAAAGGAGAGAAAGTGATTATAGGAGGTGATTTAAATGGTCACGTGAGTAGAGACGGAAACGGCTATAGAGAGGTACATGGAGGGTATGGATTTGGGAAAATTAATAATGAAGGTAAGTCTATTCTAGATTTTACTATGGCATATGGGCTCATCATAACCAATACTAGATTCAAAAAACGAGACGAACACTTAATCACATATAAAAATGTCATATCAAGCACCCAAATAGATTACTTCCTCATAAGACAAGAGGAACGGTTATGTTGTAGGGATTGTAAGGTGATTCCAGGGGAGTGTTTGACCACTCAACATAAACTTTTGGTACTTGACGTCCAAGTAAGAAATTGAAAGAGAAAAAATCACATAAAACAAAACCCAAGACTTAGGTAATGGGATTTAAAAGAGGAGAAACAACTATTCTTCAAAGAAAAATTAAGGGGTAGAAGGGAATAGAATAGAGAAGGACAGGCAAACCAAATGTGGATGGAAGTAGCAAATGCCCTGAGAAGCACGACAAAGGTAATCCTTGGAGAGACAAATAGTAGAACCCCAAACCTTAAGGAGTCCTGGTGGTGGAATGAAGATGTGCAATTAAAAATTAAAAATAAGAAAAACTTGCTATAAGGTTGTATATCAGTGCAATATTGAAGAAAATCTAAAAAATTATGAAGAAACAAAAAAGGCAACAAAGAGAACTGTTAGTGAAGCAAGGTCAAAAGCATATGAGAATCTATATAAATGACTTGATACAAAAGATGGAGAAAGGGATATATATATATATATATAAATTAGCTAAAGCAAGAAAAAGAAAAACAAGGGATCTAAACTAAGTGAAATGCATAAAAGATGAAAACCAAAATGTATTAGTGAATGAAGGAGCGATTAAGGAGAGATGGAAGGAGTATTTCACAAAATTATTCAATGATGGTGGGGGCGCAAGAGTTAGGTTGAGACACCTTAGTAACTCCGAAGGAAACGTGAGCTATATATTTTATCGACGTATAAATTCAAATGAAATAAGACAAGCTTTAAAAAAGATGAAAAATCATAAGGCGGTGGGACCGGATAATATACCAATAAAAGCATGGAAATGCATGGGAGAAGAAGGCATTTCCTGATTAACGAAATTATTTAACACGATCCTTAAATCAAAAAAAATGTTAGATGAGTGGAGGAAGAGTACTTTGGTTCTTATATATAAGAACAAATGAGATATTCAAAACTGTGAAAATTACAGAGGAATTAAGTTAATGAGCCATACCATGAAACTCTGGGAGAGAGTAATAGAGCAAAGGCTCAGAAAAGAAACAAAGATCTCAGAAAATCAGTTTGGTTTCATGTCTGGTAGGTCAACAATGGAAGCTATATACCTATTGAGGTGCATAATGGAAAGGTATTGGGACCATCAAAAGGACATGCATATGGTGTTTATAAATCTAAAAAAACCCTATGATAGGGTCCCTAGAGAAGTATTATGGAAGGTTTTAGAGAAGAAAGGAGTCCAAATAGCCTATATACAAGCCCTTAAGGATGTGTATCACGGTGCACAGACAAGGGTCAAAACATGCGGAGGAGATACTGAATCATTTAAAATTACAATGGGACTGCACCAAGATTCTGCACTAAGTCTATACTTGTTTGCTTTAGTAATGGATGAACTCACTAAGGACATTCAGACAGAGGTGCCATGGTGTATGCTATTTGCAGATGACATAGTGTTGGTGGATGAAACAAAAGAGGGAGTGAACACTAAGCTTGAGTTGTGGAAAAACAATTTAGAATTTAAGGGATTTAACTTAAGTAAAAGGAAAACATAATATATGGAATGCAAATTTAGTAAGAATGCAAGAGTGGAGGATATTATAATAAAATTGGAAGACCAAATCTTACAAAGAAAATACCATTTTCGATATTTGGGATAAGTGATCCAAAAGATAGAGAAATTCACGAGGATGACACGCATAAAATTAAGGCAGGTCGACTAAAATGGAGAAATGCATCAAGAGTGTTATGTGATGGTAAAATCCCATTAAAACTAAAAAGAAAATTCTATAGGACAGCTATAAGACCAGTCTTGTTGTATGGCTTAGAATGTTGGGCAGTCAAATACCAACATGAACAAAAGATGAGCGTAGCGGAGATGAAGATGCTAAGATGGATATGCGGCCATACAAGAAAAAATAAAATTATAAATGAGGTTATTCGTAATAAGATAGGAGTAGTGCCAATCAAGGAGAAGATGAGAGAGACTAGACTAAGATGATTTGGTCACATGAGAAGAAAACTAAGAGACGCTCCTGTGAGGAGAGTTGATGAAATGGAACAATTAATCAAAAAAAGAGGTAGAGATAGACCCAAGAAAACTTTGAGAGAGATATTAAAGTTTGATATGAAGTGTATGAGCCTAAATGAAGATATGACAAAAGACAGAAATACATAGAAGTCTAGAATTCATGTAGCCGACCCCACATAGTAGGATAAAAGTTGGATATGTTGTTGTTTTATAATGATGATTATAACCAGAATGGTATCCAGTGGTCGTCCAGTACCAGTACAAGTAGTACACAATACCATTTATGACAAATCCAATGCCTTGTCTAGTATGATATTGACAGCCATGCTATATATCAAGATTTGTATTCATAATGTTAATAGAAGAATCTTTCCACGCACATAAAGGAAACAAAGACATTTTCACTATACATGCAAGTTTACAGCAACAAGTGAAAGAATACATGAAGGTGGATGGGGAAGAGGAAGAGGAGGGCATACTTGAGAATTTCCATAACTCATTCCTTGCGAAAATGAACCCTGATGAGCAAGCTGCACAGTCAATGAAGGAAGAAGTTTCTTGGTGAGACAGGATATGACTTGATATCTATTGAACAGAAAAATACAAAAAAAGCAGAAGATAAACTGAGCATTCTTTAACGTAATCCACAATATTTATTACCTGGACGCTGTGGCCAGGTTGAATCCCGTCTCTTTTGGCAGACCCTTCCCCACCCTTTGCTGATCCTTTGGTGTCACCCTAACCAAAATCCAGAATCCAAAGACTAAAAGTAAGCAGAACCTAATTACATATAATCAAACACGGATGCCCACAAATGAAGTAAAACTACAATCTACCCAAAACAGCTGAGTGAAAAATGGCTACATACCTCCATCTGCAATATCCCGTTCAACCAAAACAGAAGCCAACAAAAGAAAAACGTTACTCAAATACTATCAAGATAATCACAAATCAAATTTCTAGCCACGTAGGCGAAAGGGCAAATCCCATAAAAATCCACCTCTCTGTATCGAGCCAAGTACACCTTCAGCGGCTCAATATAGTCCTCAAACCCTAAGGTCGCCATGGCCCAGAGTAGATCATCCCCGTTAATTGTCTTCCTCTTCTCTCTCTGGCACTTATCACTCGCCCTTCAAAATCAGTCCCCAGAATCCAATCAATCACAAAACAGAAGGCACACATTCAAACACGCGTATATGCGAATAAAGAAATGCACAAATCGTACTCGCTAGTGATGAAGCTGATGAACTCGGAGACGCATTCCTGGACGGTCTCCTTGGCGTCCTTGGCGATCTTCCCGTTCGCCGGGAGCGCCTTCTTCATGATCCGGCTGATGTTGGCGATGGGCAGAAACCGGTCCTGCTCGCGCACGTTGGACCTGGGGCTCTGGTCCCCGCTCTCGTGGCTCCCACCGCCCGGACTCCCCGGTGCCGCCTCCGCCATCGCGCAGAAACCCTAGCTCAAACAAATTCCACACAAACACAACAAATCCATAACGAAGATGAACCAAACGCCCGCAATCCTAACCCCCATCCCTACACCACACCCAAACCCTAGCCCTAGGCTTTTGAATGTGCGTATTCGTTTGTACTGTGTGTGTTCGCTTACCGATTGTGGAGTGGAGCGAAGAGATTTGTAATTTTGGGCGGGAGATGGTTAGATCGGGAGAGAGAGAGAGATCGGACGCTGGAGAAGAGGGGAGAGATGCGCGAGCTTGATTTCGAGCTTGGATTCTATCAGCACCGTTGGTTTCTTTCTGTCTCGCTCTCTCTCTCTCTTCTCAAATTCTTTCGTGTTTTTCTTTCTTTCTGCTCTGGAATTCGGGTAGGGTTCTGCACTGTGATTAGACCACGTGTATATATCACGTTCTCGTCGGAGCCTCATACGGCGTCGTATTTCGCCTGGAATGGTTGGTGGTTCCCTCCTTGGTTGGTGCGACGCATCTGCCCCCGTTTTTCTCACGAACGAAAGTGATATATCCACTCACAATTTTTGGTAAATAATTTTCATAAATTATTATAATTCAATTCTTTTTATAAATTTATATAATTTTATTTAATTTTGACAATTAATTCTAAAATAAATTAATTAGGTATAATTTTATTTAACAAGTAAAATCAATTTAGAGAGAGTGTTTATATTAACTTAACATGTTAAGTGTTATATAATAATAATATTTATAAAATTTATGTGTATATAAAAATAAAAAGTAATTTGTTGTGTATAATTTATTTATTTTTTTCTTTTTATAGATTATATTTTTTTTATTAATATGTACACGTGAGTTCTACAAATATTATTATTATATAACATTTAACATACTAAGTTAATATAAATACACATTATCAAAATCTATTTTATATGTTAGATAAAATTATACATAATTAAACTAACTTAAACCTAATTATTAATACGTTACATTAACTTATGAAAGTTATTTGTCAAATTTATTTATAGTTATAGCATTTCTCTTTCTTACTTTAATAATTTATTAAAAATATTATTTAGACACTTAGTTATAACATTTTTTGCGACACTTTTATATTAATATATTATTTATATTTAAATTAATTTAATAATATATCTTATCTGTAACACTCTATTTTCTCAAACGTGTTATAACTTAGCAAAATTGTAAGATAATAAAACTAATTATTAAATCCACATAATTTCTCATATCCATCCTAAAATTTTCATTTATCTCGAAAGAGTATCACCACAAACATCAAATACAGAAGTTATAATTGAACCTTACATGTTACTTAACCGAATTTTCTTTATTCATAACATACTTAATTCTACAAAACTTAATTATCAACAGAATATAAGTTCGACATAATTAAAATATAACCAAATCTTTATGAACAAATGGAACGTCAACTTTATTATTAACTATAAATAAGGTTATACATCATCATTTCTCAAAACGTTCAGAATTTGAAATAGCATAATTTAAACACATGGACTACATAACATTCAATCGTTACATCTTGTACTTTGTTAAGTGTCATATTATGCCTCATACATCCTCATTTCTACTACAATCACTATCTAGAACATTTGAATATTCCAAAAACAAATATCAAGTTAGATGATGAATCATCTAAGTAAGAGAACAATAAACATATTTTGTGCATGGATACAAAATATCATTTTTCATTTCATTTCGGTTTGAACTGACTGTATCTTAATACTACTCTTCATTTTTACAACCTCCTTACCAAGTCGAGGTATATGGGTGCACCCTTGAAAAAGTAGCGGTTTCACTCTATACTCTCAAACCCTTATGCGAATGTATGATCAATAATATAATCGTGTACATATGCACATTTCATTATAGCATGTAAATGCAATCTATATGACATATTCACATCAAAATATGACATGATAAAACCATTTACATAAAATTAGGTTTTGGAATTGAACCATTTACCTCAAACGCATCTCATAATATTTGGATTCTTGTGCCAAACCTCTAACGTATTCAATTCAGAATCACAACATATCATGTCCATCATATTTATTAAAGAATATCAATATTCTACTTTTTCCTATTTCATTTATTTCTTCATATTTTTATTCAATAAATCAAAACTAAATATTCAACAAATATTTTTTCAAATATTTCTCTATAACAATTCATAAAATAATTTTATTTATTTTTTAGAATTTTCTAATAAATTTTACTCACCTTAACTTAGCTCTTCAGGCTTCATCGACATGTGTGTCATGACCTTAAAATACGTGCCCAAATAATTTCTTTCATAATTTCGAGCTCTCAGCCATCTTCACTTGTTGCCTTCATTTAACCATTGTCATTTGCTTGCTTTCATTCTCATTTCTTCATCTATATATAGCCATTCACTTGTAGAAAAAACTTAAATATTAAGTTTGTTGTCCATTATTCTCCCATCACTTTTTTACATCCCACTTGCACAAAGCTTAATCATTAAGCTTTCACACATCATTTTTTACATTTCACTTGCACAAAGTTTAACCATGAAGCTTTCACACAGGTCATCACACACATGCGCGTGCACACATATATATATATATATAACTTATATATATTATACCAATAAAATATAGAAATTTACATATTTAAATTCCAAAATTCCTATTAATTCAACTTAAAAAATTCTCTAATTGCAATTATATACTTAAACATCAAATTAATTTTCATTATGATACTTAAAAATATAAAATTAATAATTTAAGGCTTACTCGATAAGGATAATTTTGTCCCAGTGTCCTCACCGAGCTACTGTTTCATTCTGAAACCACTTTAAGGTTGATCTTCGCATAAAACCAAAGCCCCCACTCATGGTTCTGCTGACTTTCTAGAAGTCTTTTACGACAATTCAGTTTTTCATAATGAAATACAGTTATACCAAAAATTGTCTCAATTCCGATTTATTTTAATACTATAAATCTTATATCAGAATGCTCGTCAGTACCATATTATTTTTCTTAGACATATAGGTTTGAAGGTACTCCCTGTAATTGATTCAATATTAATAATTGTAATAGATTATACTTAAGTCCTTAATATTTTGATAATTTTACTTATAGTCTACGTTAAAATTACTTTTGAACCATTTCAAAAATCTAGTATATTACATTATCAATGCACAAGTGTTATAAAAAATGTCACAATTGAGGATCTTCTTGACATTTTGGATAATTTAAAGCACCATATGTATTTTTTTAGATTAAATTATTTATTATATTTTATTTTTAAATTTTAAGGTTAAAAAGGTATCATAAATGATTCAATTTTTAAAATAATTAATTAATTACATATTTATGATTAAACCTTTTGTCCAAATAAATAATTAAGTACAAATAACACGTATTACCCCTTATTTTTCATGAAATGTCATTTATGACCTCATTTTTTTATCTCATTAATCTATTTTAGTTATGATCTCATTCTTATTATTATATTATTTTTTTACCTTTTTTACTATATATTTATTATACTATATTCACCTTCCGTAATTAAAAAATTAACAAATTTTATAATTATTCATTTTTCAATTACAATTAGAAGATAAACATTCAGTCACTCCGATCACTAAATCGATCGAATTATCTAAATTGAATACATTATTATTTTTTAAAAAAATCAAATTAAACCAACTGAATAGATATTCAAATCAAATAAATTAAAAATTTTCAAAAAAACCCAAATTTTGTGTAAAAAAAACATCATTATTTTTAACATTTCAGTAAGTTTAATTATTATTTTTTAATAAAAAAATCAAATTGAATTAAAATAACCGAAATACTCAAATTTAAAAATCAAATCAAACCTCCAGTTCCGACCGATTCAACTCGATCATTTCAATTTAATCAAAAGGTTGATCACTTCTAATTACAACATCACCACAAAATTTTACAATTAAACTAAAAGTTGTAAAAGTCTTTTGTTTTCCTCCAATATAAATAAATGATTAAAAGTTCTTTGAGATAAATCTATTAAAAAACTTAAAAGACATTAAGAGAAATTAATAAATAATTTCAAATTTATAAAATAATACTTTTTAACCACCCTACTACTAAATTAGGTTACACGAAAATAGAAATGAGAAACGTTTCTAATATAAAATAAAAACGTAAAAACAAATATTTTTTTAAAAAATAGATCCGAAATGGGAACGAAAAACATTTTGAAAACAAAAAACAGCTTCCGTGCAACCTTACTACTAAGTGACCACGTACCTTCCTACTAAGTGACCACATCAAGCGATTCATTATCAATAACTGTAAATCATTCTCGTCACAAGCATCGATTCCACTCGATGAAGTGGGCTATATAAATTTTAACTCTTCGATATTACACAAAGTATAGACTATTTAAAGTAACCCTTTTTTATCTGAGCTTAAAACTGGTTGGTGATGAGAAGATTTCCTTTGAACATTGAGGATTCAACACAGAAGCTCAACTCACAACACAGAGTGACAGTCTGCACAATTAGGTGAAGATCCACAGCCAAAATCAAGCAACTCCTAGCTGCAAAGAATAGTATGAATCAAGAAAAATGCGCAGGTTTATGAACAAGCCCGACACTACCGTGCAGTCGGCTGCGCGATCGATTCATCCATCGCCACGTAATGCTGGCTCGCGCCTAGTTCCATGATCAGGGACAGCGACTGACCAGAGTTCCTCGAGATCTCATCCGAGTTGCCCCTTCTTAACTTCTCTGCTTCCTTCTCAATTGAAATGGCATCCTGAATGTCTTTTAAAACTTCTGGCATTGATGGCCTTGCGCTTCCATGGGGCTGGACGCAGAGCAGAGCTTTCTCGGCTATCTTCCACATCGATTGGAGGTCACACTCACCGTCCAGCGATGGATCAATGATTCCGGCGATGTCTCCGCTTTCAATGTGGAGTTTTGCCTGTGTCACAACGACTCTCCGCGGATCAATGAATTTTGGAAAGATGAATCTGTGAGCCACAGTTATGAAGCATCTACACTATTTGTTCAAGCATTCAAATTTCCAGTAGACTTGACTTACCCATTGGACTATGTTGCGGCAGTCTGACCCGAAGCTTTCGTTAGATATTGCGTCGTGACCCGATATCAGCTCAAGAAGGATGACACCGAAACTATAAACATCACTCTTCTCGGTTAACTGTTGACAGATATAATACCTGGATGTAACACAAAAATGTTTTTTAAATATACGAGAAACATACCAAGCCTTAATTCTACCAGGCGGTGTCAACTATATGAATTTTAGCTCACCAATCATCAATCTTTGTTTATGGCCTGCCACCTCTACTTGTTTGAACGTATAGATCCAGAAATAGCTGGCTTCAATTATCTTTCTATTGACTCGACAAACAATTTAAATACTACTAATCTGTTCTTCCCTCAACCTTTCTCTCTTGCAATGTGCCTAACTAACTTGAAAGCCAAGGTGTCGGTAACCAATAGCAATATGCTTAAATTTGATGGTTGAAAGAGCAGAGTTGGGATTCAAGGAGGAACAACTTAGACACGAGTAAGCTTAATATTAAAAGATCCAATTTAGAATTGTGAAAAACAGAATCTTATGTGCCCAAAAAATTTCAACCATGAAATCCCGAGGCATTTCCATAAATTAGGAATGTTGGCATGAATATGTTTGAAACTTAAAAAGTAAAACAAGCAAAAATGACAAGAAACTTGAAGTGGGTAAAAAGAAGAGTCTTACTCAGGATCCAGATACCCAACAGTGCCTCGAACTATGCTTGAGACGTGGGAAGCTCCATCCACAGCAAATTTTGAGAGACCAAAATCTGACACCTTTGCACGCATGTTTTTGTCCAAAAGGATATTGGTGGTTTTCAAGTCTCGGTGGATGATAGATGGTGTACAGCCTGTATGTAGGTACTCAATCCCTTGAACAGGCAAGAGAGTGCAAAAATCCAATTAATTCCATTGAACTAGGCACTGGATCAGCTAAAAAGTTATTTCCTCCCTTAGTTCACAAACCTTTTGCGGCATCTTCAGCAATCTCAAGGCGTTTGATCCAATTGATGCTTTGTCGTCCTAATACGTTTATATGTCTGTCAGTGTGCAAAGATTAATCATAATTATATCTGTTTAGAAAGAAAGAAATAACTTACCATGGAGATGCTCTTTGAGGGTTCCATTGTGCATAAATTCGTAAACAAGCATACTTTTCCCTTCTTCTTGGCAGTAACCGAGAAATTGTACCAGGTTCCTGTGATGTATCCTTGAAAGAAGAGTCACCTATGTCATACGGAATAGAGCATCAATTTGGCTTTTTCCACACTGATAAAGCAAATCAAATTACATTAATAGACAATGGGGGTGGGCCAAGCTTCACAAAAATTGTCAAGAAAATGTTTCATCATCTTGACCCAAAACGTCCCAAGTTTGTTCATTTCAAGATGGCTTAAGCAAGGACTTAGTGCGGTTCTGTGCTTTTGTAGCACTGCATTCCTTGCTACATAAACACCAACTAGTTCTTGGCTACCCCTCTCTCTATCTCCTTGCGTGGCTCAAATGTAGCTTGGGGGACCCTGATTACAGACTCCCTGCCAAGATCTTCCTACATGGCCAACCAACGTAGCTTGGGGGACCCTTATTACAGACTCCCTGCCAAGATCTTCCTACATGGCCAACCAACTCGATTTGAACCACATTCCTTTTCCAGCAATGCTCTAGGTGGTCCTCTCATTACATCTCTATCACGGCACCAGTCGACCTGCCCCATCTTGTAGTAATAAAACATGAAATATTAACCTTTTTTTTTTTCCCCTCACACATTTGAAGAAATTTTCTTGCAGTTTAGGTTAAATCAATGGTGCAAAAAGCTTTGATAAAAATATACTAAACAGGACTAGGAAGGGATGAGAACCAGACGTGAATGTGTATCTAGATATCAGACCTCTTTTGAAATTGATCTTCTCCGGGATATGCATCTAAAGGTTGGATACAGTTACGTGGATACAAAGTGAATATATAAGTATAATGTATAACATCAACAACATATTGTCTAGATATACGCTTGAGATTAGATGAAATTAAGGAAAAAGGGTATTCATGTCCCCCCTAGAAATTTTTATTAATATGAAACTCAAATGCAAGTACCTTTTTCTTTGTCCAACATTATTATAAACTAGAAGGTCCAACCATCTAATTCTGGGATGAGAGTTAGACACATACTCCAGAACTTTATGCTTTCCAGACCTGGGAAACATGGGTAGACAGGCAAAAATAGAAGAGTCCATGTAGAACCAATATTATGTACTTCCCAACTAATAATTGCATTCTCTCAAGAACAAAATAATCATGATGAGAGTAAAGCAATGTGATTGCTGCCCTCACCACACAATACTTTGCAAATGTAGGTTTGTGACCATTTTCCATAATGCATTAGCAGTTGGTTAAACTGTTAATTAGCAATTCATCTAAAAGCTTAGGTTGTTTGAAAAGTGTAACTGAGTTACATGTCAACCCTTCACAGCTGCAGCAACCATTAGCCAAAAGCTTTCAACAGAGCCACAGTCAGGTAGAAGCATTGGAATTATTAACCCATTTGACCCCATCCAATGCCATGTGCATGTCTATGCCTGCTAAATATCTGTCTTCAATTTAACTACCTAGCAGTAAAAACAAGAATCCATCTTCAATTTTATGCTATCAGTTCTGACTCTTTCTGAGTTAGTGAATGCATTTCAAGGTGAGACCAACATAGTTGCATGAATTAATATGCTTTCTTTTTTCTTCCGTTTCTACTGTTGCTTCCAGCAGGTCTCATTCTATTATTCTATCCTTTGCTTACCTTCGTTATATATGTTAACTGATATGGTATTACTGTTCATAGTTGTACAAACAAGTAAGATGAGTATACCTGGAAATATGCAAGCAGGGTAAACCAAGGATCCCCAAAAAGAAAACAAATGCAACATATTAAGAGGTAGAATAAGAGGAAAGAAACCTCATTTGTAAATTCTCGCTTCCCCTGGTAGGAATTACTATTCAAAACTTTGACTGCTATCTCCCTTCCATCTTTCAAGGTTCCATGATATACAGCACCAAAGCCTCCTGAGCCAACTTTTCTCTGAAACTTCTTGGTGGCATCTTCAATTTCAGATAATGTGAAGCAATGTGCAGCTTCTTTGGCAACACCACCCAGAGATGAACCTAAGCTAGGAGCAGGCCCAGTTCGTTCGAACTGGTCTGAAACAATGACAAAATGTCATATCAAGCCAGCTAAAGTTTTTTGTTTCAGTGAAAACCCATTATCAAATAGTTCTTCACACTAACCTTGCTTATTGTACTTCTTTCCTTTGTGCATCAACAGACAGGAGGCAATAGTAGCTATAAGCAGAACAGCAGCCCCAATTGATGATCCAATAATAATTTTATCGTGGCCCCCTCTCCCAGCCCCTTTATGAAGATCAATATTCCCAGTGTAGCTGAAGAGAATAAGCATAAAATTACAGGTTACCATTTCAAAATACAAGTGGAAGCACCATAATTTGGGTAAAATCGTTGTTAAGTTAGCCAAGACTAGACAAGTCTCAATAACTTTCACTAACATTCGAAATATATAAATTTGTAAGCTGGAATATCAGGTGAGGCTTCAATCGTTTTGTCTGCAGAAGAACAATAATTTATTTATTTTTCAAAATTCAACTTTCATGATCTATTTGAAGTTTAATAAAGACATATTTATGGGCGGTGTTGGTACAGGGAGAGACAAGTATCTTATTGATGTCAGGTCAAAGAATTAGGTAAAGCAACATAAAAGAAACATATAAAGAATCTAGATATGATATTTGCATGTACTTCGAAATTACAGACATTATCTATGCTTCAACTAGGACATATACATGCTTCAACTTGTGCTTTTGTCCCCAACTAATCCAAACCAGTATAATTGTAGTTTCAATGTTCTTACACAAAAAAAACTTTCACTATGAAACACCCTTTTCTTTAGAGCGTGTTTCCACATCATGATTTGGGGATTTTTTTTTTTTTTTTCCAAGACATTTCTCGTAGAGGTCCTTCACCAACCCTTATGATTTACATCTTGCTTCCAAAATCTTCATTCGGCTGACATTTCATTTTCATTATTTATTTTTCCCAAATTTACTTGAAATTATTCTCCTAAGTGACGCTTAGAAAGATTTACCTCTATTAGCCTCGTCTTTCTATCTAAACTCCGGTGTTTGGTTTAGTTTATCAAAAGAGGATCTTTGTGTGCACACTCATTTTCACTGATCAAATATAATTTAATTCATAACTCATATAAAGAAGTCCAAATTTTTGAATCATTCCAAAATACCAAATTCAAAAGGGCAAAAAAAAACCTTTTGAGCGTCCCAACCAAAAATCTTTAGAAACTCTTAGAATAAATTTCCAACTCACTATAACTCAAGATATGAACATAGAAATCGTCGATATGAACATAGAAATCGTCCATTCCCACCAAAATAAAATGACTTACCTTAAGTAAATTTAGTTCGTATAACGAGTTTGGCACACTTGATACACTTGACATTACCAAAATAAAACATATACGTGCTTCTAGTGCGTGACATAAAAACACGCATAACAACTACAAAACATGGCATGCCATAAAAATAATGAAGCTTCCACAACCTATGCCTCAAGAACTTCCTTTTCCCTTCAAACTGCTTACCTTTTCTGAATGTTTGAATATTTCAGGGGATGAACCCGAACCCCAAACCACCCCCCCCCCCCAAAAAAAAAAGAATGAAAAAAAATCCATTTATATAAAATGTGTGTATGAAAGAAAATGCAAGTTTCTACTCTGGGATGCCACTTGTAACAATATCAGCATGCTTTCAAGAGCTTTCTCAACTGACTCTCTAAGTGTCTCTTGAAAGGTCCTTGACCACGTCACCTCAAACCTAAGCGAGGTAGAGCAAAATAGCATGGACATACATGGTCATGGATGTAAATGAAAAGCCAAAAATAGTACATTTCCAAAAACAATTTCTCGTGCAATATGAAAAATCCACGAAGTGAGATTTTGTGGGTGGGAGAACCTCACCTTGGGATGGATAAGGTCTTGCTTGCTCTTCCTAACTTCCCAACCTCTCCTTAGTCACCTTGATAGAAGCTTCTTCTTCCATTCAATAGTTTTCTCTCTTCTTTCTTTCCTTCTCTATTCTTCAATATTTCTTCTCCTCTCCTACACTTGCTTGGAGACCACCCCCAATCTCCCATTTTATAGGACCCCTAATCGTTTCTTGTGAAATGTATCTATTTACACATTAGAGAAAAGAGAAAAAAGAAGGGAGTCATTGGGGGATGGCTTCCAAGCCATCCCCTTTGGGGCAGCAAGCAGCTGCCAGCTGCTCACTGTGAAGGCCATGGGGCCGTAGGGTCCCTTTCTTGGAAAGGAACCTCACTCCTTGTGGTGTCCTAGCAGGCTGGCACATTAGCCAGCCAGCTGGGCTTCCTTTCTTATTTTTTTCATTCTGTTTATTTATCATATATTCTTTTATACTTAATTTTTTTATGTGTATGTGTGTATTTAAGCCATTTGACCCATTCACTTGGTCAAAAAATTATTCTCCAAAATTAAATTCGAATTTATTTCCTTAAGCCTTCAAATATTCTAAAAATATTTGGGTTGTTACACACTATCTCCATGTCAACAATCCTAAATTCATGCCAGAGCTATTGTGTCTGTGCCCAAGCTCAAACTATAATGCTTTTCATATTACCTTAGAAACAAATGGGACTGCAATACATGCTCCATGTAATAAAGAAAATGCATCATAAAGCAAGACATGATACTTACTTCAAAACAATATTCTTATTCAGAAGATCCGATGGCACTTTTCCAGATAACTTGTTATTTTGCACATACCTGCAACCATCAAATTTATTGACTCACCAAAACCTTGCATTTAGGAGCATCCCACTACATATGAAATACAAAACTTATTTGAAATATGAAAAGGAAAATCAAACATGGAGTAGAAATAATTTATTTTGCATCAGCAATTGTCAGTTTGATGAGGGCAAGCCTTGGTAGAAATAGAAAGGTTGCTCCTTTGTGGCAGAAGGTCATTAGTTCAAGTTGTGGTAGCAGCCTTTTAGTAAAGCAAGGGCAAGGCTGGAAGAAAAAACACCTCCCTTGACACTTGCAAAGTTGGGACCCTCATGAATTGGGGATGTTACGATAGATGTGCAGCCATATGCATAATAAGGTCAGAGAAACTCCTAGTGAAGATAAGAGGCATGAGATATGATTCAAATGGTTTGATAATGTGAGAAGAAGATCAATGAAAGCTCCTATAAGGAGAGTAGATGGAATGAAACAAGTTACTAGCAAAAGAGATAGAAGAAGACTAAGAAAAACCTTGGTGGGAGACTCTTAGGTATATTATTAGTTATAAGGTTTTACAAAAGATATAACATAAATGATTGGTGAGGTGAGCTCAAATTCATGTAGCTGACCCCACCCAGTAGGATCTAGGCTTGATGTGTTACTGCTGTTCTTATATGGACCAAGGAAGAGCAGTGGGTTGCCAGTCCATATAACTTAAAAAGTAGTGAGTTATGTTATCATTTAGCTGCAGCATATTAGAGGAACAAATACTAGCAAAATAATTGGCATGTGCATTTTAAGTAATTGGCATTTCACAGGCTATGTGCATTTTATCTGCTATGGTGCTGTCACAAATTCTTCCAGGCTATGTGCATTTTAAGTAATTGGCATTTTATCTGCTATGGTGCTGTCACAAATTCTTCCAGGCTATGTGCATTTTAAGTAATAGGCATTTCAGCAAACTTACAGTTCTCTCAGATTTGGCAGTTTCACCAACGAGGAAGGCAGCTCCCCAGTCAACTGGTTGTTCTCTAGATGTCTACGATAAACAAAATTAAGATCAGATAGTCCTTAAATTAATATGAAAATCATAAAACTATAAAACAATTGGGATTTACATGATCTTCAAGTCCGTGCATCCAGAAAAATCAGGTATTGAACCAGTCAGTGAATTCCCATCAAGCCACCTGCATTCATCAAATGAATAACATAATGCAGGGAACTCTAATTGAATCGGCACTAGACAAGCTAATTATTATAGCCAACTAGCAAAATGAGAATGCATCTTGAGACTTACAGCTCAGCTAAGCCAGTGAACCTTGTCAAGTCCAAAGGGATACCGCCCGTCAAATTCTTTGCAGACAATTTACTGGAAGGTACCAAAGGAAAAAAGGAAGTTGCTAAAGTTCTTTCTAATTAAAGAAGGTATTGCATAATAAGCTGAAGCAGGGGCATATATATATATATGTATATATGTATATACATGTGCAATTTATGAGACTCAATAGGAACCATGAAAGGGCCTGAAGCATCAGACATTCCCAATTAGTTAAATACAATCAAGAAAGCGACAAGACCTTTACATTTTAATTATCTTGGGTTGAGGATCTGAGCTACACTGCAGCCAGGACCATGGAACAGGCAGGCATGGATCACCACCTTCTTGTGCCCAATCTGCTGATGGATATAGTGCGATTACACTAGAAACTATCAATACTGCAAAAAAAAAATAAAAAATGAGACAGTAAATTCTCAAGTATACAGATATTGGAGGTTGCTGCACTTGAAAATCAAGAAAACCACAGCTCAGAAGACATGCATCCTTTAAGAATGAAATGTAGTTACAGTCATGCGTGCCTCAAAGAAGTAATATAAAGCTTACCATCTGCAGAACCATCAGTTTTCTTGAGATACTTATTAATCTCCATTGCATTCAGGAGAGGCCCCATGGAAGAATCAGATGTTTTCCCAAATCTAAAAGATAAAACAAATGGGAGAGAAATATTGAAGTATCCAGGCTCGTACAAGCGATATTTTCCATGAGCATTTTCTTCAATATTAACAACAGGTTTGCTAACATCAGGCATATCTGGTAGTACCAGCCTAAATTTTCTTCTATCAGTTGGACCCAAATCTTCAATTTCAGCAAAGTACGTAAACGCCCAGCCAGAACCTGGAAAACCATCCAGATTCAAGCGGTATGTTAGCGATCCATCTCTACCAACTACAGCCGTCTGCATCACTTTCTGGGGTGGCCTTTCACCACTGCCTATATCTATTGGCATCTGGGTTGATACTTTTTCAGTTCCAGCGGCAACGTCAACAAGGTAATTTGCTTTCTTGAGAGAGTCAGATTCCCATATTCTATCAAATGGATCATCAGGATACCTGGATAAAAAGGGAAAAAAAATGAAAGATGCAATGCTTTATGACAGACCCAACCTAGTGGAATTCCACTAGGCCTCCTGTTGGTGTTGTATAAGTAGATAAATAGTTCTATGAGGTTGCCAGGAATAATTTGATCTATACTCATTTTGTAGGTTCTGTCACCCATTGTCACGAGCATTTAGAGCAATGTGAGATCAGAAAGACCAAACAAGTATAATCAAATAGCCCGCGGCATACCTCACAGGAGCCTCACTATCTGCACCAAAATTTATTCTTGCTGACAAGCTGAGGTAGTACTGATTTTCATACTGGGTCATGTATACCGAACCATTGAATTGCCGGAGTTCAAGGGTAGAAATAAATGGCCGCCCTGTTGGAGCATTGGATAAACAAACGCTTACAGTAGGATCCAAAGCCAGAAATATCAACTCCTGGACCTCTATCGTATTGGCATCAGAAATAACAATTGTAGCCCAATGAGTTGCCCCCAGGGAGATGTCAAACTTTGGGTAAACATCGCTTTTGTCAAAGTTACCATACAAGAAGGTCGCTCTTATAAGGTACCTAGTTCTACTCATGACTTTGAGAGTGTAGCAATATTTCCTATTATCTGCAGGGAAGGATCTCAGAGTCTGATATTGCCTCCTTGTCTCATTTGCTACAGATATATCAGTGCTTTGCCCATACTTAAGCTGATCATCAGGGGTCCACTCAAGGCCAAGCTTGTCAGTGAAATTGCCCGTGCCACCACAATCTAAACTCACAAAACCTGCTTCACATGATCAAATTAAGATCATAAAATTATCATCTATTACTTCAAAATTTATGCATTCAACTTTTAGGAAAGCTTTAAAAAAACCAGTATTTACTTTGAACCAGCCCATTGGCTCAAGCTTACAAATAGCAACCCTATACCATGGTCACTTACATTGAATCCATTCTTAATCTCCCAGCCCGGGCAAGAAAAAGAAATTTGGGGGCTCTAATGGCTTCAGATAAAAATGGTAAAGTGGTAGTACTGGAATTGAGTTGAAGCCTTCTATCATTTGGGAATCAAGCAAACAAGAAAATGAACCCAGATATTAACCAATAAATACAAAATTGGAAACTTCAATTTAGGTATCCAATGAATTATCACAGCCAGTGTTGAAACTTCTCGGTCTTAATGGACGAAATACATCCACCTATCAGATCACCAAAGAAGAGGCCTACCCTTTTAACATGTAATTAGTAGCTTACACTTCACAGTGAACCCATTTTTGTTCAAACAATTACAACAAGTACAAAAAAAAAAAGACATTCAAGAAGTGGGTAAACTTGATTTATTGGATTCTTGCACAGGAAGCTGTAATTAAGGAAATAAAAAATAGCAAGCATCAAACTTCATTAAATTAAGTGAAGTAAGAACAGTTACAATTAGAAAACAAAAAGAATCTTGAAGGAACCAAAAAAATAACCTGGCATCTGAGCTGTGACAGCAGCCATGAGCAAGAGAAGCGAGAGGGAGAGAAGGGGAAGAGTGGACTTCATCGTTCAAGTTTTCTTGGGGACCCAGAAGAGAGGGGTGGGAGTGAAAACAAGAAAGCCAGAAAAGAAGGGAATTAAAGAAAATAAAATAAAAGAAGAGATGGAAAGTGATTATATTACAGCACAGAGAAACACCGAAGGGAGAAAAGCTGCAGTTTTTCAGATTATCGTATGAACACACATGTGGAGTGATCACCCACCTCTTCTGATCATTTGAGAGAGAGAGAGAGAGAGAGAGAGGAGTTGTTGGGGGCAGAAAGAAGGGTGGGGGTTTGGGTTTTATATGGGTAATGTATGAGGTTTATCAGAAAGGAGACACTCTGGTGCTGCTTTTTCTCTGGCTGGGCAATATTTTGGCTTAAATACATTCTGACCCCTTCTACTACGACTATTTTCATTTTGTGCTCCCTAGAGGGAAAACACTACTTTTCACATTACTTTTTGGTTGAAATACCAGTTATGCCCTTTAAATAGCAAACCATTAAAATGACTTAATTATCCTTTTAACACAAAAAATTGACTTGATAATTAATTTATTTTTAATAAAAAAAGTAAATGACAGGTAAATAGTAATTTTATAAAAGTCTTCAATTATTATTAAAGTAAGTATCGATTGTACAAAAGATGAGTTTGAATGTTTTTGTATGTGAAAATTTAAATTATTTATTTATTTATTTATTATTTTTAAACAATTATAAAGTCCCGACACTATTAATGCATTTACCATTGCTGCGATGATTCAATTATCATTTAATGCGTGATTAATTTTTTCAATTTGAGATGAGTGAACATTGAAAAGGTATCCAATTAATTAAATTAATTCAAGGAAATAGTGGTTGAAAGGGTCTAAATAAAAGAATCATAATTTAAGAGGGTATAGTTGTACTTATAGCCTTTGTCTTTATCCTAGCTCTTCTAATCTAGTGATTCTTGACGTGGCACAAGAGGGAATAGAAAAATAAGCACTTGAGATTCCCTTCCACAGCAGTCCTCTCATGGGTCCCACCAATTGTCTAAAATACCCCTGGACCATCTCCCCAAAGGGGGAATCTGCTTGGGGTTTGGAAGTAATTTCATTTCATTTCTTTTCTTTTCTTTGAGTCTGTTACAATCTGTAGTCAAAAGGTTGTTAGGGAAATAACCATTAGATAATTGTATTTTAATTTATTATTTATCGAGTAAATTACACTTAATATATTTAAAATTTTATTAAATTAGAATATGCGTTTTATATTTTAAAAATTACACTAATCTCGATTAAATAAATATTAAGAAGTTTATATAATTTTAGACGATTTTTTTTAATTACAATTTTGATAAAATATTTATATTAAATGTGATGATATTAAAAGTTTTAGTACCACATTATATTATAATAAGAAGTCAACAAAAAAAAATAGTCACACAAATTTATATTATAAGATTCCGATCATAACAATCTGTACGGATAGAAAAATACTCGCAAACAAACTTAATAAATGAATTTTACAAACTGACGTGACATATACACAGGGTTGACTGAAGGGGCGATAATTAATTTAGAGGTTTTTAAAAATAATAAAAATTATTAAAAATGTATTTTTTTATTTTTTAAAATGTAAAATCACTAATTAAGTTTTATATTTTAATTTAAAAAATATTTTTTTTTCAATTGCTAAAATAACCAAATTACTTAATTTTTTTAGTGTCATAGTTAAATGTAAATAAAATTTTATTAATTTTAATTTTAGAAAACTTATTTATGCTGAATCTACAATAATATGAATGATCAATAATATTTTATAAGTTATTAATGTATTTAAAAAAAATAATTTTTTTATAAAATTTAATATCGCAAGTGATGTTTTAATTATTAAAATTTAGGGCAAATAGCACCCAAAAAAATTAAATTTTTTTTCATAAATTTATAAATTTATTCAAATATTTAAATTTTGTTAATTATATCTCAACTAACTAAATTTAATATAATTTTATTTAACACTTAAAATCAATTTGGGAGGTGTATGTCATTGTTGACGTGATAAATCACTTGATATGAAAATATATATATATATAAGAGTTAGATCCACATGTATAATTTTTTTTATTATTTATATATGTACATGTGGATTACATTTATATATTTTTTTATGATAGGTGGCATACCACATCAATAATGACATATGTCTCCTAAATTAATTTCAGGTGTTGAATAAAATTACATTCAATTGAGTCAATTGGGATAAAATTATTAAAATTAAAATAGTTGAATAAATTTGTGTAGTTTTTTTTTTTTGTTTTTTGCTATGTACCCTAAATTTTAATAATACATTATAAGTCTTAGTGTCACTATTAAATGCACATCATTATACCTTATGTCAGTTTCCAACTTGTATTGGATTAATCATCTCGACTACGATATAGCACTTATATTTCTTAAATAAAATATGAACCATTCTTTATTAGCCTTTGAATGGTACCATTGTGGCCCCAAGAGAATTGTTGATTGACTACAGGAGGGCATGCCAGCATGAGTCAACATCGATCATCATCAATGTCATGTGGTTATGTAATTGTGTTTCAACTTGCTTATACACAGATCATCCCAATTAAAATATAACACATTTTTTAAACACCATTTGCCTCAATGTATTATTAGATATTTATATGAAATTTTCATTATAAAACTTTAAATATTACCACACAGAATTATTGTGGAAGTATGGTTTCGATTTGTTGAATTTGTATTTGTTGTGTCATGAATTGAGGTTCGCCAAACACGTCCAAAGTCAAAGGAAATGAAGATTCAAGTGATTAAGAAATTATTGAAAGAAATAATGTCTCATAGACAACAAAGGGGAGATGAAGGAAGAATTGGAAAACTTTTGCCCTCAGTGCACACGTCAAGTAATTGGATCACAATAAATTAGAATTCGTACTAACAGATGGTATGTTTGATTCCTTATCCTGCACAATAAGACAAAGTCTCCATATACGATTTATCTCATGTATCGAAATCAAATGCACTAGCGACGGGAGACTTTGCAAGAGCGATAATTCAAAAAATTGAAAACCTTTGAAGGTCTTTTATAAACCTCTCGGAGAGTATTTACAATGAATAATCGCAAACAAAATAAATTTGAAAAAAAATTAAAAATCTTACAAATAATAAGATTTATCCACAAGAGTCTAAATTTTAATTGATATTGAAATATCAAAAATATTTATCACTAACCTCAAAACTCTCCTATAAATATGTCAGCTCACATTTAGAAAAAAAAATTACCACTAATATTAATTTGAGAGTTTTATAAAAACTTTAATATTCTCAAAAATTTGATTTAAGTATCGAAGAGTTTGCATAGAAAATACGCTGCACCCCTAATTGTTTTCTTTTTTATAGAATTCTGATGACTTGAAGACGATTTCTCAATATCTAAATATTATTATTGTATTTAGACAATAATAACATTTAATTTATATTATTAGTAAATTTTAGGTTAGTAAAATGAACCAACCTAGGAGATTGACTAAATAAATTTATAAATTAAGCTAAGGTAAGCTTTTAAAATTTTATAACATCTTGAGATGAACCAAAATAACTAAAGTCAATCAAAACAATCAAATCTTATTTAAAATAATCAAAATTGTAAAAGTTCATCAAGAATTTAAGACGTCATAGTAAATAAATGTAATTATTGTCATCGTCCACGTGGTTTAGGGCATTTGTACGGATATCCTCCAGAGGTCCTTTTTCTCTCCTAAATAATCAATGGGAGCCTTCAGAGATATTTTCAAATCTCCGTCAGAGATATTTTTAAGTCTCTTGTTCGAGCAGTAAAAAAAAAACATAAAGACTTGAAATCAAAAGTAAACATTTTTACGAATTTATAAATTTATTTAAATATTTTAATTTTAAAATTTATCTCAATTAATTCAATTAAATATAATTTTATCCAACACTTAAAATTAATTTGAGAGACATAAGTAGCATGCTAGTTGTCATAAAATAATATAGGACTGGAAGTTATATGTATACATATAAAAAAAATTAAAACATAAAATTATATATGTAGATTTCACTTATATATGTGCATATAGATCCACTTATATTTTTTTTTTTTTATGAGAGGTGACTTGTTACATTTGTAATGACACACATCTCTCAAATTAATTTTAGTTGTTAGATAAAATTATACCTAATTAAGTCAATTAAAATACAATTGCTAAAATTAAAATACTTGGATAAATTTATAAATTCGTGAAAAGCTTTGAATTTTTTTTTACTATTTGCCAAAAATTAAATTATAATTGTCAAAATTAAATCCAGAACCAAAAATCAAAGAATTGAACCAGGCTAAATTAACCAAAGGAAAAAACAAATAAAATATATTAATTCAACTTGAAGATAATAATATCATGTTATTATAATTATAGTATGACAGACTAATTATATCTATTTATGCTATTTTAGCATCTTTTGAGTTATATTTTATACTACATAATGTATCATAAACAACAAAAATACTTTTCTAGTCTCAGAGTCTCGAATTGCCTGCCTCGTAATCTTGAATGAGGAGTATTTTAGATTTTTTAATTATATTATGTATTTTAAAGTGTAAGTTATAATGAACCGACAGCATTTCATATATATATATATATATAACACCCAAATGACACAGAATTACTATGGGGAAAAGGAAATGGCGGCATAAAGCTGGCTTTCTCTTTAATACTTAATTCTTTTGGTAAGGATTCAACAAAGTTAGGCATGAATGTGATCTCTTTTGTGGATTGTTTGTTTATGGGGACGGCCCTTTTATCAAAGTGCGTGATTTACTTTTGTTGGGAGTCATGAGCTTTTTCCACAAGATAAAACCCTAATTCTTGTTTCTTTATTCATGTCCTCTCCTTCCCTCACTTTCACTTTTCCCTGTTGCAATACGACGACGTTGAAATATTGGGACCCACCATATCACTCGCAAATCCCTTGTAAATTTGGAGTTTTGATCTTTTGGGACAACCTTGAAAGTTAATGTTGGGCAATAAAACAACGGGCAGACTAATGAAAATATCAAGAAAGTAAAAATGTCTATTTGAGTCAGTCCAGTGGTAGATTGATTAATTACATTGGTCAAAATCAAACTCACACTTGATTATTCATTAATTTTGATCACTTTAACTGAATTATTTTTTTTATTTTTTTTTATCCATTTTGATTTGTGATATATAAATCAAGTTAATTAGGTATGATTATGGAATTACTTTATAATCAAATCAGTCTAATGTGGGCCCCTAATTGGAATCAAATTTATATTAGAAGAAATATTTTATTCATAGACAAATTTTTAAAACAAACAACTCTTATTTAAAATTAACAATAAATAAATAATCTTAGTATTATGAGTTATTATTAATTTGAAGTAAAATTATTTAATCAATATCTAGATCATTTTATCTCATCCCGATTACTTGACCCACCAACTAACAATTTGTGGGTGTAATCTTTATTTATAGACTAAGATCATTAATACAGCCAAAAGAAAAGAGATTTAAGATTGTTTTTTATTAAAGAGGAGAAGTTCGATGATAATAATAATTTATTTTTTTATTGAAATACTTGGCCCAAGCAAGGATCTTTAGAATTAAGTAGGATAATTATTATATATAAAAACAAAAGAGAGGATACAAATATAATACAATATAAAAAAAATAATATTGTATAATTAAAAGAGAATATGGTATATTTTAAATAAGACAAATAAATCTATACTTTGCAGGTACCATATAAAATATTGGCTAATAAATTTAGAATAATAATATTTGGTTTTTAATTGCTAAATTAAGACAAAAACATATTAAATATTTCGTGATATAATAATATTCTCAATTCAAACTATTTTGGACGAACTAATAATAATGTCTAATGGAGAAAGCATTGTCAGTGAATCTATTGACATGAACACGAAATGACACGGACGTTTCGTCTTGCGTAAAAGCTAAATTGGATTGGATTGTGGGACTGGGAGTGGGGGGGCAATTGCCAAGAAGCATAAGCTTCCAAAACTGTACCATCTCTCTAGGAAGTCCGCACAGCTTTCAGAGTGACCTTTCAATCACTAAGGCTCAGAATTAGGTTGCTCTTCCTTCCAAAGCATTTTAAAAATCTTCAACAGTTTTTTTCTTTTCCCCTTAGTTACAGCAAATTTGGCAATTTAAAAAGTTCTTATCTTTCCAGTTTAATCTTCTTGAACATAAAATTTATTTGCAAAAAATAAACCTAATCATAGTGGAAGAGGTGAGGCTAGCACAGTTATTGAGACTGGATTAACAAATTCACATTTTTCGCATATTCATTGTAAATATTATTGTAACCTCTCTTGTTATCGTATCAACTTTTTAAGAGTATATAATTACTTTATTTTTTTTCCAAGTCACCATTAAAGCAGTATTCTTTTTGGGGTGGACTAAGAAAGTCACTTCCAAAGAGCAGTAAATATGAACATGATATTTATTTACCAAGCACAAGGAGGACGGCGGTGATGCTAATAACAGTAAAGAGCATACAGTCATAGGCATCAAACAATTCTACAAATTACAAGCACATAAAATATTTCACTTCAATGTTTCCATGTAGAACTCAACAAGCATAAACATGGAGGAAGCATACGAGGAAAAGATCAAGAGAAGAGATCTGCTTCCAAGTTCCAAGTCCTTTATTCGGCTTCAGCAAATCTGTATCAAGCTCAGTCATTAAATTGGCATAATAATGTTCAGTAATCTATGGGCATGGAAACATTGTAAAGGGAAAGGGGAGGAGATAGATATCCCTGTACTCACCCAAGCTCCGAGAGCTTCAAATGGGCTTCAGCATAATCTGCGAAGAAGGCATCCTCGTCCTAAAACCAAAACATATAGAAACATTTCAGAAATTATTTCAACTCCTCCGGTGGAATTTACAAGTAGTCTCCGAGCTCAAATAAATGAGAATTGCGTGAAGAAAGCTGACAATTCGCATAAAATTTGTTGGATCAAACAACATAAATTCTAAGCAAAATGATTGATTAGGTAAAATTCATGTAGTTAACTCGCTTAATGGGATTAAGGATTTAATATCTTGTTATTGTTGTATTTCAGACACTATTTCTCCAAATTTTGGTCTGGTATTAAGTTATTTATTATAAGAAACAATAGAGAATACACACCGCAGCATATTTCTCAACTAGAGGGCGGAAGACTGGATCTTCAAGGAGACATTTGTCCGATGGTAGCTGGAGAAGGCCTTCCTTCTCTCCACTGAGTAATTCCCTGTAAACGAAAAAGGCAAAAAAAATAATAAGATAATAATAAAAAAAGGATCCCTTTTCTTCTATGCATCCAAGCAGAAATTTAAATATTAATTGGATACTATCTCCTAGCATAATAATAACCAATGGAGAAGCATAGGCTTACTTGAAGTAGGAATTGTCAAAGATTAGTGGATTGGTGGTCCAGGGTCCCTCAAATCCAGAGCGCTCCTTGTGACACCTTCCCTGTTGAATAAAGCAGACCAAGCCAAGAACATGGTTCACCATCAGAACAAAAAAAAGACCAAGCCAAGAACATGGTTCACCATCAGAACAATTGTAACAAGACCATAACACGAGCCCTTGGCCATGAACCTCCTTTGGATTTTTTTTATTTACTCATTATGAAAGATTTCCATACCACGAATAGACTTGGTAAGCGATATTTTAGAAACAAACATGAGGAGCTGTAATCAAATTTATACCAGGGTATGACCACCAGACAAGACAACAATATCTTTATCACTGAGACCCATGTGGCCAAATACAGCTCTCAGATGGTCGGCACCTGAATATAGGATGAAAAAGTTTAGAAACCAACCAATCCTCTGTTACTCATGCATCCATGGGATATTAAATACCAGGTGAACTGAACTAACCTTTTTTCCCATCGGGCAAGCGGCCTTCTGGAGGCGATTCAGATTTGTCCTGAGATCAATGTCAATACAACAACTCAAAATAGACACTTGACGCAGCAGATATTGCATTTGAGATTTAGGACGAGAAATCACCTAAAATCTAGAAGGGGGGAAACGTGTGCTATACTCAGTTACATCGCTTACTTCAAACAAACAGGACTTATGGCTCTGGGAGGATTTTCCGTCCCCACAACATTGCAGAACACATATCAAGCTTTCAGTAAAATACACTGCAGTGGTGACTGGTGACATACGGCTTTATGTTTTTTTACTGTTTAGGGATCCAAATGCCCAAGAAAATATACTGTTGCCTCTTCTACATCAGAGCATTTGCAGTTTCTATGGTTTGCTCAGTGTTATAATTACCGAAAATTACTATGCCTTACCAAATCTCTGACTACACATTTTTGTACTGTTTAATCAAGTAAACGTGATGAACATACAACCAGATTTGCTTGTCTATTGACCAATACCTTGTTACCGAACTTTACCCAATTCAAATCATTTCTTTGCATACTTTGATCGAAGTCTGGCAATATGTACGCATGTTCATAACACAATTACAATAGGCATTCCTCTTGATTGTGAGATCTAGAGTAAATCGGCAAATGCAGCCTCAAGCCTAACTTGGGCTGCATCTGATAACAAATGGATCAACTTAAGTTGGTAGTTATGCTGAAACTACCAAAGGCTAACCATGCACTTACTACATTTTCTTACATCCTGTAGTCTTTAAGACCGCCACATACTCACAGCAAACTAACCCTCAAGAACTCACTGACATACCCCTAACTGAAAACACACAATCACCCGATAGAAAGAGCAAGACTAGGGATAGAAAATAGCAACAAGATACACAAGATTTTATCCTGGTTCAGTCTCATAAATGAGACCTCTACATCCAGACTGCCTTAGGCCCATGAAATCTCCACTATCTTGACAATGTTACAGCAATTATATGAACTAGCAAAATCCTCTCTTCCTCCTGAGTCTAAAACCCTAGACTACCAAGAGAAGAACACCTCAAGAGAAGTACAAATCTCTCAGCCTAGCTCACCCGCTCAACCCTTACAAGATATTCCCGAGCTCTCACACCTTACAACCGAGCTCTCTCAGCCCCTATTTATAAAGGATAGAGGCGGGCAAGGCAGTTACAACCAACTGCCCTAACTGATCGAAAACTAACTAACTACTAGACATCTATAAAACAGAAGGGGAAAACATTACAATAAGAAAAACTTATGCTAACAGATTTATACAAGTAATTAAACCTAAGTACATAAGCTAATCTAAAACAAATGTCTTCACACATCCACACCCAAAAAAAAAAAAAAGATTTTGACACACTATCAGTTCCCAAAAAGATATCCAGAATGATTCACCACTGTGACTTGGATAAGGTCAATTTGGATAGCGAACAATAATGACTCGTCCACGCAGTAAGTGTAAAGGCTCTGCTTCAGTTAAGCCTAAATGATTTAGTTTAACTTTCCACCAGCCAAAAACTTTGTAACAAACCAACCAAAATATAGTTCACCAACGTATTCAGTAATCAAAATCATGCCAAAATTATGCTTGAATTTGGCATAGATATAAAAGAATATGCCTAAGTTCCCCAATATGCAAAGCAAGTCGCTATTGGCTAACTTAGATATATATATATATATATATATATATGTTTTGAAACTATGCATTTTAGTTACTTCTGAAAAAGTTGTGACTCTATAGGTAAAGGCACAAGACTACACTTAGAACAGTAATCGACTACTACTTATAACTTCAGATAATCGGAAGTACTCTCTTGGAAGTAGAAATCTATAATGGTTTCAGAAAGCTTATATTAAATGTATAAGGTTTAATTTGCAAACATGCTTTTAGACTGTTTCTAGCCTCCCTCTGGTTGGCACTTTTAGTTCAGGGTGATTAAATCATAAGCAACGCAAAGCCTGATCCTGGGAGCTTTAAATTATTCCTGCAACTTTGCCCCATTAGCCACATTGTGCGACCTTTTTTGACTATAATATTACACAGGCAATGTAGTTGCAATAGAACAGTTAATCGAGACACTCAATACATTAGATTCCCACCGAAATAGAAACCTAATAGACATCACACTTTATGTAGACATCCCATATAATAGACATCAACCTAGTAAATATCACATATGTAGACATTCCATGTAATAGATTTCTACCTAGTATTTACTGAACAGGTGAAGGAAGACCTCATCTTTAGGTATAATTACCAACTACCTGACTTTCATTGTTCCATCTTTTCTCTTTTTTCATATTCTTTGGAGAAAAATTATGAAGAGAAAGATGCATAAAAGAATCAGTTTCGCCTTTCTTCTTTAATTAACATACATAAAGAAAAGAACTATGATTAGTCTAACTGACCTGCCTACCAGGGTGAAAAGGAATCTCAGGCCCCCCTGTGACTTCAACTGCAACAATTCCAGCCAACTTCAATTAACAACCACAAAACAAAGAATGTCAGCAAAACGTATAAGATCCACCAAGCAGGTACAAAACAAATTAAATCCAACAAAGTATAACACTATCAGAAAGAGGGAACCGAAACGAAAGAGGTCACCTGGTAGAAGTCTGCATAAGATAGGATTGGAAACTGCTCCTTGATCGGCTCCAAGAGCCTCACACCAATATCAAGACCGTTGTTTGATTCATGAGCGAGCTCCTCTGGGTGCCTAATCGTCCCAAATGGCCCTCCAGTTTTTGTTTTCACGTCATACGTCCCTGCAGAGTGCCATCTATACAGCCAAAAAATAAAGCAGAATTATAGTTTCAAAAAATCATCAGCAATCATGTAATTCGTGATGAACTCAACCACATAACGAATACATATCAATAAACACACAAGACATGTACGTATTTACGATGGCATAGGAACAAACGCACACGCACATGCCATACAAATGCGATTATCGCGTACTTATATACGTCTCTGCCCCTATCATTAGCTTCTTTTCAACCAGAGAAGCATTATAACAGTAAAACTATCAAATTAATTATTATCTCCAGAATCTACCATAACAAAAAGAAGTGAATCGGAGCGAGATTGAATAACAAGTACACAAACATATTTCTGCTTATCGATACTAATACACACACACACACATACATATACATAGAGAGAGAGAGAGAGAGAGAGAGAGCTTACGCGACGCGGAGGATCAAAGGAGCACAGTGCTTTTCGGCGATGAATCCTCTGAGCTTCTTCTTGCATTTCTCAACCGCCTTCTGGTACTCTTCACTAACAGTTGGATAGCATTTCCCCATCGCTACGATCCTCTACTGAGATCGCTCTCACAACAAAGCGATACTTCGGATCAGTGATCAAATCGAGCCTTCAGAGTGGCGAATTAATGGATGTATGGAGCAGACACTGACCAGTGTCGTCTTCAGCAAGGACGCTGGACTCGCAAATATATAGGGGCCCGAGGAACGAGAACATTCTACTGGATTGATCTGGCCCGCAGGATGATCGGCACCGTTTGAATTGTTCTCGATAATCGTCAGTTGGCGGCCCAGATCGTGCCAGAGGGCCGCCTTGCGTTTGGTAGATGACTCGCTGGCTGGCTGGCTGGGGTCAGGTGAAAAGGGATGGCCCATTAGATGTTGACGCCTGTCATAAGCGTTATGGAAGAGACAATTAGACACGTGGCTTCTCGCTAGTGGCTGCTCGGCGCTCAGTGGAAATTATTAGGGATGAAATGGGACCCGCCAAATATATCTTCTATTTTCAGTTCGATACCACAGTGTAAATTTTTAAAAATTACTAAATAGGGGTTGAAATTTCATAAATACCACTTTACTAGCTATTAAATGGTATTAACCCTTGCCATGCGCACTTTTATTTTTTACTGAAGTGGGTTTATTTATGAAAAAAAAATTTACATTTGCTTTTTAAAAAAAAAATTAAAATGTCAATATAAATTTATTTGAATTCCTTAAGAGTTCAAATTTCACAGTTACCATTTATTAGAACTAAACTATATTTTAAATAAATAAAAATTGGGAGCTAATTTATATAAAACCTAAAAAAATTGCATGATTTGAAATAATTATTATTTTTAATATTTAAAAAATTACAATAAATGAGGGTGAAATTTAATATTATGTTACAAATTTTTCTATTAGACCTATATTTTTCTTTCTTTGAATTTTGATAATACTTTTTCAATAATGTATTATACATTATATTGATGTGACATAAAATAAAATATATTAATACATAAGTATCGTTAAAAATATCATAATTAAGTATCCAATATCATTTCTCAAACTAACCAATGCAAAATTGCAGACCATAGAGACACTATAGTTTTTACAGGGTCCAAAATAGACGGGAAAACCCAATTTAAGAGAAGTGCCTAATGTTCCAAAAAATGCCTTAAACCTTCCTGCATGGCTTATTAATCTCAAGAGATTACCTTAAACCATTCAAATAGACAACACCAGTTTAATTTCCTACTCTAATTTTATAATAATTAAAAATATCTCAACATTTTATGTTTAAAAAGTCATAACATTTATTTTTTTAAAAAAATAAAAATGATATCTTATAATTCATAATATAAAGTCGAAAAATTTAGGAACTCAGTTCTGTAATTTTTAATGAGATTCAATTATTATATAAAAAATAAAACAAGCCTTAGAGATCATTATCTAAGTAGATTGTACAAAAATAGAAACAATAAACGCGAAACGGAAATGAAAAAAATAAGAATTAAAAATACGAAATAAAGTATAAATTAAAAAAATAAGATTTTTGTAAATATAATTTTAATATAAAAATAATTTAATTTAATAAAGGAAGCAATTGGAATTGGAGGAGAAGGTTCTCGAGCAGAGGCTAATTGGAAAATGGAAAAGTCAATTGGATTGACATAGAGGTGGAAGAGTCGTGAGGGATGGGTTGATGCAGGATGCTTGCGCCTGGGGGCTTTGATTAAATCAATTGAGGGGAGAAAAGTCTCCACTTGGCTGCCATGTTTTCCAAATATATATATATATATATATATATACATATTGCGGTTGATTTCATGGACGGACAGAACGGCAGGGAGGAAGAAGACGTAAGACGGAAAGCGATGGAAAATTTCGTGAAGAGGACGCACGCACAGTACAGCGCGAGAGACGCGAAAAAGGGGGCTGAAATTGGCCTGCTTCATGGGGTGAAGCCGAAGACGCATCGGAAGCCAGAGGCGGCGGCGAGGAGGTTCTTCGCACAACTGTCGGGGGAGAAAAGGCAAGTGAGGAGAGATGAGACGAATTAGCAGGGTTATCATGACACTGAGCCCACCAAGAATGTCCGCGACTGAAAGGAGGTGTTTGATTTCACTGTCAAGAACCCTACTATTGTTCCGGTTTCGCTGGACTCAGGAATTCCGTGCTGGAAATGCGTTTTGAGAAATTTTTTATAATTTGCAAAACACCCCCAAAACGTTTTGAAAATTACAAAAATAACCTCAAAAATGTTTTGGACAGTCTTTGTGGTTTCTAAAACGGACAACGGTTCGAAAACTTCCAAAATGACATCTCCAAACTGTTTCCGTGCATCAGTGTTATCTAGTACCATGTGTTGCCAATAGGTTCCTCTTTCTAATTTTTAATTTAAAGAAGTCAATAAAAGAATGACTATGCATATAATTAGAAAGTTAGATTCACGTATAGGATGGATGATGACAATTGATGAACAAATAAAATCAATTGTCTTGGTATCAGTTTCTACCGAAGTAGGAAAACTTTTATGAAACTTTTTTAAGATTCGAGCCAAAAAAACCCCTCACAATAACATAAATGGTCCATTGTACGTACTCAAGAGTTTGAGATATTGCGAGATTGTCGGTTTGAATTCACCTTTATATAGGATTGCACAATCACCTCTGTTTATCTGAAAAGCGATGTCTCTAAATTTTGGCTGGTGACGAACCTGTCTATTCACCTAGAGTTGTAGAGCAAGCAGACAATAGATTTTAAAGAGAGTGAAATAGGTTCGGGTCAAAAATTGCCTGTGATGGAGGATTTTGAGTTTTTCACATTATAAAAAAAAAAAAAAAGATTCGGGCAATAAAACATGCCAGGTTTACAATAAATAACTGGCAATATGTACGCTACGCACTCAAGGTGGGCCAAGTTATAGATGAAATATTGCCAAGTCATAAAATGAAAAACCAAGCAGCGGCGAAAAGACAACCCAAAAGCACAGATGAAATACACTAGCTTTAGGTAAAATTGCTTAACCAGGAATTAGTTTAGTAGTAACATTACTGTGGCAGACAATTATTTACCCTGAAAGTTGGAGAAAAGACGGGAGATGCTTCACATTCTTAGACTTCAGTAAGGAAAGAACTCAACAAAATAAATCCAACACAAATAGAAGGAATCATAAAGATTAACCCAGATAAAAGTCTTCTGTCACGCATGAAAAAATGATTGAGACTAAGATGTCATGTATTAGATACAGATTTTGAACTATGATGTCAGTGAGTTTACCTTAGAGATTTGGTTCCTCTTCTTATCAAGCTTTTCGTTCGCAGAGTTCTCATTTCTTGCAGCTTTGGCACAGATTGAGCTTGAGTAATGCATTCAAGTTCTTCCTTGGTGCCCTTTTTATCTCCTTAATCAGTTGCACCACTGACTGTGTCTCATCAGAGCTTATAATCCTGGCCAGGTCCCGCATTGCCTACCTTCGCCCTTAGTAGCACATAGTGCCCCTTCTTCTCCAAGGCTCAGACTTTCGGACCATCCCTAGATTGAATCCAACTTCTCAAGCTGATTTAGCCCAAATGGTGAATCACTCAAAAAGGCCATTGGGTGTGAGCTTGAGAAGATTTAAGGCATTCCATAATGGCAATCTCAACCCCAGGATGTTCCAAAACGCTTCGACAAACTTCATTCCCCCTTGTGCCACATACAATAAGAGGGCCTTCTCAGCAAAAATATAGCTACAGATTCAGATGTTGCTCTTCCTGGAACGAAAGGAGCACCTGTTTTTCTCCTTTTCTGTGTCCAAATAGGCACTAATCTACTCAAGAGCTTTGATCGCCAAAAGGGCTTTCTCAATCCCATCAACAAAGTCACCAACATAGAAGGGTATCTCAGGAACAGACTCAATTTGGTGACTGTGAGCAAGGATGATATAGGGAACAGCAGAGGCAGTAATTGTCAAAAAGACAGCACAAAACTTCTTCTTGGTTGGCACCAACATATGGCTGCCACGGTAGAAGTTGACAAAGGACCGCTGCCAGAATCACAGGGATTACAAGCCACTGCAAAAGTCCAGTGCCCCAGGATGCCACGGTTGTCTGGTGGTCAGCCTCCTGGCACACAGCATAAGGATGACAGCGGTTGAATACCATGTCATTGTTGGTCTTAGTGATGATCTTGGGGCGGATGGGCAACTTCATGATAGCTAGCTGGCAACACTATCACTACAGTAGTTGTTGCACCATCAGTGGCAATGTTACATGGAATGGATCATCACCAGAGGGCAGGCCACAGACATTTCTGATGATGATGTGTGTGTGTGTGTGTGTGTGTGTGAGAGAGAGAGAGAGAGAGAGAGAGAGAGAGTAGGGTTTAGGGTAACGAAGAGTTGAAATATGGTACAAGGATCTTTCAATGAAAAGAAGTAAAGAATAAAAATAAAATTACTGACATATATATACACAAATTCATACATATTTACAAATATTTATTTTTCTTCCCCCAGGTCCTAATTCCATACATAGCATAAGTGGTTTGTAATTTGTCTAATTTTAGCCAGTGCTGCATCAATGATGCTTAAAGTTGTGTGACAAACCAATGAAACCACAATGCAAAATGAGGAATACATCTTGTCTTACACTATATGACATCCTTTTTAAAGAAATTATACTTTTTTATGGAAGGTATTACCAGAATGATGTGGAGAATGTCATCTTTAGAACTAAAGCCCTTGAGATAAGTTTCTTCTTTCCTAATAAGTAGAGGCACAGGATTATTCAGTATTCCACTGCTTATTATTCAATGGCACAGTTGTACACACGAGAGAGAGCGAGAGTCCTGTACTTCGATACTAAATAAGGGGAGTGCTTAGGGAAAAAAAACCAGCAGAGCTGTATCAACTCATATGTTTGGTTGAAAACGTCTGATGTCTTTCATCAGGAAGAAGACAACCCAGTGTAACTAGCTAGGGGGATGCTTGTCATGCAAATGTTTGGCTGCAACATTGTGGAACTGTCTGGAACCCACTGGCTGTTCCTAAAGTGAATACAAAAGGCCAGGTTTTAAGAATATGCACTAAGTAATGTGATTCAAGCAAACCCTCCACAAATGCATACCATATTCTGCAAGCTGTCATGAATGCCGAAACACCCATGCATAGCTGCTGCTCTAAGACCAAGTTGTTCATGCAACTGCAACAAGACCAAATTCAATAAGGTATAATACAAGAAAACAAATGGCTTCATACAAAATGCCCATGAATGTTAATCAAGTACCAGTCCTTGCAGGCTTTGTTGAGAACCGTAATGACCAAGGCGCAATGGGATCGAATTCAATTGTCCCTTAAGCAGAAAGAAAAAGATGATACCAGCGAGTCAGAGCCACATATAGTGATGTTACTACTGAATTATTTTGCAACAGTACAGTTTCACAATAACGCTAAGTGTCATACCAGCCCCTGCATCCCCTGTTGGCTGCTATAATAGCCATCGGGACTTGAAGATAATGAATTAAATTGACCCTGTGACAAAGTACCAATAATTGTTAACATATTGTTACTTACAAATTCACAAACTTTTGGTTGAACAAATTACAGTCAGGTGTAAAAAGGTATGATACCCGCACTACTCCTTGTACACTCTGTTGAGCACTATAGTAGTCATCCACACTTGGTGTTCTAAGGCCCACTTCCTACATCCAAAGTATGCAAGGTTATGTTAAGGCATGACTAATATAAACTTTATTTTGCAATATCTCAATGTTAAGTGAGGATATCATACCATCCCTAGAATGTCCTGTTGAGGAACAAACGTGTTATCAAGGCAGTGTGCTCCAGAGTTCAATTGCCCCTACATATACATGGGCAATTCATTATAATCCATAAAAAACTACTCTTCTGAAAGAATTTCAGTGCACCAGAATTAAGATTCAAACCATCTTCCGGGTGCTGTCTTGCATCCCACTAGTTATTACTTCAGTCTCAGATTGGACCTACAGCATAGAAATATCAATTACTTCATCTCAAATTATACTCCCATTTCAGATATCTAGTTGAAGCATTTCATTCCTCAAAGTAGTTAGATGTGGTCATACATAACTGCATATCCTAAACTTAGCCTCCACTGACCTTTTTCTTCTTATGTAACTTCTTTTTCTTAGACGCTTTGGCCAAATTGTTGCTTTGATTCTCTTCTTCAATGCTAAGGGAACCTTGAGTAGAAAATGAATTCGGCTCTAAAACAGATCTCACAGAATTGTTTGCACTAACACAATGTTTCATGGCTTCTTGCAGTGCATTAATGACAATATTATAGGTTTCCTGGGTAAAGGACCCCTTTTCACCCAATTCAATGGCTCTTTTACAAAGATCATTAAAACGTTGGACCCTGTAAAGAAATCTTCTTGAAAGTTCACTATTCAATAGCCTGATCTTTGCATCTTTTTTCCACCGTCTTGGTATATAGTGAGATGGGATGCTGGAGACACCAGATATTTGGAGAACCTTCATTGCATGTCTACAAAGGAAGCCTTTATACTCAAATGAATGGCAGGAACAAGAGACACGCAAGTTTGCTTCACTCCATACTACGAGGAAATTCTCCTGCTCTTCCAAATCATAAACCCAAAATCTTACAGCTGCCTCATCTTCACATTCTTTTTGTATACTACAAGCAACTGTCCCCAAAACCTCAACTTGAAATTTCTTGAAAATTGCAATTGTAAAAACTGTTGACATCTGTTTCTCAAAAGGAGAGTGAGACCTTAAAGTGGGCGGATCGTGATGTATTTCAAAATCAGCTTTTGCTTCTGCTTCACACCTATCATACAAAAATTCTTTGTACTTGTTGATAAATTCCTTACACATCATCTCCCTGTGTATGTATTTATCAAACAAAGAGGATATGCACTCAGATCGCTCAGCTGTACAAATTCCAGCCAGAAAAGTATCATGCATATAAGCAGGAATCCACTTTTTACGATTTTCATAAAGTGATTGAAGCCATTCATTTTCTCTAAGCTCAAATTTGTTGACCATTTTCCACCATTTCTTTTCAAACTCTTCAATTTTCCAATACTGGTGTATGCATTTGTTAAATTTCATCATAAAATTTTCAAAGCTATTCACTTTATGACCAAGATTTTCTGGAATCTTCCTTAGCACATGCCACAAGCAAAAACAATGGCGTGCATCAGGAAGCACCTCTTTAATAGCTTCTTCCAGCGATTTACCTTCATCAGTAATTATAACTTTAGGAGTTTGACCACCCACTGCTCTAAGCCAAGTGCGCATTAACCAAACAAAAGTTGAGGCTGTTTCCTCCCCAATTAATGCACATCCAAGCAAAATTAACTGAAAGTGATTGTTCACTCCAACAATAGGAAGAAAGGGTACTTTGTATCTGCTCCTAATATAGCTGCTATCAAAGAAGACTACATCACAAAAACTGTTGTAGTCATTTCTGCTCTTGGCATCAATCCAAAACACATTTCTCATACGATTTTCATGGTCCAAATCTATGGCATAATAAAAATTAATATTATCATCTTGCATAAGTATAAAATACTCTAACAACACTTGTACATCCACCTCATCTAAAGCCAACTGCAGTCCTTTCTTTTGACAAGCAACATTACCGGACTGCTTACTCCTTCCCCTGAGAGCATAATGAAAGTCAGAAGGACAAATTTCATGGTTATGCTCCTTGACAAAACTATATATAAACCATTTCCCATCCTGTCGTCTCTTCATATGCATACTTGCTTTGCAATCAGTCTTGGGACATGATCGTGAATTAGCTATCATACTGGACTCACGCTTACTACCATATCTAGAACAGGCTATTTTTACATCAATGAAGTTTCCAGACTTTTTTGACCGGCGACTTGCTTTTATTGTAATGCCAAATCCCACAGCCCTAGCATATTCTCTGTAAAAAGAATATGCAGCCTCCTTTGAGTCGAACTCCAAACCATTTTGGGGCTCATAACTCTTGACCTCCTTGTCAGAAGAATCCAAGCCAAGAGAAACTTCATCAACTCCCTCCCTGCTTGTACTGATGTTTTCACCTATATTTACTCCCAGGTTTTCCTCATCATTGCTACAAAGTTTAGGATAATTTACTTCCTCTTCCTCCAAATGTAGTCCATTTGTATCATCACCAACCTCTGTATCCAGTCTAGCATCTGGTTTGTCCTTCTGGCCTGCAGGCAGCTCAAGATCAATATCCATGGCGGTATTTTGTCACTGGAAATCCATTCTACCAAGATGGCCAAAATTTAAAGCAAAAGAACCCTGAAAAAAAAGGGAATAATAATTATAACAACAAACTATGTAAACAAACTCCAGAAAGCACTATAAACTTGAGATCTAAATTAGGTAAAAGAAGAGAACGTAAGAATTCACTCTTATCTAGAAATCTTCTTGTGAAGTTAATTAAGAAAATATTTCAAGGAAATACCAGGCTAACAATTTGAAGTGTAACATAAATGCTGCATATAAAAATGTGAAGTCTAATACCGTTTGATTCTTCATCAGAAACAGAACTAATAGGTAGAAAGGATAAGAATATAAAGAGAAAACAAGCAAACCCCATTTGAAGAGCATAATCCCACGGCCGAAGCTCGAACAATAAAATGGAAGCTCAGAAACTGAACATAATATATTTTTCCTTTGGATCCCTTTCTTTTTCCACCTTAAAAACAAGTAGGTGGAACAAACACACGCACGGACGCACTTATACGTATTCTGTTTATCTTTTTCGAGCTACAACTATCCTCCCGAACTTTTACGGTACGTAGGGAAGACAGAACAGCGTTTCATAGTGAAGGGCAATACAGATACCTGTTTCCAAGCTTGTAGCTATTTTGGTCTCCAAAAACACCATAAATTATCCGAGACGGCCCTAAATTGAAACTTGAAACTCAAACACAAGGACTTATTCACTTATCCATGGACAGATCGCTGAGAATAAACCCTTGCTTTGCTTTGAATCATTGAAGAAAACCAGTCCAAACCGTCAATCGCCACTGAAACCAATCGAAGACTGATTCGAAAAAAGTTGCAGAAAGGGTAGCTGACGGACCGGCGAAAATCTGATTCCGATCGACGTAGGTTTCGAATTTGATCAGAACATACAACAGAGTCCGAGTGAAGGAGAGGGGGTTGAAGACGCTGGCTTTGAGTGGACCGTTTCAGAATTTAAAAACGATTTTACCGTCCACGAAACTTTAAATTACAATAATGTGATAATAAAATAGATAGATAAAATATTATTAGAAAGTTATAACTTCATATTATGAAAATAATTTTTCTCTAATTTTGTGGCGATTAAGAAAGGAAAGATTATAAAATCTTACTTGATATTTATCATAATTGTTATTATCAAAGTAAAATAATAAATTTATAATTATGATAAAATATTCATCTTAACTTTTTAATTTTTGAAAAATTTATAAAACAAAAAATAATTAGAGACGCAAGGTGTCTCTTGCATAGATCATTCGATACTTAAGTCAGTCTCAACTGAAAAATAAGAAAATATTCATATAATTTACATAAGAATTCTTACATATCTCGATCAAAGGGAGGAAACTATATTTATAAGAATTAAGATTAATAGGTAAATGAGTATTCAAGTTTTTTAAACTTGTTTGTTTCTAATCTCTAAATAAAAATCTCGATTTTTAACAAATCATAATTTAGAGAAATTCTTAAAAAAAAATTCAAAAACTATTCTATCAAGAAAGTCTTTATCGAGTAGGTTTTCTAAATCTCTCTCTTTGAACTTCTTTTTACTAGACTTAGTATTAGATTTAGATTCATTTTCTTAGACAACCATCAATAAAAATTGCTTAGGTCCTAAATCTCTCGGGTTAATTACACAAATAATAACTCAACTTTGCATTTTATTACTATTTAGTCACTGAACTTTGAAATGTTAACTGTTAGTCATTGATATTTCAAAACGGTTACTACTTAGTTATTGAATTTTGAAATGTTACTTGTTAGTCACTAATATTGCAAAACTATTATTACTTAGTTACTGAACTTTAAAATGTTACATATTAGTCACTGATATTTTAAAACTGTTACACTGAATTTTAAAATATTACCTATTAATCACTAATATTTCAAAACTATTTCTCATTCGTCATTCGTGAACTTAAAGTTCAGTGACTATCAAGTGACGGGTGAAAAACGATTTTGAAATATCAACAACTAGCAAGTAATATTTTAAAATTTAGTGACTAAATAGTAACAGTCTTGAAATATCAGTGACTAATAGGTAATATTTTAAATTTTAGTGACTAAATAGTAACAATTTTGAAATATCAGTAACTAACAGATAATATTTCAAAATTCAGTAATTAAGCAGTAATCGTTTTGAAATATCAGTGACTAACAAGTAATATTTCAAAATTCAGTAACCAAACAATAATATAATACAAAGTTAAGTTATTATTGATATAATTAACCGTAAATCTCTCTCTTTGAACTTATTTCTATTAGACTTAGTATTAGATTTAGACTCATTTTCTTAGATAACTGTCAATAAAAATTGCTTTCTTAGACTTCATCTATGTTGCACGAAAACTTTTCGAAAGAGTTGTTTTCTCATTTTTAAAACGTTTTTCATTACTCTTTTAGAGCTTATTTATACTTATTTTTTAAAAAAAATATTCCTTTCAATGTTTTTATTTTGTATCAAAAATATTTTCTGTTTCTGTTACTGTGCAACATACAACTTCATTGGTTCCCTTTTTTTTTTTCATTTTATTATAATATAAATTAAGAGAAAGAATATTTTGCCTATAATTTTCTGGCCACATGGCAGGCCGCCTCAACTTTCTCGCTTTCCAAACACATCCATCGCATCATCTGTTGGCGTCGGAAGAAATCTGTGGCTGAGAGAAAGGAGCCTCTATAGTGCGAAACAGATAACAGATAGATCGACGCAAATGGATATTCGCTTCAGATTCAGGAGCTTTTCAACATCGAATCAAAGTTCGTGGTCGAATTGGAGGAATCAAAAGCCTCTCAGAACCAGCTGCTCGAGGACCGGCGGCCCCCAGCAACCGCCCGAAGAAAATGGCGGCAACGACAAAAACCAAGGTTGCTGTTCATCTTCAATTGAGCTTCTGTTTTCTTAAATTCTTGGATCTGTATGATTTTAAGTCTTTTTTTTTTTTAATGTATTCTGTTTTGAAATTCAAGCTGTTTGTCTGAAATTCTTTGCGAGTTCGCATGTTTTCAGTAACCAAAGCAGATGGTATTGGTTGCATACATAGTTTATCTTTGCAAGCACATGTTTGGCTTTGACACAGCTACATCATTCTTACAACTTTCTCCAGATGATCAAATGTGACTGTGAACTTGCTAACTGTGCCCATTACAGGTGACAAGTTCTCTACGGATTGGGACAAGGCCTGGTCAAGGTTCAAGAAGCGAGGGAAGAAAACCATCTTTTCTGATTTTTCTCCAAACAAGTATGTCAGCTGGAACCCTAGGCGTTCTGACTACCCCCTTTCTGAGGAGATTGATCCCATCAAGAGAACAGAGAGATCAAACCTCATGTTATGGACCAGCCCTCGCTTCACCCTTGGTGTGGCCATCATAATAGTTACATTTCTTTTGGTCTACACCATTGTTGCTCCAATCAAGTGAACCCATCTCCTGGGAAGCAATAATTTACTGTAAAAAAAGTGTTTTTTTTTTTTTTGGGTTTGTGAGGAATGGGTTGAAGAGGGATTTCAAAACCTGTATGTTGTAGCCACTTTATCTTCAAGTAAATACAGCTAATGCCTTTGTCTTTCATTACCCAAGTTCCATTCATCGTCAGGCTATCCATTCTTTTATGGCATATGAGCATCATCTGAATGCTCAAGAGAATTGTTTGTTTCATAATGCGAGAGGAAATCAATCTGTGATTCGTGATATACCCTATTGCCGTTTGTTACTCTTGAGTAACCTGTTCTGAAATCTTTAATGAGGACTTGATGATTTTTTGTATTTGAAGTCTGGAATCAGTGCCTAAATCTGTTAGCTCGATTGCGATCTTTGTTTGATATTCATTGGGCAAATCCTCCAGATCAAGTAGGCAGATACACAACTAGAACATAAATTTTCTCCCACCAGGAGAGATTGATGCAAGAGAGAAACTTTTCCCCTTGTCATTGTAATCATATCTTGCATGTTCAGTTCCCATCACTACATTAAATGTGTTTCTGTGACTTTTCAAGTCTCATTTGGTCTCCTCTAGACACTTGGAGTATTCACAATCAGTGCAACTATTAGTCCTTTTCTTGTCTTATTTCCTTGTCTCTACTTGCTTATGGCATTGCCTTTGTGTTTCCCGTCCAGAAGTTTGATATGATAGTTAATACAAGTTAGCTGCTCCTTGGACCTTGGTACTTGATGTTGACTCAGTTGCTAGCATGGAACTTCATATTCCGTGAAAGGTGGGGACCTTGACTGTGACTTAGGTTTCATCCTTAATAGCAAGTCATGGCAAATCGTTTTTTGTATTTCTAAAACATGCTTGTTTGTCATCTCCCGTTGCTTTCTTTGTTGCCTAATTGTGGGGTGGACTAGGATGAAGCTAAAATCTGCTTATGCTTTACAAAAGCTAGACTTGTCTTAAAGATTTTAGTTGTGCAACTGGACATACCAAGCTACTAGGGTTCATCTATTGTCGACTTCACATTCTCAGCTACCAACCATTCTTAAGTATTTATGTTGACCAATGATTGCGTTCTCAGGCTCCACTTGCATATTTGTCCCAAATACTCTCTTAACACCAAAAGAAAAACCTTGTATATTACTGAATAGGGATCTTCTGTTTTTCCTTTAATCTTAGAGAAACTCTCTCCCTCTTTCTTCTATTCTTCTTGTGTCCTCTTAACAGGCCTAACAACTAGCAGCAATGGCCATGATCAGTGGATCTGCGAATCTTTGTAAGGCAAAGGTAAGGCTTCCTCCAAAGAGAGGCCAGGTGAAAGTTCAAATGTTTCGCAGGTTCGCAAAGATGGCAAGCAAAATCATCTCAAAGGCCATAGGATTGGGGAGAAGAAAGAGAGAGGGGAGGTCAGCGTCCTTAAAGCGAGGCCATTTGAATGTCTAGTTGAGATGAGAAGCCAAGCTAGCCAAGTCTCAAGCATGACTTCAAATTCAGTCACTACTTTCTGTTTGAGCTTTGCAGCTGGAATACTCAGAATAGCCATCTGACTCAGAAAGGTAAATCTAAGAGATGACTCAGATGAGTTGTATTTGCAGTAGTTAAGAGTTACTGGTAAACCTTAATGCACCTTCTGCATTGTCCTACTGTTAGTTTAGGACAGGATTTGCTGGAAGAAGCTTTCTACAAGGATCCTTAATTTTCAAATTAAAAATCCACTGTTCATCAGCTAGCCAAGTGTTCACTGTTTATAAAGTTGTAACTGGATTGCCCTTCTCTTGGAATTTCAGTGGATTTAATTCTAATTTCTGCTTGAATCAAATGCTGTGCAATAGTGTGAGAAGATGAACATGTCAGCCAGTAGAGTTTTTGTCACTCTCATTCTTCAGTGTTTGGGCTTAGGTGAGAGACCAAAGTGGTGCTAGTGGTGATATAGAAGAATAGTGCCATACAAACATAAAAGATTTTTAATAAGGGTATCTTCAATACTCGAAACTCTCTTTTTTAAAAGGTTCATTTTTGTATGAAAATTTACACTTGCTTCACAAAAAAGCTATTATATAATGGATGATTATTCAATCATAAGGGAGTAATCTTACAATTGTAGCAATGTGTTAAGGTCGTTTTCATATACATTTATATATTTTATAAAGATACTATTTTCACAATTTAAATTCGTGAACTTTCAATTATAAACATTACCTAAAGCAAACACTAAATTTCAATAACCTAATCTTCTCTAATTTTATAGCATTTTAAATTGGAACAAATCCAAACTTCCTACTAATCTAGGCTATGTAGAACTTGAATTATGTGAACTCAACTTGCTATTTTCAATGTTCATGCTCTCTTAACACTGGAGAGAAAATACCAGTCAAACAAAGAAAACTGCACCTGTGGCTGAGTTTGAGAGAAAAAGAAAGCAACCCTTGATGAAGATTAATTTAATCATTTCGAAGAAAAATCTCTAGAAAAAACGAAAAAAGGTAAGAAGTGAGGATTCATGAACATACCCTCTTCATATCTTGACTATGATGAAGTACTTCTCTAGAAGATGCAGTCAAATAAGACCAGGTTCATTGTCTACACTCTGCCACGCTTCACAGAGAACTTTCAGCCGGCACTACGCATTTACCGTGTGATAAATTCAAGACTTTATATAGTCGATGTGAGATTTTATTTCTAACCTATAAATATGACATTCTTTCAACTAATTACATAAAACTTTCACTTAAACTCTCGTCATTCTAACTTTTACTTTTGTAAGAAGAGAAGTAACTCACTCTAACTTGAGTTTGCCTGGACTAGAATGTTTCATTATTTGTTATTTTATGACACACTTAGCATATTTGAACCTCAATAACTTAGCATATTTGAACCTCAATAACTCTAGAGTTTGCCTCGACTCTAATTTGCCAATCATATTTGGACACGAGATTTGCAAAGAAAAAAAAACACAAAAATAATACAAAGTCAAAGACAATTTTTTTTTCTTCTTGTTTGGTTGAGTTGGGATTTAGAAGTGTGTGACAATGTTTGCTCATTTGAGAAGAAACAATAAAACAGAAGAATCGAACTTACACTTACTCAAAAGGAGAAAAAGACTAACATATTTGATCCTAAAAGTAATCCGAATATGTCCTAAATTTGTTAACTACATGTTAGATGGGCATGGATGAGGTGCCCGTATCCATCACACTATTCGTACCCAATTGAGATTCTTAACCCCCAAAGAAGATTTAGGTTCATATCCACTCCAAATGAACCAAATTCCCACAATACCTGTCAAAGCGGGTGAAAATGGTCGTCAACACACCTCTAAGGTCATGCCATCAAACTGTATTTTAAACATGGCAAAAGGATGAGTCAGCACGAAGGCCACAGGCTTCTATCAGAACTGATTACGATACATATATTGAACAGGAGAGTATTTTCAACTTTAAAACATGTGCTTAATGCTCAACAAGATGACGCCAGTGTCCTCTATAATATCTATGTGAAGGGAAAATCGATAATCCAAGGGCAAATTGGACTAAGAAAATGGAAACAAGGGGCCCAGAGCAATCTCCACAAAGATTATTTATTAGAATGAGGATACTGCAAGCAGCATATAACCATTACATGGATTACCCTCATAATTAGAGGGCTAATCCAGACAGCAAGAGCAAAGAGTCGACACTCACAAAATTTTGCGCAGACTGCATAGACTCCAGCTCTTTGAGATTATGTAGTAGCACCTGGCTCACTAATCTGAATAGAAGTTTTTGATAACCTTGCTTCTAGTTCATTCAATTCATCCATGTCGAGGTCATCGTCATCGTCATCGTCATCGTTTTCATCCTCATCGTCCTCCAGAGGAGCTTCACCATCACCAGCTGTTGAGCTACTTGGTTCATTCTTGGCAGAATTTTTATCATCCTGGAGCCAAAACCATAAGAAAAATAAGATGCAATTGTGTGTGCTAATTCATTTGATTTTGTTTCCAGTGGCAAATTATAAATAAGAAGAGAAAGAGAGAGAGAGAGAGAGAGGATATCCAACCAGTTTCAGTAGTAAAGCCATAAAAAATAACAGTATGCCAATAGTTTCAACCATTTCTATGACAACTGTGAAAACTTTTTGTACAGCTATTACACAAGTCTAAAGCCTGAACCAATGATGGAGAAAGGGTCACATCAGAGGATGGAGGCCAGGATAGACCTCGGGAAGGACATTGATGGCTTATCATTTCTGGTATCATAATTCAGTTAAAAGAGGTATACCTGTGGTTCCATGCTGGTAAAGAATGAAGGCTGATTGAAAATATGCTTCGTCACAGGTGGATGAAAAAGCAAGGTGGAGTCATGTAAAATTGGTCCTGTGATTATCATTACTAGGCGTGCTACTGGATAAATTAAAACATTTTGTGAAGGTATCTACTGATTTTTGAACCTTTTCACACTGGCCCAAGGGAATTGCCTGTGGACAAATTACAGATCAAAATTTGTATCATTGGGACACAAGCCACAAACTTCTGTTCAAACTATTTGTCTGTCATCTACCCCCACCCAAAAAAAAAAAAAATCTTTTAAGAAAATCCATTTTCAAGGGATTACTCCCCTTTATTGCTGAAGACCTACCTGATTAATTCACACCAAACTCAATGTATTCACCCATCTGTTACTCCTACAATAATACCCTGATTTCGCTAATTGTCTAGAGACAGGAAAACTTTTTCTGGAAATTCAGCAAACTGGTCCATTGAAAACCAAGCCAAGTATCACATTCTTTTTCCTAACAGCCAGTAAATTTCTTCCAACCAATAGAAACCAGCACCAGGAGCTTCCCTTACCCCTAAACCTACCGAAGAACCAACAGCAAGCAGAGCCCCAAAAAACCTTTGACACCTAATGATGCTTCAGAATTTGCAGTATTTAAGTTCATCTGTATGTCATTAACCCTACTCAAGTCAATGCAGGTTCATGCAGGTTCCTGATTCTGATATATCAGGAACTGGTAGAAGAAGGTATGGTGTTCAACAAAATAATTATTTTGCAGGAAAAATATTCTAGATGTAAAGGATAGACTACAGACATCGCAATATCAATTCTTCTACTGTACTACTAACAGCACTCCTCACATATGCAAATAAGAGATTGTACAAGTTATGCCTCCTCTTTATCAAAGCCAACATATATGGAACTGTCTCAACCATGCAACAAGAACATCACAGCCGGTGGTTTCTAGATGTGAGTTGAATTCAAGCTTATCAATGTAACTAAGCCACTGAATTCTAAATATAATAATGTCGTAACACCTCATGCATAAATCATGATAGAAGTTTGTGCAGTCTCCATGCTAACACCTCCTAAGAAAAACAAGATAAGGTGAAAAGTCATAGGTGAAAGTATTACCTTCTGCTCATTTGACTCTTCATCCCTTTGGTAATTTTGACAGGCCTCAACATCATCCACAAACCAGCTAGAATCAGACAAGAAGAGTTCACGACCACTGCAAATGATGGCAAGTTAAATATATGTAGCTGTTAGCATCTGATAAACAATATGGCTCCACAAACAAACAAGAGCACATAAATACGCTTTAAGGAGAAGCTGAGATGTACCTCATACGATCATTTTTAGCCCTTTCAGCCCTTTGTGCTGCCAAGCTAGCCTCCCTTTCTTCCATCTTTTTCTTCTTCCATTGCAGGAACAACTCAGCGGTCATAGGAGTTGTTGTAGTTACTTTTGCACGCTAAAAGCAAAGCAGATGTCAACATACCGAATATAACAAAGGAGCCACATATAACATTAGTGATATAAATAATAAAATAATATTCTTATTGCTGTACGTGAAATTTCAATCTGAGATATCAATTATTAAAGCAACTCCACCTGATTTTCAATTTCTTCCTCAACAGGTATCCTTTCAGACTCTTCCTCTAACAGAGCCTTCATCTGAGACTTTAACACGTATCCTGGAGGAAGAGCATGCCTGTAGTGACAGTCTTTACCACCATTTGGACATACCCAAAACCAACCATATTGCTTCTTCTCCACTGCCTCCAAAAAGTATTTACATACCTGCACATACATGAAGACCACCAAATGAAAAGAAATCACGCATTCTATAGAGATCAACTCAGTTTAAGTCAGGGGAGCTCAAAAAGATTAAGAGCAAAACGTAAGAAATTAGGAGCTTTTTGAGCTTTTCTTGAGAACAAGGCAGGTACTGATTTAATAATTGTATTGAGTTCCAAAATTACACTACACAAAAAACAAAATAACAAGCATGCTTCTGTACAAGAATTCTTCACAATCAACAAAAATTAAATATTGCCATTACTTTATCAAATTAATATTTATATGTTACTAAATGCTATATAATATGTAACAGTCCTCTAATTTGGAGTGCAATGCAGTCACTGTTGCCTAAAAAAAGGTAAAAACAATGAAAGCTGATACCAACAACCTGCACAAAAAGCTTAACAAAAGGCAGTCTTTTCATCATTTTCCCGAACACATTTAAAAGCTTTTTTAAAGCAAGCTTTTATAGAGAAAAAAATAAAAAAGATGAAAGAAACTACTGCCAGATGGGCTCTAAAATAATATTCTGTGTGGTGGCATGAGCAACAGTGATCCCACCTCCCTGCTTATATTTAAATTCTGTATCTCAAAAATGGACAGTAAAGGATTCGAAACTCATCCTTTCTTGACTATCTTGCTCCCTTTAATAGAAGAATGCTACTTGCTAGTATAGTAATATGCCACCATTGCATATCACATGCTCAATATTGATGTCCAGCAAATTTTAAGTCATTTTCTTCTAGGGTGGGGTTTCTGCAAAGTGTATCACCTTTCAAATTTCATATCATATCAAAGCCTTTGATAGAATTCGAAACAATCGTGCAGCTCTCAACTGGTGGAAATTTCACAAATCATTGGAATTCAAATGTCCAATTCTTTTCTTCTTTAAACATGTCTTGGACTCTCTTCATCTAAGGCAACTATGATTTGACAAGAACAGATTGATGTTATCATTTACCAGATGCAGGCTTGAAAATCAAGTACATTGCATCCCTAACTGTGTACTGTAAGAAAGATCACATGTAATACTAATTTGAGACTGTTCCAAACAAAGAAACTCATAATCAATCATATCTAAAAAAAACTATCCAAAAGAAGAATGACAGGATAACTCACAATCTCAGTAGGTTTATTCTGGTTATACTCCATGTTCTTGGCTGCGACAACCTTCTCCAATGTCTCTTGATCCCAATCCTCCATTGTGTCTTCTTCTTTGTATACAACGAAATTAACACATACACACATATAATATCTGAGCTAAAATGCAAATAGCAAATGAACAGAGTTTGATTTACATGGATTTACCTTGATCACGCTTGTCGCTATAAATATCAATCTTCTCGCCTTTCCTCTGAACATTCAAGTCATGTGAGAACTTGCACTTAAAGCCCTTAGCACATTGCCCCACTTTATAGAACTCACATAATATGGACTTTGGATCAACACCTAACAGAAAACAAGTCATTTTTACATTAACCGGATAGGTGGATGAAATCATTTTTTCCCCTATTAAAAATCCAAACTAGGAAAATAGCGAGACAATTACCAACTGGCACTTTAGGCTGAGTAACAGCAATCTTAAACAGATCGTTCAACTCCTTGTCTTTAGCCTTGTCTTCCTCTTTCTTTTTCTGTTTATTAGACAACCTCAAAATTTAAGTCAATTAATTATTTGAAGGTACTGCCTCACAAAAATACACATATTATTGTGCAGAAATAGAATAAATAAGACGGCTAGTTTATTCACTAGCAGTGAAACTTAAAAAAAAAAAAACATAAATAAAAACAATATGATAATAAATAATATACACCATATGCCCCAACTGTGCTTCTATTCTATGCAACCACCGTCAAGTGAACTTGGATACGGGCGTCTTGTATTCGGGCGTTGGGAAATGTATACGTGAAGATTCATCTAATTTGACATAATCAAATACAACAGGAACACCGCCAAATTTCCATAAACATGCAACTGGTTGTGCCATCCGTTTGAGTTTACAAGTTAAAAATGAAGCTTCCAATGCACAGATAAGAGTCGGACTCGGACACATAGTTAAGTTAATTCTATAACACATTAACCAGGGTTTTTTTTATTCCCTTACAAGAAAGCACATGCATCTAGCCCGTGTTTGGGAGAGATTTAGTAAAGGAATGGAAACGAAACATAGGCAATAATTGGCGTGAAGCTGAAACATATACCATCTGCGTGCATGAGAGAGAGAGAGAGAGAGAGAGAGAGAGAGAGACCTTGGCGGCAACTTTGGTAGGGTCAGTGTTGGGCTGGACGGATTGCTTGAGTGACTGGACGTACTTCTGGACATTTTTAGATTTGTTCTTGTTCTTGAGACCGAATGTCTTGTCTTCGATGATCTTCTGCTTCTTCGCTAAATCGACTTTCGATTGTTGCTTCGGAGGCATCTCTGATTTTCATCAAAATCCTATACCGCTCTCTGAAATCGACTGACAACTAGGGTTTTTAGCTGACAAGAATCTTGACACTGGATGAAGGGATCGATGGCGTCCGTGATGCACGATCGTGATTGAATCCCTACTCCGGCACACGGCACCAGTGGATGGGCATTTGTGTGGCACTGTGACATCAACCTGGTTTCGCGAAGCTACGAATTCGTTTGATATGCCGAATATATCCTCCGCAAGGCGGCCATTTTCATCTAGGTTTTCGACCTAATGCGGTTTGATGTAATTTCACTTTGACTCGAGTTTTTCACAACATGGTGTTTAAGCCCTTGATATTTTTTCTTTTACAAATTATTTTCAGCTCAATAACAATAAATTATTAATTAATGAAAAATTGGGATGTTGTCAAATTATTATTATTATTATTATTATTATTTAGTTTGGTAGATATAAAGTGAAACACTATGTAAATCTTGATTAAATTCATATTTTTTATTTTTGTACTTTTATGTATTTTTTATGTCATCATTCAAATTTTTTTGTTGTTTTTATTATATTTTTTATTTTAATTTTTAAGTTAATCTAAACCTTGTATTTTGATATTTTAAGTTAATTAATTCTTATATTTTTATATGTAAAAAAAATATAAAATAGAATGACAAAATATATGTCATATTCTATTTATATCAAAATACAAATGGTTAAATTGGCTAAAAAATACAAGTATAAAAGTGTAATTGAAACGATAAAAAATTTAAGTTATACAAATAAAAAAAGTCAAAATATAAAAATTAAATTAACTTAAAATATATATTTCAAAAATATAATTAAAACAACAAAAAATTTAAACAGTTGTAAAAAAAACATGAAAATACAAAAACAAAATTATAAATTTAGCCCATAAAGTCTTCTTAATTTGATTGAAATTAACAAATTAATCATATAAAAAAATTGAAAAAATTATATTTAAAATAATATTTACAATAACATCTTTACCTTCTTTACTTCTAAATTTGTGAATCTTATGATGAGTAATTAGACACTAAATTTGAACTTAATACTTTTAATCTAGTATCATATCAATCTTGAAAATATCACTATGTTAATCAATTATAGATGTTATTTAAACAACACTTTTGATTATTTGTCTAAAACACCCTTTTAAATTTTCAAATTTGCTTAATAGTCCATAAACTTTTTCAAAACTAACAATCATACCTCCAAACTTAACCTATCGTATTTAATTTTAAAAAATTTAAAGATCAATTGAACAAATTTTAAAATTCAAGGATATAGGCCAAAAAGGCCAAAGTTTAGAAATTTTACAATCAATTTACCCATTATTTAATTATAAATCAAGTAATCTTGTAGTAACCATTTTGAGCTATCTTCTAATTAAAGACCCGTAGTTAATTATTAATATTTATATATTAAAAAAAAAAATAAGTAACGCGGTTTATAGTTACAAACCTGTTATTCTCACATGATTCTAATAACAATATAATGCCAACCAAACTCTGCAAGCAGCTTTAACTTCATATCTCCTTCAACAATTCAGCTCTTTTCCATACATTGCATAAGTATGGGCTCCTTTGGCCTTATTTAGAGGAAGATCAAGAAGCATCATGGTCCACAGCAAGATCCAAAAGCAAGAAAAATTCTTATGGTTTAAGTACCTGTTAGTTGTTTCCATATAAAAGAACATTCCCGGTGCACGAGGTTTCACTACTTTAAGGGGGGGGGGGGGCGGGGTTTGGTGGTGGTTAAGTTTCAATAAGCAACCTACTCTTGTTCTCATAACTCACTCGAACCTTGATATTTCAGTCACAAAGCATAAACCCAACTTTTTTTCAGTACAATAGTGAGATTTCCAGGTAGCAAATATGCTGGCAATTATGAAAATGTACACAACTAAGTACAAGAGCTGAAGAATAACAACATCTTACTATCTGCTAAGACTATGGTACATTGAAGCAACATTACACGGAGAGGAGATGATATGCTCCATTTGGCACCTCACGAGCAGCACACGTTCAGGATATCCTCAATATCTGGGTCATCCCCAGCTTCTTTGTCCTACGATACAATCGACAATTCGTTTTAAGTAGGATCTAAGGAAAGAATTAAGACTTGCTCGGGGAAACAAAGATCATCCATCATGTAATGTTTTGACAGAGTCTACTTGTTAGAACCCTAAAGCCTTGAATTACACTTCAGCACTAACCGGCTATTGCACCGTTTGAGTTAGAGCTTATAAATGAGCACGGCGATATTAATCTCTCATGAAAGAAAACAAAACATTCGAAGAGAAGCAGAAGAGGGGAAAACACAAAAGAATAAGAAAAACAGGGTGCTAACCTTGTGGATGTATGAGATGTTACTTTTTCCAGGACCCGCAACAATGATTCCACCCTGTTGCCTGTGGAAATAACCAGTGATGCAGCATCGTACATGTTTAGTTAGGGAATTGTAATGACAATGAAAACAACAATAATGACGAATGGAATAAGAAGGTGATGAATAAATGGCGTGTGCATGATTTTGAATCTGTGCATCAATTAGTACAGCAATGAGTAATAGGGAATATGTAGAACACATTCCATTTATTGTAACAAGAGCATGCTAGCTGCAAAATTGACACATTGTTCAAGGACAAGCAAAATTTGGTTGAACATGTTGACAAAACAATCTTTCCATTGTTGATGTTTGGTGGTCAAACGCTCAGATTCTGCTACCAGGCATCACTCAGACCAAAACCATTATAATAAAAAGAGCATTCCTTGTACACAAGACTCCCCACATTGCAAGGAGCAATCTTCAAAGGAGCAACCTTACCATTACCAAAACAGTTACCAGCTGTAGTTTATAAAGTTTCATCTTCAGCTAGCAAAAGTCCCTCGGGTTATTTGTTGTAGTTATACAGTATCACTTTTTTTTTTCCCTCAGAGATATTGATTATTTTTTCGAAGCTCAAAATCTAACTTTTGCAAAGCAATGACAATTGAAATAACATCATCATAAATTCATACATTAAGTGGTTCACGTACCATCCCCCTCTTGTCCTGGTGTCCTTTTCAAAGGAAAGCTCCCAGTCCTGGCGGTAACCTTCCATATATGCCTGAATAATCTTCAGACCTGCCTAAAAGGTTTGAAAGTAAATTTTAATGTACTCCTGCTGCATTACAAGATCCCACATATTCACAAACTTCACATCTTTAAAGTACTAATGGTTTTATACATGCATAAATTCTTACATACCCCAGGAGTAAATGTAGTTGACACCCCAGAAATGAACTGGAATGCCTTATATGAAGAGTGGCTTGGATCTGCATACACTTCTGAAGCCCAAAAAAAATCTGGTTATTATGTTGCAATAACACTTCGTCTTTGGATTCTTATTTACAGCCAGTCCAAAGCCATGATAAAGGAGGATTCCATTGGGGAGCCAACAGCCAAAGTAAAATGTAGATATTGATGGTATTTGTGAACCTGTTTCTCCAAAGTAAAACTCGTATGTTGCTTCATTATGCTGTGATAAAATTCCAAAATTATCTAGAACACACTACTGGTTTAAGAGCCCTTAAGCACCCTTCACCAGCTTATGCGAAAATAAGCAAGTGCCAGCATGCTTGTTAGTGACGCCTCTATATAACAATGCCTTCAATCATGAAAATTATACATAAAATAGATATGCTCAAATGGTCAGGTGGTAAAACTCACTGCTATCATGTCCACTCTTGGTTGTTTCCTATAAATAACCTATTAGGAAATAGAAGAGGTATAATCTGGAAGATCAACCTTTCTTAAATAAGATGTACATGAGACGTACCTCCTTTGAAATTCGTTTGCTCAGTGAATGCTTTTGCCTGGAAAAAATTAAAAATGAATAGTAATCAACTAATCTAATATCCAAATGCATTCACATGATGTAAGTAGTTTGGTTGAGACAATACAAGTAAAAGAGGGTGTCCCTAGAGCATGGTCTCCCTGCTTTGCAAGGGTTGGGGAAGAACCATCTTTGTACACAGCCTACCCTTGCTCTGTAAAGAGGTGGTTTCCACAAACTTGAACCCATGACCTCCAAGTCACAAAGGAGCAACCTTACCATTATTGCCAAGGCTTGCCCTCTTGAGAAAATACAAGTAATTGCATGAAAAATACTGAGAATCATATCTGGCTGCAATTTATAAGCAAGTACAGGGAGCAGAAGAGAAACAAAAATTTGGTTCTCATGATCGAATTTGATCCAACAAATTTAGATCACACCCATTAATGAGATGATAAGATGACATAAAGGGATAAGAGTTTGGGTAAAGGCTTATCATCACTACATGATTGACTAACTAAAAAGCATGAACTTGTGCATAAACAACTTGCTTCTAGGAGCTTCAGCAGGTTATACCTGATCTACACTACCTGGTCCAATTAAAACAAGGACCACACCGGCTGCATCCATTATATCCTGTTACAAGAAGAATGACACTATGTTAACCCTTCATTGACCAATTTCCAAATGTGAAGGCATTCGAAACTAAATTTTCATGGGAGTGCTCATAGGTAGCATGCTTATCGGATATAACTTCTTGAGTAGTAAAATACAAACTTCATTTCTTATTTGCAGGACAAGGCAGTGCGACCAACTTATGAAAATAAGTGTGCTATTCTTGCTTATTTTTTGGATGTGAAAACATGGATACAAAAAGAAATCTGTGTAGAATTTTCCATGCTTTTTCATAGAGATATTGGCAATGGATTTGAGTTGAGGGTGAGTTTCTGGAAGGGCAATTAGGATGCAGGCTTTGAGATAGCTGAGTCTTACATTTGGTAGTGGAAGAATTACTCTTTGATCAAGTAAGGAGATTAATCTTGTATCATTTGCCAAGATGGAAAACCAAAGTCTATCCAACAAATAGATTTAGTCAAGAGATACTGGATATAGTATCAACGGGCCAATTGCATACTGCCTCGTAATAATGAAGTTCTTCAGATGGACAAGTTCTGGCTAATTAACCCAAGCCACTTGTCACTGGCTAATTAATGATTCTCCAATAAAATATGATTAGTTATCTTTTGATAAATACTATTTTAACTGTTAAGCAAATAGCAATCTTTTGATAAATACTATCTGATGATTTGTCTAGTACATTTAATGGATGAGCAGCAAGAGTATGTGGATTTAATGGATTGCATTTTTATCTATATTCCCATCAGGATGCAGCAATAATTTTAGAGCTCTGGTGCCAGCAAGACAGCAATGATCAAACTAATTCATTCCTGTGTTGAGAATCACAAAGTAATATTCCTGTTTTTTCTTAAAGTTGATTGCTCGTGGGAAGGGGAAACCTAGTCCTTGCATAGTCTAATTTTTGTTAACATCACATTGTCAGTCCCTTAATCTGCAGCAGTCTAGGTCCAAGACAAGTTGACATATTTCTTGTTATACCATGATACATATTCCTTTCTTCAACCCTATTGTTTACACGGTTGTATTGTCTCTTCTAGCTGCTGTATTTATGTTGCTCCGCTGTCTGATGATATCTAAACAATGCATTTCTGGTCCTCTATAGATAAGATATTCACAGATATTTGTATTCAAACATGAACAAATGATGAACCAAAGATGAAGGGAATTTACTCAAGTACCAAACAAAGTTACTCCAGTAGTATCAGAATTTAAGAGAGTCTACTCGAGTAAATAACAAACATTACTTGATTAATTGGAAGCTGTACTTTATTTCTGCGACTATGAGAGAGATATATACACATGGCTATACAAAATATCTCTTGAAGAATAGGAACATTATCTCCTGAAAAATAAGAAAATCTATCTCCTAAACTATAGGTACAGATATACAGATTTGAATTAGGAATTTTAAACTGCTGGAGTTGCTGTTATTATCTTAACTGCCTTTATCTCCTTATCTCCTAACAGCCTCATCACTTCATCCCTTAAATTTCTATCATCTCTTTTATCCTCTTATTTTCGGCCATAAGAGAGAAAGCCAGGAATTCCTTTTAATCTTTCCAACATATTTATCATGTGGGGGATGGAACGACACTCTTTCATTGCTACAAGTATGGATTATTGTAAAGAATAAAACAAGTGTTTGGATATTTCCTTTGACCCTACAGTGTTATACTACTTATTTGACATGAATTGTTTTCCTCTCTTTGAGGTTAACAGTAGACCCTCCTTTCATCTTGTTTATAGCTGATTATTTGTCTTAGGGTTTGGATCTAAAGGTTTTTTTACCTCTTCTATATGGGGTTGCTATCCTACTTGGCAGTCATTTCTCCTGTTGATGTTTTTTTCATAAAAAATTTAAAATAAATCCACAGTTTTAGTATTGGAAAAACATAATGATGCAGGTAGCCTTTAACTTACAGTTATGCAGTAACTTTTTACCATGGCAGCAGCACAGTATGATGTATTTTCTTTAACAAGCTGGATTCTACCCACTTGCAAATATTGGATTCTACCACATCCCTAACCCTGAGACAGAACTGCTTGGCATTAACCATTGCTGGGAGTTCAATCGTTGAGAGAGAGAGAGAGAGAGAGAGGCACGCACACTAAATGCTGGGTTCAATCTTCAACCCAGTAACTTGAACCCAGCGAGGAATTGGTAGGTAAGGAGAGAGCTGGGATGAAGAAAGGAGTTGCCACTGCCACCATTGCCCGAAAAGGGAGAGAAAAAGTGTGTGTGTGTGTGTTGTGTTGGGGGGGGAGAGGGAGGGAGAGAGGGTATTTTTGGGATTCTAAAAATTTTAACAGCTGTTATTTGACAACCAGGGAAAGTGATGCAAGGTTTTAAAAGTAAAAACGCATTTTCTTTGCTAGATATTCCACGTCACAATTAATGTTAGCATCTACATTAATTGTTGTTTTGCAAAACATCTACAACTACAAATGACTAAATTTGACGAAGCATTTCAATCTCTTTTCATTTTATTTAAATTTGCTTATCTTGTTGATAAACTCTGCCAGCAGGTTGAGTAACCCCCTCAACAATTCCAATATTGAAAGTGTTCATCCTATTTATATCCATTCTAAACCTCGGATAAAAGAAGAGGGCTGCTTTATGTAACTAACAGCCAGTGTAATTCTCATCAAATCAAACACCATGAAAAATTTCTAAGCCCACCTAATGGGATTAAGGCTTGTGTTGTTCTAGTTGCTAAGAAAATAAGAAATAGAGATAAATATTGATTTCTAGCTGTTCAGACAATAAGAAATAAAGATGATATTAAAAGTGTTGGAGAAGATAAAAGAGAAAATCTAAGCTATGACCAAGAGGATAAGAAGAGGAGATATTAAAGATAGAGATGAAGGAGAGATCTAGCTGCAAAGATAAGGATATTCCTTAAAATCAGATAAGGAAATCCAGATTTAAATTGATTTTAATCTAAAGAATGATTGTTGTAATCTACACCTAAATATTAGGAGTGCAATCTTAGGAGTGTAATCTGGACCTAAATTTTAGGAGTTTTCTTAGGAAACTCTTTCTATATATTTGCATCCCACAGTTCAATGAATTTTATGGAAGTTATTTCATTCATGAAACTTCCAGTGAAATTACTCTTCAAAAAGCAACCAAATGAAGTCTACTTCACCAACCATTAAGAATAGAGGCAGACACCCATCTAGAATACACAACATGATCAAGAAAGGAGAGCTCCAATTGGCCCAAGGTACTGCAGCCAGGAAAATAATCCAGTATAAACTTTCATCTCTAGAAAACTCTTTGCTGCAAAGTACCGTCAGTCTATACCACAAGCAAAAGTTGAAAGAATCAAGTGAAAGAGTTTATTCTGAGCTCCTACAACTTTATGATGTTCTTTCATGAATTGAATATGATCTTGCAATTTGATTTCATAGGAAGCCCTAACACAAGGCAACACAAGTTCATCCTCTTGCTCCATTATTTGAGAATGAGTTGCCACTCTTTCCATTATCACAATGTTAAGGTCTAGAGCTTCCTTTATACAAATAAAGAATTGCAATTCTTTTATGGAACCATACTCCAGGCACTCAGCTGATTTATACTTAAATTTCACTACAGTTGAGTCATGTTTTAATGATGAATAAACCCCTGTGACTGAAAGACTGGTGGTTTTGTGATCAGAAAATTAAAGTTGCAGCTGTCTGAAGGTATTGGATAATGGCAATAGTTGCCAAAGGAATCACCAGAAGAAAACAGGTGACCCTTCCATCGACAGCTCAAGTATAAGGGATGAAATTTGTCCTAAGGATTGACTGAAGCCTCACTGAAAAGAACCTGGACAACCAAGGACCAAGTCAGGGCCCTACCCAACCCAGTCAGGGCATTGGATGAATGCCTTAAAAAAAATCTCACAAAATTTCTCTTTGGTCTCAAGCCACCTACACATTGAAACGCATTAAATGTTAGATCAGATGAATGATAAGGCTCGAAAACGTTCAGAACTGGAAATCTCATATAAATGGGGAAACACGGAAGGAGAAAATAAGGAGAAGACAACATTCAATTAAAAATATCACTTCAATTAAGGGCTAGGGCATTTACTAGACAAGCAGCAAGAATATGTGGATTTCAGAATCGGCAAAATCATAATGATGCAGGTAGCCTAAAACTTACAAACACGGGGCAACATTTTTCTATGGCAACAACATATTGTGATGTAATTGCTTTAATAAGCTGGTTCTACCACCTTGCAAATATTGGATCCATGTTGTAGATCTAGGAGGATTGTTATTTTGGAAACCACACTAATAATTATGGACAACAAATTAATGTTGCCCTGTTTTATGCTTTCCCACATTGACTAGACAACACGAAATACTTTTGCCTATAAGCTTCACATTTTGAGATGGAAATTGTCCCAGGCCCAGTAGTGCAGACATCTAATAAAAGAAGGGGCACACATGCCACGTTCCACGTCGTATAAAAAAAAGAAAAAGAAAAAGAAAAGAAAAAACAAAAAATTGAAAATAAATAATAATTTTCACCCTGACTGTTTTACAGGCATGGAAATGATTGAGAAATAAAATGGAATTTAGTTTATTAAATATTCCTTATCACATTTAACTTTTATGTTCTTTTTAATAAATCAAGTTTTTGATTTGCAAAACCTCTACAACCAAAAATTAAAAAAATTTGACAAAATATTTGTATCTTTCAGTTTGGTCTCAAGCTACCTACCCATTCAATCACATTAAATGCTAGATCAGATGAATGATTAATTCTCCAAAACTTTCAGAATTGGAAATCTCATATAAATGGGAACACATGGAAGGAGAAAATAAGGAGAAGAAAGCATTCAATTCAAAATCCATCTCAATTCATTCAAGGTCTGGGTTATTTACCGGATGAGCAGCCAGAGTATTTTGATATCAGAATTGGCAAAATCATAATGATGCAGGTAGCCTTTAAGTTACACTTAAGCGGGAAAGTTTTGGCATGGAACAAAGCCTAACGATATAGCTTTGTTAAGCTGGATTCTACCTGCTTGCAACCATTGGATAGATGTTGTAGACTTAGGAGGATTGTTGTTCTAGAAACCTCACCAATAGTTACGGACAACAATATCATAGTGCCCTCTTTTACAGCTTCCCACATCGACTGGCACCAAGAAATACTTTACCATATAAGCTTCAGGTTCTGCTACGGAAATTACACACCAAGCAAGCAGTGTACATCTAACAAAAGGAGCACACATGCCACGTTCCACGTTGCAAGCTTCATGCAGTAAAATAATAAATAAATAAAAAGAAAAAAAATGATTTTTTTTCATTTTCACCCTTGATGCTTAACAGGCATGGAAATGCTTGAGAAATAAAATTGTATTTGGTTTACTAAATATTCCTTATCACATCTAACTTTATTGTTCATTTTATTAAATTAAGTTTATTGATTTGCAAAACTTCTACAACCAAAAATAACAAAATTTCAGAAAGCATTTTTATCTATTTTCATTTAAATGAAATTTGCTGCTTCTTTTTTTTTTCATAAGCAAAGCCTGCAGGTCAACTTAACCCCACAACAATTCTAGGTTCAAGGTGTTTTCCCTACTTATAGGTTTTGCAAGCACCGACAAAAGATGAGGGTGGCTTTATATTGCCAATACTGAGCACAGCTCTCATCAGACAAAGCATCATGAAGAAAAATTTCTGACCCAACCTAATGGGATTAAGGCTTGTGTTGTTCTAGTTGCCGAGAAAATTAAATTTGCAGCTCTTTGAAAGCTCCCTCAATAATGGCAAAGGTTGTCAAAGGAATTACGTGAAGAAAAGTGGTGACCCAACCATTGACTGCTCAATTATAAGGAATGAAATTTGTCCAAAGGATTGAATGTAGCCTCACAGAAAAGAGCCTGCACGACCAAGGAGCAAGAAATGGTTACAAGCTCAGTGGAGGCATCAGTCCCCTGTTGGAGGCACTTGATCCATCAGCAGGGGGCACTAGCCACCCAACTGGGGCATCAACGGCTGAATGCCTTAACAAAATTCCTATTTAGTCTCAGGCCGCCTACACACTGAAACACATTAAATGCTAGATCAGATGAATGATTAATTCTCCATAACTTTCAGAATTGGAAATCTCATATAAATAAGAACATGTGGAAGGAGAAAACAAGGAGAAGCAAGAGTATTTCGATATCAGAATTGGCAAAATCATAATGATGCAGGTAGCCTTTAACTTACAAATAAGCAGGAAAGTTTTGGCATGGCAAGAATGAAGTGTTAAGCTACCTGCTTGCTGTCTCGACCCCAAGGATATAGTAGTAATAGTATATTACATGTATTGTAGTTGGTTATACCTTGCTGTATTGTAGCTGTTGTACCTTTCAGTTATTGTAACTGAAAGGCAGACAAGCCTATACATAGGCTACATGTCAGAGGATAGGGCACTGTGCAATAATACAAGAATCGTTCCCCTCTCAATTTCTCTTATCTCTCTCTCTCTCTCTCTTGCCTCTGTCTGTTCCAATTTTCCCTCCATTTCTCTCTTTTCTCGGTTTCCACCTAAAACACCCTAGCTCAAATCTAAGGATTTGACGTTTGGTATCTGTGGAAATCAAGTAGGAGAAATTCTCAATCTAAAATCATATATTAATCCATAGAGTACATCCCTATTAATAGAGAAGAGAATACACTTATAGGAAAGTCTAAGAAAGGAAAAAGAAATATTCTACATAACATACAAGGAAACTATATATACAACAATGATTTAGGAAACATAATCATATCTTAACAGTTGGAAAGAATCCATCATATCTGTAATGACAGCTTGTGGATCTCAATATCTTCTAACACTCCCCCTCAAACTGGTGAATGAATATCTATCATTCCCAGCTTGCTTATAAGTGCTTCAAACCTCTTAATAGGCACGCCTTTTGTTAATACATCTGCAATCTGATTTGCTGAAGTGACAAAGGGTATGCAAACTTCCTTGGATTCCAATTTTTCTTTGATAAAGTGACGATCAATCTCCACGTGTTTGGTCCTGTCATGTTGCACAGGATTGTGTGCAATGCTAATAGCGGATTGATTGTCGCAACACAAGTTCATAGATCCATTACAAGATATCCTTAGGTCTTCCAACACTATCTTTAGCCATAGTAGCTCACATAGACCTAAAGCCATCGCTCTAAACTCAGCCTCTGCACTGGACCGAGCCACCACATTTTGTTTTTTGCTTCTCCAAGACACCAAGTTACCCCCAAGAAAGACACAATATCCTGTAGTTGACCTTCTATCTACCAATGAGCCCCCATAGTCAGCATCCGTATATCCTATCACTTCCATTTTCTTTCCTGGTCTGAACAACAGGCCTTTTCCAGGAGTTGCTTTAAGGTAGCGTAGGATTCTTCTCACCGCTTGCATATGCTCCTCAGTGGGATTATGCATGAACTGACTTACCAAGCTGACTACAAATGCGATGTCAGGCCTGGTGTGAGATAAGTAAATCAGTCGTCCCACTAATTGCTTATACCTTCCTTTCTCCACAGCCGGACTATCAGAATTTCCCAATTTTAGATTAGGCTCTACAGGAGTGCCTGTTGTCCGACCACCAAGCATCCTTGTTTCCTTCAACAGATCCATGGTATATTTCCTTTGAGAAAGAAAAATACCATCTTTAGAGTAGGCCACTTCTATCCCCAAAAAATACTTAAGCTTACCTAGATCTTTGATATCAAATTCACGAGCTAGATCTTTCTTTAGTTGTTGTTGCTCCTGAATGTCATTTCCTGTAACAATGATATCATCCACATATACCAACAAAGCAGTCAAATTACCTTTCTGTGAGTGCTTGATAAAAAAAGTATGATCTCCCCTACTTTGCCTGTACCCCATAGATTTCATAGCCTTCGAAAATCTGTCAAACCAAGCCCTTGGAGACTGTTTCAGTCCATAAAGAGCTTTCTTCAGCTTGCAAACCTGTCCTGCAACACCCTTATTAAACCCCGGGGGTGGTTCCATAAAGACTTCCTCTTCTAGATTACCATGTAGGAAAGCATTTTTAACATCCAATTGCATCAATTGCCAACCATAACAACTGGATAAGGATAGAAGGATTCTTACAGTATTCATTTTTGCCACTGGTGCAAAAGTCTCCAAATAATCAATGCCATAGGTTTGAGTATATCCTTTGGCTACCAATCTTGCTTTATATCTTTCCAAAGTGTCATCAGCATTATACTTAACATTGAATACCCACCTACAGCCCACAGGTCACACCCCCTTTGGTTTGGGCACCAAGTCCCATGTATGATTTTTCTCTAGGGCCCTCATTTCTTCTTGCATAGCATATACCCAATTCTGATCTTTTAATGCCTCGTCCAAAGTCTTAGGAATGGCTATAGAGTCAAGGGAAGAGATGAAACATTTATGCTTAGGAGACAAGCGATGATAGGAAATGCAGTTGGCTATAGGATGTTTAGTGCAGCTTCTGACTCCCTTTCTAATGGCAATAGGTAGGTCTAAGTCAGTGTGATCAATAGTAGGTAAAGGTTCAATTGACTGAGAGAATTCCATACCTGACTGTGGAGAGGAAGTTGGTTCTTGCTGAGCACACTGAGTAGGCTGATTCCTTCTTTTATATACATAAGGTGACCCTCTGAACCTTGTAGGAGAATCTGGAATTGATGGAGGTATCTCTTGAGATGTTACCTTTGTAGGAACTAAGCCTGAGTCAAGATGAATAGGAGAGGAACAAGTAGGAAGAGAGGAACCAGGGGCAATTGGCAAAGAATCAGAGGTAACATCAGATTGAGTGGGAGATGGGGATGGCCGAAAAAATGATTCCAACATGGGCAAGACCTGGTCACCACCTAGACTCTCCCCCTGGTGACCAGAAGTAGAAGGACAAAAGAAAGCTTGGTTTTCAACAAAGGTGACATCCTTAGAGATAATCATTTTACGAGTAGAAGGATAATAGCATTTGTATCCCTTTTGAGTGGAAGAATATCCCAAGAAAACACAACGAAGAGCTCGAGGATCAAATTTGTCTCGGTGTTGCTTAGAGACGTGCACAAAGGCTACACACCCAAAGACTTTAAGAGCAAGAGGTGAATGGAGAGTAAGATGTGGAAAATGAGTGGTGAGACAGTGATATGGACTAACATTGCCAATTACTCGAGAGGGGACCCAATTAATTAGGTGAGTAGCAGTAAGCACGGCCTCACCCCAAAAATTTTTAGGAGCATAACTTTGATGCAAAAGAGCTCGAGTTACATTGAGAAGATGCCTCATCTTTCTCTCAGCAACCCCATTTTGCTGAGGGGTGCCAACACAAGAGGATTCATGGAGAATGCCTTTTTGCTGAAAAAAATGATTTAGAGTTTGATTAAAATAATCTCGAGCATTGTCCGTTCTGAATTTTTGAATGGAGACTCCAAATTGGGTAAGGATCATCATATAAAAAGACTGCAAGACACTGCTAAGAGCTGATTTTTCCTTTAATAAGTAGACCCAAGTCATGCGAGTGCAATCATCGATGAAAGATACAAACCATCTAGCTCCCGAACAATTGGGAGTTTTTGATGGTCCCCATACATCAGAATGCACCAATGAAAAAGGAAACAAGGATAGTTTGTGACTAATAGCATAGGGAACTCTATGATGTTTGGATATTTCACATACATCACAATGGAAATTGCTAACATTAAGACCGTGAAAGAGTTTAGGAAACATAGATTTCAATAAAGGAAAAGGAGGATGCCCAAATCGAAGATGACGAAGCCATACATCCTCTTTGTTGGAATTAAATTGAGACACATGGGAGAGAATTGGCTGTTCTCCTACAGAGAAATCATAGGGCTGCTGCTGCTGCAAGAAGTACAGCCCCTTGTGTGCCCTAGCAACTCCAATCGTCCTCCCCGTTGTCAAGTCCTGAAACACACAGCCATGGGGTGAAAAAATCACACGACAATTTAGGTCTTGGGTTAATTTATAAACTGAAAGAAGATTGGTAGAAAGGCTAGGAACATAGAGAACTTGCTGCACTTTGAAATTGGGGGTAAGACTCACTTTACCATGCCCAACAATAGGAACAAGGTGGCCATTGGCTACTGTAATATTTCTAGAACTGTTCAAGGGTTCATATGTCTCAAAAAAATGTAGATTAGGAGTCATATGATCAGTTGCTCCAGAATCCAAGATCCATAACTCATTCCTAGGTATTTTGGAGGCAATAAAACTCTCAGAATTTAGGCATATACCTGTTTTGGCTAAGGAGCATGAATTTCCTTGAAGAGTCTGCAAGAAAGACTGCAACTTACTGATTTCCTTGCTGATGTCCTCAAGTTTCAGTCCCCCCGAAGCAGTGGAGTCCATAACCTCCTCTCTTCCAGCAGTATCTTCTCCTTCGTTAGTGGTTAGGTAGGCTCTTGTGGGTTGTTTGGACTGCAACTTACTGGTCTCCTTGGATCCACCTCCCATCTTGTTCAAGACTGCTTCTTTTCCATGTAATTGAAAGCATGTCTCGCGTGTGTGTCTAGGTTTCTTACAAAATGAACACCACAAGCTGTCCCTACCTTGTTTCACTGAAGACTGCTCCTTTCCGTGGGATGATTTAGGCCATGCCCCCTACATTCTGTTAGAAATCATAGCAGAACCCTCCATATGATTATCACTAAGCATGGCAATCCTTCTATGTTCTTCACTCCGGACTATGAAGTAGGTCTCATTTAAGGATGGCAGTTTGTCTCGGCTAAGGATTTGTGCTCTAACTTGATCAAAATCAGTGTTGAGCCCGGCCAAAAATTCTACTATTCTATCCCTTTCAAGTATAGAGGTTATAATGATAGTGTCATCACTACACACCAACTTAATGTCTTGGTAGTGATCTAACTCAAGCCAAAAACCATTCATCTTGTTATAGTATTCTGTCACACTCATAGCCCCTTGTCTTGTGCTACGAATTTTGGTCTTGATCTCATAAACAACAGATGCATCTTGCACCTTAGAGTATGTTTTTTTTACCGTCTCCCATATATCCTTAGCCGTAGATAAAAACATGTAATTTTTACTTACCTCGGGCTGCATTGATCCCCACAACCATGACATCAACATGGAATCTTCAATGTCCCAAGCTGTAAACAGAGGATCTGATGACTTGGGAGCTGTTCCAATAAGGTGAGAGATCTTCCCCCTTCCCTTCAAAAAAGTCCTCACCAGTTGAGACCATTGGAGATAATTGCTACCATCCAATCGATATGATGGATGCATGCTGGGTAACTCGCCAGGAGATGCGCCTCCAATTGCAGGAACAGTCGGCATTGTCTCTTTCGCTGGCATGGAAGATGTAGCCTCTATGATTTCCGACATTCTGGAAATAATTGAGAAGAAGCAGAAGGCAAACAAAGGGAATGACGGCTGGAAGAACACAGCAAAGAACAGGCAATGAAGGCCGAGGGAAAAACAAGAAAAACGATTTCAGAATTTCCTTAGGTTTGGCTCTGATATCATGTGGAAATCAAGTAGGAGAAATTCTCAATCTAAAATCATATATTAATCCATAGAGTACATCCCTATTAATAGGGAAGAGAATACACTTATAGGAAAGTCTAAGAAAGGAAAAAGAAATATTCTACATAACATACAAGGAAACTATATATACAACAATGATTTAGGAAACATAATCATATCTTAACAGTTGGAAAGAATCCATCATATCTGTAATGACAGCTTGTGGATCTCAATATCTTCCAACAGTATCAGAGCAAGACAGTCCTTGGAAGTTGATCAGAGACAACTTCTCAAAGCAAGCAAATTGAAGAAATGGCGGAAGGAACAAGAATGAAGCAATTGGAGATCAGACTCAACACCATGAAGCTAGGATTGCACCAAACTCAGGAGGAGTTGAGCCGTAGCAGAGTTGAAAGTGCTGCCGAAAATGCTGCTACCAGAGAGGCAGCTCAGGAACATGTTAAAGGAGGAAATCTCCAGAGTTAATAAGGAATCCACTAGTTTCGGCCAAAGGTTAGACAGTGTTCTGAACATGTTTTCGAGGATGCCTCAAGCTAGCCTGCCAGTGGATTTTCCTCCAATATCCACTGTAGCTCTGGCCCTAACAGGAGCTGGAATTCTACCTCATGCTCCTGATCTTCAGGAAGCTGAGGAACGGACATTGAGCAGGAAATTCAAGTTAGAGACTCCTATCCAAGTCTGGTTCACACCTATGCCAAGTTTAGAGATTCCGATCTTTGTAGGAGATAAACCTAGGTGGTGGATTAGGCGGTGCAAGAGTTTTTTCCATTACTATCATGTGGCTGAAAATCAGAAGGTGAATTTGGCAGCAGCATATCTCAACGATATGGCTGATGCCTAGTTCCAGGGATGGAGTAGGATGAGGACTGATTTTAATTGGCAAAAGTTTGTGGATGATTTTTGTGACTGATTTGGTGAGAGGTCAATGACAGGTGATCAAAGAGTTCAATAAACTGAAGCAAGAAGGTTATGTCATGGACTACCAGGTCAGATTTGAAGAATTGTAGTCATTGATGCCCAATTCTCAGCTGACCTTGAATGAGTCCTACTTTGTATCTAGCTTCATCAGTGGCCTAAATCACAAGTTGAGGCCAACTGTGAAGATGATGCATCCTACTATGGTCAAGCAAGTGGCTGAAAAGGCTAGGCTGCAAGAATTGGCATTGGAAGCTACTTTTAGAAAGCACAAGATCCTAATGGAAATGCAGCCTTCGATTAGTCAGCAGTCAGAAGAAAATTCTTGGACTGCAACATCAGGACAGAATCAAGTAAATCTGAATCCTAGGGTTTATATGAACCCTAATTCAGTCAAAACTCTTTCTATGGAGCAAAGGAGACGGTTAGGATTGTGCTACAGATGTGGAAAAAAATTTAGTCCAGGACACCAATGCAAAAGACAATTAATATAGGACTAGATGAAGAAAAAGAAGAAGAGCAAGTAGGGATTGGATGAAGGAACAATAGCCAGTTACTGTAATTTATTGGGGACAATAAATCTCTCAAGGAGAGGAGAATTGTCACGACCCCAAGGATATAATAGTCATAGTATATTACATGTTTTGTAGTTGATTGCACCTTGTGGTATTGTAGTTGTTGTACCTTTCAATTGTTATTGTAACTGAAAGGCAGACAAGCCTATAAATAGGCTACATCTTAGAGGATAGGGCATTGTGCAATAATACAAGAGTCTTTTCTCTCTCAATTTCTCTGATCTCTCTCCCGACTTCCTCTGTTCTCTCTCTCCCCCCCCCCCCTCTCTCTCTCTCTCTCTCGCCTTTGTCTATTCTAATTCTCCCTCCAATTCTCTCCTTTCTCGATTTCTACCTAAAATACCCTAGCTCAAATCTAAGGATCTGACACTTGCAAACATTGGATAGATGTTGTAGACTTAGGAGGATTGTTGTTCTGGAAACCACACCAATAATTATCGACAACAATTTAATAGTGTCCTGTTTTACACTTTCCCACATCAATTGGACACCAAGAAATACTTTACCCTATAATCTTCAGGGTCTGATATGGTAATTACACCCAAACCAACTAGTGCATACATCTAACAAAATAAGGAGAACACGTGCCACATTCCATGTCCCAAGTTGCATACAGTAAAATAAATGAACAAATAAAAAGACAATTTTTTTAAAAAAAATCATTTTTACCCTTGATGTTAACAAGCATGGAAATGCTTGAGAAATAAAATTGTATTTGTTTAGTAAATAGTCCTTATCACATTTAAATTTTTAAATAATAGATTAGTTTTGCAATGCCAACAACCAAGTGGGATGTTATAGCTTTGTTAAGCTGGATTCAACCTGCTTGCAAAGATTGGACAGATGTTCTAGACCTGGGTGGACAGATGTTCTAGACCTGGGTGGATTGTTGTTCTAGAAACAGCACCAATAATTATGGACAACAATTTAATAGTGCCCTGTTTTACACTTTCCCACATCAACTGTACACCATGAAATACTTTTCCTTATATGCTTCAGATTCTCACATGGTAACTGCCCCCAAATGAAGTAGTGTACACATTAACAAAAGAAGGGGCACGTGTGCCATGTTCCACATCACAAGTTGCATGTAGTAAAAAAGAAAAGGAAAAAGAAAAATACAAAAAAAATTAAAATTTTAATTTTCACCCTAGATGTTAAACAAGCATGGAAATTTTCTAGAAATAAAATTGTATTTATTTTAGTAAATATTCTTTATCACATCAAAATTTATTTTTCTTTTTAGTGAGTTAAGTTTTTTGATTTACAAAGCTTCTACAACCAAACATTATAAAATTTCACAATGCATTTTTATTTGTTTTCACTTAATTGAAATTTGTTTCTTCTTTTTTTTCCAGAAACTCAGTCAGCAAGTTGAGCTATCCCATCAACAATTCTAGCGAAGGTGTTTCCCATATTCGTAGGCATTCTCAAGCTCGGATAAAAGATGAGGGCAGCATTACATGGCTGACAGTTAGTGCAGTTCTCTTCGGAAAAATTGTCATGAAAAATTTCTGATCCCAACCTAGTGGGAATAAGTTTTTGTTGTTGATAAAAATTAAACTTGCAGCTCATTGACGGCTCCCTCAATAATGGCAATAATCACCAAAAAAATACCTGAACATAATTGTGACCCATCCATCAAATGCACAAGTATAAGGGATGAAATTTGTCCTAAGGATGGAATGTAGCCTCATGGAAAAGAACCTGAAAGACCAAGGACCAAGTAAAGGATATAAGCTCAGTGGAGACATCAGTCCCCTGCTGGATGCACTTAATAATCAATCAGCAAAGGGCACTAGTCAGGCCACCTATCTGTTGAAAATCATTAAATGCTAAATCAGATGAATGGTTAAGTCTCCAAAACATTTAGAATTGGAAATCTCGTGTAAAAGGTAAAACATGGAAGAAGAAAATAAGGAAAAGACAACATTTAATTCAAAATCTATCTCAATTTGTTCAAGGACTAGGGCATTTCCTGGATGAGCAGCAAGAGTGTGTCAATTTCAGATTTTGCAAAATCATAATGATGCAGGTAGCCTTTTACATAAACATATGCGGCAAGGTTTTGCCAAGGCAACAACAAACTTGGATGTTATAGCTTCGTTAAGATGGAAGCCACCTGCTTGCAAAGATTGGATGGATGTTGTAGACCTAGAAGGATTGTTGTTCCAGAAATGGCACCAATAATTATGGTAACAATTTACTAGTGCGCTGTTTTACGCTTTCCCACATCAAATGGACAACATGGAAAACTTTTCCCTATAAGTTCAAGTTCTAATATGCTAATTGCACCGGAACCAAATAGTGTGCACATCTAATAGAAGAAGGGGCATTTGTGCCACGAGCCACACTTCATGTCACAAGTTGCAAGCAGTAAAAAAATAATAAAAAAATATGAAAAATTTTAATTTTCACCCAAGATGTTAAACAAGCATGGAAATGCTTGAGAAATAAAATTGTTTTGAGTTTACTAACTATTCCTTATTATACCTAACTTTATTGTTCGTTTTAGTAAGTTGAGTTTTTTTTTTTTATTTGTGAAACTTCTACAGTCAAAAATAACAAAATTTCACAAAGCATTTTTATCTATTTGAATTTACTGAAATTGACTTCTTCTTTTTTTACATAAACTCAGCCAGCAGGTTGAGTTATCCCCACAACAATTCCAGTGTTGAAGGTGTTTCACTATTTATAGGGATTTGCAAGCTCGGATAAAAGATGAGGTGGAGTTACATAGACAACAGTTACCACCATTCTCATCAAACAAGGCGTCACTAAAAATTTCTGACTCAACCTATTGGGATTAAGGCTTGTGTTGGTTTATGTTGAATCAGAGAACTTGATTGAGGTCTAGCCTCTTCATTTAGAGTTTATAGTAGGAATGTACAATAATTTTCTCCTAAAAATACGGACTAATTGACAACTCATTGACAGTTATGACAGCTAATTACATTTATTCCAACACTCCCCCTCAAGCTGGAGCATATAGGTCATATGCACCAAGTTTGTTACAAATAAAACCAATACGATGACCCCGAAGAGATTTAGTGAAGACGTCTACCAGTTGATCGACTGAATTGAAGCTAGTGGCAATACATCCGGATAAAACATTTTCTCTAATGAAATGACAGTCAATTTCTATGTGTTTGGTCCTCTCATGAAAAATATAATTAGAGGCTATAAGCAAGACGGCTTGATTATCGCAAATTAATTTCATTTGCGTCACCTTGCCATATTTTAATTCTTGAAGCAATTGTTTCAACCATATAAGTTCACATGTAGCCAAGGCTATAGCACGGTATTCTGCTTTAACACTAGACCTAGCAACCACATCCTGCTTCTTACTCTTTCAAGATACCAAATTGACACTAATTAGAATACAGTACCCAAAAGTAGAGCATCTATCTGAAAGAAATCCTGCCCAATCAACATCAAAATACTGAATCACCTGGGTATGACCCTTATCTTCATATAAGGGTCCCTGACCTAGTGCGCCTTTGATATATCTGAGAATGCAAATGGTAGCATCCCAATGACTATCACATGGAGACTGTAGAAACTAACTAACTACACTAATAGCAAAAGAGATGTCTGGCCGAGTGATAATGAGGTAGTTTAGCTTTCCGACAAGTCGGCGATATTTACCAAGGTCAGATAATAGCTCCCCCTATCATAGTAAGAGCTTGATATTTGGGTCCATAGGAATATCAACCGGTCTACAGTCAAGCAGACCAGCCTCCTCAAGAATGTCTAAGGCCAAGAATATCAGCCTCCTTTGTGAAATAACTGTTGCTTTTGGACTGGCCCACTTAAGGCCAAGAAAATATTTCAACTTACCCAAATCTTTAGTCTGAAAATGGTTGAAGAGATGTGTCATTGTTGAAAACTGCAAAGAACGACAAGAATGAAACTTGGATTGGGAAATCTCGAAAGAAACCGTACTTCCAAATAATTCTATTGAATACTCCATGAGGAGTTTAAATAGACAAGAGATCCTAAAATCTAGGAATTTAAAATACAATCAAATCTATTTAAAATACAACAACATATTTCAGATATAACCAATCTCCTAAATTTTAGAGATAGATAAGATTCTATCTCCTCCTAGAATTTAGGGAAGCTGGAGCTTTATCTTGATCATAAATTGAGACATTATCTTTGATCATAATATCTCTTATTTCAACACTCCCCCTCAAGCTGGGGAATGAATATCTACCATTCCAAGCTTGCATATTAAATCCTCAAACCTCTAGGCTGCCAAACCTTTTGTGAATACATCAGCTACCTGTTCCTCGGATGAAACATGAGGAATACTGATTAGTCCTGCATCCAATTTTTCTTTGATAAAGTGTCGATCTATCTCAATGTGCTTTGTCCTGTCGTGCTGAACTAGATTATATGCAATACTTATAGCAGATTCGTTATCACAAGGCAACTCAATTGCCTCTTGAGTTTTTATCTTTAAGTCTTCTAGGATAATCTTGAGCCATAGCAATTCACATATTCCAAAGGCTATAGCCATAAATTCTGATTATGCACTTGATCTAGCCACAATGCTCTATTTCTTACTCCTCCAGGACACTAGATTCCCACCTAGGAATACACGATATCATGTGGCTGATCTTTTATCAGTGATAGATCCTGCATAATCAGCATCTGTAAAGCCTCTAACATCTAATTCCCTTTCTCTTCTGAACAATAGACCCCTACCTGGATTAGTCTTGAGATAGCCAAGTATCTTTCTTACAGCTTGCATATGCTCCTCAGTTGGGTTATGCATGAATTAGCTCACAAAACTAACAGCAACTGTAATATCGGGTCTAGTATGAGAGAGATATATCAACCGTCCCACTAACCTTTGATATCTCCATTTGTCAATTGGTTGGTTTTCCATTAGGTTCCACTGGGACACTAGATCCCTTGCCTCCAGTAAGCCCTATTTCAGTGAGTAAGTCCAAAATATATTTACGTTAAGATAGAAAGATACCATCCTTAGAGTAGGCAACTTCAATGCCCAAGAAATATCAGAGAATACCAAGATCCTTGATTTCAAACTCGTGGGCTAGATTCCTTTTTAGCAGCATTTGTTCCTCCTCATCATCTCCTGTCACGATTATGTCATCCACATATACTAGCAAAGCTGTAATTTTTCCTTCCCTTGAGTGTTTCATGAAGAGTGTATGATCACCTCAGCTTTGACTGTATCCCATAGTCTTTATGGCTTTAGAGAACTTGTCAAACCAAGCCCTTGGAGACTGTTTGAGCCCATAGAGAGCTTTCTTGAGCCTGCATACTTTTCCTTTTTCTTCTTCTTGAAATCCCGGAGGCAACTCTGTGAGAAAATAATTATGAGAGAAAAACCTAAGAGATTAGTCTTTTAGTGTGTTATTTATAATAGGCACAACGGGCCTAATAACCTACGGGCTTAGCCTATGGACTTAGTCTAATTACACATAGTTATAACAAATAAATAAATAAATATGCAATATATCTAATTATACTAATAATTCTAATACTCTCCCTCAAGCTTGTTACATATATATTCTATCCGAGGACTGTTTAGAGACTTGGTGAAGACATCGGCAAGTTGATCACTGGAGTTAACAAATTCTGTAACAATAACACTTTCAATCAGCTTTTCTCTAATAAAGTGACAGTCCATTTTAATATGCTTAGTCCGCTCATGGAACACTAGATTGGAAGCAATGTGTAAGGCAGCCTGATTATCACAAACAAGCTTCATAGGAGACACTTCACAAAACTTGAGTTCCTCTAGGAGTTGCTTAAGCCAGATGAACTCACAAGTTGCATTAGCCATAGCCCGATACTCTGTCTCTGCACTAGATCTAGCTACTACATTTTGTTTCTTATTTTTCCAAGAAATCATATTTCCTCCCACAAGAACACAATATCCAGAGGTCGACTGACGATCAGAAGGATTGTCGGCCCAATCTGCATCTGCATAACAACAAATATATGTGTGCCCCTTATCCTCATAGAGTAGCCCTTTACCCGATGCTTATTTGATATATCTCAAAATCCGAATAACAGCATCCCAATGAGAATCACATGGAGAATTGAGAAACTAACTCACCACACTCACAGCAAAAGCAATGTCGGGACGAGTGACTGTGAGATAGTTCAGTTTGCCTACCAATCTTCTATACCTTCTAGGATCTGAGTAAGACTCCCTCTGTCCCAGCAAGAGTTTGACATTTGGGTCCATTGGGGTGTCAATCGGTTTGCAGTTCACCATACCAGTTTCTTCTAGGATGTCAAGTGCATACTTCCTCTGAGAGATTGAGATTCCATCTCTTGATTGAGCAACTTCAATACCTAAGAAATACCGGAGTTTGCCTAGATCTTTAGTCTGAAAGTGCTGGTGGAGATGTTCCTTCAGATTTTGTATACCAACCTGATTGTTCCCTGTGATAACAATGTCATCTACATAAACAACGAAGTAGATACATAAAGAAGAAGAATATCGATAAAAAACTGAATGATCAACTTCACTTCGAGTGAGACCAAAGGCTTGAACCACAGTGCTGAACCTGCCGAACCACGCTCGTGGAGATTGTTTTAGGCCATAGAGAGACTTCTTGAGTTTGCAGACTACATTGAACTCCCCCTGAGCAACAAAACCAGGTGGTTGCTCCATATAAACCTCTTCTTGCAAATCACTGTGAAGAAAGGCATTCTTAATGTCCAATTGATAGAGCGGCCAATGACGCGTGGCAGCCATAGAAAGAAATAGGCGAACAGAGGCCATTTTAGCAACTAGAGAGAAGGTATCACTGTAATCCAGCCCATAGATTTGTGTAAAGTCTTTGGCAACCAAGCAAGCTTTAAGACGTTCCACTTGTCCGTCGGGGCCCACTTTAGGGGTGAACACCCACCGATAACCAACAAGAGTCTTTCCTAGTAGCAAAGGCACCAAATCTCAAGTGCCAGTAGAATGCAAAGCACCCATCTCATCTAACATAACCTGGCGCCAACCAGGATGGGACATGGCTTCATCTGTTGTTTTAGGAATAGAAACAGAAGAAAGGCTCGAAACAAAAGCACTATAAGCAGGTGACAAACGGTCATAACACAAAAAATTATAAAGAGGATGTGGATTGCGAGTAGACCGTGTACCTTTGCGGAGTGCAATAAGAAGGTTGTCGGGCTGAGAATCCATGGCAAGAGTGACCACTGATGGAGAGAGTGAGTCAGGAGAGTCGCAGTCAAGAGGAATGTCGGTGTTAGGGGCAAGATGAGGACGATGATGATAAGTAAGAAGTGGAGGAGTCGGGGAGTGTGGACCGAAAGATGGAAGTGAAGGGTCCACCGAGGAGGAGATAGACGGATCTGATAAGGGCAACAGAAGAGAAGGAATAGGCAATACCTGGTCAAGGCATTGTGAATCAGGCTGAACAACCGAGAAAAATGACTGTTGTTCAAAGAAGGTGACATCAGCAGACATAAGATAGCGGTTCAACTCAGGAGAGTAACACTTATAGCCTTTCTGCAATCAGGAGTAACCGAGGAAAATACACTTGAGGGATTTGGCAGCAAGTTTATCATGTCCCGATGAAAAGGAATGCACCAAACAGATACATCCAAATACACGAAGGGGAACAGAATAAAGGGGCTGGGAGGGGAACAAAAGAGAGTGAGGAATGTTGTCCTTTAACACTGAAGATGGCATGCGATCGATCAGATAACACGCAATAAGAACAGCATCACCCCAGAATTTGGTGGGAAGATTGGCATGTAAAAGTAATGTTCATGCAGTTTTAATGAGATGACAATTTTTACGCTCGGCAACACCATTTTGTTGAGGTGTATAAGGACAAGAAGATTGATGCAGAATGCCACGAGTAGCCATAAAAGTAGTAAATTGAGAAGAAAAATACTCAGGGGCATTATCACTACGTAAAGTACGTATAGAAACTCCAAACTGTGTTTTTATTTCAGCAGTGAATGTCTGAAAGATAGAAAACAACTCAAACCGACTCTTCATGAGAAACAACCAAGTGCAACGAGAAAAGTCATCAATGAAAGTAACAAAATATGAGAAACCAAGAGTAGTAGTGACACGACTGGGCCCCCATACATCAGAGTGCACAAGAGAAAATGGAGCCTCAGCCCTATTATTGACACGACTGGAAAAAGAACTATGTGCATGTTTACCACGCTGACATGACTCACAATCAAAAATAGACAACGATGACAAACTAGGAACTAATTTCTTTAATTTGGAGAGGCTGGGATGACCAAGATGAGAGTGAAGGAGATATGGGGAAGCAACACTTGTGCAAGCCATTGGCACAGCAACATAATAGTAACCCTGTGACTCATGCCTGACGCCAATCGTCCGCCCCGTACCTTGGTCCTGTACACAAACAGAGGTAAGAGTGAAAGTGACTGAGCAGTTAAGGGTTTTAGTAAGCTGGCTAACTGAAATCAAATTGAAAGGACTGTCAGGGACATATAAAACCGAATTTAAAGATAAAGACGAAGTAAGCATGGTTTGGCCTATCCCTTTAACTGCAGTTTTGGTGCCATCAGCCAGGGTAACTATAGGCAAGGTATCAGAATAAGTAAGTGAAGAGAAAAGAAGTTCATTACCACACATATGATCAGTGGCGCCAAAATCTATAATCCAAGGACCAAGAGATGGGCTTTTAGCAACGCAAGGAACAAGATTACCAGGATGAGACTGCTGGGTGGTCTGAAACTTCAAAAAAACATCATAGTCAACTGCAGACATAGGTATCAACTGTGAACCCGATGTAGATTGGGCAGAACTAGGATCACTCTGGAATGCATGAGCGGCACTGGGAGATGATGCAGGCGGAGCAGCGGGCCGACCATGTTTCTTCCAACACCTGTCCTCGAGATGACCCAGTTTCTTACAGAAGGTACACTGTGGACGTGTCCAATTATTATTACGGCCTCTATTTCCTCCTGAGTGAGAAGCCTGAGATACAAGGGCTGAAGATTATGCTGGAGGAAAAACATGAGAGGAAGAGGACATACCATGTGCACCGGTCATATTCAACAACCTTTTAAAAGACTCCTTCATGGTAGGATTAGTAGAGCTGGTCAAGATTTGATGTTTGATGGCGTCAAATTCTGGGTTAAGACCGGAAAGAGCAATAACCATAAAAAACTTCTCTCTTTGAGCAACCTGTTCGGTCTTAGTCATGGTAATGGGAAGAAGAGCATCAAATTCTTGCATGAGAGCCCGAACCTGTCCCAAATAAGATTCCATAGACGACTCTTGCTTCAAATTCTTGATATTAGAGACCACAGTGTACAAACGTTGGATGTCATTCGTATAACATTCTTCAGCTTCCTTCCACACATCAACACAAGTTTCAAATGGCCAAAAGAGCTGCATGATGGTTGGATCAATGGACTGTCATAGGAGACTACATAATTTGGTATCAACTTGTTTCCATCTAGCCCGATTGGCTTCCGACACACTTTTAGCTGTTGTGGTAAGATGATCGACTTGGCCTTGCCCTTTGAACCACATTTTGACAGAGGCTGCCCATGAGAGATAATTGGTAGACCCTATCAACTTAACCGTGGTGATATTCGTTGCTTCGAAATTGGAGACAGTAAAGGACTAAGAGGCAGCAAGACCAACAGGTGCAGTTGTGGGAGTAGCACCAACAGAAATTGCAGCACTGAGGTTAAACATAGCAAGGATTTGACATCGGGAATAGGCCTAGGGAAGGGAGGCGAGCTGATCTGGAGAAGCTGGGAGAAAACGACCGGCGGACGCGCCTTCACGCGCCGGCGCGTGGGGGCGGACTGCTGTGCGTGGCGGCGGCGCGTGGGATCTCCGGTGACTTCGATTTTCCAGGGGCAATTCGACCTGAAGACGGCGAACCCTAGGGTGGTGTCAGTTCCAGCAAAAGACAGCCGGAAAGTGTTGTTCCGGCATGAACAGTGACGGTGAAGGAAAACTAGTTTTTTTTTTTTTTGCGTGAACAGTGACAGTGAAGAAGAAAACTAGGGTTTTTTTAGGCCGCTGGAAAAAGATACACAGCGGTGGTTAGGGTTTTTCTCACCAGTGGCTCTGATACCATGTGAGAAAATAATTATGAGAAAAAAACCTAAGAAATTAGTCTCTTAGTGTGTTATTTATAATAGACACAACGGACCTAATAATCTACGGGCTTAGCCTATGGACTTAGCCTAATTACACATAGTTATAACAAATAAATAAATAAATAAATATGCAATATATCTAATTATATTAATAATTCTAATAAACTCCATGAAAACTTCCTCTTCTAGGTCTCCATGCAAAAAGGCGTTCTAAACATCAAACTATTGCAATGTCCATCCAAAAAATGCAGCCAAAGAGATTAGAATTCTTACTGTTGCCATCTTAGCCACTGGAGCAAATGTTTCAAAATAGTCTATGCCATAGGATTGGGTATATCCTTTGGCTACTAACCTGGCCTTGTACCTGTCCAATGTTCCATCAGTCTTGTATTTTACATTGAATACCCATTTGCAGCCTACTAGCAAAACTCCTCTTAGTCTTGGCACTATTTCCCAAGTCTGATTTTTCTTTAAGGCTCTCATCTCTTCCATCATGGCTTGCTTCCAATTCTGATCTCTTAGGGCCTCTTCTACAGAGTTAGGGATGACAATTGAATCCAAAGATGCTAGGAACCCTTTGTGTTTTTGAGATAGCTGGTGGTAGGATAAGAAATTAGTTAAAGGATGCTGGGTACAGCTTTTGACACCCTTCCTAACAGCAATAGGAAGATCTAAATCATCATAACTTGGGTTAGAAGGATTAGAACAGCCTGAAACTGAGAGCTGAGAGTCATTTTATAGAATAGAAGGTTGTATAAATTCCTTACCTTGACTAGGATCAGATGATGGTGCTTGCTGTGAATCCAGAACAGGCTGTTTTGTTTTAAAAACATAGGGAGATCCCTTGAAACGTCCTGAGGGTTGCTGGCTAGACTACATATTGTGAGATGCAGGAACAATCTGCTCACTGTTGTTGTTTGGCTGAGATGAGAGAGGCCTAGATTGAGATGGAGGGCAAGAAGAGAGCGGAAAGGGAGGAAGCTGTGCTAGTGCTTGAAAAATATCCTCCCTAACCCCAACTGCCTAGTCACCATCTAAACACTCCCCCTGGCGACCAGTTTGATGTGAAGGGAAAAAAGGTTGGGATTCAAAAAATATAACATCCTTGGAAATATAAAATTTCTTCGTAGTTTGATGATAATATTTGTATCCCTTTTGGGTAGGAGAATAGCCTAGGAAAACACACTTTAAGGCCTTAGGATCAAGTTTGTCTTTGTTTTGCTTGGGAATATGAACAAAAGAAACGCACCCAAAGACCTTTAGTGAAAGAGGAAAATGCAGATTCAGATCTGGGAAATAAGTAGATAGGAGCTAAAATGGGGTTTGATGGTTTAGGATTTTTGAAGGTACTCGATTTATCAAATAGGTTGTTGTAAGAGTGGCTTCCCCCCAGAAATTCTTAGGCACTTTATGATGATGTAGGAGACTTCGAGCCACATTAAGAAGGTGTCTCATCTTCTGTTTCGCCACTTCATTTTGTTGTGGAGTATGGACACAAGAAAACTCATGAATTATCCCTTCTTGCTGGAAAAATTAGTGCAAATGATTATTAACATAATCCTTTGCATTATCAGTTCAAAATTTCTGAATTGAGCAATTGAATTGAGTGGAGATTAGCTTATAAAAATATGGCAAAATGGTGCTAACTGTAGCCTTATTTTTCAATAAGAAAACCTAAGTCATTCGAGTACAATCATAAATAAATGAAATAAACCATCGGGCCCCCGAACTATTTGATATTTTAGAGGGTCCCTAAAGATCGGAATGAATCAAAAAGAAAGGTTTAGATGACCTCTTATTGCTAGGTGGATAGGACACTCGGTGATGCTTGGAAATAGCACATACCTCACATTGCTAGGTGGATAGGACACTTGGTGGATAGATTTGGCATATGTAGGACCTTTTGAAGGGTAATATTTGGGTTGAGAGTGACTATTCCTTGGCCTTTAATGGAAACTGAAATTCCATTAGCAATGGTAATTCGTTTAAAGGTTACAATAGGCTCATAAGTGTGAATAACCAATGGATCGGGGTCATGTGATCAATGGCTCCTGAATTTAGGATCCAAATGTCATTCTTATCAGTTTTAGAGGCATTAAGAGATACCAAATGTACACAATTATCTTGCTGGGCGAAAACATAGTTTCCATCATTGATAGTCTTAAGAAAAGCCTTAAGTTTGATAATTTCCTCACCATCAAGTTGTGCAAGCTCAGTACCTGGGGTTGATTCTGCCTTACTAGTTGTTCCTCCTTCCTCGTTCTCTTTGGCTAATATGTAGGCCTGCTTTTGTGCTGTCATATTTTTAAAACCTCCCATCTTTTTTAACACAGTCTCCTTACCATGAAGTTTGAAGCAATGATCTCAGGTATGCCTAGGCTTGTTGCAGAAACTACACCAAAGCCCTTCACGATTTTTGTTGGCCTCTGTTTTCCCATTCTAAATCGTGCTCCATCCTTTTTTGCAATAGCCATGGTTGATCCTTCTGTTCCTCCGTCACTGAGCATGACTCCCCTTCGATTTTCTTCACTTCTTACCATAGCGAAAACTTCATTCAGGGAGGGTAGCTTCTCCCTACCAAGGATTTGAATCCTCACTTGATCAAACTCAGCATTTAACCCAGCAAGAAATTCCACAATCCTATCTCTTTCAATAATCCGACTAAGAGTGGCAGCATCGTTACTGCATATCATCTTGATCTCTTGGTATTAATCTAGCTCCAACCAAAGCCCATTCATCTTGTTAAAATAGTCGGTAACAGTTAGAGATACTTGTCGAGTACTATTAATCTTTGTTTTGATATCAAAGATTACCGACACATCCTGTACCTTGGAATAGGTCTGCCTAATGGTGTCCCAAATAGCCTTAGTCGAATCTAAGAACGTATAGTTTTTACTAACCTCAGGTTGCACAGCATTCCACAGCCATGACATGATAAGAGAGTCCTCGATATCCCATGCCAGAAAAACTAGATTAGTAGTCTTCGGGGGTGAGGCAGTGAGGTGTCCTAGTTTTCCTCATCCTTTGAGGAAGGTTTGAACAAGCAGCGCCCATTGGAGGTAATTTTTATCGTCCAATCTGTAGGAAACATGCATTCTAGGTAGTTCTCCATTGCCGGATCCAGAGAAGGTGCTCGCACTTCCAATTGTACCGATAATCGAGTCTGGTTCTGACTCACCAATAATAAGGCCAGGATTAACATCCGAGAGTTCTGACATCCTTAGTAATTAAGGAACCAAGGGAAGGCAATAAAGGCCTCGGGGAGGAAACAAATAACAAGTAACAAAGAACGAAAGACCATAGTGCAATGAAGGCTCGGTCAGGGTCTAAGAGCAGAATGAAGGCTCTGATACCATGTTGAAAACTGCAAAGAACAGCAAGAATGAAACTTGGATTGGCAAATCTCGGAAGAAATTGTACTTCCGAATAATTCTATTGAATACTCCATGAGGAGTTTAAATAGACAAGAGATCCTAAAATCTAGGAATTTAAAATACAATCAAATCTATTTAAAATACAACAACATATTTCAGATATAACCAATCTCCTAAATTTTAAAGATAAATAAGATTCTATCTCCTCCTAGAATTTAGGGAAGCTGGAGCTTTATCTTGATCATAAATTGAGGCATTATCTTTGACCATAATATCCCATATTTCAACAGTCTTCAATTGAAGAATACCATCCTAATCACTTCCAGTGATGACAATATCGTCCACATAAACCACTAGATAAATGCATTAACCATTTGATGAGTGGTAATAAAAAACAGAGTGGTCGGCCTCACTGCAATTCATACCAAATTCCTGAAGAACTGTACTAAACTGTCCAAACCAAGCTCGCAGAGATTGTTTCAACCCATAAAGAGAGCAGTGAAATTTGTAGACTAATCCAGACTCCCCTTGAGCAACAAAGCTAGGCGGTTGCTCCATATAGACTTCCTCTTGAAGATCCCAATGAAGAAAAGCATTCTTAATATCCAGCTAATAGATAAGCCAGTGATTCATCGTAGCAATGGATAAAAACAAGCGCACGGAGACAATCTTAACCACCGAAGAAAAAGTTTCAGTAATCTAGTCCAAAAATCTAAGTGTAGCCTTTGGCAACCAGACGTGCCTTAAGGCAATCAATCTTCCCATCTGGACCAACCTTCATGGTATAGACCCAACGACAACCAACAATAGATTTACCAGGAGGAAGAGAAACCAAGTCTCGAATGCCACTAGAATATAGAGCATCCATCTCATCAACCATGGCTTGGCACCACCCTGGGTTTGAAAGTGCCACACTGGTAGTTTTATCCTTTAGGGATAGCAATAGAAGATAAAGTGGGCACAAAAACATAATAGGGTGAAGCCAAGCGATGATAGCTAAGGAAGGTGTAGATGGGGTGGGGGTTGCGAGTAAAGCGTATACCTTTTCGAGTGGCAATGGGCTCAAAAGAAGGTTCAACAACTGGCTTAGAAGGAATTGGCTAGGTCGAGATAGGTGAGGATGTCGGAGCACGAGGTGAGTTAGCAAGTTCTTTGTCAGCAATCGCAGGAGGATGTGGAAGGCGATGATAAACCTGAAAGGGACATTCAAGGACAATAGAAGCATTATCGAAAGAGGGAGAACAAAGGTAAGGAGTGGGAAGAACCTTAGAAACGAGACGACTCTTGACAGGGGAGGAGAGAAAAAAGGATATGCCTCAAAGAAGGTAACATCAGCAGAGATGAAATAACATTGCTGATCAGGAGAGTAACATCGATAGCCTTTCTGAAGTCGTGAGTAGCCAAAGAAAATGCACTTGATAATCTTGGTTGAAAGTTTGGGACAGTCAGGGGTCATGTCATGAACAAAACAAGTGCACCCAAAAACACAAAGTAGAAGGAGATAAAGACTCTGAGCAAGGAAAATGATGGAGTGAGGGACCTCATGCTGTAAGACAGAAGAAGGCATCTGATTAATGAGATAACATGAATTGAGAACGGCGTCGGCCCAAAAATGGGAAGAAGCATGACTATGCAGTAAAAGAGTGCGAGTAGTTTCAATCAAATGACGATTTTTGTGCTCAGTAACTCCATTATGCTGGAGTATATAGGCACATAATGATTGATGTAAAATACCCTTAGAAGCCGTGAAAGTAGTGAAAGGAGCTAAGAAATATTCTCTAGCATTGTCACTACGGAAAGCACAGATAGAAACATTAAATTGAGTTTGAATTTCAGCACAAAAGTCCTTAAAGGTAGTAAATAATTCTGAACGGTTTTTCAATAAGAACACCCAAGTACAACGAGAGTAATCGTCAATGAAAATGACAAAGTAACGAAAACCTAAAACATAAGGAACATGACAAGGACCCCAAACATCACTATGGACAAGTTCAAAAGGGGACGTAGCCCAATTATTGACGCGCTTTGAAAATGATGTACGAGACTGTTTTTCAAGCTGATAAGACTCACAATTTAAAGTGGAAATATTAGAAAAATGCAGGACCATCTTTTGTAATTTAGATAGACTCGGATGTCCCAAACGATTATGAAGAAGAGTTGGAGATTCAGTAGAAATGCAGGCTGCTAGGGAAGATTACTTGTCGAGATAATAAAGTCCCTGCAACTCATGTCCGACGCCAATCATCTGTCCCGTACCTCAGTCCTGCACGACAACAGAATCAGTAAAGAAGGTTATGGAACAATGAAGAGCACGTGTCAGTTTACTAACAGTAGTAGGATTAAAGGGGTTGTCGGGAACATAAAATACAAAATCTAAGGGTAACAAAGGGAGCGATCATGCTTGACCAATGCCTGTAGCGTATGTTTTGGAACCATTGGCAAGAGTAACAGATGGCAAACAAGAAGAAGTAGAGAGATAGGAAAAGAGACTTTGTTTACCAGAGAGATTATCAGTTGCACTAGAATCGAAAACCCATGGTCCAGGAGTGGTAGATCGAGTAACACAAGCAATAGAATTACTAGTGTGTACCACAGAAACAGTGGATGATGACACAGTCTGTTTAGAAGCCTGATACTGAAAATAGTCCTCATAATCACTTCCAGTCAAAACAAGGGATGGAGAGGAATGATTCTCAAATGTTTCTGTTGAGGAATTGGCTACAATAGACTGAGCTACATTCGCAGCACGTGGTGGTCGACCATGTAGTTTGTGGCACCATTCTCGAAGATGGCCCCACCTATGGCAGTAGTTGCATTTAGGACAATTACGTCGTTGTGAGTTACTGCCTCGGTCATTTCCTTGCTTTCCTTTGCCAAAGGTTTGTGACGCCAAGACGGAAGAATCAACTTGAGAACCATTGATGACTGAAAACGAGGAAGAAACCCGAAGAAGTCTAGCAAAGGTATCTTCTAGCGTTGGAATAGTAAGACTAATTAATATTTGATCCTGGATCGAAGCAAGGTCAGATCAAATGGCAGTCAATCCTAGAACCATAAACAATTTATCTCGTTGCTGCAATTGTTCTTTTGCAGTATTACCAACTAGTAACAAAGAGTTGAACTCTTCCTTCAGGGATTCTAGGCGGCCAAGAAATTCAAACATATCCATATTTTGTTGCATCAAAAGAACAATCATGGAAACAACATAGTAGAGACGTTGGATATCATTTGTATAAAGAGATTTGGCCTTTGTCCATACCTAAACACAAGTCTTGTATGCCTTGTAAATAACATATAGTTTGGGATCAATGGTCTGCCATAACATATTGCAAAGAAGAGCGTTGGTTTTCTTCCACGTTGCTCTCTCAACAACAAGAATTGTATCATCTTAGCGGCATGGCGGAGGAAGCAAGGAGGTCGTGGCTGCAACTAGAATTTGAGTGGTGGCTCTAATACCATGTTGAATCAGAGAACTTGATTGAGGTCTATCGTCTTCATTTAGATTTTATAGTAGGAATGTACAATAATTTTCTGCTAAAAAGGACTAATTGACAACTCATTGACAGCTAATTACATTTATTCCAACAGTTTAGTTGTTGAGAAAATTAAATTTACAGCTCTTTGGAGGCTCCTACAGTAATGACAATAGTCGCTGTTGGCAATGAAGCACCCAACGACACCGTTTCTCTTAAAGGACCCCAGGCAGGAGGGTCAGCTGCAACCAATGCCACGTGGCACTGGAGGGCAGCTTGGCAACCGCCCAAACGCCCATCATCTCAATCATGCTCTTGTCTCGTCCTGGTGCAATCCTGACCATCGATGTTGCCTTTTATTAGCTTCAATCCGAGCCCTTCAAATGCATCGTGCGACCCCTATTTATTTACTGTGCATCGGGATTTGTTGTGTGACAAACGAGAGAGAGAGAGTGTTGTCGTTTGGGCTTGCGAGGGGGTCTTTCTCATTCCATGAATCAGACCTTCTTCGGCTCCTTTCTGGTCTCCTCTCTGGTCCGAATAGGGTAAGCCTCTGATCCTTGTTCTTGTTATGATCTTGAGGCGTGTTTGATATAGAACTTGTCTCTGTAAATACGAGTGATTGTGAGGCTTGTATACAGTGTGTTTGTAAACCCTATTTTAACTCCGATAGTGCAGTGAGCTCTCCATTACCGGAGCTCAACGTGGACGTAACCCTTTCGGGTGAACCACGGTAAATCTCTCATGTTCATTCTGCTTTCATTTTTACTCGTTTTTGTTTGTGTTGAATGGTGGTTTTCGATTTATGTCTCTGTTGAAAGAAAAGGTTTTATTTTAGTGATTCAAAGTGTATGAATGTTTTGGGTTGCTTTCTGTTTGCGCAACAGTCGCCAAAGGAATCACCTGAACAAAATTGGTGACCCATCCATTGACTACTCAAGTACAAGGAATGAAATTCATTTGAAGGATAGAATGTAGCCTCACAGAAGAAGAAGAAGAAGAAGAAGAAGAAGAAGAAAATCTTACAACCAAGGGCAAACTAATGGTTACAAGCTCAGCAGAGGCATCAGTCCCCTGTCGGAGGCACTTGATACATCAGCAGAGGGCATAAGCCACCCAATCAGGGCATAGAATGAACACCTTAAACAAATTTTCTATTTGGTCTCAGGCCACCTACCAATTGCCGCATATTAAATGCTAGGTCAGATCAGAAGAATGATTAAGTCTCCAAAACTTTCAGAATTGGAAATCTCATATAAATGGGAAAGTGTGGAAGGAGAAAAAAAGGAGAAGTCAACATTCAAATCAAAATCTATCTCAATTCATATAAGGGCTAGGGCATTTACCAGATGAGCTGCAAGAGTATTTCGATTTCAGATTTGGAAAAATCATAACAATGCAGGTAGCCTTTAACTTACACATAAGCGGCCATGTTTTTCCATGGCAACAACAAAGTGGGATGTTATAGCTTTGTTAATAGGATTATTGTTCTAGAAACCTCAATTTAGGCCTCGTAGGATTGTTGTTCTAGAAACCACACCAAGAATTATGGACCACAATTTAATAGTGCCCTGTTGTACGCTTTCCCACATCAACAGGAAACCATGAAACAATTTTCCATATAAGCATCAGGTTCTGATATGGTAATTGTCCCCCAAACAAAGTAGTGTACACATCTAACAAAAGAAGGGGCACAGATGCCATGTGCCAAGTTGCATGGTGGAAGTTGCACAGAGTAAAAAATAATTATAAAATATAAATATACAAAAAAAAATGTAATTGTAGTTAGCTTACTAAATATTCCTCATCAAATCTAACTTTATTGTTTGTTTTAGCATGTTAAGTTGTTTGATTTGTAAAATTTCTATAACCAAGAATAACAAAAATTTAAGAAGCAATTTTATCTGTTTTCAGTTTATTGAAATTTGCTCCTGCGTTTTTTTTTTTAATAAACCAGCAGGTTGAGTTATCCCCTCAGCATTTCAAGTGTTCAAGGTGTTTCCTTATTTAAAGGCATTCTCAAGATCAGACAAAAGATGAGGGCAGTATTACATAGTCAACAGTGAGCGCAGTTCTTGTCAGACAAAGCATCATGAAAAAAACTGACCCAACCTAATGGGATTAAAGTTTCTGTTGTTCTAGTTGTTGAGAAAATCATACTTGCAGCCATTTGAAGGCTCCATTAGTAATGGCAATAGTCACCAAAGGAATCACCTGAACAAAATTGGTGACCCATCCATCAACAGCACAAGTATAAGGGATGAAAATTTGTCCCAACATGACCAAGGACAAAGTAACCGTTACAAGCTCAGTGGAGGCATCAGTCCTCCATTAGAGGTACTTGATCCATCAGCAGATGGCACTAGCCAAAGATTGGGGCATCGGCTGAATGCTTTAAACAAAAGTTCTATTTGGTCTCAGGGAGCCTACTCATTGGAATGCATTAAATAATAGATAAGATGAAAGATTAAGTCTCTAAAACAATCGGAATTTGGAAATCTCATATAAATGGGAAAGCGTGGAAGAAGAAAATAAGAGAAGACAACATTTAATTCAAAATCTATCTCAATTCGTTCAAGGGTTAGGGCATTTATTGGATGAGCAGCAAGGGTATTTCAATTTCAGATTTGGCAAAATCATAATGATGCAGGAAGCCTTTAACTTGCACATAAGCAGCAAAGTTTTGCCATGGCAACAACCAAGTGGGAGGTTCTGGCTTTGCTAAGCTGGTTTCTACGTGCTTGCAAAAATTGGATAGATGTTGTAGACCCAGGAGGATTGTTGTTTTAGAAACCGCACCAATAATTATGGACAACAATTTAATAGTGCCCCGTTTTAGGCTTTCCCACATCGACTGGACACCACAAAATACTTTTCCTTATAAGCTGCAGGTTCTAATATGGTAATTAGCCCCAAAAGAAGTAGTGTATATAATAACAAAAGAAGGGGCACACGTGCCACGTGCCACATGCCACGTTCCACGTCAAGAAAATAAAAATAAAAAATAAAATAAAATTTTTAATTTTCACCCTAGATGTTAAACAAGCATGGAAATGCTTGAGAAATAAATATTCCTTATCACATCAAAATTTTTGTTCTTTTTTGTAAGTTAAGTTTTTTTTTTTTGCGGCACTTCTAAAACAAAAAATAACAAAATTTCACAATGCATTTTTATCTGTTTCCATTTAATTGAAATTTGTTTCTTCACTTTTTTTCAGAAACTCAGCCAGCAGGTTGAGTTATCTCCTCAACAATTATAGCGTTCAAGGTGTTTCCCCTATTTATAGGCATTCTCAAGCTTGGATAAAAGATGAGAGCAGCATTACATGGTCGACTGTCATCCCAGTTCTTGTTGGAATAATCGTCGAAAAATTTCCAACCCAACCTAATGGGATTATGGTTTATGTTATTCTAGCTGTTGAGAAAAATTAAATTTCCAGCTCTTTGATGGCTCCCCCAATAATGACAACAGTGGCCAAAAAAAGAATCACCTGAACAAAACTGTGATCATCCATCGAATACTCAAGTATGAGGGATGAAATTTGTCCAAAGGATCGAGTGTGGCCTCACAGAAAAGAACCTGAATGACCAAGGACCAAGTAAAGGTTACAAGCACAGCGGAATCACAGTCCCCTGTTGGAGGCACTAGCTCAATCAGCAGGGGGCACTAGCCACCTGATCGGGCATCAGCTGAACACCTTAAACAAATTTTCTATTTGATCCCAGGCCACGTGTCTGTTGAAACTATTAAATGCTAGATCAGATGAATGGTTAAGTCTCCAAAACATTTAGAATTGGAAAACTCATATAAATGGGAACACATGGAAGGAGAAAATAAGGAGAAGACAACATTCAATTCAAAATCTATCTCCATTCATTCAAAGGCTAGGACATTTACCGGATTAGCAGCAACAGTGTTTCAATTTCAGATTCGGCAAAATCATAATGATGAAGGTAGCCTTTAACTTAAAGATAAGTGGCAAAATTTTTCCATGGAAACAATGAAGTGGGATGTTATAGCTCCATGAAGCTGTATTCTACCTGCTTGCAAAGATTGGATAGACGTTGTAGGCCTCGGAGGATTGTTGACGACAATTTAACAGTGCCCTGTTTTAGGCTTTCCCACATCGACTGGGCACTATGAAATACTTTCCCTATAAGCTTCAGGTTCTGATATGGTAATTGCCCCCAAACCAAATAGTGTATATGTCTAACAAAATAAGGCACACACGTGCTATGTTCCATGTTTGCATGCAATAAAAAAGTAGTATAAAAATACAAAAAAAATTGAAAAATAAATATTTTTTGTTGGATTATGAGGATATCCAAGATTAAGGCAATGGAGATTTGGTTAGGATTAATTCCTAAACTAGAATTAGGATCTTATACATATATCTTTCCTTTCTTTCTTATTATTGATTATCTTTCCTTTCTTGTATCTTTCCTTTTTTGTTGTTTCCTTTGTTGTTGTATTTTCTCTCTATAAGAGAGCTGTTTGTGTTCATAGTTAAGGTATGAGAGTATTAAGTTTCTCCTAGAGATTTTACAATTTTCACTCTAGATGTTAAACAACCATGGAAATGCTTGAAAAATAAAATAGTACTTAGTTTACTAATTATTCCTTATCACATCTAACTTTATTGTTCCATTTAGAAAGTTAAGTTTTTTGATTTGCGAAACTTCTAAAACCAAAAATAACAAAATTTCACAAAGCATTTTTTATCTGTTTTCATTTAATTGAAAAAAAAAATTCATAAACTCAGCTAGCAGGTTGTGTTATCCCCTCAACAATTCCAGTGTTCAAGGTGTTGCCCCTATTTATAACCATTCTCAAGCTCAAACAAAAGATGAGGGTGGCATTACATAGCCAACAGTTAGGGCAATTCTCGTCTGCCAAAGAGTCTAGCAAAATTTCTGACCCCAATCTAATGGAATTAAGGCCTGTATTGTTCTAGTTCTTGAGAACATTAAATTTTCAGCTTTTTGAAGGCTACCTCAGTAATGGCAATAGTCGCCAAAGGAATCATCTGGACAAAAGTAGTGACCCACCCATCAACCACTCAAGTATAAGGGATGAAATTTGCCTGAAGGATCAAATGAAGACTCACGAAAAAGAACCCAAAAGGCCAAGGACCAAGTAGTGGTTACATGATCAGCAGAGGCATCAGTCCACGTTAGGTGCACTTCATCCTTCAGCAGATGGCATTAGCCACCCAACTGGGGCAAAGGCTGAACGCCTTAAACAGAATTTCTATTTGGTCTCAGGCCACCTACCCATTGAAACGCATTAAATGCTAGACCAGTTGAATGACAACAGCTCCAAAACTTTCAGAATTTGAAATCTCATATAAGTGGGAAAGTGAGGAAGCCTGGAAGGAGAAAAAAAGGAAAAGACAACATTCATTGCAAAATCTATCTCCATTCATTCATGGGATAGGGCTTTTAGGGGACAAGCGGCAAGAATATTTCAATTTCAGATTTGGCAAAATCATAATGATGCAGGTAGCCTTTAACTTACACATGCGCGGCAAAGTTTTGCCATGGGAACAACAATGTGGGATGTTATAGCTTCGTTAAGCTGGATTTTACCTGCTTGAAGATCGGATAGATGTTGTAGACCTAAGAGGATTGTTTATCTAGAAACAGCATCAATAATTATGGACATCAAATTTATAGTGCCCTGGTTTACTCTTTTCTACATCAACTGGACACCACGAAATACTTTTTGCTATAAGCTTCAGGTTCTGATATGGTACTTGCCCTCAAACCCAGTAGTGTAGACATCTAACAAAATAAGGGGCACACATGCCACATTCCACGTTGTAAAGATAAGAAAACAGAAATAAAAATGTAAATAAACTTAAAACAAGAAAACTTTAAAAAAAAAATTAATTTTCACTCTAGAATTCAATAAGCATGGAAATCCTTGAGAAATAATATGGTATTTAGTTTATTAAATATTCTTTATGACATCAAATTTATTTTTCCTTTCAGTAAGTTATATTTTTTTTATTTGCAAAACTTCTACGACCAAAAATAACAAAATTTGACAAAGCATTTTTATCTAATTTCATTTTGTTGATATTTGCTACTTTTTTTTCATAAATTCCGCCAGCAGGTTGAGTAATCCCTTCAACAATTCTAGTGTTAAAGGTGTTTCTCCTGTTTATAGCCCATTTTCAATCTCTGATAAAAGAGGAGGGCAGTGTTATTTCACTGACAGTCAGTGCAATTCGTGCCTTTCAAAGTGTCATGAATCTGATCTAACCTAATGGGATTAAGGCTTTTGTTGTTCTAGTTGTTGAGAAAATTAAATTCGCAGCTCTTTAGTGGTTCTCTCAGTAAAGGCCATAGTTGTCAACGGAATCAACTGAAAAAAACAGCTGACCCTTCTATTGACTGCTCAAGTAAAAGGGATGAAAATTGTCAAAGGATCAACTGACACCTCAAGGAAAAGAACCCAAACAACCAAGGACCATGTCATGATTACATGCTCAGCACCATGTAATGATTACATGCTCAGCAGAGGCATCAATCCCCTGCTGGAGGCACTTGACCCATCAGCCAATGGCACTGAACACCCAATCCTGGCATCAGCTGGATGCCTGAAACAAAAATTCTATTTGATCTGATTCCACCTAGTCGTCAAAACGAGTGAAATGCTATACCAGTTGAATGATAAAGGCCCCAAAACATTCATAATTGGAATCTCATTTAAGGAAAGGTGGAAAGAGAAAATGAGTAGAAAACATCAATTCAAAATTGATCTCAGTTCATTAAAAGGAAAGGGCATTTACTGGATGAGCAGCAAATAGTTGAAGTGGAGGAGTTCATTCTAAGGTCCTACAAGTTTACACCTTTTCTTTTAAGATGGGAATATTATTTGATTTTGTTAATAACTTGATAAGCCCTAACTCTAGGCAACACAAATTCATCCTCTTGTTCCTTATATTTGAGAATGAATTGCCACTCTTTCTGAAATCACAACACCAACATCTAGAGTTTACTTATTGAAAAGAAGAATGGCAATTCTTTTGTGGAAGCATGACTCCGGCTATTGTGCTCATTGTACCAAGATTAGATTTGTTATTACTTCTGTATCTTTAATTTGAAAACATCAAATTTAGTGCATACTATGAACTCTGATTTGTCTCTTTGTTAACGAGATAAGATGGGTGAGATGGAAGTATTTGTTACCAGACCACTGTGTCTCGCAAAAATAGAGTGGGATCTAGTATCCTATGGAGGTTTATAGGTTATTCCGGGATAAATGGATGGTGAGGTGTCTCAGGGTAACTCCAAAGATACTAGATGCAGAAACGAGAACAAAAGTAGTATGATGCTTCAAAAAGCAGTTCTGCTGTGTAAGCATATGTATAAATAGGAACAATTTTCTCTTCCAGAGTTCCAGATATGCATAGATCTAGAACAACACGAACATAGTTTCAGTTCAGTAAACTTCCTAAAAAGTCAATCATCAACAAATAAAATTATTCTACCTGTAAGAGTCAAGGATAATAATCCATCTGTTGAAAACAAATTCACTTTGTGATGGAGGACATCCAAAGCAACCTCTAAAGACATATAAGAAGAGTCTTAAAATTGATTCTAAGGCCCACGCATTGATTTGGGATGCTTTTTATGAAGAAAAGCCTCTTAGAAGCTTCATTAGGCTTTATTTTGATACATAATGTTTCCCATGATCTTTTTGTTAACTCTAATTATTTGTTAGGTTTTATTTATAATCTTTTCCTGGTATTATTATCAATAGTTTTAGATTTTGCTCAGTTTTCCAATAGAAAATCCGTCCATTTTGTTTTGTTTCCTAATAGGAAAAGGATTTTCTAATCCAGGTAAGAATAGGGTTGCTATTGTAAATCTCTTTCTCATTAGTGAAGAATCCTCAATTTCCTCCAAGCATTGATGCATTCTTTGAATTGTGAGATGCAATTCTAACCTTTAGATTGATGCCTAAGGAATTCACGTGTGATGCCTAGAAAATATTCCTCTTTCTCTCTAATCTTTCAATTTCAATTCTGATAACCCTACATCCAGCCCTGTTCTCAACACCCAAATCTCATCTTTTGAGCCATATTTTGCCTCTAAATTGCCTCAACCGGTTACATACCTAAACCCTATTCTTCCATAATTTCCCTAGCCTTCTAACCCTAAATAAACCACCTGTCATTAGGTGTTATCAGAATACCAGATCTGTCCTACATCACTTTGTGATTTGATGAATTATCCAGACATGTTTAATAACATTGTTAAAGAGCAAAAATAAACTAATCATTACCTTTCTGGCGGCAAGATAATCAGCACGTCTACGACAAAGGACGCATCTGTAGAAAAACAACAACAATATAAGTAACTGTTTTATTAGCAAAATTTCATATCTTTACTCCATAACTTTAGATCGAAAGTACCCAAAATGACGAGCAAATGCTACAACGGCTTTCCTTCCTTTCCACAAATCAGAAATTGGTATACCATCCCCATTCAAATCAAACACTTGAACCGTATCCAGTAAGCACGTGATATCTTCACTCACCACAGAAGATCCAATTCCTGTTCTACATCAAGAATCCAATTATCCTATGGATGAGATATATGTCAATACGAGTTTTTTAAGGAGCATCTGTGATTCAATCACTTATTTTGCAGCGAGGTTGAACTTGTTGCCTACATATTTCCCAAAACCAGTTCATTCAATCTAGTGGTGGTTTTGGAACATAAAGTCTCTTGCAGAAACATAACCTGAAAAGTTTAACATTTTGAAACCTTCGGGATTGTTTATTTTCAGAACATGAAAAAATGTTGTGTTTTGGAAATATGAGGAGGATACATACATTGGAGAATTGAGAAGTCAATCATAACAATTCAGATCTGGAATTTAAAAGGGTTTATTTGGTTACAATCTCCATGTATAACATCAGTTTCATACATCTCATATGAAAACAATTTCCAGAACCAGCAATAATAAACTGCCTCTCCTTGTTCAGAAAATATAACAGTAATGGAATAAAAATGATGGAAAAACTTCCCATCCATTCTCCTCCAAGGCCTTGATATTGGTCTCCCCTGAATTGGGGAAGAATGTATGGAATAGAAGTTGATGGAAACTTCATTTTCTGTGTATTGACAAATTTAAACTTAATAATTTTACAAAAACTCAAAGCTTTTGTACTATGTTTTCTCTTGATTTCTGTGTGGGGTGAACAACTAGATTAGTAAGGAGTGGCAGAGTTGCCCCCAAACATTACCATCAGACTTAAAAAAACTTCAGCTTTTAAAAGGGTATTGATTGTTATTTGTTCTTTCATATCTTCCCATTTTATCCATTTTCAATGCTCTCCCACACAATCCATCCCCTCCTCTTCTAAACAAGGAGAAAATATTTTACATTTTACTCCACCAATCTTCCATTCCATCCGTTACTAGAGGCTAGAGCTCTCTCAAACAAAGCCTGAAACTGTTTCCAAGACTGGTTTGCCAAACTTGTTTTACAATCATAAAACAAAAATTCGAAGCCCTAATCAAACGGACCCAATTTTTCCCAAACGGGCCAAACCGCCCTCCTCAACATGATATGCATACAAGCAGCGGCAAAAATGGCCACACATACAATGAATCATACAAACGTAAACGAACATGTGCATATACAAAGAGGATAAAGAGGAAGAGTTGGAACTTTCCGGGAGAGCCAGAGACTGCTGCGACCGCGGCGGGACTCCGAGCCGGCGGCGATGAGCGGTTGATAGGATTGAGCCGGAGAGCAAAACTGACACTGTGACAATGAAGAGATGGTTTGGGGACGAATTGAGAAGGGTTGTGTTTGAGGGGCTGGAAATTGCTGGCAGTCAGACAAGTCGCCATGAGCGTAGCAGCGTCCTGTCCGGGAAGATGGAAGGCCAGTGGATTCATCAGCGAGCATTGTTGGAGATTCAGACGTTGATTCTTGCCAGGCTGGGCCAGGTTACACGTGGCAATGGCTAACTCGAAGCTTCTGGGCTTCATTTTTGTCATACATATAGATGGCGAATTCCATATTTTTACTAATGTATTTTCGTTTTTTTTTTTTTGTAATTACCTAAATATTTTATTAATTTGATTGTATTTCTAAATTTGATTTTTAAATTAATTTAATTTTTATATTTTAACATTTTTTATGTAATAATTTAAACTTTTTATTTTTTCAATTACACTCATATACATACATTTTCTAATCAACTTAACTCACGTATTTTTATTTGTAAAAAAATTAAAGTAAAATAATAAAATATACATAAAATAACATAAATTAAATTGAAAGTTTATAGATATGGTTGAAATAATAAAAAGTTCAAATTAACATACGAAAAAAATATCAAAATATAAAAATTAAATTAATTTAAAAATACATACAACAGTATAATCAAAATAATGAAAATTTTAAGAGAATATATAAAAAAAATATAAAAATACAAAGATAAAAATATAAGTTTTGACTGTATATATATATTATAATAAATAGATAAAAAATATTTGTAAAATAATAATCATAATAAAATGAAACAAGTTTAACAAACTAACTTGAGATTTTTGTCATTTATTAATAGTAGGATAATTTTGTTTTTTAAGCCAAACTTTATGACAGTCTCGTGTAATTTATCTTGAGCATGATGTAGTTAATTAGACAACATTTGGTTGATTTTATAACAACTTATTTCAAAGTATATAAGTTAAATTAATTTAAAAATCAGATTAAGATATATAATTGAAATAACGAAATGTTCAAGTAGGCATACGAAATAAATGTGAAAGTACAAGAGTAAAAATATAATTTTGGTCTTAAAAGATATACCGTTTAGTTTTTTATCATCACATTGTTTCCCTTTATTTAAAATAAAAGTTTTCCCTTATATATAGTTTATATATTGTTGTTGTACATTTATTTGTGTGAGATAGTGTATCGATCAAAATTTGTTAATGACTTGTGAGAAGTAAGTAACCCATGAGACATGGGTGACTTGTGAGAAAAAAATCGATTTGGAGTGAAGGTGACCTCCAACACGAGGTTTCCAATGTATAAGACAATATTTGAATAAGCATGTAAAATGTAAAAACCAAATAGAATTATAGTTTAGGTAGAATTTTAAGCATATTTTTACTCAAGTATGAGTTTTATATTTATAGGGGGAATAGACTGTTGCTATAATTGAAAGTCATAGTCATTAATGAGCATTTCAAGCTCTCTTTCAAAATTGTAGACAATGATATCATAAACCTGTGAGAGTCTCCAAAATAGTAGTGGTCGAACAATGTATGAATTTTTAATAAAGTCTATCGAATGTCTTAATAAAGGCTATCGAGTGAAGTCACTTAGTTGTCCCTTAGTTTTAGTCTACTTAACTAATGTCTCTCGATCATTTGATGACTACATGTACTTGTGATTTGTTTATGTGGATTTCTTATTTCAATTAGCATTTTAATATATTTATTTGGGCTCAGGCATATACACATATACTATATAGTTAATTTATATGTGTTAAAAATATTTTATAATTGAAATATATTTTTTATAAGCATAACAATCGAAATAACTGAACCAACTAAAATGTTAAAAATGATGTTTTTGACCAAATTAAAAAGTAAGGGAGAATAGATTTAACAAAACTACAAAAGAATAAGAGTGCGTTATCTTTACTTTTCAATTTTTAGTTTGAATTTTGAATTCATTTTGAATTTTCTATTTTAATAATCTATTTGTAAAAAATCGAAAACGTGTGCTCTTTAAAATTTTGAAAATATTTTTTAATAATATTTTATTAAATAAATTTGATTATTCAGTAAATTATAAATATTTGATGTTAATATATTATTAAAAAATATATACATTTTAAAGTTATTAAATTTTGTAATATTTTTTTCCATTGCAATAATAAAATATAATAAATAAATAAATGTGTTTTGAATTTATAGTTTATTTTGAATGAAAACACTCAAAAATAACTTTTTATTATTTTGAGTTTTATTTACAATTTTTTCTTTTGTTTTCAAAAATGTATTTTTAAAAATAACAAAGAGAACACGTTTTTATTATTTTAGAAAATCAAAAACTAAAAATGACTTAAAAACAACAAAAAGAACGCAGTCTAAGTTGTTCAACATAACAGGGTTCAATTTTTTTTTTTACCTTATTCATTATTTTTTTTTGATTTAAACAACTATTCAGTTAGTTCTGTTTGATTTTTGAGAAATATTTAATCTATTTAATTTGAACAATTTGATTTTATCGAATCGATCGAATGCTTAGCCCTTATTAATGTTAAATTAACAAGAATAATATTCTTAAGAGTTTAATTTGTGAGAAACCACCAAACACTACCTGAGTGTGGACGCTTTTTGTAATTTTTCACTTACTCAAAAAATTATATAATGAGGTATTACAATAAAATTAGGATAAAAAAAATTTATTTGTTGTTTTTATTTATTTCCCACTGTAAAAATTTCAAATCACTTATCCCATGAAAATATCAAAATAAAAATACAAATGTAGTTAGTGGGCTTTGTCCAACCATTTCGGGCCTGCCCTACCAGCTTGGATGGGCTTTGTCGAGGCGCCCCGAGTGGGCTAGCCCACGGGCTAATAAACATCTCATTCTTTTGGTTACCAAATCACGTCCCTTGAGCTATATTTTCGTTTCTGTACTTTTATGTAATTATTTAAATTATATATTTAAAAATAATTTATAAGTTAATTTAAATTATGTACTTCAACTTTTTTTTGGTTATAATTAAAACTTTTTATTATTTAATTATATTCTTAAACTTATATTTTTAAGTTAATTTAATTATTATACTTTCATGTATAAAAAAAAAGATAAAATAAGATAACGATATACATGTATATGTCAAAATATAAGAGTAAAATCAACTCTGTCGACGTTCAAAATCAGTCGACCATGATTTGTAGGCTCATAATGAGAAAATGTCCCCAAACACCAAGAAGAATAACCAAGTAAAAGCAAAGATAAACGATATACAGGAAAATTTTTTATATGGTTCGAGCAGAATAATGACTATTTCATGATTGTTCTCTTGATATTTTGGCAGAGTAACAGTATGTTATTATTATTGTTGTTTTTTTCATAATGGTATTTTTGACCTCTATTTATAGTGAGGGGTGTTGATAATTGCATAAGATACAAAAGTATAAAGATAATATAATGAAGGATAAGTTGTCCTCATCATTTGTATAAAATCGGGAGTGAAATCCTCATTACGAGGGATCTGGCTTGCCTCAGATAAAGTGAGTGGGTTTCTACATCCAGTTGTTCAACAGTTTTGTTGTCTATGCGAGTTGAATGATTAGACCAACGAGTCAGGAGTATTGTTGGGAGCTCGCTGGAAGTATCGTTAGGAGTTCGCTTGATCTCGCGATCTGAATTCTGGTTTCAACGATGTGTGTGCTTGTTCTGACGAGTTCAGCTTAGGCCTATTGGGTTTGAGGCGATTTGGGCCGGTCTCCTGGGTCAAGTTTAGCCCATAAGGAATAGTTCAGAAAATATTTATAACAAACTCAAAAATGTAAACTTAGTGGTCTAATCGAAATAATATTTTTTTTATTAGTACAAGGAAAAAAAGTTAAAATATAAAAAATAATTGTCTAAAAAACGTAGGCCTAGAACTATAATAAAAAAATAAAAAAAGTTAGATAGTCACAAAAAAGGTAAAAGTATTTGAACGAAAATATAAATTCAGCCAAATTTTATTAGTTTTTAAGTACTATAATTTCTTCATGCTTAGTTACTATATTATTATGCTATAAAATTTGAAAATACATGTAGATAATAAATTAGGTAAATGATTTTTAATTAGGAAAAATAATAAAATGTATTAATATTTTAAAAATAAATAATTACACAATAAATTAGGTAACAGACTCACCTATAGAGGGGTCCATCGATAAAACAGATGATATGGGTACTTACATAGAAATAGATAAAAGAGAAGCTGAGGGTCCACCGGCTCTTCTGTGCTCGTGCCACACCACAACATTTCCTTTTCACAAGATATTTCCCGCATGCCTTGCCAAACCACATGGGCAAATATCCCGACCGGGCAATTTCGTGATTCCATCAGAACGAGAAGGGTGATTCCGTCATTTCGGAGAAGTAACGCCGTCACGACCGTGAATGACTCCGCGAGACGTATGACGGGAAGTTGACGTCGATAAAACGACGTCGCACTCATCAACCACGTGTCCCGCCAGGATCAGTTCGAACCCGGTGCAGAGCGGCTCGAGCAATCGTGTTTTGATTTTGTCCAGCTGATTAATCCACGTCAAGGAAACTCGGCCACGTGTAAGCTAGTCAGTCTTACATGGCACACCCCCGGCCTGCAATTTGTCCACGTCATTACCCTGGGATTTATCAGTCTCTTCGCCCGATTTCCTCGGGGGTACCATTTCTTCTTCTTCAACCTCTTTTCTTCCACCTTTCGCTCTCTCTCTGTTTCTCAAACCACTCTACCTTTTCTAGCTTTATCTCATCGAATAAAAAAGTCCAATTAATCGTCTCTAGACCCTAGGTTTAATCATAATTAATCACGATCTCGACTATCTTTGGTGTTCATCCACCGCAATTGACTGTGTCCAGCTTTTAGCAGGTTCTGTAGCTTAATTGAGCTCGAGAACGGCTGTTTTCCTCTGTACAAGTGAAATCTTGGAGGCGACTCTTCCAAAAGAAGTGTAGGATTTCAAGATCTTAGAGGTATTGGAGGTGTTTAGGGTTTTGAGTGCTTCTTTGACTGATGACAGCTTTGTGTTTACAGGCTTCGGGGAGGTTTGGAAGACTGGCAATGGCTTGCTCTGCGGTTTTGGTTCTGGATCCGAATCGTGGTTGATTGGTTGCTTGGTTTAGGTTTGTGTAGGGATTGTATTTGAAGAGATTGGGTTGTTGAAGACGAAGCTATGTATTGTTTATTTTATGCGTTGAGGAAGGTGTATCAGCGGATTTATGTGAGGTTAGATTTCGTGCCTTCCTCATCACTGGTGTTTTTTGAATCTGGTTGGCAGGTGGTGTTTCAATGAAAGTTGATGGCGACGGTGAAGAAGGAATCGGTGGAACGGAGCAAGAAGAGTGAACCAGATGGGATTGTGAGTGAAGGTCAAGGCGGGCCTGCGGATGAGGTGCCGAGGACTAATAGTATTGATGAAGATGTGAAAGATGTAGGTAGACGGGCGGTGGAGGCACAAGACGCCCTGCAAGTGCCCCTGCAAAATCCTCAAGGGACCGTGGCTTGTTGGGAGAGGTTTCTCCATCTAAGATCCATCAAGGTTTTGCTGGTGGAAGACGATGATTCTACGCGTCATGTTGTCACTGCGCTGCTTCGTAATTGTAATTACGAAGGTTAGTTAATTGGTTTAAGAACCCCCTAAACATCTGACTTTGTATTTCAATTGGATGAAGATACGCTTTGCATTTGATATGCTTTACACGTTTTGCATTTCATATATACTGGTGCTCCTTTCTAATGCATGCACCCCCCACCCTTCCTTTTTTCCATTTGTAATGTCTTCCCACTTGAAATGGTGTTTAGCATCTCTCTTAATCATTAACATGGAATTTATCATTGGATACTGTTCTACATTGGAAATGTTGAGGTGATTTCCTTTTAGATATCTTCCCATATACTCTCTCTCTCTCTCTCTCTCGTCTTGCAGACATAGACAAACATGCTTCGCTCCTCTTTTTCAAATTCACTAATTTCCCATCTTTCGTCAACTGATACAGAACGCTTGAAACTGATGTGCAAATTCTTCCTCCTGTTCATATATAGACACACAGGCATGCACACTAGATTAAGAGGAAGCATAATTAGCAAATTAAATTTCTTGCCCTACTATTTTAGTGCTTCGTAAAGAGACAGGAATATTGTAAAGCACAAGGGCCAAAGATACTAATAAGAGTGGTGGAACAAATATCACAATCTGATGGGAGCTTTATCATTTTTTGATATGGTATTGAAATCAACAAACAAGTTCAAATGGTTCAGTCAAAGCAAACATTATATAATTCACTAAAGGAAAAATTGTAATCTTGAACTTTAATGGTTCCCCTCCTTGCTTTATGAAACATCTTGAAATAATGTTTGGTTCTTTTGCCCTTGAATGTGATTTTTCATATCATTTTCTCAAGTCATTAGGACAAGGGTTACCGCCCTGAATCCTTGGCAAGTTCAAGTTTGGAGTTGATACCTCAATTCTAAGTCCCGTGCCAAAATCTTCAAAGCAAGACAATGTCACATTGGTTGCATCACTTTCTTGTGCCAACTGCCAAGCTCTAGTAGTATAGAACTATCTGTGCTGAACCAAGCTCAGTAAAAATGTAGGCACGTATCAGCATCATGGGCTGGCCTTTTGTGTCAGGTATATCTGCTCAGCAGTTCAAAGAGCAGAGGCAACCTAATTCTTGTATATGTGCTTCCGGGTAAGATTTTCTCAAAAAGTTTTGTTGCCCAAAAAAATGCCCAGGGGGGCGGGGGTTGTGAATTGGGTTTTTCGAAAATTAATAATTTTTACTCTTTTTGAAAATTCTTAAATTTGTGATCTTAATATGTGGTTATTGCAGTAAGAATAAGTGAAACAAGCTTTGAGATAGCTGAAAAGCTTGAATGAATAATTCTAGAGGTATGAATGAAAATATATATACCCTAGTTGCTAATAATTCTCCTACAATTTTGGAGAAGATATAGACTATCTACTTCCTAGAAACTAGGAAAATTTATCTCCTAAAACTTAGGAAATAAATTTAAACTTATACAACAATATCAACAATTTAAAATGCAACATTTAAACTCTAGAATTATCTATTTTTAAACTGGAACCGCATCTAGATGATCTCCCAATTCTTCTTATCACTTTTCCGAGTTCTCCAACACTCCCCCTCAAGTTGAGGAATAGATACAAGTCATTCCCAGTTTGCCAATTAGTAACTTGAACCCTAGCCTTGCAACAACTTTTATAAAAACATCAGCTACTTGATTAGTAGTTGGAATATAGGATAAGCTGATTCCTCCTTCTTCAATTTCCCTTTTTATAAAACTCCTATCAATTCTTACATGTTTCATTTGATCATATTGAATCGGATTCTTCACAATACTGATAGCGGATTTGCTATCACTCTAAACTTCTGTTGGTTGAGATAAGGATATCCTCAAGTCTTCCATCATCCTTTCCAGCCGAATTACTTCACATATCCCTCGAGCAATAGCACGGAATTCGGCCTCGACACTACTTTGAGCCACCATGTATTGCTTTTTGCTCCTCCAAGTAACCGCATTACCCCATAGCTTGGTGCAATAACCTGAAGTTGACTTGTTATCCTCACGTGAACCAGCCCAATCAGCATCCACAAAACATTCAATTCTTCTTTCATTAGTTTTCTTGAACATCAACCCTTTCCTAGCCATTCCCTTGAGGTATCTTAGGACATGGAACACTACATTCATTTGCTTTTGAGTAGGCGAATGCATGTATTGACTTATGACACTTATTGCATAGGCTATGTTTGATCTTGTAAGTGATAAATAAATTAGTCTACCAACCAACCTTTGGTACCTTTCTTTTCCAACATGAGTGTCTTCTTTTTCTTCAACATTCCAACCCTTTTCTAAAGGGAGTACCAGTTGGTCTGGATACTAACATCCCAGTTTCCTTTAACAAATCAAATGTGTACTTCCTTTGAGAGATGAATAGTCCTTCTTTACTTCGAGCCACCTCCATTCCTAGGAAGTATCTCATGACTCCTAGGTCTTTCACTTCAAATTTAGTCTTTAATTACTTCTTCAAAATTTTATTTCCTGTAAGTCATCACCTGTCACAATAATGGCATCAACACAAACAATTAGTATGGCATTTTTTCCTTCTACTGTGGACTTTACAAACAGGGTATGGTTAGCTTGCCCTTGCTTATATCCCAAACGATTGAGAGTCATGCTAAATTTCTTGAACCAAGTTCTTGGAGATTGCTTTAATCCATATAAAGATTTCTTTAATTTGCACACATTTCCACTGGCAATTTTTTGTTCAAATCTTGGGGGTATTCTCATATATATCTTCTCATCCAAGTCACCATTCAAAAAAACATTTTTAATATCAAATTGAAGTAGAGACCAATCAAGATTAACAAGAAGGGAAATTAATACCTGAATTGAGTTGAGTTTGGCCACAGGAGCAAAAGTCTCCTCACAGTCGATCCCATATGTTTGAGTAAACTCTTGTATAACCAATCTTATCTTGTATCTTTCACTACTTCCATCTGCATTATGATTTACTGTGAAAACCTATCTACAACCAACCACCCTTTTGTTTGATGGTAGTTTAACAATCTCCCATGTGTTATTTTTTACCAAGGCACTCATCTCCTCCATAGCTGCAGCTTTTCACTTAGGATCACTCATAGCCTCTTGAATATTCCTTGGAACTGCAATGCTATCAATACTTGTAACAAATCCCTTGTACTGAGGGTATAATTTAGCATAAGTCAAGTGATTAGACATAGGATACTTGACACAAGATCTTTCCCCTTTCCTTAGAGCAATAGGCATAGCCCAATCCAAATTATTACTGCTGGTAGACTCATTTTCAGTGTTGTTTTTTGATGGACCAGCATCTGGAAGTGGTGTTTGGTTTTGCTGTGCCTCAGGATGGGCCTTTGGACGTCTAGAATACACTTGTAGAGGACGTTTAGCTGCTGAATATGGAGTTGGGACATGAGGTTCAGCTACAATATCTGACTGAGAGGAAGGATTAGGAAAAATAGGAGAAGAACTTGGAGGATCTGCCCTTATGCTATCAGAACTAACAGGCAGAGAGCCAGAAATTCTCCCCTTGAGAGTATAAGGGCAGAGGAGAATCAAGGGAAGGCAAGAAAAAAGGAGAAGGCTCTGGGAGGGATGAAGATGCGGGAATTGAAACTGGTGAGGGGTAAAACGGGTGGTCTTCATAGTATGTTACATCTGTGGAGACCAAGACTTGCCGTTTGAGAGGGTTATAGCATTTGTAACCTTTTTGGGAGAGAAAGTACCCAATAAAGATACATATAAGGACCTTGGGATCCAACTTGGTACAGTTGAGCTGATTATTGTGAATATACACATTGCAGCAAAAAATTTTTGGAGCAAGAAAATGTAAGTGGCTAATGGTTGGGTAGAAAGAACAAAGGACAGCAAGGGGGGGTCTGAAATCTTAGGGTTTTTGAGGGAAGTCTATTGATCAAATATGCAGCTGTAAGGACTACTTCCCACCAATAGAAATGTGGGACATGGGTAGTGAACATCATAGCTTGAGCCATTTCTAGAAGATGGCCATTTTTTTGTTTCAACTACACCATTTTGCTGTGGTGTGTATGGACAAGAGCTTTGATGTAGAATACCATGTTTAGATAGATAATTGGTAAGGTCATGAGAGAAATATTCTCGACCGTTATCGGTACGAAGAATTTGGATGGAAGTTTGAAACACATTTAAGATGAGTTTATGAAATTTCTTAAAAATGTTGCAAGCTTCAGATTTTTCTCTCATAAGGTACACCCAACATGTCCTAGAATGATCATCAATAAAGGTTATAAATCATTTAGAACTAGAAATATTAGGGGTTTTAGATGGTCTCCAAATATCACTATGAACTAAATGGAATGGTTTAGATGGCTTATAGGATTGAATTGGATGAGAAGAACGAGATTGTTTGGCAATGGTACATTATTCACAAGAGAAATTTTGATTTTTATTGGTGAAGAAATGCGGATACAAGAATTTAAGATAAGGAAAACTTGGGTGACCTAAACGATTATGCCACAACAAAACCTTGGCATTAGTTGTGGCTATTAAAACAACCTTATTTGTAGAAGAAAAAATCCTATCATTTGTCAAATAATAAAGTCCATCCTTAGCTTTAGCATTGCCAATCGTCCTCCCTGATACTTGGTCCTAAAATAAACAATATGAAGGAAAGAAGGTCACACAACAATTCATATCTTGATTTATCTTATGGTTGACGGTAAATTGCTTCTTAAACTGAGTATATGTAAGACTAATTTAAGTCTTAAACCAAAAATACAAATTGTTCTATATCCTTTGATTGGAGAAGTGGTACCATCAGCCATTGAAATGTCTATAGGATTGCCACACGGGGTGTATTCTGTCATTGAGCAAGCTGAACAGGCCATATGGTTGGAAGCACCTATATCCACTATCCATGTATTCTTAGAGAGTTCGTTGGAATTTAGAGAGTAATGGGGATTATCTTGTAAAGCAGTAGCTGCTATAAGAGGACTTGGAGAGGATATACCTTGACTCATCAGCTTATACAAGGTCTTAATCTGCTCCTTCGATAGGTTAAGACTGGTACTATTTCTTGCTTCCTTAGGTGCATCAGCTATGTAAGCAGTCCTTCCAATCTCCTTCTTTTCTCTTGGCTTCCAATTAGCTGGTTTCCCATGAATTTTCCAACATGTTTCTTTGGTGTGATATGGCCTTTTATAATGGTCACACCACTGCTTCTCTCGTCCTACGTTCCTTGGTTGACTCTCTTCTTGTTTAAAACTTGCCAAAGCAGGATTTTGGTGAGTTAAAGGTGACTCACCTTACTGATTTAGCATTACCTTTCTTCGGTTTTCCTTCCTCTGTACCTCAGCGAAGACTTCTCGAAGTGAAGGAAAAGGCTTTGTACCCAAGATTCTGCCTCTTACTTCACCAAAACATTAAAGTAATTAGTAACATTTAGGTTACCTTATCGTGTGGTCATAATTGCAGATCTGATCTCATAAGTTCTTTCTATTCTAGGTTTTATCGAATTGATCAGTCAGGCCATTATGGTGGAATTCTCGGCCTCCCAAGTACCATATGTGGCTGTTGTGCTCGGTGGAGGAGGAGTAGAGTTGGTTAAGTAACCAGCCTTGCCTTTTCCCTTGATCACCAACATAATTGACTGAAACCATTCCCTAAAGTTACTCCCATTCAACTTATGGTGAGTAATTTGTATGGGAAGATGATCAATTGACTTGTTGGAAAGATTTGATGCAGAACTTGAAGGCGGATTGATCGGAGAATTTATGGTAGAAGTCTTAGTTAGAGTGGGATTAGGTTGGATATCAACCATTGATGAAACAAGGTGTGGACGAAAGAAACAAATAGAACTACAAGACGTGGATGAAAGAATCGAATAGAGGCTGCTTTAGGATCGAAGAGCAGGTTCTGATACCATGAAACAAGCTTTGAGATAGTTGAAAAGTTTGAATGAATAATTCTAGAGGTACGAATGAAAATATATACACCCTAGCTGCTAATAATTCCCCTACAATTTAGGAGAAGATATAACCTATCTGCTTCCTAGAAACTAGAAAAATTTATCTCCTAAAACTTAGGAAATAAATTTAAACTTATACAACAATATCTACAATTTAAAATACAACATTTAAACTCTAGAATTATCTATTTTTAAACTAGAACCGCATCTAGATGATCTCCCGATTCTTCTTATCACTTTTCCGAGTTCTCCAACAATAAGAAAAATAAAATCAAACAATCATAAGGAACAAAAGAATTTTTATAGAGGTTTGGCTCTTAAGAGTCTACTCCTCTCTTTCAAGATTTAGCTTGAGGTTCTATTAGGGAGAATAAACACTACCTTTTAATTGGGGTTAGAATCAACAAACAATCCCTTGCCTAAACAAGAGTCACAAGCACACTGTTAGCAAATACAATTCCCTCACACAGCACACAACAACATCAACAACATATCCAGCCGTTATCCCACTATGTGGGGTTGGCTACATGAATTCTAGACTTCTATGTGGGTTACATCCCAACAGATAGTTTGTCTAGAATTCATATTTGGATCCGACTAGGTTTTACGCTGGCTGTCGGCTACCTAACGCAACCCTTCTCCTTTTTATCCGGGCTTGGGACCGGCAGTGGATAATATCCCCTGGCGGAGTAATGATGAAATGAAGTTTGAACACCATCTTCACATGGAGAAATTTCATGAGATGGTTGTGTTCCCTCACACAGCAAGTGAGTAAAAATAGCAAATTTACAATCAAAGACAATATCAAACAAGTCATCAATGGCTGACGATTCCACCAGCCAGCACACTTTTAGCACTTGAATCTTCTCACTCTTGTTTGAATGCTTTTTCAAGTTTGTTTTGTTATATGTTTTTGGCCTTCATACTCACCTTGTATTTATATACGTTTTCACAGAACTAGCTGTTACAAATAAAGGGGTAAACAGTCTTTTGAAATTAAAAAAAATCTTCATTCTTTTCCAGCTCTAGCTAACATTTGTTGAAATCTTAAACACAACAAAGAATCATTTGCCTAAAAAGTCAAAAGTGAATGCTAAGGGGACAACATTTTCTAAAGACAAAATTTCAAGAGAAAATCAGACTATGACTTTTAGGAGAATGATAAAGCATATATAAAGAAATATACCCTTGGCGTGTAACAACAAGAGATTTAGAAAACTAGGATAATCATCATTGACGAATCAACTTCGGTCGACCGAAGTTGTCTAGTAACCAAAAACACAATTTATATCGAAGGCTAGGTCAACCTAAGATATAAGGCCAACATTCTGGCCAACTTCGGTTGACCAAAGAAGAACTTCGTCGACCTAAATGGTATATAACGAGGTTTAAACATTCTGCCTCACTTCAATCGACTTAGGCTAAAACATCAGTAGACTTAAGATACACAAACACGAAAAACTTATCTTTTTCATCACAAGAGGTTAATGAAATACATTTATATAAAAAATATTTTTGTTATCATCAAAATCTTATTTACTTACCCTTGAACTTAACAGGTTTCAGTAGGAGGCATATAACTACCTTCTTTGACAATGATCAAGCTTAGGGGATGAATTAGGTGGGTCATTCCAACATTCTAGTTAAAGATGATTTGACTAAGACATTGTCACAACCCTAGGGGTAGTACTGTAATTGGGAGGGTATTAACCTTGTAAACCGTTAGGGTCTAACTAAAGGAGTTGGTTAGTTAATAGGCGGGAATGGGTTGATTGTATAACAACTTGTTGTTAGGCTACTTGTTAGGCTGTTAAGTAGTTAGAAGAGTTGTTGCTGAAGTAGTTAGAGATTCTATATAAAGGAACCTACATCATTGTGGAGGGATATCAGTTGAATGAATAATCAATTCCTCTCTTTCTTGATTCTCTCTCTCTCTCTCTCCTTATTTCTCTCTCTTTTCTTTCTCTGTTTCTATCTCTCTCCCTCGTTCTTACATTCTATAGTTACTGAAATTGTCAGCCCTAATTCAAGGGCTTGACAAACATGATCCATCCATGTAGGATTAGGTTTGACTTCAAAACAGAATATGGTTGAATCTGCAGGTTGCTTTGTAACTGTATCTGTTATCTTTTCAAAGTTATTAGCACCCCAATCCCAAAAGGCATCTTCATCCACTTGAGGATCTCTACTAATTAATCTCCAAGGTTCGCTATAATATCATCCACTTGTAAATTTTTTCTGGACATACATTCCAATTACTCAATTTGGAAAGCTTCAATATTTCCTTCTAAATTCCTAACAGGCGGTTTGAACAGAAAAAGGACTATCAGTGTCTATATTTCTATTTATTCAAATAAAACATCCAATAATAACGATAAAGCAAACAAAGATAAAATTGTACAGAAAGAGGTTTAGAATAGCCTGTGGATTGAGGCACACCAAAGCACTATCCTTAGAGAGGAAACACCCATTCTGCACCGGGTTATTGGTTTCATGCCCCCCCTACCCCTCCTTCTTCCAGGATACAACAATCTGCCAGACTTCTTGTGTGCACTAAGAAGATCCCTGAACCAACAATTGGCCAATGCTCAAACTGATATAGAATAGTAATAGAACTAAGAAATAATATTTTTCTTTGTTTTCTGGAAAAATCACAAGAAAGAATGGAAGAGAAAGTAGAAGAGATAGAGAGAGAGTAAGTTGTTGCTGGAATACAAAGCAAGAGATTGTAATTGTAGCTCACTCTATTTTCTTGGCGGAACCAAATTTGTAGGCTTATTTTTTTCAAACAAAATGGATAAATATTGAATTAAAAATCAGGAATTGTTGCTACTTTTTAGGCACTAGTGGTTGGTGGAATTGACAAAAGAGACCAAATCAAACTTTTATCCACAAAGTAAAAATTCTACTCACCCTTTTTCTTGATGAACAATTAAATTTACAAAATAACAACAGTAATAATTAAATTTTCAAGTAGAGATCAATTGATGCGGTCACTAATTAAGAGCCAGTCCAAGGCCGACCCAGCCCAAATCGGAATAGTAACTGACCGGAACAGTAACGTTACAATACGCTACAGTACCACCAGAACAGTAGTGCTACAGTAGCGCTACAGTAGAACTCCATAAGTTTTAAGGATTTTAGATTTTTTAGGATTTTTACTTCTATTCTACTTCATATGTTTTAGGATTTTAATTCTATTTCATACTTGATTGGGTTTTTATTTTTATTAGGATTCTAGTTGAATTTTATTTACAAATATTAGATAGATTTGGATTAGCCAAACACTATAAATATGTCTAGAATCTAGAGTTTGTAATCAGTTTTTCTCAATACAAATTTCGACAACCTATTTGGGTTTTCTTAGTAAAACAATATTGTTTTTGCGTTTTCTTGAAAGTCAAGCGTCGGCTATTGAAGTTTGTTCTTTCAAGGGTTTATTTTGGTGTGTTTTTTTTCACACACGTGCTATACGCTGCGTTAGGTGGTATCAGAGCGGTTAACCAACCAATTAGATGGCCAATCTTGAAAGTAACGGTAGCAACTAGCCTCGTGACGATGATCGGGGGCTGCCCCTGGTTTGGGAAGCGATCAAAAAACAACGAGAAATAACTCGTACAATGCAGCAACAATTGGAGCGAATTCGCAATCAATTGGGCGTTTTACAACGAGTTAATGATAACCGGAATCGGACTATTGGCATGAATCAAGCTGGCTATTTAAACCGGGAAGACTAGCCATTAATCCTGTCCTCATTAATCCTAGAAAACCAATGATGGATGATAGCAACGATGAGAATGATCTTGGTCGTATGATAGCCAACCCTAGTGGTAGAGGGGTTAGGAGGAATGCTCAGTAACACAACCATTGGGGAAACGATGAATATAAACTAAAGAATGACTTTTTAATGAGTTTGGAGCTTGATCTCGAACATTATGTTGTCCTAGCAACCTCAACATTTGCAAACTCAGGTTTGGTTTATGCTACTAACATGACAGAAACTCCAAGGTTATTGACTCATATTGGGGTATTTTCCAGTCCCGAGGGATCCGGCATTGCTTCGCAATCCAAGGATGGTGGTATTTCTTCTGATTGGCTTGCGACTGTAAAAGAGATGGAGGCCATGGTAGCAGATCATTCTACAATTTATTCAGGCTTTGGCATGGTTGAATCGAAGGCAATAGGAACATATTCACCTTTGCGATTGCAAAAGCAAGATGGTCACAGGGGTCTCTTTGTGGATAGGGGTGTTAGATCTCCTAGACTAGTTAACTCGGGTAGTGCAACTGCTTTCGGTATCAATCTGAAATTAGATTCTGAAACTAAGAATGCTGTAGCAGCTGCTACTATAGTCGATCAAGTGCTTGGATCAAAGGAGGATTCAAGCATTAATATTTTAAGTGATGGAGAGACTACTGGTAGTTATGGAATAAGCCTCTATTCGAAATAGTTGCAAAAGAATGCTTCTCTAGGCAAGAAATCTACGGATGAATTCGAAAGCTATTGAGGAGTCAAGATCAAGAAAGCTGATGAGAGGAGAAGGACCTGTGATAAGATCTACCAGATTAGAGAAGCGGTCAAGATGGAATGTTCAACGTTCTCAATCTAACAGTAATAATATAGTGGAGGCAGAGGGCAACAAACATGGCGATGGTTGGACCCATGCCAGCGAAGATAGGGCTAAGAGGGGGAGGAATGTCTTCGCTCATGTTCCCTTAGTAGAAAAGTTCAAGGGTTTTGAACTAGGGACTATTCCAGTTGTTCATGTTGTGGGTGGCCTCCATGATACTATGCAACCTTTGATCCTTATAATGAGTTAGGGTTTGGGTATCTCTAAACATTCAATGTGGCTAATCTCCCTTTGTACTTGCCGGGCGTGGAGTTGTCCTGCCCATATCAAAATTCGAGGTTAAATTTTTTCTCAAGTGAAGGTGAATGATGCGGTCACTAATATTCAAGACCTGAACCAAGGCCGACCTAGTCCAAACCGAAACAGTAACCGGTACTATAGTACACTACAGTAGCGCCAGAACAGTAGCGCTACAGTAGAACTCCATAAGTTTTAAGGATTTTAGATTTTTTAGGATTTTTACTTCTATTCTACTTCATATGTTTTAGGATTTTAATTCTATTTCATATTTGATTAGGGTTTTATTTTTATTATGATTCTAGTTGGATTTTGTTTACAAATATTAGATGGATTTGGATTAGGCAAACACTATAAATATGCCTAGAACCTAAAGTTTGTAATCAATTTTTTTCAATACAAATTTTGACAACCTATTTGGGTTTTCTTAGCAAAACAGTCTTGTTTTTTGCGTCTTCTTCGACCATTGAAGTTTGTTATTTCAAGGGTTTATTTTGGTGTGTTTTTTTCACACACATCACACGTTACATCATAAATATCTAACAATTGAAAAAGCTTCAATGTCTCCTTTGAAACTCCTAAGAGACATTTTTGCTTGATGGTGCACATCCTTGATAACCTGAATATAAGCAATTTGAACTCCATTATTCTCCAATATCTTCTATAAGACTTCTTTGGGGACTTTTCCTTAGGCTTTTCCAGGTCTATAAATATTGTGCAAACCTCTTTGTTTATCTCTAGACCTTTCCATTAGGTGTCTTAGTAAGTAGATATTTTCCATCGTTGACCAACCAAGAACAAAACCAAATTGGTTTCAAAAAACCTTAATTTCTCTCTTTAACCTTCATTCAATTACCCTCACTTGAAGTTTCATAATGGGGCTCATTAGCCTGATCCATCTATAATTTTTTCAACTTCGAATGTTTTCTTTATTCTTATAAATAAATACTAAAGTGCTTTTTCTCCATTCATTTGACATCCATTTTATTTAAGGATCACATTAAATAATTTTGTTAACCAAAAAGGGCACCCTTTTCTAATGCATTTTCATGCCTCTATTGAAATATGATCTGGTTTAATTTATTTACCATTCTTCATTTTTTTTCAATGCTTGTTTTAGTTCATTTGAACAAATACAGCTATAGAACATGTAATTACCATATTCATTGGAGTTACTAAGTTGCCTCAATGTAGCACCTATTTCTCTTTCTTCATTGAATAGCTTTGAATGGAGGTGACAGGTGAGCATTTGGTTATTTTGGTCCTTTATAAAGTGGTTTGTGTCAAGAATTAGGAAAAATAATCCTTCCGTCTTATTTCTTACTCATGGGTAGACCTTGATTTATACAAGACTCTTTACAAGATTAGGAAGTTACTAAAATTAGCTTAGGAAAGAATTCTAAATCTAGATTAGGAACTATACAATTTTAGGATACAACCAAATTAGGATACATATTCTAATCTAGAAGATACAATTCTACTTTTAGAAAGTATATACAATCAAACAATCATCAATTAATTAACATTGATTGAAACCTTCCATCAATACCAGCTGTCAGTCTTTCCCAAGTTAGGAACCAAACCCTAGCTGCCGTCACCTGTTACCAAGGGAAATCCTAGTTGCCGACAGTTTGGAATCCGAACTGAATTAATCAAGCTAATAAATAATAGAATAGAGCTGAACCAAAATTTTAACAAACTAATTTAATTGAAATAATCAAAATGATCGAAATTAATCAGAAGAGCCAAATTTCATTCAAAATAACTAATGTTAAGAAAGTTTAGTAGGAATTTAGATATTTTATTAAGTGCAATTATTGTGATAGAAATCTACGGCTTATAGTAGTTGCAATTTCGTAAATAACCTAAAATTTAGTGGTATTTTTTGTAAAAGTAATCATATATTTAGGTCAATTCATTTTATTTGGTTAAAAATTGAAAACCTAGTGCTAAAACCAAATTGGAAACTGGAAACCTATTTTTCTAACAGAATCAAATTTAGTAAAAAGAAAAACTGAACCAAATTAGCTGAAATTAATCAGTTCGGTTAAAAAATCTGGCTTTACCTGAATAACATTCACCCCTAGTACCCCACCTTTGAGAAATACTCCTTCATCTCTCTTTGACTGTCCCTGCATTTACTATTAACTTTGGTTTTCAACTTTTATGCATTTTACTTTACTCAAATTCTTCTTTTTCTGACTTGACTTAGGTAGTGTATGTATATCTCTTTTTGCATCTTTTTGTGTCAAGTTGTTGGTATAAATTTTTGTAAGCTTTTGACTTGCTTCAGTAATTGTCTCAGTGCTTATTTTTTTGCCAAAATTTTCCTTTGAAGTTTTCTTTTTTCTGGCATGTGCATAAAGTCTTGTAACAAGCTTGCTTGTTTTGATTTTTTTTTTTTTGTACCTCTTCATTCTACTACCAACATTCATTTTGATTTAGAGCTTTCCCATTCGACCCTAGAACTGCTTTTTCCATATTTGAATGTTAGTAGCCATCTCAATCAACATTTGGTTGGTCTCCTACAGTCCAATCTCTTCTACCACATACTTTTTCCTTGCAAATAGTTTGTTTTCCACTTTAAAATTCCACCATTTGATTGTTGGAGTTGGTTTCTTATCATTCTTCATTTTTTTTTAATAGTTGCCTAGAAAAATAACCTGCGGGGGCGGGCGGGGGGAGGGGTGAATTGGGTTTCATAAAAGTTAAGTTTTTTTGAACAAAAGGAACTTTAGGTTTTTAATGAGTTTGATTTTGAGTGATTTGCCGATTGAGTGATTAAGCAAGTAGAGAACAAATTGAGCACCATTACACAACACAATATTTTTATAGAGGTTTGGCTTTAAAAGCCTATGTCCTCTCTCTTCTAGCAAAAACTTGAAAGTTCAACTAAGAAGATATGAACCCTAGCTTTTGCACAGGAGCTTGAACCCCAAATTACAAATCTCTTGCAATCAAGAAGGACTCTTGAAGCAAGCTTAACACCCTCACAGATTACAGTGAACTCACCTCACACACAAGTGAGTAAATAAATAAACTATACTGACTTACAACCCATAATACACAAAGATGAAGGATGAATGATCAAAGGTACAACAAGAATTAGCTTAAATCTCTTGAAATCCTTCAGCTTTGAATGTACCAGCAGAGAGCAATAAGTAAGTTGAAATGTTGGTGAGCTACCTTTAAAGCCTTGGTTCTAGCTGTTGGAGGTAAAAACAGATGACCTGCTTTAAAAATTTGAAACATTCAAAATTTCTGTACTAAACAGCTTTGCAAGGGAAAAGAGATTATGCAGGAGCTTCTTAGCTTGATACAGAGTGAGTCAAATAGCATCAGTCCACCCATAATTAATGACACGCAAAAAGAGAAAGACCATCTTGTTGGTCTGCAAAGCCTTCTCAGAAAATCAGAAATGCTTTTAAACATTTGATGTGCAGAAAATATATAAGAAATTTAAGCCGTTATTAACTTTTGTTAGTATGGAAAGGGTACATCTCTGGAGTAGATTATGACTTGCAAAAATAAAAAGAAAAAGAATATGTGAGGTCAAAACAGCATTTCAGACTGGTTGTGGCCAATTTAGTGAAAGGCATTAATGCTTTAGTGAAAACTCACAGGTTTGTCTTGCAGGTCAAATGAGGAAAGCATGGAGAAAAATTCAAGTAAAGATAGTTTAAAGGTGTTTAGGATGAGGTATGAGACATGAGATTATGAGATCTAGCAGATAACTTACTTTCTGAAAGTAAAAGTTCATTTTTGACAGAATTTGGTTGACCAACCTGGTTTCTCAGGATCAATTTTGGATGACTTCGATCAACCAATTAACCCATGTTGGTCAACTATACTGGAATACGGAGAAATCAAAAACATACAGTCCAACTTTAGTCAATAATCATATCACATCTGGTTTGACTACACTGATGAGACAAGAAAAACAAGGCACATTGCCTATCTTTGGTTGAGCATTTCTATAGCTTTGGTTGACTAAAATAGGATCGAGAGACTATTCTTCTAGTCTGTGACCCTTTGGTTAACTGATGTTTTTAATGTGGTTGACCAAATCTATTTCCTTCATTGAAAGACAGGTACTAGACATCTTTGGTTGACCAAAGTTGTCTTTGGTTTGACCACACTTTGTGAAATTGTATAACTAATCTAGGGTTCACTTAAGAAGCATTTAAATGGATTAAAACAGAAGGATTTGTGAAATTTGGTTGTTTCAATTTCTCAAAGGGCTAAGAAATTTTGAAAATGTTAGAATTTTGGAGTATGGCATCTTTTCCTAATTTTGTCATTAACAACAACAACATATACAGCCTTTATCCTACTATGTGGGGTCGGCTACATAAATTCTAGAGTTCCATGTATTTCTGTCTTTTGTCCTTTCCCTAATTTTGTCATTATCCAAAAAAAAAAAAAATGGTGATTGTCCCATTGAGGTTAACATCCTACAATCCAATCTTTTCTACCACATACTTTTTCCTTGAAAATAATTTGTTCTTCACATTAAAATTCCACCATTTGATTCTTGGAGTTGGTTTCTTATTATTCATTTTCTTAATATGGAATCCGGGACCATAAAAGCCTATGTTGAGTGGTTAGGCATTCTCTTGGTATAACTTCACAATACTTACAACATAAGTGGCCCTCTTGTCTTGTAAGAAAATAGTTTGTTTGGATAGTTGATAAACCTTTTTCATAAGCAAAAATTTTCTATTCCTGAGGTTGATGTAGAATTCATCCTTATGTCCCTCTAATAAGATGGCTTCTTAAGGAGTTGTACCATTAACAATGTAACTGTAAAAGAGAGGCATAAAATATGTGGGCAAGCTAGTTGAGGTGCTCCGTGCTCCTAATAAGAAAAAGAAGTATTTATTTTGTCTGCCTAGAATTATGGACCTGGTTGAGGAATGCAGATCTGTTGTATTGCTGTATTCTATTACTCAAACTTAACTTCATTATACCCATTGATAGCTAATGTTTAAACAGTTGGAAATTTAAGTGTAACAGTTTCTGTAGTTGTGTATCTTTTGGTGCCACACCACCATTTTGCTGCTGTGTAAAATGTACTTCTGTTTCTCTTCTATATCCCTGTTGATTATTTCCATATATACTATCAGTTTTAACAGCTGAATATGGGGTTCTTCCTTACTCTGTTTTGTTTCTTGCATGAAGCTATTGTTTGTGTCTCACTCCATCATTGATATATTAAAAATTTAAAATATGAGCAACTGGTTGATTATTTCAGATTTTTGATGATCCCAAAGTTCAATTGTTTATTGGCAGTCATGGAAGCAGCTAATGGATTACAAGCATGGAAAATACTGGAAGACTTAACAAATCACATTGATCTTGTTTTAACTGAGGTAGTTATGCCCCTTTTATCAGGAATTGGTCTTCTAAGCAAGATTATGAGCCACAAAACACGCAGGAACATACCTGTGATTAGTAAGTATTTTCCTTTTGCCCTCACATCCATGGTTCTAGCATTGAAGACTCAAAAAGTATGGCTTCTTAGGTATGACATCTTGCAAAGATAATACTTTTAACCTTTGAACCTTATGAGATTGTTTGCAGTGATGTCATCTCATGACTCGATGGGTTTAGTCTTTAAGTGTTTATCTAAAGGTGCAGTTGACTTTCTAGTGAAGCCCACTCGAAAGAATGAGCTTAAAAATCTCTGGCAGCATGTTTGGAGGAGATGCCATAGTGTGAGTTCCTACAATCTTTTCCTAAGTAACAAGTTCCTCATGTTGCGAACCAGTTGGCTTCATGTGCCTTTCTATTCTAAGGGATAGAGGTGTTTGAGAGCACATGCATTGTCATCTATCTACTTTGAAATAATGTTATCTGGTCTGGTGATTTATGCATTGCTTGTTCTTAATTTTAGGTTCTTGGCCTAGATATTTTAGTGAGCATGCTTTTCTTGTGTTGCTTTTTCTTTGAAAAGCTTGAGAGATGTCATCTTACATTAATTTTGTTCAGGATCATGATAATTTTTAAAATGCTTTTATTTTCAGCTTTATCTTATCATCTAGCAAATTTTCATTGAATTCATTCTGAAACTTATATTTCATCCATTTATGTTATTGACCGCTTGCCCTCCTTTCAGTCTAGCGGTAGTGGAAGTGAAAGTGGTACACAAACTCAAAAGTCTGTGAAGTCAAATAGTAGTGAAAAATCTGTCAACAGTGGCAGCAATGATGGGGATGACAATGGGAGCATTGGTCTGAATGTTGTTGGAGATGGAAGTGACAGTGGGAGTGGCACACAGGTATTAGAAGCCTTTGTGAAAGATAACATCAGATTTTTTGTATTGAATAAATTTAGTTTCGAGTGCTTCTAGTGCTTGTTGACAATTTCTAATGAAGTTGCAAAAGCATGTTCTCAGAGTCTTGCACTTCTGATTACATATAAACTATAGTACAGCAAACTCTTATATTTGCAGAGCTCATGGACAAAACAAGCTGGGGAGGTTGACAGCTCCCAAGCAGTGTCTGTGAAGGATCAAATAGCAGAGTGCCCTGACAGCACTTGTGCCCAAGTTATCCGCCCTAATGCGAAAGCTTCTGGTACCAAATGTCTGCCTGTAACTGGAACAAGGGAGTGTCAAAAACCAGGAGAAAACTTTGGTATGTATAAATATAAGAAATTGCTGCTTCCACAGCCTGTTTCAACTGTTCCACGGCCCTTCTTGCCAATGGTTGGGCTCCCAACTTGTGAGAGGAATGGCTGTGGAAGAGGAGAGGAGCTCTGGAAATAATGGATCCCGAAATTTGTGCATGAACGATTATGTTATTTACATCTATGTGTTCTTTCTAAATTTGTTTCTCAAATTCCATGATTTATTTTGAAAGGTGAAAATTTTGTTTCATTATTCTTTTTGTTATTATTATTTTGTTTCATTGTTTTTAATCAGATAATGTTGCAAGTGGCAAAGAATTGGTGATTGGCAGAAATAGCGAACGAGATTTTTGCACTGAACATCCAACTGAGGTTCCTGTCAAACTCATAGGCAGAAGACAAAAAGATCTGTTTGATTTTGACTGCCATATGGTCAGTAAACAAATAGAGAAAGGCGACCTGGACCCCAATAGTGATAGTCCATTAGCCGAATATAAAATTGATGTTACCAACATATCTGATCCTCAGACAGATAGCAGAGAATGCAAAGCTCCAAAAGATCAGGCCAAGACTTTGTTATTCAAGGATAAAGCAATGGATGATTCTAAAGAACTTCCAACCATTGAGCTTAATTTAAAGAGGCTTGGAGAAGTTAGAGGCACTGGAAAGACAGTTCAAGATGACTGCAACGTTTTGAGGCATTCTGAGCATTCGGCATTCTCAAGGTATGAAGAACATTAAAAGGAATTGGAACCAAATATCTTATAATTTGTTAATGTCTTTTACAATGTTGGCCTTGCTCGTTCAATAGTATATTGAACAGGTTCTGCTGTGCAGGTACAATACAGCCTCAAATGCTTTTAAAGCACCAAATGAGAACACAGGAACTAGTTACCCACTTGATTATAGCATTGAGGTTATGAACAAGGAGCAAGCGTGCAGTACTGAACCCCCATATGGATGCTCGATTGGAATTAGCAGTGACAATATAGATATGGGCTGCACTACTAACAAAGGTTTTGTCAACCCTGTAGTTTTCAAAGATAAGTCAGAGGCAATGTCAACAGCTAACGGCTTCCACGTGTCACCTGCTTTGAAACATTTGAAAACTAACCTTGTATCCACCACTCAGCAAGTGATCTTAGCTAAGGCTGGTGACAGGGCTGCCACTAAAGCAGTGCTGAGTCCAAGGGGGCACTCTCACCAGGAGCTCCCAATACAGCACCTCCATCACTGTTTCAATCATTTTGATAAGGAGCAACAGCAGCCACCATGTAATCATGATGAATTATCATTTAACAAATTGGCTGCAGATGCTCCATGTTGTGGGTCCTCAAATATACTAAGTGGGCTTGTTGAAGGCAATACTGGCAATTGCAGTTTGAACAAGAGCGCCTCAGGCACCAACCACGGTAGCAATGGCCAGAACGGAAGCAGCACGGCTGCAAATGCTTTAGGAATGAACATTGAAAGTGTTAATGTCGTTGCTGGGAACAGTAGAAGTGGTGGTGCTAGTGAAAGTGGAAGTGGAGATAACATAAATCAAAACAAGCTTGCACGAGAAGCTGCCTTGACAAAGTTTCGTCAGAAGAGGAAGGAGCGATGCTTCCAGAAAAAGGTACATTTGATTGCTATAACTGTGCCAATACTCGGAATAGCTGATCCTATGAAACTAATGTGCTGTTTTTACTTCTTGATTGAAACTAATGTACATTTGATTATGCAAAATACTTTTCTGCATAATGACTTCGGCCAGGGCACAACTCCCTAAGTAGGACATTAACCAATTAAGAATCCCACTTTCTTATGGCTTTTGGATGGGTTGGAGTTTGTTTAATTAGGTCAGTTAAGACGGTGTTAATGAATGGTGCATGAATATTTTGGCCTAGGTGTTTGTTTCATACTCTGCTTTTGTGCTTTTGGGAATTATAATTGTTCTTAGCCCTACACTTTAAACTTTTAATTACTTTGTGTTGTTCCATCTTTTGTTTTTTATTATAGATGATCTTCTTTTATCAATTCAATGATGTTTTGACTTCAGTTAGATTAATGCTTGATGTGTTGTTATAATAATGGTTGGGCTAATGAAAAAGTTTTCATTATGCAATTTTTTTTGGTTAGGTGTTCGATTATCAGTTGATTAGGAGATTTTGATTTAGGAATAATTTGATTGAAGAAAAAGTTTGATGATGCAGACAATAAGAGTAAGATAAAGTACAGCTTTTTTTTAAAAAAAAAAAAGATAATCAGATAAAGTACAGCTAAGAGGCAATAAAGTTTGAAAAGCTCAATAATGCAGACCACAAGAATAAGTAGACGTCGGAAGTTTTTTTTTTTTTATTCTATTATGAAATGAAATGGGATGAGAATTGCTCATTCCAGCTCTTGTGGGAATGGTCAAGTTAATCAAACGGGCTTTTGTACATGCTTTTGGCGTACCAAACAAGCGAGTGAAAATGAGGAAACTGGAATGGGCAACCCATTCTTGCATTCTCATGGTTAATGATATTCTAAAATTATAACATTGGCCAAAACATTTCAATCCTTTCAACGTAAGCAAGAGAATAAAACTGAGGAAACTAGAATGGGCAATCCATTCTGGCATTAGCAAAATCTTCTCTTGGTGGCAATAGTAAGGTTACTCCTTTGTGACTGGAAAGTCCACGGGTTTGAGTTGTGGAAACAACCTCTCTGTAAAAAGCAAGGGGAAGGTGCTACGTACAAATATGATCCTCTCCTGATCCTCTTGAAGCAGGGAGCCTTATGCATTTGGGATGTCCTTCGACTTGAATTATTTGCATCTTGGGAGTGATTACCTGGGGGACTGAAGAGTGTGAGAGCATTAATAGGAAAGAATATATGGAATTGTGTCGTTGTAAGGTCTTCCAACAAGCCATCTGGTCACTCCCCTTCGAGAATGAAATTTGACTTTTCTCTTTCAGTAGGGGCCTCCAACCCTGGCCTTTGATCAGGCCATTGATTTCTCATTGTTCCTTCTCCTTTTTCAGGTCTGGTACCAAAGCAGGAAGAGACTAGCAGAACAGCGACCCCGTGTTAGAGGACAATTTGTGCCGAAGTCTGACCCTGAAAATTCTAGTAGTGCTGCAGATAGCTGATAGTTAACTCTTTCAATACTGGACGGAACTTGCATATTCAAGATTCATGATATTGAGAGGGTATTTTCCTTTCATACTGAAGCTATAGGAGTCTGGCTGTTTGGGAACTCCAAATTGTCAACTTCAACTACGTTCCGTCTGCGTGACTTGTAATAGCTCCCCAACAGAGGAAGGCATTGTCTGTGTAAAGAGCCTTCTGCAGTGGAAATATTTTGCCGTCTGGTATGGTGTTCTTTTCAGTTACCTGGCTAGTTGATACAGTGACCAGACAGACTTATGATTTCTTCTCTCCGTAATTTTTAAAACTCTTGTTGAGAACCTAATGTTGAAATTACTATTGTTTTCTTGAATATCTCATGTTCTCCTCCATATATCTCATGGGAATTTTATGGCCTTTTGTGTTTCAGATAACATGTGAAGGTACATAATAACTTCACAAAGAAGCAAATATTCTTTTGAATTTTATGGGAGCACCTCATTATGGTATTCTCTCACTTGGTAGCTTTTGCTTATTTGAGTGGAGAAGTTCCCACTTAGATTCACACGAATGACCCTGGATCAGAAGAAAAAAAAAATGGCATTATTGAAACAAAACTCAAGATGATTGCCACATGAATACCTAAACTAGGAATAAAAGTAATTTGTCCTTAAGAGGATGGTGATGCCTTGTTTTGTTTGATATGAATTCATACTTTGATCCAGATGCTGACCAAAAATGATTCCTACTGGAGACATCATCAGTTGACTGGTTTTTGATGTGGGCAACCAAACTTTTCGTCATTTCGATACACCCTTAAATCTGATTTTTAAATCAATTTAACCTCTATACTTTAATCTTTTTTTTGTGTAGTAATTTAAACTTTTTATTATTTTGATTACACTCTTAAATATACATTTTCTACTCAATTTAATACTTGTATTTTTACTTGTAAAAAAATAATAAAATGAAATGATAAAGTATATTTTATACTTTATTTACATCAAAATATATAGATTAATTTAAATTAAAAATATATGTGTAAGGGTGTAATCAAAACAATAAAAAATTTAGTTGTTATACGGAAAAAAAATATTAAAATATAGGGGTTAAATTTATTGAAAAATACAGTTTTAGATATGTAATTAAAATAATAAAAAGTTTGAGTAATCACACCAAAAAAAAAAACCCGTAAAATTATAGAGATAAAAATATAAGTTTGAACATAATTTGTATTTCTTCTAAAACGTTTATGTTGTGCTTGCATGTTTTCAGGTGTGTGTTGCTAATGATGAGGCTGTGTTTTAAGTTGATCCATTTGATCTGTAGAAGGCTTGATTGGAATGTGATTATTCATGCGTAAGTGTCAGTGTCACATAGTTTTTAAGAATTTTCTACACGAAATTTGTGTATGAATTTCATGTTCTAATTTGTTTTTAGTTAGATTCTCAATGTGAGACTTCACATGTTAATTTTAATTTTGGTATATCAGCCTCTTTGTTTTTGCAAGGGGCTTGTCAGAGTTGTTTTTATATGTAATTATATTATTATTTTACAAAGAGATTGTATTTATAATTTAAATTCATGATTTTATAATTTATAGTGTAATGAGTCGTACCTAAATTGAGTAGATGTGATATTAATTCACTAAAGAATTTAAAAATTTTCATTATCTTTTAATGTCAATGACTTTACATGTTGATTTTAGTGTACAAAAATTCTTATTTTATTAGAATCGTTTTTATATATAATTATATTTTTATTTTACAAAAAATTTATATTTACAATTTAAACTCAGGAATTTAAAATTTTTAATATAATTAGTTGTTCATTTTAGAAACTATGAAATCATATAAAAATTAATTTTTTTTAATTTTTTAATTTCTTAATTTAAATTGAAGTGACAGATTTGGATGTCAATTATAATTAGAAGTCACATAATTGAATTATGAAAATAACTTATTTTTTCAGAAACGCAAAGAAAAAGTTATGCATATTTATAATTTTTAAAATTTTCACAAAATAAAAAATGTGGTGCATTAGGACACTTTTTTTACTCTTAAGAAAGTCAAAACCAACCACACTTGACGGTGCCTAACAACACACACCCATTAAGCTACAATTAAGGTAGAGTCACATTTTGCACCTTTTGCAAAGTTTAAGGTAAGAGATTTCACTTTTTGCACTCAAAGTAGTGTCACATTTATTTAGGGCATCTTGGGAGCTGTGCATTAAGATAATGTCTGACAAGATAATTATGAAAAATTTAAGGAAACTAAAAATTTATTTTAGGGCATCTCCATCGATATTGGATTTTTAGTTGAGATTATCTTGATTTTTTTAAACTCATATCCTAACACACCCTTAACTTGATAAAAACAAATAAGTGAATTGTCTTTAGAGATACATGTTAAGTGATTGGATTATAATAAATTAAAATTCATACTAATAAGTTATAAATTTGATTTTTTATTTTTCGTAATGAGATAAAGTCTCAATTTGTGATTTATCTCTTTTGTCAAAATCAAGGGTACGATTGATAGAGGATCACACAAGGACGATAATCTAAAAAAAAAAACAAGTGAGTTGTGAGTCGAAATTCGAAATCTGATCCCTTAAATGAAAGTAAATTATTGACAAGAGATAGATTTAATTTTAGAGAGTGTTTGATACAGGATAAATTTTTAAATTTTTGGGATTCTTAATTATTGAGAATGTTTTTAAAAATTTTTAATTTCTCGAATTTATGCAATTCTATATTTGTTTAGGTTTAAACATTCTTATGAATGTTGAATATTCTTTTCTGGGAATTTTATATTTTTATGTTTGGTTTAAATATAACATTTTTAAAAATTCATATTCTTTTTTCAAAATTATTCTTATTTAATTTTTTTTAAAATGATAAATTCCTTGACTATATAAAATATTAGGACCCACAACATCTTTAGGAAGTAAAAAAAATATTATTTTTTTATACATTATGTATATATATGCGTGTGTATGTATATATAATATATATATACATAATATATATTTGTATGAATATCTACTTTAATATATATAATATTTTATAATAAATAATATAAATATATTACATATATATAATATATAATATATTTGTATGGGGTTATAAAAGAATAAGAGGTATTTTAGTCTTTTTCTTTGTTAAAAATATTTCCAAATTTATGGGAAACATGGATTCTTAATTCCCATGAGAATCTTTTTGTGAGAAATTGCTTAAAAATTATTTTCGAGAATTCCATTTCTCAAGATTCTTCTTATAAAAAAATTGTACCAAACATAAGAATACAGATTTCTAACCTAATATTCTCAAGAATCTTTAAATTTTTCTTGTACCAAACACCTCTTAAGATCTTTTGATAATTTAAATTACATATGCAATTGACCATCAACATTACTTTGAAGGTCTAGTAATGACTTTATTCTTTTTAAAGTATCATATGTCATGATAATAATATATAATGACATATATAATTATCAAAAATATTATTTGGAATATTTTGTGTAATATTTTTATATTAATATATTATATTATGTGTATAATTAATACAATTATAGTATACATCAACATACATATATGAGGCAAAGACCAAAAAAAAAAAAAACAATTATGTGGCCCGTGGGAAGAACATCACCACCAACTACCAGTCTTCATTGTTGTTGGAACTTGGAATTGCTGTTTGGAAGGGGGAGTAAATCTCCGCACGTGCCCACGCCTGACCCAACTAACTTTCAAAACCCCAACTAATGCCTTATATATATATATTTATAAAATATAATATCATAATACTCTTATCATAAGCCATACAAAATAATTTAGTGCATTAAAAATGTATTTTTCCTCTTTCATATTTCCATTCCATCTTACCTTTATCTCTTTAAAAGTGTAAAAAAGTATTATACTTAATTTTAAATAATTTCTTATTCTTATGGTCATGCCAATTTTTATAATTAATTCAAATTATGACTTTTTTTTTGTTGATAATTCTAATGGATTGAAACCGTCATAATCTAACACTTTTTAAAAACATATTTGAGAAATGTTATAAGTCCATTTTCAAGATCTTGAAAATATTATTTATACATTAAGTTGTGATGTTTTGGCCATATTTGTATTTTAATATATTATATTAATATATAAATATTATTAAAAATATCACAATTAAGTGTCTGTGACCCAACAGGTCATAAAAGGTCACTTCCTAAAGGGACCCTTTACGGAAATCAAAAGTCCCTTGGAAAATATTTTGTGGGTAAATGGAATATAGATGGGAATTTTATTTTGATAATATTTTTATACAAAAAAATGTTACTTTTGAACATCTTGTTTATATTTGATGGGAAGTCCCAAAAGAGGACAACTCGACTTCAATGCAGAACAGACCAATCCCTTGTCATTGCATGTAAATTTGACAAGGCACTGCCTAATCCAGAGAGCATTTACATTACATGAGGTGGGCCAATTCTTTTTGTATTTGTTTTTAAGTGGGCAAGAGGGTGTGTGTTGTGTATCCATTGGTGGGTTGAGGGGGCTGAAGATTGAGATCCAGCCAAGCGTCAATACATAGGAGCTGGGAGACGAGACAGGTAGTTGGCCGTACAGTTAGGTCATCAGCCCACCAACCGCAGATTTTCACATTATTGATATCCACTCCCCATTGGCATTGGGTGAAGCTCTACTTGAATAGATACCATTAAAGAATTTAGAGCATTCGTGTTTGAATGTCATGACACTCCAAGTATAATCAAATTTAAGACATGAATATGATATCTAAAAAAAAAGAATATGATATCTATTTATAAATATAGTATAGACTTATTAAGTGTTTATTTAAAATAAAAATAAATTATTTATACGAGACTTGTGAGATATTGAGTTTGTCTCGATGTATGTTTAGGTAGTGTTTATTAAAATAAGTAATATAAGAGAATATTAAGATAAGTCCGAAATGATTTTCAGACAAAGATATGAAATAATCAAGATAAAGTTGAGAAGGATTCTAAAATTTTTATCAAACTATTTGTTAAATTCTTTAGAATGTATTAGAGGGCACAAAAGTTATTTTTTTCTTATATGTAAAGATCAAAATATACTTATCTTGAGGAGTATAAGAAATATATATATCTTAAAATATCAAGATAAGAGGTCATTAATAATTTTTTCAAGAATGATCGGATAAACTTAATAAACATGTTAAAAATGATAGAAGTCATCCCATATTTTGACTTTTTCACCTCATATCTTAATTAACAAATGCTCCCTTAAAGAATAGTGATAATAATATCTTGTCAATAATAAAAAAAATCTTATTCTATACTTATAGAGATTAAAAATAATATTCTTACAAAATTGTTATACCAGAAATACCATCAATTTTGTTTGAATTTTGAGTTTTCCAATGAAAGAATTCTGTTTGAATTTCATGTCATAAGATTCGAGAGTTTGCCCATTTTCACACCATATTGGAAAAGAAGAAACAGCATTAAATTCGATCGGGTTTCTGTAAATTTTCTTCCGTTTTCTTGATTAGAGAAAAATTTTACCCATTGACCTGTCAAATGCGTGGATTGTGAACTACCAAACACACATTTTGGAAAAGAAAGAGAGGAAAGAAGAAGAGAAACTGCTCAAAATTTGGTGTAGCGGGTTGAGAAAATCTCCTCCTCCTCTACCTCCCCCCCCCCCCCCCTCTCCCTCTCTCTCTCTCTCTCTCTCTCTCTCTCACAGTCCCGAGAAACCACTATTTTCAAAAGCTCAAGAACTCAGAAGTTGGAAATTCCTCCGATGATACTGTTTTCTCTCTCTGTGAATCAGAAGAGACAAAACCCATATTGTTGACGCCACTTAAAGCTTTCCTCTTTCTCAGTGCCAAGAGTTTTGTTCCTCCATATCATGACATGTATATGCATGAGTATTATATTATTTTTTAATTCTTTTCGAAAAGCAAACAAGAGTTGTTTACTTTTTAACTTTATTTAAGATTCTGGGTTCCAGATCTCGGTGTAGGTACAGTTTAATGCTATAAAATGGATGGTCGATGAGATTCATTACCTTTGGGGTAAGTTCCTGCTTCTTCATCTCCCTGTCTCTCTTTGTGTCTATCTTACTGTGAATGCTTCTGGGTTTGCTCTGTTGTACTTGTTCCTATCATCTGCTTTACTAACTGCTAAGGTTAAGGTTTCCTTTTATGTCTTTTAAAGCTTCAAATTTTCATGTTCTATGAAATTATCCTTTGTTGCTTGCGTCAAACAGGATCTATGTTGTCTTCCTGACATTTTTTCCTCGAGAAATTGACTAAAATTGCTGCCATGGAAATTAAAAATTCTCATTGTTTGTCCATTATTGTTGGTATTCTTAGTCCAGTATTTTTTTGGTCTCCATTGTTTACTCGATTATTCAAGACCCAAATTAATCAATTTGTTTTGCTCCTTTCTTTGTGGGTGAGAGGCAGTTCCTCCGAACTAATCGTATCTGATTATCTTAGAATCATGATGCTTAATGTCAAAAAGAATAGGTGGGAACTTTTATTTTGGTATTTGTTTGACGCAGAAAAGAAGTACGATAAGTATAGATTGAGGTTGAGACATTGAATGGCCTATTCTTGGGAGAAATGATAACCAATATGAGCCATTACCAGAACAGGGTTTATAATGAACTCGAGTTGCTCGATAAATTGTGATTACATGAAAGAAGGTGCAAAGATTGCAAAATCATATTGCAATATCAACTGTAACTGCTAACTTTATTACATGTTTAGAATACATAGAAGATTTTCATGGATAGCACCATTGACGTTTAAAAAGAAACTTAGGGACTGTAAAATTAATATCCAAACAACTATTTCTTCGGCTGCTAATGATGATGATGTTTTTCTTTTTCATGAAAGATAATACCCTATTCCCTTCTTCCAACTTTGTTGTTGTATTGTCCAAAGTTTTCAGTATAGAAATATTGTATGGGTTTAAAGTAGTTGATTTTCAGTAGCTGAGAGCTAATTCCAACACATAGTGAGGAGCCGATTGTTATTCTGTTTATTCACCTCATGTCTAAATGTCTTTCCACTCCTTAATTGCTATTTGGAGACCGAAATTTGGACGCGGATTGATTCAAGATGGTCAATATGCAGCTTTGATGAACCCAAAGACTTGACCAGTATTTCTTGCAATAATCGATAATGGAGGTTAAAGAGGCAGAGCGGATAGTTATTGCCAAACCAGTTCCTTCAAGGCCTACTTGTTCCACCTTCAAATCATTCTCGGAGCTCCTTGCTGGTGCCATAAATTCCTCTCCCTCTCCCCCTCCCTCCAATGTATTTTCTCAAACTGCAATTACTGCCATTAGACCGAAAACTGTGAGATTCAAGCCAACAGGGAATCATGCTCCATTTGGGCTGGTTTCTTCCCAGGTACTTCTTTGCTTGATTTCATGTCTTCTAGTTTCATGGTTCACGGAATTTTCATCTGAATGATCTTTCTGATGTGTCCTCTGTCCAACATCTTAGGCCAGTATGCCGGGGGCTGCCGTTTGTTGTTCATCTGATAAGGTGGATAGGGCCTCGAATTCAGACAACAAATCTACTGTAGTATACAAGCCCTTAGCAAAGGTTGTATCAAGGACGATGTTTTCTCTGTTGGCGAATCAGGTTAGTATCTGTCTCGAGCATGGAGTTCGATGAAAAGTGGTGCTGTTATCTTCCTAGCAATTCATCTCTAGGTTTTAACATGTTCCAACCAACAAACCTCTGCAACTTGAATTTACTAAGTACCCATCAAAATTGTTTTATCTGAATATGAAATCATGCGGTTAATAGTTTGTTCTATCCAGGGGAACTCCAACATTAGTCATCAACAAGCTCCAGGTCAGGTGGAAGCCTGTGTTCAACCGCCAACCAAATATGAATATCATTTTGGATCTGCCCTTGATTCAAATCTTCATCAGAATATTCCACTGCAAGCAGAAAGGGAGAAGATGACTGAGTCATCCCAGATAGCATCACAGAGTATGGAAGACGATCAAAGGTTTTTGCGGCCCACTAGTAATGGGGATCGACCCTCTTATGATGGGTATAACTGGAGGAAGTACGGGCAAAAGCAGGTTAAAGGAAGTGAGTACCCAAGAAGTTATTACAAGTGCACGCACCCGAATTGCCCCGTGAAAAAGAAGGTTGAGAGGTCGTTGGATGGCCAGATAGCAGAAATTGTCTACAAAGGGGAGCACAACCATTTGAAGCCTCAGCCTCCTAAGCGCAATGCATCAGATGGACAAGAGCAAGGATTTGTATCTGATGGGACCGTACAAGAGACAAACAACCGATCATGGAGTAACCTACTCAATGAGAAGAATGATGATTTTGAAGGTAGAACGGAAAACCAGGATGAAGTTGGATTGCCCGGCTTCTCAACTTATTCAGGCAAAGCCCCGTTGTCTTATGATCCTGCTACTGCTGGGGCAGGCAATATTGGTTTGAGAACTCGCCAGAATTCTAGTGGTCTTAGAAGGGCTTGTGAGCAAGAAAGAAACCAGGGGTCGGAAGCAGAAGACAAAGAAACTCTAAGTAAAAGAAGGTGAGAGATTATACTAAACTCCAAATAAAGTAAGTGCAGTTCAACATCTTTCATGTAGCTGAAGATATCGCCATGGATAGAAATGATTGTTGAGCTAGAATTCATGTAGCCAAACATCACCAAGTAGGATAATGCTTGGTGTGTTGTTATTGTTTTAGTTCACCTTATTTCATATAATTCAAGCAACAATAGAGTCTCTCTCTAGCCTAGTCGCCGTGAGAATTTTCCGTTCCTATGTTGCCATCTTTCCATTATGCATGGCCTGTTCTTCACATCAATGTCCATTGGCTGTACTGATTTGCTATCTTTGCACAGGAAAATTGCGAATGAACCGGGCACATCAGGGGAAGGCGTGCAAGAGCCACCTGATGCCGTTCAGAGTGCAACAGATCCCGAGACAGTAAGTGATGGCTTTCGTTGGAGGAAATATGGGCAGAAAGTTGTCAAGGGAAGTCCATATCCCAGGTTGGTTCTTCCTTGCCTAGCCTTTCTTTCATCATCCCACTGCCAATCTTTAGGTTTTGTCCGATCTAATTCCATCCTTGTGAACATTGGGATGAGTACCAACATGCATATATTCCTACAAAGTTTTGAGATTATAAACAAGCCACTCGACCTTTTCATCAGACAGTGACATTGGATGACTAATTTGCTTCGATATTTGCAAGAAAATTGTTAACTAAGTTAGCACAACATTTAAGGCTTGTGATTGTTGATGTTGTTGTTGTCGTCATCTTCCTGTTCTTTTTACTAAAATTAGAGAACAAGTGTCTCTTTCGAGTATTCATTTACTGACACCAGATCAATGTTTTCTTATTCTTCTCTAGGACTAGTGTACCTCTAGTTAATGCAACTTCTCACCAAGGCTTAATTTTGTGATGCAGAAGTTACTATAGATGCACCAGTCTCAAGTGCAATGTGCGCAAGCATGTTGAAAGAGCATCAGACGATCCAACGACGTTTATCACCACATATGAGGGGAAACACAACCATGATGTTCCCACCAAGAACATGAATCCACCTGCATCTGAACCGGATTCACAGGCTGCAACTTCAGAGGACAAATGACGATTGGTGCTGCAGAAGAAAACGATCCCAACCGAAGAACTATTCTGGACAAAGGGTATTTAGAAAGAGTTCTAGATCCCATCTAAGACAAGGATTTGAGTAGTTTTGACACTCTAATAACAAAGGTTTCCTTGTAAAGACCAAAAAAAAAAAAAAAGAAGAGAGGGTAATTGGAATCATTTGGTGGGTATTTTTGTTGCCCTAATTGGAATCATTTGATCTTTTGATGAGTGATAGAATCATATCTATGCATCTTCTTATTTCTTTCTCCATGAATGATTCTCAAAGCAGATACCATTCACCATGGAGTTCATATTATGGTTAGCTATTCACAAACCACACTGCTTCCAGGGACTCTTCTCTCTTCTCCTCTTCAAGCCACCTTATGTGCATGAGGAGGGCATCATGGTTAAACTGAACTGAGTTTAGTCATAAGACCATTTGGGGTAGTTAAGTGTTAATATGTGTAAAATGTAAATATCGTTAAAACAAGAAGTTTACTATAAACTGTGAGTCTCACGACTAAAATGTAAAAAAGAAAAACCACTAACAAATAGACTTGTGAGGTAAGTAAGTGAAAATATAAAAAATTTATAACAAAGAGATTAAAGAAGAGCAAAGATAAAATTGGGAATAGAAATTATTAGAAATTTAAAATTAAGTAATAGACGCCACTTGTTTCTATATTGTACTTGTTGGTTTCACCATGTCAACTAAGTTATGGAACACAACTATATCAATTATCTTCATTCACCACCATCTCATGAAATTTTTTCATGTGAAGATGGTGTTCAAACTTCATTTCATCATTACTTAGCTAGGGGATATTATCTACTGCCGGTCCCAAGTCCGGATAAAGGAGGAGGGTTGCGTTAAATAGCCGATAGTCAGCGTAAAACCTAGTCGGATCTAAATATGAATTCTAGACAAACTATCTGTTGGGATGTAATCCACATAGAAGTCTAAAATTTATGTAGTCAACCCTATATAGTGGGATAACTGCTAGATATGTTGTACGTTGTTGTTAATAGACGCCACTTGATAAAATTAAGAATTTTAAATGAAGTTTTTAACTTATAAGGTTTAATGAGCTACACTTAACTTTATTTTAGCAAGATGCATATCAAAAGTCAAAACACCTTAAATAATTGAAAACTTGCCATCTGTCCTGTGAACTTTGAATGCTTTATTAGGAAGCCCATCCACTCAGACATTGACAGAGGGCTGCTGATATGATGCTTAGATACTATAGGAAAAAAGAGACAATTTCATGGTCCCCATTCTAATTGACCTAATAATATAAAATTATAGCCTATCTATCTTTCTTGCCCAGTCTGTCCATGGTTTTTAATTTCCAGGAATCTGGAATTCAATCTTCCTTTAGATGATAATATATTTAAAAATTACTTATTAAAGTAATTTATGATTATCAAAATTCTATTGTCACACTTTTTTAACAATATTTTTGTAAAAAAGTATAGAAATAGCATAGTGTAGTTCTTGGAACAATGGGCTGAAAGAAGGCCAATTGGGTCATGAATTCAAGGGGTAAAATTGTTATTTTCTCGCACACATTTGTGGTATTATCAATTAATTATATTATGACAGTTGTGATATTGTTTAGACTGTTTAGGTATAATAGGATATTATCTTTAATGTTTTATACATAAATAATTGCATTATTATATATTTAAAAATTGGTTACTTATTATAATAATAAAATTATTTTATATTTTTGATATGACACTAAAAAATTACTAGAATGGATGACATTGCCAATCTTTTCTAAGTAAAAAATTAATCCGGATCTAATTCTCAAATCTTAATTTAGAAGGACCTAAGTTAGATTTAATAAATTTATCTTAAATTAAACATGAGAATTTCAAACAAAATCTTGAGAATCTTAACAATTTCGAGAATAATTTCAAATATTATGTCTCTTTCAATTTATATAAAGAGAAGACTTTTAGAAGTAAAATTATTGAATTAAAAATTCATCATTACTTTTTTTTAGGGTCATTACTAATTTAAACGTCAGATATTTAAAAGATTTAACCTATCTCATTTTCTTGTAAGTATAATTTTTGAAATGTTATTTTAGAGATACAAATTCTAAAATCAAGATTCGTGTGATGATGGACCCTAAGATTATCGAATTACTATATTACCATGCATATTTTTTTCTTAATTGACAATGCTTGGGGTCAGATTTTAATTGAATATAAACACACTTAAAAAAGGAGGGTTAATCTGCAAATAAAATAAGCCAAGGGCTCTGAAGATCTCTTGGCTTCTAAAAGAAATTTAATTAATCAAACAAAATGTTGAAAACCCTTTTGTCATTATTAGTTCAAACCTTTTATTTTATTTTATATTTAGTTAATGTGACATTTCATGAATCATGTGGCTGTGGGAGATAAAACAAAATTGCATTACTGTTATCCACTCTTAGGGTGACAAAGGGATCATCTTTAAGGTCTTATCGCATATGCTTAGAAGATTAAAGCTTTGGTGAGAATGACTTTAGGGACCATCTTTTAAGGTCTGATAGCATATGCTTAGAAGATTAAAGCTTTGGGGGGAATGACCTTTGAGTGATGGGTCATTTTTAATGTCTTTTCAAGATGTGTTTACATATAAGTATAAATTTATGAGTTTACATATATTTCGTAAATATATATGGGTTATTATATAAATTTTGATAAGCTTAATTAATGAGTAAATTATATTATTAATTTTTGAATTTCACACTCCGTAACAATTAGTTATTGTACCTTAATTTTTATTCTTACAATTATTAGATTTTTATTTTTTATTATAATTTAATTTTTTTAATCAAATTCTATTAATAAAAACTAACGTAATATGTATTAAGATAAACCTAAAAATAACTTAATGTTAGAATTAATACTGTTGTGTCACAAGCAAAGACACATTAAAAGCCCAAGAGCCCAAAATGATATTTTGAGATAAAAGACATAAATTTTTCATACGCGGGGTCACACACAAACGGACAAACAAGATAATTTTGATATTCAAAAATTTCTTTGAGAAAATAATTAGTTATTCATAAAAAATTATAATTTTAAAATAATTTTAATATATTGAAATAAATGTCATTTATAAAAAGTAGACGCTATTCATAACAATTTTAGTCTCAACCAAACTAGAATTAATCAAGATAAATATTATCTATAAAAGATAAATATCATCTATAACAATTATAGTCTCAGTCAGATTAGAATTAATTAAGATAAACGTTATTTACAAGAATTCTAATTCTGTTATATTTTAAATCATTCCATATTTTTTTATCAATAAAAAAATACTAATTCCTGGAAAGATATAATGATAACGTTTTTAATATTAATTTCAATATAATTTTCATTATTTTTAATGTCTAACTTAAGTATCGGAGTGTTTGCGAGAGAATCTTCTCACGCCCTATGATTGTTTTCTTATTCTTGCAGATTTAAGCAAGTTGACAGCGACGTTTCTAGTCAACTAAGTTCATTATTATATTTAGACAACAACAAATACAAAATCTCGTATTTAAGAGATTTTGAGATTTATATTAATCTATATTATGTTAGTTTATATTAACATAATTTGATAAAAAAAAAACTAAAAAAGAGACTGAATCGTAACAAAAATTAAAATTTAGTAACTTTGGTGGTAAAAATTAAAATATAGTAATTATTTATCAGTCAAAACACTTAATCAAATATTTTATTATACTAAAATATTATTAATTATAATAAAACTGGTAAACCGTATGAACTAACATCACCCAAATGGGGGTGCCAGGTGAAATTAAGTCACGTGATGGTTTCTGTAACAATTTAATACAATTATAAAAGGGTCAATTAGAAAATAAATCAAATTAGAAGGGGTTAAACCATCCAATTTGTAGTAAGGGGGGGAGTTATGTGAGATAAATCATATTGGGTGGGGTCTTTGTGTAGTTAACCGTACCTGGGACTTTGACCAGTTCTTGCTTGGGGAGATGCCACTACTTTTTCATCCGTGGCCTGCATGTCTCAATTTTGAAGGGAGTTGTTCAATGATTTGTCTCCAACAGTGACCTTCTCGTGTGTCAATCAATCTCAAGTGTTGGGTCTGAATCTTTTGGGCCTTTGGTGCCATTTGCCTCTGCTTCTCTGTAATCATCAGTGAGCTGAGGCAAATGGGTTGGTTTCCTTGCTCTGGACAATCAAGCCAGGCGGCAATGAAGCGGAGGAGGAGGAAGAAACAGACTCAAGACCCAATTAAACCTACTTCAGGTAACGGATTTTTGGATGGAAATCTTGGATGATTTGTGTGTTTTGATGCCCAGAAGTTAAGCCTCCTTCTCCATCTTCAACTCACTTTGGAGGTCAATCTGCGGTTTCTTGTAGTTGGCATTGTTTTAGATTTAAGAGAATTGGGTAGTTAGATGATTGCAGGCATATAAAGTTTGCCCATCCTGGGGTGTTATGCGGGTCTTAAAAGAGAATTTTGGGTTTCAGAGTTCATCTTTTTGTTTTCTTGAGTTAATTACACAAAACGCCATCGTCAAGTCACTTGGAAACCTAATCTGTTATTTCCTGTAGTTGGGATTGCTTTACATTTAAGAGAATTGGGTAGTTTAGATGATTGCAGGCATATAAAGTATGGCCATTCTGCGGTTTTATGTGGGTTTTAAAAGAGAATTTTGGGTTTCAGAGTGAATCTTTTTATTTGCTGAGCTAATTACACAAACCGCCATCTTCGAGTCAGTTGGAAACCTAATCTGTTATTTCCTGTAGTTGGGATTGTCTTAGATTTGAGAAAATTGGGTAGTTTAAATGATTGCAGGCACGTGAAATATGCCCGTTCTGGGGTTTTTGGGTTTTAAGAGAAAATTTTGGGTTTTAGGGTTTCATCTTTTTGTTCGATGAGTTAATCACACAACATCTGGATCTTTGAAATTTGAAGGCAAGGTTGGAACCTAAATATGTTTGGTGTTAGTGCCCCAAGAACTACAGAATCATTTTAGCTCTGCTTTAAACAGCTGTTTGGCTAAATCTTTTGAGCTGTTCAGTTGCTTCAAAGCATAATAGCTGAAAAAGTAACTCCTAGAAATGATTTTATTCCTTTGTTTATCGGGAAGCAATCAAACCCTGGTGTTCTTTCTCAAATGATTTTGTTCCTTTGTTTATCAGGAAGCAATCAAACCCTGGGGTGCTTTCTGTAGGTATCTATATACCACACATTTATACACAAATATATGTACAGAGAGAGGTTCTATACCATTACTTAAACTTGGAATTGAATTTTTCAGTTTGAAATTTTGTCATCCATTTGAAATTCTCGCTTCTTGTTAGACTGTTGTTCATTGGCTTCAAAATAGAGTTGTAAAGGGTGGGTCACGAGATGATAAGCTCTTTTCAAATTTAAACCTATTCATAATAAGTATAAAAATATTAGGCCTGATCTTTTAGTAAAACTTTATTTTCTTGTGTTTGATGTTAATTTATATATGGCATGACATGCAAATCAACCTGGGTTCTTGAATTCCTGGTTGCTTATTGTTTGTATTGAACACGGACCTAAACTATGAATATGAGTGCTAGTTTGCGTTTTGAGTGTGTTTGTTGGTATAGAAACTAGAAAGTTCTTGTATTTTTTAGAATAATGCATTGAATCATTACTCCCCTGTTCATTTTGCTTCATTGCATAAGTCAAAGATAGAAAGTTGTTCTTTCCTACTGCATCCTTGAGTTTTTTATAGAATGTTTTTTCAATTTTCTTTATGAACGGATTTATGCGTACTATCCATCATGAACACTGTGGAAAGGACGCTTGTTATCTCAATTGAATTACAATTGTTGATTTTTGTAATAATTTATCTGATTAGGAAGAAATATGGCTTGTTCTGAGCGTTCTTGGCACTGGTTGTATGCTAGTGCAGCTTGCTTTTTGAATTTAGAAGATAAATCACTTCTCAACTTCCATAAAGGCCTCACTGTGTTAATCTTAACTTAGTTTGGTTAATTTTTCTTCTTTTTTAATTTGTGAACCCTTTTCTTTTGTATTTTTTAATTAAAACTTGATATTTTTCCACTCCTTTTTTGTTCTTCTAATTTTTCCAGATAAATTGAAGACAAATCCCTCTTTGAAGCAAAAGGAGTCATCAAAAGATGAAGGGTCCAATATTGCAGCTCAGACTTTCACATTCCGTGAACTAGCTAATGCTGCCAGAAATTTCAGAGGTGATTGTCTTCTTGGAGAGGGAGGCTTTGGCAGAGTATATAAAGGGCGACTGGAAAGTTCTAATCAGGTTAAGCAAGTTTATCTTACTGAAACAATTTATGAAATAGAGAGATAAGAAGAGCAGTTGGAGAAGATATTTGCTCTTTACTGCTGTGACTAATGGCTAATGCCAACTTAAGCCAATATTGTAAGAAGAAGCTAGACTTGTGATTGTCTTGGTCTTCCCATCCCTGGTTGTTCTTTTCAATGATGGTGTATGGTAAAATTGAGAATCTTTTCTGTGTTTGATGTAGGTTGTGGCCATTAAGCAACTTAATCGTAATGGATTGCAAGGGAACAGGGAATTCCTTGTTGAAGTGCTGATGTTGAGTTTGCTTCACCATTCTAACCTTGTCAATCTGATTGGTTATTGTGCTGATGGTGATCAGAGGCTTTTGGTTTATGAATATATGCCACTGGGATCTTTAGAGGACCATCTTCATGGTATGCATGTTCACTGTGGAAAACAGCTTACAGTTTTACAGAAAATTATTTCACAGAAAATGGAAAATTTGAAACTTTGTTTGAGTGCAAAATTTTCTAAATAGAAAATTGGGATTTAGAAAATACTATTCTCCAAAATTGAATTGAACTTGAAAAACTCCTAAAATGAGTTTTCCAAATTTTCCTTAATCTAGGAGATTTCGGAAACACAGTTTTCCATAAATTTTTTTCGAAATCATCTTCATTTCCTTCTCTAACACAAGTTAGACATAAGAAAAACCTTTATTTGCCTCTCTTTTGAACATATGTTCCAATTTTTTGGATTGAAAACTAGCTTTTTATACTTCTAACATTTGAACACATTTTCTACGGAAAATGAAAACTAGACATTTTATAGAAAATTGGAGGGAGAAAACTGGAAAACATTTTCCACAATTAAACAGCCCCCAAATCTAGTTTTTCATTTTTTGAATATTTTGCCTCAAAAAATACTTGGTCTTCTTATCATGCAGGCCTTCCTGTGGGCAAGAAACAACTTGATTGGAATACAAGAATGAAAATAGCTGCTGGGGCAGCAAAAGGATTGGAGTATTTGCATGACAAAGCCAGCCCCCCTGTAATATACCGTGATTTAAAATCCTCCAATATCTTGCTGGATGAGGATTATAATCCCAAGCTTTCTGATTTTGGGTTGGCCAAAGTTGGGCCTGTAGGTGATAAATCACATGTATCAACAAGGGTTATGGGTACTTATGGCTACTGTGCCCCTGAGTATGCAATGACTGGTCAGCTGACTCTGAAATCAGATGTTTATAGCTTTGGGGTTGTTCTTTTGGAGATCATCACAGGCAGGAAAGCAGTTGAGAATTCAAAAACAGCAGGAGAGCAAAATTTGGTAGCATGGGTAAGTCAGCTGCACCTACCTTATTGCTTCCCTCGAAACATGTGGTGATCCTACATCTATGCATCTCATATGCTATACTATTCAAACAGCATCCGTTGTAGAATGGAGTCTTTAGTCAGTGAATAATGCTATTTAAACAGTGGCTGCAATTCTCTTAATTCCATAGATGTGTTGTTTTTAGTGTTGCTGATCAAAAACATGAGTTGATCATCTCCTGTAGATATAATATTTAGCTCTTCTTTGCGCTACACTCACCTGAGAGTTTACACACTTAAAATGCCAGTTTTTTTTTCCTGATAGCAACCAAGTCAATTGATCTACTTAAAAGTTAAACATCTTCTAATTTCAAACACACTGTCCCGACCTTAGTCTGAGAAATCCAGGTAATGTTGGTATGTTACTCTATCCTCCACTCAAACAAGGGAAATGCATTGTCCTGAGAAGGTAATAAAATGGTTCTGCTCTCCATTACAGCAACAAGGCCGTTATGTGAATTGTAAACCTATTGAAGAGATAGAATAGGACCAAGTATATATCTTTATTACCAAAGGTTGAATGCTGCATGTGAGGTCGTGAATTAGTAACTGCGTCCAATTTCCAGAGAAATGTTTTTGTACTTGACTCGATATATAGTTGACCTGAAGAGGGATACAGTCTGTCCAACCAACAGATAGGTGATGTGCTTAACCCAGATAGTTCGCAGACCTTATCCCGTGATATTTACATGTGGTTCTCTTTCTTATTCCTGCAAAGAAAACCCTGATAATTTACATAACTCTCTCTCTCTCTCTCTCTCTCTCTCCTGCCTTTTAGCTTCCAGCTACTAGGTGCAGTTTTGGTCTGTCTTCAAGTTTTATCAAGCTCAGAGTTTTATTTGTCAAGGTAAATGCATCTCATAAAAACTTTGGTTTGTCTCTTACCCACTAGAAGCAAGCAAGATGTGATTTCAAATGCAGAACCTTGTTAGATGGGACCTGGCCACTACCATACTGAACTCGCTAATAACCTTGTTAGATGGGAATGGTACCAATAGTCAAAGAGGTGCCCTACCATTTGTGAGCTGGTTGTTCTATCTCGATCAACGATCACTACTTAGCTTAACTTTGTTATAGGTTAGGGTTTGCAATTGCTATAATTAACATTAGAGAAACCTCAATATTGACCTAAAATTTTCTTCCCCAAGGGATTTTGTTTGCTTCCATTTGGTTTTGAGTTGAACCATAGTGTTTGCTGCAGAGAATTGCCTCTTAATTTAACAGCTTGGATAGAGCGGGTAGTTCAAAGAAGAAAAAAACTTGATATATTTTCTGAAGCAGTGAACTAAAAGCCTTGGAAATGAAATGATAGTTTTACTTGATGTATTTGTGCAAAGTGAACATGAGATCTGCAATAAAGACTATAGTGTCATTCTACAAAAATTAAAAGACCTTAAAAATTGACTTGTCCAATATCATAAGAATTGAGTTATATCGTGGCTATTGGTAAGGATGAAATTCATGGGTAAGATCTTGTCAACTGCACCCTTAGACTCATGAAAAAAGCCACTTCTCGTTGTGCAGGATTGAAATATTTCCTTAGATTTCTTTGGACCCAATCGGAGAACTTAAATTATTTGTTTCTAGAGAAACTCATCTTAGCTGAACTTCCACTTGGGGTAGATTCAATTGTGATTATGGATGGCAATGGATTGCCCATTTACCCATTTGCATACCCATGTAATAAATGTTTAAAATATGTCTTGTGTCTATGTCCTTCAAATATGAATTTTTCACTCTTATTTTAATTTTAAATGGGTAATTAGGGCGTATTTTAGTAATGTTAAAATAGATTTTATCTCTATAACTCAAAATATGAATTTTTCATAATCATTTTAATTTTAAATAGGTAAATGGGACCACTTGCCATCCCTAATTGTGATTATCCATAACCTAAGTTTTCCAAGTTTATGCTTAAGGTTTGATTAATGCATTCGCACGTGAAAGTTCTAGTTGGGGTGAGGGGGTTATTATTTACAAAAAAGAACATGTACTTTCAAGTTAACTTGGCAAACAAAAAAGAAAAAAAGAAAAGAAAAAGGAAAAAGAACATGTACTTCCATTCCATGCTTATCATCTGATGATTCTCACCAATCATGGGTTATATGTTGGTCTAATGCAGGCGAGACCCTTATTCAATGATCGAAGAAAGTACTCACAGTTGGCTGATCCAAATCTCCAGGGTCAGTACCCTGAAAGGGGCTTGTATCAAGCTCTTGCAGTTGCAGCGATGTGTGTTCAAGAGCAACCTACAATGCGTCCTGTCATTGCTGATGTAGTAACAGCTTTAAGTTTCCTTGCTTCAAAGAAGTATGACCACGAAAATCAGCCAAGTCAAAGCTCCCATTGGACTCCTTGTACTCCTCCTAGGTCGAGGAGAAATATTGGTATAAGACTTGACAGTGACAATGGATCCGAGAGAGACTCATCCAGAAGATCAAATTAGTTGCTTCCTTGGTGTCAAGTTGTAGAGATTACTTCTGAATCTGAGGAAACTGTTTTGGAATGTTTCAGTTTTGGTTTTTTTACTTATCACATCCTCAGAGAGCACTATAAACTTTGGTAAGAGAGAATCAGTCGGCAAGTTCAGTTTGGCTGAATTTATTTGCTGTCAGCTGATCCTTATATTAGATTGAAGCACCTTCATGTTTGTTAATGGAGAAAAAGTCCATCTTCCCAGGTTGGCATAATATCCCTTATCTTCAAACGTGAAGTTTTCTCTCATATGTAATAATTCCAATTTCATGTCGAGGTTACCTTCTCTTGTGCTGCGTTATCTGTATAGTTTTGGTACATATTCCATTATGTGAGTTCTGTAACAGTCGATGTCTCAAACAATGATGGTATTGCACCACATCTTCGAAATACATATAGAGATTATATCGACAGCTTCTTTCGGGGCAATGCCATGGGCTTATTGTCTTCAACTTACCTCTGGTTTGAAGATAAGAGTGGTGCTTTCATATCTGTGTTCCATTTTTGCATTAGCTCAAGATGTTAATGGCAACACTGCCTTTACTCATTTTTGACAGAATATGGAGTGCTGCTTTCTCCTCCATTTCTTCTCATGTTCATATTTATGCGTAAGCTTCTGTCTTCCTTCTCTAATCAGTTATGGTATCATTATATCATCTCAGTTAGACCCTGATACTAAAAAAGGAACAGTAGTGCACACTGAGAGCACTAGCCCAGCACCGACAACCAACCAAATGAAGATTAACAATCACAGAGAGAAGGAACCAAGAAGACGTTGGTTTGTGAATTGCTTCAATTGCTTACTTTTTAAGTTTCGTCGGACACCTATTTATATAGTCCTTTAGATGGTTCCGGAGATGGGTCTAATTAATCTAGCTCACGTTGGTAATACCAGATAATAACTACACATGTTCAAACTAAGAGAATAGAATAATCTACTCTTGGTAATACAAGACATTAGTTACAAAAGAACAACTAAGAGACAAAATAATGAACTCTTAACTAATCAACCTTCCAAAATAATTTTTGCATAATTTTATTTGTTGACCACATATTAATTGGCACCCAAAAAATCATGACTATTTGATCTTATTGTAGTAACCACTTTTAATTGACATTGTAGTATCGGCAATAAGTTTCTCATTTAGTGCATACTTATTTCTGCAGCAGGGCCGGCCCAAGGCATAGGCCACTGAGGCCTATGCCTAGGGCCCCCAAAAATTTGGGGCCCCCAAACCCCCCCCCCCACCCCCACCCCACCCAAGGAGAAAATTAACCAGCCCACCCCACCTCTTCCAAACAAAAATTGGGGCCCCCCTCCAAAAAAAAAAAAATTGGGGGCCTCCAAAATATAAACACCCCACCCTCTCCCAAAATAAAAATATTGCCTAGGGCCCCACTGGACCTTGGGCCGGCGCTGCAGTTCTGGAAAACAACTTACTTTCTAATCCTCTTTTGTAACCTGATTCTGAAAAGAAAATGCCATACTTGGTGCAAGTCTAAACTAGACAGGTTTGCAGGAACATTGCCAACTGAAACTTGTTCAATTGCTTGAAAGTTAACAGATTATAATCAGCAATGGTTGACATCCATGCTTATAATTAGCAAGTCAAAAGGCCTATAACAATGCATTATCAGATCAGTCATTTCAACAGTAGAACTACTACTCCTCATATGCTTATAAAATGGTAACATTTTATATGGAGCTTACTTCAATCATATGTCTTCTTCCCATGGAAGACTGTGCCTTTTCGCTAGCATGCTTAATTAAGAGCATCAAGAACACCTTTAAGACTTGCATTAACAATAGGTGACTTGAGTGGGCCTTCTGCAAATCAATTGGTACCAATGCCAGTGATTTGTCGGCATCATCATCCTAAACTTGATCCTCCATTAGCACCCACCTTCTCCATGGGAGACCTTAAAGATAATAACTGATAATAATGACAAAATTGAGTCCCAATTAGCTTCATAGACAGAGAACATAAAATATGAACTACATATTTGTTTATACGTATGTATATATGTATTTGAGGATGAGCCATTCTAGCGACTGTAAAGTTACTCCTTTATGGTCGGAATGTCATAAATTTAAGTTGTGAAAATAGTTCTTTGCAAAAAAACAAGGAAACGACTATGTGTTTATATAATCCTCCCCCCAACCTCACAAAATTAGGAGCCTAGCGCATTGGGTACACTATTTATGTGTACATGAGTATCTGTTAATTAAAATACTGTTTCAAGTTCAAAGAACCATGGAAATTGTGCTTGATACCTTAGATCATCTCTCTTTGTATTCTTGCAGTTTCTACTCAATCCAAACATTTTCTTCAGAACTGGCTTCATCTCAGAGACTCATCAACTGGATTGCCATGGCCTTGATTGGATGTAGCAGTGTGTGAACCATTGTCTTGCGGATCTAGCGAGACTATTTGGCAGTTTCTCTTTTGCAGAGTTTCTTGAATTTCCCATTTTGCAGGGTTTTTTCATTTGGGGTTTGGGCTCTTTATCTTCTGGTTCTTTGGTATTAGAAAAGGTGTGGATTATACATAGGAGATATCATTCTTCCATAACAAGCTTCAATGCTCCTAGTCCTCTGACACAAATTGTATATTCAAGAGCTCCAGCTTCTTCACTAGGAGTTTCAGCCTTTCTCCACTCTGTTTCTTGACTTGGTTTCTGCCCTCAACTGATTCTCTAGCTCTGTAAACTGAGGGGGAGAGAGGGAGGGAGAGGGAGGGGGAGAGAAAGAGATTTGTTATTGGTAACTCAGAAAAAAGAAATGATATAGGTGGAAATCAATCTAACCATAGAGAAAAAGAGACACCTTTGTTTCCATGGATTGTGTTATTTGTACAAAAAGGGATTTACAGAATGTTTTATAGGGTGATATATCGCGATTTTTGTTCACCCCTTTCTCTCTCTCTCCCCCTTTCTCTCACCGCTGCAACCGACCACCCGCCGCCGTTCTTCGCGTTAACCACCTCACCTGTTCTCGTCGCTGCCTCGCCTCCTCTCACCGCTGCAACCTCACCGCCTCATCTCTGCCGCCTTGCCACCTTGCCTCCTCTCGCCACTGCAACCTTGTTGCCTTCCTTTTGCCACCTTGCCTCCTCTCGGGGCTGCAATCTCGCCACCTCGCCTCTGTCGCTTTGCCTCCTCACCGCTGCATCCTCCAGCAATCGGCTCTCCTCTTGATGTAGTGGCGAGAGGCGAGCTAGTTGCTAGAGAATGACAACGAGAGGGTCAACGGCAGATGATTGGTTGCAACAGCAAGGATGCGGCAGGGAGAGGAAGATGAGAGAGATGAGAGGTTGCTGGAGGGGGAAGGGGTAAAATGGTCATTGAAAGAGAAGAAAAATGGGCAAAATAACCATTTAAGCTACCTATAAATCCACCTGTAAAACCCTATATGTACAAATAGCATTATCCTGTTTCCATTTGGTCTACATCTTTCTTGGCAACCCTTGAAGCCACTCTATTTGAAGCAGTCTTCCTCTCAAAAACTGCACTATTCTCAAACCATCATCTTCTTCCATTTTCTTCCCACTAAGTGAGAACCCATATCAATCATGTGGAATGCAAATCATGGTAAACCAGCTCTATCGATTTCTCCCTGCCACTAGCTAGCTAGCTGATCTTTTTTCTCATCACCAAAGTTCAGTTAAGTCCCTTCAGAAACCTAAAGAACCCACCTTTTTGTCAGCCTTGTTATGTTGCCCAACAGACTTGCAGGGGGTGAGTCCACACCCCCCTCTCATTTTGCACGCATGGGCAACATAACAACTGCCCAACGGGAGAAACAAAATAAAATCCCTTTTTCTTTGGGTACTAATCTATCAAATCAGAGGCTTAAACATAGGCACAATAATTGGCTTAAGTGTTGCTTATTTGTTGAGTTTCAGTGCTATTTATTCACATTACGACATTTTTGTATAATTTGAACATTCCACAAATTATAATGTACTAAAGTCGCAAATGAGTTTAGTTATTTGTGAGTGACTCGGTGTTCGATTCAATAAAACTCGTTCGAATTCATTCATTAAGGTAAATGAGTTGAGTTTAAACCTAATTTTAAAATTTGATTTATAAATGAACTGAATTTTGAATTTAAACTCAATAAAGTTTAGCTCAAAAGTTGACTTAATAAGGGCTTGAGAGCATTCTCAAATAAAAATTCTCTTAAATAGAAGTTCGTGATCAAATTCGTTTATAAATATATTAATAAATTTAATTATAATTTTATAAATATATTATTTTATAATTAAATAATATATATTAAATATATATTTTACAAACATATCAATACCAAGATATTTATTAGAATTTAGTGGGGGCGGGGGAGACACCGAAGAAACAAACCTGATATCCCTGTGTTGTCCTCCCTCCTTTACGCCTCTCACATCTCGCCCCTTCTCGCAGCCTGTTCCTCTTCTCCTCCAGCAGAGCCGTCACTCATCGGTGGCCTTCGCCTTTGCTTGTTCCTCCTCACTTGCTTCTCCTCTTCTTCTCCTTTTGGCACTGGCAGGGACGATGACGGGATGAGTCAGATTTAGTGAGGGCCGGTTGTTGCGACTGTCCATCTTCTCCAATGACGGCATGCGACTCCGTGCTTGGCGACTGTCCACCTTCTCCGGTGAAGACGACCGCCTGAGGCTGTGACCATTCACCTTCTCCGACCGAAATGATGCCAGCAACAACCAACCATTCGCCGCTTGCGACGGCCTACAACCAGCGCAGCCCAGTGAGACCCTAGGCAATAATAATTTTTTTTTGGGGGTACGGGGGGATTTTTTTTTTTGAAAGGGGTGGGGGAGGACTGGTTAATTGTCTCATGTGATTGCTGGAGGAGAGAGAGGGGAGGGGGAGAGGTTTTTTGGGGGCCTTAGGCATAGGCCTCTGAGGCCCATGCCTTGGGCCGGCCTTGCCTGCAACCTTTCTTTGAGTCTTGCGCTTTTTGACGAGCCGAGCTCGAGCCCATACACTTACTGATCGAGCTGAGCTTGAGCTCAACAAAGCTCGGCTCGACTCGGTTCCATTGCAACCTTACAGCATACTATGGGCTAGTTTGACTAATTTTTTTTTTTTTTTTTAGCAACGTTTAAGTTAGGTAGTATTTAAATAGTTGATAGCGTTTAAATTGGGTAGCGTTTAAGTTAACGTGTTTGGATAGATATATTTTTAAGTTATCAGTGAATATTTATGTGTTTGGTTTGTAAAAATTAATAAATTATTAAAATTTGACAAAAAGACTAAAATAGATATATTACTAAAATAAAAAAAATATTAAATTTTGATACAAAAAATTAAATATATTAATATAACATACATTAATATTTATAATACATATATGTTATATATATACATACACATAATCAGTGAACCATAACAATGGAGAACGAGATTGGCAGATGGAGGCAAGGGGATTAGCAGATGGGGGCAACGGCGACCGTGAGAGAAGGCGGCAACGCAACGACGACCGTGAGAGAAGGCGGCGATAGAGGCCACGGAGGCTGCGCACGACAGGCCCAAGCGATGGACGACGAACGACGAACGACGAGCTGGGGCAACGATGACGATGACGACTGGGGTGCTGGACGACGGACGACGAGCGACGAGTGTAGCTGGGGTGACGGTGAGGGCAATTGTAGCGGACGACGCGACTGTTGGCTGTTGGAGAAGGTTTGGCGGCGAGGGAATGGCGTTGCAGAGGATAAAGAAGATGGGGGTATGGGTTGAAAATAAGAAGAATATATGAGAGTAAATCCGTAAATGAATCGGTCAACTCAACTTGTAAAGTATGAGCTTTTGCAAAAGCTGGCCATAGGCCCACAGGTGGCTTTCTTCAAATGCTGTTGGAGTAGTGTTTAACCTATTCAACATAAACGCTTTTAAATACATCCAAACACTATAATAGCTTTTTTTAATAGCTTATAAGTTGTTAATACAGTTTAAAAGCAGTCAAACTGCATGGCCAAACGAAGCATATATCTGTGCAGTCTATACAAAAAATAGAAAAGAAAAGAAAAGAAAAAAGATTCCGAATGGTTTCGATTTTTTGACAGGTTGAGAGGTTCAAATCTTTGGTTGCGACCCATTATTATAATTTTTAGTTTTTTCTTTTTTGGATGCACGGGAGACATACCATTGCCAATTCAAGCCTTTGATTTCAAGCCTAATGTACAACAAATTGTCTAGTGTTAGCTGTCCAAATTAGTTTGAAATTCATCAAGCAAAAAAGGAAAAAGAGTTTGACATTCCACCCTGCAAGAGGAAAGAGGAAAGCCTTTTTAACTATTACCTTCAATTTTGCACATACACTATTAATTTCAATTTTAGGCAAAGAGGGTATTCAAATTTTGACATGTTACTTGTCTGCAATGCCCTCCCACGCCCTCAAGCTCCAGTTCAGTCCATAATGGACAAAAACTACTCTCCAACAATCTAAAGGTATACTGATATTTGATTGAAAGTCAGGAATAAATTATCTTGTGATTGATCCTGACTAAACCCTTAAGTGATAGAAGTCTTGTCAGCTAAATTATCACTAAAATTGGAAATTTGGTCAGTACAAATTTTCCTAGAAACAATTTGTAATTGCATTTGAAGCTTAAATCTTCATCTCTCAAAAATGCCAGATGCATCCATCTCCCTTTATCTCAACTTCTTGAAAATTCTTAGTTTCGTCACATTGATTATTTTAGCCCATCCGTACATCTACATACATACATATGTAGGCAGAATATCCCAACATTTTTGAATGTAAATCTATCCCCCCAAACAATCTCATTCAGAAGTTTTAGTCTCGAATAACAACTGAAGGATGAAAAAACTGGAAATCTAAAGCAATTTTAACAAGATTGCTTCCAACATTTAAACACGGCCTAGTTTCATACTAGAAGCTCTACTTCAGACTAGTTAACAAAGCCCTGAACCAACATTCGGTAAATAGTAAAAACTTCTCAGAGAAAGAAAAGAATATGAGGGTTCTCAGAACTTTTTCTATATCAAAGGGAAACTAAAATGAAGCTTTGAACAGCTTGCTTCATTGCATCTTGCCTTGCAAACAAACTGTAATGGCTCAAACAAAAAATTATTAGCTTGACAATGCCTTCGAACCTTTCATGACTTGAAGTGGAATGAGAATCCAAAGATGCAGAACACACACAGCCAACTCTGTGTGAGTAATCTACAGGAAGTAGAACTCACTTGGCATTGAATGATCAATAGTGGTAGATCCAAATTATCCACCATCATTGCATAGAATTTCTTCACTCCAGATGACCATAGATGTGGATGTCTAGCTCCTAGATATGATGGAGCTGGGTAGCTCCAGGGCTGTTTGTGAGCATGACTCAAAGTATGATTCTCCACGTGCCAGAATCTATCAAATTCATGTACAATCTCATATCCAAACAACCATAGTATTGTATGCAAATTAGCAATTTGGCAAAGTTGTACAATCCCAACCAAGTGTCTCACTGCCCCAGATTGACTAGGGACGATCAACACTCTGAATGTCGGAAGTTCACTCAGCTAACCCTTGCGCTGGACCATTAATCACAATGAGACCGGGAACCCTTAATGCCTTTCTCTAGCACTAATGCTTGTTTTAAGTGCTCTGATGTAATTGTAGTAGTCCAATTACGCTTCCCATCTGCTGCTCTATCCATATGTGCAAGATCCACAAAATTCTTATGAACATCACAACTCAACGTCGGTAATAGAGGCTTGTATTTGCTCTGTGTATCTTAAGATTCCTGAAAACATTTCATATTTGCTAGAACTCTATTTAACTTTAGACTTGTTGCTCAGTCCCAAAAACTTTCCTCATCAAACTCATCCAACAAAACATAACCTTCTTCCCTCATCACCACAAGCACTGTCTAAAACGTCATAAATTTCTTTAGTTTTTCATTTGATACATCTTTGGCAGTAATACTTCGGAACACCAATTGTTTCAATCCAGCTACTGCCAGGGATCTTCTTCAACCTGAGATTCTTCATCTTTTCCCTTACCTTCTGAGCTTCTTCCCATCTTCCAGCTCGTGAAAATATATTTGCCATAATAATATAATTCCCTGTATTTTCTGGCTCCATCTCAAACAAGCGATCACAAACAAACTTCCCAAGTTCAACATCACCAGAAACTGAAGCACCATTGAGCAATGCACCCCAAACCTTGGCACTTGGCTCAATTGGCATTTCCAAAATGAATTCCAGTGCTTCAGAGAGCTTACCAGCCCGACTTAGAACTCCTACCATACAAGCATAGTGTTCAACAGAGGGCTGAATGCAGTATTTTGCAAGCATGGCATCAAAATTCTTCCAAGCTTCACTTACAACTCCAGAATGGGCATAAGCAGTCAATATTGCCGTGAATGTCACGTGATCTGGCCTAATCCCATCATTCAGCATCTTTTCAAATAGATAAGTTGCTGCCTTAGCATCTCCATGTGATGCATAAGCTGAGATTATTGCTGTCCAAACAATTACGCTCCTGTCTTCTGACTGATCAAACACTCTTTGTGCCTTGTCCAGAAACCCCAATTTTGCATAGGTATCAATAATGGCAGTTTTCACGTAGACATTTCTATCACAATCCTTTCTAATTGCATATGCATGTATCTCTTTCCCACCTCTTAGATATGTAGATTGTGAAATAGAAGGCAGAATGCTTGAAAGTGTCACTGAGTTTGGTCTAAGATTGAACGACTGCATCTCACGAAATAATTCAAGAACTCCTTGGTGCTGGTTGTTCTGGACCAAACCTGATATCACAGAATTCCATACGCTCAATCCCGGGCTTGTCATTTCTTGGAAAAGATCCAAAGCTTGGTCTGCGAAACCATGAGCCATGTACCCAGTAATAAGTGCACCATAAGTAATTTCGTCCTTCTCACTCATGTCCTCAAAAAGTTCTCTTGCATAATCCAAGCTACCACATTTGGCATATAATGCAATAATTGAGTTACAGAGCGAAAGGTCCATTTCAATGTCATTTGCAATGACAAACTGATGAACATCCATTCCAAACACAAGATCATTTGATTGTGCACATGCTTGCAACACACTGACCGCTGTGATCCCATTTGGTCTTAAACCCTCCAAACCCACCATTTCCTTGTACAAATTCTTGCAATCTTCATAATAACCTGCTTGAGAATACCCAGCAATCATTGAATTCCACGTTACAAGATCTCTCTCAGGCCCGCTATCAAACAAAGTCCTCGCCGAAGCGATATCGTCACACCTCGAGTAATATGTGATCAAAGGATTCAAAACAAAGATGTCCGAATCAAAACCATTTTGGATAACAAAACAATGAATCATTTTAGCCAAATGTAACTCCGGAAACAACGACGCCAACGCCTTCAACACCGAGGTTACCGTAAAATTATCCGGTTTTGCAGACGCCGACATACAAGACAACCATCTCGAGAACAACCCGAGCGTTTCGACAAACATGTTGTTGGAGGAATACCCAATAAGCATGGCGTTCCAACAGAAAGTGTTTCTGTGAGGAATTCCGGAGAACACGTGGTGGGCTTCCCAGAGGTGGCTTGATTTGGAGTAGAAAGCGATGAGCTTTGACGCGAGGAAGTTGTCGAGAACGACGGCGGAGAGGACGAGGCGGGCGTGAAGCTGCTTGCCTTGGCGGAGGAGGCTGCGGACGGTGCATTGTTGGATGAGGCGGCCATAGGCGGCGTAGTTGAGTCCGCCGGATTGGAGGTGCAAGAAGCCGTTGGTGATGGCTGATATTTGGGATTGTAGGGCTTTTGTAATCTTCATTCATCTGGAAATTGCTGGGGCAATCACTATTACCACTCCTCTACTTATATTATCCTACAGAGGTGCTACCATAGGCATGCCCAATAAAAAAATTAAATAAAAATTTATTACGTCATTTTTAATAAATATAATTTATGTTTTAACTTTTTAAAAAATTTTAAACCAATTGATATAGTCGTAAATTTTTTTAAAAAATAATTATTATTTAAAAATTATGAATTTAAAATTTTAATATAATTAATTTTTATTTTTAAAATTAAATAAAAACACTTTACAACTCGAAAACGTTGGATTTAACTTTAACTTAATGATAATATTGCATCATTGAGTTGACCATGCATCCTTGATCTAAAGACAGTAAAATCATTCAATAATTGATAACCTATTTATAGTTCTTTTACCTTTCAATTTTAGTTGTAATCGAAAAGTACAATATAAATCAACAACCTAAGATACAATATAATAATGTATTAAATTACAACTACTATTATATTCTTGAGATCATGACACAATCAATGAAAATAAATTATATTTTAAACTATATTTAACAAATTCTTAACAAACTATGATACCATATTCCCTTTAGTATCGCTCTTATATTAAGAAGTTCATGGCATGTTGTATATAGTTTAATCATGAAAATTACTATCTAATATATTATTTACATAAATAGTAAATAATTGGCTCAACATGCATGGTTGTGCTTTCTTATATTATGAATATTTATTTATATAAAAATATTGGTAAGATAATAAAGAGATGGGCAAATTACCAAAAAGAATATAACCCAAAAGGGCTGTGAGTCAGTTCCCTAACTCTCTTAGGCCAATTACCATCAATGAATGGTCAATTAAGGTCCATGGAAGTAGTTGTTTTCATTGCTTTCAGTACTCCAAGCAAAACAAGAAGCCTAAAATAACATATAAATGAACGTTGGAATCCTTAAAATGTATTGCGACAGAGAGGAACATTCGAAGCAAATGAGGCTTAAGCACAGACTACAACTACCATAATTCCTGAACGCTCAACGGTCACAAACATAATCTACCAACAAAATTTTGGGCGAAAGAATATGGATTAGTGGAGAACTCGAACCAAGATTTGATTGTTGAGACAGAATCCTCTGTTCTTGTAATGAATGCATGCATCGCTTGAGTCGGCGAGGGGAAGCGCACAATTGCCATTTTTGCGGGGTCTGGGAATGCCTGCCTGAAATGCAGAGAGAGTGAAATGAGAATGGATTCATCTTATGGGAAAACAATGGCACAGCAGCCATCCAGCAATTTACTTTTTAAGACACAAACAATTCATCACCGACTTTAAAAAGATCTGAATTGTCGACGCGTCATATGCACACCCTGAAAGGGAGCGCTCTACATCGTCTTGACTAGCATCGCGCGGGATTCCTTGCAGCAGCACCTGTCAACAGGGCCTTGATATTATCAAGTTGTATGTTATAACAAATTATTTGTGCAAAATTAGCGAAGCTAACAGGCTAGCACTTCGTAAGCTCAATTGCCAGAATAAAGTTAAAAACCAGTGAACCAGATATAAACACTCGTCCATCTACTTAAATCGCCAGAAGCCAATACTCTCTGTACATGAGGTTAATCTTATCTGAACTGAAGTATCCTCATATGCAGTGACAGTTCACTAGAGATAGGATCACAACCTCACTGGTTCTTCATTTCCATGGGAAAGAGAAACAGAAAAGAAAAACAATATATCCATATTAAATGGAATCAAGAGAAAATGTTTTGGCGCCCCCAGAGGGGCAATTGCAGAAATTGGGTGTAAGACATCATGGCCCAAAAGGCCCTTCTAAATTATGCATATGAAAGGATGTCACCATGTGAGATGCGAAGGGGTTTTAGCTAAATACAGTAGTACAAGAAATGTGGTATAAACATCTGACAAAATTACAAAAAGAAGATATATTAGCAAGAATATGAATAAAGTTAATTCTGACTTTGAACAAACACCACATTGAGCACAGTCCATAGATCATTTCTCAAAAATATGGTTTACACAAGTTACGGGTTGTGTCATTCCACCAACTACCTTATTCCGTGGCCTGGTCCAAGAGATGGGAGATTCATATCAATGCAAGTGATTTATTTTGTTCAAGTAATTCAAGTTGACAATCATTGAATTAAAAGCGAAGAACAAGAATAAACAAACATAACAAGAGCACTCAATCCAGAACTTCTACTTACAGCTTTTCCATTATAGGGTGTGATAAGATCCCAACGGGACTGATCAGCCTGATATCAAAGAAACCACGGTTACCAACACATGGAACTCTTGTGGGCTACAAGAATAACATTAAGATTTACAATGACATTACCTTGTCCAGTCGATAAAGGCGACCCTTCCGAGAAATTGCTCTAATTGCAAAATCATAGGCAAACCGAGAAGGGAATTGAATCAACCTGCTCAAAGCAACCAAATAAAATTATGAAGTCATCATGACTCACACCAGTCTGGCTATATGCAGACAAAAAGTAAAATTACAATTCAAATACAAGCAATAAATGGAAATTCATGTATTACGATAATTTAGAAATGGTCACCCAAGAGGTAAGAACAATTACATCCCAGTCGGAGTATAACTTCTATTGTAATCGACTTTAAGGTCATCCAAACTCAATTTACACCCTTCTAGCAAATTGAGGATATCCCTTTTTGTTGTATACTTCGAAATGCCAAACAATTTCCCAAAAACCAGACCTGACATTTCACAAAGAGAGAACAAATAATTGTTAGAAAGTAAATTATTTTATATCATATTTACCCAACATTTAACTCCTGATTCCTCTTCTTCAAGATAAATCATTGAGTTCGATATGATGCCTCAGATTCCTTTTCAAAAATTTGAACTACATTATGAACTTGTCCCTAAATACATGAATAGCAGGTGCATTCTTCCAGCAGTTTCTGAAGTCCAAGAAAAGAGAACTTGATAACCTAAATTTGATAGCTAGCAACAAAAATGAAATAAAAAAGACTGATAAATCAACTTCCCCCTGTTCCACTTAAGAAAGAAATAACCCTCTGCAAGATGCAAAGCAAATGCAAAAGAAATAAAATTAAATTTCTAGTTTCATGTTTCATTTGCTTTGCAAACTACACATGTCAACTACAACAGCCCAAATTCTAGCACTAGGGTTAATAGACTAGGCAAAGGGCATTTTGTCTGTATTCACTGCCATCTCATGTGTCTTTTTCATATGAAGATAGTTTGGAACTTTACCTCATCATTTCCTTGTTAGAGGGTCACGTCAAAAAGGGCATCTGGTGTAAAATTTTGCCACATTGTTCTTTTGCTTGGATTTGCATTGTCAATGTGACTTTTAGAAATCAATTTGACATTACAAATGTCATGCTACCAACCCTAACTTGATCAGCATAATGTGCAGTTGATGATGATGATGATGATGATGATGATTGCAAGGCTCTTGGTAAGTAAAGTAAAGAGAAATGATATATTTTATACAATAACAACCTCATTGAGAGGGTGAATCCTTTACAAAAGATACCTCTTATAAAGCAAGATCATTCAAAAACTGTGAAAAAAATAGAATAGATCCCCCTCTAACACACGGGAAGAAAGGGCAATTGAGAATGGTTCACTTAAGACAGAGAACAAATTTCAGAAAAGATACATGTCTTTAGGAGTCCAACCCACAATAAAGCAGAGAAAGAAATAAGAAAAGTAGAATTCAACTCATAGATCAAATTTCTAAGGGAACATGACCAGGCATTTCCTTCCGCTCTCACATTTTCTCACAATCAATCAATGCTACATGTGAATACATTTAAATCACCGTTATGTAAAATCAGAAAACCAAAAATCACAAATAAAAGAGGGGGGAAAAGAAGGAAAAACCGAAAAAGATTGATAAAGAAACTCAGAAGCTCAAAATTTAGTTTCTACATTTCATTAACCTAAACCATAATCATTAAAAAAACTCTAAAATTTAAGAAAACCATAAAAAAAAAACCTAAAATATAGGAAAAAATCAACAGCCACATAAAAACCCTAAACCCTAATTCTCAACATTCGATAAATTACACAAAATAGAAAAAAAAAAAACAGACGCATTCGAGATAGAAAGAATTAAGTCTTTGTAAGGACCTGTGCTTGGAGTTGCAAGAAATGGATCAGCGGAAGCGTCTCCAGTCGACTGTTCAGCCTCTGTCGAGAAAAGTTTCGGCGAGCCACGAAGGACCCATGAGAGGCTTTGATTTTGATGAACAAATCGAATCGGACGGTGGGATTTGGTCGCAATCCTGATCAAATTCATCTTCCCAAAGTTGCAGGTCCGATCGAAAATGGAGAGCAGAGCAGTAAGGGTTTCTCCAAGTTTCTTTCTTCGGCTAGACAACACCCGACGTCCCAAGAGTCAGTCACACGATGCGGCGTCGTTTTGGCAATGCCTGACACCTGGAAATTATTATTTTTTTCAAATAATCTGCTGCTCTTAACTTTCTAAATATCTTCCTTTACAAATTTCAGAATTATTTGAAAAAATATGTTACGAAAAATAGTAATAAATAAATATTTTAATATATCATCATATCATTAGCCCCAAATAAATACCCATTAATAGTAATAGCATTGTTTAAGATTATTTAAGTGATTATTCGATATTTAATCTATAGATATATAGAGGTAATGTTGTCATCTCTAACATCTTGTAATTTCAAATATCTTAATATTAATATATTGATCTCATTGAAATAGAATATAACATATTGTGTCTTTAATCACAAAAGTTAAAATCTTGTGTACTCTTTAATGTATATATTATTGTCAATATATAATAATATATTTATTTAGAGTGAGAGTGTGTTTCAGATATAATTTTTGAGAGATTTATTGAGAAAAAAGTTAGTTAAGGGTATGAGTGAGTCTCTTACATGAACTTTCTAATACCTAAATCAGTCCCATGCCTGAAATGTAGAATGTAGAAAGCAAATAAAGCTATAATCTAAATAGAGTTGTAAGTCTATTTTTGGTAAATGAAGAGTTTTTCATTTATAAGGGAAAAACACTAATGGGTGAAGGGAGAGTCACAATTATTATACAGATATTTTGGTCTCTTTTTCAAATTTGTAGACAAAAGGATATTGAATATATGATTGATTGTTCTTCATGATCTCGTGTGAATTGTGTCTGAAGATAAAATCTCTTGAAATTTGCAGTTTTCGAGAAAAGTTTTTTATACGATTAGAAAAGAGACTTTCAGGTCTGAATGGTTCACAAGAGTCTCTCAAATAGTAGTGGCAACTAATGTGTGCATTTTTAAAAGAGTCTCTAGAAGGCCTTAAGAGAAATTTTTGAGTAGGGTCACTTGGTTATCTTTTGATCTTACTCATTAAGTCTTAATTACTTGACTACTATCTCTTAGATCTCTTAATTATTGGAAGACTTCTTATACTTGTAATTTATTTTTGTTAATTTATTTCCTTTTTTGGATTAGAACCCAGTTTATTGAACATAATAGTACCCATCTCTCGTTACCAATTTGGATACCTAAAAGTGCTCGATTGGTTCAATTAGTTAAATAGACCGGCACATAAGTTATTATCCTAATATCTTGAACAACGAAAATAACCACGTGACGCTCTTATCATATATCATTCTTCTTTATCACACATGGATTTTTATATTATAAATTTTAAATTCTAAATCCTAAAAAATGGTGCCGATACCTGTGAAATGATGACATGGGTTGACAAGGTAACGGTCAAAATACTAATGACTAAAACCCAATCGTACCGTCCCAAGTACCGCCGGTCCAGACCGATCCCTTCTCCCACAAGCAAACAACCGTTAATTGTCCCCAATTGTTTGTTGCATTCGGTAGTGGTGCGGTGCTGTCGTACGTACGCCCCATTTGCTCCGTCGCGAGCCCCCATTTCCCGTCTCTTTATTCATCCGTTTTCAAGAATCCGTCATCTCGCCAAGAAACCGCTTTCTTCCACTTCCCAGAAATCGCAGCGACTCGCTGCTATTGGATTGGTTGGTGATCTTCGATGGGCTCGGGATGGCTTCTGGATTTCCTCAAGGGCATGGTGAAGCCGGCCTTGGCCTTGGCCGTGGTGCTCATGGCCATCATCTTGTCCTACTTGCAGAAGCTCGGCCTGGAGGGCGACATGCTCTACTCGATTTTCCGGGCGTTTCTCCAGCTCTCCGTCATCGGATTCGTGCTTCAGTTCATCTTCAGTAGGGAGAACGCCGGCTGGATTGTCCTCGCTTATCTTTTCATGGTATGTGGCCCTCTTCTCTCGTGTTTGGTGGCCGAGAAAAATGATGGTTTTGAACAGAAATTGGGAAGGATTAGTCATGAATCATTTGTTTGTTTTTATGTTGTTATCCTGCAATTGGGCTGCTTCCTGTTTGGATTGGACTTGGTTGGCTGGAAAAATTTGAGGGGAAGGATTTGTTCCCACTTTATCTTCTTAGTATTGTTGGTTTTTGTTGGATTAGGTCATGCTTTAGCTTTCTAAGAATTCGAGAAAATTGGGGGTGGGCGCAACTGAACAGAGTTCATGTTCTAATCCTAATTGTATTATACTTAGCACACTAGTGTTATTTTCTCTAGTATTTAGTATTTTCCGGGGAAGAAGTAATAGATTGCTGGGATATTTGGTGTTTTTGTGCTTCAATTGGCCTTTTTCTGTTTGCTTCTGCAGGTCTGTGTAGCTGGCTATACAGCAGGTCAACGAGCCAAGCACGTCCCTCGCGGCAAGTATGTGGCCGGAGCCTCCATTCTTGCCGGCACTGCAGTGACGATGTTGTTGCTGGTTCTGCTGAAAGTTTTCCCTTTCACTCCTCGGTACATCATCCCAGTGGCCGGAATGATGGTTGGCAATGCAATGACAGTCACCGGGGTCACCATGAAAAGGCTTCGGGATGATATCAAGGTTCAGATGAATCTGGTATGCCCCCCTTACTACAACGACTTCATTTCATGGCTCTTGTTTGATCTGACGGGTTTTATGCTTCTACGCAACCTTCCTCCCTTATTCACGGGGCAGAGTTACTTCATTTCATAGTTAAGGAAAGAAAACTTTATTTCCTCGAATAGTTTTCGAGGAGCAGCAGACCAATAACGAGGAATTGGACAGTTTCGGGTTTATAATCCAATTGAGATGCTCAATCATCAGAGGAATCTCCCCTGATTGCTCTGAAATGTTATTTAGGTCAATCTGCACAGTGTTTGTCCTCTCAAGCTTCTTCATTCCCACTTCAATGTCCTCTATTGTTCCATATCTTAACAATTTTATCACTTGGGGGGTTATTTAATTAGATGGCTACTTGAACTAAAGCTCTTTGGACAGATGCTTCTTTTACAAACACAACAATCCCTCAACATGACCCCGCTTTTAGGACATATAAGCCCGAGAGGGACCCTAAACCCGTTGTTAGCTCCCACACCCTTAAACTGATCTAGAATTTTTGAAACTGCAAGCACAAGAAGAGTTGCCATATTTGAAACGTTGACAAACTGCAACCATTTTGATCATCATCAATGGCTGAAGTCTGAGTTCCATTTTCAGGTGGAAACGGCATTGGCTCTGGGGGCTACTCCCCGGCAGGCGACATACCAGCAGGTCAAAAGGGCTCTGGTCATTGCCCTATCGCCGGTCTTGGACAATGCCAAAACGGTTGGTCTGATATCACTTCCCGGCGCAATGACTGGCCTCATAATGGGCGGAGCTTCTCCTCTGGAGGCCATTCAGCTGCAGATTGTTGTCATGAACATGCTGGTCGGCGCATCGACTGTTAGCAGCATTATGTCGACGTACCTCTGCTGGCCTTCCTTCTTCACCAAGGCCTACCAGTTGGAAACCAAGGTCTTTGCTTCAGACTGAGGTTGGTTTAGTTATATATACTCCCCACTGCTCATCCATCAACAATGCTGATACTACTTGCTAAGAATATCGGATCACCATTAAGATTAGAACTACAAATCCTCAATCTCTATCAGATTTTGAATTCGAAGAATTATCTAATACTTCATGATGAAGCACTGATGTACTTGACCATCAAGAATTAGGCAGCTAAAACTGCAAGATTATTACAGATTATGGAACCTTTTCTTCCTGGAATCCTTAGAGCTTCATCTGTTCTTCCATTTTGCTTTCCCTTGGGAGAGGACTTGCAAACAGCCCATCATTTTCAATGCATGTATTGCTGAGACAATGAGAAGCTTTTGAATCCAAAATTTTCTCTTGTTTTCCAGGAAAGTAGACTTCAAGACACATCTTCAACACAAGACAAATGGGTCAAGATGATCTCTTCAACCACGCTCTGGAAAAACCAATAAAAGGGGTTTCTCTTTCTCCCTGTCTTCTGTATGTTGGGGTTTTAGATCTGTGTTCGCTCGTGATATAACTTTACAGTTACATAGGAATTTGCGATTTCTTAATGTCGGCTAAGACGATGTAATTGGGTCGTGAATCACGATCTTTGTACACGTGTAACGTTTTGGAATATTGACAGCAAATTATTATGATAAATTGCTATTGATATATATTTTTTTTATTTTACTATTAGTATAGCTTTGTACATATCTTGAACTAAAAAAAATATATCAATGACAAAAAAGTCTCTCATGAGATGCATAGAAGCATGTGAGGTGCATTGAGGCGAAGGATATTTTGATCATAATACCCCTTTATATAATTTAAAATATACAAAAGTGATATACATTTAACATGATTCAATTATTATTATAGTTATATTTTAAACGCGGACACAATCGCCGGCACAATCCCCGGCACGATTGTATAAAATAAATAAAATGCCAATAGGCATGGCGCATTAGCACATGGCACAAAAGTAAACTGGCATACTTCAATTTTTTGTTATTTTAATTATATGTTTAGATTTATGTTTTTGAGTTAATTTAATATTTATACTTTAATCATGATAATTTATTTTTTTTATTTTAATTATATCTTTATTTCTGAATCAATTTAACTTTTATATTTTGATATTTAAAAAAATAAAATAAAATAAGTTAATTTAATTTTTTTTTTACACATCAAAGTATAGAAATTAAATTAATTTAAAAATATAAGTATAGGGGTATAATTGAAAAGGCAAAAAGTTTAAATTCTCGCACGAAAAAAAAATCAAAGTATAACAGTTAAATTGATTTAAAAATACAGTTATAAAAATGTAATTAAAATAATAAAAAGTTTGAAAGATTATATAAAAAATAATTAAAATATAAGGAAAAAAAATATAAATTTTGCCAAGTATATTTCATTAGAAAAATGTTATATTCTAGATAAATCTAATAAATAATTTTTATAAATTAACGCAATATATATAAATTTATGATTATTTTATTTTAAATTAGTAATAAATTTACTTACTATTATGAACTATTGCTAATTTTGAGTATAATTATTATGAATTTTAGTAAAATTATTATGAATTTGTATGCACCACGTCAATTTACAAGAGTTATTTGTCAAACTTATATGTAAGTATAACATTTCTCGTTCTATTACCCTTAACTCAAATGTGAAAAATATTACAATATTCGAGATCGTTGGTACTTTAAAAGTATTTTATATAATGTGAAGAGCATTTTATATAAAAAAAAATTAGTAATACATAAACTCTTGCTTTTAATTAACGATACCTTCAAATATTATAGTAGCTACCTTCTTATGTTATTAATAATATGATGATTTTTCTTCTTAATCAATGATGAGATGTATGGCAACCTATGATGCACGCAAACACTTTAAGAATGTCGTTTCAGCATTTCCAAAACGTTTTCTATACCAAAGCGCCAAGAAATAACAAACAAATGTTTTTGGACATTTTTTATAATTTTAAAAACATTTTATAACTATTTCATAATATTAAAAATGTGTTTTCAATTTAGAAATGTGTTTTCGTTCACAAAGAGGTTATGTTAGAGACGAAATTTTTTTCTGTTTCTAACTTAAAATTTTTAATTTTTTCAAAATTTATTTGAATGTATTATAAAATTTATATTATTTTTAGATTGAATAATTATTTTTTTATATTAAAAATTATATTTACAAAAATAATTTTATATTTTTTTATTTATATATTATTTTTATTTTTATTTCGTATCATACCTATTCCTCGTTCAATTTGGTACAACTAGATGGCAACAAGAAAAATCAACCAATTTTATCACTTGAGAAGTTATATTTACAATTTAGTCCATTAATTAATGAAATAAATTAAGGCTTAATGCATTCTTTTGTCCTAGGACTAATAAAAAAAATAGCTTTAAGAACCTGCACTAAAAGGTGTTCACTATTTATCGCTAGACTAAATTAATTTGTACACTTTTCATCCATAACTTAACAATCGTTAATAAAGGCGTTAAATTTGCATTGTCAGCATTGTCATGCCACTCTTATTATCCTTGTCATTGTCACGTCACCACGTATATATATACACACATACACATATATATGTATACACACTCAACCAGCCATGGCTGACACTGGCCATGGGAAGCCCAAGTTTCCCTATTCCCCTTCTCAATTTTTCCTCGTTTTGGACCTTTCTTGCCTCCGTTTGATTCAATCACCGCCAGTTGCCTCGAATGCAATAGTTGCCGCTGTACTTTGCATCATGACCGCCATTGTCATTCTACTCCTCCTCATCTCTCTCTCTCTTTGTCGCGATAGTCGGCCACCGCGACCTCCGACCAAGCTTCATCTCTGCCAGATTTAGGCTACTACCGACCAAGCTTCGTCCACCAAATTGGGTCTTCGACCAAACTGGTAAGTTCGACCAAACCCGATGCCTCTTTCTCTCTCTCTTTTGTCTAGATCTGTTCCCCAACCTTTAGAGGTTGAGGAAACTTGGGCTGGGGGGTTTGGGACCAAGGTTCAGGGGTTTCCTGACCCCCAATAACTAGCACCCATGGTCAAGGAAACAAGCGGCCATGGTCGTGGTCAGGGAGCCTAGTTGTGGCTGTGGCCATGGCTTGGTGTATGTGTGTGTGTATATATATATGTGGTGATGTGGCAGTACGAACAAGAATAATAAGAGTGACGTGGCAATGCTGACGAGGTAAATTTAACACCTCTATTAATGACTGTTTAGTCAGAGATGAAAAGTGTACAAATTAATGTAGTCTAGAGATAAATAGTGAATACCTTTTAGTGTAAGTTTTTAAAGTCATTTTTTTTATTAGTGCAGGGATGAAAGAATGCATTAAGTTATAAATTCGCTCTATATTGACTGTGCAATCATGCCTCTCCCAAAAAAAATTTCATTTTGTAGGGAACCAAACATGGTCCATGAAAGATGAGAACAAAACCAATTTCTTTTTCCATAATATTACCATATATAAAGGTAATTACTAACTATAATCTGTCATAAGCAAGAAATTATTAAAAATATCAAAAACTTTCAAAAATTTAAAATAACTTTTTAAATTAAAAATAATAACCGAAATGGTCTCTAGGAGACAACCAGAAATGTCTCCGGGAGATATGATCTAAACAATTAGGTGATGATCAAGTCTCCCAAAGATCGTTCTGAGAGGCTCTTACAGTCTCTTGGAGACTGCAACAAGTTTCGAGAAACTATAATGTTTCGGAACTTGTTTTGTAAATTCTCTCTTGATTGAGGGATCTCAAGGAAAGTGCAAACAATACAACTGCAAAATCTGAAAATTCCTTCAAAAGTTCTGTAAAAAAGATAAATATTGTCTGAAAAATCATAATTTTAGTAAATCTCAAAATGCTAAGAATACTCGTTATAATATTTATGATCATATTCTTCTATAAATAAATGAGCTCTTATTCAAAAAAGAGTACTCATCTAATTTCAATATTGCATTTAAATCTTCAGTGAAAATAGTGTCTAATTTTTGCGTTAAAATGTTTTCATGAAATCTATATTGTATTTTCTGATCGTTCTCTTTCTTGTAAAATTTAAATAACTTGACAATAACATTTTTAATAAATAAATTCATTGTTATGTTCAAACAATAACAACCACTAATCCAAAATTTATTTAATAAAAATATTTTTTTCTTTATTATTTAAAAAAATTAGATCATAATGTCTTCTTTTTCTAGATAACGATAATCTTGCCCCCAAACAGTTCTTAAGAAATCATCGGTTACGCAGTCAATGGGTATAACCTATATCGCATCCTCCTGTGTGCGAAATACGCATCGTGCGTACGATAGACGCCATCACCGTTGGAAGAGCGCGCGAACCGATCAACGACTTTCTCTGTTTCTGCGAGACGACTCTGTCTCTCTCTCTCTGTTCCTTTCTTCTCGCAGACTCAAGGTCTCAGCCGTAACACGGCCGTCGCCTTCAAGGAGAATCGCACGACCGATTGATTGGGAAGAAAGGCCATCAAATCGCTATGTCATTGCCGCCTCGGCAACGTTCTAGGGCTTTTCGTATGTTTACGCTGTGTTCAATCCTTCTGAGCTGGTTTCCAGGTAGTTTTTATTCCATAGCTGCAGTTGTTTTCTTGATTGTTAGGAAAGTTTGTTGGTCAACCGTGCATATTGATTCAATTTTTCTACTAGCTAGCACGTTTTCCAGAATATAAGGATCCCGATATAGCTTGTTGCCAATTATGCTTTGTGCGGAGATACGGAATATAAGATTAGCGGATCAATTGGATCGATCTCTAGGTTCTTAATTTCTAAGTTGAATATTATTATGAAGTCTTTAACGATATTCTTTTTGATAATTTTTCTCCACTTTGAAAATTATTTGGATCAACTTTCAACCAAGAAAAAAAAAAGAAAATTATTTAGATAATCTAGTTGCTAAAGAGGGGCCTAATCCAGTAGTGGAAGGACTGGATTGGGTTGAGACTGGTGGTTCACATTTCTTGGCTGTCGGAATGTAGTTGGTTACATTAGAGTGGCAAAAGATGACATGAATTGAAGCGTGGTGAAACCAAAATTATCAGGATCAATGATGCAATTAGTATCTATAAAAAAAGAAAAAGAAAAAAAATGATGCAAACATTTGCATAAGGAAGGAATCATTTTTTTTTTTCTTATTTTTACTTTCCATATGTTTTCATACTCGTTGGTGAAGATATAGAGTCCATGGCGAAAAAATGAGTTCCCCTCCTTGGCATTGAGGGTTCAGTTTATCATGGTTCCAAAATTATCTTATGCTTCTTGTAAAGCATTTTGGGAACTTGCTAGAAAAATTATTTTAGGAGAATTGATATCAAAATACCGAAATTTTAAGAAACAATATCAACAATCATAAATTTTAATCTTATCCGGTGGGGGAAGTTACATGGGTTCTATAGCTAGCCATCTCTATCCATGGCCATGTGCTTATTTTGGTCTAAATTCACGATATGAGATCCGACGATTTTTATGTTGACTATTGGCTTTCTAAGAAACCTCTTTCTTTTTTCAGGTTTGAAACCGGCTGTGAGTAGGAGGGACACTTTCAACACTAGAAATATTGAAGGAATTGTTCAATTCACAGGCAGAGTTAATTTTAAGAAACAATAAAAAGATATTTTCACAAGTTTCAAAGATCATTAGTTCATGAAAATAAAAACTATATGAAAGCTAGGGCCAAAGGTGCTTCCTGAGTTTTAGGTTCAGAAAAGAACAACAAATAAAATGAAAGCACACACACCACAGCCAAACAAGTCTCAAGTTCTCATTGTTGTCGACTATTCTATCTAGTCTGAGTTATCTACATTCAGGGAACATGTTTAAAAATCCAAGTGCCCAATGGGGCTGTGGTCTGCATAGTTGTCAAGAGCTCAAGGCGCATTGAGGCGCAAGAGAGCCTGGAGCCTAGGTGAGCCTTTTGGATGGGAGGCGCATATTTAAAAAATCTGTATAAAAATATTTATACATCATTATTTTCAGTGTATGCCTATAAAGAGGTAAATGTAAACTTATAAAATCATATATAACAAATAACCAACACTATTTTAACTAAATAATGGGGTGTTTTATTGTTTTCTCAAATTTCTTTTAATTTTTTCTGGTTATTGCTGGTTAGATTTTAATAAGTTCATCAAAAAACAAAAAGAAAATTACATAGGAGCAAAAGTTGTGCTCCTTGCATCTCAAGGTGGGGCACGCCTTAGCGTCTAGGTGCACGCCACATAGTGAGGCACGCTCAACTGAGCTTTGAACCTAGATGCACCTTTGCCAACTATGGTGGTTGGACACATATTCTGCATGCCTACCCTTGTATCTGGTGGACACTACCATAATTACTACATGCAAGGGTGAACATTTAACTCAATATAATTCACTGTGTTAAACATTTTTAACCTTATTTGTGCATCAGTGTTCTTTGAGATCATTTTAGACAGATTTTTCAGTAGTTCCATGAAACAGCCACGGGTTTTGTGGTATAAATTACAAGCCTGGTTGGTGTCAAACATGTTTTCACTTTTATATGTGCTTACTTAATTTTACCTTTTGTAGGATCCATACTATCTGCAGTTGTTACTCTTGATTCCATTGAGATTTTTAAAACACACGACTGGCTTCCATCCAAACCAACAGTTTACTTTCAGTGTAAAGGAGAGAACAAGACTTATTTGCCAGGCGTTAAGGAAACTCATGTCTCTTATGCTTTTAAGGGTGAAGAATCTTGGCAGGTTTGTGATGAGTGCATGTTTAAATTTATGCTATTCTTCTTTTCTTTCTATTTTTTAATTGCCTCATATTGAAAATATAACATCTGTTTATCAATTCTTGTTTGTGTTTGTGCTACTGGCCGTCTATGCATTCTTTGGTTGTAATGGATGCTCACAACCAAGATAGATGTGAGATGGTGTCAAAATTTTATAAATTTTAATATGCCTGCTTTGTTAGAGAGAGGAAGCTGGGTTTGCTATATGGTCTGGATTACAAATTGCTTGTCTAGAAATAAAATAAGCAGTGTTGGTAGCATGAAGCATTCCAATTATGCACCCACAGGCTTTATCAGCAGATGGATATGATTTATTTACGCTTCTAATTTGGAAATGAAAATAGACAAGTATGTGTACTCGTCTACGTTCAGTGTCTGGTTGAAGTCTACTCATCTTTTCATGTATCTATATTGCTTGCTAAGTGCTTAAACCTTGTCTCTGCTGTTTCAGTTTTGTTGGATTAGGGTTGCCTTTGTGTAATCTCTTGCCTTAGAAGTTCAGTACAGAGAATTCCTCTGAAGAGGCTAATGGTGAAATTTTAATTGTATGTTTTAGCCTTTGACAGAATTCTCAAATAAGAAATGCAAGCGATGTGGATTTTATGAGGAAGACATCATAAAATCAGATGAATTTGATGAGTGGGAGTTTTGCCCTTCCGATTTTAGTGACCCTGATGGAAGATATAAGCATTTCAAAGATAAGGAACTCAATGTCACATTTTTGTGCCCCGACTGTGTGCCTCTTGGAAGTGTTGGTGAGGGTTTCTATTGTTATTCTTATTATAATTATCTTAACTCCCTCATTTCTTCTGTCATTTTTATACAGTTAGTGAAGACTGCATGGTATGGGGCTTCCATTCGAAACTATAAATCCAACCCCATCATTAAGAATTATTTTACTTGATCTTGCATTTTGCATTTGTATGTGCTCGTATGTTAGGTCTCATGCAGAATAAGGTCATAGATTGAAATGGCTTGCAAGCTAGCATGTAGAACTCTACATGAAGGGATAAAGGCTTGATATGTTGTTTTATGTGTCATCTACTAGCCAACTTACATGGATTCGAGGACTTGCTTAGTTATTAATATTTGTTTGGTTCTTGTTTTTGTAGTTTCTAATCACACCACTGTTTCAGACAATGGAGAGAAGGGAATGCATGTGGCTCTAGTGATAACAATCAGTGCCGTGATTTCAAGTCTCTTTATAATTGGACTGTTGTTTGCCTACAAGTATTGGCAGAAGAGGAAGAGGGAACAAGAGCATGCACAGTTCCTAAAACTCTTTGAAGAAGGCGATGAAATCGAGGATGAGTTAGGTCTTGGGCCTCTCAGCAGTGTAATTTGATGAATAGAATTTCAGTACCCAAAATATTTTTGTAGTATAGCAAAGTAGGTTGCAGAATAGAGAAATAGCAAACAGCTTCAGCGTTTACAAATATGAAGGATTGTACCTTAAGTTGACACAGGTTTCTTGTTGTTTCGGAGATTTATCCAGTCCTAGTTCATGTAGATGAATGGACCTCTCGGAACCAGGGCAAATAACTAGTTGATTGTACAGAGATTGATTGCATGTGTAAAAAGTGGGATGATTGCAAATAACTCTTTAGACGCATGGACTGGAACTCTTGCTAAGAGATGTTGGTTTATTGTGTTGTGCCTTTGGCTGCTATTTATATTTCCATGTTGTATCCGATGCACTTGAAATATAAAGGGTGTTCTTAGTGCACGAGTCTTTCGCTTTTGCCTGGGTTGGAGATGGTCATATTTGTAGGCAGACTTTTGTCCACCTTTTTGCAAGGAGGCTATTTCCATAACTCAAGCCTATGACTGGCAGCTTTATGTTGCTACCAACCTCGCCCTCTATGATCTTAACAAAAACCAAAACTCCCTGGGAACAGCAACAAGGAAAATAAGGAAAGACACCATCCTCCATGCCAAAAGAGAGAAAATCCATTCTATATACAAATTTTAGAAACCACTCCAGCAACATCTCTACAAAAGTATTCTAGAACAATACACAAATCTTACAATCTACCAGAAATTGTTTTCCAAGAAAACCTCGTGTTCTCTGCTTAAAAACTTGCTTCACTGGGGGAAGGACACTTACAGCACCCATGGCAGAGGAAACCCAGATAATCAACTAGAACTTGCACTCTTTATCGCACGGTTAAAGCTCTCCAGCTCTTCTGATCGTGAACCGTATACGGATTTGATCATATCCCTGCAGCAACTGGAAACAATAGAAGATGACAAACCACAGTTCAGAGCTAATGCCTCTTTAACTCAAAAGCAACTACCCGAGTGACAACAAGAGAATGAGAGATGAGAATATAGTGCAGCACCTGCACGCTTCCTTGTTGAACCGTTTCTTGTCAATTCCGTACAATCTCTGGAATATCTCTGGCTCCACGCGACAAAAATATGGACGATCTAACACAAACATCCCATGATCTATCAGTTGTTCAAGGGTGGGAATGAACATTAGCTTTCATAATAGAGCAAAATGCTCACCAGAGTAAATGGAGCATGTTGGCGAAGTTTTATCGTAGTGAATACACCATCCATCCGGACCTATCAGGCTTCTGTATAGCTGAAATTGTAATACCACACAAATAATATGTATTTCCTTTACTTTCTGGGCCTATTTGGCAAGAGATACTATGGTGATCACCAAACCATAAATGAAATAGATCACTTGACATGAAATGAAATCATGTTCTTGTGCAAGAACTCATTAGAGACCATATCCATGTGTAGGTAATGGTAATCCAAGCTGAAAACACATTTCAAAGTTTGTTAATCATCTCACCATGTCAAGAACTAAGCTACAAGATCTGATCTCTGTTTGGCCTTAAAAACATGATCCTGTCCTTACCCTTTAAGTCCTGGGCCAATTGGGCTACAACTGATTATCAAGGACGATAATTGGTAAATTAAAAACATTAAGCTTGATAAATGTGAACATTCCAATTTACCCTTGATTTAATAACACTCCATCTTCGATTAAGAGAGTATTATGGTAATCTGTTGTTTAGTATCTTTCCATTATATTCATTTCCTTTGCTCTCCCATATAAGAGAAACATTTTCCATTCCATTTCATTCCAAAATCTCTCTCAAACAAAGCCTTAATCATGCCTTAATCCTGGCTCTGGTTAAAGGACCGAAGTCAAGCGTGCCCCAAGTAAAATGTCCACCGAGGTAGATCTCTGGTATAATCGGTTGTAATGTGTTTCTATCAGCAAACACAGACAGATGGGCTTAACTCATATTTTTGACTCGAAAATATAAGTACAAAATATAATTAAAATAATAAAAAATTCGATACGTCTCACGAAAAAAAAAGAAAAAGAAAGTAAAAGCATTACAGAAAACTCAAAGCCGGTGGTCAAGATAGAGAAGAAACCTGGACATCAGAAGGGTCCTGGAATATCTCTTCAGGGGTGGGGAAGGCGGTGCCTTTCTCGAGCTTGCAGCACGCGCCGCAACCCTGCACGCACTGCCACCGCGGCTCCTTCCTCTCGCCGCCGAATCCCCGTGGAGCGATGCCGCTGCTCCGCTGAGTTCTCGTTGTCTTTGCCTTGGCCTTTTTTCCCTGCGCTGGTCGGTCCACCGCCGACCGGACGGTGGCAAAATACGGCGGAATCACCGCAGCGTGTGACATCTTCTGGTGGGTGGCGGGATTTTTTTAACTGTTAAAGATAAGACCGACGTAACTTTAGGCTTCGGGTAGATCCGAAATTAATAGAGAGTTTGGACGGCCCAAAATATGATTTGTCTTGAGCCCAATGCAGAGTGAGAAAATGTTGTGGATTGGGCCTAGGCGATGATCCAAGCCCAATCCATGGGAAATTACGTTATTTCTCTCTGATTTACAAGAAAAATTAACCTGTGGTACTTGGTCATTTTGTCGACGTGGCATCCATGTCTAATTATAGCATGACACGTGTTTTATTAGTTAAAAGGATATTTATGAAACATAAGTTTGTTATAATACTTATTTTTTTATTAAATTTAATATTCACACACTCACATTTAGATTATTTTTTACTTTAATATTCAGCTCATTTGTTTTCGTCATAAAATATTGACATTTACGTTAAAAGCATAATAATGCTAAGAGAATTAAAATCGAAGCGTGGTCCGTCATTTCAAGAGTGAAAGTGTTAACTTTTTTTTTGAAGATTTCCTCCCAAATGTTTATATTCATTATGTTATGAAGAATGTGTCATTCTATGGTGGTAGTTTAGATTCAGATATTTATTTTTTTATTTAATTTTTTTTAGAGACTCGAAGTATTGCCCTAACAAAAGTTCGAGATGATTTGAGATTTTTTTTCAATAAATTCTTACTTACAAGAAAAATTATTTTTGCATAGAATGGTCTTTTATACTAATGTCATCCTAGTTCGTCTGTGATCCAAGTAATTTATAATGGGAATTTTCATTTTATTACAAATACCTAAATCATAAAAAAAAACTTATAAAAATACTATCTGGACATTTAATTGTAGCACTTTTAATGATACTCATAAGCTGATGTATTGTGTATATAAATATATATTAATATTACATAAAATATAATATATAAATAATGAAAAAATACCATTGTACAAATAATATTACCAAAAAACTATAATAATAAATCTTTCAAGATAACATAAATGATTCACCGCACATATTTAAAAGTTTGGATTATTGCAAAATCGAAGGATTGAGTGTCTATTTGAGGGTTCAAGCCTTGAAATTTTATCTATGACTCGTATGTTTGTCGATTTAGTCCAAAAATGTGTTGGGGTCAAGTCTTGAAATTTTACTTATGACTCATGTTTATCTAATTTAGTCCAAAAATATGTCGGGGTCAAGTCTCGAAATTTTACCTATGACTCATGCTTATCCATTTAGTCCAAAAATATGTCGGGGTCAAGTCTTGAAATTTTACCTACGACTCATGTTTGTCCATTTAATCCAAAAATGTGTCGGTGAGGATTTTAAAGAGAATAGAATTATTTCACCCAACAAAAGTCCATTGATGGGGGGATCTCGAATTTCTCACACTAAACTTATTATAAATAAATAATTCAAACTACTAGAAACGTGTGTGATGATATATGTACATATATTAATTGTGGAGAAGGTTTTAGTCAAAGGATAGAAAGAAGCCGTCAAATTGAAAGTAAGGCGTTTTCGTGACAAAAACAAGGCTTGCATTCTAAGATATGGCGACGCTTTCGTCGCCGTTTGACTCATGAAAAGATATCTAATTACAAATAAAATAAATAAATAATTTTTATAAATTAACATAAAATTAATATATAAATTTATAATAACTCCATTTAAAATTAAAAATAAATCTATTCATTATTAGGAATTATATATTGTTAATTTGTATTCAAGTTTTTTCACAAAGTTGGTGCTTCTCTAGAAGTCTAACACCCAATAAACCACTCCATCGAATGGGCAAATATAAGCTTGGGTTGTTGATGTTGTAAATATTGGATTTTGACTTCTTGCCAACCTTGTATTGACTAATATTTTAATACAATTATTATTGTCACAAGTAAAACATTTTATAAGACAAAATACCAAATAAATCAGTGTACTTTGGCGACAAAACTCATTTAGTGATTGTATTTTATGAAGGGCTAAAAAATTTACTATAATTTCAACTAGACTCAAGACAAATTTGGTCGAAGTATTGAATTAAAAAGTCCTTGTAATTTTAGATCTAGATCCACATTAATTATTTTGACATATGTTTTCTCAAAACCACTATCTGCGGCATTTTAGTTTTGGATAATGCTATTGGTACACCTTTGTGTACATCTTGGGCTACACAAAGGTGTACCAATGACAAAAAAGCCCCCCTTGAGGCGCATAGAAGCGCGTGAGGCGCAGGGCATTTTGGTCATTATACCCTTGATGTAGTCCAAGATGTACAAAATTGTTGTACATCTAGCATGATCCTTTAGTTTTATAGACGACATCATCAACTTTATCTCGATGAAATTAATCTCACACAATTATAAACACTCGAGTTGAAACTTGCCTGGAGACAAAGAACCCAACACATTTGGGGTTTATGTCTTTGTAAAGTATAGTTATCAATTTGGTCTCAACTTTAACTACAATGACTTAATTATTAGATATTTTTTAAAAAAATATAGTGATATTAGCAAATATATATATATGGATAAATTAGTTGGCAAGTTAAAGAAGCTCAATTTACTTGGTGAAATTAGGTTTTGAGATGATGGAAGGATATGTTAGTTTGTAGTACTAAAGTATTTTAATACTTTAACCTAATTTTTGGAAAGAAAATCAAATATATAAACCGCATCAAAACACCTCCATTATCTTATGTCCCTTCTCCATCTGGTTGTCTAATATTTGTTGCAGAGAGTGTTTGGTTGCTGAGAAAATCAAAATCCATACTTACAGCCATAAAATTATGTCTCATCTTAGAGGTGATAGCGTCTCCTCAGCCAGTACTCATGACGCACCATTTTTGGGGCCAAGAGACCCCATGGCCATTGAGCTTCAACAAGTCACTGGCAGTGGCGGGAACGATGCTGGCAATGGCAGCTCGTTGGTCCACCAAGTCATCGAGCTCCCCCGGCCCACTTCGTTTCCTTTCGTTCTCTCTTTCAGTAAACTCACTTACAGTGTGAAACTTCGCCAGAATATAAATCTGCCGGGCTGTTTCAGGATGAAGAGCCAGCACGAGTCGCAGGAAACTATGGCTAACACAAAGGTTTTGCTGAATGACGTCTCCGGCGAGGCCAGAGAAGGCGAGATCATGGGGGTTCTCGGCGCCAGTGGGTCGGGGAAATCGACGTTGATCGACGCACTGGCCAACCGAATCGCCGGGGAAAGTTTGAAAGGAACCGTCACTTTGAATGGCGAATTTTGGGAGCCGAAGCTCCTGAAAGCAATATCAGCTTATGTAATGCAAGAAGACTTGTTGTTTCCGATGTTGACAGTGGAAGAAACTCTCCTGTTCGCCGCCGAGTTCCGGCTGCCTAGAACTCTCCCGGCGGCCAAGAAGAAAGCAAGAGTTCAGGCTCTGATCGATCAGCTAGGGCTGCGAAGCGCGGCCCAGACGGTGATCGGAGACGAAGGCCACAGAGGAGTTTCAGGAGGCGAACGGCGGCGAGTCTCGATCGGAGCCGACATAATTCACGACCCCGTTGTCCTCTTCCTCGACGAGCCGACGTCGGGACTGGACTCGACCAGTGCGTTCATGGTGGTGAAGGTCTTGCAAAGGATCGCTCATAGTGGAAGCATCGTCTTCATGTCCATTCACCAACCGAGTAACAGAATTCTCAACCTCATAGACCGCCTCATCTTTCTCTCTCGCGGTGAGGCCGTTTTCAACGGCTCCCCAGCGAGTCTTCCGGCCTTCTTCTCCGAGTTCGGGCGCCCGATTCTGGCGAACGAGAACTGGACCGAGTTCGCTTTTGATCTGATTCAAGAGCTCGAAGCTTCATCCGGCGGAATCAAAACCTTAGTAGATTTCAACAACTCATGGCGAATCAAGCAAACTAATTTCCAGATTGAATCTGCAGATTTAGAGCTCTCTCTAAAAGACGCCATAAAATCGCGGATTTCAAGAGGAAAGCTAGTCTCCGATCAAACCATCGCAACCTTCGCGAACCCTAATTGGATCGAAGTGCTTGTACTAGCCAGAAGATCGATGATAAACTCAATCAGGACGCCGGAGGTCTTAGGAATCCGCTTAGGTGCCATCGTCGTCACCGGATTCATCTTGGCCACTATCTTCTGGCAGCTCGACAACTCTCCGAAAGGCGTCCAGGAAAGAATCGGATTCTTCTCGTTCGCCATGACCTCCACCTTCTACTCTTGCTCCGAAGCCCTACCAGTCTTCCTCATGGAGCGATACATCTTCATGAGAGAGACAGCATACAACGCTTATCGCCGTTCTTCCTACGTTCTCTCCCACTCCATAACCTCAATCCCATCGGTTCTCTTCCTCTCATTAACATTCGCAGTGATAACCTTCTGGCCCGTCGGATTATCCGGCGGCTTCTCCGGCTTCCTCTTCTTCTTCTCCCTCCTCGTGGCCTCCTTCTGGGCCGGAAACTCCTTCGTCACCTTCCTCTCCGCCATCGTCTCTCACGTCATGATCGGCTACACCGTCGTCGTCGCCATCTTAGCCTACTTCCTCCTCTTCAGCGGTTTCTTCATCAACCGGAACCGAATCCCGCCCTACTGGATCTGGTTCCACTACTCATCCCTGGTGAAGTACCCATACGAGGGGGCCCTGCAGAACGAGCTGGAAGATTCGGCGAAATGCTTCGTTAGGGGCGTCCAGATCTTCGACAACTCGCCGATGGCCGGGGTTCCGGCGCCGGTGAAGCTGAAGCTGCTGAAGAGCATGAGCGGTGTTCTGGGATTGGAGATTTCGAGCTCGACGTGTTTCACGACGGGGACGGACATACTGAAGAATCAAGGGGTGACTGATTTAAGCAGATGGAGCTGCTTGTGGATTACTGTGGGTTTAGGGTTCCTGTTCAGAATTCTCTTCTACTTTGCGTTGCTCTTCGGAAGCAAGAACAAGAGGCGGTGAGAAAGTATTTTCTTTCCTTTCCCGAGAAAATCCTAATGCAACTAATCATTTGCTGCCACGTGTTTGTGGTAGAGTTATATTCATAAATGCTAATTATATAAAAGTAATGGTTGAAATATAAAATACATATAAATTTATTTTAATTTATAAAATACTCTTACTAATTAATAATAAATATATTATATTTTATAGTATTTCATCAATTAATTGTCTATTTGGACGTCCTTCAAGTACTGATATTTTTTATTGATATCTTATAATATAAGATATTAATATAAAATATTATCTCAAATATCTAATTATGGTTTGGTAGCTGAGACTGAACAAGTAAAGGCAAGTAGAATCTGCGCCCATGGCCCAAATATGAGATGAGGCCCAATGGTTCAAAGTGGGCCCAAAGCCCAAAACAAGAAGTAGGGAAGGGAGACCTTTTCTTTGTTTAGATAAAAATTTCATAATAAAATGATAGTGAGAGGGGAGATGGGTACATGACACGTTTTTTTCTATTTTTATTATGTTCACATTTTAATTTATAGAGTGTAAGAAAGGTAAAAGAAATATATTTATAAATATTTAGTTTGAAAGCAAACAGGTATAGTTGCAATTTTATGAAAGATATTTTTTATTCAAATAAAATAAAGTTATATTATGTTATTTACCTTTTGTTTTTCCCAAACAATAGTGCTGTTACACAGGAGGTACCCTTGGGAAGGGGAGCTCACTTAAAGAGGGAAAAATTGGACGAGAAGTCACCTCTTGTAAGGGTCTTCAGGCCTGGCTAAGTCCTCCAAGAACCTTTTGAGGACTTACTTCCCTGAAGGCTCGACCACCGCATCCCACCAACCATCCGGCTGAACTATATTCTGGAGGCCTTCGAGAGACCTTTCTCCCACAAGTTTAACCCATGTTGTTCCTCAATGTGCCTGCCCTTTTTCAAGCTCTCTTTCTCCAAATACTAGTTTTCAGATGGGTCTCTTCTGGCCTTTCAAGTTTAGCTCAGGACACCAAGAGACCTGTGTACCTTCACTTGAAAGGTTTTGCCACGTCCACGTGTTCCAGTCATTCGATGGGTATAAATACCCCTGACCTTGCAACTTCAAGGATCCTATTCCTAGAGCTTTAGACCAAACTTTGACACAGCTCTTCAGCAACTTTTTCGAAAAATCCTTGCTCTTCTAAAGCCCTATTTTGCATTACATTACATTTGCATTAGCATCTCTTCTTGATGACAGCACCTGACTTAGCCATTAGACGACCTATGCAGGAGAGATCCATGTGTGTCTTTTGACAACAACTCATGTCTTGTAGATCCAAAGACCAAGCATCTTTTTCGAACACCCATCAGCTTTCTTGGATAATGGAAACTCTTCCAGAAGGCCGCTTAGAGCTTTTGAGCCCTTTCTCCAGAGCCTCACAACTCTCCGAAATACACCATTTTCTTAGCGCCAAGGCAGAAGACCTTTCGAGTCTTTTCAACCTCAAAGACCCTTCGGGTGACCCTTCCTTAGGTGACTTTCTCAGGGTGATTCATGAGGTGTTTCTCTCATTTTTTGGGGCTACTAGTAGATTGAGGCTCACCAAACATACTCTCTTGCTTTTCTAGATAGTGGATTGAGCTATCCCTTAAGCAGCTCTTGGCCCTTTTCAGCATAGGCCTTGCCCTGCCTTCTCACCAAGCCTTATTGACCTTTCGTTGATCTTTCCCGAAACTAATAAATTTTGATTGTTGTATTCCAACAACAACATATAGAAAGTTAACAAAATTTACATTCTTTATTTTACCCTTTTACTTCATTTTATTATGTATCATTAGCTTCTCTACTCCATCTTTCTTCCAAACATGGTGTAAACTTTTGATACGACAATATATCACAAATAATGTTATTTGGTGCTAGTTGATAGTCTTAAAAGTTTGTTAAAAATATCGAAAGGGTGTTTTAAATATTTCATATAATAAGACTATCATTTAGTTGTATCAAATAGGACCAAAAAATATTATTCATATATTTAATCATTAGGTTGCACGAAAACAAAAATGAAAAATAGATACAATATAAAACGAAAATAGGGAAATGACATTTTAAAAAAAAATCAAGAAACGGAAATGGGAGAAAATGCATAAATAAAAAAAATATAAGGGTATTTTTGTAAATATAATTTTAATATAAAAAATTATAAAAATAGTTATTCAATAAAAAAATAAACATAAATTCCATGATACATTCAATCATTCATGAATTATGATTTACTAATTAAAAATAAACAAGAAATTTAAAATTTTATTTACTTTTAATAACAAGCAATAAATTCTATAATACATTCAAACAAGTATAAACATAAGTTCTATCATGAACAATGACTTATTAATTAAAAATAAATAATAAATTAAAAAAAATCAAACATAATACAAAAAATTTAAAATTTTATTTGCTTTTAAAATAAATAATAAATTCCATCTCTAATCTTTTCATGACCGGAAATACATTTTCAAATTGAAAATTCGTTTATGATATTCTTCTAATATTATGAAACGAGATCAAAACGCTTTCAAAATTACAGAAACAATCTAAAAATGTTTTTTAGTGTTCCTCGACATTTTGATACAAAAAATATTTCATATAATAAGACTATCATTTAGCAGTATCAAATAAGACCAAATAATATTATTCATATATTTATACACTAAGTTGCACAGAAACAAAAACAAAAAACAAATACGATATAAAACAAAAATAGGAAAATGACATTTTTTAAAATATCAAGAAACAAAAAGCGGAGAAATGCATAAATAAAAAAGATATAAAGATATTTTATAAATATAATTTTAATATAAAAAATTATAAAAATAATTATTCAATTAAAAATAAACATAAATTTCATGATACATTCAATCATTCATGAAATATGATTTATTAATTGAAAATAAACAATAAATTTAAAAATTTATTTACTTTTAACAACAAGCAATAAATTGCATAATACATTCAAATAAGTATAAACATAAGTTCTATCATTCATGAATAATGACTTACTAATTAAAAATAAATAATAAATTAAAAAAATCAAACATAATACAAAAAATTTAAAATTTTATTTACTTTTAAAAATAAATAATAAATTCCATCTCTAATCTTTTCATGACAGGAAATATATTTTCAAATTGAAAATTCGTTTATGATATTCTTCTAATATTATGAAACGAGATAAAAATGTTTTCAAAATTACAGAAACAATTTTAAAATATGTTTTAGTGTTCCTCGACATTTTGATACAAAAAATATTTTGAAAATATCAAAACGTCACTCTCGAAAAATATTTTTGTGCCTCGAAATTCATACATGCCACCATAATTTCATCAGAGTTTTATAGTTATCAAATATTACCTATCTAATGTGGCGAAATTACATAAAAAAATTTCAAATTTTCTAATGCTCTACAAATATTAATTGTTTATATATGAGAAATCGATTAAGGGTACTCTTGTGAAGTATTTCTTTTAAGAATTTATGTTATAAAATTTTGAATCGAACCATAAAATTGTTGATTTGGTTCGATTCAGGTTGTAGGCTGGTTCAATTTTGTGTTTAAGTTTGATAATTTTAATTATTTCAGTTCAATTTGATATTCATATTAAAAAAATAAAATAATCAAATTAATCAAAATATAAAAAATAACGTTATTTTTTATATTTTGTTATTTCAATTTGAGAATTTATTTAGTTAGTTTAATTTAATTTTTGATATAAATTTAATCTATTTAATTTAAACAATTTGATTGTTTCGTCCAAATAGTCACCCCTAACTTTTACTTTGTACTTGGACAAATTTTACATTTACTTCTAACATTTAGAAACCCAACCCAAATAAAAGGTTACGTCCAAAGGAAATGTTATTTAAATAATTAAATTTGACATTTATGATAATATTTTATATTATATAATATATTAATATTAATATAAAGCGTCAAATTTGAGCTGAAAATATTATTTCCGTTTGTGGAATTTCACATTTTATTAAAAAATATTCGGTGTGTGAAATGTCAAATTTACCCTCTGCTTTACGAAAATCATTTGACAAATCGCTGAGCTGGAGCACACTACCTTCGTAATTACATTACCAACCCCGATTCCGATGAGCCGTTCAACGTTCATAGAAAAGCCCAAATAAATTATATTAAAATGGCATTTCTTTTTCTTTGTTTATGTTTAATTTTAAGAAAATATTATTGGTACATCATTGTGTATATTTTAAATTACACAATAATATACTAATGTCTAAAATATCCTCACGTAAGACGGCAAGACAAGAAATATTTATGTTATTTACATACATTGTGTAGTACAAAATATACATAAATAATGTAAAAATAGCATGACCCATAATTTTAACACTCATTTATAAATAATATATCATCTCATTCATTTAACATTTAAAATTTAAAAGATAGACTTTATTTATGATTCATTTTAAATATTAACACCACCAAAGTGATAGTTTAATTGGGACATAGACAATCGGACTAATTAATTTGACCTTGATGAATCTAATGTGTCATGGACAAAGATCGATTAAAAAATAAAAAAATTAATATTTTAAAATAATTTATGAGTTTAAGATAGTATCATATGGAAGGTCAGGAGACCATTATGGTCTCTCAAAGATCAAAGATCAATGATCAATATAGTCTCTCAAAAACCTATACTAGGGGATTATTAAGATCGTAATCAAGTTCCATCTTGGTGCTTGTTTCATGAATTTTCGTTTTGATGGAGCGTCTTGAATAAAGAGTAAATAGACTAATTTTGAAACACAAAAATATTTAGAGTTATGCAAAAAAGATAAACATAAGTTATAAGAATTATAATTCTAGTTGATTTTGTAATATCAAAAATATTTATCACAAAATTCTATGTTTCTTTATAAATATATGAATTTTTATTTTAAAATTAATATATTTCTAATATTGATTTCAATATTATTATTCAAGTTTTTAATATCTAACTTAAATATTAGAGTATTTGTGGTGACAACTACCTTACAACCTCTAATCATTTCTTACAAAATTTAAATAGGTTGATGATGATATTTTTAACTAATAAATTTTTTACTTTGTTGGAACGATAATAAAGCTTAAATGGGTGGGAAAGTAATTTTTATGAGTCGCTTTTACCGTTGGTTTGAAATTTTGAATGAATTTTCGAAATTTTGGAAAATTTATTTTTAATTTAATTTTTATATTTAAAATAAAAAAAATTATAAAATGCAATTGTAGAAATTGAATTCCATGAAATTCGAATTACACTTCGTTGAGATTTTCTCTTTTGGTTTGACAAAATGAGTATCTTATAGTTCTCTATATAAACCGCCTCTCTCTCTCTCTCTCTAACCCACTCGCCAGAACCAGCAAAAGGATGATTTGCTCAGCCTGCATCCCAGCCCGAGCCGGCTACGTGAACCTCCACGAGTGGCCGGAATCCGACGCCAACTCCGTTGAGAATGCTGATAATCACCGTCGTCCAAGGGTGGTGGACGGCGGCTTCTCCTGCCGGCGACTGTGTCCCAGGAACCACAGCTTCTCCTCGAAAGAAACAGCACGCCCTCATCAACGGCGGAGAAAGAAGTGCTCGGATCGGGTGAAAGAGGGGGTGGCAGCGTCGGCGCGTGGGAGGAGGAAGATGGGGTTCCGGCCACTCATGAGGAAACGGCTGGTGGTGGTGAAGAGGGTATCTTGCGCCGCCCTCTGCGCCATCTTCCTCAGGCTGCTCGCTTGCTCTGCTAGCGTAGATGTTGTAGAACGTCAAGTTAATCAGTGAGTAGTGGCTGTGTCCGTTCTTATTGTTCCCAAATTTATCATATATATATTTCGCAAAGGAGTGTTAATTTTCTTTTTTCTTTTAATGTAATTTTTTATACATATGCTTAGAAGTCATATTATTTAGGTTTATAAGATTGGGTATATTTTTTTTCTTTTTTTCATATCATATCACTTGGTAGAAAATGATTTTCATTTCAAATTTGGATTTAAAAATTTTGGGTGCCCAGGTTTTTATTCTTTTTGATCGTGATATTTACTCTAAAGTCAAATGGAATATCACCGCTTTACTTAAAGGCTTGTGATTGGATAATTGTATTCTTGGTGAGTGGTTTATCCTTGTTTTCAGAGAGCTTCTTTCTCAAGTTTATTTGGGTTTTTAAAAGTATGATAATGTTAATTATCATTGAAGCCTAATAAGAATATTCTAAATAATTTTTATTTAAAAATAATAAATAGCCGTTAGTTGTAGGACGTAGTTTCATGGGAATGGAGTGACGGTGGAAAGAATGGCAATTAGGTAATGTGAGATCAATCAGGTCAGTCGCTCAACTAATACTGATTTAGGTGAAGTTATCTTTTTTGACTTATACTCTGTCATGAATGGCACCGCACGGCTGTGATCAATTAGCCACAATAATATTGCGCCTTGGATTCTCTCTAAAAGTCACTGATTAATTAATGGATTTGGTATGAATTCACTTGGACTTGTGTGTAACAACAACCCAAGTGTTATTTCATGCCGCCCATCATATATTCTATTATAATCTTTTCTAATATAAGTTCAGATTAAAACAAAAAAAAAAATCCAATAGAGAACATTATTTTTCTTCTTACACAATTATCAGTAACACTGCTGAGAAAGATAAGAATGACTATAGGTCACGTGGATCCACTCTTATTGGGCCAATGAAATTCTATTGTGGCCCATTACCTATTTATTTAGATTGGTGTACCAGTCCTTGTAACGTTTGTTTATCTAGCATCTTGGTTATTTGGTTGGGCCTACCGGGTTGGACTCCTCTATCATCCCAATGGTACCCAAGCCTTCATTACATCTGTAGCCTTGTCCGAGAAACACTCTCTCCACTCCCAATAAAAGTGGAAATCACCAAGACAGAGCATATCACTTCGCATGATTAGTTAGAAGATATATTGTTAGGTTCCACCCTATTGGAGATGGATGCCATGAGTGCATAACATTGATCAGACAGACACATTTAACAACAATTGCTTTTTAAAATTCCAAGTAATGACAATTGAAACAACAATAGCATGCATGCTAGTAGCTTAGTTAATAGAGAGATCCCCTCGCTTTTCTAAAGTTGGCAGATTGAATCTTCTTAGATATCAAACCCACTTATTGGAAACAAATCCGGTTAGGTTGATGGGCTCACTTTTTTGGCAATAATTATGCTTCACATCAATCAAACATTTTCTATCGACATAGAACCTAACAGAAAGGCATGAGAGAGACAACAATATCAATTTCCCCCGCCCCCCCCCCCCCCCAATACACCTTAAAAATAAGAACGGTTCACGGATACAATTGAGGGCCAGTACCAAATAAACCCAATTACCATACAGTTTTCCCCCTAATACACCTTGAAATAAGAAGTTTTTCTACATTGCCAGTTTCAGATTATACGATGCCACTGCATTATTAATACGCACTACTAACCAGCCAACAACAGTACTAGAGCCCTTGGACAATTCAAATGTCATACAAAGAAGCTGAGATGCTCCCTCAGAGAGCATGGAGGATTAGGTATGGGCAAGTTTACGGCAAAACATATATTTTAACTCTGTATTTGTATTTTTTTTTTTTTTACTTAGATACTTAAATTTTTATTATTTTAATTACGCCCTTAAATTATAAATTTTGAGTCAAGTTCATTACACTCTAAATTTTTTATTATTTCAATTATACTTAAACTATGCTTAATTTATTATTCTTTACAAATTTGTTGAGATATACAATTGATTCAAAATTGTGTAATTCAAGGATATAATTGAAATAAAAAAAAATTCAACTCAAAATTGATTGATTTAAGTATATAATTGAAAAAAAAAATTGAGTGTTTAAATAAAAAAAAAATACAAATACAAGAACTAAAATATATATTTGGCCTTACACTCTTGCTACTACTTCTATGCCCTGAAAAATCAAGCTATGAAATCACAATATCTCATTCCATAAAGTGTCACATACATATTCCACGCCCATGCATTAACATATTGCGCTTCCTTTCAGCGGCACCCGAAGAATATCAGAATTATAACAAAAGACACGAAATACAGCAAAACAACAGAAGCATCTTATAGAATAATAACTTATGGTCGATCTTGAGATCACTCTTGCGCATCCATAGTTAGACAAAACGTGGAAGTCACTCGTATTAGTGGTTGTAGAGAGGGGTGCAAGCCTTTCGAAGCAGCAGCTAGGAAGTCCCTTGTTGGCTTGCGAAAAAATGATTCCCTCCAGACAGGAAAAATGCCTTTAGTGAAGAACTATAAGTAACTTTTGTTGGTTGTTGACGAAAGCATGGGAGAAAGATGAACGCATATAAAAGAAGAATGAATACCGACTACCTAAACCGAGACTGACCATTTTACTGAATTTGTTGGGGTAGGAGTACTTGGTACGTTAGTTTGATTCGTGGTTTGCTTTGAATAATGTATCAGTACACTTTTAAAATTCAAAGGAAAATTTTTGTTATATTCATAAGATGCTGCAATGAAAATAAGGTCCAATTTAACAAAAAGCAAGCCTGCAATAACATATGACCCAAACAGTAGGACCAGAAATAGGGGGGAAAAAAACAAAAAACTGAATGGTAACATAACAAATTTAAAGCTAACAGTCATCTCAAAAGCTTAATGATAAGGTGAAACTTCTTTCATCTTCCATTGATTTTTCAGTTTAGACCTTTGAATTTGGGCTACCAAGTCACTTTGAAAGTTTTATATTTGAGATTGCCATTTTTGACGATTTAATTCATGTCCCTCCCCTTTCCAATATGTGTTAGAACCCCGCAATTTTAAAGTATGATATAGTCCTCTAGTTGCAGCATACTTAGAGCACTCCCAGGCCCCCAAATACCTATATTAGGCAATAAAGGATTTTCCATATAAATTGGATAGAATCCAGAGTAATACAAGACAAATATGATGACCAGGAAGTGCTTTCTCTTTCCTACACAAGCAGAACTGAAATGGCCAATGTGCCAACAAACTACACAGCATGACCCAATTGCAAGTGTACAAAAGAAACTTGCCACCAGCCTTTTCTAGTTGCATTTCCTTTATATTTAACTGAACAGCCTCATCCACCAAAAGTGCATGATCAAGATCAACTTTAATGGAAGCCCTTCAAAAATTATCCAGAGCTTGTTCTTCAATAGTTGAAGGCATCATTAATGACTCTTAAAGGTTCTAGCAGAATCTCCCCCCATCATAAATCAACTTCACTATATGGTTGCTAGTCTTGTTTCCTATATGAAGAACTTATTTTCTCATGAAGTACTTCTGACCCTTCTAACTTGTCAGTAGTCAGTAAACTTATAAGTCGAGTTCCATTTCCTTGAACTTCAATGCATGTGCCTCAACTTTTGCCCCTTACTCCATCCCCTATTGATCAGAACGACGATATTATTGGGAAGCATGACATAGCTTCTTTTTAAAGAATGAAGAGTTTATTGCAAAGCATGAAATACCTTCTTTTTGAGGAGGGTGCATGTGCATTAGGAAATAATCCAAACAGACATTTTTTGGATCAGAAAAGAAGTTTCACCAACTTAAAATGACATTATTGGAATAGAAGGGAGTTGTCTTTAGCAAGGAAGAATTAATAAGGTATAACAAATACTCTTTCTACTTATTTTTCCTCTTAAAGTTAGCTGCCTAATAACTTTTTCATCTTCAATTCACTCTATTTAGGTTCTTTTCTAGTTGAATTAGTCTAATACTCATAAATAGCAAAGAAATGTATAAAAAGCGTACTTCTAATTCATTGAAAATACTTGTTATTGATCTCTTCCTTCTCCCTTTTCTTCTTGTTTGATTATCTTTTTCTCTTTTGCCTTTCAATTTTCCTTCTTTTTCTATTCTCATCCTTTCTCTCTATGGTCTACAATGTCAAGACTATCAAGGGAAATCATTAATTGTTACCAACTACCACCCTGGTGGTAGCCCAGCGGTTTAAGAGTTCTCTTGTATCTCTTGGGTCTGAGGTTCGAACTTTAAACCCATCCTGCTTGCAGGATGACCCATACCTATGGCACCAAAAAAAACAGTGGTAACTCCAAAAAAAATTGTTTGATTGATCTAAGAACTAATTTTCCTTCAATAATACTATTAAGAAATGTCAGTACAATTACAATTAAAGGGGAATCAGGACACTTCCTCTTTAATTGATAAGCAAATATATTAAGAGCAAAGAGGCTTCAAGGAAAACCTAGTAAAAACAGAGGGTAAGAACTCCCAAACCAAAAGAAGCCTGTATATCCAGAGAATGGGACAACTTATCAATGGAAAGAACAACAGGCTTTGGACATGAAGGACTCTCATCACTCTCCTCCCTTGTCCAGAAGAGGGGAAGGATCCCTTCAAATAAGCAAGGGACTTCTTTAACACCTTGAAAGCCTCCTATTGTGCTCCCTCCACAAAGGCCACATAGCACAACAGAGGGCAATGCTCCAACCCAATGCAAACTGCAATAAGGACAGGTTCTCATGCCAAAATATGGACAGAGGCCAAGGTTCTGGGCAACTGGCTAGTAGGTTTTGAATAAATCAATTCTTGAATAACTCCACAGAACAACTAAAATATGATAGAATAGTGAGAAATATTGGTTAAGATCAAAATATTATATGAGAGCATGAAGAAGTATGGCCCCTAATGTCCCTAAGACGTCATCTTGCCAGCAATAAGAAAATTTCATGACCAGCTCCCACTCTTCAAACTAAATTCTTGCCTCATAATCCTACACAAAATACAACCCCAGCTGGGGACCTGTCAGGGTAAGGAGTTGTATGTCCCTCTTAGAGCACATTGCTTGCAGAAGAAAAATGATTTCTTTCAAGAACTAGCCGAAGGAAACTATTGTCCTTCTATGGATAATCTACTGTGTGATACCATAAGCATGTGAAATAAAAACATTCTCAAACCATGGAGAAGCTTGAATGGATTAGTCAGAAAAAGCAAATCAAATAATCTATACGAGGAAGACAGAGTGTCAACAAACTCTCTAATAAAATTAAAAGAGAAACTAGATTATATTCATACAATTGCCTAATTACAGAGATTAGCACAAACGCATAAAAATGAACCAGAAGTGAAAATGAAGGAAAGCTGCAACTGATTTGAGATAACTACATTTGAACTAATTACGAATGAATTAAATCATGAGCAATAAACTGATGACAAGGTTCCATCAATCATAGATAGGAAACTATTCATAAACAACGAAGATCATATGATCTTATGACAAGAAAACGAGAGGGTAAAACCAGGTAATCCTGCAAAATCTACCTGTGAATTCAGCAGACAATTCACGATGTCCAGGTGTAAGAGCAGCCAAATGTGTGAAGGATGCTAATTAGTCAACATATCCGCTTCACAAAAGCCTCAAAGCTCAAACTCTTCATCCCGAAGGGCCATCTCGGCCGTCTCCTCCTCCTCCTCATCAAGAGCAAAGTACTCATTCGTCTCAACTGGCCTGAACATATAGAACATTATCATGTAAAACGCAAGACTAGCAATCTCCTCAGCAGCATTACTCACCCACTGATATTTATAAGCTGCAATTGTCCTGAGAGCAAACACGACAATCCTGGTGAAGTACAAGTACCCAATAACCACCATGTAGAACTGCCTGAAGAGGTTCAATTTTGCCAAGTTCCTCGCCGCCTTCCCGTCTGTCTTAGACGTCTCTCTGAGAGACCGAATTGACCAGACAATTGGGAAAATAATAGCGCAACAGCAGATGATGTCCACCAACAAGAAAACCTGATTCCAGGTAACCCAATCTTTAATAAAGGGCCCGGTCTCGCCGATCACAACCGAAGCCACATTGGCTAAAACTTGAAGCGGAATCACAATCATCAACACCTTCTTCTCCTTCTCTTGTAAGAAGGGCTTCAGGAAAGACCAACCCGTTCCGATCAAAACAATCACAGTGAACAACAACACAACCCTAATAAATTGGAAAAAGTAGAACAACACGTCCCAGCCGTGGGGCGTTCCAGTGACTTTCACGTAATGCATGTCCTCGGCGGCGCAGATCAGGTTCAAGGCCTTCATCAAGAGCAATCCGGCCATGAGGATATGGATCCGGTGAACCGATCGCTTGTTCGTGAGGCAGATGTAGATCCAGAGCGCCAAGAAAGCTAAGTAACAGAGCGAGAAGAGGAAGAAGATCGAGGGAAGCTGAGTGCGTCCGGCGGACAGATAGTCCTTCACGCCGCCGTCATCGAGGTTGTAGACCTCGGTGTGGACGTCCATGGTGACTTTGCTCTCTGCGGCGCAATTGGCGAAGAAGAGGCTGTACTCGCCAGGGGCGCTGACAGGATAGGACGAGTTGAAGCTGCTGTGAGGCGGCGGAGAAAGCTCGCGGAACGTGAAGAGGTGCTTGATGTAACTGGAGTCGAGAACGCAGAAACTAGGGTTTTGGCGCTGGAGCTCGACGAGGACCTGCAGAAGGGCGTCTTCCGAGAGGAGGAAGAATCCGAGGCGGGAGGGCTCGGGATTGGCCAGCGACGAGACAACGGACACGCCGGAGACAGTGACGGCGACGTGGCCGGTGTGGGTGAATCCGAACTTCTCGAATAAAATCATGGGACGGGCGTCGGAGGAGATCTTCAGAGTCTTGATTTCTGCGGCAGCGGGGGCGAGGAGAAGGGAGAAGAAGACGGCGGCCAGGACCTCCGTGAAGGGCATTTTCGGCATTTAGGAGGGGTGGAGAACGGTGGTTGCGGTGGCGGATCGGGCAGAGGAAAGCGGTGGAGGAGGAGAGAGAGAGAGAGACAGTGCTATTAAGTAACAATTAATGCGAGGGTACTGTATATATATATATATATATATAAAGCGAGTCTTTGAGTAAACTTTAAGATATTATGAGTGCGATTTTGTGTACGTTACCTTCGTCAATTTGGAGGGCAAATTCGTCAATTTGCCAGCTTTAACGTCTTCACCTTCTTCAGTTTTCAGATAAAACAAATGGGAGTCGCTCTACAAGGCCCTCAACAGGCTTATCGAGTGACTCACAGAGAAAGGATAAAATGACAATTTTACTCTTATCTACTTTGTAAAGCGGGCCATTACCCCCCTTGCTCTACTCCTCCCTTGCCTGCTATGGTCATCGCTTGCCTCTCTGCCGCGCCTCGCTGTAGTCGCCTAGCCTCGTCTCGCCGACAATCGCTACATTGACTGGCAGCAAGGCGAGGCGAAGTCGGGTGACTACAACTAGGCGTGGCGGAGAGGCGAGCGGCACCTATGGTAAGCAGGGGTAACACGAAGAGCAGGAGGGGAATCCATGGGAGGGGGAGGGAGAGAGCAAGGCGTGGGGGCAAAATGGTCTTTTTACCCTCTTTCGGTAAACCCGTCGAGCTCTCTAGCATTTTCCAAACAAATGGTTTAATTTCGCGCGGCCCAATGTATTTGCCCGCCCACCTCCCTTATTCTTCTCTCTTTCTCTCTTTCTCTCTCTCTCACCACCGTCGCCCCCACCCGCCGGCCACGAGACTCGCCACCATCCCCAGTCGCATCGCCTAAAAACCCACAATCCTCTAAGGGCGGCCTTGAAAGAGAAAAGGAAACCCTCAGCCAGCCACTCGGGCAGCAGCTTTTGTGGCCTTGTTGTTCTTGCCTTTGTTGAAGTTATGGCTAGGTATGTCACAATTATAGAATATATTTATTGCAAATAAAGCAATAACTCACCAACCCCTAACTTGCAATAATATTTAATGTAATTATTAAATATTATAAACAAATATTTGAAACAACTTTAAGATCAAAAGACTGCAAATCGGTGACAAAACGAAATTGATGGCAACTGAAACAACCGAATCAGAGGGACACAATAGACTGAGTCACGTCTTAGCGCTGTCCTGAAAACAAGATCGCCCTGCAACTGGCAGCCTACAGGCTATGGCGAAAGCTTCAGTAGGATAAAACGATCTCTCCAACAGAACAGTAGCCTCGAACGGTTGGAGCTGGCAGAACTCTTTAAGGGGACTTGCTCTCTGAGGTGAATGCAAATACAAGATGGAACTAGAGAATGTTGGAATGCTTGGATGATGAAGAATGAAACTTGGGCAGCCTTTTATAGTTACACCAAGGGCTCCCAAGAGCCACAAAATCAATACAACAATTAATTAAAATCATAAAACTCATTAAAAGTTGTGACTCTTGGAGCAAATGAAAAGCCTCAAATTTAATTCAAGAAATTAAATGTGGCTGTTCAAATTTCTATAAACAACAAATAATAAATTCAACAAATGCACTTATACTCACTCACATGGGCCCAACAATCCCCCACATGAGTGTAAGTGTTCCAAACCAAATAAACTGACACGACACCACAGAGAGCAAAAAAACAAGTTATGCGTCAGGCAATGTGTCTTTTGGACTTGAACCTCTCTTAGTGAGTATCTGTCGAACTTACCGAAGCAGTAGTGAGCTCAACTCTTGAACTACCTTCTTGTTAGTAAATCTAGACAACAGATATCACACACAACTCATCTTATACCTTCGAGTTCTATACGATTGTGTCCATTTCGGTCCTGGACAGTATCCTGAATTCATGAGAGCTCTAGAGAACCCAAGCCTTTAGAACAGTTCTCATAGAAGCAACCCAGTTCTACTCTCACATAGGTAATCATTGATTAAGAGCACTCTGTTAATACTCCTCTTATCACAAGATACCAATATTACCTGTACCATCAACAGAATACACACTCTAATTAACGGGAACTGGGAAGGAACTATAAGTTCCTTAGTGTGTAAACTATGAATTATCCCAGCCAGTTTGCCTATTTAACCCAGATCTTGGGATCTCCAGTCAACTGGGTTAGGTTACCATCGGGTAATTCATTTCACAGGCTTTAACCCCATTCCCTTCGATGTAGAAGTGACTTGGTTCCTCGTCACTCCTTTTGTCAAAGGATATGCCAAATTTTCCTTCGACTTCACATAATCAATGGAAATTATTCTATTGGTGAGCAGCTGCCTTATAGAATTATGCCTGCGCCTTATGTGTCTTGAGTTCCCATTGTAGACATTATTTTTAACTCGCATTGAAGCAACTAAGTTGTCACAGTAGACACATATGGCATTTACAGGCTTAGGCCACAACGGAACATCTTCAAGAAAATTTCGAAGCCACTCTGCTTCTTCTCCTACTTTATCCAGAGCAATAAACTCTGACTCCATAGTGGACTGCGCAATGCACGTTTATTTCAAAGACTTCCATGATACAGCGGCTCCACCTAAGGTGAACACATACCCATTGGTCGATTTAGTCTCCATGATATCCGAGATCTAATTAACATCACTAAACCCTTTCAGCACAGGTGGATACCTCGTGTAATGCAATCCATACTCTAACGTGTACTTCAAGTACCTGAGTATCCTGACCAGAGCATCCCAATGGTCACGTCCAGGATTGCTCGTGTATCTTGCCAACCTACCTACTGAGTAGACAATATCGGGTCTTGTACAATTCATGATGTACATCAAAGTTCCGATGACCCGAGCATACTCCAAAGGAGATATACCTTCTCCATTGTTCTTCTTTAGTTTAGAATTTGGATCAAATGGAGTAACCGTGGGCTTACTCTCGAAATGACCAAATCTGAGCAACACTTTCTCGATATAGTATGATTGAGAAAGTATATACCCTTCAGCATTCTTTGTTATGCGTATACTAAGACTGACATCGGCAAGACTCAGGTCTTTCATATCAAAGTTGGAATTCAACATCCCTTTCGTGGATTCTATGAAACTTCTGTTAGTGCCCATTATCAGCATATCATCCACATACAAGCACACAACGACACACTCGTGGTTTATGGTTTTAACATAAACACATTTATCACACTCATTTATCTTAAACCCATTTGCAAGCATAGTGTGATCAAATTTCTCATGCCATTGCTTTGGTGCTTATTTTAGTCCATAAATAAACTTTATGAGTTTGCACACTTTCTTCTCATGTCCTTTTACGACAAACCCTTCGGCTTGATCCATATACACTTCTTCCTCTAAGTCTCCATTTAAAAATGTAGTATTTACATCCATCTGGTGAATTTCCAAATTATGTAATGCTGCAATTGCGATCAACATTCTTATAGATGTGATTCTTGTCACTGGAGAATAGGTATCGAAGCAGTCTTGCCATTCCTTTTGGCGATAACCTTTAGCTACTAGACGGGCCTTATACTTATCGATAGTACCGTCAGCCTTTAGCTTCTTCTTAAATATCCATTTGCACCCAATTGGCTTACTTTCCGAAGGTAAGTTAACCAACACCCATGTCTGGTTTTGCATAATGGACTTCATCTCACTATTAACGGCCTCTTTTCAATACGGAGCATCAGGTGATGTCATAGCTTCATTAAATGTTTGAGGTTCATCTTCTACCATATAGGTTAGGAAATCTGGTCCAAAGGAAGTAGCTTTCTTAGCTCTCTTGCTCCTTCTAGGTTCAACCTTGGTCTCCTAACCAACTTGACCCTCAAAAGAGCTCGCTTTATACTTCCTCTTGGAACCACCGTCATTGTGTCTTTCTTCCTTAAAAGGGAATATGTTCTCAAAGAACTCCACTTCTATAGATTCCATTATGATGTTATTATTAATATCAAGAATTTATGACTTTATCACCAAGAACCTATAGGCAGCACTGTGCAGTGCATAACCAATAAAGACACAATCTATCTTTTTTGGTCCAAGTTTGACCTTCTTCGGTAAAGGAACTTGCACCTTTGCCAAACACCCCCACACTTTGAGGATTTTATACGAGAGTTGCTTCCCATTCCATACTTCATAAGGAGATTTGTCAGTCTTCTTATATGGAATTCGATTTAAAACTAAGTTTGCTGTAAGCAACGCCTCCCCCCACAAGTTGTGGGGTAAACCTGAACTATTAAGTATGAAATTAACCATGTCTTTCAACGTTCGGTTTTTCCTTTCAGCTACACCATTTTGCTGTGGTGTATACGAAGCTGTGGTTTGATGGATTATGCCATTAACCTCACGGAACTCAGAGAGAGATGTTGATTCATACTCACCACCTCTATCTGATCTCAGCACCTTCACTTTCTTCCCAAGTTGATTTTCAACTTCTGCCTTATATGTCTTGAAGACATCTAAGGTCTCGTCTTTACTGTGTAATAGATACACATAACAATATTTGCTACAATCATCTATGAATGTGATAAAGTACTTCTTCCCACCTCTAGTAGGAGTACTTTTCATATCACATAGATCACTGTGAATTAAATCGAGTAACTCACTGTTTCTTTCCACAGATGGAAACGGCTTCATTGTGAATTTTGACTCGACACAAACTTCACATTTATGTCCTTTGTCAATACTGAAGTTCGGCAACAGTCCTAAGTTTACCATTCTTTGGAGACAACGATAATTAACATGCCCTAACCTCGAGTGCCACACATCACACAACTCAGCATAATAAGCTGAAGCCTTGTTCTTATTCTCATTATTTTTGGGAACCTGGGCTAGTACATTAAGTTTGAACATACTATCAAGTAAATAATCCCGTCCCACATACATACCCCCCTTAGTTAAAGTGAACTTGTCTGACTCAAATACAAGTTTGAACCTTAGAGTTCCAGACACCAAGTTCTTCAGGATTTCCAGCACGTGGCACACGTCATTGAGGGTAAGTATCTTCCCAAAGGTCTATTTCAGCAGGACCTTGCCTTTTCCGATCACAGGAGATGCAGAAGCATTCCCCATGTACAGTTTCTCAGAGCCGTCAGCACTTTCATATGTGGCGAACAGAGTCCTGTCACTGCAGATGTGCTTAGTAGCCCCAGTGTCTATCCACCAGCCCTTGGCATTCGACACCATGCAGACATCTGTGACAACCGCAATCAGGTTGACATCTTCTTCCATCATGTTGGCCTGACCATTATTCCACTGGTTGTTACCAGAGCTCTGTCCCTTCTTGTGACGACAGTCAATGGCCCTATGACCTGTCTTGCCGCACACCCAGTAGGTCCTTTGGATGCGCTTGGTGAGGGTCTTATTCTTGGGACCCATGTTCACGTTCTTCTTCTTGCCTTGTTGTTTCTTGGGCTAAGGTTTAGAATCTTCAACCACGTTCGCTCTTGCTTCCAGCCTGAGAGGAGCTTTATCTCCCTTTTGGTTGTCTTATTCAATACGGAGTTTGACAGCCAGATCCTCCATAGACAGTTCTTTCCGCTTGTGCTTGAGGTAGTTCTTGAAGTCTTTCCACGAGGGTGGTAACTTCTCGATCACAGCAGCAACTTAGAATGGTTCATTTATGACCAATCATTCACTCAGCAAGTCACTGAAGAGTACTTGCAGTTCTTCTAACTGGTTGACCACCAACTTGGAATCAACCATCTTGTAGTCAAGAAATTTCCCCACGAGGAATTTCTTGGTCCCAGCATTCTTCAGTTTGTACTTCTTGTCCAGAGCATCCCACAGATCCTTGGTTGTCGGGTAGGCAGTACAATATACGTTGTACAGTGAGTCCGCTAAGGCACTTAGGATGTAGTTCCGGCACAGGAAGTCCGTATGCATCCATGCTTCCTTGGCAGCGACTTCCTCCGCAGTTGCATTCTCCGGGATAACTGGGCATGTTTCCTTCAAGATATGTGCCAGGTTAAGAGTGGTCAAATAAAAGACCATCTTTTGTTGCCATCTCTTAAAATCTTCACCATTAAACTGGTGGGGCTTTTCCACATGAGGAGTTGCCTTAGTCACCATTGTTCCCATGACATTAGCGGTGTTAGTCATAGTGGTGTGGGGGTTGGGGGTAGCCATACTATTTTGCTTTTAGATTGTTGAAGTTATGGCTAGGTATGTCACAATTACAGAATATATTTATTGCAAATAAAACAATAACTCACCAACCCCTAACTTGCAATAATATTTAATGCAATTATTAAATATTATAAACAAATATTTGCAACAACTTTAAGATCAAAGGACTGCAAACCGGTGACAAGACGAGGTTGATGGCAACTGAAACAGCCGAATCGGAGGGACACAATAGACCGAGTATCGTCTTAGCGCTGTCTTGAAAGCAAGATCGGTCTGCAACTAGCATCCGGCAAACTATGACGAAAGTTTCAGCAGGATAAAACAGTCTCTCCAACAGAACGGCGGCCTCGAACAGTTGGAGCTGGCAGAAATCTTTAAGGGAACTTGCTCTCTGAGGTGAATGCAAATACAAGATGAAACTAGAGAATGTTGGAATGTTTGGATGATGAAGAATGAAACTTGGGCAGCCTTTTATAGTTGCACCAAGGACTCCTAAGAGCAACAAAATCAATACAACAATTAATTAAAATCATAAAACTCATTAAAAGTTGTGACTCTTAGAGCAAATGAAAAGCCTCAAATTTAATTCAAGAAATTAAATGTGACTATTCAAATTCCTATAAACAACAAATAATAAATTCAACAAATACACTTACACTTACTCACATGGGCCCAACAGCCTTTGCTTAAGAAACTCGGGCAACAACTCTATTTTCACCTCTTTCTGCTTGATTGCACTGGTTTTCGTGAAGAGGAACGTGATGGAAACCAAAGGAAAGTCCTTCTAGAAAATTGAGATAGCTCTTCTTCCACAAGATTGAAAGTGGCCGGGCGGGTGGGGGCGACGGTCATGAGAGAGAGAATGAATGAACGATGAGGAAGAAGGAAAGGGGCGGGCGGGCAATTACATTGGGCCGCGCAAAATTAAACCATTTGTTTTGTCCTAAAATTGAAAGCAGGTGAAGACGTGAAAGCTGACAAATTGACAAATTTGCCCTCCAAATTAACGAAGGTAACGCGCACCTTCGTTAAAGAAATGCACAAAATCGCACTCATATTAGACACTTATTTAGTTTTTAATAATATTTGTACTCTCCTTAGTACAATTCTCAGTAAAAATTCCATCCGAACTTCGACATTATAGACTGGCAGCCTCTTTAATAATTAAATATTATTTTTTAAAATTTTTAACCTAACAAAACATTAATGCCTATACGAACACAATTATTTTTCTAACACATCATGTAAATAATTAGTTAATAGTATTTATATAAGTTAATTGATTTATTGTGTTTTCTTAATAATTAAAAAATATAATATTTAATTTTTAATATATAAAAATTCAAGATTATATATTTTAATTATTAAAAATTATTATTTTAAATTTTTATCCTGATTTAGAGTTAACAAAATTATTATTTACGTTACGTAAAATATATACGTAAAAAACAAAAAATGTCATGTTATAAAAAAAACATAATAATGAGATTAAAATTTATCTTGATAAAAAAAAGATTAAATTACCATAACTTAAAAAAAAAACTCTAAATTCCAAACATTTAAATCTTTAAAACACTAATTAAAAAAACGCTATATTCTTTTATTTTCAATCACAAAATATAACAAAACTATTTTTCATCATTATTCTTTATTTAAATCAGTATTATCGATCTCACACTCTATTGTTTTCATTCTTTTTTTGTGACTTAGACTAAGGATTTAAAATAATAAATTTTAATAATTAAGATGTAAATTTTTTATATTTCTATACATTAGGTATCATATGTCAATTTTTAATTTTTTATGAAGTACAATAAATTAGTCAATCTATTCAAATACTGTTAATTGATCTTCTACGTGGTAAGTCAGTTACAAAAACGAGTGCGTTCATACACGCACTAACGTTTTGTTTCGTTACAATAAATATTTAAAATAATAATTTTTAATAATTAAAATATTAAATTTTAATATTTTATACATTAAAATTAAATATAACATTGTGGAAGGAATACGCCATGTGTTAAGGCTCAAACTCTTGGCGTGAGTATTTTTTACCTTTACATCAGTTGGTAATGTTAAAAAGAGTACTCAAACGTTAATGAATATATTTTATATTATTTTTAGATAATATAAAATACTTAAACGTCAATTGATTTTTTTAATAAAATTTAGACTGAACTGAATAAAAAAATTTAAAACACTCAAATATAGATACTGAATCGAACCAATCTACAAGTTGAACTAACCTAAACTAGCAATTTTAACTAATTTAATATGATTATTCGATTTAATTAAAATATTGCTCATCACTTCATCTAACATACTTTAATTTAAAAAAAATATATATTATTGGTTGTGGCCACCATTAATGGATCACCACCAATGCGCTTTGAATAAATAGGTGAATCTCAATGAAATCGATGTGTTATGGTACATTCTTATATATATTGAGGGCAAATGCAAATTTTAAAAATGTTTTTTATTTAAATATTTGAATTTTTTATTATTTCAAAAATATTCTTAAATTATATAATTTAGAGTCAATTACATCTCTAAATTTTTTATTCTTTCAATTATATTCTTAAATTTATTATTTTTAATAAATTTATCAAATGTATAATTAATTCAAAATATATTGAACGCAAATGCATATTTTATATATTCTTATATATATTGAGGGCAAATGCAAATTTTATATATGTTTTTTATTTAAATATTTGAATTCTTTTTTAAATTTAAAAATTTAAATTTTTTGTTATTTCAAAAACATCTTTAAATTATGTGATTTAGAACCAATTACACCTTTAATTTTTTTTATTTTTTAATTATATTTTTAAATTTATTATTTTTATGTGTAATTAATTCAAAATTATGTAATTTAGAAATATAATTAAAATAATAAAAAGAAATTAGAAGTATAATTGATTTAAAATTGAATCAAATTGTAAGTTCCGTCTTTAAAACAACAAAAGAAATTTAAGTCTCTAAATAAAAAAAGGGTACAATTAAAAAATTTAAAATATATATTTTACCAGATTTAGTATATACTTAATTTAAATGACTTAGAGAGAGAGAGGGTTGCTATATTTGGTAAAGGATTATGCTACTTGTACAGAAAATTTTTACAGAAAGCTTTACCGAAAGAATTAAATTTTATTTTTAATTATTTTATCTTATTTTTTTCTGAAATACCGCCAATACCTTTTCACTCCCTCTCTCTCCCTCCTTCACTGGTCTCCCACTCTCCCTCTGAATCCCATCATCGCCGCTTACACCGTTCGCCATCACCGCTTGCACTGCCCGCCGTCGCCCACTCCACCGTCCCTCGCACCGCCTTCGCCCCTCCCCATCGCCGTCGCCCCCCCTCCTCAGCCGACGCTCACCCCACACCCACCGTCGTTGCAAGTTTGAAGGGAATGACAAAAACTTGCCAAGTGTGACGTTCTCGTCGAAGAAGCTGATAGGAATGGGATTCAAGTTCAAGTACAGTTTGGAGGACATGTTCAAATGAGCCATTGACACTTGTAGGGAGAAGGGATTACTTCCTTACTCCTTTGAAACCCCTGCCGATGACCATTCCTTCCAAAGCCCTGCCACTGGCACCTAGATTTTGAATCATTCACCAAATAAAAAAGCTAGCTTAAGCAATTATCCTTTTTTTTTCTTTCTGTTTTTCTGATTTTGACGATTGGCTTTAAGCAATTGTCTTCTTAAATGGGCTCTTTTGTTATCTTTTCAAAAGAATAATTAAATGGATGATGTGCTTCCACCATGATTAGAGGAACAGCCTTGTTAATGTTTTCTGCATTCTATTCTTGAAAATACAACAGGTACTGGATCATCAACTACTCAACTGAAATTGTTGAGGAAATGAATTCCATTTTGAGGGAAAAATCATGTTCTATCTGGGATGGAGGGGGAGACAGCTCCATATACAAAAAATGATGAGTTATAACTATTAGATTTGCCCAGAAAGGGAAGGAAATAAAACCAATTAACTTCCTGTAATTTGAAAATCTATGTTACCCCTGTTACAAAAATTATTAAGGTAATTAAGGAGTGAAATGATTTCAGGTTTCAATTGCGACAATTGCAGTTGCAGTTGAATGCCCTATTGGAAAATCACCAAATCAGGTCCATAATCAATGGCAAATCAAGTTCTTGCGTTCGAGAGAAACTGCAATGCCATTCCCCTGTTCCTATCATTCTTACAGCAACTACTCTAGATAGTGAATAATAATGGATGCATTGAGCATTTGTGGGCAAACATTCATATGAGTCAATCCTAAGTAATCTCCTATTCAAGACTGAATACATTATTCGACCTTAAGTATATTCGGATGTTGCAAATTTGTCATGACCAGTGACCAAATCCCACAAGGCACAAACATGGTAATTCAGCTCTAAACGGAACCATTCCCCTTGTTGGTTTATATAATGCAACCTCAAGGAACAGTAGAAAAATCATCACTTCACCTAATACCATCCCTATTTCCAGCCTCAAATTCCATCAATCTTTGTTTCGAATATTCCCACCTTCAAACTTTAGCTCTAGCATTTAGCCATGGAAGTTTCTCCACCGTCGGCCACCGTATGCGTCACCGGAGCTTCCAGGTTCATCGGCTCGTGGCTCGTCATGAGGCTTCTTGAACGCGGCTATACTGTTCGCGACCCAGGTACACAAACCAGTTTTAGTTCCAATCCATTAATGGGAAGAATTCAAGGAGGATCAAAACGAAGAAGAATTAGAATAAGGAGAACAATTCTATGATGATTTTTAGTTTAATGTTAGGGAACATAAAGAAGGTGAAGCCGATGATGGAGTCGCCAAATGCCGACACCAGCTTGACGCTGTGGAAGGCAGATCTGGGCAAAAACGGGAGCTTCGATGAGGCCATCGAAGGTTGCTCTGGCATGTTTCATGTGGCCACGCCCATGGGCTTCGACTCAAAGGACCCTGATGTTCGACGGCGGTGGTGTGGACGACCAGGTGGGGGCAACGGCGAGCGGTGTAAGCGGTGATGGCGGACAATGCAAGCGGCGATGGCGGAAGATGCAAGCGGCGGCGGTGACGGCGGGATTCAGAGAGATAGAATGGGAGAGAAAATAAAAGAGGGAGAGAGAGAGAGTGAAAAGATGTTGGCGGGATTTCAGAAAGAAAATAAGATAAAAAAATTAAAAATAAAATTTAATTCTTTCTGTAAAACTTCCTGTAAAACTTTTCTGTACAAGTAGCATAATCCATTTGGTAAAAAGAGTTGCTGTCATCGTAATTTTATTTTAATTTTAGATATAAATGCGACTTCTACGGCCTTCCAAAAGCTTCAAGGCCACTAACAAACAAAGAAGCAAAATCTGCTACTTTGTCTTTCTTCAGAGCTAATCCAATCTCAACAATGGCGGTGCCATCCCCTGAATCTGAAAGAGAGAAAGCTCCAGTTCTGTCAATGGATGTCAGCTCCACTTTCCTCGGTCTCCCCCACCCAAAATCGACCTTGTAGAACTCAAACCGAGGTGACCCTGCAACGGTGAAAACTTTATCTATTGATATCGGGGATGATAGTCTACCAAATATAAGATCTTGGGCTGCTTTCAGATCTGCACGTTTCAGATCATCTACGGCTTCACCGATTACTTTGGCTGCCATGGCCACTCCATCTTCTCCCAGCAGGCCATCCACATCTGCGGTTGCACAGCAACCCACAACGCAGTTCCCAAAATATGTTGAAGGCACAGGAGGGTCTAATCGAGCCCTGCAATCCGCAGCGAACAGAAGCTGAGCTTTCTCATCTCCTCGCATTCCACGGAGCTTGATTAAACAAACCCAAACGAAAGCACTGATTGCTGTGAAGTTTGACAAATGAACATCAGTCTGCTGATTCCTCTCCAGTCTGGCTCGTACCTGTTAGAATGAATATAGGACTCAAAACAGAAACCAAGGAGGCTCTGATAATGTTGGAATAGAATAGACATGTGATCATTAGAAACAATGAATATTTTATTGCTTAATTAATCCAAGGGTACCCAGTTCTTGAGGGTCTCTATGTTGGCACGTGTGAGTTGGAATGAGACAAAGGCGGCATCGCCCGGAGATTTCAGGGCCATGAGCATGAGACTCTTGTTGTTTGGTCCGTCTTGATTCAGCACCCTATTTAGCATAGCTCTTTCTTGATCCTCAGAGAGAAAGGCCCGGCCATAGAATGGCTGATCCGCCATGGAATTAGAAGACGAACAAATCGAAGCCCATGCATTCATGAACATGGTTAGGGTCTTCCCGTCCACCACAGCGTGGTGCGCACTGTAACCAACGGAAAACCCCGAGTTCGGGAACAGAGTGACTTGCAAAGCCAGAACTGGAACTCTCGCGTGAGAAGATGGAAGATTTGGTAGATGAGAATGGTACTCTGTCGCTTCACGGAAGCCGGATTTGTCGGAGAGATGGTGGAAATCGGCTCCGGACTCTGCTACGGTGAGCGAGACAGTATCTCCATCGGAGCATTGGATTACAGGTTTGTCGGAATTCTGAGGCCATGCCAAATTTCCGGCGAGAAGAGGCCAGATCTGGAGGGTGAGAGAGAGAGATTGTTTCAATCTTGGAAGAACGGTGTCGGAGAAAGCCGCGGTCGTGCCCAGATGAGAGGGTAATTCGTAGAAGAACAAGCGTTGGATTGGAGGAAATCTCAACCAGAGAAGATCGAAAACGGTGAGAGGAAGTACTGAGCTGGGCGCAGATGAGGCCGGCGCCATTGGACCCACTCTGCATACCTCAACAATCTTCACCGGATTTGGCTGTGCTTCCATGAGAGAGATTAGAGAAGAAGAATTTGTGAAGGAATGATGGCAATCGTTGTTGGATTGTAGTTTGATTTGGCTGTGCTAATTGGTTTTGATGAGATAAATAAGTCGGCCAGCCAGCCAGCTGGCAGAAAATTAGCACGAGTTCGTGGCTGGGTTGTTGATATATAGTCAGTGCCGGTCCTCAAGTTTTTAGGGCGCGGGGCAAAAATAAAATTTAGGCCCTTATATATATATATATTTAAATTTAGTGATGAATTTATTCTTATTTTTTAATTAAGACCTAATATGTTCAAATTAACTAAAAATTTAACATTCAAGTAGAGTTGACAATTTTGAACACGACCTAATTACATGACACGATATGACACGAAATTAAGCGAGTTAGGATTGGGATTAATTGGGTTCGGGTTAAAAATAGGTCAACCCATTTATGACACGATTATTTTTGTGTCTTAGACGGATCGACCCATTTAACCCTTTTATACATGTAATAACCCGTTTAATTAAACGTGCTAACGGGTTGACTCAAACATATTAACACAATTATATACGAAATGACACGTTTAATTAAAAGAGTTAGTGGGTTGATCTGAACACGTTAACACGATTACACACCAAATAACACGTTTAAAATTAAATAACACGTTTAACAGGTGACACAACACGACCTATTTAAATTAAACGGGTTAAATAGGTTAACAGGTGACATGACACGTTTAATTAAACGGGTTAAACAGGTCGTGTCGTGTTACACATTTAATAAACGTGTCGTGTTCGACTTTAAGGAATTTGATACGATTATTAAACAAGTCGTGTTTGGTTTAGTTTGATACGTGTTATACGTATGTCTCAACGCAACATAATTACGACCCACCAACCCGTATTGTTACCCCTACATTCAAGTCAAATAAATTGTATCGATTCAAATTTTAATATATTAAAATTTAGAATAAAATACTATAATATATAAACAAGATGAATACTTATAACAATTCAATACGGTCTTTTTCATCGAGCAAAATAAATTCTTTTTCATCCAATCAAAAAAAAAAATTTCTCTATATATTGAATATCTAAAGTAAAAATAAATTCTTTTATAATATAAAAATAAATTTTTAATCTAAACAGGCTTCAAGTCCGCTGAAGGAAGCGGACTTGAAGTCCGCCTAGCATTGCTGGGCCTTGAGGATTTTTTTTTAAATATTAAATTAATTAATAATTATAATAATATAATATAACATTTATTAAAAACAATTTGGGCCCCTCTGAATAATGGGCCCAGGGCGGTCGCACTGACCGCCCTGGTCCAGGGCCGGGCCTGACAATATAGTTTTGCGGAGGAGTTAGCTGGAAAGTTTGATTTGGAGCTGTAAAAATAATAGTGGAGGACGTGGTGTTGCTGTAAGGTTTCGAGTTGGTGTTGCAGAGCGAACTTGCCAACTCGAAGATTCCATCCAAGCAACACAGCAGCAAGTACTGCAAGTCCAACGTGAAATGCATGAAATGTTGATTCGCGTGCAATCGCGGTGAAGAACTGACCTTGAGGAGGAAAGGAATGAAGGGGCGTCGTCTCACCATACGGCCTACGCACCGCCCAGCCATGCCACACAGTCTCGTGTCGACGGCCTCGGGCGTGATAATCTTAGTCTTTAGTCGGTGGTCTCAGGCATGACAATCTCATTGAATGTTGATTCGCGTGCAATCGCAGTGAAGAACTGACCCTGAGGAGGAAAGGAAAGAGGGGGCGTCGTCTCACCATACGGCCTACGCACCGCCCAGCCATGCCACAGTCTCGTGTCGACGGCCTCGGGCGTGATAATCGTAGTCTTTAGTCGGTGGTCTCAGGCATGACAGTCTCAGTGAATGTTGATTCGCGTGCAATCGCCGTGAAGAACTGACCTTGAGGAGGAAAGGAATGAAGGGGCGTCGTCTCACCATACGGCCTACGCACAGCCCAGCCATGCCACAGTCTCGTGTCAACGGCCTTGGGCGTGATAATCTTAGTCTTTAGTCGGTGGTCTCAGGCATGACAGTCTCAGTCTTCCATCTTTTTTAATTAAGGTGTCTCGCCTTGTTTATTATTATTATTATATGTATATACATTTAACTTGTTCCCATACCTTTCACCTTCTTTATATATTAATATTTATATATGTATATTAGTACCATGGGAGTAGGGTTGCAATCGAGTCGAGGTTCGCTTTGACTCAGCTTGGTGAGTAAGTGTCTGGGCTCGAGTCTCTCGAGCTCGAGTTCAGCTCGTCAAGAAGCTTGGCAAATTAAGACTTGAAGTTACAGGCAGTCGTCTTCACTGAAGAAGGCAGACGATCGCAAGCACGGAGGTCGTCGCGCGTCGGTCGGTCGGAGAAGATGGACAATAGATATCGATCACGTCACAACCAATGACCAGTGAAGGAAGAGGAGAAGCCGTCGGTCATCTCTGCCCCTGCAGTGTCGGAAGAGGAGAAGAAAAGGAATAGAATAGGCGAATCTACCTGCTACTTGTTGTCTGTTGCTTGCTCTGGAGAAGAAGATGAAGGTACAACTGCAAAGGGAATGGGAGAGGAGGGTAGAGGAAAGAGAGCAAAATGACAATAGGGTTTCTTAGAGACTGCACCCTCACTAAAACTCTAAGGCCATCTCCAATGCATGGGGTAAATCCTCACTAAGCCAAAATTTGAAGAGAAAATTTTTGAAAATCATCTCCGACCTCTCTATTTGTCTTCTCCTTTCCCAAATTTTTATTAAGTTTCAAATTACTTACTAGAGTTAAGGAATGAAAATATGCTCCTCAACTCTATTTCTCCAACAGCTATTTGTTGCAGGTATGAAGTTTGAAGAAGACGCTGGCGACAAGAAACAGCATCAGCGACGACAAGGAGCAGCAATAGCAGCAACGATTATCGGCGACAACCAGCAACTACGACGAGCACAACGACGATCGGATCTAGTGTCGATGACGAGGAGTAGGTCATCTTCTTTGAACTTCTACGAGCTGAATGAGGACCAAATCGAGGAATTTCTATAGAATTGTTTGGGGAATTTTTTTGTGTATTTATTTTTTAATTTTTGTATTTAAATAATGATTTTATGTATGTCTATATTTGATTATTTTGTATATTTAATTTTTAATTTTGTTTATGTGTGTGTCTAATTGTTTTGTATATTTAATTATTAATGTGTGTATGTGTTAAAATTATAAATAAAATAAAATAAATAGAATTGAAGTTTATAAAAATAAATAAATGAAATAGGATGTGAAATAGAGAGAAGAATAAGGAATCTAAGTTGGAGCATGCATAGTTTTTTAAATAAGTTAAAAATAGAGTGAATTATTTATAATATAATAGAGAATGTGATAAGGAAAGTGGGTTGGAGATGGCCTAAGGTGATCTCCACCAAGCTTCATTATTTCACTCTCTATTTTATTATAAACAATTCACTTTTTATTCTAATTTTGTCTTGAATATTGTGTCTGTTCCAACAACATTCTCTATTTTCTTCTCTATTTCATTTCTTTATCAATAAAGTTCAATTTTATTTATTTACCTTATATATATTTTTAACTATTATAAAATTTTATTATTTATTTTACAATTTAATAATAAATATTATGATATTAAATATTAATAAAATTTAATATATTTTTAAATCAATTTACTAATATTTAACAGTTATCTCTATTTCACCAGTGTATAATTTTGTAAAAACAATTAAAATATTTAACATAGTTATCTTTAATTTTGTTGGCCATTGATTAAAATTGATTAACAGATTCTAGTTTTCATATCCAAAGCTTATTGAAAAATTAATACACAAAATGATTGAATATATATATATATATAAAATAAATAATCAAATACATAAATTAATCAGATACACATATATATACATAATTAATAATCAAATACAAGTATATACAACTCAATAATCAAATATACAACTCAATAATTAAATACACAACTATACAATATCAATCATATAATACAAAAATAAATACAAAATTAATCACAAACCAGTAAAGAAGACGTCGACGAAGACTCGCTGAGGTTGAGACTTGCCGAAGAAGACCCGTTGCTGCTCGTTGTTGGTGCTGCTCATGGTCACCGCCGCTGGATCTAATGTGTGCCGTCAGATCTGCTGCTACTGCTGCTTATCGTTGTCCCCGTAGCCATTGCTGGTGTGTGCCACTAAATCTGCTGCTACTGCTTGTCGACGTCGTCGCTGTAGTCACCTGTAACTCGTCTTCTCCAATCGAACAAATCTCCTGCGTCTAGTTCTTTATTCTCGTCTTGAGTAGTTGGGGGTGGGGAAGAAATAGCGAGGATAATTCAATTGCCAACATTAACGAGGCATTTCAAGATTGTCAAAAATTTAGCAAAGAAAAATAGTAATAGGGAGCTTTCGTGAAGCTCAATTTTTGAAACTTTCTAGCCACAAATAGCTTTGGCAAGCTGAAGATAACACTGCTAGAGATAGCCTAATAACTAAGGGGAGAGAGAAAGAGAGAGAGAGAGAGAGAGAGAGAGTGTGCGCAATGGGCAAAGAAGAATGGGGTTTATTAGAGACCACACCTCTACTAAAAGTATAATAATTAATAAAAATTTAATAATTAATGAGGAATTATTGGTTTTTTAGAAGGCCTTTAAACTAAAAATTTAATAAATAATAATAAAGGATGATATATGCATGTATACGTATTTATGTTTAAATAATATATTTATAATTATAAATAAATTTATTAATATAATTATAAACAAGTTTGTTTTGATGAGTTAATTGTGAACTTTTAATTGGTCTTTTTGTGAGCCTCTAATGAATATAGCTTGCAAGTTAACGAATTGAGTTTTTTTGAATTCAAATTTAATTCTGTAATATCTCATTTTTCAAATATACAATTGTTGTTGCCAAAATACAACAATTAAAATTTGTGATGTGTGGGGTCCACTCGAGCTTGATGTCCGGTGAAGTTGGGTTGCCGTTAGAGATGCTGTCACGAGGGAGTTTGCTGTTAGGATGCTCGCCAGAAGGATTCGTCTCAAGTCTTCGCCGCTAGCCTTTGCCACTAGCCCTTGCCACTAGCTCTTGCCACTAGCCTTTGCCACTAGCTCTTGCTACAAGCTCTTGCCACTAGCCTCCGCCGCTAGCTCTTGCCACTAGCCTTTGCCACTAGCTCTTGCCACTAGCCTTTGCCACTAGCTCTTGCCACAAGCTTTTGCCACAAGCTCTTGCCACTAGCCTCCGCCGCTAGCTCTTGTTGCTAGCTCTTGCCGCTAGCTCTTGCCACTAGCCTTTGCCACTAGCTCTTGCCACAAGCTCTTGCCACTAGCCTCCGCCGCTAGCTCTTGCCGCTAGCCTTTGCCACTAGCCTTTGCCACTAGCCCTTGCCACTAGCCTTTGCCACTAGCTCTTGCTACAAGCTCTTGCCACAAGCTCTTGCCACTAACCTTTGCCACTAGCTCTTACCACAAGCTCTTGCCACAAGCTCTTGCCACTAGTCTTTGCCACTAGCTCTTGCCACAAGCTCTTGCCACTAGCCTTTGCCACTAGCTCTTGCCACTAGCCTTTGCAACTAGCTCTAGCCACTAGCCTCCGCCGCTAGCTCTTGGCCCTGTTAGCACTGAGAAAATAGGTTAGAAGGCTCGCGGGAATCTTACCCGCGAAGACCCTCCGATGCCAAAGTCAGTCCCCAATGCCAATGACTATTCACCGAAAGCAGTAAATGTGCAATCAAAGTGTAAATTTTTACCAGAATCGGAAGGCCCCTTCATTGTCTTCTAGTTGGGTATTTATAGGGCGCGATTTTCAAGGGTACCTCATGATGACACGTGGCCCCTTCGGTAGGTCCCGCATGCCTAACGGTTGCAAGCTTAAGACTCGCCTTGCCGCGAGCTTGCGGCATGCATTGCCGCGAGCTTGCGGCATGCATTGCCGCGAGAGCTCCTATGCCGCGAGCTTGCGGCAGCGAGCCGCGAGCTCGTGGCAATGCATTGCAGCGAGCATGCCTTGCCGCGAGCTTGCGGCAAGGCTGCCTGTGACGTGTGCTTTGCCGCGAGCATGCCTTTGCCATGAGCTTGCGGCAAGGCCTGCCCGTTAGCTCGCGGCTTTGTGTCACAATCTTTTGGCGCAGCGTCGTTAAATTAATTAAAATAATATTTTGATTTTTTTCCACCCAATTTCTATGGCACAATAATTGCCCCCTACTCTTTCATTTTTGTCTTATCTAAAGACAAAATGATAGAGTAATTTAATTTAATAAAATTGGGTCATAGTACCGCTAGCTTGGTCTTTACCCGCGGGGTAATTTTTACTTCCCGCCCAGTGGTTCTTCCAGTACGCCTATAAATACTCATCTCCACGCAAACTTACTATGCTTTCAAGAACTTTTTTGCCGCAAGCTTTCCGTTTGATTTCGCCGCAAACTCTGCATATTACCAAGGCGCCGCAAGCTTTCAGCATCGTGTCGCGACTTTGTGGCCTCTACCCCAAGCATTTTATTGTTTGGCTGTGGGCTTTAATCATTTGCCGCGAGCTTGCAGCCTCTTTGCCTCGAGCTTGCAGCCTCTTTGCCGCGAGGTTTCATCGATTTTGGGTTTCCAAAACTTAGCCGCAACTTTTTCATTGTTTTGCCGGGAGATTCACGAAATTGCCGCGAGCTTTCGTCGATTGCCGCGGGCTTCCAGCATTTTCGCGAGCTTCCAGCATTTTCGCGAGCTTCCAGCTCCTTCCCGTGAGCTTCCAGCACATCGCCCGCGAGTTTCCAGCCCATAGGCCGCGAGCTTCCAGCCCATAGGCCGCGAGCTTCCAGCGCCTTGCCGCGAGCTTCTAGCGCCTTGCCGCGAGCTTTCCTCCTCGTGCCGCGAGTCATTATCTTTTACTTCAAGTCTTCCAAGTAGTTGCCGCGAGCTTCCAAGTACGTTGCCGCGAGCTTCCGGGTAGCTTGCCGCGAGCTTCCAATAGCTTGCCGCGAGATTTCCTGGTTTTGGCCACAAGTCTTTCTCTCTATAAATTTGCGAGTCACTCAATACTTTTCCATCAGCCTTTTGGAAGCACATTGTGAGCTTTAGTTACCATCCTTCGTGGTTGCTAACTTCGTTATAAGTTTGCTTCAAAGCTTCAAAACTATCCAGTGAGACATGTTGCTGCCAATTTCTTTACTTCTTGTTTCCTTTCTCTACATCTCTTAGTTTAACCTCATTTCGTTAAACCATCCAGTGAGATATATAAGCACCCCCTTCTTTTTTTAGTCTTGGCATCTAGGAGTGTGTACCTTCGCACTCAAGATCCTGAGGGGCAACCTTGTCGGTTTCTCATGGGCAAACGTTCGTCTTTGACGGCTGACGATCTTGCTCAATTAGTGAGTAATTACCGTATTCCCTTCTCTTATCGCCCTAGGTTGCCTGAACCGAGCGAATCTTGTGTTGCTACTGTTTCAGAGGGATGTATGGCAGTTCACGAAATAAGTTTTCGTTTAGGGTTTCGCCTTCCGCTCCACCCCTTCGGTATAGAGCTTCTTCGTCGGAGCTTTCTAGCTCCAGCTCAGCTACATCCTAATGGCTGGGCCCAACTGGCAGGTTTTTTTGTTTTATGTCACGAGAGGGGAGTGTCTCCTACTGTCGATCTTCTTCTTTCTTTTTATCATTTCAGGTTGGGGCAGTCCCGTTATCACTTGTATACACTATATAGGGAGCGTGTCGAGGATCGTTTGTTTGAGGGCATACCTCCCAAGGCTCACAACTTCGACGCCCGCTGGTTTATAGTCGATCCTCCACCGGGTACATGGTATGCCCCCTGGGGTTGGCGTTCTGACGATCGAGTGGCTAAGCCAATTCTTCCCTTATCTGTCTATGAACTTCGGGAGTAATACAATGATGAACGTCGTCAACTCCTGGGTGGAGGTCCAGTGAGCCTCCTGGACCTTCTCTCTGAGGACCGGTTGAGGAGGGCTGGCTGGGTACTCCATGCGGGATTGTCATCGAGGCGTACGACCCCTTAGACGTTTCCCCTGCGGCCCCCAGTTCCTTCAGCAACCGACGTCCCAGTAGAAGGAGAGGCCGTCCCTCTCCAAGAACGGTCCGAGGGTTTGGATCTTTCCAACTGTCCTTCTCCTTGCCTTTTTCTAAGGGCCTAGGCATTTCTTTTCCTTCTGCGCTTTTACCCTTTTATGTTCATTTATTTTTGTCAATCTTTGACTTGTAAATCTTTTTGCTTCTTGGTAGGTATGAGGCGAACGATGCGAGCTTCTCGCCAGAGGGCGATCGAGGGTGCGACGTGTGACGGGCCTTCTCAGCCCACGCCCTTCCTTCCTGAAGGTGTGGCTGCTGTTGCAGAGACCCCTGTTGCTGAGGGGATAGGGGAAACCAGTGAGGTGAGACGTCGTCATAAAAGGAGTCGGCGCCAGCAGAGGGAGGTGGCTGCACTCTCACCCTGCAATTAAAACACAAAACAAAACACAATAAAAATTTTATATATTTTTTTTATATATTGGTGAGAGGTTTATACTCGTCAGTGTACGAGTGCAGTTGTAGTCCAAATTTAAATTTATATTTTCTGGATGAGTTCAGGTCGTCCACTGAGAGATTTATTTATGGCAAAATAAAAAGAATGTCACACATAAATACACACACTTGGACAAATTGGCAACAAAATTTTTTTATGATTTTTTTAGACAACATATACGAGGAAATAAAAGAAAGCAGAAATTGAAATAATTACTGAATGTAAGAATATGAAATTGGATAGTACTTGGGTTAAAACAATTTCAGTGCCAACCATTCTCAAATTTTAATAAACAAGGTTAGTAACATTAATTTAATTTCAAATATGATGGTTTGTTATTAAATGCAATTAGAGATGATGATAGTTCTAATTTAAGCAATCCCCATACATGATATGTGAGATTCTAATTTAAGCAACTACCATAAATTCAATTACAATTAATATACAAAACAACTAAATTAATCATCCGGGTTTGGGTATGATAGCATTTCCAGTTCTAGTAACTTTCATACATGGCATGAAAGCTCTAAGTTAGGCTTACACTTCAATCCAAACCTAGTGATTTCTTAATTTAAAAATACACACTCATAGTGAAATTTAAATTAATATTACTCTTTTAAAGCGTAGTTTTCTTTGAGAATCATTGGCGTTGGACACTGTCCTTGCCTTAACCCAAGATTGGGTTTAGCTACTCATATTTATTTGTAAATTAATTAACAAGAATTTAAATGGCGTAATTTAAATGACAGAATTTAAATGACAGGAATTAAAATAGCAGAAACTAACCGGCCATTTAGGCGGTGAATATTTAAAAGACAAGAATTAAAATTACAGAAATTTAAAAGCATAAACTAACCGGCCATTTAGGCGGTGATTAATAAAGTAACAATAAATGACATAAGAATTTAAAAGAAGAAAGAAATGAAGTAAGATCACAAGAGAAAATAATAAAGAAAAGGAGAAAGAACAAGAACAATTCTCAAAGAGAGAATTCTAAGGAAACAACTAAACTTTTATTCAAGAATAATAATCACACTTACAAATGCAATCAAGTAACCTATTTATAGGTCACAAGATGCAATACAAACCACACAATTTCAATTATTCAACTAGACATAATTATATCTAATGGGCACTCACACACTTAAAGTTAAATGGATTTTAGCTATAATACATAATTAAAGTTAAATGGATTTTAGCTAAAATACATACCTAATAAAGCACTCATAAAGTTAAATGGATTTTAGCTATAACACACACTAATAATTAAATGGATTTTAGCTAAAAGACACACCTAATAAAGCACTCACATAAAAAATAAAAATAGATTTCTATAAATTGATTTTTAATCTTCATTAGGATTAAAAATAATCCTTGGGCCTTCTTCAAATGATATCTTTCATGGGATGCTCAAGTTGGGTCTTAATTCTTCATGGACTTTAATTTTTTCCTGGACTTTAATTCTCCATGAGCTTGAATTCTTTTTTCTTCATGGGCTTGAATTCTTTTTGGGCTTGAATTCTTCATTCTTCATGGGTTTGAATTCTTCTTGGACTTCCAAGTCCACCTTCTTCATACCTATAAATAAGCAATTTATTAATAAATCATCTATTATATTATATATATATTGATATGATATATTATATGCTTATATATTATATAGATAATCCATGCATGCATTTCATTGAGTATATATATGTATTATATTTACATGTTTATTATAATATATTATATATTATATATATAGATGTATATTACACATAATTATTCAATTAAACCAATTTAAAATCAAAATGAGGGTTATAATTATAACAAAAATTTTACAAAATTAACCACTAATCAGGAGGCGGGTCCGTCCACTTCCCAGCCGATCATTGCCCCCATTCCTATGGAACCTCTTGGGGGCACCCCCTTAGCTTCTCCCCCAGCTGCTTATCCCCTTGAACCCGGTGAATTACCCAATGAAGAGTACCACTCGGCTGCATGAGTGGGGCCTCGGATGGCGCAGGGTACGTTGGCCTTTATGATGCAGCTCCTGTGATCCCTGGTGGTCAGGAGGTCGAGGTTACCTCTCGCCTTGATCAAGAGGCTATCGATGCAGCCCATGCTGCTGGTCGTGGGCAATTTCGTAGAGGAGTGATTAACCCATAGCGTTCTGAGCGCCGGGTCTTGCACAACGAGGAGAGGTTACGCCTCCGGAACTTACAGCCCAAATTTGCCGAGCTCCCTCCACCAATGACATGTGCCTTAGACCTTAAGGAAGGCCGATGGGCGCGGGGCGAGGAATTCACAGTGCGTCCAGGGGTTTTGGATACGGATTCGATAAACATGCGCGGGGTTGGGGCACGCTTATTGTACTCCACCATTCTTCCCCGGGACGAGGACCGCTATTTCCGAAACCCCCTGATGACATGGATGATTTCGAGCGCCATTTAGCCATTGTAAGCCCTTTTTTTTTTAAGGTTGTTTATTTAAATTCTCTTATGGACAGGGCGCTTAAGGAGCTGTGGTGGCAAATGCAATGAATCGGGCACGTATTGCTCGTGCTGAGGCAGAGATTGCTCAGTGGATGAATAAATCTTGGCAATGGGGTGAGGAAAAGAAAATATTGAACATGAATATCCGACACCTAGAGTCTGATAATTCGAGCCTTCACTCACAAGTCGAAGGCCTCCAAACCCAACTTCAGGGCCTTACCACAAGATGTCAAGCAGTAGAATCCGATGCCCAAAAATGGAAAGAGAAATCTGTGGAGCACGGTCAAGGGTATGAAGAGATGGCATCTTCAAGAGATATCCAATCTTAGCGAAAGCAGGCATCGAGAGATTAATGAGGCTACGCGACAGGAGGTGAGAGAGTACCGGCTTTCTAATGATTGCTTTCAACGAAAGGAAGCCTATGCCAGTTGTTTCTCCAAACTCGGCTTTTATCTGGGTCGTAGCCTCTTGGAGTCCAGGCGTCCTGGGGAGTCATTTCCTGAAATGGTGTTCTCGAAAACAGCTTCACTAGATCCACCTGATTGGCGAAAGTACGAGCCCAGCTCTTCTGACCCAGACGAATATATCAGGGTCGCTTTAGAAGATGATCTGACTAACTTGTCGGGGCTGTGGAGCCCTTATGTACCTGAGCCGGATGATACCTCTGGGATCATAGAGGCCCTGCAGACAATCAGGCACGGGTTGGATGAACCTGATGGCGCCCCTTTGAGTCCGCTTCCTCCAGAGCTGGAACACCTCCATTCTCGTCGAGATGATTAGTCGATGTACTTTTATTTTTCTGAATCCTTGTTTTTTTTTTATGTAGAATGGTGGCCCCCCGTTTTTGTGGATGTAGGGTTTTTGGGCCATCATTCCTATGTACGGAAGTTTAGACGTGTTTTTTCATCACGCTTATGCACGTGTCGTCATCGCTTATATATATATGCATGCATTTTCTTTTAATGTCTTTTGTTTGCTTGCTTGTCATGGCGCTTTTTCGCTTATACGTATGCATGCTTTCCTTTTACGGGCTCGTCTGCCTTTTGGCAACCTAGGCTTGGCCTCTAGGGTCAAACACGGGATCCTTGTCGAGCATCCAAGTTTTTCGAGGGGCCTAGGCGCCAAATCGTCTAAGGAGTCAAGTATAGTTCGAGGGCATAGATTAGACTCAAACAAGGGATTTAAGTGGCCTTGAGGGCATTGGTGTCGGCATATCCGAAGTCCTTATATTGGTTCGGGGTCATGGGTACTAGATTATCTCTAGGTAACCCGGCCCTCAAATATAAGGTCCTCAACAAGGCTCCTCCTGGGGGGTCCGAGCTTTCCGGGAGGCCTAGGCTCCGGATCAGTTGGGGAGTCGGGTCTAGCTCGAGGGGCATAGGCCGGACTCACCCAAGGGATCCAGGTGAGCCTCCGGGCATAGGCTTCGGAACATCCGGTGATTCCAGAATGGATCATAGCGTATCTGCCGTTGTGTCCTTCGTGTTCGCCTTTCAGGGTTGGTCTACTCCAGGGAATCTGGGTTTGGCCAGTAATTTAGCGCGAGATTCCTACCAAACATCTGAGTTTGCCGGGAGACCTAGGCGCCTGATCAACCAAGGAGTCGGGTCTAGCAAAAAAGGCATAGTACCGAGCTCACGAGGGATCTGGGTGAGTCTGCGGGCATAGGCATCGAATTTTTGGCGATCCCGGGCTGGCTCCTAGCCATCGGCACCAGATTGCAGCTGGGCGACTGAACTCTAATAAGCAGTATTATGCCAAGATTATCACATGGCCCCTTCGTCTTTTTTCATGCTTTCTTAGGGTTGGTCTACCTTAGGGAGTCGGGATTCGGTTCATGATCCAGTCTGGGATTCTTACTAGGCATCCGAGTTTGCCAGGAGACCTAGACGCCAGATCAACCAAGGAGTCGGGTCTGACCAAAGAGGCATAGTACCGAGCTCACGAGGGATCCGGGTGAGTCTGCGGGCATAGGCATCGGATTTCCCAGCGATCCCAGGCTAGCTCATGGACACCGGCACAAGATTCCCATAAGGCGACTTGACCTTCGGAAGCGGATGGCGTTTTGGGCCATTGTACCTGTATTACATTCCATGACACATACAAGCAATCAAGCACATAGAGATTTTACGTGGTTCGGCTTATAGTTTTGCCTACTCCACAGGAATACAGGCAGTATATTCTTTTATTCATTGGGGGATATTATTACAATGAAAAATTAGAGGGAATCCCGACTCTCAGCTAGATCGGGCAACGTCTCTAGTGGCAGGCTCAGTCCTGTTTTTTGTGCTTCGCCTTCTTCACTGGAGTTCATGACCGGTAGGGCTGAGAAGTACCTCTTAAGGTGCATGGTGTTCCAAGTTTTGCCCATTGCTTCACCTTGGAGCGTCTGTAGTACACATGTGTTTAGTCCCAACATTTTCTGAATTCTATAGGGTCCTTCCCAATTAGGCTTGAGTTTCCTTTCTTCTTTATGAGCGTTGGTGATGGCTGTCTTTCTAAGTACTAGGTCTCCTTCTTCAAGTTTGCGAGGACGAACCCTCTCATTGTAGTAGTTGGAGACTCTTCTCTGATAAGCTGCCAACTGTACTGCTACTTTTTCCCTTAATTCATCCAGTAAGTCCAAATTCTCCCGTAGACGATCCGAATTATCTTTTTCACTGAAGGTCATGACTCGGGGTGAGCCAAGATCTATTTCTATAGGGATGAGCGCGTCAGTCCCATAGGCCCGACTAAGAGGTGTTTCCCCGGTGGGTACCCGACTGGTTGTTCGATATGCCCATAAGATGCTGGGGAGCTCATCAGCCCATTCGCCTTTTGCTTTCTCCAATCGGGTCTTTAGGCCGTGCAATATGGTTTTGTTCCTTGCTTCGGCTTGTCCGTTCGCTTGTGGGTACGCCATGGATGCCATTCTTAGACTGATCCCCCATCGATGACAAAAAGCTCTAAACGCGTCTGAGTCAAACTGCGTTCCATGGTCTGTATTGAGTATGCGGGGCACTTCGAAACGACAAATAATGTCTTTCCATACCATCCCCTCCACTTTCTTTTCAGTGATAGTTGCCAAAGGTTCAGCTTCCACCCACTTCGTGAAATAATCTGTAGCCACCAGCAAAAATTTTCGTTGAGCAGATGCCATTGGGAATGGCCCCAGTATGTCTAGGCCCCATTGTGCGAATGGCAGAGGTTGGAATATCGGTTGAATAGGGGCAGAAGGTTTTATTGTCAGGGGAGCATGCTTCTGGCACTTGTCGCAGGTTCGTACTTTGGTGGCAGCATCTTGTCGCAGCGTGGGCCAGAAGAAGCCGGCTCGCAATATCTTTCCAGCTAATGCCCTTCCTCCAAGGTGTTCACCACAATCTCCCTCATGTACTTCTTTTAGGGCCTGTTGTGCTTCTTTGGGCCCCAGACATTTTAACAAAGGTATGGAGTATCCTCTTTTGTACAGTCTCTGGCCGATCACTGTGAAACGAGCCGCGTTGGTTTTTAATCTCCTTGCTTCTGCAGGGGTTGTCGGCAGTTCTTGATTGAGCAAATATTTCAGTATTGGACCTCTCCAATCCTCGGTCTCCATAATGCACTGCACTGCGATGTCTTCCTCTCCTACACTAGGTTGTTGGAGGACTTCCATGTGGATTAGGCGTCCGGGAGTGTCTCGAGCAGAGGCTAATTTTAACAACGCGTCTGCGTGCTGATTTAGGGATCTATTAATTTGAATTAGTTCGAAATGCCCAAACCTATGGGCGAGCTCCTTCACCTTCTGTAGATAGCGGGCCAATACCGGCTCCTTCACTTCATAAGTTCCTTGGAATTGTTGTACCACCAACTGAGAGTCACTGTGGGCTGTCAAGCTCTTTACTTCTAGCTTTTCTGCCAATGTCATTCTGGCCAGCAAGGCCTCATATTCTGCTACGTTATTAGTACTTGGGAAGGTGAAGCGAAGTGAGTACTCCAAGATCTCTTGCTCTGGGGAGATCAACACTACTCCTGCTCCACTCCCTTTTGCGTTTGAGGCCCCATCAACAAACAACATCCATCTGTCGTTGCGAGCTTCTTCCGCTAGGGGCGGGTGAGTGCACTCTACTATGAAGTCCGCCAATGCTTGCCCCTTTATCGCCCTTCTAGGTTCAAAGCTGATATCATACTCACTAAGCTCAATTGCCCATTTGGTTAACCTCTCTGAACATTCGGGCTTTTGTAGAATCTGTCTTAATGGTTGATCTGTCAATACTGCCACTGTGTGGGCTTGGAAGTAGGGTCTTAATTTCCTTGCTGCTGTCACCAATGCCAAAGCCATTTTTTCAGCGTAAGGGTATCGTAACTCTGCTCCTTGTAACACCTTGCTAACATAATAAACTGGACTGTCAACTTGTTCGACTTGCCTAACGAGAGCGGCGCTTACTGCCTGGTGACTGACTCCCAAATATAGGTATAGCTTTTCTCCGATTTTCGTTCGGGTTAACAGGGGAATTTCCTTTAGGTAATCCTTCAATTCTTGAAACGCTTTTTCACATTCAGGGGTCCATTGGAAGTCCTTTCCCCCTTTTAAGGTCTTGAGGAAAGGAAGGGTGCGTTCGGCGTGCTTTGAGAGAAATCTGCCCAGGGCCGTTAGACGACCTGTCAACCTCTGAACCTCCTTTTTGGATGAGGGGGATTCCATGTCGATTACTGGTTGCACCTTTTCTAGGTTAGCCTCTATCCCCTTGTGGGTAATCATGTATCCCAAAAATTTTCTAGACTTCACTCCAAATGCGCATTTGTCTGGATTCAAGCGCATATTATTCTTTCGGAACACAGCAAAAACTTTCTCAAGTTGTCTGGCGTGCGACTCGCCCAGCTTGCTTTTTACTATCATGTCATCCACGTAGGCTTCCATTACCTCTCCTAGTAAGTCTTTGAATACCTTGTTGACCATCCTTTGGTGTGTGGCCCCTGCGTTTTTTAAGCCAAAAGGCATCACCTGATAGCAGTATGTCCCCTTTTCTGTGATGAAGGCTGTTTTTTCGGCATCAGGTGGGTACATACTGATTTGGTGGTAACTTGAGAAGGCATCCAAGAAACTCAACACAGCGTATCCAGAGGTGTCATCAACCAACCTATCTATCCGAGGGAGCGGGTAGGAGTCTTTTGGGCATGCCTTATTCAGATTGGTAAAGTCGATACATACCCTCCATTTCCCATTAGCTTTGGGCACCATCACAACATTGGCCAGCCATTCAGGGTATTGGACTTCCTTAATGAATCCTGCTTCGAGGAGTTTGTCCACTTCTTCCTCCAGGTACCTCAACCTCTCTGGGGCGATATGTCTTTTCTTCTGTTTAATTTTCCGGGCTTCTGAACAAACATTCAGTCGGTGAGATATGATCTCTGGGCTGATTCTGGGCATATCGGCAGGCGACCAGGCAAATACGTCTGCGTAGGATCGTAGAAATTTAATGACCTCCTCTTTCTCTGGCCCCTCTAGTTGGCTCCCCACCCGCACCTGTCTTTCGCTATCATCTGGGTTTAGGGGGATAACTTCAAGTGTTTCCATTGGCTGGGGCTTGTTAGCCTCAAGAGTTTGCTCACTAATCATTAGGGTTTCTTCGGTTATTGTTTTCTCCTTCCCTTTGGCGCCTCTTGTAGAGCTCACGTAGCATACTCTGGCTTGTTTCTGATTACCTCTCACCTGACCTACCCCTTGGGGTGTGGGGAATTTCATTAACAAATATCCTGGGGAGATGGCAGCTCTCATAGCATTAATGAGGGAACGTCCTAGGATCACGTTGTAGGCGGGAGAAAAAGTCTTAACTACCATGAAGTTAACCTGTCGGGTGATCACTTGGGGGTGTTCCCCGAGTGTAATGGGCAGCTGTACTGATCCGACCACTGGCACCGCCTCCCCTGTGAAACTGTATAGAGGTGAAGCAACTGTCTTTAATCGGTCATGGGCGATACATATCTTTTCGAAGCAATTTCAGTACAACAGATTAACAGAGCTCCCGCTATCCACCAATATTCTTTCAATGGGGTGCTTAGCAATTACGGCAGAGATAACCAAAGGATCATCATGGGGGAGCAGCTCATCTGTTGGGTTTCTTGGATCCTAACGCAGCGGAAAATTAAAAATTATTTGGATAAACCAAACTCTTTGGTTAATCTTGAAACCCAAAATAAACGGATCTAGTTTGCAAATATATAATCACTTCAAGAATATAAACATGTAACGAAAATCAAACCTTTTGATTGTCCGATGAAGAATGGATGAATCTTTGTGTCACGAGGTGTTACCCACCCTCTATAAGTGATCCTGTAACACCACGCCCTATACAGGCGTGTTACTATAAGGAAATTCTCGGGGTTTCTTTTTTTTTTTTTTTCATTTTCACCAAGTCTGATACTCGCGGCGCCTGTGAGCACAATCTTCACATGCAGATGAAAACCCCAAGAGATCCAGTCCTACTCGTTTAGTTAAAAATAACATAATCTTAACCGTACGAGACAACATAAACACAGCGAAAATACTTAATTAATCAAAATGACGTGGCCTACCACGTATTACACTCGAATTGTTCCCATACCGTCATATGAATACAACATCAATACTAATTATTACAACATCGTCAAGCGATATATAACATTAATGTTTCCCAAAATAATATAACAACAACAGCTATCAAACATACACCACTGGCTCCTCGGTCGTGTCCTTGACCTCGCTGCTATCCCTGACTGGAACGTTGAATGTTCTAGGGGCATAACCCATGTTAGATGATAAACCATCTAAGTGAAGGTATGAAACAGTTATACAATGCATGAAAGACATACGAGCATGGCATACTATACGACTAATGCAAGACACATCTAACTCAAGATATCGCCCTGACATGCTTAATCCCTCGAATGCCTTACTGTGGCACACGTTCACCTGGTCCAACGTTAATCCCTCGGGTGCACCGTCGTGACACCCGTTCACCTGGTTTAACATTATTCCCTCGAGTACCCCAGTGTGACACCCGTTCACCTGGATTAGCATTATCCCAATCTCAAGTAGACCCCACATCGCCCCACACAGACCCAACGATGCAATTAAACATGACTCCTCATGATATGAAAATTTACACGCCATGCACCAACATTTTAAAAATAAAAAGTTAATGCAATGTAGTGAATATCGATACAACGAACGAAAGTAAAAGACCTTGTTAACTAAGCTAAGTCTAGGAGGGCAAAATTACTCACTAGAACTCACTAAAGCACTTTAAAAACACTTTTAAGACAAGGATAAGCTAGAATCAAGCCACTCACCTCAATTCGGAAAAGTCTGGATTTTGCCTCGAAAAACGTGCCACACCTCGAAAACTGTGTAAAGCCTCTTCCAATGACCCAATTGACTCCTATTTCACCATTTTATACCTTTCGAATCAACATTATATTTTTTTTTCATAATTTTCTCTATTTTTATTTAATTTTTAAACATCTATACCTTCGGAAATTCATTAAAATTACCAAACATCATTTTTTTCAAAATTTTCTTCCATGATAATTCCTAAAATAATTCAACCTAAATTCTGAAATTAAAAACAAAGCAAAAACATACCGTACGCGCCCTCACGCGCCACCCAGAGATCCCGTGAGTGGTTGCCACGCGCCGCCGCACAGGTCGTCTTCTTCGGCCTTCTTCTCCGACTCCGGCGACTTGCTTTGGCTAAACCAACTATGGGGCCTTGAAGATCTTGATGAGGCGACCTCAATGGTACCCTCAATTGCCCGAAAACATCACCGAAAAATTCCTTAAATGGCAGTTGCAGGTCGCGGCGGCGGTGTTTCCGATTTTCCAGCCAAGCTTCGTAACCCTTCCAAATCTACACCAAACGATCCAAAACGCTCCAGAAATGATCCTTAAAACACTTAGAACAAAGCCCCTTATCCTTGTGCCTCAATTCAAGCCTGAACGCCCTTAATTTTCTTCGATTCATTTTGAAACCCTCAGCCATGGTTGGCTATTTATACCCGATTTCGACGCTTAAACTCACCAAAACTTGTTCGTCCTTATCCCTTAAGCTCGGATCTTGCCTCTAAACCAATCGAGAAGCACCAAATCGCGAGCCTAAGCCCTCGAAAGATCCGGCCAAATCGAAAATCTTTTGGCCATGATTTCCGATCACATCCGGCCAAAATCCGGCCAATAGAAGCTCCCAACGAAGCCATCATCGACTGGAGCCTACCCTAGAGCCTTTTGGCGACCTGCCCGATGCCCCAGAAGCGGCCGCCGGCGGCCATAGGCGGTCGGTCGATTTCACACCCAAGAAGTTTGCAAAAATTACATTTTAGCCCCTGGTCACTTTTTAATTGCATTTTCTCCTATTTCTAAACACCCTTGAACTATCCAACACTTTCACGATGACCCTCTAGTTCCATATTTTCCATTTCTTTTTGGAATTTCTGAAAAATTCGTCGATTCGACCTCCCACTGATATTTTGCAAAAACTGCACTTTTTCCCGAACTCTCCTAATTGCGTGCTTTTGACTTCAAACCTTTGAAAATCCCTAATTTTATCAAATATCATCTAATTGTGCCATTTCTCCTCAATTGGATCATCTTAACTTAGTCATTCATCTTTCGTTTTAAGTTTCAAATATTGCACTTAGGCCCGAAACTTTGCTAAATACCGTTTTGACCCATATCCTCAAGAATTCTCTTATTATTTAATACCGGGTATTACATCCTCCCCCTCTAAAAAGAAATTTCATCCTCGAAATTACTAACTTACAATATCAAAATAAATGCGGATAAGAAATCTTCATCTCTTCTTCGCGTTCTCAAGTTGCCTCTTCTTCGTCATGATTGCCCCATAGTACCTTTACCAAAGGAATAACCTTGTTTCTTAAAACTTGATCCCTTTGATCTAGGATTCGAACTGGTTCCTCAGGGTATGTTAGATCATTTCGTATCTCAATGGTCTCATTCCGAAGTACCTGCGTAGGGTCTGGCTCATGTTTCCGTAGTTGAGACACATGAAACACGTTGTGGATGTTTGATAATGCCACAGGCAAAGCTAATCTGTAAGCCACTAGTCCAATTTTCTCCAGAATTTCATAGGGTCCTATGTATCTTGGGCTTAATTTCCCTTTCCTTTTTCCTCGAATCACGGATTTAAATGGAGAGACTTTCAAGTATACCTTGTCACCAACCAAAAATTCTAGGTTTCGCCTTCGTCGATCAGCGTACGATTTCTGACGACTTTGACTTGTCCTCATTTTCTCCTGTATTTGCTTAATCTTCTCGGTAGTAGTCTGAACAATCTCAGGTCCAATTAATCCGGCTTCTCCAGTTTCTACCCAGCAAAGTGGTGTTCTGGATTTTCGCCCATATAATGCCTCGTAAGGAGCCATTCCAATGCTGCTGTGGTGCCCGTTGTTGTAGGCAAGTTCGTGCTAAGTTCAATAACCTAGCCTAACCATCCTAGGGTTTTAACCTAGGGCTCTGATACCAATTGTAACACCCCGCCCTATACAGGCGTGTTACTATAAGGAAATTCTCGGGGTTTCTTTTTTTTTTTTTTTTTATTTTCACCAAGTTTGATACTCGCGGCGCCTGTGAGTACAATCTTCACATGCAGATGAAAACCCCAAGAGATCCAGTCCTACTCGTTTAGTTAAAAATAACATAATCTTAACCGTACGAGACAACATAAACACAACAGAAATACTTAATTAATCAAAATGACGTGGCCTACCACGTATTACACTCGAATTGTTCCCATACCGTCATATGAATACAACATCAATACTGATTATTACAACATCGTCAAGCGATATATATAACATTAATGTTTCCCAAAATAATATAACAACAACAGCTATCAAACATACACCACTGGCTCCTCGGTCGTGTCCTTGACCTCGCTGCTATCCCTGACTGGAACGTTGAATGTTCCAGGGGCATAACCCATGTTAGATGATAAACCATCTAAGTGAAGGTATGAAACAGTTATACAATGCATGAAAGACATACGAGCATGGCATACTATACGACTAATGCAAGACACATCTAACTCAAGATATCGCCCTGACATGCTTAATCCCTCGAATGCCTTACTGTGGCACACGTTCACCTGGTCCAACGTTAATCCCTCGGGTGCACCGTCGTGACACCCGTTCACCTGGTTTAACATTATTCCCTCGAGTACCCCAGTGTGACATCCGTTCACCTGGATTAGCATTATCCCAATCTCAAGTAGACCCCACATCGCCCCACACAGACCCAACGATGCAATTAAACATGACTCCTCGTGATATGAAAATTTACACGCCATGCACCAACATTTTAAAAATAAAAAGTTAATGCAATGCAGTGAATATCGATACAACGAACGAAAGTAAAAGACCTTGTTAACTAAGCTAAGTCTAGGAGGGCAAAATTACTCACTAGAACTCACCAAAGCACTTTAAAAACACTTTCAAGACAAGGATAAGCTAGAATCAAGCCACTCACCTCAATTCGAAAAAGTCTGAATTTTGCCTCGAAAAACGTGCCACACCTCGAAAACTGTTTAAATCCTCTTCCAATGACCCAATTGACTCCTATTTCACCATTTTATACCTTTCGAATCAACATTATATTTTTTCCATAATTTTCTCTATTTTTATTTAATTTTTAAACATCTATACCTTCGGAAATTCATTAAAAATACCAAACATCATTTTTTTCAAAATTTTCTTCCATGATAATTCCTAAAATAATTCAACCTAAATTCTGAAATTAAAAACAAAGCAAAAACATACCGCACACGCCCTCACGCGCTCCCCAGAGATCCCGCGAGTGGTTGCCACGCGCCGCCGCACAGGTCGTCTTCTCCGGCATTCTTCTCCGACTCCGGCGACTTGCTTTGGCTAAACCAACTATGGGGCCTTGAAGATCTTGATGAGGCGACCTCAATGGTACCCTCAATTGCCCGAAAACATCACCGGAAAACGCCTTAAATGGCAGTTGCAGGTCGCGGCGGCGGTGTTTCCGATTTTCCGGCCAAGCTTCATAACCCTTCCAAATCTACACCAAACGATCCAAAATGCTCCAGAAATGATCCTTAAAACACTTAGAACAAAAGCCCCTTATCCTTGTGCCTCGATTCAAGCCCGAACGCCCTTAATTTTCTTCGATTCATTTTGAAACCCTCGGCCATGGTTGGCTATTTATACCCGATTTCGACGCTTAAACTCACCAAAACTTGTTCGTCCTTATCCCTTAAGCTCGGATCTAGCCTCTAAACCAATCGAGAAGCACCAAATTGCGAGCCTAAGCCCTCGAAAGATCCGGCCAAATCGAAAATCTTTTGGCCATGATTTCCGATCACATCCGGCCAAAATCCGGCCAATAGAAGCTCCCAACGAAGCCATCATCGACTGGAGGCTACCCTAGAGCCTTTTGGCGACCTGCCCGATGCCCCAGAAGCGGCCGCTGGCGGCCATAGGCGGCCGGTCGGTTTCACATCCAAGAAGTTTGCAAAAATTACATTTTAGCCCCTGGTCACTTTTTAATTGCATTTTCTCCTATTTCTAAACACCCTTGAACTATCCAACACTTTCACGATGACCCTCTAGTTCCATATTTTCCATTTCTTTTTGGAATTTCTGAAAAATTCGTTGATTCGACCTCCCACTGACATTTTGTAAAAACTACACTTTTGCCCGAACTCTCTTAATTGCGTGCTTTTGACTTCAAACCTTTGAAAATCCCTAATTTTATCAAATATCATCTAATTGTGCCATTTCTCCTCAATTGGATCATCTTAACTTAGTCATTCGTCTTTTGTTTTAAGTTTTGAATATTACACTTAGGCCCGAAACTTTGCTAAATACCGTTTTGACCCATATCCTCAAGAATTCTCTTATTATTTAATACCGAGTATTACAGATCCACACCAAAGAGATGCTTCAAGCGATGTCTATGAGCATACCCCTTCAATCTCTTTGCATCAAGTATGCAAGATCTAATCTAACACTTAGAGATATGGTTGGTTTTTCTCAAAAACCAAGTTTCTCTCTCTAGGAAACCAAAGGGGATTATGAGACAAAATGGAGAGCCATCCTCAAACCCTAGTCAAACTAGGTATTTATAGTTGGTCCAACATGTTATAAACATGTTGGGCTAAGGCCCAACCCAAAACCTAGTCCAACTAGGTTTTAAAGAAAAACCAAACATGTTATAAACATGTTGGACCAAGGCCCAAACCCAATTGTGGGTTTCTTACCTTGTTTTACTTTTTACTCATTTTGTCGACATCTCATGGACTTTTCCGCAAGTGCTAGCTTGCCCCAAAAATCCATGAATTCTTATGGGCCCCAAAAATATTTTTCGGTCCCACTAAAATTTTCATGAAACTCCTCTTTGTTTGTGTGTGACCTTATATGTTCACTATGAAAATGGCAAAGGGCAATTTATAGAATCCTACTCCTAATAAAACTCTTTGATTATGATCCTTAATTTATTTCATCACATGAGTAAAATTATTATCTTGCCCTTAGACCAAGATTGACGTCTAGCAACGTATCATGGCCCCCATATCATAATGAAATGCAAATGGCATTTTTAATGAACCTTTCCGTGACAAGTGTCAGTACTATTCGATCCCTCTATCATAATGCCCCGGTATAGTCTAGAAGTATGGTAAAATGTCAAACTTCTAATAACCAACACTATGTGTACGAATGTCAAGTCCACAACTCATATAGTCGAATTAATAACTCTTATTAATTCTCAACTATCTGCGTTGGCCAACGACTCCTCGAGTTGTGACTTCATCATTCACATAGGGCATATACCTTTTAAATCTTACTAAGGTCGATAGATTCCATCTTGCGTACTCACCTACCTTCGTATGATTCGGATCATATTCAATTACCACCCTATTAGGGACCCATCTTACTGGACCCCGTACAGTGGCATCAAAACATGACACTCCTCATACAAGATAACTGTGGTACCTCAAGAAAAGAGATTACTAGCACCTGTTGCCACATAGAACTCTCAATTGACATTTAGTAAGAATTACCATTTGGGTGTTCTCAAGTTAGGTCTTTCAGTGAACTCATTCACTAATGAGCACCTACACACTTGCATTAGTGTCACCACACAAGTAGTCAATGAGATCAACTACCCTCATCATGAGCATGCATAGTGTGTACTGGTCTTGACGGTACTATAGAGGCCCCACTCTAAAGTCCTATGACCAGGAATAGTTAAAGAATGAAACATCAGTCATTCGATCTCATTAGTATGATCTCATCATAACTCGATTGACATTGCTACACTCTTTGGGACTCATCTAAATAGTAAAATATAAAGATGAACGTATTGCCACGTATTATAAGAGAAATATAGATATTAATCAAAACATGTCCAAGATTAATTATAAATACAGCCAACTCACAACTCTTATGATTGGCTCCCAGGTTACAACTCTATCAACATCCCCCTGGTCCTCAGGTGTGAAAATAATGGGGTCTTCGTCTTCTTGAATTTTTGCAACCGAGTTTACGTGTAATGCTTGTCGTGCGTATGCCTTTCTTGCAGAAGAGGAATCTCCGGCTAAATTTTCACCTCCCGAGATCATGTGTATCCTTTCCATAGTGGGTTCATTGTCATTATCTCCGGTGCTTGGCCCTGCTTCATCTCCCCTCTGATTGTTTCCTCCTCCTTCCTTCTGTCGAGGTTGCTGGTTCTCTCTTCTGTTTGAGGCATCATCCTTAGGACGGGGAGGCCTTTTCTAATTATCCCTCCTATATCTGTCTCCCTTGTTCTGTTGATTTTTTGGCCTATCCAGTATAAATCGGTCAAGCTTCCCTTCTCTAATCAGTTGCTCAATCTGGTTGCGTAACTCCCGGCACTGCTCTGTGGTATGCCCCAGGGACTCGTGAAATTTGCAAAAAGCGTCCATGTTCTTGCCAAGAGGTTGGCTAGTATGTGGGGGAAAGTTAATGAGTCTAGTGTGGGCAATGGATGAAAGGATAGCAGCCCTTGGTTCAGTGAGGGGGTGAAATTTCGAAATTGCATCTTTAGGGGCTCATCTCTTCTTTGTACCTTCGTAACCCTGTCTGGTCCAACGTCGTTTTGCCTCCCCTTTCTCTTTCCTTCCCAAGCTTCAAGGATTTCCATTTGTACGACAAACTGTTCTGCCCAGGCAAACAAATCGGTCATCGAATCTGGCTCAGAAAATGCTAGGGATCTTCTAAGCGGGGTATATGTGGTTCCATTCAGTAAGGCCGATGCTGCTAATCCAACCGGGAGGTCTCTTATTTCTTGTGTGGCGGTTCGAAATCGCTCGGTGTACTGCTTTAGGGTTTCATTGGGTCTTTGTTGCAAACTCATCAAATACATGGCGCTCTTCTTTTTCGGGACATAGGAAGAGAATGCCTCCAGAAATTCCCTTTTTAGCTGTTCGAACGATCGGATATGTCCAGCTGGTAAGTCTGTGAACCGTTGCTGAGCTTGTCCGGCCAAGGAGAGTGGGAAGGCTCGGCATCTAGTGACCTCATCCCATCCATGTAACACAACCATTGCCACGAAGTGCTGTACATGCTTAACTCCATCCTCCTTTCCCAGGTACACAGGGAGTTGTGGTAATTTGAATCCTGGTTGCACTGGTTACCTTTGGAGTTCTTCGGATAGAGGGAAACCTTTTGTGGGGATTTCCCTTGGCATCATCACAACTTGTTTCTGCTCTAGCACTTCTTCTATGAGGCGTTTGATGTCATACGCTTTGAATGCTTCTTTTTTCGTTTCATTCTTGCGCGGGGACGGGACGCAAAGGGCTCTCGAGTGAGTGCTCTCTGTCGTCTCCTCGTACATGGGGGCCTTTCCTGATCTCTTGTCATAGTTTTCCCTCAGGTTTGTCGCTTCTGGGACTGGATCATTAGGCCTAGGAGTCCCAATTCTTATCCCTTGCCTTGGGGTCCTTGGGGGGTTGTTTTGAGATCTCTAGTGTTCTCCCCCTACTCCTATTTGTCCCATGTGGGGAATGTGGATATCCGGCATCAATTCATGCAAAAGAGCGATAATCCCTTATAGTCTTTTCATGCTCTCCTCATTGTTCGTTCTTAACTCATCGTTCTGATGTTTCAGCTCTTCAAAATTTTTTCGTAACAGTTCGTAATCCGACAGCGGGACTTTGGGGGGGAGCTATCCCTGAAGGCTCCGGAGGTACTGAGGTTGCCGCTGGGTTCCTGCGAGGAATAGAAGATTGTCCCAGGGAGTGTTGCTCTTGATTCGTTGGTATGGGGGGCGGGGCCTGCCTTCCCTGTCTTATCGCTTGCCTCCCCCATCCGACGGCGTGTATCTTCCCTTGTTCCGAGTGCTCGATACCTCCTAATCCAGTAGCCTGATTTCCTTCGAGCATTGGAACATTCCTTGAGCGCACCTCGTTATCTAGGTGATCTTCCAAAGGTTCAGGCACCATAGGATGCACCTGGTCTCCGGTCCTGGTACGAGCGCTCCTTCGAGCAGGGTTAGGCGGGTTTGCTAAACCGGTTGATCTCGTCCCTCTTGGCATCTTGCGTTGAGATTGGCTTTTTGTTGCAGCTTCCCACAGACGGCGCCAAATTGTTGTTGCCAAAATACAACAATTAAAATTTATGATGTGTGGGGTCCACTCGAGCTTGATGTCGGGTGAAGTTGGGTTGCCGTTAGAGATGCTGTCACGAGGGAGTTTGCTGTTAGGATGCTCGCCACAAGGATTCGTCTCAAGTCTTCGCCGCTAGCCTTTGCCACTAGCCCTTGCCACTAGCTCTTGCCACTAGCCTTTGCCACTAGCTCTTGCTACAAGCTCTTGCCACAAGCTCTTGCCACAAGCTCTTGCCACTAGCCTCCGCTGCTAGCTTTTGCCACTAGCCCTTGCCACTAGCTCTTGCCACTAGCCTTTGCCACTAGCTCTTGCCACAAGCTCTTGCCACTAGCCTCTGCCGCTAGCTCTTGCCACTAGCCTTTGTCACTAACTCTTGCCACAAGCTCTTGCCACTAGCCTCCATCGCTAGCTCTTGCCGCTAGCCTTTGCCACTAGCCTTTGCCACTAGCCCTTGCCATTAGCCCTTGCCACTAGCTCTTGCCACAAGCTCTTGCCACTAGCCTTTGCCACTAGCTCTTGTCACAAGCTCTTGCCACTAGCCTTTGCCACAAGCTCTTGCCACTAGCCTTTGCCACTAGCTCTTGCCACTAGCCTTTGCCACTAGCTCTAGCCACTAGCCTCCGCCGCTAGCTCTTGGCCCTGTTAGCACTGAGAAAATAGGTTAGAAGGCTCGTGGGAATCTTACCCGCGAAGACCCTCTGATGCCAAAGTCAGTCTCCAATGCCAATGACTATTCACCGGAAGCAGTAAATGTGCAATCAAAGTGTAAATTTTTATCAGAATCGGAAGACCCCTTCATTGTCTTCTAGTTGGGTATTTATAGGGCGCGATTTTCAAGGGTACCTCATGATGACACATGGCCCCTTCGGTAGGTCCCGCATGCCTAACGGTTGCAAGCTTAAGACTCGCCTTACCGCGAGCTTGCGGCATGCATTGCCGCGAGCTTGCGGCAGCATGTCTTTGCAGCGAGCATGCCTTGCCGCGAGCTTGAGGCAAGGCTGCCCGTGACGTGTGCTTTGCCGCGAGCATGCCTTTGCCGTGAGCTTGCGGCAAGGCCTGCCCGTTAGCTCGCGGCTTTGTGTCACGATCTTTCGGCGCAGCGTCGTTAAATTAATTAAAATAATATTTCAATTTTTTTCCACCCAATTTCTATGGCACAACAACAATAAAACTATATGATGTTCATAATATGCTAATAACAACCTCAGGCGTTATTAGAAATCCTTTATCAACAAAAGCAAGGATCAAATATGTTATATTAATTAGTTAGGATTTCTACTAAATAATATAAACATCACATCTTTTGCTCGATGTTTGCAATACAATTGTAGAATGCACCTATATCCATACATCCTCTTATTATGTATCGTAGCTGCGAATTAAAATACAACTCTTTGGATTACAAGTTCGTACAAATGAATTCAAGAAAAGAAAACTAAACGTTTGCCATCTCTTTGCCTTTGTTTGCACTAAAACTTGGAGTTCTTGTCACACTTTGACATACTTGAAACGATGAATGTTCCAGGGATATTAAACACTCAACTTAGATAGTTATATCTAAGTCATGCAAGTTTTGGGGGGAAATTTCTTTTTTCAGACTATGCTATTTTTTTTTTGGGTTGTCGCACCATCATGAGCGTCCTTCGCTATTTGCCCCCACAATTTCAGCAGGAGAGGTAAATTAGGGAGCCTAACAGGCAGGTTTCGACCCCTAGCACAACCGCAAACGTGAGTGCAACAAGCATTTTTCATTTTTACGGTTGCTCCTTGCTTGCTGAAATATCTGCTGACTAGGGCTCGAACACGGAACCTAGGAGCCCAAAAAGCAACACCCCAATGATTCTTCCTTTTCTAGTTGATCTACGCTAGAAGCTAGATTATGCAACTTTTATATATATAAAGATTGGACTAAGGAGAGTACAAATATTATTAAAAACTAAATAAATAAAGGTAAGTGTCTAATATCTAAGTGCGATTTTGTGCACTTCTTTAACGAAGGTGCACGTTCGTTACCTTCGTTAATTTGGAGGGCAAATTCGTCAATTTGCTAGCTTTCATGTCTTCACCTTCTTTCAATTTTCGGACAAAACAAATTGTTTAATTTAGCGCGGCCCAATGTAATTGCCCGCCTGCCCTCTCCATTCTTTCTCATTTATTCATTCATTCACTCTCTTTTTCTCTCACAACCGTCGCCCCCACCCACCCGACTAGTTTCAATCTTGTGGAAGAAGAGCTATCTCAATTTTTTGGAGGGACTTTCCTTTAGTTTCCATCACGTTCCTCTTCACGAAAACCAGTGCGATCAAGCAGAAAGTGGTGAAAATAGAGTTCAAAAGTTGCTGCTCGAGTTGCTTAAGCAAAGGCAAGAACAACAAGCCCACAAGAGTTGATGGCCAAGTGGTTGGTCAAGGATTTCCCTTTCTCTCTCAAGGCCTCAAAAGGTTGTGGGTTTCTGGGCAATGCGACTGGCGGCGATGGCGAGTTTCGTGGTCGGCTGGTGGGGGTGACGGTTGTGTGAGAGAGAGAAAGAGAGAATGAATGAACGAAGAAGAAGGGGGGTGGGTGAGTAAATACATTGGGCCACGTGAAATTAAACTATTTGTTTTGTCCGAAAATTGAAAGAAGGTAAAGACGTGAAAGCTGGCAAATTGACGAATTTGCCCCTCCAAATTAACGAAGGTAATGAATGTGCACCTTCGTTAAAGAAGTGCACAAAATCGCACTTAGATATTAGACACTTACCTTTATTTATTTAGTTTTTAATAATATTTGTACTCTTCTTAGTGCAATCTTTATATATATAAAAGTTGCATAATCTAGCTTCAAGCGTAAATCAACTGGCAAAGGAAGAATCGTTGGGGCCTTTCTTTTTGGGCCCCTAGGTTCCGTATTCGAGTCCTTGCTAGGAGATAGTTCAAAAAGCAAAAAGCAACCGTAAAAATGAAAAATGCTTGTCGCCCTCACGTTTACGGTTGTGTTAGGGATCGAAACTTGCCTACTAGGCTCCCTAATTTATCTCTCCCGCTGAAATTGTGGGGTCAAATAGCGGAGGACGCTCATGATGGTGCGACAACTAAAAAAAAAAGTAGCATAGTCTGAAAAAAGTAATTTCCTCCCAAAACTTGCATTAATAATTTGCATTTAGTATTTATTGTATTTAGTAATTTACATTAATAATTAAAATTTTTCAATTGCTTTGAAATAATAAGTACTAATTACTGTAACATTAATAATGAATTTTAAATACATGAGTTTTTCAATGCTAATCATGGGTTTTTCAATACATTATTATGTGAATATTAAATATTTAACTAATCTGTCAATCAATCAAAAATAAATACTATTTATGAGGAATATAAATAGACACTTAAAGTATTAATTAAATCATAGAAATTTGTCCATTAAATAAAATCTTATCTTTATATAATATAATAATATATAATATATTATATTAAAGTACAATAGTTTGCAAAAAATTTTCCCTCAAAAAATCTGCCAAGCTTTTTTTGCCTCTAAAATTTACATTAAATTTGTATGGATTTTCTGAGAAATATTAATAGACAACTTGAACTATTAATTAAGTCATAAAAAATTATCTATTTATTTAAAATCTTATCTTATATCTTTATTCTATATATATATATATATAATATTAAAATAGAATAGTTAAGCAAAGTATTTTGTCAAATGTCAATCAATGGTGAATTTTTTCCTCAAAAACTTGTATTAAATCAAAGGTAGTGATTAATTAATTATTAATTTTACTTTAATAATTATATTATAATCTTAAAAATGTGATATTTTAACAAATTAATAAAAAAATATTTAAGGTTGTCAAATTCTTGGGTTTTTCAATACTAATTAATATTTAAGATATCACGTTTTTAAGACTATAGAAGAAATCAAAATTCTTATTTTTAAAATTTAGTTATTATTGAAAAACTTATTCTTACTCATATTTAAGAATTTTAATTTATATTTATAATATAATAAATAGAAAATAACGAACGTCTTTGAGTGGATATATTATAAATTTTATAATTTATAAATAAATATAATATAATAAATAAAAAAATTTATTAGTATTTTACCAAGTAACCTACTTAATGTGTTAATTATTCTTTAGCACATTGAATGACAGTACATTAAATTAAGAGTGATCACCAATAGCATATTGAATAGCGAATAATTAATTAAACTTAAATTTTGGTAAAAGATTGAGTATTAAAAGAAAAAAAACTGTAATTATCAATTCTATTAGAATTATTTAAAATAATGAGTTTAATCTTTTATTTTTAAATTAAACTCTCCCGTGTATCGCACGGACTTACCACTAGTTCTCAGTAAAAATTTCAAAGTTGTTCTACAAGACCAGACAAACTTTCTGACGTAGTTATCGAATAAGGGCAAAATGACAAAATTATCCCTGTCCACTTTACAAATTTGCAAGCCACTGCCTTGTTGTCTTCTCTCCCCTCCCATGGCTGTCGTCGCCTCATTGTTGCCCTCAGCTCGTCCCCACAACTTGCCTCGCCAATCGTTGCTGCATGGCGAGGTGAGGTGAGGCGGCAATGGCAACGAGATGAGGTGAGGCGACGAGGTGAGGCAGCGAGGCGCGATGGCAAGCTGAGGGCAGCAATGAGGCGAAAGTAGCCATGCAAAGGGAGAGGAGAGAACAGGGTGATGGCCTGCAAATTTACAAAGTGGGCAAGGACAATTTTGTCTTTTTGTCCCCATTCGGTAAGTTTATCGGTCACTCTCTATGGCTCTCAAGACTTTTCCAAAATTCCATTCGAACTTCGACACTATAGACTGACAGCCTCTTTAATGATTAAATATTATTTTTAAAATTTTTTAGTATTACAAAACATTAATACGTGTAACGCCCCACTTTTTTCAAGCGTGCGTTAACTCGAGATTTCGGGAATATATATATATATATTTTTCATCATCATATACACAACACAAGCCTCTTAACATACATATCGTCATTATAGCCATTCCCGACAATCCCGATCGTACCTTTTCAGTATCTTAAAATTTAATAATTAATAGACTAAGATAGGTATTATCAATTACATCAGTGGGAGCAAGATCGAAACCTTAATGATATATAACCGATAATTCCTTTTACAATAACCAAATCGATGTTTCACATGAAAATATGAAAATGTTACATAATCTCTGAACATCGTAATTATAGACAAAAACCTACGAAAACAGCTACATCTCGATGACATTCTTTCTCTTAGTGCCACTGCTTTCACCTATATCGTTTGATTCCAGAGACAAAGTCCAAATTAGATGTTGAATCATCTAAGTGAGAGTTCAAAAACATTTTTATGAATATATGCGAAATCATGTATAAAATCAACAAATCCAGACATGCACCAACCTAAGAGAATCCCACGAAACACTTAACCCTAACTGGGGAAAATACAATCTCTCTAAAGGTGACAAGAACACATCGACCCATTGACAAACACGATCCTGCTTAAGAGAGACAACCTTGACATATGAACGCGGGAATCACCCCATATGATTCCCCATATGCACCAGTCTTTTCGTGTAGAACCACTCACCTTTAGCCAAAATTTCAAATTTTCTTGACAAGCGCAGTTCACCTCGATTTGCGTGCCCTCTTCGCACATCACACGATTCACTTTACCTCAAGTCGCAAGGTACCCTAATCATCCAATAATTATCAAAATATAATTTTCTCCTTAATTTTCTCACATTTTATCATTTTTCTCCTATTTTTTTCTTACTAATAATCCAAAATAATTATCTACACAACTATTTTCTCAAATATTTTTACATAAATATACATAAAATAATTTTCCAAGAATTTTGGAAAAGTGATGCTCCGATGCTCGATTTTCCTACACCGTTCGAAAGCCCATCACGAGTTGATCCCGATGCCATCAATTTCAGGTCGAAAGACCACCGAAAAAGCCTCCGATCAGGCATTTACAAGCGCGGCGCAGCAGTCCGCCTCCCATTTCCGATCAGCCCTCGAAATGCCCTCAAAACACCTCAAAAATTCACCAAACTTACCAGAAGTTATCCCCTCGCCTCAAGGATCAAAATCCCCTTATTGGCTTCCCTCAATTCGCCCTCAAACTTGAGCGATTTGATGATTCAAATTCAGCCGAAACCCTTAGCTATTTATAGGCCAAATCCGACCCCCACGTGGCCGATTTCTGGCCAAAACTTCTCCTACACGCCACTAGGATCGTCCTTGGTCATGCCTTGACGAGATTTACTGCCCAAAATCCCCAAATTTTCTGGCCAAATCCGTGGCCAGATCTGCCAAGCTTTGGCAAATTTTCAAAAATTACAGTTTAGCCCCCTGAAATTTTCTTTTGCCTTTTGGCCCTTATCCTCAAGCCTCTGATCTTTCTAGCACCCTCACTAAGACCCTCAAGATTATTACTTCTCGTTTCCCCCTTGAAACTTCCAAAAATTTATCGTTTTGACCTCCTTCGGACATTTTTAGAAAATTACACTTAGGCTCGATTGATCGTTTTGACCTCAAATCCACTCGATTCAACCTGAAATCACTTAAGGGTTGTTCTATACATCAAATACTAGTCCTTAATACTCTCTGTTTACTTTTTGGACGTCGTTTATAACAATTCGGTAATACGACCTAATTGGCAGCTGTATTTTTACTGTACCGAAAACTGTTCTCGATCTCATTTCTTTTATTACTAAAAATCATAATTTTAATTGCTCGTCGATACTATAAAATTTTCCTTGGCTATCTAGGGTCCGAAGTACTCCCTCTAACTAATTCGGTTGTCCAAAACTGTGTTAGTGTACCCTATAGTCTTATTTTTTTTCAAAATTTCATTTATGCCCTTTATCAAATATCATTTTTGTAACAGCCCGCTTTCTCGGGCGTGTTATACCTTAGGAAATTTGGTCTATTTTTTTTCTTTTTTTTTTTCATTACATTGTCCCGAAATTCCCTAAGGCCTATCTGGTGTTTAATTTACACACTAGAGATATATACCATTTACAAAGCGGAAGCTGAATCGAACCTGCTCATGGCAATATATATACATGAATAACTAGACAAGTACTTATTACAAACGTTGTTACATAACCTTCGAAAAGTAAAACAAATGTACATAATCCTTAACTATTCATATCATTACATAACATGACACATTTCCTCATTTCCTGACGTCTCGCGTCATCACACATCATCAATCTCGAAATCATCTCTGCAAGTCCCGACTGGAACGTTGAATGTTCTAGGGGCGAACCCAAGTTAGATGATGAACCATCTAAGTAAGGGTACATAATGCTATGTCATGAGTGTATGCAATGTCTTTCCTCGTAGGTGTCAACTGCACCCCTCATGCTACCCACCATTTTAGCGGCCACCTCTTTCGAAGCCGGGGTGTATGGGTGCACCCTTGGTAAGGCAGCGGTGCCAGTTCGTACTCCCTACTGCCTCATATGCGTGTGATCAATGACATCAACGTGTAATCATGCATTTCATAGTCATGTATGCATTCTACGTGATAGATACATATCAGAGCATGTCAATATGATGAAAACATTTTCAAGGAAGTACCACTTACCTTTTAGAGCTTCTCGGGCTACCTCGCAATCCGTGTCTTGCCTCGATTTACGTGCCAACCTCAAAATTCAGGCCAAACACCTCAACTTTGACCTCAAAGCATCCTAATCATCATAGGTATTTAAATAAACATTAAAACCTATTTTTCCATAATTTTTGGCATTTTCTATAATTTTTCCTCTATTTCTTCCTATTTTTCCTCAATAATTCCAAATTAAATATTTCTAGAAATATTTTCTCAAATATTTCACTACGAAAATTCATAAAATAATATTTTGAAATTTTTGAAATTTTCTAGAGAATTTTACTCACCTGCGCTTAGCATCTCCGATTTTCCTCGATTTGCGTGCGATATTCGAAAAGCGTACCCGAGCCGTTTTTCTTACCAAAATCTCCAGAATATCACCGAAACATAATTTCCTATCTTTCGAGATTTTTCTAGAATTTTTCTAACATTTTCTCTATTTTCTTTTTCTTTTTCTTTCTTTTCTTTTTTTTTTCTTTTTCTTTTTCTCTTTTCTCTTTTCTCTCTCCTCTCTTCTTCTTCTTCCTCCTTCTTCTTCCTCCCGCCGCGCCTGCAACTCCCTTCCTCCTTCTTTTTTTTTTCTTCTTCTTCTTTCTTCTTTTCTTCTTCTTCTTCCTTCTTTTCTTCTTCTTCTTCTTCTTCTTCTTCTTCTTTCTTCTTCTTCTTCTTCTTTCTTCTTCTTCTTCCCTTTCTTCTTCTTCTTCACCTCGCGCGAACCAGCCTCTGTTCTTTCTTCTCGGCGTGACCCAAGAACCAGTTGCAGACGCCACGAGCCGCTGCCGCCACCACCCGCGCCATGCCCTTCGCCGCGGGCCGTCGCCTCGTCCTCGCCGGACCGCTGCCAGCTCGCTGCACACGCTCGTGGCCGCTTCCCCTGCTTCTGTGAATTTGTAGGTTGCGGCCATGGCTGGTTTAACTCACTGCCATGGCCGAATTCGGCCTTCTCTGCCAATGCTCTCAAACTCTCTCTCTTTCTCGCCTTCTCTCTCGAGCTCTCGTTGCTTCCATGCTCCTCAATTGGCCGAGCCATTGCGAATTTATAGTGCTCCCTGCCTTGGCCGCTACTCCATTGTACATCACATTAATTGCTCCATTAATTGCTCCATACCTCCCTTAAATTTCAACCGCTAATGTCACACTGCCATTTCCTCAATTCTCGCTGGCATGATCTCTCCATTTGCGGCTAAGAATCGCGGCCATTAAGTTTCTCAGAAGCTAGCTATGCACACACGCGCACAGCCGCGATTACATACATATATATATACTATATTTTATATATTACATTTAATATACATAAAAATTATGCATTAGCCCCAATTTTTATCCTAAATTCATTAGAATAATTATTTAATTACAATAATATTTTCGAACATTGAATTAATTGACATTTCGATACCGAAAACATAAAATTAATAACTTCAAAGCTTAGTAAAAAATGACGATTCATCCTAGTGTCCTCACCGGGCTATTGTTTCATCCTGAAACCACCGAAGGGTTGTTCGTTATGCAAAATCGGAGACCCCCTAGGGTTCCGTTGATTTTTCGGGAGTTTCCTACGACAATTCGGTTTTACAGCCTAATTAGCAGCTGTATTTTAGCTGTACCGAAAATTGTTCCGAATTTGATTTCTTTTGATACCATAGATCCTATTTCGATACGCTCGTCGAGACCGTATAATTTTCCTTAGATAATTTCACTCTGAGGCACTCCTTGCAGTTGACTCGGTATGTATAACTGCTATCAAACCAATTTTTCGGCATTCTAAACTCATTGAAATTACGTGGCAATCTTATCTTAACATGGGGTATTACATTCTCCCCTCCTTACAAAAATTTCGTCCTCGAAATTTACCACATGTCTTAAATCTCAAAATTTCATCATCGAAATCAACACCTGATTGATCAAATAAAAAAAGATCCTACTCGAAACTCGTGAATACCAATGCACGTATCAAAATCCGAACTCTTAGACTGACCACACCCATCAACCTATAGACAAATACACTTGTCAATGATGTATTATAATCGCATAACTCGGTCCCTGGGCCACAGATCTCCACTCGAGCTGCTATTTAAGTTGATACCCACATCCTTATAATAAACCCATGGCTTTCGTATCCACATCATCAATTTTCAATTAGGTCATCCAGTCGCTATCCTTAATCACGACACTTTCTAATTCTGATTTCTTACGATGTCATTTATTCTGAATCAATCAATCATGCTTGACAATTTTCCAACCTTAACACAAAGTCTCTGATCTCGATATATCTTAACTTTTATCAAATCGATCCTTAAGGGAATACTTTTATGTCGTCAAACTATTTCACGTATCCTTGAATCCTCAAACATCGCATATCTTGTTATTACTAGGTTGTTTCATAGGCTGTCATAACAAGTCACTGGTCCTATTCTATCATCTCGTGCTCAAATGATTTTTGTCCTCGAAATCACCCTTACCTTGAGTCATCATAAACTCAATCATTGCTTAATCTTTACTCGTGCTAATCCATTCGAGATTTCTATTGTTTACTCATTCTTGTAGGTATTCATCTCTCGATAAACCCTTAAGTTTCTGCCAACTGACCACCATCATCTTCTAATCATGTACTATTTTCTCAAGAAATCTTTATTAATAGATTCTATCGGTCTCCAAAACTTTGATCGAAATTTAACGTTGTCTTCCAAGTCTAGCAACACTAATTTCTTTGCATCACTTATTCCCTTGTTACCTGGTTGCCGAGCTAATACCTATTTATCCATATACCCATAACTTAAGTAGCTCCTCGAACTTTTCGAAGTGATCCTCAAATAACATTTTATATCATCAAATTAATCATTTAATCCTCAAATTACTCCTCTAGTAATAACGTTTTATGTCAACTTATTTTAATCATGCTCGATCCTTTTTGGAGCTACTTACTCAAGTTACCAACCTTTGCTCGTACCAACCTCTACTCAAAACATTTTGTTTGTCTCTTGAAACTTACTGGGACATCTGACTTTCGCGACTTTCAATCCCCGACCTTGATTTCATGATCTCGACACGGAGCCTCATGCTCTCATCATTTCTTTCTCGATTGGCTCCCGACCTAGCAAGCAAGTCTCAGTATTAACATCTATTGCAACGTTCCCGAATATTATCCTCAATGTTTCTCATGCACCTCCCTATCTAAGGAGTACACCAATATATCCTTGATTGACACAATTACCATGTGACTTTAATGCAATTAGTACTTTGGTCAAATCATCAAATCATGATTCCATTACTGATACTTAGAATGTCTCATCCCTCGATTGCACTCCAGCCTCTTGTAACTGTTCATCAAATTTGAAGTAAAGATATCGACTCTTAATTATCACATCTTGCAAAGCTCAATAATTTACGTCCTCAATTGAACTACTTATAACCTCAAGCTATTTATTAGCAATTTCATTACTACGAAATAATTTCGATAAATCTTCCGAGAGCACATTCTGATATTTCTCTTACTTCCTCAACTTCCTCACGGCTTTTCATTGACCACAAGTGGTCGTACCACATTTTGACAAGCTCCTCATTTTCATAACATGCTTACATCACTTTAGTGATCGTCTAGCTATACATCTCCCGATTTGCCCATCAGGGTTATCTAGATTAATCGTTTAGCCCAACAAGATTTTCATTCTCCCAAAATTGAAAATTACAGATCTCCAATTTGATTTATCAATACACGACGTTTCCTATCGCAATCTGACATCCTGGCCCATTTGCCATTATCTGCCTCTCTCAAGCACGCCAAAGATTTCTCAAAGACATCTATCCGTAACAATCTTGCTAACTGGAGTGGGTAGGTACTTACGTCTCTTTGGTAATCCTTAGGGAAATTCCCGAAAATCTCAAATCAATTCATCTTTGAAGATCTTTATCCAGATCATGTTAATTGGCTTCAATCATTTCTTATAAAGAGCCGAACTTCAAAAATTTCCCGGGACTCTTTACCTAAAGATACCTTAAATAATGATTCAGGTCTCCATACTGATGCACAAGGCATGACTTATCTGCAAGACCTTTGATTCCTCAAACCTACCTGGCACATTGAATCGAGGTTGCTAACTTACTACTTATCGTCGGGGTCTTCAACTGGCCATGTTGTACTTCCCAAAATCTCATTTATCGAGAATTTACTGACCCTCACATTTCGATCTTTAGATCTCGCTGACTATCGACGTACGACTATTCGTGACCCCACTGTCATACTAGGTATCAAGGTATTCTACTCCTCAAGTCTCGTACCGTTCATCATGTTACCCTACTCCCAAAATGACATTGAATCCTAATATACTTCTTTAAATAGGACACTTAGTCCAATTTCATTTCGAGTTGATTTCCTAGGCTTCCGGCCTCTTTTAACCTTAGCTAGTGGCACACCTCACACCCTATACCATTGGGACTTAGACCCATACAAGGTACAGACCCTACTGGGTTGTCCCAGATTTTCAGCATCTGATCGTCTCCCAGGCAGTCTGACATGATGCTTCGATCGACGGGCTTCCCGTACCTTATCGCAAGCCATCCCTCAACCATCTGCACGTGGGTCCCTAGATCTAGATCTGTCACTGAGAACACCGTACCAGTAGTGTCATCACGCTGCTAGGGTTCTTATCCCGTCCTTGCGAGTCACATCGGTTACACCACTGCAAGTTCATTGATTCGTACGCTATCATTTGACCATCTTCGGCCTATCGCTTGACTTAATTCGTCGAATCTCTGATCTATACATCCTATTTTCGAGATACTAAATGATACTCAAAATACTTATAATTTGATCCTAAATTTTTAACTAGGTCTTGCCACATTAGCCTAATCATCCATGATTTGATCATCCTTAATAACCACAGTTACCCTGTCATGTCACGCCATGATTCGACTAATAACCTCAAATCAATAGTCTCTAAATCTCTCGGATCCATACGCACGGTTTACCGAGTCAACCTTACACCCGAATCATATCGTCAAATCCTAACATCAATAGCTAGATTATCTCGAACGGGCATTTTATTGTTTAGCAAGATTAGATTCTCAAATCAATAACCTCTAAAACTTCAGTCGACCATTCCCAAATCTCTAAGTAGGGATCATGATTCAACCATTCTTGCTAACTATCCTTTATCGTATAACCTTAAATTGACATATTAATCCTCAAATTCCTATCGTTTCCCTTATCGAGATAACTTTACCTCAATCAAAATCAAACATCGAAATTTTTAAATTTTATTCTCCGAAAATGTTAACCGAAATATCATAGGTTTCTCAATTCCTATTCAACTTTTCCTAAGTCTCCAAATCAAACTTCTCATAAATCTTCTTGCTCTAAATTAACAATTTCTAAATCATCAGCAATCCCTAAGTCACCAAATTAGACTTCTTATAAATCTCCAGTAACTTAAGCTCTTATACTAACTGTATCAAGTCACTTAAGGTTTCAAATACACTTAAGCTCTGATACCAACTGTAACAGCCCGCTTTCTCGGGCGTGTTATACCTTAAGAAATTTGGTCTATTTTTTTTCTTTTTTTTTTTTCATTACATTGTCTCGAAATTCCCTAAGGCCTATCTGGTGTTTAATTTACACACTAGAGATATATACCATTTACAAAGCGAAAGCTGAATCGAACCTGCTCATGGCAATATATATACATGAATAACTAGACAAGTACTTATTACAAACGTTGTTACATAACCTTCGAAAAGTAAAAGAAATGTACATAATCCTTAACTATTCATATCATTACATAACATGACACATTTCCTCATTTCCTGACGTCTCGCGTCATCACACATCATCAATCTCGAAATCATCTCTGCAAGTCCCGACTGGAACGTTGAATGTTCCAGGGGCGAACCCAAGTTAGATGATGAACCATCTAAGTAAGGGTACATAATGCTATGTCATGAGTGTATGCAATGTCTTTCCTCGTAGGTGTCAACTGCACCCCTCATGCTACCCACCATTTTAGCGGCCACCTCTTTCGAAGCCGGGGTGTATGGGTGCACCCTTGGTAAGGCAGCGGTGCCAGTTCGTACTCCCTACGGCCTCATATGCGTGTGATCAATGACATCAACGTGTAATCATGCATTTCATAGTCATGTATGCATTCTACGTGATAGATACATATCAGAGTATGTCAATATGATGAAAACATTTTCAAGGAAGTACCACTTACCTTTTAGAGCTTCTCGAGCTACCTCGCAATCCGTGCCTTGCCTCGATTTGCGTGCCAACCTCAAAATTCAGGCCAAACACCTCAACTTTGACCTCAAAGCATCCTAATCATCATAGGTATTTAAATAAACATTAAAACCTATTTTTTCATAATTTTTGGCATTTTCTATAATTTTTCCTCTATTTCTTCCTATTTTTCCTCAATAATTCCAAATTAAATATTTCTAGAAATATTTTCTCAAATATTTCACTACGAAAATTCATAAAATAATATTTTGAAATTTCTAAAATTTTCTAGAGAATTTTACTCACCTGAGCTTAGCATCTCCGATTTTCCTCGATTTGCATGCGATATTCGAAAAGCGTACCCGAATTCGGCCTTCTCTGCCAATGCTCTCAAACTCTCTCTCTTTCTCGCCTTCTCTCTCGAGCTCTCGTTGCTTCCATGCTCCTCAATCGGCCGAGCCATTGCGAATTTATAGTGCTCCCTGCCTTGGCCGCTACTCCATTGTACATCACATTAATTGCTCCATTAATTGCTCCATACCTCCCTTAAATTTCAACCGCTAATGTCACACTGCCATTTCCTCAATTCTCGCTGGCATGATCTCTCCATTTGCGGCTAAGAATCGCGGCCATTAAGTTTCTCAGAAGCTAGCTATGCACACACGCGCACAGCCGCGATTACATACATATATATATATACTATATTTTATATATTACATTTAATATACATAAAAATTATGCATTAGCCCCAATTTTTATCCTAAATTCATTAGAATAATTATTTAATTACAATAATATTTTCAAACATTGAATTAATTGACATTTCGATACCGAAAACATAAAATTAATAACTTCAAAGCTTAGTAAAAAATGACGATTCGTCCTAGTGTCCTCACCGGGCTATTGTTTCGTCCTGAAACCACCGAAGGGTTGTTCGTTATGCAAAATCGGAGACCCCCTAGGGTTCCGTTGATTTTTCGGGAGTTTCCTACGACAATTCGATTTTACAGCCTAATTAGCAGCTGTATTTTAGTTGTACCGAAAACTGTTTCGAATTTGATTTCTTTTGATACCATAAATCCTATTTCGATACGCTCGTCGAGACCGTATAATTTTCCTTAGATAATTTCACTCTGAGACACTCCCTGCAGTTGACTCGGTATGTATAACTGCTATCAAACCAATTTTTCGGCATTCTAAACTCATTGAAGTTACGTGGCAATCTTATCTTAACATGGGGTATTACAATTTTTATCCTCAAATTATTCTCGAGTATTACATTCTCCCCCCTTAAAGAAATTTTGTCCTTAAAATTTGGTCTGTGATAATTGTATCACTGCTATTGCTAATGACTCCTAATTGAAATGTCCTAAGTACCATTTATAATCCTTAACAGTTATTCATAACTTATATCTCCATATGGTCCGAGTTTACCAGACACGTCTTTTATTTTCCAAAATATCCCGTTGTAGTTCTAAACGGCGGTTACACGAATCCCAAAATAATTCATAATACTTATTATTATTTCCAATCATGTCCTTAAAATACATTTCATTGACTCCCAACCGAGTCTAATGCTAATGCCATGATGACACAGAAATTGATAACATTGAACTTTAACTCGTCTGCTATGATGGCATAGAAATTGATAACATTGAATTAACTCGGCTTACCTTTTATCATTGTCGGATGGGTTTCTTCATCATCTTTTGCCAAACCAGGGTAGACCTCTTCATTCTCTCTTGTTAGGCAAAAGACTCGTCCGGTACGACGTCCTGGCATCGTGTTTATCTTCCCGGGTTGATCCATCTTTTGTCTTTTCAGGCATTCACTAGCGTAGTGACCCGGTTGATTGCACGAGTAGCATGTGATCCCCATTCGATTCCCAGTTGGTGGTACATCTTTCTTCTTGGGGCAGTCCTTTTCCTTATGTCCTTTTTCGCCGCATAAAAAACACGTGATATGCCCTTGAGAACAATTTCTTCCTGGGTGTTATTTATTACATCGGGGACACGGTTTGCTATCTTTGAAATTTTTCCCTCCTGACTTATGCTCCGTACCTTTCAAATCTATTTTCTTTTAATCAGATCTTATTAGTCCTACACGCAGTAGGTTCATCTCGGTGGTCAGAGCCCTGTCCAGCGCCTTGTTGTAAGTGATGATGATACATGAGCTGAGGGCTTGTTGTAGATCCACTTTTAATCCACCCACAAATTTCTGCGCCTTCTGCCTCTCGTCAGTTTCGTACATAGGCACGTATCTGATTAGTTGGGTGAACTTGACATCGTATTGAGTTACTGACATCTCATCCGTTTGCCTCGAATTCATGAATTCTCAAGTTTTCTCTTCCTTCCGGCTTTGGGGAAAGTACTTAGCATTGAAAACTTCTTTAAATGCTTCCCAGGTTATCGGCTGAGCTTATCTCGACCTTAGATTCTGCGCTGCTTGCCTGGGTGTCCTTTGTAGGGCCCGCTGGGCTGATTGCCACCACCGTGCAGCCTCTTCCTCTAGCATGAATGTGGCGCAGTTAAACTTCTTTTCGTCATTGCATTGCAAATGTTGGAGCACCTTCTTAGTTTGCTCCATCCAGTACTCAGTTGCACTAGGGTCATCTTCCGTTTTTCCTTTGAACACCGGGGGTCTTTGCAGGCGATATTGATCCAGCACATGGGGGGTGAACCTTGGCGACTCGTTCCTTGTTACATGTGTCAGCACGCCCTCTAAGATCTGCTGTATTCGATCAAGTCTATTCTCACTAGGACCTGATTGCTCTTCTTGTCGTCTACTACTTGCGGCACGATTCGTCGAGCGACTACAGTGATTACTCGTAGCGGAATTCGCAGAGCGACTATGGTGACTTCTTGTGGCGCGACTCACTGAGCGACCATGATGACTGCTACTACCATTTTCCTCATCTCTCTCATTGAGATCCATGATTCTTCGAGTCCTCTCCATCTGAAAAAGGCAAACATCAATACTTGAACCTTAATGATTCTAATACTAGAATCCTTAATAAATACCAAATTATTCTAATACTCGAACCTCAATGATTCAAACCTATTTACAACCTAACTTGATAGCTAGATTACGTCACATCAAACTAACCATTACTGACTCAGTCATTCTCATTTTCCACTAGTACCCCTGAGTCTCTAATCGGGGTTTTTGCTAGTTCGCTCTGATACCAACTGTAACGCCCCACTTTTCCCAAGCATGCGTTAACTCGAGATTTTGGGAATATATATATATATATATATTTTCATCATCATATACACAACACAAGCCTCTTGACATACATACCGTCATTATAGCCATTCCCGAAAATCCCAATCGTACCTTCTTAGTATCTCAAAATTTAATAATTAATAGACTAAGACAGATATTATCAGTCACATCAGCAGAAGCAAGATCGAAACCTCAATGATATATAACCGATAATTCCTTTTACAATAACCAAATCGATGTTTCACATGAAAATATCGAAATGTTACATAATCTCTGAACATCGTAATTATAGACAAAACTACGAAAACAGCTACATCTCGATGACATTCTTTCCCTTGGTGCCACTGCTTTCACCTATAACGTTTGAATATTCTAGGGACAAAGTCCAAATAAGATGTTGAATCACTTAAGTGAGAGTTCAAAAATATTTTCATGAATATATGCAAAATCATGTATAAAACCGATAAATCCCGACATGCACAGCCTAAGAGAATCCCACGAAGCACTTAGCCCTAACCGGGAAAAATGCAATCTCTCTAAAGACGACACGACCACATCGACCCATCGACAAACACGATCCTGCTTAAGAGGGACAACCTTGACATATGAAGGCGGGAATCACCCCATTGTCATTGTTAGGCATTACGCTCCTACTCAAAAGCATTCTAAAACCCAACGCAACCCTAGCCCTAAGAGTGTTACATCGGCACTATTCTCGGAATCGACGTCACCTCAGCATTAATGCTATTACTCAAAGGAACCTGGGGTGGTGTCCACTCGCAGCCCCGCCACTTGAGCCAACAACTGGTGTGGTGTCCACTCTCAGCCCCGCCACTTGGGTACCGTAGGATGAAGTCCATCTCAGCCCCGTCCCAAGTGGATCACCTAGCATTAATCCTTGGTACGCATCCCGAGTACGGTCACTCTGGGCTACGTCACAGGTTAACAACCCACGTCCCTTATGGACAACACACAACATGTCAATGCCGAAAATCATAACATGCATAACTTAAAAATCAACATTTCGATGTATGCAATTGGTTCTACGAAATTCAATGCATATATAAATAACCGTTTGGACCAACCATCACAATAAACTAAGCCATAGGGATTAACACTCACAGTATACCATTCACATGCTACTATAAATCTTTTCGGGTAGAACCACTCACCTTTAGGTCAAATTTCAAATTTTCTTGACAAGCGCGGTTCGCCTCGATTTGCATGCCTACCTCAATTTGCGTGCCCTTTTTCGCACATCGCACGAGTCACTTTACCTCAAGCCGCAAGGTACCCTAATCATCCAATAATTATCAAAATATAATTTTCTCCTTAATTTTCTCACATTTTCTCATTTTTCTCCTATTTTTTTCTTACTAATAATCCAAAATAATTATCTACACAACTATTTTCTCAAATATTTTTACAAAAATATACATAAAATAATTTCCAAGAATTTTGGAAAAGAAATTGAAAATTACCTATGTGGCATGCACCCCCACGCGCGATGCGAGTGGCTGGAGGGTTTGGCTGGCGCGTGACAGTCACGCGCCGGTCATCTTCTTCTTTTTTCCGGTTGCCGGCGATGCTCCGATGCTCGATTTTCCTGCACCGTTCAAAAGCCCATCAAGAGTCGATCCCGATGCCACCGGTTTCAGGCCGAAAAGGCACCAGAAAAGCCTTTGATCGGGTATTTACAGGCGCGGCGCGATGGTCTGCCTTCTATTTCTGATTAGCCCTCGAAATGCCCTCAAAACACCTCAAAAATTCACCAAACTTACCAAAAATTCTCCCCTCGCCTCAAGGATCAAAAGCCCCTTATTGGCTTCCCTCAATTTGCCCTCAAACTTGAGCGATTTGATGATTCAAATTCAGCCGAAACCCTTAGCTATTTATAGGCCAAATCCGACCCCCACGTGGCCGATTTCCGGCCAAAACTTCTCCTACATGCCACTAGGACCGTCCTTGGCCATGCCTTGACGAGATTTATTGCCCAAAATCCCTGGATTTTTTGGCCAAATCCCCGGCCAGATCTGCGAAGCTTTGGCAAATTTTTAAAAATTACAGTTTAGCCCCCTGAAATTTTCTTTTGCCTTTTGACCCTTATCCTCAAGCCCCTGATCTTTCTAGCACCCTCACTAAGACCCTCAAGATTAGTACTTCTCGTTTCCCCCTTGAAAGTTCCAAAAATTTACCGTTTTGACCTCCCTTGGGCATTTTTAGAAAATTACACTTAGGCTCGATTGATCGTTTTGACCTCAAATCCACTCAATTCAATCTGAAACCACTTAAGGGTTGTTCTATACATCAAATACTAGTCCTTGACACTCTCCGTTGACTTTTTGGACGTCGTTTATAACAATTCAGTAATACGACCTAATTGGCAGTTGTATTTTTGCAATACCGAAAACTGTTTTCGATCTCATTTTTTTTATCACTAAAAATCATAATTTTAATTACTCGTCGATACAATACTGTTTTCTTTGGCTATCTAGGGTCCGAGGTACTCCTTCTGACTAATTCGGTCGTCCAAAGCTGTGTTAGTGTACCTTATAGTCTTATTTTTTTCCAAAATTCTATTTATGCCCTTTATCAAATATCATTTTTATTCTCAAATTATTCCCGGGTATTACAATACGTACATGAACACAATTATTTTTCCAACACATCACATAAATAATTAGTTAATAGTATTTGAATAGGTTAACCGGTTTGTTGTATTCTCTTAAAAATTTAAAAATATAGTATTTAATTTTTAATATATAAAAAATTAAGATTATATATTTTAATTATTAAAAATTATTATTTTAAATTTTTATCTTGATTTAGAGTTAACAAAGTTATTATTTATATCACGTAAAATATATATGTAAAAAATGAAAAATGCAATGTTATAAAAAAATTATATTAACGAGACATGTTAAATTAAAATTTACCTTCATGAAAAAAAAGATTAAATTACCATAACTTAAAAAAAAACCCTAAATTCGAAACATTTAAATCTTTAAATCACTAATAAAAAAAAACTACATTATTTTATTTTCAATCACAAAATATAACAAAACTAATTTTCATCTTTTTCTTTATTTAAATCAGTATTAACGTACTCACACTCTCTTGTTAACATCCTCTTTTTGTGATTTAGAGTAAGGATGTAAAATAATATTTTTTAATAATTAAGATGTAAATTTTTGATATTACTATACATTAGGATCATATGTCAATTTTTTAATTGCTTATGAAGTACAATAAATTAGTTAATCTATTTAAATGTTATTAATTGATCATTCATGTGGTAAGTCACTTACAAAAACGAATGCATTCATACACGCACTAACGTTTTGTTTTATTACGATAAATATTTAAAATAATAATTTTTAATAATTAAAATATTAATTTTAATATTTTATACATTAAAAATTAAATATAACATATTTTAATTGTGGAAGGAATACGCCATGTGTTAAGGCTCAAACTCTTGGCGTGAGTATTTTTTACCTTTACATCAGTTGGTAATGTTAAAAAGAGTACTTAAACGTTAATGAATATATTTTATATTATTTTTAGATAAAATATATTTATTATTATTTAATCATTTGCAAAATTCAAAGATAAAAAAAATAAAATAACTATTTTATTCTCATATATAGATACTTAAACGTCAATTGATTTTTTTAATATGTAGACTAAACTGAACAAAAAAAATTCAGAACACTCAAATATAGATACTAAACCGAACCAATCTACAACTTCTAAACCAAACTTGCAATTTTAACCAATTTAATATGATTATTTGATTTAATTGAAATATTGCTCATCACTTCATCTAACATACTTTAATTTTAAATAAATATATATTAGGAAAATTCTATCTGCAGCAACCAAATTTCTCAGTACAGCCCACTCTCGCGCCAAATCCGCCAACAAAACTGAAAACCCCATTTTGCCCTCAATAGCTCACAGCCCACCTTCTCTCAGTGCAGCTCACCCTCTCTCTTCCTCTCTCTCTTCCAGCCATGTTTGCAGCACACACACATGCACACACATATGTATGTATACACACACTAACACATATGTATATATATACACACACTAACACATATGTATATATATACACACACTAACACACACACAGACACATATATACACACACACCTATATATATATACACACATACATACAGATGCAGACACACACACACACACATATATATACATTCACCTCGCGGCCTCGCACAGAGAGAGAGAGAGAGAGAGAGAGAGAGAGAGGCACCTTGGCAATGGCGGTGGGTCGACCGCCATCGCCGGCCGACCTCGCGGTCTCGCGCACACACACACACACACAGAGTGTGCAGCTTGACAATGACGGTGGGTCGGCCGCCATTGTCGACCCACCTCGCGACCTCGCACAGAGAGAGAGAGAGAGACAGAGAGGCACCTTGGCAATGGCGGTGGGTAGGCCGCCATCGCCGACCCACCTCGCGGCCGTCGCACAGAGAGAGAGAGAGAGAGAGACAGAGAGTATCCCGATCGCGGTGCCGGCCCACCTTGGCAATGGCAGTGGGTCGGCCGGTTCGCCAGCAGGTAGATGTATATATATGTGTGTGTGTGTGCCTGCATCTGTATACGTGTGTGTATATATATATATAGGTGTGTGTGTGTATATCTGTGTGTATATATGTGTCTGTGTGTGTGTTAGTGTGTGTATATATATACATATGTGTCAGTGTGTGTGTGTGTATATACATACATATGTGTGTGTGCTGCAAACATGGCTTGAAGAGAGAGAGGAAGAGAGAGGGTGGGCTGTGAGCTATTGAGGGCAAAATGGGGTTTTCAGTTTTGTTGGCGGATTTGGGGCGAGAGTGGGCTGTGCTGAGAAATTTGGTGGCTGCCGATAAAATTTTCCTATATATTATTGGTTGTGGCCACTATTGATGAATCTCAATGAAATCAAAGTGTTATGGTACATTCTTATATATGTTGAAGGCAAATGCAAATTTTATATATGTTTTTTATTTAAATATTTAATTTTTTATTATTTCAAAAATATCTCTAAATTTTTTTATTATTTAGAGCCAATTACATCTCTAATTTTTTTATTCTTTCAATTATATTCTTAAATTTATTATTTTTAATAAATTTATGAAATGTGCAATTAATTTGAAATTATATAATTTAGGGGTATAATTAAAATAATAAAAAAAAAATTAAAAGTGTAATTGATCAAATTGTAAGGTCTATCTTTAAAACAACAAAGAGAAATCAGGTATCTAAATAAAAAAGTGGTACAACTAAAAAATTTAAAATATATATTTTACCATATTTAGTATATACTAAATTTAAATAACTTAGAGAGAGAGAGAGAGAGTTGCCATATTTGGTAAAAAGAGTTGATGTCATCGTAATTTTATTTCAATTTTAGAAATAAATGCGACTGCTACGGCCTTCCAAAAGCTTCAAGGCCACTGGCAAACAAAGAAGCAAAATCTGCTACTTTGTCTTTCTTCAGCGCTAATCCAATCTCAACAATGGCGGTGCCATCCCCTGAATCTGAAAGAGAGAAAGCTTTAGTTCTGTCAATGGATGTTACCTCCACTTTCCTCGGTCTCCCCCACCCAAAATCGACCTTGTAGAACTCAAACCGAGGTGACCCTGCCATGGTGAAAACTTTATCTATTGATATCGGAGATGATTGTCTACCAAATATAAGATCTTGGGCTGCTTTCAGATCTGCATGTTTCAGATCATCTACGGCTTCACCGATTACTTTGGCTGCCATGGCCACTCCATCTTCTCCCAGCATGCCATCCACATCTGCGGTTGCGCAGCAACCCACAACGCAGTTCCCGAAATATGTTGAAGGCACAGGAGGGTCTAATCGAGCCCTGCAATCCGCAGCGAACAGAAGCTGAGCTTTCTCATCTCCTCGCATTCCACGGAGTTTGATTAAACAAACCCAAACGAAAGCACTGATTGCTGTGAAGTTTGACAAATGAACATCAGTCTGCTGATTCCTTTCCAGTCTGGTTCGGACCTGTTAGAATGAATAGGGATTAGAGGGCTCAAAACAAAAACTGAGGCTCTGATAATGTTGGAATAGACGTGTGATCATTTGAAACAATGAATATTTTATTGCTCAAGGGTACCCAGTTCTTGAGGGTCTCTATGTTGGCACGTGTGAGTTGGAATGTGACAAAGGCGGCATCGCCCGGAGATTTCAGGTCCATGAGCATGAGACTCTTGTTGTTTGGTCCGCCTTGATTCAGCACCCTATTTTGAATAGCTCTTTCTTGATCCTCAGAGAGAAAGGCGCGGCCATAGAATGGCTGATCCGCCATGGAATTAGAAGACGAACAAATCGAAGCCCATGAATTCATGAACATGGTTGCGGTCTTCCCGTCCACCACAGCGTGGTGCGCACTGTAACCAACGGAAAACCCCGAGTTCGGGAACAGAGTGACTTGCAAAGCCAGAACTGGAACTCTCGCGTGAGAAGATGGAAGATCTGGTAGATGAGAGTGGTACTCTGTCGCTTCACGGAAGCTGGATTTGTCGGAGAGATGGCGGAAATCGGCTCCGGACTCGGCTACGGTGAGAGAGACAGCGTCGCCGTCGGAGTATTGGATTACCGGTTTGTCGGAACTCTGAGGCCAAGCCAAATTTCCGGCGAGAAGAGTCCAGGTCTGGAGGGTAAGAGAGAGGGATTGCTTCAATTTTGGAAGAACGGTGTCGGAGAAAGCGGCGGTGGTGCCCAGATGAGGGGGTAATTCGTAGAAGAACAAGCGTTGGGTTGGAGGAAATCTCAACCAGTGAAGATCGAAAACTGTGAGAGGAAGTGAGCTGGGCGCAGATGAGGCCGGCGCCATTGGACCCACTCTGCATACCTCAACAATCTTCACCGGATTTGGCTGTGCTTCCATGAGAGAGATCAGAGAAGAAGAATTTGTGAAGGAATGATGGTAATCGTTATTGGATTGTGGTTTGATTTTGCTGTGCTAATTGGTTTTGATGAGATACTTAAATAAGTCAGCTAGCCAGCTGGCAGAAAAGTAGCACGAGTTAGTGGCTGGGTTGTTGATGTATAGTTTTGAGGAGGAGTTAGCTGGAAAGTTTGAGTTGGAGCTATAAAAATAATAGCGGACGTGGTGTTGCTGTAAGGTTATGAAGAAGAAATATATATATATAACTGGGCACAGAGCCAACTTGCCAACTCGAAGATTCCACCCAAGCAACACAGCAGCAAGTACTGCAAGTCCAACGCGAAATACATGAAATGTTTATTCGCGTGCAATCGCAGTGAAGAACTGACCTTGGGGAGGAAAGGAATGAAGCGGCGTCGTCTCACCATACGGCCCACGCACCGCCCAGCCATGCCACAGTCTCGTGTCGACGGCCTGGGGGAGGGGGGATAATCTCAGTCTTTTGTCCGTGGACTCAGGCATGACCGTCTCAGTCTCCCATCTTATTTAATTAAGGTGTCTCACCTTGTTTATTATATATATATATATATATAAACTTGTCGCCCATACCTTTCACTTTCTTTATATATTAATATTTATATATGTATATTAGTAAGATGAGAGTAGGGTTGTAATTGAGTCAAGATTTGCTTTGATTCAGCTCGGTGAGTAAGTGTATGGGCTCGAGTCTCTCGAGCTCGAGTTCAACTCGACAAAGGCTCAAAGTTGCAGGTAGTTGTGGGCAGTTGCCTTCACCGAAGAAGGCAAACGATCGCAGGCATGGAGGTTATTGCACGTTGATCGGTCGAAGAAGATGAACAACAAGTGTCGATCACGTCACAACCAGTGACTAGTGAAGGAGGAAGAGAAGCCGTCAGTTGTCCTTGCCCCTGTAGTGTCGAAAGAGGAGAAAAAAAAGGAATAGAATAGGTAAATATGTCTGGTGTTTGTTGGCTGCTCTGGAGAAGAAAAGGAAGGTATAATTGTGAAGAAAATGGGATGGGATGAGAGAGGAGAGAAAGCAAAATGGCAGTGGAGATTCTTGGAGTTCGCACCCCCACTAAAAATTTAAGGCCATCTCCAACGCGATGGGCAAATTATTGTTAAACGAAAATTTGAAGAGGAAATTGTAAGAAATCATCTCCAACGGGCCTCCCAATCTACCTTCTCCTTTTTCAAATTTTTATTGAGTTTCAAATAACTCGCTAGAGTTGAGGAGTAAAAATATGCTCCTCAACTCTATTTCTCCAACAACTTTTTGTTGCAGATATGAATTTTGAAGAAGATGTCGGTGAAAAGCAGCAACAATGGCTACTAACAACAATTGGGAGGAGCAGTAGTGGCTACTAGCAATGGTAGCGAGGAGTATCAACAACAGCAATTGCTATAGGCAGTGGTGACGACTACCAACAATGACGACAAGCAGAACAACAGTTGGATTTGATGTCGACGACGAGGAATAGGTTGTCTTCTCCGAGTTGAATGAGGACTAGATCGAGGAATTTCTGTGGAATTGTTTGGAGAATTTTTTGTGTATTTATTTATTAATTTGTTTATTTAAATAATAATTTTATGTATATGTATATTTTATTATTTTATATATTTAATTATTAATTTTATTTATGTGTGTGTCTGATTATTTTGTATATTTAGTTATTAATTTGTATATTTAATTATTAATTTTAGGTATGTGTTAAAATTATAAATAAAGTAAGATAAATACAATTGAAGTTTATAAAAATAAATAAATGAAATAAAAAGTAAAATTGATAGGAGAATAGAGAGTGTGAGTTGGAATATCCATAAATTTTTAAGACATGTTAAAAATAGAGAGTGATTTTTTAAGATATTTTAAAAATAGAGAGTGATTTATTTATAATACAAGAGGGAGTGAGATTAGGAAATGAGTTAGAAATAACTTAATAACTAAGGAGAATGAAATAGAGCGCACAATGAACAAAGAAGAATGGAGTTTAACGGAGACAGCACCTCTGTTAAAAGTTTAATAATTAATAAAAATTTAATAATTAATGATGAATGATGGGTTTCTTAGAGGGCCTCTAAACTAAAAATTTAATAAATAATGATAAAGGATGATATATGTATATATATGTATTTATATTTAAATAATATATTTATAATTATGAATAAATCAATACAGCTCACAATTAACAAATTGAATTTTACTAAATTTAACTTTAATTTATTTATAATTTAATATTTAAAATATAATTAATTTTAATTTATTTACCTTAATAAACAAAATTAAATAATCTTTTACCGAGTCAAAAATCAAATCCCTCACAAACTATGCACTTTAATATTAATATATGCACATCTATATCTGCTTGTGGGCTCGCCCACGCTCGCGCGCGTCGTCTAGTGGAAGGGAGGAAGGAAGCTGCCGGACGCACCTTTATATAATATATAATACATATGGGTCTTGCCGTTTTCACGGTCGACCCGCCTCCTTTTGGGGTCGACCCGCCTTTTCTTTTTATTTTTAGTTTTTATTTTTCTCTTCTCCCTTCACGCATGGCTCGTCAGTAAGCTTACAAAATTGATGCAATCGGGTACGGTCAAGGAATACGCCGGCCGAAAGGTACTCTCTTCTTCTTATCCGCGCTGGACAGTTGATGGAAATCCAGCAAGTTGCTATTTGAGTGACCTCAAAGGTCACCTTCGGTCGGACGTACGAGCCTTCAACTGGCGGTCTCTACCCCATGCCCAAGGGCTCGCCTGGCTTTTCGAAAGCAAGTACCAAAATACCAAGAAAACTGTCTTCACGATGGAGCCCAGAAGATCTGTACAGCTCTCAACGGTCCAAAAGCTGGCAAAAATAAACCCTTCCCCACCACCAAATTCCAACCCCAGCTTTACCCACCATCAAACGACTATCTCCTATGGAAATTCAAGACCGCAGGCACAGGAACCTCTGTTACGATTGCGATGAAGTTTACATACCAGGACATCGCTGCAAACGACACTCCAGAATCCAGATGAACTTGAAGTTTCACTTCATGCTATGACAGGAGCCTCGACTCCGCAAACGATGCGGGTGCAAGCCCACATACAGGGTCGTCCTATGATGGTGTTAATTGACGCCGGAAGTTCCCATAGCTTAATAAACAAAGCTTGGGTGTCCCCATGCGGCATGAGGAGTGAGGAAAGCGAGTGCCTGAAGGTGATGGTAGCTAATGGTGAGAAGATTCAATGTGTGGGGCGGTTTCACAGCGTCACCATCTGGCTGCAAGGTTGTGAATTTCCAGTAGAATTTTGGGTCATCGAATTAGGAGGTTACGATGCTGTATTGGGTACACAATGGTTGAAGTTACTAGGGCCAACCAATTGTGCGGGATTTTGAACAGTTGACCATGACCCTTCCAATGGGGCGGAACACAAGCGCAATTGAACGGGGGTTCGACCAAGACGTCCTGCAGCTGTAGAAGTAGAGATGGCAAAATTGGCCCGACAGCCCGTCGGGGCTCGGCCCGACACTAGACTAGGGCCAGCATTTTTCTGGTCCATTTAAGGCCGGGTCGATTTGGCCCGGCCCGCTTGGCCCGTTAATCGGCCACACAACACCCCCCTTAGCCTCGCCTCTCGCCCTCGCCCGTACCCTCTGTCTCGCCCTCTGTCGCCCTCGCCCTTGCCCGCGCCCCTCGCTCTCGCCCTCGCTCGCGCCCCTCGCCCTCGCCCTCGCCTTCGCCCTCGCTTGCCCTTTGTCTCGCTCTCGCTCTCGCCAGCAATCCTGGCGGGCCCGTGTAGGGCCAGGCTAGGGCCAACAGATTGCTGGCCTGTTTTTAAGCGGGCCGATTTGGCCCAGCCCGCTTGGCGGGGCCACTTGGTGGCGGGCCGGGCCATTTGCCATTTCTATGTAGAAGCACTAGGAAGATGACGAGGTTTTTCGTCTAAAATGGTCAATTGGTGCTCCTTTTTCTTTACGGATTTAGGTGTCATATTGTATAGATTTTAGTTTAATAAATATATACACGGCAGACTCTTGAGTAATTTCTTCCTATTATATTATAAATAATTCACTTTATATTTTAATTTTGCTCAAATCACATTATCTATTATCTTCTCTATTGCACTCATTTATTTATTAATAAAATTTAATTCTATTTATTTTACCTTAATTATAAATTTTATTACTATAAAAATATATTATTTAATAAATGTTACGATATTAAATTTTAATAATCAAATACATATATACACAAAATCAATAATCAAATACATATATACACAAAATCAATAATCAAATATACAAATTAATAACTACATACACAATATCACTCATCCAATACACAAATAAATAGAAAATACTCCAAAATCACAAACACAAATTTCTTTTTTGCAAGACAATGAATAACACGACCTCGTTTTGCTCATCGTTGTCGATGCCTCTACTGGTCATTGTCATTGTCGAATCTAGTGGTCGTCGTTCCGATTTCATCTTTTGCCACATTTGCAACTTGTCTTCCTCGAGTCTACTGTTGTTGTGTCTACAACTTGTTTTTATTGGTCGATTTCGTCTTTTGTCACATTTGATCCTATCTCTTTCAGCACTGAGATGACCGTCGTGGAAGAGAGATGGCATGGATGACTTAGCCTAAATCGATCGCCAAATCTGACGAGTGTATTAGCCTAAATCAATTGCCAAACATGTTAAGAACAACAACACTACATACAAATAACATTTCCCTAAGTGTTATATATGAGACATTGTGTTATTATTGCACATTTTATATATTTCTATTAAATACTATTTTAACTTTAGATAGTAATAATGCAACTTCTATCGCCTTCCAAAAGCTTCAAGGCCACTAGCAAACAAAGAAGCAAAACCTGCAACTTTGTCTTTCTTCGGAGCGAATCCAATCTCAACAACGGCGGTGCCATCCCCAGAATCTGAAAGAGAGAAAGCTCCAGTTCTGTCAATGGATGTCATCTCCACTTTCTTCGGTCTCCCCCACCCAAAATCGACCTTGTAGAATTCAAACCGAGGTGACCCTGCAATGGTGAAAACTTTATCTACTGATATCGGAGATGATGGTCTACCAAATAAAAGATCTTGGGCTGCTTTCAGATCTGCATGTTTCAGATCATCTACGGCTTCACCGATTGCTTTGGCTGCCATGGCCACTCCATCTTCTCCCAGCAGGCCATCCACATCTGCAATTGGACAGCAAGCCACAACGCAGTTCCCGAAATATGTTGAAGGCACAGGAGGGTCTAATCGAGCCCTGCAATCCGCAGCGAACAGAAGCTGAGCTTTCTCACCTCCTCGCATTCCATGGAGCTTGATTAAACAAACCCAAACGAAAGCACTGATTGCTGTGAAGTTTGACAAATGAACATCAGTCTGCTGATTCCTTTCCAGTCTGGCTCGTACCTGTTAGAATGAATATAGGACTCAGAACAGAAACCAACGAGGCTCTGATAATGTTGGAATAGATCTGATCATTTGAAACAATGAATACTTTATTGCTTAATTAATCCAAGGGTAGTACCCAGTTCTTGAGGGTCTCTATGTTGGCACGTGTGAGTTGGAATGTGGCAAAGGCGGCATCGCCCGGAGATTTCAGGTCCATGAGCATGAGACTCTTGTTGTTTGGTCCGCCTTGATTCAGCACCCTATTTAGCATAGCTCTTTCTAGATCCTCAGAGAGAGAGGCCCGGCCATAGAATGGCTGATCCGCCATGGAATTAGAAGACGAACAAATCGAAGACCATGAATTCATGAACATGGCTGCGGTCTTCCCGTCCACCACAGCGTGGTGCGCACTGTAACCAACGGAAAACCCCGAGTTCGGGAACAGAGTGACTTGCAAAGCCAGAACTGGAACTCTCGCGTGAGAAGATGGAAGATCTGGTAGATGAGAGTGGTACTCTATCGCTTCACGGAAGCCGGATTTGTCGGAGAGATGGCGGAAATCGGCTCCGGACTCGGCTACGGTGAGCGAGACAGCATCGCCGTCGGAGTATTGGATTACCGGTTTGTCGGAACTCTGAGGCCAAGCCAAATTTCCGGCGAGAAGAGTCCAGGTCTGGAGGGTAAGAGAGAGGGATTGCTTCAATTTTGGAAGAACGGTCTCGAAGAAAGCCGCGGTGGTGCCCAGATGAGGGGGTAATTCGTAGAAGAACAAGCGTTGGGTTGGAGGAAATCTCAACCAGTGAAGATCGAAAACTGTGAGAGGAAGTGAGCTGGGCGCAGATGAGGCCGGCGCCATTGGACACACTCTGCATACCTCAACAATCTTCACCGGATTTGGTGGTGCTTCCATGAGAGAGTAGAAGAATTTGTGAAGGAACGATGGTAATTGGGTTTGGTGAGATACGTAAGTCAGCTTCTGTTTTGTGGGGGATAGATAAGATTATTCTATGCGGGACCTGGTCCACGATCCCACCGGTGGAGTGGGTCAATGAGAAGACAGCGTATTGATCTGGCAAACTCTAAAAAATAAAATTAAATTTGCTTTAGTGTGCCTCATTAATAGGTCGTCTTCTCACCACGAAATTAATTTAAGAGTCGCTCTACGGGGCCCGACGGCCCTACAGAGCGGCCTACAGATAGGGGGCAAAATGACGATTTTGCCCCCGCCTGCTTTACAAATTTACAAAGCGGGCCACTGCCCCCCCCGCTCTGCGCCTCGCCTATCTGCCATGGCCGCCGATCGAGTCTCCGCCGCGCCTCCCAACAGTCGCCCGGCCTCGCCTCCGCACGCCTCGCCGCGCCTCGCCTCGCCTCGCCTCGCCGACAGTCGCTGCATCGACTGTCGGCGAGGCAAGGTGAGGCGAGGCGAGGCGAGGCGCGGCGAGGCGGCGGAGGCGAGGCCGGGCGACTACTGGGAGGCGCGGCGGAGACTCGATCGGTGGCCATGGCAGATAGGTGAGGCGCAGAGCAGGGGGGGAGAGAGAATCATGGGAGGGAGAGGGGGAGAGCAGGTCGTGGGGGGCAAAATGGTATTTTTGCCCCCTTTCGGTAAGCCCGTCAGTAAACCTGTCGGGCCGTCTAACATTACTCTTAATTTAATTTGCCTGCTCGGGAACCGGATCCAGCTTCTAGCGATGTTATCAACCACATATCAGTAAAAAAGTCCGTTGCAGTTTAATTTTTAGTTTTGAATTTCGAATTTATTTTTAAAATTTTATTTTAATAATTTATTTTTAAAAAATAAAAAATATATTTTATTTATCATTTTAAAAATGTATTTTAAAAAACACGTTGTGTTGATAATTTTGAAAATAATTTTTTAATGATATTTTATTTAATAAATTTAATTATTCAATAAATTAGAACTATTTTGTTATATGTATTTTTTACACAATTTCTTATGAAATAGACTTAGTCTAATGGGGCGGCCCAATTGCCTGGAGCCGAGAAGATCCAAGTGACCTCGTCAAAGAAAACTCATATACTCCCAAAATCCGATCTCATAATCGCGGAACCAAGCAAACTCCCTGTGAGTTTCTGGCAAAGCTCTCAACGAGTTTCCAGTGATCGATTTAATGAGCTCCCAATAAAGCTCCCAGTTAGCTGGACTGTGCAGCTCGCTGGCCTTAAACCTCAAACTCACATAGATGACAAATCTACTGAGTAGCCAAAGGTAGAGCCTACCTACTTTATCTCAAACGGACCATACTCCTTGTAATGAGGATCCCACTCTCGATTTTATACAGAGCATAAGGACTGTTTGTTTCCAATTATATTATTTTTATATTTTTATATCTTATCTAAATTGTAACGACCCCTCATTATAAATAAAGACAGAAATATCATAAGGGAGCAAGGAGAATAATCAGATACCGTCACTCTAGAAGAATAATTAGAGTACGATTGTGGAGTAGGTATCGTTCTGACAGCACCACATAAAAATCTTTTTATGTTCTTCCCATCTGGTTCCTCCTTCTTACATCTTGGACTTACTCACCATGGTCCAAACGAATCACGGACTATTAAAATTGAACATCAACATATTTAATACTAATATATTATTAAAAAATATATATTTTTTTAAATTAATGAATTTAAAAATATTTTTTTATTATAAGAATAAAATATAAATAAATAATCTCATATTTCTCGTGTTTTTGTTGTTTGTTGTTTTGATAAAAAACAATTAAAATAACTTTTTACTATTTTGAGTTTTTATAATTTTTTTTATTATTTAAAAAAAATCAACACATTTTTACTAAGCACATAATTATATAAATAATAGTTTAAACCATAGTTATCCAAACACGTTATTAATTTAAATGCTATCTAATTTTTAAATTTTACACAATTTATAAGTATAAAGACTTATAAACTATAAAATAAACAGTAAGCCAAACAACCTCAGAATACGTTGATCAAAGTAATACTATTCAACCCTTTGGAAAGCCATCTGCAAAGCCACCCTCAACGAAATTACCAATCCATCCATAATTAAATTTACTAAAATGAGAGGCTCGGGTCTTCATGTAATACCCCATATTTTTGTAAGATTGTCACGTATTTTAATTGAGTTTAAAATATCGAAAAATAGGCTTGAAAGAGCAACAAGTGACCGAATTAGTTGCAGGGAGTGCCCTAGAGCTTAGATACTTAAGGATAAGGGTATGAGCGTCTCGAGGTGAGATTTATGACGCTGAAAGAAATAAAATAAGAGACAGATTTCAGTTAAGCTAAGTTGTAGCCTAAAAAAATCGAATGATAGTAAGAGCTTCCCAAAAATCGTACATATAAATTAATTTTGAGTTATTGATTTTAAAATTTTAAGTATCTCAATAAATTTGATGTTTGAGGGTGTAAGTATAATTAGAGAATTATCCAAATGAAATAAGGATGAAATTAAGAGCTTATATGGTAAAACATTAAAGTTTGAGAACTTGAAATAAGGGCCAAAGTGTCATTTGAAATAAGTTTGGGGAATTAGCCTGGATTCCAAAAATCAAATCCATTCTAGCTTTGAATTTCAAAGGCCATTTAATTATATGTTTTAGTCTTTGGAGTCCATGGCTAAGGTTGTGACAAGTGACATAATGTGATTGGTTGAAGAATTCTATAAATAGGCATCATGGGTTGTTCTCAAACCATTCAAGAGAGCTTTAAGGAGTGAAGCACTCTAAGAGGAGGAGCTTGCTCTGGAGAGAGAGGAGGAAGTTCAACAAGAAGGCGGGAAAAAATCGAAGGAGAAGCCGGGGAGGACGAGCCTCGTCGAAGTTACAATCATTCGTCGGAATTTGTTGAAATCAGTCAGAAAAAAACTAAGGTAAGTCCTTTTTTTTGATAATCCTGTAGAGGGGGAAGAGAGGGTCGCGTAGGTTCAAACGGGGGTCGAATCGGAGTTAAAACGAGGGAGATATGGCCGAAATACAAAAACGACGCAATGTTGTTCGAAATCTGGTAGCAACGCGTGAGATACACGCGCCAGAAGTGGCTGCGCGTGAAGGCGCGTGAGCCACCTTCCGGGGGCGCATGAGGAGCCATTTTCCTTCAAATTTTTCAATTCTTCCCCTAATTTAATACCCTTCAACCTTATATTAAAATATTTGAGTTTAGCATTACCGAAATGCATGTTTTCTGCAGAAACCTAGGCCATTGCAGTAAAACCGTATTGTCTAAGAGATAAACCAACGAGGTGAGACTCCTATACTCCAAATCCTATTTTTTATTCTCTTATGAGAGATTTCTGTTGCATGAGATGTGTTTCTTGAAGTTCTTATACGTAAACTCTTATTGTTCTCTTACGTGAAATCATGTTGCATATATAAACTGAATTTTCTTGAAAATATATGTTGTTGGCTTTTTAACTATTGCATTTATAAAATTCGTGTGGCTATACTGTTGTACCTATTTGTTGTTGGTCGAGGGCAAAAGTCGGATATCCCCTGAGAGGCGCTATGCATGTGCCATCGAGAAAGCTCTCGTGGGGAAGACCGTGAGTCTAAGGCACAATGGATGTGGTGCTTGCATGAGTTCTATGAGGTCGGGCCAAAGTGATATAGTTAGGGACCTCCCGAGAGGCGCTATGTGTGCGCTATTGAGAAAGCTCTCGTTGGAGGAGGCTGACGTGCTCACGAGTCACTTTGGAGTAGTTTTTCTTGTCTTCTCATACATGTTATACCTGATCATGCATCGATATAAACTGTTTTTAGAGTTTCTCACTAGAAGATTTATCTTCTAATTGGACTATGTCCCTGGAATATTCAAACGTTCCCGGTTCGACGAGCGGCTCTAAAGGAAAGGAGGTAGTTGAAGAATAAGTTTAATCTACTGCCTGTAACATGTTTAGCATACTTTTGTTTATGTGCGAACCTATGTAATTTTGGTTATGTTTAAGATATTCAGTTATGATTTACTAGAGATGATGTACATTAATACATTTTGTAGACATCTTGAACAATTTTATGATAACTAAAACATTATGGTTGTGAACCATATGAAGTTCGATCTAGTTTCTGGATTTGAAATTTTAACGTTTGTCTTAGCTATTTGATTATTTGGTTTGTTAAGCTGAGAAGGTGAAAATTAGGGTTTTTGAGATATTGTGTAATGTATGACAGCTATTGTGATATCAAAATTTTTTATATTCCCGAAATCCTAAGTTATAACACGCCTGAAAAAATTTGGGGTGTTACACTCCATCTCTCTCTCTCTCTCTTTCTCTCACTTACTCTTTCTCTCTCACTCTTATTTTATTTTCTTATCGGCCATGCGCGCCCTTCTTCTTTTTTCTTCCCGACAGTGTGCGACCCTTTGATTATCTTTCCGGCTGTCAAGCTCCTGCCGTTGCGACTTTATCTCCGGTGTCCCTTAGCTTACTCTGGCCTTTTCTTTGTCTCTCCCGTCCGTCACACATCTTTATTGGCTTCGATCTACAAGGAGGTAAGTCTTTTAAACTTTTACTCATGATTTTCAGCACACATCCATCATATATGCGAGTCTTGGGTTTGACCGAAGGTTTAGGTTTTAGATCTATGGAGATTCGACCATTGAATTTTGTTGGTTTTTCTGTATGTTGGTCAATGGAGATAAGAGTGTTGGGTGGTTATCTTGGATTGCTGGAAACCACCGGCCATGGTGGCCGGTGGCGACTGACAGTGTGTTTAAATGGGTGTTAGATTTGATCGAAACTTTTAAGTTTAGATCTATAGAGTTTCGGTCGTTGGATCTTGCTAGTTTTTGGGTATATTCACTACAACAAAAATGATTTATTGATGCATCTTTTTTAGGGCATTTTTTAGAAAGTGTCCTCTAAAATACCATTTTAAGCCACAATCCAAAAAAGTGCCCCAATACAAGAACTTTAATGAGGCACAACAATTAAGTGCCCTATAAAATATCATTTTAAGACACAATTTAAAGAAGTGTCCCAATAAAACAACTCTAATGAGCCACGATAATGAAATGCCTTAATAGACAAATATAAGTGTCTTAATAGATAAATCCAATAGCACAGAATTTTTGAAATGCCCCATTAAAATAATTCTAACAAGACACTCTAATGAAGTGCCCTAATAGACAAATCTTAAGTGCCCCAATATAATAATGCTAATGAAACTTAGATATACTATAAAATAAACATAGACACATATATTAATAAGATAATGTGTAGATTAGGTGGTCTCGCGTGTGCAAGAAGAAGGAAATGTTCAAGGTTCGAGTTGAGGAAAAGTAAGTTAGAGTTAAGAGATGGCCTTGTGCGGGATATGAAAAATAAATTTATAGTGATTTTTGAGACATTTTTAAGTGTTGCAACAAATTTAAATTTATAGTTGTTTTTGAGGCATTTGTAAGTGCCTCAATATGTTTTTGGAGTACAGTTACATGAGACATTATTATTAGTGCCCTAATAGTTAAAATGCCTCAATAAACTATCTATTAAGGCATTTTTAAATGTCTCTTAATCCAAAATTTGTTGTAGTGATTAGTCGATGGACCCTTGAGTATCAGGTGGTTGCCTCTGATCTCCAGAAACCACCAGTTACGATAGCTGGTGGTGGTTATCAATACATTTTTAAGTTTGGCCGAAAATTAAAAATCAGATCTACTAAAATCTAACCATTAAATTTGTCTCATTTTTTTGTATGTTAACTCTCTTAATTTAGTGTTTCTAGTGGTAAGCTCTAATCGTGAGAAGCTTCGGTTGGCAGTGGTCACTGGCGACAGTTGTGACTTCTGTCCGTACATACATACATATATTTATATATATTTACATATTCTCTTTTGTAATTATTTGAATTTATATTGTAAATGTTGATATTTAATTATGAATTTGTATTGAAGATGTTGAAGTTAATATTAAATTTGTAATCTTTAAATATTGTGAATGTTAAAATAAAATGATTGATTGAAATTTGAATGTTAATAAATTGAATTAGTTTGTATTTGTTTTGTGAATTTTTAAAGTGAAATTATTAAGTTTATTTAAGAATTAAATGGTAAATAGTTTTTGTTAATTCTATTTGAATTTAGATATTTATTCATGTGTATATATATTTTAAATTTATACTAAGTAAAATTAAAAGATATAAATTAAATTTAATTTGATATAGAGAAAAAATACATGAGAAATTTATAGCAGTTGTGTTTTAAATTAGTCTTCAAGAGTGTCAACGCTCAATTTTAGTCAATCATGATTCGTCAGGGTCACAGTGAATAAGTAAATCCAATATACAAGGAGGGAGAACAACATAGGAAGAACACAAAGAATTTTCACGTGGTTCGGGCAGAACAATGCCTACTTTATGGTTGTACCTTGATTATTCTTTCAGAGTGACAGTATTCCATTATTCTTATTGTCGTCTCCTTTTAATGATATTTCTGACCCTTATTTATCAGGAAGGGCGTTTACAATTGCATAAGATATAAAAAAACAAGGATAATATAGCGGGGGACAAACAGTTCTTATCACTTGTATAAAATCGGGAGTGAGATCCTCATTACGAAGGGTATGGGTCGCCTCAGATAAAGTGAGTGGATCCTTGACTCTAGCTGTCCAGCAACTTTGTTGTTTATGCGATTTGAAGGATTTAGACCAACGAGTTAAATGATTAGGCCATCGAATTAGGTGTATTATTAGAAGCCCGTTGAATATATTGCTGGAAGCTCGCTAGAAACCTTGTTGGGAGCTCGTTAGGAGCTTGCTTGATTTCGCGACATGAACTCGGATTTCAGCGGTATATGACCTTGTTTCGATGAGCTCGCTTGGAGCTTCTAGGTTTCAGACGATTGGATCAGCCCACTGGACTGAGCCTAGTCCATAGAGAATGGTGTGAAAAATACATATAACAAAAGGTTTTATTAGTAATTTGATATATAAAAAATATTTAAAATGATAATAATAAATGTAATTAAAAATTTGATCAAACATTTGTTGCAAACTCAAATGAGAGTAAAATAATGTTAGAAAGGTTTCAAAAATTGTAAGTTCTGGTTAGTTTTAACTTAGTAAGTAATTTCGTCCTAGGATAATACATTTTTTTTCTTTTTTTTTTTAATTTTCATTTCTCTCATTTCAATTAGATATTTGAATCAATAACTTTGCAACAAGAATTGGAAGTTTCACTTCATGCGATGACAGGAGCCTCGACTTCGGAAACGGTGCGGGTGCAAGCCCACATACAGGGTCGTCGTCTGATGATGTTAATTGACACCGAAAGTTCCCATAGCTTAATAAACAAAGCTTGGGTGTCACCATGCGGCATGAGAAGTGACGAAAGCAAGTGCCTGAAGGTGATGGTATCGAATTAGGAGGCTACGAAGCCGTATTGGGTCCACAATGGTTGAAGTTACTGGGGCCAACCAATTGTGTGGGATTTTGCACAGTTGACCAATGACCCTTCCAATGGGGCGGAACACAAGCGCAATTGAACGGGGGTTCGACCACGACGGCCTGTTAGGATTGAGCAGAAGTTCGATTATTTAATAGTCAGTTAGCGAGAAATTGGATTATTAAGTATCAGTTCAATTTTTATTGCCCCTTTAACTGAACTAATTGAAGCAATAATGGTCGATTCGGTCCGTCCTTCCGCCCCGCGCGGCGCCTGCTGCTCTAGTTCCCTATTTTTAACTTTACATTATTTAACAAGCAATAATAATAGCAACTTGAGCCAGCCAGCAATTGACGTTGCCTAGTCTTATTTGAGATTATAATCTTTATTTGTTACACTGTCCTGTCACTAGGCCCTTGGGACAAGAGCTGTTTATTATAATAAATCTTGTCTTACGAAGTTGTTTGGTCAAGCCTCTAAATTATTAGCTTTTCTTCTGTCATTCTAGGGGCCGATCCAGGTAGGTGGACTGGCTGGATTGGACTAAATTTAGGCTGGATTATTATAAAAAAATTAAAAATTTTACATAATAAATGTAATTTTTGACAGCTCACTACTGAGAGCCTGTTTGGCTTAACGGTTTGACTACGGATAAGTTATTTTACAACGTATAAATTATATAACTTTTGAAGATTAAGTATTTAATAAAAATTTTAAACGTAAAAGTTATCCCACGTAAAAGCTGTTATATCAACATTTTTCAAAAGTTAGGTACCCCTAATTTTACCCAAAATTTCTGCTAGGTTGACCAATTAAAATATCAAAATACCCTTCTCTACCATAATTGTTGCATCTTCTCCCAACTTTTTTTCTTCCATCATCTTCTCCTAAGCTCTGCTTTATCATAATTGCCGCCGCAGCTGTCGCCCTTCCTCCATACCGCCATCGACGTCATCGTAGTCCAGCTGGACTGCTATAAGCAGTTGACGTGTTGGTCGCACCATCGTTGCATAACCAAGTCGCGCCATCACTCATAACCAGGTTCCAGATCTCCCACAACCGTCGCCGAGCACCATCAACCCTCTTCTAGCATCGATTGCAGCCTCCTCCTCCATCACCGGTGACATCCCTAATCTATAGTAGAGTATATACAATATATATATATATTATACTTATAAGTGTATGTGTATATATATTGTATATATATATTAATAGTAATATTTTTTTAAAAAAAATAAAAGATGTATATATATTATATTAATATATTTTTTAATAAGTATGTATAATTTATCTAATATTTAAAAATTAATTTATAATTTTTTAATAAAAAATAATATTTTTATAAATTTTATTTGAATTATTTAACACTACGTCTATTTTAATCTTTTTATTAATTTTGACAATTTATCAATTTTTACAAACTAAACACAACTATTAATTAATAGGTTAAAAGTATATTTATCTAAACACGTTATCAACTTAAACATTACACAATTTTAATATTAATCGTTAATTAACTTAAAAATTACAATTAAAAAGGGTAAGCAAAACAACCTCTAAATCCGTCCGTGTCATTCATTCATATAACATTATATATATATATATATATATATAGAGGGGGTGGGGGGTCTCACATTATCTCTTTAGAGCATCTCCAATGTTCGCAGCAAATTTGTATTGACTCCAATATACGCAACACTAAATTAGTGTAATTATTCTATTAAATAATTTTTTAATTAATATTAATTAATTTATTTAACTTAGCATCATATTATTAAAATAATTACTCCCATTTTATAAAAAAATTAATAAGTACTCTCATAATTTTTTTAAATTTTTTACAAAATATGTTATTCTAATTAATTTTTTAACTAATTTTTTAATTAATTATTTTCACCTAACTTTTATCAATCTAATTATTTATCCATCTCATTTTTTCAACTAATATTTTAAATCAAACAAACTATTTTTTCAATAAATATTTTTTTATTTTAAACTTTTTTTATTTTCATCATATATTTTTAATTTAAGTTAATGAAAATGTTATTATTTTTTATTATATTATTGAGTTTTTGCATTAAGAATATTTTCTTTCTACGAAGTAATGTATGAAATAAAAAACTTTCATACACATAAACAAAATTAGTTCACTTTATATTAACATAGTATTTATAAAATATATTAAATATTTTAAAATATATTCAATATTTATTCATTTTATAGATCTTAATAAAATATTTTTATTGGTATATTTTTTTATAACAATTTAATTTATATTTCTAATTATTAATCAAAATATATAAATATAATAAATGTGATAAAGAATATAAAGAGAATAATTTGTTTTCAAATTATAGTAAGAGGGGCAAAATTAAAAATAAAATCAAAAATGAATTTGGTGTTGATAAATGGTATAATAACAAATTGAGTGTTATATTAACACCCAATTTGGTGTTATACAATACCAACACCAAATTTAATGATTAAAATTTGTGTCCAATACTAAATTGATGCATTCATTAAAGAGTATTTTAACACCAAATTTAATTTTTCATTGGAGATGCTTTTGGTCCCTTCAATTTGGCTTCTCCAAAAAGCCGGCAGCCTGCTCACCTAAGTGCAGTGGAGCCCTGCTCCTCTCTCAATTGTGCTTTTAATCTTCTTTTTCAATTTTATTTTTTAAAGAAGTTATTTGAACTACATTTCCAATTTCCAATGTGCAATTGTATTTTCAATGTGAAAGACAAATACAAATGATTGAAAATAAAGAGGAAGATAAATGAGAAAGAGTTGAAGAGATGGAGACAAAAGGTTAACTAGTCAAGTGAAAAATCGAAGTCGAAGAGTTGGCTCTTTATTTTTATCTCTTTTTCGCTTGATCATTCGTCTTTAGTCCATTGTCTCTTTTTGAGACTAACGTCGACATCGATCTAATATTTCTTACTCTTTTTGATTTGTACACTACTTTATTAGTCTAGGAATTTTGATTATTTGATTTGATTTTTTTGATATTATTAATCAAAAAATTAAACCGAACCAACAACCCAATTCTCATTTATTAGATTTGATTTGATTTTTTTGGGTAAGAATTTTAATTTTGTCAATGCGATTCAAAATTTGATTAATTTTGATAATTTGATCAAGTTAGTTTGATTATATATCTTAATTTGATTTGATTTAATTAATATTTTTTATTCAATTCAATTCAATTATAATCAATTGCAGATCCCTCCCATCTCAACTATAAAAGGAATAGGAAGAGGATGAGGTTTGTCGTAAAAAATGATCAATTGGTGCAACTTTTTCTTTTCGGGTGTAAGTGTTATATATGAGACATTGTGTTATTATTGCATATTTTTTATATTTCTATTAAATACTATTTTAACTTTAGATAGTAATAATGCAACTTCTATGGCCTTCCAAAAGCTTCAAGGCCACTAGCAAACAAAGAAGCAAAACCGGCACCTTTGTCTTTCTTCGGAGCGAATCCAATCTCAACAACGGCGGTGCCATCCCCAGAATCTGAAAGAGAGAAAGCTCCAGTTCTGTCAATGGATGTCATCTCCACTTTCCTCGGTGTCCCCCACCCAAAATCGACCTTGTAGAACTCAAACCGAGGTGACCCTGCAATGGAGAAAACTTTATCTATTGATATCGGAGATGATGGTCTACCAAATATAAGATCTTGGGCTGCTTTCAGATCTGCACGTTTCAGATCATCTATGGCTTCACCGATTACTTTGGCTGCCATGGCTACTCCATCTTCTCCCAGCAGGCCATCCACATCTGCGGTTGGACAGCAACCCACAACGCAGTTCCCGAAATATGTTGAATGCACAGGAGGGTCTAATCGAGCCCTGCAATCCGCAGCGAACAGAAGCTGAGCTTTCTCGCCTCCTCGCATTCCATGGAGCTTGATTAAACAAACCCAAACGAAAGCACTGATTGCTGTGAAGTTTGACAAATGAACATCAGTCTGCTGATTCCTCTCCAGTCTGGTTCGGACCTGTTAGAATGAATAGGGATTAGAGGGCTCAAAACAAAAACCAAGGAGGCTCTGATAATGTTGGAATAGACATGTGATCATTTGAAACAATGAATATTTTATTGCTCAATTAATCAAGGGTACCCAGTTCTTCAGGGTCTCTATGTTGGCACGTGTGAGTTGGAATGTGACAAAGGCGTTATCGCCCGGAGATTTCAGGTCCATGAGCATGAGACTCTTGTTGTTTGGTCCGCCGTGATTCAGCACCCTATTTAGCATAGCTTTTTCATGATCCTCAGAGAGAAAGGCCCGGCCATAGAATGGCTGATCCGCCATGGAATTAGAAGACGAACAAATCGAAGCCCACGAATTCATGAACATGGTTGCCGTCTTCCCGTCCACCACAGCGTGGTGCGCACTATAACCAACGGAAAACCCCGAGTTCGGGAACAGAGTGACTTGCAAAGCCAGAACTGGAACTCTCGCGTGAGAAGATGGAAGATCTGGTAGATGATAATGGTACTCTGTCGCTTCACGGAAGCCGGATTTGTCGGAGAGATGGCGGAAATCGGCCCCGGACTCGGCTACGGTGAGCGAGACAGCATCGCCGTCGGAGTATTGGATTACCGGTTTGTCGGAACTCTGAGGCCAAGCCAAATTTCCGGCGAGAAGAGTCCAGGTCTGGAGGGTAAGAGAGAGGGATTGCTTCAATCTTGGAAGAACGGTGTCGGAGAAAGCTGCGGTGGTGGCCAGATGAGGGGGTAATTCGTAGAAGAACAAGCGTTGGGTTGGAGGAAATCTCAACCAGGTAAGATCGAAAACGGTGAGAGGAAGTGAGCTGGGAGCAGATGAGGCCGGCGCCATTGGACCGACTCTGCATACCTCAACAATCTTCACTGGATTTGGCGGTGCTTCCATGAGAGAGAAGAAGAATTTGTGAAGGAACGATGGTAGCTGGTTTTGTAAGCCAACTTCTGTTTTATGGGAAAATTCTACATGCTGAATCCGGTCCATGGTCCCACTCGTGGATTGGGCCAATGAGAAGACGACGTATTAATGTGGCAGACACCTAAAAGGTAAATTAAATTTGCTTTAGTCAATGACCCTTCTAAATTTTTGTTGTGTGCGACAAATTAACCTTTAAAACATTTTTACTTATTATAAAAAATAAAATTTTAATGTTTAGATCACGATAAATTAAAATTCACGTCAGTCAGTCATGAATTCAATTTCTTATCTTACGTAATGAAATAAAATCTCTATCTATGATTTATCTTATTTATTAAAATTAAAGACATAAATAATGAAAGGTGACTCAAAAATAATAATTATAAGAATTTTTATTCATTCTAAAAGATAAAAACAAAAGTATGTTTAATCATTCTAAAGGACAAAAACAAAAGTTGTAGACCCACAAGGATGCAAGTAAAGCAGAAGCTGTGAAAACTTTTCATATTACTTGTAATTAATAGCAACAAAATAATCAAATCTTAATCCCATCATTGTTTGTGGTATATAACAATTCTCTTGGAAAACTCTCGATCCCCAAAATCAAAGGGAGAGAAAAAAAGGACTTCGGCCCAATCATGTGACTATAATCGATCTAAGTCAAATTAAAAATTAGTTAAATTATTTCAAATATGTAAAGAATATCAAATAAACTAGCGTTGGTTTTGTTCAAAAAAACAAAGGAATCATTAACTTACTAAATAGCAATATTATAGTTAATTATACAACATGGGTCCATGTTTGCAAAAAATATAATTTATCATTTTCTTTGAAAAAGTTTTTTAAACAATGTCTGTTTTTCACCATTAAACAATCTTTTAAGTTTTTCAGATTCAATTGTACCATTTTTAACCATAGAATACTATTAAGTTCTAAAGAATGAATTATATAAAATTAATTCCAACATTTACTATTTTTGAAAGCTTATAACCATATTTCAATGATTTCAAGCCAAAAATCGAACAGATTCTAAAATTTTTGCACAGTAAAACCAAACATAGAGCTACAGTATGGATCTTCTTGACTATATCTAGAATAACAACGACGACAATGTTTGCTAACTAAGTTATTGGTTGAAAAAAATAAGATATGAAATGTATTTTAGATAAAAATATTTTTTATTGTATTTGTTAAATTTATTTTCTAACCCACTGAAAAAAAATCACGTGACTTTTTTTTTTAAGATTGTTTAAATAAATTTATTTCTCCGTCTTCTAAATAAATTTATCTCAGGCCTTATAAATAAGAAAAAATGACCTATATATCTTATAATGCAGTCCAAAAAATATAACAAATTGTGTAATAAAAATCTTCGAATGGTTCATAACATTAGTTTAACCATTCTATATCATAATAAAAACGAGTTTGTTTTCATGAGCTAATTACGAATTTCGAATTGGAACTACTCACAAGCTTCTAACAGATGCGAACTAATGAGCCAAGTTTTATTGAGCTCAAGTTCAGTTCGCTTATAAGTCGACTTTCAAAGTTAGTGTCAAACTCGATTAATTTATTTTAACGATTGAACTTAAACAAACATTTATCGAGCTAAATATCGAGCTATTTACGAATAACTTGACTTATTTGCGACCTTAGAACAACTCCAAAAGCGAGTGCCATCCGAGGAGTGAACTGTAACACCCTATTTTTTTTCAAGCATGCTATAATTTGGAATAATTCTAGGATAATAAATTTTTTTCTTTCAAAACTAATATCAAATCATTTCATTCCTCATATCTATTTCAAAAATTTTATTCATCTATTTCGAATGAATATCATCATAAATACAAAATGCGGAAGCTAAGAACAAATCTTAAACTTTAACATTAATCATAATATATGATTATACATCATCATTCCTCAAATGTTCAAAATTTAAAATAATATAATTTAAATACATAGGCAACATAAACATATAACCATTACATCATGTATTTTTGCTAAATGTCATTACATGCCTCTTTCATCATCGTTTCTGCTACAATCTTCATCTAAAACATTTGAATATTCTAGAGACAAAGTTCAGATTATATGATGAATCATCTAAGTAAGGGTACAAATATCATATTTCGTGCACGTATGTAAAATGCAAAATATCCTCATTCCTTTCGTTTGAGCTGATCGTACCTGTCGACGTTCGGAATTGGTCGACTATGATTCGTTGGCCCGCCTGATACAATGGATTCGAAAAATGTAGGTGAGATGTCTGATTTAATCTCTCGAGCCTCGGGTCCGTCCCTACAAGGTACTCCGAAGCTTAAGTCAATAAGCGGGTATGTAAAGAGAGAAGAGAGAAAATGTCTTAATTGAAAAAAAATGTCCTACTCCCTCTCCAAAGGGCTGGCTCATATATATCGAGAGGTGTTTCTCCTCATGTGTGGCATGTCTGCTCCAGGAGATGGGACATAATACCTATTGCCGACGAAGGGTGTCCATGCAGCAGAAAGGTACCGATGGAACTTTCATTAATGTGGATGAGACCCCTCATTAACGGCGAGGGGACCCGTCATTAATGAGGATGGGATCTGGGGCGAACGCGCAGAAATCTAGGCACAGCGATAATGATGTTGTAGTGAAAAGGCTAGGATGGGACTAGTGTAGACTGACCGGGTGGGCTGAGGAAGTGGGCCTGAAACACTTAGCTGGGGCAGCCCCTGGCCCATTAGCGCATCAGGGCCTTAGCCTCTTCATTACACTAGCTGGTTGGCCAAGCTGGTAACCAGCGAGGTCGTTGGGAGCTTGCTCGGAGCGTGGTTGGGGAGCTCGTCCAGATGACGTCATACCAGCCTGTGCTTCAGCCGCGTGCGAGCTCGCTCTGTGGGGCTTAACCAGAAACCTCTCGGCCCCTTTTTACAGTTGGACTGGCCCATCGAGCTGGGCCCAGCCCTTATAGATTGGAATGGGAAACACCCGTAACATCAAGCCCCCCAGCTCGCAGTGCGATATTCGGTCTGAGAACTGACATGTACCAGTTATCTCAGCAATCAAGACACCTTTTCAGCTTCCTGCCCAATCGCATCATGTCACGTCGTTTCATGTGGCACGTCTTGTCTACGGCGCATTTAATGCGCGCGTTTCCCATAACCACCTAATCATCATGTCCGTAGGTCCCACACTTTTGTGCACTGCCATTGGATCTGGGGAAGCTCATCGGCTTTTCCATCCAACGATGGCGTATCCCGAACTATAAAGAGAGGGATAGAAACTTGCCCTCCCCTCTTTCTATTGCACCATTTCAAAATTTTGAAAATATCTCTCTCTCCTAAAAACGTCTCCTTCTAGACTCCGAGGCTCCATCGTTGTTGATTCCGCTGTTTCTTCGTCCTCCTCCTTCAACGGGTTCTCTCTGTTGCATTCGGACTCAGTAGCCGTTCGTCGAAAAATCGTAAGTTCCTCGCATCCCTATGGTATATTTCGTCTTCGGCCTCGTTCTTTCAACTGATTTGGCCTCCATATCACGCCATTCGACGATGGTGGTGCGTCTCATAGGGATGATCATTTCCGGTTTCAAGGGGTTGGGTTGAACTTAGAAAACCTCGGCTCTCGTCTTCTTCTTTCCTTTCCCCTCTCTTTTTTGTTTCCTTTTGGGTCATACCCTGTAGCGAAGCGCGCAGCCTAATACGTAGGAAGTCTCTTAGGTGCTTCTGATTCGCTACTCTGATTCGACCTTCTTTTTTTTTTAGATGTCTACATCAGGTCGGAAGCGTCGCAACATCAGGGTAGAAGATGACGACACTTCCAGCTCGTCGAGTGCCGGAGGGAGGGTGCTACTGCGAGCTGCTCGAAGCGTGGCGTCGTATGACTCCGAGTACGATCAGAGAGTTCCTTAATGCACCACCCCTGCAGTGGCTATGCGAGCTTTCGAGGAGCGCGCGACTCATGAGGTCTTTAAACGCTATCCTTCGAAGACGACGTTTGGCGAGCTGAAGTCGTGCGCTTCAGAGTACAGATTTCCCTGCGGCACCCGCTTGATGGTGCCCTCGCCTGGCGACCATGCGGCTTTCCCTCCCTCAGGATACGTGGCCGTTAGCCCTCAGCATTTAGAGTTTGGCCTTAGGTTCCCACTCCATCCTTACCTCGTTACCATACTAAATGATTTAAAACTTGCCCCTTTTCAGCTAACCCCTAATTCTTATGCCCAAATCACCTCTTTAGCTTTACTTTTCAGGAAGAACGAGCTCCCCTTTCTCACCCCAAAAATCCTTAGGTACCTTTACTCTTTCAAGGGTACCAAGGACGGGCTGTACTACATGGCAGCTCATTCGTACGACTGTAAGAAACTCCTGCCTCAAGGGAAGGCAAAGGGTAGGTCCAACGTAGGGGACTACAAGTCTCAGTGGTTTTACGTTTCTTGCTCCTCCCTTCACGACTTTAATAATCTCAGCTTGGTCCTTGTACCGAGTGAGTGGTCTTTCAACTTGTCCCAATGATCGCGATCCATTTATTTATCCTGCATTAACGGATCTCATCCTGTCTTGGTTTTGCAAACATCGCTGGTGGGAAGCCCGAGCTGAACACCTCTGAGGCAGCTAGGTTGAAGGAGGCTTTTGAGGCGAAGACAGACGAGGACGATTGCGAGTTCACCGACTGCTTGCTCAGAGACTACCAGCTCGCTCCCCCCTAGAGATCAAAGAATTCAGGAAGGAGGACATAGGGATTCGGGGCCAGAGAGAGATAAGGTCAGCTTTCGACATAGCTGATCTTGGAGGGGGCTCGACCGGGGAGAGCGGAACCTGTGGAGAAGTCTCTGTTGCGGCCCCGCCACCATTACCGGGAGTGATGAAGCTTAAGCTCGAGCGACCCGGAGCTTCTGCGATTTCAAGCATACCCCAGGCTGTCCGCGCGGTTTCTTCTCCAGCAAAAGCTCAAGCAACGGGCACTCTTAATAATGCAGAAGGTGCGAGCGGCGACCTCGCGAACTTTCCCGCCCCCAATCCCACACCAATGGTGGCGGGCTCCTCAGAGTCGGTTCCCGCAGGCACCTCCTCGCAGTCTGGGGCTGATGTGGCGGCGGTGAATCGCGGGAAACAAGTGGTCCGCGAGGAGGTTCCTGGTGGAAAGAGGAAAACTCCGTCGGCCCCACAGGTCGCTCAGCAGCCTCGGGTTGATAAGAGGAAGAAGACAGACACTACTGCAGTGCCGAGTGCCTCTACGGTTACGGCCGGCGGGCCATACTTCGCCCTTCTCCTGGACAATCTGAACAATGTTCTTGGCAATTACGCCAGGAATTTGGACATGAGGGAGGTGTCCGGCGACGTACTTGACGATTATGTCGCGCGCCACTGCCTTTTGGTAAGGGACTTGCTCTCTCTTTGAGTCTGAATTTTTTTTTTTTAAATGTGCTGACCTCCGAACTTTGTAGGCTTCCCTGGGCGTCTTCAAGCAGAAAGAAGAGAGAGCACGCCTCTTAAGGGAACGAGAGAAGCTTGAGATCGCCGTGGAGGCGCTGAAGAAGGAGAAAAAAAGATTGGAAGAAAATCTGACCTTTGTGACCGATGAGTCCAAGAAGTATCGGAACAAGGTCGAGGGACTGGAGGATCGGGCGCGAGACGCCGAGAGGGCCAAGAGGGAGGCCGATGACGAGTTGGACCGCGAGAAGAGGATGTATGAATCGGCCTTCTCTCAGGCGACTCGAAGCTGAATAAGGCCGAAGCGGAGCTAGCCGCGACTCGAGGTGACTTGGATAGGGCCATTCGACGGCCCGAGGCGGCGAAGGAAGAGATCAAGCAGCTGAAGGTCGACGTAGAGGTACGGGTCTCCAAGGAGCGCGAGGAGGTTGAGTCCGATATCTGTAGTGCGTTTCTTTTCACTTTGTGGAAAGCGCACCCGGATCTCGACGTCTCTTACTTTGGCGAGGAAGCGATAGAGGCGGTGAAGAAATATGCCCCCGAAGCCGCGACCTCCCAAATTGTTGTCCCTGAGCTCAAACCTTCCCAGGTCGTGGTTGACCTTTCTGCTGAAGCCGCCGCTGATCAAAGTCCTCAAGATGCTGCAGCCCCAACCTCGAACCCTCTAAGCCCTTAGATTTCTGTTTCTTTTTTTCTTCAATCTTGTACTCGGGCTCCTCAAATAATAAAGTTTCCTCATTACATGAGTTTCTTGTTTCTTTATTCTTTACTACAAATTGAAAGTCGAACATAAGGATGTGCTTGAATCCAAGCAACGCAATAACCCTCTTAGATCGATAATGACAGACCCTAAAGCCAAACAACTTTAGGCAATATGTTAGGTAAGGCATCGTTAGTTTGAGCCGTATACCAAATAGGTCTAGGGGAAAGGCTAAGATGGATGCTCAGGTAAACCGCAGACCATAGCATGAAAGCTAAGTCGAATGGGCCCCAGCTCGCAGGTCATAGCCTTATTGCGTGGTGACTTATTATCAAACTATGTCACTAGGGCCAAGATGAATGATTTTAAATTTGTCAACCACGATCTAGGGGAAAGACTAAGATGACTGGTCAGGTAAGCCGCAAACCATAGCATGAAAGCTAAGTTGAGTGGGCCCCAGTTCGTAGGCCATAACCTTATTGCGTGGTGACATATTATGAAACGATGCCACTAGGGTCAAGATGAATGATTTTAAATTTGTTAACCACGATCTAGGGGAAAGACTAAGATGACTGCTTAGGTAAGCCGCAAACCATAGCATGAAAGCTAAGTTAAGTGGGCCCCAGTTCGCAAGCCATAGCCTTATTGCGTGGTGACATATTATCAAACCATGCCACTAGGGTCAAGATCAATGATTTTAATTTGTCAACCAAGATCAATGATTTTCGGTAGACCCAGAGCACAGTTTGTAGTTCGTCTACCCAGGCTCCTTTGCTGGCCTCCAACCTCATTTTCAATATCTGCTTGATTATCTTGTTGACGGCTTCAACCTGGCCATTGGCTCGTGGATGGTCTACGGCTATAAAGCTTTTCTTGATCCCTAGTGACTCACAAAATTGGACAAACTGCTCGCTAGTAAATTGCGTTCCGTTTTCGGTGATGATTTGCTGAGGGACTCCAAACCTGCAGATGATGTGGTTCCATACAAAACTTTCTGCCTTTGTAGCGGATATTTGGACGAGCTCCTTCACTTCTACCCATTTGGTGAAGTAGTCCACGGCTACAATAGCATGCTTACAGCCACTGCGAACTGTTGGGAGTGGCCCAATCAGGTCAATCCCCCACATGACAAATGGCCAAGGGCTACTCATTTGTTGTAGGTAGGCAGGGGGAACTCGTGGTACTTTGGCAAACCTTTGGCACGCGTCGCATCTTCTCACCAGGTCCGTAGCGTCTTGCTTCATGGTGGGCCAGTAGAAACCCTGGCGAAATGCCTTCTAAGCTAGGGATACTCCCCCAGCGTGATTGCCACAGTGGCCAGCGTGAATTTCAGCAAGGACCACTTGGCAGTCAGGCTTGTCAATGCACCTGAGTAATGGGGCTGAGAATCCTCGCTTGTATAGCATATCGTCAGAAATGCAGTATCGGGCTGCACGGGCTCGAGTACGTCGTGCCTCCAGCTTGTTAATCGGCAACCTTCCTTCTTGTAAGTAGTCAACGATCGGCTGCATCCACGAACCTGGCCTTAGCTCTATTTTCAAAATCTCATCTTTGTCCTCTGTGCTTGGCGCCGCTAGGAATTCTATGGGGATAGCCTCCAATGAGTTTGCATCACCGACTGATGCCAGACGAGCTAGCGCATCAGCGTGAGAGTTCTGGTCCTGCGGGACTTGATTTACGTCGTACTCTTCGAAGGAGTGAAAGAGCCTTTAGACTTTCAGGAGATATGCTGCCATCTTCGGGCCCTTTGCCTGAAATTCCCCTTGTACCTGACAAACCACGAGATGAGAATCACTGAAGATTTTCAGTCGATCTTCCTTGACTTCTTTTGCTAATCGTAGGCCGGCTAGAAGTGCCTCATATTCTACTTCATTGTTGGTGGCCTTGAAGCCGAATCTTAGTGCATAAGGAATCTTGTGTCCTTCTGGGCTTATCAAGAGGACGTCAGCCCCGGACCCGTGCTCGTTGGAAGAGCCATCAACGAACAGCTCCCAGATGGGAGAGGATGAGGAAGAGGGCTCTTCCACTGGTCCTGTAAATTTCGTGACGAAGTCAGCCAGTGCTTGCCCTTTTATGGCCATTCTGGGCATGTACTCAATGCTGAATTGGGCGAGCTCAATAGCCCATTTGAGCAGGCGGCCAGATGAGTCGGGTTTCTGCAGGATTTTCTTTAGTGGATGTTTGGTCAATACGCCGATTGGATGAGTTTGGAAATAAAGGTGCAGTTTTCTGGACGCGACAACCAGAGAGAAAGCGAGCTTCTCCATAAGGGAGTACCTCGCTTCGGCATCGAGGAGCCTGTGGCTGACGTAATAAACTGGATATTGTACTCGGTCTTCTTCTCATATAAGTGCGGCGCTGACCGCGTGCTTAGATACTCCCAGATAGGCAATTAATTCTTCTATTTCTTTTGGTCTTGACATAAGGGGAGTCCGTCCCAAGTATTCCTTTAGTTATTGGAAAGCACTCTCACACTCCTTTGTCCATTCGAAGCTTCTTGCTTGCTTCAAGATGTTGAAGAATGGAATGGATTTGTCAGATGACTTGGAGACGAACCGGCTAAGGGCGGCAATCTGTCCATTGAGGCTTTGGACTTCCTTGGTTTCGGTGGGTGACCGCATGTCCAGTAAAGCTCGAATTTTCTCGGGGTTGGCCTCGATCCCTCTTTCATTGACCACGAATCCCAGGAATTTCCCAGAAGCCACGCCGAATGAGCATTTGAGTGGATTCAACTTCATCTGGTATTTCCTTAGGACTTGGAATGCTTCCGCGAGGTCGCTGACATGGTTATCGGCCTGTCTGGACTTCACTATCATGTCGTCAACATATACCTCCATGATTTTTCCAATCAGGTCTCCGAACATCATATTGACTAGCCGTTGATATGTGACTCCCGCATTCTTTAGTCTGAAGGGCATTACCCTGTAGCAGTAGAGCCCCCGATCTGTTATAAATGAGGTATGCTCTTCTTCGTCAGGGTTCATAGGTATCTGGTTGTATCCCGAATAGGCGTCCATGAACCCAGGAGCTGGTGGCCAGCGGTCGCGTAAACGAGCTGATCAATTCTTAGCAGAGGGAAGCTGTCCTTCGGGCAAGCTTTGTTTAGGTCCGTGAAGTCGATGCAAGTTCTCCACTTCCCACTCTTTTTCTTTACCAGGACCGGGTTCACCACCCAGGTCGGGTATTGGGCCTCTCTGATGAAACCGCTAGTCAGGAGCTTGTCCACCTCGTCCTTTAATGTCGCATATCGCTCAGTCGTTATCGACCTCCTCTTCTGACGCACCGGTTTGTAATTGGGGCTGACATTAAGTCGGTGCTGCATTATCCTTAGGTCAATTCCCACCATGTCCTCATGATTCCATGCGAATACATCCAAATTAGCTTTGAGGAATTCGGTCAGCTGGGCCTTTATACCAAAGGAGAGATCTTTACCGATCTGGAGTCGTCTTTTGACGCCATGATAACTGACTTTTATAACTGACTTGCGGTCCGATCGCAGTCTACATCGCGTGGATCCAAATCGTGGCTAACTTCCTAGTTACTAGGGGCTGAGACTTCTCCTCTGGTGATTATGTTCACCCCTTTCACTTTTGACCTTATTTTTAGTGCTTCTTCATAGCAGCGTCTTGCTGATTGCTATTAGCCCTTTACGCACCCAGTCCCCTTTGGCGTTGAGAATTTAACCATAAGGCTCTTGGTCGAGATAATGAGGTTGAGGTCGTTCATGGAAGGCCTCCCCATGACGACGTTGTAAGCAGACGGGCCATCGATGATGAGGAAGTCTGTTATCACGGTGGCCTAGATGTCTTCTGTTCCCACCGTAAATGGGAGCTTTATACGCCCTTTTGGTATCACAGCATCGCTAGTGAATCCGTACAGCAGTTCTGGGGAAGATACAAGTTGGTCGATCTTTAGCCCCATCTGGTCGAAACATGCCATGTACATGACGTTCACCGAGCTACCAGTATCTAGCATCATTGTGTGGCTAGTGTATGTCTCTAGAATCATCCTCGGTGAAGGAAACGTCGGCTGAGGCGATTCTGGCCTTTTTGGAAGGTTCCCCTTGACCGCCATCCCTAACGAGCAGAAGGTGCCTTGCTTCTCACACGTACCGTTTGTGCGAACTGTTGGATGTCCCTGCGATGTGAGGCCCTCCGTGAATGGTGAAGATAGTTCTCACCGTGGGTGCCTAGTCTGGCTCAGGGGCTCGGTGGGGACTCTGTTGGGCTGGCTGCTTAGATTATTGCTCCCTGGGACGCACCACATAATCACGTAGCCGACCTCTCCTGATCAATTCTTCAATCGCGTCTTTCAGCGCCCAGCATTCGGACGTTGTGTGCCCCTCCTCGTTGTGATAGGCGCAGAACTTGCTCTTTATCCTGTATTTTTCGGGAGTCCTCAGAGGATTAGGCTTCCTGAAATCTTCTCTGTCACGCTCTGTGGCGAAGATTCTATCCCAGGAGTCAGATAAGACACTGTAATTTTCGTAGCGACCTTGACGGGCCGGTCATTCAACTCCCTGGGCAAATTCCGCCTTCTTAGCAGCTTGATCATCAGGAGCTCGCCCTTGCCCCTCCTTGCGAGATTCTTCGTCACCTCTCTTCTTGTTTTGGCCGGCGTGGCCCTCTCCCTTTCTCTGGTCGTTGGGCTTCTTTAAACCGAACGCTTCTTCCCATCGGACCTCTTTCGCAGCTCGCTCGAAAAATTCGCCAAGTTCTCTCACCGGGGACTTGTAAATGCTCTCGTAGAGCTTCCCATCTTTGCGGAGTCCGATGGAGATCGCGGTCAGTATTCCTTCGTCGAAAGGGTTCTCCACATTGTTTACCTCGTGTCTGAACCTCTCAATGTAATCTTTCAAGGACTCGTTGGATCATTGGAAAACGGTAGCGACGTGGCATGTCGAGGCGAGCTGCCTTCGAAGTGACCTATATTGATCCACGAATTTGTTCTGGCATTCTTCCCAGCTGCCAATGCTGCGGGGTGAAGCCTTCGTAGCCATGCTCGGGGTATGTCTCCCAGTGTCGATGGAAAAGCTCAGCACTTGGCTAATAAACTGGACGTTTGCAGGCCCATCTGGACGTTGAAAGAGTCTAGGTGATCATAAAGGTCACTATCTCCATTGTACTGAGGAATGCTGGGGACCTTAAATCTGCGAGGTAGGGGCTCCATCTCGATTTCTTTGGAGAATGGGGTTCTTTCCTCGCAGCTTCCCCTCAGGTTGTGCGCCCCATGCCTGGCCTCCAGTTGTTGAATTCTTAGCAGCAGTTCCCCCACCATGGGGTCTTGATTTGTCGACCGCCTGGTAGTGAGTTGCTCTTTTGGTGCGGTGACCCGTTCTGAGTGGCAGCGATCTCGCGGGGTAGGTCGTATCCTGTGTTCGTGATCAGGAGTATGGTGGTGGTTGGCATGGCTGCTGCTGATCTTTACCAAGGGTCCCCCCGTCATTGGTTTCCAGGCTGGCGACTCCCTCCACGGGGGTCTTTGTGGCCACTCCGACTTGGGCTTACTCCGGTCTTCTACTCGGTGAGGTGCGTCCTCGGCCCTTTATCGTGGTGGCGCCGCTCTTCCACCTCCCGAGAGCGCTGATTGGAGGAGCGGACCGAGCCAGATCATCGGGGGCGCCTTCCGGCCTCATTTTTCTCTTCTAGAGGGGGCCTTTCACTTAAGGGTCGAGAAGCGGCTGCCTGCACTTGCACTGTCTGAGCTTGTACTTGTGCTAGTGTCTTAACTGCATCAGCAAGCTGTACGACAGTGTTTTCCAAAGTTTCCTAACGTTGCTGCCAGATTTGCATCATTTCCGCATTGGTGGTAGGAGCCACGGGCGAGTAGGAGCACCTCTCGGGGACGCCACAGGTAGGTTCGATCGAAGGGGGCCTAGAGGTGGACGCCGTGGCGCCCCCAACTTGCGGGATTCTCGGTAAGCGACCGAGATGATTTACTGGTCGGTTGGTAGTTGCTCCGGAACCTCTCGTGTTTCTGGTTTTTTGCATTGATGTATTGACCAAAGCGGGCCCTCCTTCTAGCGCCAAAATGTCAACGTTCAGAATTGGTCGACTATGATTCGTTGGCCCGCCTGATACAATGGATCCAAAAAATGTATGTGAGATGTCTGATTTGATCTCTCGAGCCTCGGGTCCGTCCCTGCAAGGTACTCCAAATCTTAAGTCAATAAGCGGGTATGTAAAGAGAGAAGAGAGAAAATGTCTTAATTAGAAAAAAATGTCCTACTCCCTCTCCAAACGGCTGGTTCATATATATCGAGAGGTGTTTCTCCTCATGTGTGGCATGTCTGCTCCAGGAGATGGGTCAGAATACCTAGTGCCGGCGAAAGGTGTCCATGCAGTAGGAAGGTACCGATGGAACCTTCATTAATGTGGATAAGACGCGAGGGGACCCGTCATTAATGAGGATGGGATCTGGGGCGAACGCGCAGAAATCCAGACACAGCGGTAATGATGTTGTAGTGAAAAGGCTAGGATAGGACTAGTATAGATTGACCGAATGGGCTGAGAAAGTGGGCCTGAAACACTTAGCTGGGGCAGCCCCTGGCCCGTTAGCGCATCAGGGCCTTAGCCTCTTCATTACACGAGCTGGTTGGCCGAGCTGGTGTTGGTTTGGTCGAAAGTTTAATCCTAAATCCATGGAGATTTGATCGCCTACGGAAATTCAAAACAACAGGCGCAGGAACCTCTGTTACGATTTCGATGAAGTTTACATACCAGGACATCGCTGCAAACGACACTCCAGAATCCAGATGAACTTGAAGTTTCACTTCATGCGATGACAGGAGCCTCGAGACTTCGCAAACGATGCAGGTGCAAGCCCACATACAGGGTCGTCCTCTGATGGAGTTAATTGAGGCCGGAAGTTCCCATAGCATCATAAACAAAGCTTGGGTGTCACCATGCTTGCATGAGGAGTGAGGAAAGCGAGTGCCTGAATTTCCAGCGTGGGGCAGTTTCACAGCGTCACCATCTGGCTGCAAGATTGTGAATTTCCAGTAGAATTTTGGGTCATCGAATTAGGAGGTTACGATGCTGTAGTTTGGGTACACAATGGTTGAAGTTACTAGGGCCAATTGTGTGGGATTTTGCACAGTTGACCACGACCTTCCAATGGCGCGGAATGGGGTTCGACCAAGACGGACTGCAGCTGTAGAAGCAATAGGAAGATGACGAGGTTTTTCGTCTAAAATGGTTAATAGGTGCTATTTTTTCGTTACGGGTTTTAAGTGTCCTATTTTAGTAATTCAATTTAATAAATATATAGGACTGACTCTAATTCTTTATTTTGTTACTTATTATATTATAAATAATTAACTCTTTATTTTAATTTTAACTTAAAAATTATGTGTGTTTCAATAGACTTTTTATTCTCCCATTTATTTAACTCACTATTTTATTTATTTAATGATAAATTTTAATTATATTTATTTTATCTTATTTATAATTTTCATTATAATAAAAATATATTATTTAATTAATATTACAATATTAAATTTTAATAATCAAATATACACATAACAAAATTAATAATTAAATACACAAAATAATCCAACACACATACACAAAATCAATAAGCAAATACACAAAAATAAAATAAGATTAGATAGTAATGCAACTTCTATGGCCTTCCAAAAGCTTCAAGGCCACTAGCAAACATAGAAGCAAAACCTGCAACTTTATCTTTCTTCGGGGCCAATCCAATCTCTACAACGGCGGAGCCATCCCCGGAATCTGAAAGAGAGAAAGCTTCAGTTCTGTCAATGGACGTCACCTCCACTTTCCTTGGTCTCCCCCACCCAAAATCGACCTTGTAGAACTCAAACCGAGGTGACCCTGCAATGCTGAAAGCTTTATCTTCATGTTTCAGATCATCTATGGCTTTCTCTACAGATATCGGAGATGAAGATGATGATCTACCACATATAAGATCTTGGGCTGCTTTCAGATCTGCATGTCTCAGATCATCTATGGCTTCACCGATTACTTTGGCTGCCATGGCCACTCCATCTTCTCCCAGCAGGCCATCCACATCTGCGGTTGCACTGCAACCCACAACGCAGTTCCCGAAATATGTTGAAGGCAAAAGAGGGTCTAGTCGAGCCCTGCAATCCGCAGTGAACAGAAGCTGGGCTTTCTCATCTCCTCGCATTCCACGGAGCTTGATTAAACAAACCCAAACGAAAGCACTGATTGCTGTGAAGTTTGACAAATGAACATCAGTCTGCTGATTCCTCTCCAGCCTGGCTCGTACCTGTTAGAATGAATATAGGACTAAAAACAGGAACGAAGGAGGCCCTGATAATGCTGGAATAGACAAGTGATCATTTGAAACAATGAATATTTTAGTGCTTAATTAATGGGTACCCAGTTCTTGAGGGTCTCTATGTTGGCACGTGTGAGTTGGAATGTAACAAAGGTGGCATCGCCCTGAGATTTCAGGTCCATGAGCATGAGACTCTTGTTGTTTTGTCCGCCTTGATTCAGCACACTATTTAGCATAGCTCTTTCTGGATCCTCAGAGAGAAAGGCCCGGCCATAGAATGGCTGATCCGCCATGGAATTAGAAGACGAACAAATCGAAGCCCATGAATTCATGAACATGGCTGCGGTCTTCCCGTCCACCACAGCGTGGTGTGCACTGTAACCAACGGAAAACCCCGAGTTCGGGAACAGAGTGACTTGCAAAGCCAGAACTGTGTTAAAACTAACTAACCAACTTGTTGGTTAGTAGATGTAGTTGTGTAGTTGTTATTAGCATAAAGTTGTTATAACCATATAGCAGTTGGTAGGCAGGCCTTAATATAAATATGCAGTGTTGGTGTACATGTATTTTTTGAGAAGTAATAATATTTCTTCTGTTATTCGTTCTGCTGTATTCTTTTCTATGAAATTTCTCATGGTATCAGAGCACAGATCCGACGCCTTGATTCCGCTTCCGACGCCTTGATTCCGCTTCCTCTTTGGTTATCACAAGCACAAGAGGATCTTCAGATTTGATTTCTTCTCTATTGCTGTTGAAGTTGTGCGTTATTCTGTAAAGATGACTGATAACACAGAAAGACACGAAGGAGTTATTGACAATCGAACCAATGCTCCGGCGATCGGCGATGCGTTATATCTGCACAGTGCAGATCATCCAGGTGTTCAGCTAGTGTCTTTCCCTTTGAATGACACAAATTATAGATCATGGTCTAGGGCAATGCGAATAGCCCTAGGTGCCAAACATAAACTCGGATTCATTGATGGACGAGTTCAAGCTCCGGATGAAGATGCAGAAATGTTTGAAGCCTGGAAGAGGTGCGATTATATGGTACAATCTTGGATTTTAAATGCTATTTCGAAGGATATGGTTGAATCTTTCTTGTACGCTACAACTGCGAAGGAGCTCTGGGACGAGATAGCCGATAGATTTGGAGAAAGCAACGGTCCGTTGGTTTATCAACTCCAGCGACAGATTTCTTCTTTTTCACAAGATAATCTGTCTATTTCGGCCTATTATACAAAGCTCAAGAAGTTGTGGGATGAGCTAGCGGTTCTGGATCCATTGCCGTTATGCATGTGTGGAGCAGCACGTGCTATGGCAGATTTACTCAATCAAAGTAAGTTGATGCAATTTTTAATGGGACTTCATGATGGATATGACCAGGTTCGAAGCCAGATTCTTTTACTTGATCCACTACCTAGTATTAATAAGGCTTATTCAATGGTCTTACGGGTGGAGTCACAAAGGCATGTTGCCTCCTCTTTTGCTGAAGAAGGTGATGGTTCTGCCTTATTTGCTAGAAATGCTGCTCCTATTACTAATAATCAACCAAAGTGGGATCAAAAGAAAGGAAAAATGACTAAGAAACATTGTGTGTACTGTAAACGAGATGGACACACCAAGGAACAGTGTTTTAAACTCATTGGTTATCCGGAGTGGTATAAGATCAATAGGGATAAGAAGGTGAATCACAGTGTAAATGCAGCTCAGATGACTGCTAAACAAGAGGTTACACCCATTGATAATGGTGAGGAAGCTGAATCAGGAGCAGATCTGGTCAATTCTTTCCTCAGGCTTCTCAAAAACAACTTGTCTATGGTGCCTAACAACACTCTCGGATGCGCTGGTAACGTTGTTTCTGGTAGTTTTTGTTCTCTTGGTTCTGCAATTAACGATTCTTGGATCTTAGATAGTGGTGCCACTGATCACATGTGCTGTCACAAATACTTGTTTGATTCCTTACACATCTTAGAACGTTCTGTCACAATCTCTTTGCCTAATGGAACCACTGCTTCAGTTAATCAATTTGGTAACATTAGTATAAACCCGAGTTTGTTCTTCCGTGATGTTTTATACATCCCTACCTTTCATTTTAACTTGCTGTCAGTTAGCAAACTGTTGATTGATAGCAACCTACTTGTCATATTGTTACCTATTGGTTGCCTTGTCCAGGACCTGAAGACCCGTGAGGTTGTGGCAGTTGGGCAGATAGAAGGAAGGCTGTACAAGCTGACAAGATCTAGTTTCCTCAAAGATAAGATTTCTACTTTTGTTTCCCATGTTCAACATTGTTATCCTTCACTTGTTGATGTCCTTGTTCCTACTGGTTGTTCACCTAATAAGAGGAATTTTTTGCACAAGTCTGTTGTGTCTACTGCATTTCATACACATGTCGATTACAATGTATGGCATGCTAGATTAGGACATACTTCATCAGCTAAGATGTCTCATATTCATAGTCTTGAGCATCTGGAACCTGCACAACAACCATGTATGGTTTGTCCTCTTGCTAAACAACCAAGACAGTCTTTCCCGAACAGCGTTAGCCATACAAAAAAACCTTTTGCACTTATCCATGTGGATGTATGGGGACCTTATTCCACTGTGTCAATAAGTGGGGCTCGATATTTCCTTACTGTTGTGGATGATTTTTCCCGAGCTACTTGGACTTTTATGATGCAACATAAGTCTCAAACCACTTCTATTCTAATTCGTTTTCTTGCCTTGGTTCAAACGCAATTTCAGTCCCAAGTTCAAATAATTCGGACTGACAATGGTAGTGAATTTGTTAACCATGCCTGTAATCAATTGTTTGAAAATGCTGGTATAATTCATCAGCGTACATGTGCTTACACGCCACAACAAAATGGAGTGGTTGAGCGTAAGCATCGACATCTTCTTGACACTGCACGAGCGCTCTTGCATCAGTCTCGTGTTCCTAAGAATTTCTGGTCAGAATGTATACTTACAGCTACACATATTATTAATCGTCTACCTTCAGTTGTCTTGAATTGGAAAACCCCATATCAATTGCTATATGATAAAACCCCAGACCATTCTCACATGCGTGTATTTGGCTGCCTTTGTTTTGCTACTAATACCAAACCAAGAAAGGATAAATTTGAACCACGAGCCATTCCATCCTTGTTCATTGGCTATTCTACATAGCAAAGAGGATATAGGCTGTATAATCTCCAAACAAAGACCATATTTACTAATCGAGATGTTCAATTTTTTGAAGCAGTATTTCCCTTCTTTCACGCAAATCATCCAAACAAGATTTTTACTCCTTCCATTCCAATTGCCCTTCTCTCACTTGATGCAGAATTTAATGTGCCCCATACAACCACTTTCTTACCACCAAGAGCATCACTTTCACCTACATCCTCATTGCCTATCACAGCATCTCCTGCTACTCTTCCTCATCCACCTTCTCCTCCATTACGACGTAGTAATCGTGTTGGTCATAAACCCCCTTGGCTTCAGGATTTTGTCTGTTTTGCACAGCATCAAACTGCTCCAACTGCCCCTGCTTCATTCACTTCAGGTATCACCCTCACTTCACCTATTTCCTTTGCATTTTCCCCTTCTTATACCTCATTTATTAACAATGTGACACTTGTTTCTGAGCCGTCTACCTATGATCACGCTAAATCAGATCCAAATTGGGTTGATGCCATGAATAAAGAATTGCAGGCCTTAGAACAAAATCATACTTGGCAACTTACTAGTCTTCCTAAGGGCAAGAAAGCCATAGGCTCTAGATGGGTTTATAAAATCAAGTACAAGCCTGACGGGACTATAGATCGTTACAAGGCCAGGTTAGTGGCCAAGGGTTATCATCAGATTGAGGGCTTGGATTTCAAGGATTGTTTTTCCCCGGTTGCTAAGATGGCCACTGTTCGCTTTTTTATAGCGATCGCAACATCTAAAAGGTGGCCAATACATCAACTAGACATTAACAACGCTTTCTTACATGGGTTCCTAGATGAAGAAGTTTACATGGTTCCACCCGTTGGTTATTCTAAGGCTTTACCTGGTCAGGTCTGCCTCTTACAACGATCTCTTTATGGCCTTAAACAGGCGTCTCGTCAGTGGAATATTGAATTTTCATCTTTTCTTGTTAATTTGGGCTTCACACAGTCTCCTCATGATCATTGTCTCTTTACACAGTCCACTAAAACATCTTTTTTGGCTCTTTTGGTATACGTGGATGATGTTATTCTTACTGGAGATAGTTTGGAGTTAATTCAGCAAGTGAAGCATCAGCTTGACCATAAATTTACTATTAAAGACCTTGGATTTCTTAAGTATTTTCTTGGCCTTGAAGTGGCTAGATCTTCTACGGGCACGTTTATTTCTCAGCATAAGTTCATTACAGACCTGGTGTCTGAGACAGGTTTGGATGCAGCAAAATCATCTTTTTTTCCTTTACCCAAAGGGTTACATTTGCATCCTGATGAGGGGGTTGTCCTGTCTGCTCCGGATCAGTATCGTCGTTTGCTTGGAAAACTTTTGTATCTTAATCTAACGAGACCCGACATCAGCTATGCTGTGCAGCACCTGAGTCAGTTTATGTCCAGTCCACGTCAGCCTCATCTTGATGCTGCCCTCCATGTGATTCGTTACTTAAAAGGGACAGCTTCCACTGGTCTATACTACCCCGTTTCTAATGATCTGTCCCTTAGAGCATATTGTGACGCGGATTGGGCATCATGTGTTTCCACTCGTAGGTCCCTTACAGGATATTGTATCTTTCTTGGGGATGCACTAGTGTCCTGGAAAACAAAGAAACAACCTACTGTTTCGCGCTCTTCAGCAGAGGCAGAATATCGAAGTATGGGTACCACTGTTTGTGAGCTTCTTTGGCTTTCTTATCTGCTACAAGACTTCCATATTTCAATTTCTGAACCTATTCCTCTTCACTGTGATAACCAGGCTGCCATTCACATCACGGAAAATCCCGTGTTCCATGAACGGACTAAACATTTGGACATCGATTGTCATATTGTACGTGATCAGTACAAGCGAGGGTTTATTACACCTGTTCATGTGTCTTCTTCGAATCAAATTGCAGATGTCCTCACTAAACCTCTCAGCTCCGCTCAACATTGGAGTCTTATTTCCAAGTTGGGACTGTTGAATTCTCAATTGTCTCCAACTTGCGGGGGGTGTGTTAAAACTAACTAACCAACTTGTTGGTTAGTAGATGTAGTTGTGTAGTTGTTATTAGCATAAAGTTGTTATAACCATATAGCAGTTGGTAGGCAGGCCTTAATATAAATATGCAATGTTGGTGTACATGTATTTTTTGAGAAGTAATAATATTTCTTCTGTTATTCGTTCTGCTGTATTCTTTTCTATGAAATTTCTCAGAACTCTCGCGTGAGAAGATGGAAGATCTGGTAGATGAGAATGGTACTCTGTCGCTTCACGGAAGCTGGATTTGTCGGAGAGATGGCGGAAATCGGCTCCGGACTCGGCTACGGTGAGCGAGACAGCATCGCCGTCGGAGTATTGGATTACAGGTTTGTCGGAACTCTGAGGCCAAGCCAAATTTCCGGCGAGAAGAGTCCAGGTCTGGAGGGTAAGAGAGAGGGATTGCTTCAATCTTGGAAGAACGGTGTCGGAGAAAGCTGCGGTGGTGGCCAGATGAGGGGGTAATTCGTAGAAGAACAAGCGTTGGGTTGGAGGAAATCTCAACCAGGGAAGATCGAAAACGGTGAGAGGAAGTGAGCTGGGCGCAGATGAGGCCGGCGGCATTGCACCCACTCTGCATACCTCAACAATCTTCACTGGATTTGGCGGTGATTCCATGAGAGAGAAGAAGAATTTTTGAAGGATCGATGGTAATTGGTTTCCTTCCTGTGAGAATAAATAGCAACTTGAGGAACTGACGTTGACAGAGCTGCTTATTATAATAAATCTTCTCTTATGGAGTGGTTTGGTCAAGCGTTCAAATTGTTAGCTATTTTTCAGTCATTCATTCATGTAACATTATAAGTATAGAGAGAGAGAGAGAGAGAGAGAGAGAGAGAGACAGATAAGGGTTCTGAGGTCGAGGATGTTCACGCCTCAGGGGCTCTGAATCCGGTCCATGGTCCCACTCGTTGATTGGGCCAATGACAAGACGTATTAATGTGGCAGACGCCAAAAAAGCAATTCTATACTGTTCAAATTTCCATGACGACGTATTAATGTGGCAGACCGCAGACGCCCAAAAAGCAATTCTATAAAGTTCAAATTTCTAAGAGCTTATCGAAGTAAATTTGCGTCATATTTTGATTGTCAAAATATCGTTATTTTTTATCAGGTCTTATCAAATGAAGCGTCAAGGTGTGCCCCCTTTTTAGAGCAGAGCACGGCGAGCCCTTTCTTTCTTCCTCCTTCAAGCATAGCCTCTAACCTCTTTCGCATAGCCTTCTTCTTTCTTCTTTCTCGTTGATAGCCTCTCGCCCCTATCAGTCTAAAATCTTCACCCGCCTACAGTCAAACCGCCTTCCCGCGAAGAATGTGGTGAAAAATCTGAGACAACTAATGAATGTTCTTACTCAATAAATTCATAAATGACCTGATTCATTTCATTGCCTATTAATATTAGAAAAACACTTATGCGTTCTATGTTTTCAGTCACTTCCTCTATTGTTACAGTGGAATGGTTATAAAATAAATAAACGACTGAGTTGCACCTTCTTGTTGTCAAAGTTAACTATTACAGAACACTTACACTGTACAATATCAAATCACACTGGTCATATGAATGCAGGGAAAAGAATGGCCGTTGTTGGTGAAGAGTGTCGACGCTAAGAGGAGACGCACCCCAGATGTGGAGAAAGAGAGAGAGAGAGACGATGGATAGAGGGAGAATGAGGAAGAATCGCACAACCTTCAATAACAAATTTGTAATATTGTTGACCGATGAAAGGTAATTTTGTTAGAGAAAATTTGCTTGGGTAAGCTCTTGGTATGAGAAACTCGAGTAGTGTAGAATTGCTAGGCCAAAAAAGTAAATTAAATTGAGTTATGCTATGGGAAATTCTATTTGTAATCATAAGTTTTGTTTTTTGCAACTTATTTTTAATATTTTTAAAAAATTTTGAGATAAAAATATATATTTGTCATTCATTTAAATAATTGACGCTCAATCATCCATCATTACTCTTCAAGCGTGTGCACTCACTTTTTCGACCACCATCGCTACAACTACTTTACTCACCCATAATTGAACATTGAGCAACTACTATTATTCAACATCGAGTATTACGCAACCACTATTATTCAACACCAAATATTGCTCAGCTCAGTTCTCCTTGTCATAGCCAATTATTAGTTACTATCAGCAATGGAAGATTATTATCCGTAAATGTTTACGCAAACTTTGACTAAGAAGATAACAAGTATTCATATTTCTACGAGAAACAACTCAATTTACAACATCTATCACTATTTCAATCACATAATTTACAACGATGGATGAATTAAAAAAAAAGATTAATTAAAAAATAAAAAATACCTCTTCGATGCCTTAAAACCCTGAACCACCCCAAACCTCAGGATTCGGTAAGCACCCCAAATCCATGAATTCGAGAAAAATTAATTCTTTCAAACTCATGAGTTCAGGAAAAACCATTTTTCCCCGGTCCATAAATTCGAAAAAATTACATTCCCCCAAATTCAATGTTATATAATGTTATACTATTATATAACATATTATATATTATCATATAATATGTTATATACTATCTATTCTCCGAACCCATGATACTATTATATGTATATAATATATTATATATTATTATATGTATACTTATACTATTATATATTATACTATTATATACTATACTATTATTTATTATATGTATATTATACTATTATATATATTATAACTATATATATAATGATTTTGTATATAAATTATTTCGAATTATCAAGCACTCAATCTTTGGATTAATATTATATTTATTTTTTATTAAATTAATGTTGTTTTAATTTTTTTTTTTTGAGTTAAATGCAAATTGCAATAAAATTATGTTTATTTTTATTTTTACAAAATTTATATTAAATTTATGACATTTTGTCATAAATTAAATTAAAGTAAATCTAATAGTAAATACTAAAATAAAATATTATTATAAATAACTTAATGCACGTTCAAAAGTTATAATTATAATAATACAGTAAATAACAACAAATAATTCTAATAGTCTGAAGAAGAAGAAGAGGGTTTGATGCAAGTGGGGTGTCTTTTTTGAGAGATGGTGTTTGGAGGGTATGTTTGAAATAGAAATGATTGCAGAAAGTAATAAATGTGGTTATAAATAGTAAAATTTAAGATTACGTTCTCTTTGATTTTTTTAAGTCATTTTTAGTTTTCGATTTTCTAAAATAATGAAAACGTGTTCTCTTTGCTATTTTTAAAAACATATTTTTAAAAACAAAAAAAAATTGTAAAGAAAACTCAAAACAACAAAAAGTTATTTTTAGTGTTTTCATCCAAAATAAACTCTAAATTCAAAACACACTTATTTATTTATTTATTCATATTTTATTATTGTAATGGAAAAAAATATTACAAAATTCATTAACTTTAATATATATATATTTTTAATAATATATTAACATTAAATATTTTTAATTTACTGAATAATCAAATTTATTGAATAAAATATTTTTAAAAAATTATTTTCAAAATTTGAAACATAATGTGTTTTCTAATTTTCTATTTTGAGAAATAATTTTTTAAAATAACAAAAAGAACGTGTTTTCAATTTTCTAAAAACAGACTACCAAAATAGAAAACTAAAAATGAATTTAAAACTTAAAATTGAAAATTGAAAAGCAAAAAGAACACAGCCTAATATTTTACTTATACTGGTTGCGGAGAACAAAAAGTATGATTGCAAATAGAATTTTCCTTATGCTATTTGTACAGAATAGCTTTGATAGATGGGTAAATGACTATTTTGCTCTCAATATTTAAATAACCATTTTGTCCCTGTTTATTGTGAATGGAATTGCATCTCCATTTCGTGAATTCTCTACTCTATCTCTCTCTTTTCATTCTCTGTCAAGAACAACTATGTAAATTATGGATTTTGTAAAATTCAATCGTTTGATTTTAAATTTGAACATATTTTCAATATAAAAGTGACCCTGATCTATAAAGAGGTAATTCTTTGAGTTTTTTCAAAAATTATTTTCAATAGTTTCATAATATATAAGTATATACGCTAGTGTTGGATTTGACCGAAAGTTTAAGGTTAGATCTGTGGAGATTCGATTATTAGATGTTACTGGTTTTTTGGTCGATGAGAATAAGGGTGTCGGGTGGTTGTCTTTAATTGTCGAAATTCACTGACCACGGTGGCTGGTGAAAACTACTAGTGCATTACGTAGGTGTTGATTTGGTTGAAAGTTTAAGCTTAAATTTATGGAGATTTGACCGTTGGATGTTGTTGATTTTTTGGTATGTTGGTCTATGAGGATAAAAGTGCAAGGTGGTTGTGTCTGATCGCCAGAAACCACTAGCGACGATGGTTGGTGGCGACAAGCAATGCGTTTATGTAGATGTTGGGTTGTTTTAATGTAGATGTAAATGTGGTATTGATTTTAATGTATGTTGTGTTTAATTTTGTTGGTATTGATTTTTAAATTTTCTGCAGAGACTATCTTGTGCAATATGTTTATTTTTGTTGCTAATTGGAGTTAGAATTGTAAATGCAACAGATTCCAATCAATGACCGGAAGAAATAAGGGGATTTGCCATAGTTGTAGACTAATTGTGTATAACTTGGAGGAATGCCCAATAAAGAAATATTATCCATTATGTGAGCTGGCCATTGTGAGGTGTTTTGAATGTTACGATTCACAAGTCTAAAGGAAATGGAAAAGAGTAATTTATTGTTATGTATTTATGTGTGACTTTTGGTGTAAATTTTGATTTTAATTTTGTTTAGGGTATTTAGTTAAGTTCTAGGATTATTGCCCTTGTACGGTCTTTCATTACTTGTGCCATCGATTTCTGTAGATGAAGTAAATTATAGATGAAATCTTTCCTTTACTGTGCAGGATAAATAATTGAACTCACGACCTACTGATACGAATCTCAATATATCGTGATCCAACCACTTAATTTATGCCCTAGAAACACATATTTAGCTAAGTCTTGAACCTATTCTCATATGTCAATGTATGATTATCTTTCTACAATTGTTCTATCTTTTGTTAATGAAATAAAATATTTTCTTTTCTTAACAATTGGAAATGAACTTAACTGGATTGGATTTAGAGTCCATTGGATTTAGCTGTGTGTGTGTGTGTATATAGGTGGTGGTACGTTTAATTTTTGCAGGGACTATCTTGTGTAATATGTTTGTTTTTGTTGCTAATTGTACTTGAATTGTGAATGGATGTGATTGGGATCAATGGGGGCAGTTCCAAGTTGCATATATTGGAGAGTATATTGTTGTTGAATAAATAAATTTGCCCCAAAATTTATTATCATAAAGATGTTAGCAATGTTAATATTGAGAATTCTGCCACATCCCACACGGATTAAGTAAGTATCATGTCAAAAACAGGGAGATGGGACAGGGGCAGTTGCATTGTTCGAATCTTTAATCACATGGATCAACAAGTATCATGTCTCAAATTGATAAGTTTTGGCATGCAAGACAGTCAGCATACATGATGTAACAAGTTCTAGTTTTTTTTTAAAAAAAAAACAATATGGTTCTCTCCCTAGAAGTCACTCTAGTGGCTTAAACTACATTTTTCTATACAATACTTCATTTACTATTGGACCCATCTACTAATCCGATAGCTTCTCCCCTCACGGGAAGATACCCTCCAACAATAATTGCCTTCTTGTCGAGACCATAAGCAATGGCAGTGGCTGTGGGTTCATTGACGATACGCATTACATTCAGGCCGGCAGTAACACCAGCATCCTTAGTTGCCTGCCTTTGAGAATCATTGAAGTAGGCAGGGACAGTAACCACAGCATTCTTCAGAGTCAAACCAAGGTAGGCCTCAGCAATCTCGCGCATCTTGATGAGTAACATGGAAGAGATATCCTCAGCTGCAAACTGCTGCTTCTTACCCCTGTAATTGACAACAATCATAGGTTTATCACTAGGTCCATCAATAACTTTGAAGGGCCACAACTTCAAGTTTTGATAGATATTGATTGACAAACAGAATCATGTCATGTTAAATATTGGACCTTATGAAACATAAAAATAAGAATAATAATTGCAATAAAGATGAATTTTCTTGTGATATCTGATGAAACAAAATCACGGGAATACAAAAATGAGCCTGCTCAAACAGACGAACAAATTCTAACTGCTTGCTCATTCTGGCACTTTAAGTTTGTTTTGATAGATCAACTCATTCAGACCAACAACTTTCAATTGTCTCAACCACAAATTGTTTTCCTAGACAGATTAGTAATTCCTCAAAACAAGAAAACTATACTAAAAGTAGATATTTTAAGTAACTTCAAAACACTCATGTTTTACCAAAGGGGGTCGCGGCTTGTCGGAGAAAGAGTGTGGAGGGTAAGAGAGAGGGATTGCTTCAATTTTGGAAGTACGGTCTCGGAGAAAACCGCGGTCGTGCCCAGATGAGGGGGTAATTCGTAGAAGAACAAGCGTTGGCTTGGAGGAAATCTCAACCAGAGAAGATCGAAAACGGTGAGAGGAAGTGAGCTTGGCGCAGGTGAGGCCGGCGGCATTGGACCCACTCTGCATACCTCAACAATCTTCATTGGATTTGGCGGTGCTTCCATGAGAGCGAAGAAGAATTTGTGAAGGAACGATGGCAATTGGTTTTGGTGAGATACGTAAGCCAACTTCTGTTTTGTGGGGGTGACGATTATGGGAAAATTCTATGCTGAATCCATGGTCCCACTCGTGGATTGGGCCGATGAGGAGACGACGTATTTCTCTGCCTCATTAATACGTCGTCTTCTCATTGGCCCAGTCCACGAAATTAATTTAATTTGCCTGGTCGTGAACCGGATCCAGCATAGAATTTTTGTAAAGTACTTGAGTTAATTGCAGCCTTCTAGCAATGTTTCACCTCGTGAGCACCATTACTCAGACGAGGAAGAACACAAGGGCATGTCTTCGCGTGCATAGCTTAGCGATTGGGACGAGCATGTTTTAAAGATGGGTGAATTATACTCCCTATATATAGTTGGTAAGAGCTCTTGTATTTGATCTTGAGTTATGTGTTTAACCTCCTCTCTCCATATGTGAGGCTAACAAGAAAAAACCCTTAAAATGAAGAATTTCACCTTTTAAAAAACTTAAGAGCATGCACGATATTATCTAGCACGTCTCAGTAATCCCATCATTCCTTCACAATTGCCACCTTAAAAAACTAAAATTAGAGAAGGAATTTATTCCGTCTCTAACCTAAAATTTATTTATTCTCTATATCTATATTAAAATTGTTTTATAATTTTATCAAAAAAAAATTAGAGAAAAATTTCAATTTTAGAGACCAAAAGTATTATTTTTCTAAGTTTAAAGATTCATACTTAAGAAATGGATTCTTTGTCTCTAGCAAATTAAACTCTCAAAGATGAAATTATTTTTGTACCAAAATAACCTTTAAAGCATCTAAAGATGGGAAAAGAAGTATTCCTTAGGGATCGTGTTCTTTAGGTATCATCTTTACTTATTATAAGTGAGGATGGGCAAGTGTGACAACCACTCACTCTCTCACTCATTGTTTCTTTTTCTCTCTTTTTTTTTCTCTCTCACAGACCCATCTACTCAAGCTATCAACAGGTGCGATGGCGGTTGGGGAAATGGAGGGTCGATGGCAGGTGCGATGGAGGTGAGAGGGGGCGAGAAGGACAACGATAGGTGGGGGGCTGACAGGTACGACGGCCACTCACTCCCTCACTTGTTGTCTCTCTCTTCCCCTCTGTTGCACCATCTTTCCCACTCCCTCACTCACTGCTTCTCTCTCTCCTTCTCTCTTTCTTTCTCTCACAGACCTATTCACCCACGCCATCAGCGGGTGCGACAGCGTAAGGGGGAGAAAGGAGGGTCGACGGCTAGTAGAGGGGTCAGCAAGTGACACAAAGATGAGGGGGGCAAGAGGGACGGCAATAGATAGGGACGAGATGTTGCGAGGGTTGGTAGGGAGCGATGGCGGTCCGAGATGACCCGCTAGCCCTCAATCGACCGTTGTCGAGGGCCCTTGAAGTGCCCGACAAACAACGATCGGGGGCTCCAAGAGTCTCCAGCGACGGCTGGTATGTATTGTTTAATATTTAATTTTTAATTTAATTTATTTAGATTGTAGAGCACTTACTGATATGATTTATTATATAGATTTGATAATTTTTTTTATTATAAAATGTTAACAAGTATATAATAACTTTAATTTTTATTTTTTGTTTAATGTTTACAATTTTTTTACAATATTTGTAAATATTATTGTATTTTAATCTTAATATTATTTATACCATACCTTTAGGCACGAACATACAGTAGTCATTCTAAAAGACAAAAACAAAAGTTGTAGATCCACAGGGATGCAAGTAAAGCAAAAGATATGAAAACTCTTTGTATTAGTATAATTCCATGGTATGTAACCAATAATAACAAAAAACCAAACCTTAATCCCATCAAAGTCTAGTAGATAACAACCCTCCGAGAAAACTCCCGATCCCCAAAATCAAAAGAAGAGAAAAAAGGTGTTCGGCCTAATCATGTGATTATAATTGACCTGAGCCAAATTAAGAATTAGTTAAATTATTCTAACATGAAGAGAATATCAAATAAACTAGCATTAGTTCTCTCACTATTATTAAAGGCTCAAAACGCATTAAGGTACAAAAGGGCGAGGTTAAGGCGCAAGGCGAGACACGAGCCTAATGAAATTAGAGGCATACTAACTAAATAAAAATAAAAAATATATATCTTAATTAAAAAATAAGATATAAAATATGTCATAATTCTTAATAACATATTTACAAGCATGTTGTCAAGAAAATTAAAAAAATTTATATATATATATTAATAAAAAATACAATTTAAAAATATTTAAATTAACTTAAATTAAATGTTAAATAATTTATAAGTCTTAAATTTTAATTAAAATTAACTAATTATGTATTTTAAATAATCTAAAAATCATTTTCAATAACAAGATCAAACATGTACAGTTTAAATTCAATTAAAGCATTCAAAGTAGTAGATTTTTTACTCATTATCATATTTATAGTTGAAATAATACATATAAATCTTAAATAATAAAATAAAAAAACTTAAAAAATAGTTAAAAAATAGTTAAATTCAAGTAACCTTGGGCCTAGACACACTTTGCTGGTGTGTGTCTGCCTGAATCATTCCAGGAGCCCAAGGTATGCCTGGGTTCTCTTCAACATAACAATAGAATGATTAACTTACTAAATAGCAATGTGGATAATTATAGATGTCTCGATGGTTGGACCTTGTCACCCTGATAAATTTATTAACTAATTGAGACTATTGGACTAATGTGCATGTTTTTCACGAATTAAACAGTTCCAAAGTTTTTTTAGGTTCAATTGTATCATTTTTAATCATAAAAGACTATTAAATTCTTAAGAATGGCCTATACTCAGGGATAAAATGAATTCGAACATTTACTATTTCCAAAAGTTTATAACCATATTTCAATGATATGAAGTCAAAAATCTACCAGAATCTAAAATTTTTGCACAGTGAAACCAAACATAAATCCAAACAAGAATTTACAGTAGTATTGTCTCAAGTAATTGAGTTATGATAAATTAAGATTTACATCAATAGATTATAGGTTTAATTCCTTGTTCTATGCAGTAAGACAAAATCTTCATATGCGATTTATCTTATCTATCGAAATCAAGAATATGAGTAGTGGGAGACCGCAAAAGGATGACAATCTCAAAAATTTACAATAGTATTGACTTTATCTAGATGCCCAAATTCATCTCTATTTTCATCTCATCTAGGTGAATGGCAAGAAATTAATAGTCTATTATCTCTAAAAAGGAGTCATAAGAGAGAGGGTGTGCGCTTGTACATAAGAAATTAAGAGTCCTGTTTTCCTATAGGAATGGGAGAAAAATGATTGAATGAATCGCGACCTAGTGACATTCAACAGTATAACTCACAAAGATAACATTTGTTAATTAAAATATAAATTAAAAAAAAATAAGATATGAAAAGTATTTTAGATAAATGATTCTGATAAAAAATTTAAAATATTTTTGAATTTTATTTTGATTATTTTATATTTTAATTTAAAAAATATTTTAATTTTATTTTAATATAATTTTATTTTATTCATTTTAAACGTGACAAGGAAAGTGAAAAGAAAAACAAAATGAGGGGAAAAGCAACTGACATGAAACTAGGCACCCACAATGCCAGAAAGAAGCTGTCCGAAGTGCAAGTGCTCCATAGCCTGCCTGAGTTGTGACAAGGAACTCCTGCAATCTTAACCGTACTGAGTTCTCGAGACTTTTACGGTCGGCTCGAGTTATTTGGAACGAGGTTTCTCGGCCGGAGGTTTCATCAGGTCCATGAACACGAGACTTCTGTTGTTCGGTCCACCTTGACTCAGCAAGCTGTTTAGAACTGCTCTTTCGAGATCGCCGGATACCAAGGCCCGGCCGTAGAACGGCGGCTGACGGTGATCCGCCATGGAAGTAGAAGGCGAACAAATCGAAGCCCATGAATACACGAACGCTCGGGATATATAAAGACTTTTATAATTAACCAAACTTAATTTAGTTTAATTTGAGTTCAATTTTTAAAATAAAAAAATTATATCTGCGAATAAATTTAATAAATAAATAAATAATTATTATAAACTGAGGTCACGTCACGTTATGAATATATCCGTTTCTTTGTAAAATTTATTCGCCGGCATTGAATCGTCGGTTTCTGGTACAGTAGTGCGTGTGGGTTCAATGAAGTGTCGGTCGGTTTCAGCTTGAGATTTAATGGGAAACCACGGCAGTTTCTCCGCCGGGCGCCACCGCCATAACCGCCACGGCACTGCCGGCTTTCCACCACCACCAAAATCGGAGCCTCCAGCCTATAAGTATGGCATCGCAGCTCACGAGCTTCCTCACAGCTCGGCCTCGTCGTCCAATTCCAATATGGCTTTGCCGTACGCTCACGTCGATTCCTCCTTGCGAGCCCTAGCAGGCCAAGCCGAGGGTTTCGGCCGCTGCGCCGTTGGTGGTCTCCACGGTCCCCTCTTCCATGTCACTACTTTAGCAGGTAATTAGGTGACGGCTGTTCTTGAAAATTTGGAAGAATCAGGGGTTTAAACGATTTGGATTTGCGTTGTTTTGTTGTAAATTGTTGTTCTCGGTGCTAATTTATTGAGTTTCATTTGAGCTCTTGATTGACCTTTTTTTTTTTTTTCCTTTTTTAGTGTTCTGGAAAATGTTTAATGTTTCAGGACTGAAAATACTGAAATTCTGAATTGATCTGTTTTTAGTTGGCTCACTTTTATGAATTGGGTACTTATATGTTTGGTGAGAGTAGTGAAACAACTCCAAATCTTACAAAATTAATGTTTCTTATGAAAATTTGGAAGTAGAGGTTCATATGTTCTAGATTTGGTGCTATTATGGCTATGATTTCTTGCCCTTTGGGGGTAATTTTTATTTGTCTTTAAGTCTTTTGGTACTAGGATTTGTCAAAGGAAAGGAAATGGAAAAGAAAATGTATGTAAAATATGTCTTTACATAAATTATCTTATTTTCATTTTGTTCACAAATACTAGTTTTAAACGGAGGGCTATTCTTTGCAGGTTCAGAAATACTCTTAGGGTCTGTTTGGTTGTTAAAATTGTGATTGACAAGTTCTGAATTAGCTCCTTCATAGAAATACGTGTTTTGTTATAGAAATAAAACTGCTTGTAAATCTAGAAATTTCATTTTATTTGTGAAGATTTATATTGATTCATTTTTGTACGGAAATGCCTACCTCACCTAGCAGAATTAAGCATTGATATGTTGTTTATTTTTGTATGGAAACATATGCGCTATATACTGTTATGTGCCTTTGCAAATCTTGAACTTAAGTTATAAGTTGATAAACTATATGGGTTAATTCAAATTAATGATCTCTGTCATGCTATCAAGAGGACTCTAAAAGACTTTTCCCTTCAACTCGACATAAGGCTACTTGTCAGGACTGTTTGTGATTTTGTAGTGGTGTATTGGTCATGCCGTGGACCATGTTGTGGCTGCATTATTTTTGTTGAAGAGTATAGCATACCTTTAATTGATGAAAATAATATTGGAACACCATTACTTATGGTTTTTCTTATGCAATTGACAATCTTGTATTTTATGGAAGATTTGTAAAACGTAATCTTTTCATTTTGGGTTCAGCTTATTTATATTCTTTATTTTATTAAGATGTTTAAATTTCGGAAACTAGGTTCTGATTTTTCTTAGATGAGGCTGAATGAAGAGTTTGGAAGAAGTTTTGCATATAGTATGTAGGTGCATCATACTAACTCTTTGGCAAACTAGGATGCTGGATGGTGGAGGTTTAATTAATAAATCATAGTATTAAGGATTGGTTTTTCATATAGTATTGGTTCAAATTGTTTCCTCAATTTGAACTTTATATTTTGCCATTTTCTTGCTCAACCGTAATTTGGAAAACATTTTTTCTTTTTCATTTCTGAATAGGTCTATCATCTTGAACTCATTTGATAAGAATTAGTTATATATAAGAATTGGTTATATATTTGTTTGTTTAGTACTTGAACTCATGGAACCTTCACCCACCCCCCTCGCCCACCATGCAAACTCCTCCTTTTCTTCCTCTCTTTTGATAAGTTCTTGGACTCTGTATTTGTTTTCAACAGAAGAATAATGCCCTTTCTTTAATTGCAGATGATGGGCCGGGATCACTTCGTGAAGCTTGCCGGAGGGAAGAGCCTCTATGGATTGTCTTTGAAGTTTCAGGAATTATTGATCTCAAGTCATACTTGAATGTGTCATCTTATAAGACTATTGATGGACGGGGACAAAAGATAAAGCTAACAGGGAAGGGTTTAAGACTGAAGGAATGTGAGCACATAATTATATGCAACCTAGAGTTTGAAGGTGGTAGAGGGCCTGATGTTGATGGCATTCAAATAAAACCCAATTCAAAGCATATATGGATAGATCGTTGCAGCCTTCGTGATTTTGATGATGGGTTGATAGATATTACTCGAGGGAGCACAGATATTACCATTTCTAGGTAGCTGAATCTAACATATTAGGAAATTACACTTATTTTTAACCATATATTTGATCATTAAATCTCTGTATTCAGATGCCACTTCTCAAAGCATGACAAAACTATGCTTATTGGAGCTGATCCTTCTCACACTGGTGATAGATGCATTAGGGTGACAATTCACCATTGCTTTTTTGATGGTACACGACAACGGCACCCTCGTGTCAGGTTTGGGAAAGTACATCTATATAATAATTACACACGAGACTGGGGCATTTATGCTGTATGTGCCAGTGTAGAATCACAGGTAGAGACATTTTCAGTAGCTTTTTTCATTCCTCCTTTGCTGGTTAGAATTTTTGAGGCGTTAAGCATAATATATATAGTTAACATCTATTTATTAACACTAGAAGTTCTTTGGCATCAGATATATTCACAGTGCAATATATATGAAGCTGGAGCAAAAAAGGTGGCTTTCAAGTATCTAACAGAGAAGGTAATGTATTTCTTTTGGCATTATGTTGAATACATTTGTGAAACTCCATAAAATGAAATTTAGTCACTTAACATTGTATTGACATAACCAAGGCACAAGACTTTCTAGACGCTTCAATTTCCAAATATTTGTGTTTTGCTCCTTATTCCAATTATTCACCTTGTATTGCCTAGGCTGCTCTTATACTGAAAGACTGCTCTTTTTTTTTTTTCCGCAGAATTTGTCTTGTAGAAATAGCTCGTTATTGTGGAGTATGCATGATCTTGCTTTACTGGTCTCATTTGAGAAACCCATAGAATTATGGTAGGCTTTACTGGTCTCATTTGAGAAACTCATAGAATTATGGTAGGGTGCACTTAAGTTACTCGTGTACATCATGTTCCATGGCATTTCTTGCTATTGATGTTCTAGCTAAATAGTCTCTTCAAATTTTGTGAAGGACTCATGTTTTACACTTGACTCTTAGGTTTGGCTATGAGAGATATGTCCAGTATGTTTAGGTTGACATTTGCTCACAAGATATGATAAAGTAGAAAGGTCTATGTGGATATGTAACAAAACTCTCACTCTATTCATAAAAAAGTGCTCTTATAGTTTGTAAATATTATTTTATCTCAAATATCTGACTTAAGTATTTAAAAAAATATGAAATTTAGATTGCCCTCCAGTTCTTCGGCACCCAAATTAGGTAAAGCTGGCATTACATATATCAGCCTCCAGCATGCATGCTAAGTCCATGTGACATCATTGATGCTTGTAGAGCAACTTACGGTAAAGGAGAGGAAGTAGTTGTGGAGGAAGTTTCTTAATTACTTCATTGAGATCAGGCATTGGGTCTCATGTCCTCTAGATTATTTATATTGAAGGATTTGATGGAAGAAAAAAAGCATGTACTGAGATTTTAGTTCTTTATATAAGAGTAGGAAATTTATGGTGGAATAGCCTTCAATTTTCTGGTTTAGAGTTACAAGAGGACCACGGTACCTTTTAAATATGTTGATCAATTCTCTTACAAAGAATTTAAGAGTATTTCAATGCAAATTGCCTTATTATTTACATGCTTAATCAGAAGCCTGCAGCTAAGCACTAGGTTATTCTCCAATAGAACTGTATTCAGATTCTTGATGAAAAATCTGAGGATTTTTACATTGACTATCGGTTATCTAATGGAACCATTGTTGTTTGTCCAGGATTGGGAGCAGTTGCAAATAGGAAGAACGCCTTTAACATTAGAAGTACTCGATCCATAGGCAAAGATAAGATGATAAGATGGTTTTGGACATATGAAAAAAAAACCAATAGAAGCACCGTGAGGCAAGTAGATGAAATGGAAAAAGTTTGTAATGTGAGTGGAGGAAGACTAAAGAGAACTTTGTAGAAACCCCTCAAGCTTGATATGGGAATGGGATTATAATGGTCTCATAAAAGATATGACCATGAATAGGAGTAGTGGAATTAAGGTTTGGGATGATGATGATGAAGAATCTAAAATGAGTAAATTTTCCTTTATTGGTTCTATTGAAGGCCCCACATATCAAGCTGATCCCAGTTGGTGGGATAATGCTTGATGCATTGTTATTGTTTTTGTTGGGTTCCCCTATGGGACTAGGAATGGGATTTGTCACTGTGACAAAATTATAGGAGTGGGATCTGTCACTATAGACAAAGGTAAACTGGAAAGGTTCCCTAATATTGTTGGAATAGATTGTTAATGGACTTAACCCATTTAATTGTTTTTTATGCAAACTTGAACAAATTTCACTTTGTGCTTTTCTCTATATAATGGTATGTGATCAACATCTTTTTCACCTTGACAATGTCTGCTAACAAATAATTTGGCTGTTAACATGAGACTGATCTTGGCATTTGCTGTTGTTGGTAGTTGGTACCGATTGAGTGAAGACATCTCAAAAACCATAACTCCACCATCATGGAAGTAGGCAGATTACATATTTCAGAAACCCTCACTTACTTGGGATTCTTTTCAGCGACTAACAGGGTACTGAAAGTTAGTTCAGAGAATAGTTCCATCAGAAAACTTTATGATGTAATTCTCTAATTCACTAAATTACTCATGAGGTTTAGTGGTTTCTTGTAGAGTTTCGCTAAATTCAAATAATTAAAAGGCCCTCTTTGCCCAACAAAAAAAAAAAAAAAAATTAAAGGCCCACCTTAATTGTGTCTGTAAAAGCCATTTGCTAGTTGCAAAACCAGATAAACTCTAGTGAACTAGTTTTGGAAATTATATTTAGTAGATCTGTTGCAAAATATCACAGTTTAGGCAACAAAACAAAATATCTTCACAAGTTTCAAAAATGGTTCTCATATGAAGCAAAAATAATGAAAAGAATAATTTGTTTGGTGAACCTAATTTAGTTTTCATTCACAAGATAATCTGTATAGTGAAACTCAATCTATTCTTATAATTTTTTTTTTTTTGTGGGAGTTGGTTTGAGCTGTAATGGCTGATAAACTTGACGCTTCTCAGTTTCTTTGAGGTCTGCTTGGATGCATAGAAGCCTTTTACCTCTAGACATCACCTGTGTTTCACTTCTGAATGTAGAATTACCCCTCCCAGTATGCTAAGTTGCTAACAATTGACACAAGTTGTCCGCCTTTTTTAAGTGAATGCTAAAAAACTGTTGCTCCTGTTTGGTAGGCTGCTGATAGAGAAGAAGCAAGTAGCGGCTGGATAAAGTCGGAGGGCGACCTTTTCTTACATGGAACTCAGCCTGGTTTGTTTCCCATTGCAAGTGCAGATTGCGTATTTCGCCCTATTGAACACTACCCCTCATGGACTGTGGAACCCCCAACAAACGATCTGAAGAAAGTTCTCCAACATTATACCGGATGCCAGTGCATCACACGGCCTGCAGAATAACACAAAGTTCAACCAGGAACAGTGTGTATATTGAACATCCATATCACATGAGAGCATGTACTTCTGCAGGAACTTGTCTTACAGATTTGTTTTATGCCTACGGCTAGAGTGAGTCTGGCTTGTTTATCATACCACACCCTATATGTGATCTAGTAGTTTCCAGCATGTCAACCAACTCATCCATTTTTCTGCACTGTCAATATAAATAAACTTAGCCATTTCTAACTGTTTTAGCTCTTTATTTTCATATGGGTCAATTGAGCTTAGCCTTTGACTTTTGATGCCCTGATTTGGGCTCCTCCAAGTCAAAGTAGAATACGTATTAGGAAGATTACTTACTGTTTTGTGGCATATTTGGCATGAAAGCAACCTGCGAGTAAGTTTCAAAATGGTGTTAAGAGCCTCACGTTTGGCCTTTTGAGAACCTTTTGTGTGGTGTTGGAGGACTCCTCTTACTCTTGACTCTCTTGTCATGATTAATGTTGAACGACCCATTGCCATTCCTATCAAAGTCGTGCGTCCACAAAGCTTTGTGGTCCTTGAAGCCACTAGTTTGTGCTTCCAAATAGTTCGGCGGTTGTGAGGAACCGCTGCTCGATGGTTTTGTTTTGTCCGGTTGGAGTCAAATTTGGAGCCCATCTTTGTTAACATTGTAGTCTATGAGGTTTAAGGAATAGAGTTTTGAATTGTCATGTACGTGAAAGAGAGCTTTGTGGATTCCACATCTTCGAGGTCTTTTCATGGAAGGTTCTAGTTAAAGAAATTCGCTAGTTAAAGTCGTTTGGGATTGAAGAAAATTTATACGATAAAATTAAATAAAGATCACTTAAGCATGTAAAGATCTTTATTAGACTTTCACATAATTAAACTGACCAAATAAATTAAAAAATTAAAAATTAAAAAAATCTGAACAAATATGAAAAAAAATTCTAAAAAAATGAAGAAATAAAAAATTAATTTTTTTGGGACCAATTTGATTATTTCGATCTTTAGATTATTTAAATCTAAATTAACTTTAAATAATTGAAATTGTCAAATTTAATAACTGAACCGAATTGATCCTTAACTAGATTGAATCAAACTGGTAATTTCAATCGGTTCAATTCGATTATTTCAGTTAGATCGAATTTTTGCACACTATTAACTAAAAGAGAGCATGGCATCTGGAAAATGAGAAAGAACAACCATAATAATCTTGGTTGATAAAATTAATTGCATCAATTTTATTTTAACAACATCTTAATCTTGATATGGTCATATGAATATTTCATTTGTTTCATAATTTAAAATTTGAAATTCATTATTTAGTTGTATAATTGTTAAAAGCATTTCAATTTAGGTCTAAATCTAATTAAATTTGGACCCAATAAACAAAAATATTTAAAATGATAATGATTTCGAAATTTGGAACTTAATTTTTTTCTTTAAGGTGAAAAACTCGAACCTTTGGCCCAGACCATTCTACCATCTTTAAAACTCATGATTTACCTAACATGATTTAAGTGTACAAATAAATTCAATGTAATCCAAAATCTAGAGTTTGACCTTTAGAATAGGCATAGACAATTACACAATCCTACATAAGGGTAGAATCGAACCTATAATCTTAAGATATCCCAAACTCTTGAATGCACACGACAAATTGTCTATACTACCCTTAAATGTTCTTAAATACTTTAAAAAACAAAATTTAACACACTATTAAAAATTTCTTTAACCAACATAACATCTCATAATAACTTCAAATTCATGTTTTTCTCCTATAAAAACATAACAAAATAAACTATTGATATTCTCAAATAAAATTATTTAGGATAAAATCATACACCCCTCGAGATTTGATTAAATTTAATAAATACTTATTATGTTTTATAAATTACACTTGACTATCAGTCTTCTTCTTTAAGTTTGTCAAAGTAACCTTTGAGATAAAAGGTCAGTGTAATTTATAAAACATGAGAAGTATAAACTGTAATTTAATAAAATCTTCAGTGTAGAGTGTAATTTATTAATTATTTTTTGAAAATCTGATTTTGAACGGAAGAAACTCCGCCGAGAAACAGATGTGAAAGGTAATTTCTCACATCTTCAGGGGTAAATCGGACCAAAAGCGCCGAATTTCTGTCCACTTCCATCTCGATCCCGTGCCTGTTGTACAAGTCCCTGTACGCAGCGACGAGCTTTCCGGCGATCGACGCCGTCACCTCTTCACGGAGCTCCTTGTCTGGTACGAGGCACGCCGATTGCTTTCGATACACCTGATCGAACAACGTGTTGAATCGCCGGAACATGGCTTTCACTTCCTCCGGTGAGGTGGAATCCTTGACGGACTTGATGACGTCGTCCCATCCCAGCCTCTCGTAGTTCGCCGTGAACTGCTTGACTTTGACTTCATGCTTGGCAAGCCAATCGTCGCCGAGGAGGTTCTTGAGGCTCGACGAACGGACGATCTTGACCACGTGATGGAGGTTGTTGGCCAGGAAGAGATACGAGAACGATAAGTCCTTGTAGTGCTTTGCTTTGCAGTCGAGTTTGCAGAGGAGGACGAGTATGAGCCATGCGAACCACAGTGAAGTTGATGATGCCGGAGCTACGTCGGAGTCTGGTGAGTTGAAGTAAGGTTCCGGCAGGTATGTCTTCGCTGGCGGTGGATGATCGGGTAGTATGTCAGCGAGAATAGTTCTGTAATCGGCTAGGAGACAGAGGTGATTCATGACGTCTATCGTCAGAGAATGGACTCCAGCGCCGGCTACCGGCGATTTGGAGTCATTCTTGCTTATCGAGGCTTCGAGGTCAGCTAGCAAAGTCCGTATGGATTCGGCAAGCTTGGCTAGCGAATTGATGGCTTGCAATCGGACATTGGAGGTTGATTTGAAACTGAAGATAGATTGGATCTCCGGCCAGATCTCCGAGATGGCCGTGTACATGTCGAGTGTGCGGAACATCTTTTCCGGTGATTTCTTGATACTTTTTGCCACAAATTCTGGGAATCCAAACAGAATCTGCGCTCCGTCTTTCGTGATTTCCGTGAAGCACGACTCTCGGATGGACTCCGATGCCGCGAACACGTAATCGCAGAGAATTCTCTCACCATTGAACAGTGTTTTCACTCCAATCTTCACAGCGTCCAACCAGTTCTTCATTCTGAACTCCAACACCTCCGAGTCCATCTTGTAAGTCCTCGAATGGCTTATTCTGTCAACTCCTAGCCGATATATGCCTTCATCGACAATCGACTTTCTTATAATCTTATATATCGTCACGCATTCTTTTCCGTAACCGGACGATATCATACACTCGGCGATCAATCTGAGATCAGCCATGGCAACCGTCAGCATATTCTCTACCTCAGAGATTGAATCTCCCGCAATTCGAATCTCGTCTTCAGCTCCGTCACCGTCATCATAATCAAAGTCCGACGAGCTCGATCGAGTCGAGGCCGTAAGTGACCATGACCGGGCCGAGACCGATTCGGGATCCAAATGAGCCCTATTCATCGACAGAATCTGATAGAACTCCTTCTGCAGCCGTTTCATCGCAATCTCCATCAGATTCTGAGCACGCACTAGCTTCTCGGAGGCCGAGTCTTCGGTGGCCAAGAAGTCCATCGCTTTCTGCAAGTCGTAAACGCAGTCGACAAATTCCCTTGCCTCTTTGCGGTTCTCGTGGAAGAGTGAGGTGACTTTGCCGAAGATCGAAGTATCTGGATTCCATTTGGCAATCACCGAACCAGAGGTTCTGAGACTCCGCTCCATGACTGCGTCCGAGAAGCTGCGTCGTGGGGTCAACATACGAGTTCTTGCAGGCGATTCACAGAACTGTGAGACCGAAGAGGATGACACCTTGGGGGACAAGCAAGGGCTCCCCATTCCGTTTCTTGGCATAGCGAGCTACCAAGTAAGTACTTTTGTTAAATCAATGAATTTGTGTATCTTGTTCTGTGTAAATAACTCAAGAATTTATCTGAACATAAAGTAATTGCGTTGAAGGGGAAAGAGGGGCTTGTGGGTGTATTTATATATAGGTGGATTAATTAAGAGGTGGTGTTTGAACTTCCAAGGGAGACCCGACTTTGGACCTTTTCGAGTCCCAGATTTCTCCTCCCATATTAGAAGTCAACCTTCCTTGTAGATTGATTCCGTCACGGACCCAGGGCCATGACGATAATACTTTAACTTCCGAGAAAGTGACTCATTTCTGGTAAAAGTTATCCGCTAATTTGTCGTTTCTCTAGGATGTGGACACATAGAGGCTACAACAAAGTGGTAGAAATGAAAATTGCAAATTACACTGTACTCTTATTTTTAATTAAATTATAGTGTATGCCTTCTCCATGGATGGGACACTTTATGAATCAGATCGGTGAATGTTAGTGATTTCATTAAGAACCCATAATGACTTTTAGGACTTAGCAGCAGCAGTCTTGATTTTCTGCGCCTTTGATCATGCAAGCTTAAAAGAATTATAATAATAATACCAACCAAACTCTCAAGTCTAGATATAGAAAAAATTAGTTTTAGTCGAGTGATCTTTTAGTCCCAAATGACAAACGAAGATGTTAAACATGTTTATTCAATCATATATGTTTACGCGTCACCTCTCTTGGATGCATAATGTGTTATCAATTTAAAGGATTAGTCTTTAGTGTCACCTTAGCACTGCATCCCAATCTTAAAATAAACCTATGTATAGAAATAGATTTCTTGGTCTGCTATATAGAAAATAGATTTGCATTACTACAGAAAGTTTACCCATTAATATGTGATAATATTTGCCTAGTCCCAGAACAATCTTCCCAACAAACATACACAAGAGAAAGATATATACGACTTAAATGTGTGACCCATCAAATGGTCCTAATTTTGAAAATATCTAACTTGTCAAAGGGAAATTCTTTTCATAGCCCACACATTTGCTCTTCACATCCCATACTCCTACCAAATTTCATAATAATTTTAAAATTCCTATTTTACCTCTCCCACAACCCACAATCCACAACGCGCAACCTACTTTCTCTTTCGACAACCCACGACCGCCAGCCTCTGCCTCGCCTCTCTTTTTCGCACCGTATACACACATACACACACAAACACATAGTCGTGACCATGCTTTTCGTGTGTGTGTCTATATATATATAGGTGTATGTGTGTGTATATATATATATATCTGTGTGTGTGTTTGTGTGTATTCAGGAGAGAGAGATGGGGAGATGGGTATGAGAGAGTGAGGGAGAAAGAATTTTGGCGAGAGTGGCCGCCATTACTGACCCACCTCGCGGCCCACGCATATAAAGAGAGAGAGTGTGTAGGTCTGCCATGACAGCAGTATGTGTGTGTGTATATATAAATATATATGTATGTGTTTGTGTGTATATGGTGCGAGAGAGAAAGAGAGAGGCAAGGCAAAGACTGGCAATTAGGGGTGGTCGGAGGAGGAAGTGGGTTGTGGACTATAGGAGAGATAAAATATAAATTTTAAAATTATTATAAAATTTGACAGGATGTAGACTATAAAGAGCAAATATATGTGCTGTGAATAGAATTTCTATTTGCCAAATAACATGACTTCACCCCCAAAAAGATACTCCCAACTTTTTATTTTGTTTGTCCTAGGATAGTGTCCAACTTAATATTTAATTGTTCACTTTTTCGATCTACCCTTAATTAAGTACTTACACATTTAAATCATCTAAACTCATTAATAATCTTTTTAGGTATGTGGACTTTAAAGCAATTACATTTGCCAAGGATAAATGTGTTCTCAATTTATGTATTTACAGTATTTATGTCAAACTATAATATCTTTTATAGACGCAGGGGAGTACCATATTGTCTATCCGCAAGTAGTGTTTTTAACTTTCAATTCTCAAATAAATATGTAGAAAATAGGCCAACATTACATTATCGTCCATTTCCGACCACAGTTAATGTGGGCGGTGCCATTGACTGACTTGCTAGTTGTCTTTCCTCAAGGAAAGGCAACTAGCAAGTCAGTCAATGGCTAGTTGCCTTTCCTTCACTTCCATCTCTTCCAGGTATGTGAAACCATAATGCCCCCATTTTTATGTACTTCTGGTTAATTTCTTGACTTTATTCAGTATTCTTGTATCATTGCATATATATATATATGTATGTATATATGACTTCTGTTTCCTGCAGACCTGCCAAGTCATGGGCATAGTTTCAAGAAATTAAAACATGTTCAAGCTGAAGAAATTATTTTTGATCAAGAAATTAAAACAAAGATTAATGCTGTAACCTGCAGACCTGCCAAGTCATGGGCATAGTTTCAGTCAATAATTGCCTGAATTCGTGCCTTAAAGTGCATCTGTTTCCCTTCTTGCAAACCCTTATAGTTCTCTCTTAACAAAAAAAAAGAAAAAAAAAAAAAGAATGGTTCTTGTCTCACATACAGGACCGGACCTTCCATGAGGCCCGTGAGGCAACTGCCTCAGGGCCCATGAAAATTAGTGTATTTGGGGGCCCATAAATTGGAACCCCCCTTTCTGGTAAGGGCCCAGCCGCCCATGATTTCCCCCCCCTCGAAGCTTCACGTTCGCCCCTGCCCTTCTCGCCCTCTCGCTCTCGCTTTCGCAACCCTCTTTTGCCCAATGCCTCAGTCGCTCTGTAAGTCCCTCCGTCGTCCTCATCCTCGCGCCTCACCTTCGCTGTCGGTCGGTCAGTGGCTCGCCCTCGCCCTCGCCTCTCGCTGCCTCTCTCTCCTTTCGCCGCTCCGTCGGATCGTCGCCCTTCGCCCTCGTTTTCTCGCCTCTTGCTACTCGGTCAGCGTCGGCGGTAGCTCACCCTTGTGGCCGGTCACCGGTGGCTTGCTCCTCGCTGCCTCGCTCTCAGTCGACAATGGCTCCAACTTGACCGCTTGCTGCCTCAGATTCAATCCGATCCTTGAAGCAAATCTGTTTCTCCAGAAGAGTCCAGATCTATTTAGCTTAGCTTCAACTTTCACTTTCGACGGTTAGTTTCTCTTTCACGAATCATTTTTATTTCGTTTTGTTTGTGATATATTTGGAGATTTGGATTGTTTGATAGCTTGCTTATGTCTATTTTATTGATGTTGGCTAACTTGGCTTTATTGATGTTGGATGAATCTGGTAAAAGAAAATTTAAATGTACTCTATGATTCGGGGGCCCATTTTTACACTTTGCCTCAGGGCCCCCAAATCTCAGGTCCGGCACTGCTCACATAACTTGCATAAAAGAAGCTAATGCAAATAAATAAGTGACAAGTTTTTCTTTCAATCAGTAATTATTTGGAATACGTAATAGTTTTGTGAGTCCTGCATTTTTTGCTATTTGAATTCATGCCTCAAGTGAAGGTGTTTTTATTCAAGCAAAATGGTAAGCCAACAAATACTCATTCTAATACTTAAATTCTTTTGGTTATTGATAACTGATATTTACATTTAGAATCTTAAATAGAATGTCAACTTCTTAAGATACTCGATAAGTCCTGAAAGACATACATATAAGACATAATAATTATCGACGTTCGGAATAAGTCAATTGTGGTTCGTCGACCTGCATGGGAAGAATAAGCACCATTGCAAAGAGAAGGAACAAATAAAGTAAACAACTGACACGCAAAAAAATTTTATGTGGTTCGACCAAAATAATATTTAGTTTACGACTGTTCTCTAGTTATTCTGACAAAATAACAGTATATCATCCATCCCGCCTTACCATAGTTTTTGGATCCCTATTTATAGTGCGGGTTGTTTATAATTTCATAAAATCCAAAATAAAAGAATAATATTATGGAGATAATTTGTCCTTATTAGCTTCATAAAATCGGGAATGAATTCTGCATTATCAGGGATCTAGTTTACCTCAGATAAAACAGGTGGACATCGTCTCCGATTATTCCGTAATCTTTTTATTATGCAAGCTAAATGATCTATCCAGTGAGTTAAAAGAATCGCTGAGCTCAACGGTTCGGCAGTCTAAGCTCGATTTTCAACTGTGTGACCTTACTCTAACATCCTCGACCTTGGGCCCGTTGGACTTCGAGAGATTAGGCCGGCTTGTTGGGTCGAGTCCAACCCATAAAAAGTGATCTAGAAAATACCAGTAACAATAATCAATTTGCTTAAGAGTCAAAAAAATGGTAGGTGCTGATTAGGTAAGTAGTAAGACATCATTTTCACAAAAAATACGCTGATTAGGTAAGTAGTAAGACATCATTTTCACAAAAAATACTACTAATTGATCTGGGTAATGAAATTTTGCGATAGGGACATTTTTGCCTAAATAAACGAAAATATTAAAAAGATAATCAATATGATAGCGATGTTAGAATATGAACATACCGACTTACAACCTACTAAGAGCCAAATTTTTGTATCATAACCTACTAAGATCCAAATTTTTGTATCAGTGCGCACGTATATAAGCCTGCCCAAAATCAAATATTATAGGGAATAGTCTATCTGATGACACGTGGGATATGGAATTAACCTCAAGAAATTCTAAAAAGCCCAACGGACTTACCGACGGAATTACCGAAAGTGGGTAAAAAGACGATTTTACCCCACGCCCTACTCTCTCCTTCCCCTTCCCATAGATTTGCACCTGCCCCTTCTGCTCTCATCTCCCCTGCCATGGCCGCTGCCATCGTCTCACCGTCTCGCCTCGCCTCGCCGACAATCGATGGCGAGGCGAGGCGAGGCGGTGATGGCAGAAAGGCGATGGAGACAAGGCGAGGCAACAGCAGCGAGGTGCGGTGATGAAGCGACGGCAATGGGCAGGGCAGGGGAGACGAGAGCAACAAGGGCGGGGGCAGTGGCCCGCTTTGCAAAACGAGCGAGGGCAAAATCGTCTTTTTGCCCTCCTTCTGTGAGCGGTTCAGTAAGTCCGTCGAGTCCTGTAGAACAACTCTTAACCTCACAATACCTTTGAAGATTACATGTGGCTTATAACCCATTATAGGATTAGGGTATTTGTGACCAGAAAAAAAAGACTCCAATGCCCTTTCAAAATATCCCAAAAGAGTTGAGAGTTGAATTTGCACCAATGCAACAGAAACCAACCACACGGGCAAAATATTCCACAACCCATAGATATGTGTCCATACTGAGAAACACCATGGTTTTCGTTGATCGCATCGTTTTAAAAAATGAGAATTATTGCACTCTTAGTGAAGTAAACGACAACAATTAGACAAATCAGCCAAGTGAGCCTTTCAAGCTTGGTAGCATATCATAATGATGAATGATGCTAAATAATCAGAAGGTGAAATTTGTGGTGTGCCATGCATAGCGTACGTGCCCCGTCAACTTTTAAGTTGATTTGAAATTAACACCCTTTTAACAAGAACTTGTAGTTCATGAATAAGGAACATGTGTGAACGTTTGTAGGTATGAATGCATACTTGCACATGGTTTTGAACAATATTATATGTTCATTCATGTGTACAAATTACAGGCATAATTTAGGACAAGAGCAAGTTCAGTTACGAAATTATGAAAGTTCATGGAAAGAAAATATGAGCTTGCTATTGTGTGTTAATTAGAATCCAATTCAGCACAATCACCCATAGAAATTTAGAGAAAAGAAGGCATATAGAAATTAAAGCAACTGCCACAAGCAGCTAGATATGATATAAGTGGCAAAACTATAACTCATCCTTCTTGTTATTTTAGATAATTGGTCGTGTATACTATAAGAATTCTATTTATCTGGTTATGGAATACACTTAGGATACATAACTAAAATAATTTGGCTACATCATCTCATAAATTATTAATGTGATTAATCAACAATCGAATTAAGGGAAACCATTTATAGGTAATAAGTTTTTCATACCTAAACTTTTTATCCCCTATTAACCATCTTGGGATGACCGTCTTTGCGCGGTTCTCGGTGCTCGTGCTCTTAATTGTGTCAAAGGAGGTAAATCGCAAGTTGAGCATTTGTCTCCTACACAAAGTGAGGATCAAATTAATTCGCTACTCACTGAATTGACACCAACATATTGCTCGGATGACCACTCGACCTATGGCCTGAGACCCTATTAATCATCTTATACCTTATATGAGAGATTCCATTTCACTTATGTGTAAGTTTGTGAGATGTAGTTTGGTTAAAATGGAGATTGTATAGAAAAATTCTTAAATCAATTATGTTAACCACACATCCGACTAATTAATCTTTCTCATTCAGAGATTTTGAACCATCTAGGTTGTTTCCATGAAACTCAGAATGCCCGTATTGTTGGACTGTTTTGAATGTTCACGCACAAAATTGTCAAATTAAACACTTCAACATCTTGAAATAATTCATCAAATTTTGCTGACTGAGTCGCAGCAGCCTTAGTTTTACTTACATTTATTTTCACTGGCAAACCCACACATATGAACGCATAATTTTTCTTTCTTATGGTGCACTGACTGACCCGCAGCAGCCTTAGTTTTACTTGCATATATTTTCAGTAGCTAACCCACACATACGAACACACAATTTTTCTTTCTTATGGTATATATATGATCTCTTAGTTATTTCTTGACTTTAATGGAGTATTTCATGAGCATTTGATTCTTAGCGCCATAGTTTCAAACTCCTAGTCTACGTTGACGGCTTTATTATGTCATTAAGGTTGAAGCTCATTTTTTTCTGGGCAATGACTGGTTAGGGTTTCACCTCGGTGCAGAGATGTTCTAGTCTGAAGGGGTTTAGGTTTAGCCTGTAAAATAAGAGTCCATTATATGGCCACATTAAGTGGGATAGTGGAGTAGTGAATTGCGGCAGTTATCTTGATGGGAGGAATTGTCTGCAACCTCTACATTAAGCGATTATTGGTTCTTAAATTGACAGAAAACACAAAAGAAATAACCCATATATTCTACCAATTTCTGTAACTAAGGCTAAGAGAAACAAACTAATTGAACTGGATTCGAATTATGTTATAAGAAAATTAAATGCTCTTCAATCTTAAGATAACATTCTCATTATCAATCAACTCAGGAACGCAATTTTGTTCTTAGCAGTACATAATCTAGCATGAAATCTTGTCAATTTTATGATCTTGATTATGTGTTTAAGTGACTATGAAATATACAAATTAAGATTACATGGGGTATCAGAGCATGGTTATGAAAATTGAATGTTTTTTGTTTTTACGTAATAATGTTTGTACATAAGGAAAGGGGAAGAAGATGATGGTTGCAGAAAGTAATCCACCGTCAGATGTCGAGAATTCGTCAGAAATCATCACGAGTTAAGTTCATATGAAGATCACTTGCCAGAAAGAGTAATGGCGGTGAACTGTGACAACAGTGGTGGCAGTTATCGATAGTAAATGACAGTTAGTTTTGAAGAGCCTGGGTCTCTGAGCCGATTTCGAAGGATGGGTCAAGTGAACGCGATCCACTGTTGTGGAATCTCAATCCGGTTGGCTATACTGGATCCATAAAGATCTAAATCAAGATTAACCCGACCCACTTAAAAAAATTATTTTTTAAGTTAACTTTTAGTTCAAACTATAAAGACTATATTTGATAATTATGAAAAATGCATGTATTATTGTTTTAGTTTAATAGTCATCAAAGTGACCAACTAGAATATTTCACATGCATAAATAACAATTTATTCATGGCATTAAGAATGCCTATAAATATATTATATGGATAAATTGTGTTTACTAATCATTAGACCTTTTAGAATTTATCCAAAGGTAAATCATTAGTTATGATTAGTTGGCATAATTGAGGTGTCTTAATATTTTAATGAAGTATATTTGTGTATCTAAAGATATCAAATGTATTTAACTAGAAATATCTTACTCACCTAATAAGGTTAATGAATGACATATTTATTTACGATAATATATAGTAATATCTATTCAAAGGAAAACTATTGTATGATTTGGGCATTGTGTGAGACTAAAATTTTGTTTTTTCAAAAAATTTTGAAAGGAAAATGTGGGAGAGGTATATTATGTGATAGAAATTGAAATATTTCCTGACAAATCATAAGGAATGTTGGGATTGTCTCAAAAGGCCTATATCTAAAAAATTCTAGAGAGATTTAACATGGATAAATGTTTAGTTGAAATTGCTCTAATACAAAAAAGAGACATTCAATCTCATGCAATATCTAAATACTTATGTGGAACGAAAGCAAATGGAACCGATTTTATATGCTTCAATTTTGGGTAATCTTATGTATGTGCAGACCTGCACTAGACTAGATATAAGTTTTGCAATTGACATGTTAGACAAGTATCAAAGTAATACTAGTTTAGATCATTAGAAAGTTACAAAGAAAGTGTTAAGGTGTCCACAAGGAACAAAAAAATATATCCTCATATACAAAAGATCCAACAGATTAGAAGTGGTTGGATACTGAAATTCAAATTTTGTTGACTGCCCTGACAATAGAAAGTTTGTATTTGTGTATCTATTTATATTAGCAGAAAGAGCAGTATCTTGAAAGAGTGCAAAACAATATGTCAATGTTTCATTGACCATGGAGACAGAGTTTGTGATATGTTTGAAGCCATAATCCATGCATTATAGCTACATAACTTTATTTCAGCGTTTGAGATTTGTCAACACCATAAACAAGCTATTGAAAATTTATTGTAATTTCTACGGCAGTTATTTTCTCCAAGAATGACTAATACTCAAGAAATGTCAAACACATGAAATTGAATGATTTTATCGTTAAGGAGAAAGTTCATAAACAAAGAGTGTCAATTGAGCATATTAGGACAAATCTTATGATAGCAAATCTTTTAACGAAGTTATTTAAAGAACATGTTCGTAGAATGGGTCTTGGTTGTAATGATGATTAATGTTTGTGATAACACTCTAAGCTCTATGATGTGTTTCTAGCATACATTACATATTTTTTCTTGTTTCTCATGTTTGTGTAACGTTATTGATTTCAAGCAAACAAGAAAGTCTTTCCAACATTATTGTGAATCATTATAGATTATTTATGGTCAATTGTAGGTGTTGTGGTATATGAAAAGAAGTGTATTGCATTAATATTACATGACCCCTATAACTCACACTAAACAACTTGTCATATTGTGATAGTTATTATCTTAAATGTATTAATAATTATTACATTATAATAATTAGGCCAAGTGGGAGAATGTAAAATAAGAGCCTATCATGTGGATCAATTAAGTGGGATAATAGATGGCAACGATTACCTTAATGGGAGGAATTGTCATATTAAACGTTTATCGATCTTCTCTTTTCTCATAAATTGACAAAAAACACACAAGAAAAATAATTCATCCTACTGATTTATGTACCTAAGATCAAGAGAGAGAAACTGATTGGACTGAATTCAAGTTACATTTTAAGAAAACGTATTCTTCAATCTTAAGATGACATTCTCATCATCAATCAACTCAAGTACACAATTTTATTTTTAATAATACATAACATAGCATGAAATCATATCAATTTTACAATCATATTTATGTGTTTAAGTGATTATGAAATATACAAATTATGATCACATAGCCATCAACTAAACAGTTATTGTGGTTTGATTTTTGAACCCAAGTGTGCTTATTTGGGGACATTAAATTGGAGAAATTTAAAATTCCTTTTTCCCTTAGCATTGAAGATGGAGGTGATACCCACAATAAAAACCATACAAAGACAGAGAGGCACTTACAAGCCAAACCAAAGGGGTCCAGAAAGAAGAAAGCAAAAATAGACTCAAAAAACTTTCAGAGTGCAAGACACAGCAGAGACAACAAATTAATAGACACCAAAACCAATTTAAGAAAAGCATACAATGGCTAAGTTGGAACTGGGCGGGCAGAGATTCGGATATGATTGCTTGGATATTATTTGAAATGATCTTTGACGTTGTAGTATTTTTTTGGTTCTTTGCTATTTTGAGGGCTGCTGTTGGTTTAGATGGATGTTTTATTTGCATTATTATGAACACACATAAATATATCATATCATTTTGATTGATTGTGTCTAAGTAATGAGACTGACAACCCTTATAATAATGATAATATCATCCGATTATGACAATCTCCCTAAAAATAATACCCTCTTTATTTCATTTTTCTTTTTCATCGAAACTACCTAGTGATCAGTGCTAATATGTCTTTCCAAAAGTAAAACTCTTCTACAGAGTTAGAAAGGGTGACAGAGAGACTTACCAAATAGGGGTAAAAAAACGAAATTATCCCTACCTATTTTACAAATTTACAAAGTAGGCCACTACCTTACTCTCTCGTCTCCCCTTTCATGACCGTCGCCTTGCCGTTGCCTTCTCCTTTCCGTCGCACCTCGTTGTCATGCCGTCATCACTTTGCTGCCCTCGCCTCACCTCCGTCCCCTCGCTGCCATCGCCTCGACGAGGCAAAGGCAACGACGATATAACAACGAGACACAACAGCGAGATGAAGGCAACAATGATAGGAAGGGAGAAAAGAGAGCAAGCAGTGACTCACTTTACAAATTTGTAAAATAGATAGAGATAATTTTGTCTTTTTATTTGTATTCAATAATTATGTAAATAAGTTTGTCTGAGTCACAAGACTATTGCTAATAAATATGATTGTTAATTTTGTGACATATATATGATTGAAACGGCACATCATATCTAACCTATCTCATTTAATGAGATGGGCACCGGCCCAATTGACTTTAAATTGAGGCATTAAAATGGTACATGTGTCAAGAAGGTTCTTCTGGTTACCATAATATTGTTGTTGGGATGTGGCTGCTCTCTGACCGATTGTAGAGGATTGGAAATTTTTATCTTCTCAGTTGCCTTTTTATAACTAGTTTTATATTTTTTTTTAATTTATATTTTTATCTATACACTTTCATATTTTTATTATGCGACTATTAAAATTTTTCCTCCTTTCGATTATATTCCTCATCATGTATTTTTAAGTCAATTTAAGTCTTTCACTTTGATCTTTTTTTTTTTACATGACAATCCAAATATTTTATTATTTTGATTAAGCTTCTAAACATATATTTTCGAGTTAATTTAATTAGTGTATTTTGATATAAATAAAGTATAATATGTACTTTATTATCTCATTTTATCTTTTTTTTTTACACATAAAAATATAAAAATTAAATTAACTCAAAAATACATATTCAGAAGTGTAATCGGAATAATAAAAAGTTTGGATTGCTATACTAAAAAAAATATATATATATATCGATTAAATTGACTCAAAAATCAGGTTCAAATATATAATCAAAACAATGAAACATTCAAGTGATCACACACACACAACAAAAAAAAAAAGTGAAAATACTGGAATAAAAATATTGATTTGGCCCCCTTTTTTAATAAATTAATGCTAAACTCCTTATAATTTGAGTCATTTATAAATAATTTGTTATGTAATTTTTTCTTCTTTTTGGCATAAACTCTCTTCATTAACTTAATAGTTAAAATAATCTTTGTGATGGGATATATGAATTATGAATCATGAGAGATATATTTGAAATGGTCACATAACATGAGCCTTTAGGAGAATTAAAACTAATCACAAGAATGAAATGGTCACGGCTAAGTTAGTGAAGATCTCATTAAAATGGCAAGCTTGTGAAGAAGATCTTGAGATTGTCATTTGTCAGTGTCAATGCATTTAACTTTGTGGGAGTTTGCAATCATTATGTTTGGTCTCGGGATCAAAAAGTGATGTCCCTCACCCTGTGGGCTCCTCTCAGACTGTCTCACGTCACGGGAGATGAGGTAAATCAGGTACACGGCGGCCATGGTCAATGGGAGGTTCAGTGCTGACTGCCCACAAAGAACCCACCCCTGAGGAGTAGAAATCCCACACTGCGACTGACCAAACTCGAACCTTGACGCTCGGGACCAACTCTACCATCCCACAACTAATCGTGCTACGCCCTGGCGGCGTCATTATGTTTGGTCTCATCCGGCTTTAAGTTTGAGGATGCATTCAGTTGAATTTATGGCCAAAAGTAATAAACACCACGTTAATATTGTTTGATATTATAATGTTCAAACTCAACTTTTTTAAGTATTTTGATACATTGAGGGGGTGTTTGGCTTTGAGTTCATACGCAATTTGAGTTGAATTAAGATCTGAACACCTTAACTAGATGTTTGATAAATCAAAAAATGGCTAAAGTGAGTTCAATTAGATGAGTTGAAGGCTCTTGGAGGCAAAGGTAAAAATGTTTCAAATTCTAATGTTATTCTTATAATCAAACTTATCTTAATAGGGTTAATTACGTTAATAATCACTCAATTTTATATTATGTTACTATTTAGTCACTGAACTTTAAAATGTTATTTATTAGTCATTAGTCACTAATATTTTAAATCTGTAACTATTTAGTCACTGAATTTTAAAATATTACATGTTAGTTACTAATATTTCAAAATTGTTTCTCATCCGTCACTTGTAAACTTAAAGTTTAGTGACTAACGAGTGATGGGTGAAAAATAATTTTAAAATATTATTGACTAACAGATAACATTTTAAAGTTCAGTAATTAAGCAATAATAATTTTGAAATATTAGTGATTAACAAATAATATTTTAAAGTTATCAAATAATAATAGAATACAAAATTAAATGGTTATTGATGTAATTAACCCTATTTCAATACCTTAAACCTAACTCACGTCACCTTACGCCCAAACAGGCCCTACTTGCATTAAGTTAAGAATTTTATCAAATATTTATAATTAAAACTCAATTCAACTCGAGTAGATTAATTTATCAGGTATTTAAATCAAATTAACTCACTTCACTCACCCAGGGACTGGCGTTAGAAGTCACAAAACTCAAACGTTGGTACATATATTTGAAATGACCCAATACAGAAGAACGACCGCATAGCGCAGTGGATTAGCGCGTCTGACTTCGGATCAGAAGGTCGTGGGTTCGACTCCCACTGTGGTCGCCAACCCTTTTTATCAGTTCAGAAGAAGCTACAACTGCTAAATTTATTTTTAAAAAGGGGAAAACTCGGGAAAGTAGAGTTGTGGAAATGGAGGATTCGTCCGGCCCAAGCCCAACCCAACATTGTATTGGGCCTAAGGTTTTTATTCCGAGCTTGGATCTTCAACCAAGCCCACACTGTAACTCAAATGGATGTCTCCAAGTGAGTAATATTTTTGTTAAGCCCAACCCAACATGATATTGGGCCTATGGTCTTTACTGCCAGCTTGGATCATCACCCAAGCCCACACTGTAACTCAAATGGATGTCCCCTAATATTTTTGTTAAATTGAAATAATTGAATTGAATCAATTAAAATTATTAATTTAATTCAATTTAAATTGTTGTAAATGCTAATTACAGTATAAATAATAATTACAAATTTACAATAGTAAATACTACTGCAAATATAGCAGTAAAATTACAGCAGTATATATTGTCAGCAATACATACATGCTGTTACATTACATACATTCTTGTATGTATATATATACAAATTTAATAAGATATATGAATGAATGTATATATGATCGGCAAATTCAATGCAATATTCCAAACAAATTAAATGCCAGCTTCAAAGGAAAGGAGAATATATAATATTTAATTAAGAACATACCAAATGAATGAGATTTCAGAATAATATATTTAATTAAGAACATGATTACAGCATAATTCTATCTTACAGCAGCATCTGATCAGACATTTTACGTATAAATTGGGCAGTGGATTGCAGCTTAAGCGCGCAATATTCCATCGTTGTGGGGAAGAAGAAGAAGAAGATGGAGACGATGAAGGCCAGCTTGAAGCCTTTGGAAATGGCGGTTTTGAGCATGCTGGTTCTGGGCTTTCTAGCCGGGAATGCCGAGGCCATACGGGTGGTGGCGTTTTTGCCCAGGGGATCAGTGCCTCCATCACTGGGGGCCATGTTGCCCAAAGGCTTTCCCGTACCGCCGTCTGGGCCATCTAATAGAACTTCCGACACCCCGCCGCCGCCAGGCCACGGTCCGATGTTTGGTGAAAGTGTTTCTGTGCCTCCATCTGGGCCGTCTAAGGGCAGCTCCGACCCCCCGCCGCCGCCTGGCCACGTTCCGATGTTTGGTTAAAGTGTTTTTGTGCCTCCTTCTGGGCCGTCTGATTGACCTCCGGCAGCCAGCGGAACTGAAATAAAATTATCCTTTTACTGAAATAATACATGATGTTGTGAATTGATTGAATCTTAATCATTACTCTAAAGACACACATTAGTATTACCCATTGAATATTTTTATTATATGATATTTATAAAGTATATTATTTTTAATTTCAAAATACACATTAATTTTTCGTAAATCTTTTGATACGTAATTTAGAACTACAAAAAATTAAAAAAAAAAGAAAGAGATTATCTCATATTTAATCCCATTCGTAATTTTAGAATTATCTATTTTGATTTTTAAAGATAAAATATTAAAATAATAATTTACATTAAATATAAAAAAAATGTTCAAGAGATTGCCTACCAACTTCTTTTGTGACTCTATACAGAGAGTCTCCCAAGAGCCCCTTAATCCAACAAGGTATTTGGGATCCTTTTATTTGAGATCAAAAGATGAAATTTCTCAATTCGAAAGTCTTGCAACTCAGTTTTAAGATTTTTATAGTGGAATTAAATCACGAAACCCAACAATAAAATTCGAACACGAGACCAATATAGGTTATATAACGACTAAATCCAAGACTCCTTGAAATTGACGCATGCAAGATCTCAACCCCTATGGTCATGGGCTCTTTTTGCTACTTTATAGAAAGATTACTACTTAGATGCCTTCAGTTTGGGTAAATCACACCAAAGGTTACAAAATTTTGGCGTCCTTTTCAATTTGGTCACTAAATTTTAATTCCTTGTAAAGTAATCACAAAACTTTAAAATATTTTGTAATGTGGTCATTAAAGTGATTTTTTTATGGTTCTTAACCGAAATTGTTGACGTGGTGATGATGTGGCGCTTACGTGGTGATGATGTGGCGCTTACGTGACGATATCACAAAATATTTTACGTGACGATGATGTGGCCATTGCCACGTTAGTAATTTTGATGAGAAATTGTTCAAAAATCACTTTAGTGACCATATTACAAAACATTTTAAAGTTTTGCTATTACTTTGTAAAGAATTGAAATTTAATGACTAAATTAAAAAGGAAGACAAAATTTTATGACCTTTAGTGTGATTTATCCCCTCTAGTATAGAGTAGTACTTTTGGGTATCTATATATCATATATATATATATTTCCAATAGATAAAAGACACTGAGGTGCCCTAAAATTCCTCGATTCTCATTCATTTGCATACAGCTGCCCCAAAGGCCGAAAGAAATGCGGGTATCTACATATTTTGTATAGCCCAAACCAACAGGAAATTGGGCCCGAGCTTTGCAAGCCCACAATAAAATTCAAACGGATAGCGTCTCATAGTAACTCAAAATTTAATGCTTAGAAAAACTAATTTTCATTTGCATAGCGATTTTTTTATTTTTTTTTATAAAAACCTTAGTAATGGGATTAACACTGGCTTTTGGGTTGAAGAATTCTAAAACCCCATCGTCCTTGGGGTTTGAATTCTATAACCCAACGATGGAATTAAATTTTATAATTTTATTATTAGAATTTATTGTAATTTGAATATAATAATAAATTTATTTATTAAGAAATTCGTTATTATTTACATATTTTGTACAGCCCAAGCCTAGGCCCAAACTAACAGGATATTGGGCCTGAGCTCTTCATTCCATCCTTAGTAGCCCACAATAAAATTAACGATTTTTTTATTTTTTTTTATAAAAACCTTAGTGATGGGATTAACACTGGCTTTTGGGTTGAAGAAGGGTTTGAATTCTACAACCCCATCGTTGTTGGGGTTGATTTTTTTTATTAAGTTATCTCATGATGGGTTTGAATTCTTAATCTAACAATGGAATTGAATTTTATAATTTTATTATTAAGATTTGTTGTTGTTTAAATATAATAATAAATTTATTTATCAAAAAAATTTATGTTGTGTTTCCATATTGTACTTGTTGGTTTCACCATGTCAACTAAGTTATGGAACACAACTATATCAATTATCCTCATTCACCACCATCTCATGAAATTTCTCCATGTGAAGATGGTGTTCAAACTTCATTTCATCATTACTCCGCCAGGGGATATTATCCACTGCCGGTCCCAAGCCCGGATAAAGGAGGAGGGTTGCGTTAGGTAGCCGACAGCCAGCGTAAAACCTAGTCGGATCCAAATATGAATTCTAGACAAACTATCTGTTGGGATGTAACCCACATAGAAGTCTAGAATTCATGTAGCCAACCCCACATAGTGGGATAACGGCTGGATATGTTGTTGTTGTTGTTGTTTTTATTTATCAAAAAATTTATTGTCAACATATTTTGTACAGCCCAAGCCTAGGCCCAAACCAACAGGTTATTGGGCCTGAACTCTTAATTCCACGTTAGCAAGCCCGCAACAAAATTAACGATCTTTTATTTTTTTTTTATAAAAACCTTAGTGATGGGATTAACACTGGCTCCGGGTTGGAGAATTCAACCCCTTTGAATTCTACAACCCCATCGGTGTTGGGATTGATTTTTTTTATTTTGAGTTATCTCATGATGGGTTTGAATTCTATAATCTAACGATGAAATTAAATTTTATAATTTTATTATTGGGATTTATTTTTGTTTAAACACAATAATTAATTTATTTATCAAAAAATCTGTAGCCAAAGCTGCACAAGAATTACAAGAAAGAGAACAATTAAAAGAGTAAGATGTTTCATGCACAAATATTATGATACTTAAGATGTTTCAAACATTGAAAATTGTTGAAGTGTTTAATGCATGACTTCAATTGATATTTAAGATGTACTTATTTCAAAACGAGGACTCAACTATTTATAGGAAAGCGTGAGAATTAAAGATAAATATTCCTAATATTTTGTATCCCACTAAGATTAAGATTTCTAACAGATAAAATTTATCCTCTAAAAAAATTCTTAAAAAGATTTTTTACCGTCAAAATTAATCATATGTGCTTCTTTATTGGGAACATCCAAAAATGAGAGGTCTCGACAAGACCTATGAGGTGTGGTGGGGTGGAGGCATTCTAGTGGGGTGGAGGCATTCTACCATGGTTTAAAGAGGGTATCATAAATTTATTAATGACATATGAATACTATCTGTCTATGTGAACTCCACTTGAGTTGCTAGACCACTTAAACCACATGAGTGGCTCTCCAATTTGGGTAGCATCATAGAGTAAGCAAAGAGTCTCTTGATCATTCAATCTTTTGTTTTTATAAAGAAGAGAGAAAATAATATGTAAAAACATACCAAATAAAAAGATTTTAGATGGCATTGTAACTATATAATTATATAATTACAAGGTGGTAAATTAAGTTAGTGAGATCTTTCTCGCTTTTCTAGGTCAGGGAATCGAATCTTTAAACATGAAACTACTTGTGGGGTAGAGTTAAGACGACGGACTTGCTTTTCTGAAAATAGTTTTATATATGCTATTGTGCACACGTAGCGAGTTCGTTAAGTGAAGCGAGCAACCAAAGAACAGTGGCTACGGATAGAAAACGACATTCTTATAGAGACAGATCCACTAAGATTAAACCCAGATTTGCTAACAGCTAACATACTGTAAAAGAAATGGCAACATATATGGTGGAAAATAGTGTTTTATTTATCAATCTCTGGACCTACCATTGCCTCGTTCATTTGCATGCAGCTACCCTAAAATGCAGTTCTGGTTCATCTATCCTACATATTTGCAACCTCGGTTATGAACTCATCTATTATTAGCTTCTCAAGTTCCTTGCCAATGGCATCGATGTCATCTGCGAAATCCAGCCACTGCATCTCCCCGTCCAGCGTTGCCTCAGTCGAGCCCTCGCTCGATCGCTTCTCTTCGCTGGCCAACAGCTTGCGCAGCTTGTATTTGAGTCCCCGGTCTGGCCACTTGGGGCTAAGCTTCCTGCTCGGCAGCTTCACCCATGGAAAGGGATCCATGAAGGGCTGGAAAATCTCGAGGAGCCCAGAATTCGTGCGGTCAAAGAGCAGCTTCCTTTCGGACCTAGAACATGGCTCGCTGCAATACTGCTTCTCAAGGTTGTCCAATACTGAGGGACCCAAGGGGCAGTCTGAAGAGTGCCATGTTGCCACAATGGTATAAGGATCGGCATCATCAAGTCCAGAGTCGATTAGCGCGTTAACTAGGTAAGATGACTCCCAGGTGCTGTCTTCAAATATGGCCTCTTCTTCGGAGACCAAGAGAGATTGTTGGCCAACATCTTGATCGCTTGAAATAAGCACCCCACCATCAGAATATCCTCCAGAATCCATCTTGAGAAGCTTAAGCTGCATTCGGAGCTCTACAAGTAACACAGCATTAGGAGAAATCGAAGCACAAAAACAGCCATGTGGGAGAAAGAAACCCAATAATGGAATAGGTAGCTAACAAATTGATTGAGACCATTTGTCAAGAAGACAGTAAGGGTGTTGAGACCTAATTCAAAATATGATTGGTATGGCTTAAAATTTGACAAGAATTTGAGCTCAGCGAGTGAACAATATGTCACAATTTCCAAGCATGAGATATGCCAAAAGAGAATTATGTCACTAACCCTGGATAAATTGTATAAACAGTGAAGTTTTGCTAAGTTGTAGCCTTTCTTTTCAAAGGGAGACGAGTATTAACACTCTCAAATACTAGATAAACGTTAATTTGTTGCAATTATTGCATTTCCTTAATAAGGGTCCTTGTATTCCAATGACGTATTTGCTATCATTCTTTCTCACAATAGCTTGAATCTACTTTCCGCAGTATGATTCTGTATATGGACCTAAGGCCATAAAATTCTACTTAAAATTGGATGCGTAGTAAACTTTCAACAGTCCCAAAACCTCCTATAAGATTAAAGAAATTGAAGGCTCACCATTAAGATCAGCACTGACTCTCTCAAAGCACTCAGAACGAGATAATACTTCTTCTGTGAAAGGAATATCCAGGACTGAATCTGGACTCAGATGAACAGCCTCCTTTGAGCTTGCTGGAGATGATGGTTCAGGTACTGGGTACTGTAGCGGAGCTGATTCTTCAGATGGTCCAGGAGAAAGAAATGTTGTCTCAGTGTTGTTCCGGTGGATCTGAAATGCAATGTACCAAGAGAAATAACAAAAGAGAATTTGCCCCTTAGTGCAAGAATCATACTGATACTTTCCAGACTTTAAACTAAAACATGCTTCTCAAGTCAAAAAATATTTGCCCCTTAAAGCCAACTAAGAAGAGTTTTTGGACCCTTTGTGATTCCTCTAAACATGGAAGTGATGGACTATTGCTTAAGGAACAAAGAAATCAATCAAAGATTACCACAATTGACAACATAAATTCATGGAAACTTCATGGTAGGCTCAATAAGAGCTATATGGGGTAGTTAATTATGATGATGTAATCTAGCAATTTACTCATTTCCAAGCTCCAAAAACAGTTAGAAAAAAAGATATTTGTGACTGAGGACTCTTCATTATTGTCATCTGTAAAGGCACATAATAAACACCATTTCACTAAATGATGCCATCAACCTATAAGTAGTCATCTTAAGTTCAAGAAGTTAACACACGAAAATGATTTGACCTTCTATAAACCAACAATCCACTAGTCTTTATATGAATCATAATAGCACTCCACATCACCACCAAGACATTAGTTTGAATTGGGAATGGCTTCACATGTATAGACTTAATTGTTTTGTTATTTCTACAGTCTTTATGAAATATTCCAGTTAAAACAAGGCCAAACAAAAGCAAAAACCTCTTTCCTTTACCTAACCCAAAAAAAAGAGCAAAAACCCCTCCTTCCTCTCCCCACCCCCCCCCCAAAAAAATAAATAAATAAATAATTACTTTTTTCCTGCATGTTATAAGTTTCAAGTTCGAAGTATTAATATTTTTTATTTTACCTCATCCCATTCTTAAATAGCAATAGTGGGTCACAAGAAACCTCTTCCACATTATAAGTTTCAAGTTCGAAGTATTAATATTTTTTATTTTTTTCAAATGAAATCAAAAACTAGAATTCCTCAAAAGAAATGCCAAATAAGCTTGGAGTAGCCACCTACATGCATTATGTATCTAGATTAATATAAGGACAAAATAAATTTGCTATAAAGTAATCATCTTTTGTCATAATATGTTGTGAACTAAGCATGCATACAAACAGTTGAACACATTTAACCGAAAAAAACCAACAAGAAAAAGACATCAGAGGCCAACAACCATGGCTAGCTAGGTCCAGTCCTGTCATATGGGGAAAGACTGACAAGTACCTTAGGCCAACAAGCGTGATTAGGCCGTTTTCTTTTTGTAGGTACTAGAAAGGGTAAAGTCACCGCCTTTTAATTAGTACTCCTATATTACATCATCAAGTGTTGAAAGAGTGGTAGAAAGTGAATCAAACCTGTAATATTGAATCCTCTGGAGCAGGAGTGGGGAAATTGCAATTTCCATTCAGGCAAGGTGATGGTTTTGGTGGCAGCACAATAGGAGATTCAGACAACCTGGTCATTTCCTCACTTTTAGCATCCACCTCTATATCAGTAATCAAACCTGTATTGTCGACATTACTAGTTGGCATCTTGGAAGCCAAAGGTTGCTCTGGTGGATGTTTTCTCCCAGGGTTGACCTTCTTCTGAGAGTGGTTAAATTGTTTTTCCTCCAAAGAGTCAGTACTATCACTATAGCAGCGGCAATGAGACTGAGATATCTTATTGCAGGATCTCTTTGTTTGAGAGTGGCTAAATTGCTTCTCCCCCAAAGAGTCGATATTATCACTAAAGCTGCGGCGATGGGACAGAGATGTCTTATTGCAGGATCTCTTCATTTGAGAGTGGCTAAATTGTTTTTCCTCCAAAAAAAAGTTGGGATTATCACTAAAGCTACGACGATGAGACTGAGATATCTCATGGCAGGCTCTAAAGTTTCTGGATGCATGATCTTCTTTCTTTTTGAAACTTTTCTTGATTCTGTTACTTCTAACCTTATTCATGACTTCTGCGGGCATCAAATAGCCATCCTGGTCAAGAGTTCCATATTTCATGCCTGCCTGCAGACCACCAAATCCAACAGATGAAGCAGAAATCGATTTCAACCTGGAGGAATTTCTGACATATCCATCCTTCCAGCCATCCCGGCTACTAATACCCAAAGGGCTATCCCACTCTGCATTTTCCTCATTACCAGAAAATTTGTCACTTAACCAATCTGAACTAACCACTGGACCCAAATTCTTCGGGCTCATTTCCCTGTCAGAAATAGCAAGCATGTCACCCAGCGTGCCACCCTTACCAATTGCTTCAACATCCTGAAATCTCTGGGAAGTCTTCCATCTCTCTGATAGTCTATTAGTAGCCTCCTTAGTTAAAGATGACTCAGGTGAACTCAGTGATGGAGGTTTGCTCCGGTTACTCCTATGAAAGGACTGTCTGGAAGACAGCATTGTCACATCGGATTCACTTGTAGAATCACTTCCAGACATGTTGTATGAGCTCTCATCCCCAGCATATCCCCTACGTATGGAAGATAAATCAACCAGCTCGCTACCCAGACTTTCTCTCACTCTCCTAGTAATCTCCTTTGCTATCTTCCTGGATTCTCTTGACTTAGATTCCAGAAAACTCAAATCTGATGGCAAATTTTTCTTAACTTGTGATCCTGCCTCTACAGTGCCAGTATTCTGACACTCCATGTGTTTGCTACTATCTGAAGAATAGGGTGATGAAACAAATTTAGTAGCATTCTGCACCTTTTCAAAGTTTGGCTTCAGAACAACAATCCTTGTTGGGAGAATGTCCGTCTTATGCTTCCCTTCTAATTGAACTTTCGATAACTGAAAAGGTTCCTGAGCACCACAATGATTGCCAAAGTGGGTTGAGCGACCATGTTTCCAAGATGATGTCCCTTTATCAGATTTCCAGCCAATGGTATTGCTTTCATAGTTTTCAGAATCGGATGACTTTATAACTGATATGCGACTGCATTGTGATCTGGGAGCAGAACCTTGCAGATCGAGGAGATGCTTCTTAAACAAGGGATCTGGTTGCTGATCCTTGTTAGCATTAAGCAGGTCAAGTGTATCATAAGATTCTCTAGAACTATAAAGCCTTTCATTTGTGGAAGGACATTTCGCATCCATGAGCCTTGGCTGAGTGAATGCCACCAGTGATCCAGAAAGCTTTGGATCTAAACTCCCTTTTACTGGGTCACTGCCAACTTTTGATATTTCCGGAACCTCATACACATCCTTATATTCTTTCTGGTCCATTGAGACTTTCCTATTCAATCGGTGTTCACGTGATTTTCCATTCCTGTCAGACACTAAGAAAGCAGCTCTCTGCTGGTAAGTTTCAGAGAGCCCCTTATGTTGTCTATGTAGAGGCTGCTGAGGTGGCAGCCCATCAAGACCCATCAACCTTGCAATAACACTAGGAGTTCGTCTCTTGGGCTCAGTTTCTTTTGACATTTCCTCCGCTAATAACTTCTTCATTGGGGTTCCAGGGACCCGTCTAGAAGAGCTCCGCCCCAACCCACATGTGAACTGCACAGAACAAATGAATTTCAAATTCAAAATTCAGAACAAATAAAGAGGAAGAATCAGTAGACAATTCTAAGCAGCAGGGTAAATATTTTCAATAGAAAATGATACATCATAAAAATGAAGTATAAGCACAAACAAGAAATCAGCACACCAGATCTTCCTTGATGGTACCACTGCTGGAAGAACTAGAGTCTGAGCCCAAATTTAGTAAATTTCTTTGCCTTTCAGTCTGCCTCTTTCCTGGAAATGGATACAGATAAAAGCATTACAGCATGCCCATTCAAAAATGATACATTCATAATGATTCTACAATCTGCATGGTGGTGCACTGATTACCCACACACTACAGATGCACAAGCCTTAAAATGGCCAAAACAAAAGCCATCATGCTGTAGAAAAACAAAATTAAGAGAGAATAGCATCTAGATATTAAAATTAATAGGCATGCTTACCCAGATTCCCAGATCTACTCAAAAATGAAATGCTCAAGGTATAATAATAGAAAAGGAATAGAACAGGCCAGATTTTCTGACTGAACCATAGGGAATGGTAATGACACAAAATGGAATGAAGATAATAAAGGAAAGTCAATAATTGAGAAATCTCTAAATCAAAACCCAGAGAAATAGTAAAGCAAGTTAAGCACGAGAAACTTTAATGCAATATATTGTAATTCATCATGACACTAATAAAGAACAAACAAAATCATTTTGAGGCCACTACTAACAAAGGCACTACTCAATTCCAACAGCAAACAAAGTTTACTTTAGCAAAAGCACAAGCAACGCCAAAACTCAACCTAAATCACAAGCGCCCTGCTCCAAAATAGCAAAGGGGCGAACAAGAAATAAACGAACATAAATGCTCCTATAGGTTCATGAGGAAATGGAGAAGGCCAAGTGGCCAACCATTCAAAATTCAAGCCACCATATTAGAACCATTAATTTTTAACAAAATAATAGCTGAAGTGAGCAAAATCAATATCCGCCGTATTTGAGGTTAACTTCTAATTTTCATAAAAAATAACAACCCAGAATAAAATCCTTGAAGAATAATTTCCCTTGCATTTCAGCAAGCTTTCTCATCGACTAAACACGAACAGACATACATTCGGAGAAAGAAAAAGACTCTTGATACCTCGTTTATCTTGGCAACTAAAACAGACATGCATTTATATGTCAAGCCTCTTTGTGAATAAAACAATAGCTGAAGCAAGAAAAAAAAAAACTCGGGAAAAAATTCGTCAATTCACTAAATTGACAGTAATCGATTCTCCGCATTCTTTGAGGCCAAAACTTTTCCAACTCCTTGATACATAAAAACTAACTTCAAATAAATAAAATACCAAAAACTATTATTTTTCTCTCTTTTTTTTTTTTTTGGCTTTTTCCTCAACTTTCTCAGCAACCAAACAGACACATTTCTGCGCGTGCGTGTGCGCGAGACAGAAATAGAGACAGAACCTCCACGTTCATTGGTTTTCTTAGCAACCAAAGGGACATACATTTATGAAAGAGAAAGAGGGACTGACCTTCACTGGCGGCAGGGACCTTGGACCTCTTCTGCCGAAACCTCTCCATTTCCACTCATTCAAGGTAGACAAAAACGAGAAAGGCAAATCGAAAACGAAATTCCCGAAAACCCTAGGTTCTCAGCCAAATTGAAGCACGAACTTCACGCAGAAACGGAACCGCATTGCAGATCTCCTAAACCTAGGCACAGAGAGACATCTGCTAGAGTTTTAGAGAGCACAAACGGAGAGAGGACAGAGAGAGAAGAGAGAAGAGAGAAGAGAGAGAGAGAGAGAGAGACTGTAGTGATTGAAGCATTAATGGCGGTCCCGCAGTTGCAAAGCCAAGCCAAGCCAAGCGAGCGAACGTCGCCGCTGCGGTTTTTTGAACATTCAAAATACCGATATACTGACATATACAGTGCCCAGCCGCTGCGGGGGCCAGTGGCTGCATAGTCCTTTCGCTCTACGCCACGCGCGTGTATTTTTATTATAATTATAATTAAAAAATATGAATATTTTTTTATCCTTTTAATAATTCTAAATTCACCTTTTAACTATTTCCTATCTCTAAATCAAATCCAAATTTCACTGGAATTTTGTGAATTTCGCAATTTATTGAAAGCATCATTTATGAAAATGTTCAGAGCACAGCTAACAAAATAGGTTTGCCCTATCTACATAGTCATATGTTTTTCAAATGCCCTTATTGGAAGCGATCATTGTCCTATTTTGGAGATTGGCCAAATTTGGTTGGCTTGGTGTTAGAATCCAGAAATGTGTTCGGCCTCTAAAAAATAAAGTGACAAATGTCCGTAACAAGTAGATAACGATCTTACTTTTTAAGAAACGGTCTATAACATTTAATGTGAGTACAATAATCGATATTTTTGTGTACAAACACATTCGATAAATTAATTGACTCATCTAATTCAGAATATTGTTTAGACACATCTATCTATCATTTTGTTTCATAATCTATTTAGATCAGAGATTGGCTTATTTATAACGCCTCCTCTCAAATTGTTTTAAATAGTTTATAATTTTTTTTAAGACTCTTACCTTTTGAATTTCCATATCTTTGATCTGTATTTAATTTTTTTTCTTATATTTTGTTTCTTACTCGAGATATGCCCTTACAATATTTGTGTAGTTTCATTTTTCTCAGTCACAAAATGATATTCAGTTAATTTTTATCCTTAATTAATGTGCCTTATTCATTTTTCACTATACATATTATTATTTTTAATATTATAACATCCTTAAATATATGCACGCATATTTCGAATATATTATGATACTTATATATTAATGTATTATATGGTCTATTGTATAAACTGAATATATAATAAAGTGTTCAAATAGTATTTTCACATTAATTAATAATCAATTCATATATAGACTGAAATATTAATTTTGAAGCTTACCAATTTTAGTTTGGGATTTTATAAAATTTGGTAAAAAGATAGTATAAAGATATAAAGTTAATTCTTTATTCATCGAGCCATACAATCTGATCTGGTGGATAGGACAGTCCAACCCCCACCCAAAACCCACAAAATTCGGAACATCTGGCCAAATAGCATACTTACAAATTATAATTGTAACCATATGGGTAAATAGGACAGAGAGACTCCCCCTTTGACGTATCCCAACAAAATGGACAAAATATGTTGCTTGGATCTTGGCAAGCTTGACTAAAGCCTCTTGGAAGAGAATTCTTTACCAAAATTTTTAACTTTTCTACTTTTCTCATCTAGCATAACCATATTTCGGGGTTCGTAATTTCAAGAACCATATAGTTATCACCCCTCAAGGTGACTTAATAACTCATAAATGACGATAAATTTATTTAAAATAAGTTTTTAAAGTAGAAAACGCTCAAATTTTGCAGGGTAAAGGTAAAGTGACAAGAGAGGAACAAAGTAGGGAATCTTCATATTTAGAAGTTTACACCTACATGGAGGACTAGTCGTAGGGGTGGGGGGCAAGTAAAATCTCTAGGCTTTTGCTTTCTTTGACAAGTTAAGTTTGACTCTGCCTCTTGTTTTATTGTGTGGGGGACTAGGTCTCTGGGACATGGCTATTAAACAGGATCATTGTAGCCTGCCAGAGGCTGGACAATAATTGGCTAATATCTTGACTCAATCACCTATACTTTGTTGTATTATCTATGGATAGTGATTTGATAAATAAATTAATGAAACTTTATTAAAATCATTAATGTGAATAAGTTCAATGATAATTAAGACATTTTTTTAGTTAAGTGCAGTTATTGTGATATATATCAACCTAGGGTTATAGTGAGCCAATATTATAAATAACCAATTTCAATTTTAACCCAATAATGCTCATCCCTAATCTTACATCTGGATACTGTAACTTTGTTAAGGTTTAATAAATTTTCACATGATGTACCAGCACACTGAATTTGTGAACCCAGCAAATTTAGCAAGCAAAATCCTTCTTTATTTTATGGGATTGGCCAGGTACAGGCACCTCTGTTTCAGTGTACATGAAACAAAACCAAAAAGGCTTTATTATATAACACAGGAGGAGCATTGATGCCTCCAAACTTTTCCAATGCCAACTCTTAAAGTAAATCAAAGTTGGTTACTGTCCATTGACTCCCAAATGCTTCATAATTGTGTGTTATAATTGTTAATTGATGTTATCTCAGCTGCTTTTCAAGCAAAGGGGCCCAGTGTTTGGTAGCAATTGCATGTCATAGTGAAGGGATTAGGAGGAATAGTCTTGGAATAATGTTGCTTGAATGATACTTTTATATATAAAAAAAAAATTATAACCAAAGCTAAATAAAGTATCAAATGTTATGGTAGATTAGATAGTCAATATTTAATATAAAATTTGTCAAATCAAAAAATATAAATGGTAAATAAATGAGAAGTCACTAGGATGTAACGTTCTCAATGACTACAAGTTATATTGCCCAAGTACAGTGAAAAATGAGCTGTATAAGTTTCATGACTAGGTCATTCTAGAGACAGTTTCTATATAAAAACTATGTAAGAACTTCATTTTTCGTAGTAGACAGATAAGATCTAGTGCATGACATGATGCTAGAGAGAAAAGGGGGTAAAGTGGCTAGGGTTTTGCTTTCTTTAGAAAGGATGGAGCCACTTTAGCAGGATAATTTTGACCTAAAGCTAACAAATACAAGAGAAAGCAAAAGCTTAATTGCCTTAACTAAAGAGTGGAGTAGGTCCAAATCCACATCAATAAACCCTTTTTATGGGCTATAATCAAGGTTGGATTAGACGCGTGTCGACCTCAGCAGGCCCTAATCTCTCCATGTAATGGAGATTAGGCTTGAAGCATCAAGGAGAGACTCTGTAGTAAGTGTCTCATTTTTGTCACGTGTCTCGTTTTTGTCACTTCATGAAGAACTACCTGTCTCTTTATTTCATCTCCTTTTAGATTCACAAGGCTGCATTGAACTTAAACTTTCCTTTTTGCTAAATCTAGAACTAGCATTTGTGAACAGGAAAGAGAGACAAATGTTTGAATCTACGTACCAAAATGAATGTACACGAGTTGTGTCGTTTTCCTTTGATTTTCCATCCATCGCGAATCCTTTGTGTCAAACATCACAAGCCAGCGGGTTCAGTACCAACCCCTGCAAAAATGGAACCGACCATCAATGTTACAATTAGGGCTGACGGCTATATCAAACACAAAAGTAACACAAAGTAGAGAAAGAAAGGGGAAATGGTTTTAAGGAAAGGTTGAATTTTACCAGAAACCCAGCAATAGAAATTAGACATAAATCTACTCTTCTAAGTTCGAAATTTGATCTCTTGCAAGCAGTCTCTCAGTCATTCACACATACCTGGCAAAGTAAGAAATGGGAAAATTTGCCCTCAGAGGTATGATTCAGTGATAAAACATATGGAGTTTCACAAGGAATATTAAGAATTAAATTCTTGTGGTGATATTTGTCTCATTTAGAGGTGTGAACTAAATGTTATGTTTTTTATATGTATAGATTGTGACCGCATCTAGATTTATTTAAAGGGCGAATCAGAGGAAACGGCTATTCGTTTTTAGGACTAGTCAGGCGAAGCTAAGAACCTAGGTTATCAAAAAAAGGGGAGGGGGGGGGGGGATTGGGGGACTTGGGCTCCAGTTCCATCTTCTGTGCAAAACTCACTCTCCCTTTCCGCAAAACTAGCAAATAGAAGTCATACACAGGAAGCTATATCAATCAAAGCCAACCTATCTTTCAAGCAAGAAGCAACGCAATTATCATACAACCACAAAGAAATAATCATAAATAAAAAATATTAATATTTATTCTCTGTAAAAGTTCTACTCAATGGATTACCATCATAGATGCAATGCAATTTGAATCATTTAATACATATTATGTTTTGGGAATCAGAAGGCATTCAAAAAGTTTATAAAGAAACTACTATTGTACAAGTCAAACAAAGGTGATTTGTATACATATTTATCCTCATATTATATGCCACCAAAAGTTTTTTTTTTTTTTACAGGAATCCATGACATGTCCCGCCTTATTTTTTCTTTTTTTAAAAAAAAAAACTTCTAATTTTAAGTGTATTGCCACATCATTTCAAATAGCAGTTTTATATACAAATCAAACATGGTATAAGAGTAACATATTACATGATTTTTATTCAAAATAAAATTTCATAACAGTAAATACGATAACAATACAATTATACAACAAGAAGTGAAAATATTAAAACCTAGGTTTTGCTTGCTTGCGGAGGTTTTCTTGTTCTACATATGTTTTTTACTTGTCAAAAAACAGAAACCAAGGATCAATACAAACAACTGTAAGCACTAAGAAACTACAACAACATATTGCAGATCAAAGAATTAAAAAAAAAAAAAAAAGCAAATGATGAGAGCTGCTAACAGGACAAAAAAACAAGTTTGATCCTGAGAGCATGTGCAAATCTTTGTCTGGTATAGGCCTGATAGTGGACTATACTATATGGCATGCCTCTTACCTTACAACTAAAATTAAAATAAACATTCAGAAAATGTGAAATAATCAAGAGATATCGAGATTATAAATATAGGGATCAAGGGAGACACTGCAAAAATAATATATAAAAGATAAATAATAAGCTGTAAACAGCCCTAACACAGAGTAATTACGACATGTATGAACATAATTTTCACAACACTTGCTACAAGAATCATGCATGCATAAGTTCTGAGTGGTATTTATGAGGGTAGAGAGAACCGAAGGTGGTTAAAAACGGCATTCCCACACACAAGGTTCCCAGCTGCCGGCTTCGCAAGGGTCAGGAGATTGTCGTATTTGTAAACAGCTTTCTTTTTGCATTTTTGCAAAGAGACTACTTTCACAACTCGAACCTGTTACCTTCCAATCACAAATATATAACCTTACAATTGTTACCAAAACTCGCCCGTACAGAACCACCAGGTAGTTGTTCTCTGAAAACTGTTGCTTCCCCATAACTGACATTACGTCATCAGCAGAGATTGGCATAAGGGTTTGGACTTAATTTTTACTCAATTGCTTCAACTCAGGAAAGCAAATAAAATTTAACCTATCAATCAATTTTCAGATATGGTCAGTCTAACTTCAATTGGACCGCTGGATTCCCCTTAAAATAGAAGCTGGTAACTCAAACATAATCAACAGTCCCAAACACATAAAAAAAAATTCTGTAAATCCAAACACATAAAATTTGCCAACATTTGGTCACTCTACATTTGAATAACCGAGGAAAGAGGTGTAATAACAAATACGACTGAAATCTGCAGAATAATGGGTATACTTGTTCTCTCGGCCGCCTAACCTTTCAGCTAGAAGTAATACAAAATCTCTCTCAGCATTGTCAATCTATGCATTGGATGTCCAACAATTGGCAGCAGAAGAAATCTCAATATCAAGCCTAGCAGAAGAATGGCATAATTGCTTCTATTACTACTTAACAAGATCCTGGACTTGGGAATCATTTTAATCCTTAACACACAGAATTCAGTTTCAGAAATCATCAAAGGCTAGTTCTCTTACCTCGTTAAGATATTTCTAATCTTCTTCCAGACATGCTCGCACTCAGAAATCTATGGGGAAAAAATCATCCCAACTTCTCTACCATTGATGGAATGCACAAGCTTTAATGCAGAAACACCTGTAAAAGGACATCCTTCTGATACAAAATTCACAAATTTGGGATCTGCATCTAGCAGAAAGAATAACCCTGATTTCTTCATCATTTGTTGCATCAGGCAAGCTTTAATATGAAAACAACTACAAACCACGCCATTCATTCTTCTGACAGATGTCACACAATTGAGATTGACTATAGCTTTCTGAAAGAATATTGATAATATCCAAAACTAGCTAGAAGGCTTAGCCAGTTGACTAAATCAATATTACAAGGCCACAGTCATGGAACTTGGGGATTTTAATGGCTTATCTGATGGATGGAATATGTACATACTTTTTCTCTCTTACCCAGATCAACTCAATGAGAAGTCCAACTATATTGGCCAACTAAGGGAGAAAAGGGGTTATTAAAAGATTAAGGAACGGAAAGGCAGCAAGAAACAAAAACCAAGTCAGATTTAGGAGGAATTGTTAGGGTTATAACACTCAAAACAAGGATGGCTGTTGGTCCATCTAGCATTTAAGTAGGGGTCTGCTCAATGTTCTACTTCTAAGGAAATCAGATAGCTCTGAGAAACAATGCAGCCATGCACTGATACAGACATGATGAAGGAAGTTGCTGAAAACTATCTAAAGTGCTCCAGCTAACCAATTTGTACAAAGAAAAAAAAAAAGTAGATCTCGTGCAGCTGAGTCAGTTTATCAAGTGATATGGCATGAGTGAAGCAAAAGAACGGAGCAACTTAGTTTGAAGGGTCCGAAGGCTAACTCAGCCTAATGTAATACATTAAAAATGAAAAGTACTAAATGCAGAGGCTTATGAACAATGGGTATAGAAACCAACACATGTTATACAAAGAAAAATGGATATAATGTACCATGGTATATCCCACAGTTACAGAAGGGGATTGTTAGTTGTGGCAGCCTATGGGGAATAAGGTTATCACTTGAATTAGGCATACTATCTCATTTACTTGTATAGACCTGTATAAGCAGCTCTACAAGCATAAGAAGCAGCTGCCTTCAATAAAAACAATAATAATAAACCAAACATAAGTAGCAGCTGCATAGATTTTAAACACCATATGCGAAAATCATCGTCATCCAATACATCATGGTGATGGCACCAATTAAATTGGAACATACAGTGCAGCATATTAAACGGAGAGGCAATTCAATTTTGAGGGTGATACAAGCATCCCTAGTTACTCAATTACAACAATTCACTCTCTCTAATTTGGATCCAACAACAAAATTGAAGGGCGTCATAAAGGGGCAATAACTATTTCCTCATCACAAAAGCTATTACATACTGAATTCCCAAGTAGTCGGTCTGCCAAAATTTTGAGACCATTTCACCATTCAACCAACTACAAAACTTCCCTGTGCTCTCTGTGCTTTATTAACCTCCCTACCAACACCTAACGAAAACAAACTGCTGTATAGAACAAATATGAAATAACAGCGGAGCAGAGTAACGAAGGAAGAAACTCAGCTATTGGCAAGCCACATCAATAAACTATACTCAGTAACCCATCTTCTCAGCTTTTTGACGACGCCCTCTCATTTTCGACTTTCTGGCCAAACACTTTTGTTGCAATCATATTATCATCGAAATATTGTGCATAGGGGTGTCCCTTGGGAACAAGCCTTCGATACTTCTCAAACTGCTTCTCTGCCTCGTCATTCTTCCTCAGCAAAGTGTATATAATTCCCTGGCACAAATAGGGTCGAAAGTCCCTTGGCTCCTCCTTCACAAGCTCCTGATAAACCCTCAATGCTGCGTCGTAATTCCCTTCTATAACTCGAATTTGGGCGATTAACAGCTTAAAGTCCCTCAAATCCCCCTTTCTCTTCTCCCTCTTGCACACCTCGATTGCCTCCCCAACCCTCTTCTCAATCTCCTGCAATTCCCGGCCCGAATCGGCCTGCGAAGCCGCCATTACCAGCCCGTGATAGGCCTCGACCTTGGCTGGGTCTTTCTCAATGATCTCATTGAAACCGACTTTCGCCACCTCAAGCTCTCCATTGTAGATATGCAAGTGCGCCTTCATCAATGGCCACTCGATGTCTTCCGGTTCGAGCCTGATCAACTGCTCCACAATGCCAATCGCTTCGTCGACCTTCCGGTTCTTGATCTTCGCCTCCATCAAGTTCCTGAGAGCTTGAACATCTTCCGGATGAGAACTCAAATACTCCTCGAGGTCTCTCTCGTTTTCTTCGCCCGAAACAGTCTCCTTATTCCCGGTCTCGACGACGGGAGGCGGCGAAATGGCGGTGGCGACGTTGGATTTCAGGTTAAATTGGGCAAAGAAGACGGCAGTGGCGGCGACCGCAGCTGCAACGGCGGTTTTCAGGATGGAAGCCGGTATAGGTTTTAGGGTTTCTGTCAATTGGGGTTTAGGGCTTTTCGGGTTTGGGTAGAGAGAGTCCGAAAATGACGACGACGAAGAAGAAGAAGATGAGGATGCTCTAATTGACAGTGACGATTTCGTTGACGACGACGACGATAGCCGTCGTGGTGGGGCTCTGAAGGAGAGCAAATAAATGGGCCTTGAATATGACGGACGCTGGTGATAAACCGAGCTATGAACTGGCCGGTGACGGTGGGGGACGGCAGCAGCGGCAGCAGCAGCTTCCATGGATGGATCTTCTTCTTCTTCTTCTTCTTCAGGGCTGTAGAGAGGGAAGAGACATACAGAGCGCTAAAACCCTTGGGAGAAATCGGAGACAGGACAAGGATCCGGAAGAAGAATAATATGCCTGATTTCTTAAACCCTCAAATGGGCCTGGACCTTTTCATGGGCCAGGCCCATTTTCCTTTATGTGCTTCTCTATTTTTACTCCCCATTTTATTTTTTTTTCTTTCGATGAAAATAAGAAACTAAATACAATTTTTATTTTTGTTTTTTAAGAATGCATTTAGTTTATAAATTATTTGATAAGGGAAAGAATAAAAAGATGAGATGTCAAATAGACTTTAAACTTTAAAATTAGTCAAATAAGTAATTAATTTTTTATAAATAAGATCAAGTTAGCTAGTAATCGAGTTTTTATTTTAAAGATATAGTTAATGATCGAGTAATGTGGTGTTATTTATAAAAAAAATCATAAATTTATTTGGCCCATTTTTAAATTTAAAGCCAATTTAGCACTTTGTCATTAAAAAAATCTAAAATCTCATGTTGCAGTGGTTAATTAGTGGAAATGCACATGAAAAATTAATATTAATTTATTTTTTTGTCTCTTTTTATATAAGGATACTAAACGATTAAAAGTGTCAATCCAAATAGGTAGGAAGAGAATATCTAGGGGTGCAAAGCAACTCTCTTTAAAGAATTCGAAAAAATAATCCTGTAATTTCAGAAGAAGGAATGACTCCTCACGAAAGGAATTATAGTGATTAAGACAGGACTATTGTTTACTAAAAACACAAATTTTTTGTAAAGTCATAAGATCATGTACTAGGGTTGACACCTGGTTAATGTAAGAAAAAATAAAAAAAAATTATTGTAGTATGTAAAAAGATTCACTTTCCTTACTAAGTGTTCAAATAAATTAATATATGAACTTATACATCTTTTTACTTTAGCATGATAAATTTAGGTGGAATATTATCCATGAGAATTGACTAGATCAGGTGTTTCACTCCCTATAGGTTTATCAAGCATTTTATAGTTTTAATGTTTTCCAAATACCCATTACTCATAAATTATTTATTTTATTTTTTATGATAAATAAAAACACCTTTTACCTCTTAAAAAGTCGAATGTTTTCACATCTAAAAAAGATAAACAAGGAACAACCTTGTTTATAAAAATTTAGCACCCTATTTGGCCTATTTTGAAGTTTAATAATAAATTTGACTTAAGCTCAAATACAATGCTTGATTTTGTATGCATTTCACTTATGACTATGTTTTAGATGGGCTACGAGGTGATAAACTTTTATAAATTAAATTAAATTAACTTGCGAATAATTGTTGAATGTCTTATAGAGCTAATTTGTTGTACAACAACAATTCGTGATTAACTAATTGTTGATGTTCAATTTTAGCCAATTGTTCTCCGTTTTGAGTTGCAAATATTGCATTCGAAGAGGAAGAAATAGATAGAAAACAACACAAATAATTTTTTTATGGTTCGACCACAATTATATCTACTCTACGATCGCACTCTAATTATTCATTTTGAGAAGCGATTTTTCTGATTATTCCTTCTGTCCCCTTTATGAGATTTCTGGCTCCTATTTCTAATGATGAGTCTTTACAATTTGTCCAAAATATAAAAATATCAAGATAATATAATGGGGGACAAGCAATCCTTATCATCTGCATAAAATCGGAAGTGAAATCCTTATTACGAAGAGTTTGACTTACCTCAAATAAAGTAAATGGACCATTGTTTCTCACTACCCAGCAATTTTGTTATCTACGTGAGCTGAAAAGTCTTTTAGACCACCGAACTGAATAGTCGAGCCAGCAAATTAGGAGTTTTGTTGGGAGTCTGTTGAATTGATCGTTGGGAGTTCGCTGTAAGCTTGTTCGTTTCCGCAACCTGAAGTCGGATTTGGACAATATATATGGGTTTACTTTGGTGAACCTGTTAGAATCTCCTGAGCCTTAAGTGATTGAGCCATCTTACTAAACTAGACCCAACCCATAAGAAGTGATGCGAAAAACACGTATAACACTAATGTAATCCTGTCTATGAAAAGTTAATGATTTATTTTAAAGTTTAATAGATAATTTAGCCTTTAAATTAAATATAATACCCAATTTAACTCTTATTTGAAGAAATAAAGTGATTAAGTTATTATTTATTAACATTAAAAAGCATTTATAAATTGCTAATTACTATTAAGATTAATATTTGAAGCAATTAATGTTAAATAGATTTTGTAATTTTTTCCCTGGACAAAAATAAATAAAATAAAATAGAAAACAAAAAATACGTATATTTAGTGATTTCATTCTTAATCAAATTATGAAAAAAATTAAAACAAGAAAAGGAAAAAGATAAAAGAAAGGAAAAGAAGAAAAGACGCAGGCAATGCTCGCACGTGACAGGCGCGTGCGAAGCTCCGTATAAATTCTCTCTCAGTCCTCTTCCCCTCTCGGAAACCCTAAATCGGCGATCCGCGGCAGGTGCTCTCTCTCGCTGGTATTGATAATTATGTCATATTGAGCCTCAGTTAATCGAATTCATCTATCAATTTTACATCGCTAATTCTATTTCTTAGGACTGTTTTTGAGATTCTTCGGTTTGTTTGATAGGTAAAGGCTTGTCAGGATTTAGGGTTACCTTGCTCAGCAATGGCTCCCGCTAAAGGTACGCACATAATTTCTCATAGTATATATACACACCTCTTTCTATGGTTTGATCTATCATTTGGAAAATTCTACTGCGCGTTTCCTTGTTGCTTGATTGTGTTAATAGTTTGCATTTCGTCTGAATGAGCTTTTGGAGACTATAAAGCATGGTTTCGGGTACTGTGGCTCAGGGAATTTTTTTCCCTGAGAGTTCACTATACGACTTATTTTAATTTTTGGTACGTGGGGTGTGATTGTGAAGAAGATTTTACAAATGTAAGTTAACTGAATTAGAAGGGGCGGCTGGGTGGCAATAAAATTATATCCGATGCTTAGATAACAAATCTCAATTTTGGTTTAGCGTAGGGCATCTAGAAAATAGATTTGTTGGGCCTGGTTTATTTGGTTTTTTGTTTTCAGTTTTCTAAATTTTAGAAACAAAAACAGCAAACTTTATCTGGGCATGCCCCTATTCAATTCATAGGGTGTTCTTTTGAGATTGAAGATGATACAATTGAAGAAATATTTGAGATTAAATTCAAATTGAAGGAATTCAGTGAGCTTGGGCTAAGGCTACCTTGTGACTAATGTGGTGTATTTGGAGGCGGAGAAATAATTGATCCTTCAAAAGCGTCAAGAGTGCTGAGGCTCCATCTTGTTAGTCTCATTAGTTTTAGTTATACTCCCTACACTTTTGTGTTGGTGTTATATTTCATGAAACGGTTCATTTCATGGAACCTTTGTTTCATGTTAAATTGCTATTGTGAAAAATATTAAGATTAGAAATAGACGAGTAGAGCTGCTTGTTTGTGCCATCAGAACTTTGGAGGTAGTTATCATACTCAAATTGACAGATCAGTTGGCCTCTGAGAATGGTTCAAACTGGATAGAAAATTAAGAGAGCTTCCCTTCAATGATGTCTCCAACATTTTGAACTGTTGTGCCTAGTGAGACTCAAATAGAGACCTTTTGGACAGAATAGGTGGTGTCCAGTGAGTTATATAGGTTTGTATTTCTTTGACCATATATGATATGGAACCAACTGATTGTATAAAAAATTTAAGTTATAACTAATTTGATAGAATGGTTGAAATGGTTAGACCACATTTGGATTGATAAATTTTGAACTGTTTTCACATTTAAATTTTTGGTAATGTTATATGGATAATTTGGCTGTTTTTGACTCATTTATATCCAAATCGTCAAAATCACATAGAGGGGGCAATATTGCCGAAATAAAACCATGTGGTAACAATATTCCATGAACTTTATAAAAAATTAAAAATGACTGAGGCCATGTTTCGCACCAAGCCTGTGGAGCTTTGTCCTGGATTTTACTATCCGAGGTTTGGAGTCAGATAACAAGCAAGTCTGATCCTCAACCTAGTAGCATCCTGCACTCATGGGATATGCAGGCTGTACATAGTGTTTAACTTAAAACTCGAGTAAAATAAGTTTTGTGCAAAAATTATCTAACCAATGGAATGACATCAAAGCTGAGAGGTTGAAGTCTTGCACCTAGTATGTGATGGTGGATCTGATTTTCTCACACCGTTCATACTTCCATAAGTCACATGCACCTAATATTTATCTTGTTCAATATTGTCCATCTTACTGTACAGTGGATCTTTTTATAGGAGTTAATATGGTCATACTAGTTTATTATTTAAAAATCAATACTTCCTTATGCAGCTGATACTACTAAAAAGTCTGACCAAAAAGCCCAGGCCTTGAAAGCTGCCAAGGCTGTGAAATCTGGTTCATCAGTCTTTAAGAAGAAGGCCAAGAAGATACGAACATCAGTTACTTTCCATAGACCGAGGACATTGAAGAAGGATAGGAACCCCAAGTACCCTCGCATCAGTGCGCCCCCAAGGAACAAGCTTGATCAGTATCAAATCCTAAAATATCCACTCACCACTGAATCAGCAATGAAGAAGATTGAAGATAATAACACACTAGTTTTCATTGTGGATATCCGTGCTGACAAGAAGAAGATCAAGGATGCAGTCAAGAAGATGTATGACATCCAGACCAAGAAAGTGAATACCTTGATTAGGTAAAAGTTTACCTTTTCTCTTCTTTCTGGGATTGATTATATTCATTTATGGTAGTACATTCTTTTGTATTGAAATATTCCAATCTATCTTTTTCTGCAACAACAATCACAAACCTTAATCCTACTAGGTGGGGGCAGCTACATGAGTTCTAGATCTCCATGCATCTCTATCCTTGGCCATATCCTATACAAAGCCATCATATTATGTCATGTCTAAAGGTTTCCTCCGAAGTTTTCTTAGGCCCTCTTCTTCTTTTGCTACACATTTCCTCTATTTCGTAATCTATCTTGTTTGTTGAAAAAAAAAATGGCATCCATACATCTGGGGTGTGCCCGAGTTTATTTTTTACTTATCTTTTATAGCTTACAGATATCAGCATTGATAATCTGCATCAAAAAGAATATTAGTGCTGATGTAATTACCTCATTGTCATCACAGCGCGCGCGCGCGCACCCATACACTTGTATAGCATTTTTCAACTTATAATCCTTAATGGGGCCGTTCTGATCTCATGATGTGGCAAACGTGATATTGTGATTGTCCATTGATGCATGTAATGCATTTCCTTTTCTAATGGAATGTCATTGTAATTTTCCTATAGTGCTGTCCAGTTTAACATGTCTTTCACTGATATTATGGCTGGTTCTCACCCATTTCTTTATGTCAAATGTGGCATTTAGGGGATTCATCTAATGCTTCAATGAGTATATAACTATCTTAATTGTTTGTTATACGTATAACAGTGGCCAGGCCTGTAGATATCTGCATGCCCAGCTAGTGTTATTGAATATAACGCATTCGAGTGACTTATTCTTAACATTTTGTCTGCTTTTGAATTTTAGGCCTGATGGAACAAAGAAAGCCTACGTGAGGCTTACACCTGACTATGATGCGTTGGATGTGGCAAACAAGATTGGAATAATTTAAATATGGTAGTCAACCTTTCACATCCCGGTTGTATGATTTTATCTAAAGCAATTTCATTAGAATTGAAACATTTGGCAGAGGATTTTGGTCTTCGATGGGCTTTGAATCCCATTTGTTTTGAGAGAACTTTGGTGAGAAGGATTTTCTCTTTTAATTTCGATAGATATGGATTGCTTTCTGTGTTCTGGTTTCTGGTTGTGTTTTGACTGCCCCAACGTGCTCTTACAAAGCAACGTCTTCTCCCAGTTCTGCTGTTTTTGACTCTCAATGACAAGATTTTTCAGCTTTGATACTGGTTAAGAAACATCAAGCTAGGCACTTTGGTATCCAAGTAATTTATTCAATCTGGATGAATCTCAACTCTAGTTTCTGTAGTACAACAATACTAGGAGTTAGTCGAGTATTGGTTACAACTGACATTGTACATGACCTTGGCAGGGATCAATTCTTGATATCCCAAGCGTGGCTGGGCAAAAACTGTTACTTTCTTCTGTTAGTCCAAGAAAGTAGTCACTGTCTGGACATGGAATTAGAATCCTATTAGCAGGGCAGCCAGATATGTGGTTTATCTGGCTCTTGGGTATCTTTGAAACCCCCCATGATTGTTGCTCATCTTGTGTTGTTACAGTCATGGACGCTAAGATTCCAGTTGACATCTTGAGCAAAAGGTCCATTAGAAGCAGCAGCTCATCATCTTGTGTTGAGAAACCTGCCAGCTTAATGATCTTCAAATGCCCAAGTTCAGAAGCATTAGCCTTCACTGCTGCATGGTCCACTAGCAAGTGTGGCTCATGCCAGTACTGGAAGAAGCATGGCCGGGCAATGGTGTCCAGGTTCTGATCAATCTGCACAAAATTTTGGTCATAAAGAAGCAATTTTACTGTTGTTATAAAGTTCACAAATTAAAAGTCATATTTTCTTTGTGGAAAGGTGAACTTTTTTGAAGATGAAATCAAGTGACACATAGAGGGAGAAAAATCATTACCATGATGGTCAACTTTTCCTAGAGGGGTGAAATGTGCAAGAAGCAAGCCAAGGAATCCCTCTTGGACCAGCTCATGGAAGAATCAAACCAGCACAGTTCTTTCAACTTGTGGAATTGGAATTGGAGCCTTCCAAAAATCACTCCTGCTGAGCACAACCACTTGTAGATAGAAAGCAACCTATTTTAGGAATTCATTTGGCATAACAACAAAAGGAGATGGGTTGTTTTCTTCCCATTAAAATCAGGTTTAGTTTTAGTGTTACATAAAAATATATTTATATATATGTATATTTATTAGCGATGAAAAGCAGTTGTCACTACCTTCAACATATATTAGATAATTCACTTTAGTATTTAATTTCTTAACAGGTCATGTGTATTAAATAAATAGAAAACCACTATAAATTTTCCCTAGCTGATCAACTCTTAAATAATAAACTTCTACAAGATATAGCCTTGTAAGGTAGTATTTGAAGGAAATATCTATCATGATGGTAGTAAAAATGGTCTGTACAAAGTCGATTATAAGATTATGACTACAATACAAGTTATAAGTGATAGCGAAGCCAAGCCAGATAAGCTTTTTTATGTCAGAAATCCCAAAACTAGCTATCAACTAGCAGACAACTAATGCAAGCCATCTTCATTGTTTTAGTCGAAACCTCATAGTTTTAGCCTACCATATCATAAAAGGGCAAATTAAAACATGTCAGTGCTATAAAATTTGCTTTTTTCCTAAAAAGAGTCCACAAAATGAAAGTTGCTAGAATAGTATGTTCACATAAATAGATGTGTGTACCTCAAGAAGCCAGCCACTGATCATTAAAGTTTCAATGTCCTTGAGAGAGGCCATAAATGGCAAGATGTCCTCACAGTCAAACTCATTGCCCCCTAAACCTTCTCTCAAGTCAAGCACCACATCAACCAAGCTTGAACAGCCATGAATCTGAATCACTGGGAGGAAACCCTTGTACCAAAATGACTTGAGCCCAGGTGCATTTAGCTTCAAACTTGCTAATCTTGGACAGTCCACCACTGCAAAGCTCTTGAGGCTGGCACTTGCTTTGACATCCAAGCTTTCCAGCCCACTGCTCTTCTCCACCTTCAAGCTTTCAAGGAACTGGCAGCTCAGCAGCAAGCTTGAAACCAGGTCTTTGGCTAGCTGGTTCACTGATCTCAGATGCAGTTTCTTGAGAGAAGAATAGCAACCCATCTCTACAAGAGCACCACACGAGGTGGGTCGGTTTGGCCCTATTGAGTTGTGGAAAACAGTCTCAGTTTTTTGGGAAATTACTCTATAAAATACGAAACTCTAAAACTTGTTCAAAATTAAAGATTTTCTAAAATGGCACGAAACAGCCGGCTTAAACTCCTTACTTTGCTCCAAAACCCAGTTGAAGTCGCTGCTCATTTGCATCTCTCCATGGAAGTCAAGATGGAGCTCCTTTCCTGCTCCTTTGGTGGCCAAGAAAATCACATCTTCCTCGCCCAACCCAATCCGGCTGAGGCTGAACTTCCATAGCTCAAGATTGTCACAGGGCTGCTTCAAGAGCACAGCCAGGATCTGGCTTACTTTCTCCCTGGCTTCATCACAGACTATTTGGTCTGAATCAAAGTCCATTCCCACCTGAAATGGAGTCCACAGGCTCTTCCATGAAGATGAAAGAACCCTAGTTCTGACCGCCTCTATCAGTGGCATCATTGAAACAATTCGCTGCAGAATCTCTCTTGGCAAGCTGCTCACAGATGCAAAGCTCTCCTCTTCCATAGCGGCCTTTCAGCTTCCAAAGCAAACTGTTTGGTTCAAACAAGCTTTGTTGAGCCGTTGGACATAGCATTGGCTGGGGGGCTCTATTATATTAATCAAGCCATTTTGGTAATCCTGATTATGTGTCATATATCTTTTAATCCTTGACTTTGACATATATTTACTTATTTTTAGTATTTTCTTCTCCATTTTCTTAGTGCAGCCCACTAGTTTGTATATTATAATTGTGAAAATATAACTATTATATTTTGGTAACACCGGTCTCAGATGTCACCCAAAAAATATAAACTAAAAACAATTTTAAAGTTTATAAAATCAAATCATGTACAGTAAAAATTGAATCGTGATAAACTCACCTTAATTAGTCTCAAAACAATTATTCCAATCCTCAATGAAAGATATATTTTATATGAAAGTTTATAAAAAGATACAAGTTTTACATGTCAATGATGTGTGGGGCGTCTCATGCCAAACAGCCAATATGCCAAGTTGCCCACCTTGGCAACTTGGAAGAAAGAGTACCCTAAGCCCTGGATGGTAGCTCTAAAGGTCCCCTCAGTTTTGATTTTTTTTTTTTCTTTAGTCTACACATGTTCGATTATGTTTCCTTAAATTTAATTATGTCTCCTTATGATATCGTACAATCAATTATATTTATCAAAGGAGATAAATTCTCGAGTTTCGACTTGTGTTGTATTTGTTCATTCATCTAAAATCATAAAATAGATAAATTATAAATTTTAAAATAAATAAGATAAGAATAATTTGATTGTAATAGAGTTTTTCACGCTGAAAAAAAAAAAAAAAACTTATCAGTGCCTACTTTTTGCTTTACACAACTGGCCACAAGAGGCCAATAGCCAATGGACGGTTGGCTGGCCCACCGTATTGATTCCTTCACATTATCCTTTTAAAAGATAAATAAATAAATTGATTCTACCACCTTTGCTTTGTGATCCCCACATTCTTTAAATTTTAAAATTTATTAAATTTTAGCTGTTCAAATATTTAAAAATTAATAAGGCCAATTTTAGGATTTAAATAGTGCCTAAATTAAAATTTAAAGATGTACTATCCATTTATTTTATAAAAAAAATTAAATTATTAAGAGTCATCCCGTTGATTTTTAATAAATAAGGACTAGAATTGCTAATTAAGCCAAACAATACCCAATCTAACATGATTCATTTATAGCAATTTTGCTATATAATATACATACATTAATTAGATGTTATAGTTAGAAAATAGTAAATTGCACACAAATCTAATGTAATTTGGATACTTTACAGAGATATATTTTCTGGTTTAAAATAAAAGAGAAAGTGAGAGACATATCACATTTATTGTCGCTATTAAAAATACTGTCGTCGTTGTTACTATTATTGTTTTTTTCTCTTTCTCTCTTCTTTCTCAATCCTACTGTCTTTCTTATTTTCCATTGGTGATTCAAACTACAAGCCAACCCTCAAGTCTCAACGATGTGGAAATAACCTAGGAAGGAAATTAATAGCAAAATCCCCACAACCAACAAGAAATGCACAAATTCATATGTTAATATGTGAAAGGGGTTATATGTTGGTTGATACGAATAGAGAAGGGGGAAAGGAAAAAAATACATGGCATTTGCAGCCCATTTCAAATGATCATTTATCATGAGAGAATTTGGTTCCTTAGTCATCGAAAATTATGGTCTTTGAAATCAAAGAGAGACACGAGAAAAAAAGAGAGAGAGAAAAAAAACGAAAAGGGTAATGTGATATTTTTACTTACTTTTTAATGGAAGAAGTCTTTGTCATTTTTATTAAATCAAATTATTTTATTTTATTTTATTTTATAAAACTTTAAGAATGTTGAATATAATTTATTTTAAAACAAATTATTAAAAGTCAACTACAATAACAAAAGTCAAGCCCGGACAAAAATAAAAACAAAGTCAACTGAAAAATATCAAGCATTAATGAAAGGTTTCATAATTTATGAACCAAATCATAAATTAAACATTTTATAATATTTATCTATATAATGATAATATAAATAATTTACGACTTGCACTTAATTTTTTTTGTTGTGACAAGAACTTAGATAATCGTAAACATTCTTTTTTTTTTTCCCAAGATTTACAAATCAAACAAATTCTCAAATCAAATACGATCATAGTTTGAGTGCATGCCAATGCAAGACTTGCTCACCTTTGCAAGTTTGGTTATATAGAAATAAAAATAAAAATGAATACGATAAAAACTGAAATGGAGAAATAATTTTTTTTTAAAAAGTAGAAAATGAAAATGTAGAGAAACACGTAAATAAAAGAAATATATTCATTTTTTAAATATAATTTTAATATAAAAATTATAAAAATAATTATTCAATCTAAAAATGAAAATGAACTTCATGCATTCAAAAAAATTTTAGAAAAAATCCCTAAATGTTTTCAAAATTATAGAAATAGCTCAAAAATAATTTTTGACGTTTTGAAAATAAAAACTTTTCAGAAATGTCAAAAAAGTGTCTCGAAATATTTTCGTGCATCATCTTCCAAGGACAAATGAGTACACAATCAAAATGACCTACCTGTCTTTTGAGATTTGTTCCTTCTTATAGGCTTAGGTTAGGAAGGAGAAGACCACAATTGTGTCATAGAGTTAGATCCCAACTCGAATTTTAGATCGAAAGGGGTTTTAGAATTGGATTAGTCTCTGACCTAACCGTGATGGGCTCTGAGCCCGAGATAAGCCCAGGCCCATCAAGTCCATAAAGTAGTGGCCAATTCAGATTCTCATTCCATTTTCTCTTTCAAAGCCGTCTCTATCTTCCAGTCCACCGAGACGGCGCAGAACGGTGAAAGTTGGTGAAACAGTCGACGGCAATGGTCGCCGCCACCTCCATCTCTCTCACTCTCTCCGCGGCCACTCGCCGCTCCGCCTCTTCCGGCACCGGATCGTGCTGCTTTTCGTTTCCTCCTCTTTCTCGTCGGCCGTCCAATCTCAGGTCAACCGCTGCCACTCTCCGAAAACCTAGCCTTCGCATTTCGGCTTCTTCAATGAGCATCGAAGCCTCCGATGCAATCTCTCCAGTTTCCTTCCTGGATCGCAAAGAAAGTGGATTCCTTCACTTCGTCAAGTACCACGGCCTCGGTAACGACTTCATCCTGGTAAAGCGACGATCGTTGGCCCTGTTTGGTTGCATTTCGAAGTTTTCGTTTTTGAGTTTCTTCTTCGTTTTCGCTGGATTCAGAATGGAAGCAGCAGAAACTTCGGGTGCATCATTGTTGTCCTGTAGCTTTCGCAAAATTGACTCTTATTTTTCCCAGTAAAACTGTCTTATGAGAAGAATTGATCGAAGAAGTTTCTAGAAATGGTTTACAAGATGCGTTCTCTGGTTTTCTGGAGTGGAAATGAAAATCAGGTTTGAGAAAAATAACCCAATGCAGTCCGAAACTACCATGCTTGGTTGCCTATGAAAAAGGAGAGAAATGGGAAATGCGAGTTTTGAGACATTTTTGAATTAGCACTCCAAAAGCATTACGCTTTTTCTTTTGATGCTGACAAACAAGTGTTTGCCTTTTTATTTTTTGCTGATTAGCTTAAGTTTGTATTTTATGTGATTGATCAATCCTAATGTATCATTATGCAATTGATCACTCCTAATGTATCATTATTGTAAGCTGTTAATATTTAGGTTGACAACCGTGATTCAATGGAGCCTAAAATTACTCCGGAGCAGGCAGTGAAGCTATGTGATCGGAATTTCGGGATTGGTGCTGATGGCGTGATCTTTGCTATGCTGGGAATCAACGGCACTGATTATACCATGAGGATTTTCAATTCTGATGGTAGTGAACCTGAGGTAAGTGCTAGTCTAGAGTTTTTTATTTTGTGCTTTATTATTAAGAAATTCTGATCAAGTATGTGCTCAATTATAAGCAAGTTCTTCTACCAAATGAAATAGATACACGCTTTCACTACTTTTGATGTGGTCCAGATAATTAGAAAGTGCTCATGGGGCTTGACTTGAATATCATTTACTATTGTTTGCATTAGGTTGGTCTAGTTAGTCATTTATTGTTTATGCGCTCAACATAATCATGCTTGATTGTGTTAAGCTTGATTATTAGCTCTGATAGATGAAAATAGTGCTTTGATTAAACAGTGATTATCTTTTCTTGTAGATGTGTGGTAATGGAGTCCGGTGCTTTGCTAGATTTATTGCCGAGCTTGATAATTTACATGGAAGGCATAGGTATGGACGGTTATCAGTGTCTTTGTGGCAGCTGAAGAGATATTTTCTTTCTTTTTGTGCTTAGGTTGTGATTCTATAGCTTACAAATCCCCCTCCCCTTGTAGAAGCTCTATAATTATTTTCAACATTCTTACACGGGATTCTTTTATCTCTTATTTTCCTCATCAATTAGAAAAATTTAATTAATTCGTTACTAAAAGTTTCATCATTCATTGAGTCTGTTTCTCCTTAATTAGATACAGCAATGGCTTGTTGTATTAGAATGCTGAATATACTAGGGACTCTTTGGGCATGAATCTGTGTACATTACCAAAAAAATGTAGTTGAACATGGTCAGCCAATAAATTTTTTTACGTGCTTTGACATTCTTGGTCCTTATTGAAACTGTAGTGTATCCATGATTTCTCTCTGATTTTGCAGTTTCACAATACATACAGGTGCTGGTTTGATTGTTCCTGAAATTCAAGATGATGGAAAGGTAATTTCATCCCAGTCTATGGGAATTTATAAGAGTTCTTCCTGATTTGTTGCTAGGAAAAATGTAATATTTTTCTAATTGCATGTAATGTAAGTCCCTTTTGTGATAATTTTTACTTTTTATTCATACATACGCATTTAGTTCAAGGCCCAAAACCTCATTCATGCATTTCCACACCCGAGTCCCTACTGTCTTATCACATATGGTTCCTTCCCTCATGCCCTCATGGTCATCAATCTACTCTGTTTGTGTTATTCCTTTTGACAATGCTGTCAACGCTACTTGAAATTCCTCCAAAAGGCATGACTTTGATCAACAATTGGAATTATTCTTTCTGTCATAATAAACCAGCTCTATGTCATTTCTTGCACCATAAATAATATTTTCTGATACCTTGTTTATTGGATTTTGTAGGTCAGAGTTGATATGGGTGAACCAATATTGAAAGCTTCTGATGTCCCTACAAAACTTCCTGCAAATAAAGAACACTCTGTTGTAAAATCAGAACTTGATGTAGATGGAGTAACCTGGAATGTAACATGCGTTAGCATGGGAAACCCACATTGTGTCACATTTGGTGGAAAAGGAATACATGTATGTGTTTTAGACAACTCTCTTACATCTTTTTGTGGAAGTTCATTTCTGTATTGAACTGTATTTTTCCTGATTATGACCTATTTTTATGTAAATTTGGATAATGCTAACTGCATAAAGAGGTATTGTCAGGGTCTTAATATGTACAAGTAGAATATACCGTGTAAAGGGGGCCTAGCATACACGTGTGGACAGTTAGGGAAGTGGTTAGCTAATTCCAGAAGGGGGTACATATGTAAATAAGCTTGGTGGCGGGAATGTATTCCCGAGATCCTATATATAAAGGATCTAAGCACATGTAAGGAACTATCGAGAATATTGAATTGAATCATTCTACCATTCTCTCTCTCATTTTTGTTTCCCTCTCTTTCTCTCAAATTCTCTCGACTCTCCCTCAATCTCTCCTTCTTTCTCCCTCTGTTTCTATCATTCTTTAGAATTCTCTGGAATTCTTCCCCGAATTCTAGAGAGTTACCGTAAGATCTCTTAGGATCTGACAATTTGGTATCAGAGCAAGTCTGGGCCAAGGGAATTTGGTAGGTAGCAATGGCGGAAGGGACCCGAATGAAGAATTTGGAGTCGCAGGTACAACAATTCCATTCGACGGTGACTGATCTACAAGCTCAAGTGGAATTGCTAGAGTTTGGATCCAATCGCAATCATGAAGCGATCATGGTGATGGATCGGAAGATGGACACATCTCTAGGGGGTTTGGAGAGAAGGTTGGGCGGGATCAAGGACGAAGTTGGAGCTTAAATTAGGGACTAATTGCAGAATTTTATAATGATGTTTACGTGCCAAAATCAGGTAAGTTTATCGCTTGATTTTTCCCTAAGAGAAAGGACAGAAACAGTTCTGACCGCTCAGGGAGTGAGGAATGGGAATATTGAGCCCTTTGAAATTAAGGTTGCTCTGAGAGGAAAAAGGGATATTGGAGTAGATCTAAGGCGAGAGGGACCGGTTGCAGTTAATCAACAGGGGTTCCCTATGCCTTAATTAGAGATTCCCCTATTTGATGGGAGTAATCCCAGGTGGTGGGTGAAGAGATGTGAACGGATGTTTGGCTGGCACAATGTTTTAGAGGAACATAGGGTAACACTAGCAGCTGCTTATCTTAATAATGCGGGAGATGCTTGGTATCAAGGGTGGTCCCAGCCTAGAGGAGAATGTCCATGGGAGGAATTTGCTGATAAGCTGTGTGAGAGGATTGGAGATAGAAATAGAATGGACGTGGTGGAGGAATTCAATAAGCTCAGGCAAGAGGGGGGGAGTACAAGTTTATCAAGCTTGATTTAAGGAGTTAAGGTCAATAATGGTCACCCTAAACCCCCATTTCTCTGAAGCTTGCTTTGTCTCCAGCTTCATGAGTGGGTTAAGTAAGGAGCTTAGACCTATGGTCAAGATGTTATGTTTGGAAATGGTGGAACAAGCTACTGAGGATGCTAGGCTACAAGAGATTTTGATAGAAGCCATCATGAAAAGACAGAGGTAGTAGAATAAGGGAGTCAATATAGGGCCTGTAGTACTAGTGGTGAAGGGGTACAATTAGGAGATAGTAAAGGTGAATTCGAGACAGAAGAGTATGACGTAGCTGCGCTTGTTAATTCCTCAACAGGTCAGAATGGGAGACTAATAGAACAAAGAAGGCAAGCAGGGCTCTGTTTCAGATGTGGTGACCGGTATGTCCCAGGACACCAATGCAAGAGGCAATTGCTCTTGCTAGAAGGGAAGGATGAAGAATTAGAAGAGGAAGAAGAGTGGATAGAGGAAGTGATGGAACTAGTAGGGGATGACAACGGAGAAATTTTATTGCATGCCCTTAAATGGCTAGCAAACAATAAAATTATTAAAGTGGAAAGGAAGGTACAAGAAGGCAACTTAATGATCTTGATTGGTAGTGGGAGCACCCATAGTTTCTTGGACGAGGGTACTGCTAAAAGGCTCCACTATAGGCTACGGGCACCCAACCTTTGACCGTGACAAGTGCCAATGGCAACAAGGTGCTAAGCAAATTAGCTTGCACTGGATTTTGCTAGCAAATGCAAAGGGAGTTGTTCAAGGCTAACTTGAGGTTGCTTAAACTAGGGGGTTGTACTTGGGTGGATTGGATGAAATAGATGAGCCCTATTAGCTTTGATTTTAACCGGATGGAAGTAACGTTTGAAAAGAAGGGAAAAAAGTTAACCCTTACAGGCAACCGGGAGAGTGGTACTTGCAAGATGATCACAGGGAGGAAACGTTAGAGATTGCTCAAGAGTAAATGGGCTCGACTAGCCCAATTATTTTATATCCAGATAGTGGAGGAAATGGAGGATGGGGAACAAGAAGGGGAGTTGTAGATGGCCACCCACACTCCAGACCAGAGCAATTTGGAGGTGCAATTCTTACACCAACTTAATATGCTTTTGGTTGAGTATGAGGACCTATTTGTAGAACCTAACTCCCTACCTCCCAAAAGAGCCTTTGACCACTCAATCAACCTTAAACCTAACTCAAAACTTGTTAATGTGAGATCTTATAGATACCCTCCACACCCAAAAATTGAGATTGAAAGAATGGTTAGGGACATGCTTCAACAGTCCCTAATCAGACATAGCCAAAGCCCTTACGCTTCCCTTGTCCTCCTTGTTAAGAAAAAAGATGGATCATGACATTTTTGTGTTGACTATCGTCAACTCAATGCCTTGACCATAATGGACAAATTTTCCATCCCTATAATCGAAGACCTACTTGATGAACTAAAGAATGCTAGCTACTTTTCCAAGTTAGACCTTCGTTCAGGATATCATCGATCTACATGAATTTTGATGAAATCCACAAGACTGCCTTTAGAACCCATTACGTCCATTATGAGTTCTTGGTGATGCTATTTGGGTTGCTCAGTGCCCCGACCACCTTTCAATCACTCATGAACCAAGTTTTTGAATCCTACCTACACCATTTTATTCTAGTTTTCTTTGATGATATTTTGATATACAACCCAACCTTTAGTCAACATTTGAAACATCTAAGGACTACATTTGAGGTTTTCAGAAACAACCAATTGTATATTAAGAAATCCAAATGTGCCTTCGGTCAGAAGCAAGTAGAGTATTTGGGGTATGTTATCTTGGGTGCAAGGGTGAGTATAGATCCAAGAAAAGTGGTTGCTATGGTGGCTTGGCCAAGCACTACTAACATTAAGGCCTTGAGGGGGTTTTGGGGGCTGATGGGGTACCATAGGTAGTCTATAAAGAATTATGGTATCATCAGCCGACCTTTGACTAAGTTATTAAAAAAGGAGGGATTTCATTGGGGCCCAGAGGCTAAGAAGGCATTTGAGCAATTGAAGGGGGCTATGAGCATGGCTCCAGTGCTTGGATTACTAGACTTCAGTAAGCCATTCATACTAGAGACTGACACGTGCGGTATGGGGGTGGGGGGCAGTGTTTGATGCAAGAAGGGAGACCATTGATTTATCTTAGCCAAGCCTTGTCCCCTAAACATTGGGGCTAAGTATATATGAAAAGGAGCTTTTGGCAATAATGATGGCGGTTGAGAGGTGGAGGGATTATTTGGAAGGAGGTCAATTCATAATTGGAACTGACTATGAGAGCCTTAAGTTATTACTACAACAGAAGCTTCATACTCATTTTGTTAGCATAGATTCACATCACTCTCTTTGACACTTGCACTCACCAAGATACGAATGGAATCTCTCAAATCCTCATAGCAACAAGAAATAACAAAACACAGAAATAACAGAGACAAAATAGAAACAAGAACACCACAAGAATTATCCTAGTTCGGTCTCAAATTGAGACCTACGTCCAGACTGGCTTGGCCTTCACTTCTTCACTATCTTGAATAGGTTTGTTACATATGCTGTTGATCGAACTCTCACATAGTCCATATAACCTGAAAACTATAGAGTTCCTAAATAGAGTATACACAGCAATACCTGCCTCACGCTTGCACACACAACCAACACAAACCCTCTCTCGCACAAGATAGAATTTCCGCACAAAGCATAAAATGAAATGCCTCCTAAATTCCACTCCTGACCCCTATTTATAAGCCATAGGTGCGGGAGTTATACATCAGAAAAATTGCCCCACAACTAACCATTACATAACCAATTGGCCAGCTGTCCTTCTAGAAACAATTCTTCTAGAAGCCTTATCTAACCTTTAAAACAGAACTTAAACAACACTAATTTTACATAACATTTCCTGATATCTAGTTACACTAATCTACTACAAATGTTCTAACACACCTCAAAAGGAAGAGAATGGCTAAACTTATGGGCCTAGACTAAAGCATACAATATAAGAAAGGGAGAGAAAATGTTGCTGCTAATGCCCTGTCTAGGTGCCTAGAAGAGAAGGAGGCTGCCCTTATTGTTATCACCCCTTATTGGTGTCGGGAAGTAGAGGTTAGCTATGAGGGAGATGATAAATAAAAGAGTTATTGGAGCAGTTGATTCTAAATCTTGATGGGAAGCCTGGGTATACATTGCATCAGGGGGTAATGACGTACAAAGGAAGAGTCATCATCGGTGGAAGTGAGATATTGAGGAAGAAGATAATGACTTCTCTTCATGAGTCTCCATTTGGGGGGGGGGGGGGGCTTGGGAATTCAGAACACATATCATAAGGTGAAGCAAATCTTTTACTGGCCTCATCTCAAATGATATGTTACCAAGTATGTAATGGCTTGTGATGTCTGCAGTAGATGCAGGCACGAAATCGTGGCCCAATCAAGTTTGCTACAGCCCTTACCCATAGGGGCGGAGCTAGTGTAGGCCTAGTTTGGGCCTTGGCCCACCATTAATTTTGGCCTGCACTCAAGCCTAATATAATATTTGGAAACCCTCCCTTAGTCCCTCTCTCGCTTAAGCGCCCACTGCCCACCCCCCTGCCCTTTTCCCTCTCTCTAGCTTCGCTCATTGTGGGTTGCGGGCTGCCTATCTCTCGCTCTCACTCGCTCCGACCTCCATGCCTTCGTCGGACAACTCAGATCGTCGCTAAGGTTGCTGACTTGCTCGCCCTCCTTGATCGCTTGCCTCGCTCAGGTGCTCTTCCTTGCTGCCTCTCTCCCTCTCCGTCACTCGTTAGCGCCGCCTCTGTCTGGCCCCCTCGCCCTCACTTGCCCTCCTCGATCGTCAGCTCTCCCCTCGGAAAAATTTCGCCCTCACTGAAATTTTTTTTTGGCTCCACCCCTACTTACCCATACCTGCACAGGCTTGGGAAAGCATAAGCGTGGATTTTATTAAGGGTTTACCTAAGTTAGAAGGGAATGATTGCATGGTGGTTGATCGGTTCACTAAGTTTGCACATTTCATTGGCCTAACCCACCCTTACTTAGCCCAAGAAGTAGATAGAACTTTCTTGGATCAGGTGATGAAGTTGCATGGGATTCCCGAGTCGATAATTTCAAATAGGGACAAGATCTTCACCAGCTTGTTCTGGCAGGAATTGATGAAATCCCTAGGGGTAAAGCTTAAAATGTCTACATCTTATCATCCTCAAACGGATGGTTAGAATGAAAGGGTTAACCAATGTGTGGAAGGCTACTTGAGATGTTTGTGTTTCTTGCATCCTAAAGGGTGGCATAAGTGGATCTCCCTAGCACAATGGTGGTACAATACCAGCCACCATGCATCTATCAAGAGATCACCCTTCGAAGCATTATTTAGGTATCAGCCTCCACTACTTCTAGCAGTGGGATAGCACACCACAGCGGCCATTGTAGAGGCATACTTGGAGAAGAGGCAGAGAGTTTTGCAACAGCTCAAGGAAGAGTTGGCATTGACCCAAAACCACATGTAGTAGTGCACTGATAGGAAGAGGAGCGAAAGGGAGCTCAACGTGGGGGAAAGAGTATACCTAAAACTCAGGCCAACACACCTTAAGACAATTGCTAAAGGTCAGGTGAGCAAACTAAGCCCCAGGTACCATGGACCTTATTTGATTGAAGTCAAGGTGGAAAGGGTGGCATATCAACTACAACTACTTGAGGGGTTTTGAATTCACCCGGTTTTTTCGCGTCTCTTTCTCAAGAGATCAGTGGGAACACAACAGGTGTCTTCCAACTTACCACAGCTGTCTATAGATGCAAATGTCACAGTAGAGCCCAGCTCTATATTGGACTTGAGAGTATTATACAAGCATGGGGCTCTTATCATTCAAGTGTTGGTAAAGTGGTTGAACCTCCATCAAGACAACAACACATGGGGAATACTTGCCTGATCTGCTGAGGCAATTTCCCCAAGTAGCCAGCCTACTTAACATTCTTGAGGACAAAAATTGTCTCAATCCGAGGGGGATTTGTCACGGTCTTAATATGTAGAAGTAGAATATACCGTGTAAAGGGGGCCTAGCATACATGTGTGGGCAATTAGGGAAGCGGTTAGCTAATTCTAGAAGGGGATACATATGTAAATAAGCTTGGTGGTAGGAATGTATTCGTGGGATCCTACATATAAAGGACCCGAGCACATGTAAGGAACTATCGAGAATATTGAATTGAATCATTCTACCATTCTCTCTCATTTTTGTTTCCCTCTCTTTCTCTCAAATTCTCTCAACTCTCCCTCAATCTCTCCTTCTTTCTCCCTCTCCTCTGTTTCTATCATTCTTTATAATTCTCTGATATTCTTCACCAAATTCTAGAGAGTTACTGTCAGATCTCTTAAGATCTGACATGTATATGCTTCAACTATTAGTTTATGCAAATGAGTATTTTATGAAAGGGTAAAATAGGTATGTTTTACTTGGTGGTGTAATTATCTTAGGCTCATTCTCCTTGACATTGCAATTAGCTAATAATCTTTCCTATTCTGCTGTTGCCAATGTCTTTACTCTTTAGTAATTAGAAACTGTTCCCTATCATTGAGTACAAAATAAAGAAGAACTAATGATGAATATGATTCTTGTTGGTGGTAATCTTATCCCTTTTGCATTTTTATCTTTCTAATTGCATTAATCGTTTCTGCTCTAAGCAGAATTTGCAGGTTGATGAACTAAATTTGGCAGAAATTGGTCCAAAATTTGAGCATCATGAGATGTTCCCTTCCCGAACTAACACAGGTCAGATTTTGTCCACTGCCTCCCATGTAATTTTGCATTTGAGGTCAGTTTCAGGAGCATGAAGTTGTAATTAGCTGCCCCCTCCTGTTATCTGTGTGTGTGAAGCCAACAGACTAATCCATTAAGTAAATGACCCATGAAAGTTACTGTACCTTTATCCCATGAATGCATCCTTAATCTTCTATATCTTAACTAAACTAAACTTGTTACTGTACCTTTATCCCATGAATGCATGCTTAATCTTCCATATCTTAACTAAACTTGTTATGCTAGAGGAATTTGGGTAATGAGTTTTTGGTTTCACTTTTCAGGAACATTTTCCTTGTAAGGCTTGCTTGTATAGTTTTCATTAAATCTCCAGTGCCTGTGTTTACACTCCATGATCTAGGAGTCCTAATTCCTAAATCAAAAAATGGAAACTGAACCTACCGTTTGATTTTGATATCAGTTGTCAAAAAAGGAAATACTGAAACTGAAAATAGCATTTGATTTTTTTTTTGTTTTTTATTTTTTAAATATAATTATATTATTAGTAATTAATGATTGAATTCTTTTAGTATAATATATTATTTTATATTATCATTGTAATCATATTATTATAAGTAAAATTATAATATAAAATAAATATTATTTTTATATATATGCAGAGAGAGAGAGAAGTTTTGGGCATTTCTGTTTTTGCCATTTTCTTGGACTTGGTTTTTTTTTTTTTTTAAGGGTGTAAGTACAGTGTTAGGACTGAGGGGTATTTCTGTAATAAATAGAAGGGGAATGGAAGGCGGGAGAGGAGGTTACAACTAACTAACCTACCTATGAATAAATAAGGGAAGAAGGTAACAGAAAGACAGTTTTTGGGAAATGAATACAAACTCTCTTCTTTCTCTCATCTATTCTCTCGTCTCTCCCTATCTCTTTCTTCTCTCTCACTAACCCTTTTCTAACAGAAATTCCGATTCATCTCCAGCCCATTCAAGGGGTTGGACAAGTGGTATCAGAGCTAAGCCATCCTCGGCGGCTTCGGGCGTGCAGTTAGAATTGACGGAAGGTCCGACTCAGCAACCACGAAGGCATGGCGGAAGGAACACGCCTGAAACAACTGGAGCTGCGACTGGAGAATCTTGATGGACTAATGGGCAAGACGCAAGAAGACGTGAGGGCCCAACGAGAAGACATGACGACACAAAGGGAGGATATGGCGATCCAGAGGGAAGACTTAACTGCCATCAAAGACAGTATACGGGAGCTGGAAAAGGGCCAGGAAAGGGCCGACTTTTACGGACAAAAGATAGATCGCATGTTTGCGATCATGTCGACATGGCCACAATTCCGATCGCAAGAAGAGTCGGTTCCAAGAATGGAGACGAACGTAAGAGGCGATGGAATATTACCGAGACCAGGAGGTTTGAAGGAAACGGAGGAAAGGCATGCATGGGAACGTGAAAACCATGGCAGGAATTCTGGGTCAAGATTTGACGGGGGGCACCCGCCAACGCCAAGATTGGAAATTCCAATCTTTGATGGATCAAAACCACGCTGGTGGGTACGACGATGTGAAAGATTCTTTGAATTGTATCGGATAGGAGAAGAACAAAGAGTGACGATGGCAGCGGCCTACCTAGATGATACCGTGGATGCATGGTATCAAAGTTGGAGGCAATCAGAAGGGGGATGGGTGACATGGACCAAATTTTCCAACGAACTGTGTGGTCGTTTTGGCGAACGGAATCTGGCGGACACGGTGGAGGAATTTAATAAACTGAAACAGCAAGGATCGGTTGAAGATTATTTGAGGCGGTTCGAGGAATTGAAGGCGTTGATAGGAGCAGCTCATCCGAGCTTGCCCGAGTCATACTTCGTATCAAGTTTCATCAGCAGACTCAGAGACGATTTAAGATCCGTCGTAAAGATGCTAGGGCCAGTGTCGGTAAGACAATCAGCAGAAAAAACACGTGTCTATGAAGTAACCTGGGAGGCAGTGTTCAAGAAGAATAGGCCATGGCCGCAAGGAGGGTCGACCGTCAACAGAGGGGGATCTTCTTATGGAGGAAGCAATTTCAAACCGAGCATGGGAGGAACAAACCAGGGAAGCGTTAAGAATGGAAACGGAATGGGGACAAACAAGAATACAACAATGGAGCAGAAGCGCCAATTAGGCCTATGCTTCAAATGTGGGGAAAAATATGGACTTGGCCACCAATGTAAGAGATTGATGTTAAAAATGGAGGCATCCGATGATGAAGAGACAAAAGAAGATATAGAAGAAGAGCTGCAGATTGAGGAAGAACAAGAGAATGATGGAGGACAAATCTCTTTTCACGCGTTGAAAGGGGGCCTTACAGGGAAGATCATACAAGTTAAAGGGCAGGTAGGAAAACGAAGACTAACGATGCTGATTGATAGTGGAAGCACCCATAGCTTTGTGAATAAGAAAACAACCCAAGATCTTAAGTGTGAAATGACAAGAACCAACCCACTTTCAGTAACTGTCGCCAATGGAGACAGAATGTACAGCAACCATAAGTGTTCGAATTTTAAGTGGGTAATGCAGGGAGTAGAATTTGTAGCAGACTTAAGAGTCTTGGAGTTAGGGGGATGTGATATCGTATTGGGGGTTGACTGGATGAAGAATGTAAGTCCTCTAACATTTGATTTTAAGAAGCTGGAGGTGACAGTGGAGGTTGAAGGCCAAAAGCTAACACTGATGGGAAGCCTAGATCAAGGGGAATGTAAAATGATATCGGGAAGGAGGTTACACAAGTTAATAAACCAAAAAAGGGAGCAGATTGCAGAATTATATTCCATTCAGGCAATGGAGTATGAGGAGGAAGAAGATGACAGTCCACCGGTCAAGGGAACGGCAACAACTACACTACAACTTCTTCAAAAGGTAAACACTAATGATCCCTTGCACTTATTATTGCAGGAATTCCAGGATCTCTTCCAAGAACCGACTACCCTACCACCCCAAAGACCTTTAGACCATGCTATCCATCTTAAACCTAACACAGAACCGGTAAACATTTGCTCCTACCGATATAACCCTGCCCAGAAAACTGAAATCGAAAAACAAGTAAAAGAAATGCTGAACAATTCTATCATACAACCCAGCCAAAGTCCCTTCGCCTCTCCAGTCTTCCTTGTCAAGAAAAAAGATGGCACTTGGAGATTTTGTATAGACTATAGGCAGCTCAATTCCCTTACCATAAAGAATAAATTTCCTATTCCTATCATTGAGGACTTATTAGATGAGCTCAATGGTGCTGCCATTTTTTCCAAACTAGACCTAAGGGCTGGTTACCACCAAATTAGAATGAGACCCATTGATATTCCTAAAACGGCTTTCCGAACACATCAAGGGCTTTATGAATTCACTGTCATGCCCTTTGGATTGACCAATGCACCAGCCACATTTCAAGCATTGATGAACCAGCTTTTCAGTCCCTACCTTCGCAAATTTATACTTGTTTTCTTCGACAACATTCTTGTATACAGCCCATCCTTACAAGCCCACATATCCCACCTCAGAATCACTTTTGAGATCCTGCGAGTTCAGCAATTATATGTCAAGATGTCAAAGTGTACATTTGCTCAAGAAGAGGTGGAGTATCTAGGCCATGTTATTTCAGCTAAAGGAGTGAGTACAGATCCAAAAAAAATAGAAGCAATGGTGAATTGGCCGAGACCTAAGAATGTGAAGGAGTTAAGGGGTTTCTTAGGCTTGACTGGATATTATCGGAAATTTATCAAAGACTACGGTATGATTAGTCGGCCTTTAACAGAGCTGTTGCGGAAAGACAGTTTTCATTGGAATCCTAAAGCTGAAGCAGCCTTCGGAACTCTTAAACAAGCCATGACTCAAGCCCCTGTTTTAGCTCTCCCAGATTTTTCAAAACAATTTGTGGTGGAAACAGATGCTTGTGATTATGGGGTGGGAGCAGTCCTAATGCAAGAAGGAAAACCATTAGCCTACATAAGCCAAGGGCTAGCCCCCAAACATCTAGGCTTGAGTGTGTATGATAAAGAATTGATAGCAGTATTAGTAGCAGTAGAGAAATGGCGCCACTATTTAGAGAATAATCAGTTTGTAATAAAAACGGACCACGAAAGCCTTCAATTTCTACTCCAACAGCAATTACACACTCATTTACAGCGGAAAGGCATCTCTAGACTATTGGGATTGGATTATACGATTCAATATAGAAGAGGGAAGGAGAATTTAGTGGCAGATGCGCTGTCTAGAAAAGAGGACAAAGGCATTTACCAAGCTATATCAGCTGTTACTCCCGAATGGGTAAAAGAGGTGGTGAGAAGCTATGACCGGACACCTTGGTTGCAAACATTGTTACAGCAGTTAGCAATAACACCTGATGCACAGCAGAATTATACTCTGGTTGGGGGACTCCTAAGGTTCAAAGGCCGCATTGTTATAGGGGAGGATGACCAGCTGAAGTTACAAATTTTGAAAGCCACACATGGATCAGCAGTGGGCGGAGATTCAGGGATAAGAGCCACTTATTATCGGGTGAGACAACTTTTCTATTGGCCAGGATTAAAAAAAACAGTGGTGAAATATGTGTTGGAATGTGATATATGTCAAAGATGCAAGCATGAAACAGTGGCCTTACCAGGGTTACTACAGCCACTACCAATTCCAGATCAAGCATGGGAGGATGTCTCAATGGATTTCATAGAAGGCTTACCAAAATCGGAGGGAAAAGATACAATTTTGGTGATTGTGGATCGCTTAACTAAATTTGCTCATTTCATGAGTTTGACACATCCATTTACAGCTCCAGAGGTGGCCAGATTATTGTTGGATTCAGTGTTTAAAATTCATGGAATTCCCAAGACTATTGTGTCCGATAGAGACAAGATCTTCACCAGCAAATTTTGGCAAGAATTATTCAAGAATTTGGGAGTGGGTTTACACTTATCTACAGCCTATCATCCAGAAACGGATGGACAAACAGAGAGAGTAAATCAATGTCTCGAAGCCTACCTTCGCTGTATGTGTTTTGCTAGGCCTAAAAGTTGGCACCGCTGGCTATCACTTGCTCAATGGTGGTACAATTCTACATATCATACAGCCATTAAACGAACCCCTTTTGAAGCTGTCTTTGGGTATTGTCCACCGTTACTTCCGGCCATTTCCAGCTCCACTGCTACAATGGCGGATGTGGAACAATATTTCCAAAAAAGGAGAGAAGTATTACTGGAACTTAAAAGAGAATTGGCGACAGCCAAAAGCAGGATGGTACACTATGCAAACAAAAACAAAAGTGAGCGGAAATTCAATGTGGGGGATGCAGTGTTTTTGAAGGTTAAACGATTCTTACAGCCTGCTTTTACTAAAGGTACAGTCTCCAAATTCAGCCCCAAATATTTTGGACCTTATACAGTCATGGAAAAGATAGGAGAGGTGGCCTATCGGTTGCAACTACCAGAAAACGTGAGGATTCATCCGGTATTTCATGTATCGTTATTAAAGAAGGTTAGAGAAGGAACAACAGCCAGTGAAGCTTCACTGCCACCATCAGATGAAGAATTATCAACTGCTGTCTTACCAAGGATGGAAGAGGAATCAGAGGAGGCCATTGAACCTCGAGCAATAGTAGACAAAAGGGTGATCTATAGAGGAGCTGCCCCTATTACGCAAGTGTTGATCCGATGGTCCCATCTGCCAGCAAACCAGCCAACTTGGGAATACCTGCCAGACATATTGACGAGATTTCCCCATGCTATCAGCTTACTCTAAATTCTTGAGGACAAGAATTATTTCATCGGGGGGGGGGGGGAATTGTTAGGACTGAGGGGTATTTCTGTAATAAATAGAAGGGGAATGGAAGGCGGGAGAGGAGGTTACAACTAACTAACCTACCTATGAATAAATAAGGGAAGAAGGTAACAGAAAGGCAGTTTTTGGGAAATGAATACAAACTCTCTTCTTTCTCTCATCTATTCTCTCGTCTCTCCCTATCTCTTTCTTCTCTCTCACTAACCCTTTTCTAACGGAAATTCCGATTCATCTCCAGCCCATTCAAGGGGCTGGACATACAGCTTGGTTACAATATTAACTATGTGATGGAACATGACTATATTAATTATCTTTATTCATTTTCATCTCATGAAACTTTTTCATATAAAGATGGTGTTGAAACTTTATCTCATCATTCTCTTACTAGAGGGTTGCATCAAAATGGACATTTAGCATAAAACTTTACCACATTGTTATTATGCATGGATTTGTATTGTCAATATGACTTTTAGAAGTCAATTGAAATCATGAATATAATGCCACCAACATTAACTTGATTAGAATAAGGTACAGTCATTTTTAAACAACAAACACAAATTTAAACATGGCTTTCAGTTTTCATGTTGAAATTTTGGAAATGAACATAATTTTTTTAAACTAACACAGATTTAAAGAGGCGTTAACCTTTTATATTTCTTTTGCTTGCTTTGGCATATTTGAGTATTTGTTGGACTGAATGACACGTGGAATAAAGAGTAGAGAGTAATGATTTTTTTATTTTTTTTTTACATTTTCTGGATGGAAATCCAGTACTAACTAAATTGAAATTGCACGTTAACTTCATTGAGATCTTTTTAAAGATGCTCATCATCATCATCATCACAATCCTTAATCTGATTCAGCGGGGTTGGCTACACGAATTTAAGTTTCCCATATTCTCCATCAGTGATTATATTTTCTGTATGACCGTTATATCACGTGTCATATCTAAATATTTCTCATAAAGTAATTTTACAGTTTTCCTTTACCTCTTTTGCTATAAACTTCTTTAATTTCATCTACTGGCCTTAGTAGAATATAAGTAAATGCTCAGGAAAACAAATTGGTTTCCTAAATTCCTTCACTTGTAGGTGTTTTGTCTTTTTGGTTTGTTGCCACTCTGTTCTTACTTATTTAATATGGATCTCTTGCTTAGTTTTGATATTTACATAATATAATAGGTTACCTTTGTTAATCTTATGACTGTCTTGTATTGCTCTTTGAACTCTGTAGTATTGAAAACATAATGTTAAGAGAATAATAATATAATTCTTCTAATTGAAGTTCATGCCCTTTTTTTTGTTGGTACTATTTTTCTAATTGCCTGTTTTGGTTTCATTATTTTCTGATTTTGCAGAATTTGTGCAAGTCTTCTCTCGTTCACACTTAAAAATGCGTGTTTGGGAGCGTGGGGCGGGTTAGTGCTTCTTACTTCTCACTGCATTAATTATGCTGCTTAATAAATATTTTGAATCTAGACAAATTAACATTTCTGTCACACACAGCCATGTTCACACATATTCCCATTGTCGTTGGAAGTCAGATGCTTTTCTGTTGGTTAATGCTGAAGCTTTTGCTGTTGGCTGTTGTAGGAGCAACTCTAGCCTGTGGAACTGGAGCTTGTGCAGTTGTTGTTGCCGCAGTTCTTGAAGGTCGGGCTGCAAGGGTGAGTTTTGGATGAACCATGGCATTCATGTATAAAAGTCAGCGTGTAGGTCTAAGAGAAATGAAACCATCCCTTGTGTTAAAGTTTGCATTTCAAGCAAGCAATATTCTTGCACCTGCTTCTCTAGGTTCTCTTCATGGATGATTCTGTGCCCATCCAATTTTTCAATTTAGCATTGCCTTTGGTTATTGATAGTTGTTTCATACCCTAATGCACAAAGATAGAAAAGGGAAAAGGGGAAAAAAAAACCAAAAAGAAAAAAGAAATTATACATTTTCCTCTAGGTTCCGAGCTCCTTGCTTTGGCTTTATGTTGCCTGCTTTTCAGATTTCCTTAGCCTGGCTTTCTTTTTTGTGATAACAGAGATGTACTGTTGATTTGCCTGGAGGGCCATTGGATATTGAGTGGAATGAGGAAGACAACCGTGTGTATATGACAGGCCCAGCTGAGGTAGTGTTCTATGGCTCAGTGCCTCTATAATAGCTTCCTCAAAGCCTTGACAAAGGAAGGAAATTGATATGTCACCTGAATTTTGTATAAACTAAAACATGTATGTTTGTTTGCTTAGATTGACTAGACGCAGTGCTCCGTTACCTTTTTGGATACTTAAAACGGGATGATTTTTGGCCTTTAGAATCTTAGATACTCTTTGGATTGTGAAAGGATATGAGGATTTGTTTGAACTAATAATGCCTTCTGGCCCTTAGATTTTCATGCCATTCCTTAAACACCTGGTAATGTAAGTGGATTTAATGATTTCTGTTGATCGGTATGGTCTTTAATTCTCTCTGTTGTTCTTGATTTTCATTATTTACTTTTTTCTATTAATTGTTAAGGGTTATAGGATCAGGGTTTCACTAGGTTGAGTTTATCATCTCAATATAAATGGCAATGGAATGAATATAGACTCAAGGACCCTTTCCTCCATCTTTGTCGTACATCCCTTCTTATACTTGTATTCGCTCGTTGGCTAACATGTTTCTTTTTTTCTTTTTCTTTTTTGTAAATAAGAATTTTATTAAACAAAAAATTATAAAAGTGCCCACATTTTTATGTTCATATCGAACATCACAATAAATGACTAACAGGCACACAAAGGAAAGTCCTCTAAACAAAGGAACAAACAAATATATGTATACAATTTATGTATAATAATTAGAGGATATTTTTAAAAGACTGTACAGAAAAGTTAACTAGCAATTATTATCAGGTAATTTTTTTAAAACAATTTATAGGTTTTTGATGCGAGTGTTAACATTATTAATATAGACACTCAATTATTCATCTAAAAAATTTGAGAAAGGTACGACTAAATTTTATAACTACTAATATATGATCATGTTTAAGCATTAAAGTGGCATATTAATGCGAGTGTAAATATTTGTGATATTTAACTAACATGTTTAGTTTTCTTTTATTATTTTCGTCGAGTAATAATTATTTAGTGGAGACACGTTCTCGTTTAATTTATATACAATTAAAAAAGACCCATCATAATATTTTCTATAACCTTCTTGATTGTTTTGTAGCTAATATTTCAAATTTATTCCTAATTAAAATCAAGCATTTAACAATTTTCAAAACGGAGATGGAAAAAAAATAATAAAAAGATAAAATAGTAAAGTAAGAAAAAGAGAATATAATAATGACAATGTTTGCAATTATGCTTAAAAAAACAAAATGATAATTATTACTGTATACTATTCTAGCATGAATATTCCATGATCATGTTCCAAAATGAAATGATTAGAAGACAAGCTTAATGCTTAAATTAACTTGTAAGGTAAAAAATATATATATATACATATTAAATATATACTGCGGGTTATGGGTTGAGATCTGTATACTCATCACTCTATTTATATTCGATCAAGAATTTTTTCTTTCCATCTATACCCTATTTATTAAATAAAATTTTTTGTTTATATTGATTTTAAATGAATCAAATTTATCAAATATTAATTGATTGGATAAAAATTCTCATCCCCACATGTCAACTACTGATATCAAATATGACTGGGTGAAAATTTTCTGTGTCTTGTGAATGGATATACATAGAGAAATAGTGAAAAAATTTATGTGTCACATCATTGGACAAGAAAGAATCAGAATTCTCCATCAATCCATCTAGGATTTTCTGAAATCAAATGTAACAGGATGTATGACTTGCTTTGAAAATAAAAGCACCGAATGCTACAATTTTGTTTTTCTTGAAGAGAAGTTACAAACCTACACAGAAAGTTGTATAGTTGTAGGCTGCTCAATGGTTTAGCACTTGAGACATTAGTTACCAACTAAGTTACAAGTAAGCAACTCAGAAGCACTCACAGACAGCTCACATAATCAACTTACTGAGAAGATTGCTTTAGAGCTGATTGATCAAAATACAAAAAATTGGTGTCATCTGATAACATTTTCAAATCTGGAAAACCTCATTATTGTACGAATTAGCTAAGCATTCCTGCAGATTTCTCCTTCTTTGGCTCTGATTGTCTGCTTCATCATTTTCCTTGTGTCACTTTCAGACCCTTGTTTCTCTGTAAAAGAAAAGTTACTATTCATGAAGGTTATATTTGAAAGAAAAATACTTCAGAAAATGTACTGATTTTAACAATTTGGAGGACTCATAAGATAGCCCACAATCCAGTTTCCTTTATGATACTTCAGTTCTTTTGTGGTTGCACTACCTTCACTAGGTGGATTGATGGTAATGACTTCATGACAGCAAAGTCCAATTCCATTCTTGGCTGGATCAATCATTTGATTGGCTGTTGCTGTCTCCTTCTCAGGCAGCTGGGATGTGGACTTGTAATCCTTGCCTTTACCCCACACAACAAGGTAAAGGCCTCCGACTATGACAACAGCACCAATCAACCTGTACATTATAACACTAGTTGGCTTATTCTCTAGGATAATGTTGCTCGGTCCGGAAATTCGGACGGAGCAGCAAACCGGAAACCCCATTCGGCCCCTACGCACACACACACTCAGCATCTGCTTGAAAGTTAGCTTTAGAGTTACCTTCCTAGGTGCATTTGCTCTGCTAAAATTAAGGAGCTCATGACCGCTACAATGACCATGCTAAGAGGGCTGAAAGCTGTGACAAAGACAGGTCCTCTGTCTTTCATAATCACTCCCTGAATGTAATAGGCAAGGCCTGAACATACTATGCCCTGCGCAGACATGTTAAGCAATAGCTGTAAAATATTAGTACTTTTGGTGAAAGACCAATAGCAAGATTTATTGTCCTTACAGTGTAGACAGCTGCAAGTAATTTAGTATCCCAGTTTATAGACCAGACACCAGGATTTCCCCTTTCCATCACTAATGCCACTATAGCTCCCTCAGCTGTTCCCAATAGGCAAATCCAAGCAGTGAGGGAGAGCTCAGCAGGATAGGTCTTAAGGGTGATTGCCTAAAGTAGAAACAGAAAAAAGGGTGTTAATGATTTCAGGCAACAATTAGTCAATTTAATCCTCGTCTGGCAGTTCATAGAGTGACTTACCTGCAGATTCATGAAACATGCCCAGCTTAAACATCCGATCGTAATCATTATGGACCCTTTAACTGCATGTTGAAGATTTATCCCACTCTGTGTAGCTTCATGGCTGCCCCTTCCTCTTGTCCGAATCAGCTCAATGGCAGGGCCCTTTACTAGTGTCATTAGCATGGCCCCTGCCACACTAGTTACAGTCCCAACTATCTTTGCTTGACTTCGGATGCTTTTAAGTTTTATCTGCTCAAGCCTAGACAACAGAAATCATCTTCCTAGACATATTTCAGAAAAAAAATGTGTGTACATCCAAGAATAAGGTGCATATTGTCACTTACCTTAGGATGTAAGCCATTACAAAGGTAATGGCTGGAAGAATGTTGCACATGGCTGCAGCAAATGTTGCCGTTGTGCGTTTCATCCCCAGAAAATACAGGTTCTGGTCGATAACCGGCCTGCAAAGATAGAGAGACAGCATAGTTAGTGAAGTGCTTGTCACTATGTGGGATTAACTACATGAATCTAACTCGCTAGTTATTTTTATTTATGATCTCATCTTTTGTAAAAAAATTTAACTTGTATCATATTGTGCAAGAATAATAATTTGAGAAATTACTCGAGTAAGCTCAACAGCATGATCTTGGCGAAGACTGAGCGTGTCATCTTCGGCCTTATTTTCCTGTTGAAATGTTAGTTATTGTTTAGTCATCTCTTATACTGAAAATACAGAGAGGGAGAGAGAGAGAGAGAGAGAGAGAGAGAGAGAGAGAGAGAACTTGTCAAGAACTACTGCAAATGGTGCCATGACAATGGTAGCAATGGCATGGCGGTAGACGACGAATACGTAATTGCTCATCCCTTCGTTCAATGCTACCTTGGAGAGCACATCCATCCCTGCCATCCCAAATTGCAAGAAGATGACAGCCAAGAAAGGCTTCAACTTACTATAGAGTTTACCTATAGGCTGATCGGATTCCTGGTTTTCCATTGCTCAATGCTCGAGACTTGGCAACTTGAGCAATGAAATGGGAATTCAATCAGCATAGCATCCAAATTTATAGTTGTGTCAAGTCAGCTTTTCTTAAAGGCTGTCATGGCAGTTAAATATTTTCAGCATACATTGTGTCTGGGGATTCCACTACTAATTAAAACTGGATTTTTTTATTAATGTGTATGACAATAAATATCAAATGGGACATTTTGGCCACAAATAATCTATTGATCTGTTCACTTATTGAGTCAAATTTGTTTGACTGATACCACTAAGGTTTATGAAGTAGTTTATTCACTTGTAGGGCATTCCCTTGGATTGATTTGTGATTGGTCAACCAAGTTCTTGCTTAACTGCAAAGCTTTAGACCACCAAAACACTTAACTGAATTTCCAGTGCTGAAGATCTTGTATAGCATGGGATTGAACTCCATAGCTTTGTAACTCTTCACATATTAAGTACATATCAAAGTCACTATGAGAGCGAGAGTGTAATACCTAAATCAAAATAAATAATATATCAAAATATCTCATATTTCGTGACATTAGAAGAGTTAAATTTAAGGATTTAAAAGATAGTTTAATCATTGTAAATAGTCGAATCAATGGAAGGGAGTACCTCGGAATGTATATATTTAAGGAAAACAGTAAGACATTGACAAGCATCTTGATATGAGATTTATGATACTAAAAAAAATTAAAATGGGGATAATTTTCGATATATCTAAAATACAGTTTGAAAAATTGAATAATCGTAAGAGATTTCCGAAAAGTCAAATGATCCCTAAAGGGGCTTCAATTTTATATAAGAATCAATTTTGAAGTGGTTATAGGACGAAACGTTAGTCCTATGAGGTCATTGGGACAAAAACGTATTTATCAAGTAACCTTAAGTTATTAATTATGGAATATTTAGAAATTTAAGAGAAAATAATAATTTATATTGGTTTGAGTGAATGGGCAATTAAGATAATTAATTTTGGAGTATTTATGAAAATATTAATTTGTATTGTTTTGAGCAAATATGAAGATATTTGGTTAATTCGGGTAAAAGTGCAATTATTAATGTGGGGTGAAAGTGCTGGTGTTCGGGAGTTTTGGGGTTTAAGTGTAATTTTGAAAATTGGTAGCCAAATCACCTTAAATATAAGTTGCGCGCAATATTAAATGAGGGAGTAGGTAGGTGAGATGGTCACGTGCGTAAAAGGGCTGAGGGTGGCCGCAGGCGGGATCAAACTCGCGGCCAAGCAAGGAAAAATATTGGTTTTTAAAAACTCAGTCAAGCGCCAAAACAACGTCGTTTCTGGGTGTCATCTGGCTCCCATGCGCACGCCCACGCAGCCTTGCCATCTCATCGCTTTTTGCTGCTGCCACGTGGCTAGAATGCCACCCAGCCTTTTTTCATGCCTATATAAACCCCTTGGGGCTGATTTTGGCCTATGAGATGAGATGGTGTGGAGGTAGTTGGGAAAGGTTTTGGTGGCATGGGTAGACTAAATTTTGTGAAGAAATGAGCTTAGAACACACTATCTAAGGTGGAGGATAAGGGAAGTTCGAGGTCGAGATCAGTGGAGTCAGATCCTTGCCGATTGCTATGTGTATGGAACTCTCTCAACCAAGAAGATCTCTGGAACAAAATTATCTGTGCACGCATTTCGAGATTATGGCACCCATACTGAGAAGGCTTTAAAAGCTAAGTCAAGGTGAGTGGTTTACCTTATTTTGGTATGACTTTATGTGAGGGTTATTTTCTAAAATAATACACAAATGCTTTATTTGTCATATTGTCGTGTGTTATGATGCCTCATATATTTAGAAATGCATTCATATGATGTGTTGTGATGTGGGTAAAATTAATAAAGAGTCATTGAACTTTAAAGTTATAATTATTTACTCACTGAACTTTAAATTATAACTAGTTATTCACTGAACTTTACTCAACGTCAACCATCAATCACTCGTTATAACTCTATCAGCTATTACAAATGGAAAATGCTAACGTAATCTCACGTGGCTAACGGAATTTGACGTGACAAAAATTGATTTAACATACATTCACTGAACTTTAAAAATGTAACTACTTACTAAATTTTGCTCAACATCAACCATTCATCACCATGTTACATCACCGTCTAATCTTGAAACACTCGTTACATCACTGTTTGATCTTGAAACATATTAAAAGATTTTTGTATGCATTTGAGATCACTTATTTCTCAAACCAAAAGTCAAACATTAAACTAATGATTCAAATTAAAAAAGCTACTGATGCAAACCAAAAGTAAAAAAAAATGTTTGCTTTGATTTTTTTACTTCCATTACGAACAACAAAATTCAACACATTCAATAATGAGACCAAGAGCCAAAAACTGAAGGTATGCTAATCACCGAATATGACCAATTTGGTCACTCACTAAAGATATGCCGGTCACCGGATATTGTTGCACCCACAATGATGTATTATATCAAATTGGCATAGATGTAATGAGTAAACTTGGTGACCACTATTTAGGATTGAGTTTTTGTTTTCTTAAGATGGTCATAGAGTCACATTGTTTGAATGGGTAAGTGTTTTGTTTGAGGCAATGATGGATTAACAATTGTTGGTTTTTGGCATAGAAGAAATATAATTTTTGTAATTAGTTTTTGGCTCTTGGTCTCATTATTAAATACATTTTTTGTGAATTTCATTGTTCGTAATTGAGGTAAAAAAATCTAAGCAAACATTTTTTTTACTTTTGGTTTGTATCAATAGTTTTTTTTTAATTTGAATCATTAGTTTAGTTTTTGGCTTTTGGTTTAAGAAGTAAGTGATCTCAAATGCATATAAAAATATTTTAATATGTTTCAAGATCAGACGATGATATAACGAGGTGATGGATAAGATGTTGAGCAAAGTTCAGTGAGTAAGTAGTTACATTTTTAAAGTTTAATGAGTGTATGTTAAATTAATTTTTTCCACATCAGATTTCGTTAGCATTTTTCGTTTGTAATAGCTGATGGAGTTATAACAAGTGATGGATGATTGACGTTGAGTAAAGTTTAGTGAATAACTAGTTACAATTTAAAGTTCACTGAGTAAATAATTACAACTTTAAAATTTAATGAGTGTTTATTAATTTTACCCATTGTGATGCATATGTACATTCTTAATATTTCTTTGGCATGGATTGCATGTGGAATGATGATGTCACTAATCTATCACAGATGTTTGAAGCACATTCTGCCCTTTGAAGTAGAGTCGCATAAATGATAATTAGCATGAAAAGAAAGATAATGCATTTTACACTTGGCATGTCATGCACGAGATTTTATTAAATAAAACCTCACTAAGATAATTCAACATCTAACTTGGAACATTTAAATATTTCAGTTGGGGCTTGCAACAAAGACAAGGAAGTGGTTGAGATCGTGTCTGATGGATTTAACAAGTTGTCCATATATTTTCCCTCTTCATGAAAATATGGTTATGTTTTAGCCATATTAAGAAACTTATGTTCCGTTAATGAGCAATTTTATAAAATAAAATAATGTTACTTACTATGAATTATATTTGAGAAACGATCATGTAATATTGTTATGATTCTATGTTATTTTGATATTCGATTATTAGATTCTGCATTTGATGTTTATGATAATTCTCATTCGAGATAGATGAATAAAAATTTTAGGATGAATAAGAGAAATGATATGGTTTAACATTAGTTTAAAAAATAATTGAGCCTGCAATTTCTTAAGTTATAACACACCTGAAAAAACGAGATGTTACAGAGAGTGAGACTAGAAACAAAAAGGTAGTTTTTTTTCTTTTTTTTTTACTTTAAGGTTATAAATTTAAGTTATAGAAATAATTTTTTTGTTAAAAAAAAATAATAATAAGACTACGTACAAAAACAACCCTCGTCAAACCCGTGCTCATAGAGAAGCCTTATGCACTAGAGACGCACTAGTGTTTTGTCTTCATATGCAGCCACACAGTTCTTGCAGTCTTCTCTCATAGCTTAAGTAGGTTTCCATGGAAGAAAGGTAGACAATTTTTTTGAAGGTGATGAAATATCAATAGACAGTAAAATGCTAGCCATTTGAATCCCACTAAGTAATGCTATTTAACCCTTTTTTGTGCCTTTTGCTTTGTCATCGGCACTAGGCATCCACCTCCAATTTGGATTTCCATTACCTGTACTTCTATAATCCAGCATATGGATCAAACGACGTCTGTGTGAGCCCAGCACCCTCATCCATGTTGGGAAGATCTCAACTTCAAATTTTCTGAGGGAAAGAGAGGGGGAGGGGATTGGATAACAGGCTCTAGCATCAGCCTCTCATCATTGTCATTACCATAGCTGACATTACATCAACCAATACAAAAACCCCACTTATTAACTACTTTCTAGCTTTGGCCCCTTTCATTTTTAGCCATATTCGAAGGCTAAATCCATTAGTCATTATGCACTAGAAATTAACAAGTCAAATTTCAGATCCATAATTCACACTCACACTTTTGTAATTGTTTTCTGTTCTATGCTTTATTATTGGCGCCAGGAATCTCACATCCTATTCGGAATCCATTACATCTGCTTGTCTATATAATATATATTTAGCCCATTTTTAATGCCAAAATTTCTTCTTCTTTCATATTTCTGTGTGCCACTTTACTTGCTGATTTTAGGCTGCTGCTGGAGATCCGTTTCTATAAAGAGCTGCTTTTCTTGAGACGTGGCTGATCTTTACAAGACTCTCTGTTTCAAGTGCCTGCAGCTGCAATCATGTTTGCTTGCCTGTGCATCTGGATGTGTTATTATTACCCAATTCCACCTCATCAGTTTATTTTGATATATTATTTCGTCTTACAAAACTTAACAGTTACTTTTAACTCATACAGATCAGTACCGAGTAGGTGTCGACCAACAAACTGTTTTGAGATTCGTTTGATTCGATTGAGATATAGATTTCTAACTGAACGAGGATGTCAAGAATTAAGAATTAAGAGGAGGAACCCAATAATCACACTTAACTAAGCATGTCATTGAAGTAGCTTCCTATCAACAATGGAACAAGTAGTTTTACAGCAAGGCTACTCCATTTAAGCACAGAAACAGCTTCTCTTCACACAGGTATGTGTGTTTGATCATCATGGAAACTTTTAGTGGTGAAAAGCTTTAATCATGGAGTTTTGATTGTCCTTTCTGTGATATATTAGCCACATTGCTGCTATGTGAAAAATACAAACAATCCCATCGGGGTCCAGGTGGATTCCCATAGCCCCAACAACAAAGCAATATGGAGATGTGGAGTCTCACTCTTTCTGTCTCTTTGTGGTGGTGCTAGTCCATGCGGATTCCTTTACATCCAACAAGAAATTATGGACTTCCTTACCTCCTTTGGAAGTTTCTTCAACTGGGTTGTGTAGAATTTCGTTAGTGTTTAGATAGTCCTACGTCATTGAGGAATATAACTTTTAAGAGAGGAGCCATAATATCATCAAATAGGGGTTCTAATAGTATAGAAGGTATCATCTCATGTTATATAGTTTACTTCTAACAAAATAACAAGGGTTGCTTAGATTGCCCACACTAAATTGACTTGAGAGGGGACAATTGCCCCTCGCATTTGAAAAATTACATTTAGGATATGGTTTTGTTAAAATTTCTTTAAAATCCTCCATCCCTCCCCCCCCCCCCTTCCTTTTGAAATGGCCCCCACTTAAATATGTAACATGAAAAAAATGAAAAGTTGATTGAAAATTTGGTATAGACTTCTTAATTTAATGAGTTTTGGTAATATGTTATGAGTATAATTTTTTTTAATTACTATATTATGATACTATATGAAAAAATTGGCCCTGCTAGACATAAGTCTTGGCTTTGCAATGGTTGCTTAGCACATTTGAAAGTTTCTTCATTTGATAGAAATTATTAAGTTCGTATTGACTTTTGTCATTATTTGAATTGTCCCACATCATACAATACATGAGTTTTAAGCAGTACTACCAAAGGTGGTTCCTAATATAATAGAAGCTATCAATTTCTTGTTGAGCCATGTTACTCTTTGAATAATCCCACGTCATATAAGTCACATTTAACAACAGAAATATGGAGTTTTTTAGCTCATTTGCAAGTTTATTCATCTAGTAGAAATTGTCATCAATTTTATATCAAATCTTATTATTGTTTGAACAGTCTCACGTCATGAAGTATAAAGATGAACCCTAATAAAGTAGAAATGATTATCAATTTAGTATAGAATTTCATTATTTCTTAAATGATCCCACCTTGCACAATTTACAAATTTAAATAAAATATTACAACCTATTAAAAATGAGATCCTATTAGCAAGTTAAAGATTACCAGAATATGTTAAAGATTAGGTCATCATACCCTAACAAAATAGCCTTCCTCCATCCATATCTTATAAGGTAGAGAAAAAGAAAAAAACAGAAGCTGTCATCAATGATGTGTTACATAATGGGCATGGAATATATATAATATATGCCCACACACATATACATAATAAGGAACAGCCAGATATCCAAACCAGAATAGCCCAATCCTTAGCTATGAATGTCCTTTTGATTGACAAGCTAGGGAGTGTGATTCGACCCACCCCAGTTCCATGATTCTTAAAGATTAGGGCTTTCTTTTATGCTATTTATCCTCAACATAGTACCAATTTTATTCCTTTGGCATCGTGTCCATATTGAATATTTCTAATTCTATCATAGATGTAATATCTTTGCAAAATATAAATAAAATTGTATAAAAATATGCTCTTCTCTCAATTTTTAAGACATCGTGTAATGGGATCCTTCTTCATGAATACAATTTTTATCCTTATTGATATTATTATATATATAGAGAGAGAATTAATAATCGTTATCTAAGATTTAAAGATAAATACAAAAATATTTCATACCTCATATTTGATTTGGAGGCCTAAAAAAATTAAATTTAAAGACTTAAGTCTAGATTTGAAACTAACTCTAAAGTTGTCTAAGCCAAGACAACATAAAGGGGTTTCGTTCTAAGCCCATGCAATTATTTTCTCGCTAGCTAACCAAGCTCACTCAAGAGATCAAATCCAACTATCCACGTAGCATAATTTGAATCCTTTATTAGCTTTGCAATAAATTTATATAAAAACACAAATTTTTAAAAACGAGATATCTCATTAATTGTATCATTATTACATCATTTAATCTTAAATACAATAACTAACTTGAGCATTGAAGGTTTAACTGAGAGACCAAGTCCCACTATTTTTTTGTAGATAAAACGAGTTTCAAATAAGTTTCAACTCAAGGATTGCTAAAAATATTTTAAAATAAAAAATTAAAAAAAAATCAATTAAAAGTACGATCATTACATGAATTGGACAATGATATCAAGAATAATTAGCATTACTAATATTCCATTTATTGTTGTACTTCTCTTAAAGCATCAAATTTATTGTTCATATTGATTATTACTTTTTAAGATTATGCTCTCTTGTTCTTGTTCTTGTTCTTGTTCTTATTCTTATGTTATTCTTTTACATTTGCATGGATGGCTGATTATATCAATCAAATTATCTTCTTATCCAAATCCAACTGCAATTAATGAATAATTTATTTGGGTACATAGCAAAATAATAATAATATTTTATTCAGACAAGTTATTGTTACCAAATCAAATTGGGTTATCTAAAAAGAAAAACCAAATCAAAGTGCTGGTGGGTGGTGATGGGAGGAAAAGGGGAGTGGGAGAATCCCATTCTGTCACTTATTACATATGTTTTGTGCATATATACATAAAATTAAAACAATTTTATCAAATACTAAATATTAAAAGATGCAGTTTCAAATTAAAAGACATGTATTAATGCATCTAACCCGTCACTATCATCAAGAATTAGTGATCGTAAAGATTTTTTGAGTTTAAATTAAAAGATATGAGTTGTTGATTTCATATGTTAGTTTATCGAAATTTGAAGCCAAACTTAATCGCCATGATCTATTTTCCCAATAATTCAAACCATCATCGACTGCCCAAATCAAAGATTGTAGTTTGGCAATTTGGGTCGATTAAATTTGAAAAATTTGAGTGGGTTGATTAAATTGGATTGAGTAAATGAGTAATTATTTTGTTGGATGAAAGGGGCATATTTTATCTAATAAGAACTGAGAACTTTACCCAATATTTTCATAACCAAACCAGACATTGAATTAAAAAAGAGAATGGTTCATGGTCCAATGGTTGAACCGAGGGCAGACTGTTTTAATTTTTTATTAAATAAATTAATAAAAAATACATAATTAATGATAATATATTATAGTTACATCCTTGAGAAGTGAGCAACAGCCAGAGATGAACGGCTAGCGACCAAAGATGAATAGGGAAGGAAAAAATTGGAAGATCGACAATTGAAAATTAATGGAGAAGAAGAAGAATAGTGGAAGAGGAAGAAGAAAAGGGAAGATCATAGAAGAAGAACGATGGAAAATAGAAGAATAGAAGATCGGAGAATTTGAAAAACATTGGAAGATCCAAAAGCAAGAAGAAGAAAAATAAACTTTCAAGATTCAAGAACAAGAAGAAGAAGGAAAATCGGAAAAGAAAAAATATGAGAGAATAAAGAAGAGAGGAATAGAAGCTTCAGCTCAAGAGTGGCAGATCCTCGAAATGACTTTGTGGCATTAGAGTTTGTAGAAAAGACAAGATTTTAAATTATTTATATATATTGCTCAATTGACAACGTTATGAGTAATTGCTAATCGTTCAAGGTGAACTGATTGAACCGCACTATTTTGTATGATCAATAATTCAACTATAACTCGATTGAGAATCACTTCTTTTTATTCAAACCTAACCAAACCCATTTTTTTCCAGACTTATGATCTTAACTGATTAGGCAGTTGGGTGCAATCCGATTCTACAAACACTAATTTCACCCAATCCCTCCAATTGTTTGGCCAAGTTTTTGAGCTACATGTTAAGTTGCCCCTATTTTGGATTGTATTGAAGGTGTACATGGATTTGATTAAATCCCCCAAGAAAGTAAAAGCAAGTCAATATGACGGGCATTTAATGTCTAAAATATTATTATTTCCCCATTACCTGCACAATGCACCGTCGATTTCTTTTTGTTTTTTATTCCAAACCAAACGTAAACTAAAGTTTATAAAATTTGATTAATCAAAGGATTAGTGTCTAATAATTGCTTTTGCTTAATAATGCAATCAACTTTAGTCGTTGAGAATAGTGTTATGAAATAAAATAAAGACGTCACCATCTTCATGTAGATAGAGATGTCAACTTTTTTAACACTAATTATTTTTATTTATAATCATAAATCAATGTCTTGCTTGAGAATTTCTTATCCATTTTTTGAAGAAAAATATTAGAAAATTCTTAAATTGTCTAATGTTAGCATTTTAATTCTTCACTATTATTCTTTAGTTAATTCTTTGTACTTTTATAATTAACAATTATTAGAATTATATCACACCATAAACTTCCACAGTTTATTTTAACATGTTATTTAACATTAGTTGTCTATTTTAATACACATTAAAATAGAGTTTTATACCTTCACTCGTTACAATATGGTCACAATATTTGATTAGACCATGATATTTCACAATTACATTTAATATTTTCTCCAACACACTACCAATTGATGAGAAGGGTATCTTAATATTACAGTTTTGGCTATCCCCCAAATGTATAAACCATTCAAACGAAAATGCTGCTACGAAACATTTCCATTGCACCCAAATATTTAGAATTAGAACAAAAGAGTCTGGCAATAGCAAATCTTCTTCCTATGTCAAATAAGAAATGGAGTACTAATTACTTACCATTTCTCAAATGCGATTTCCATTCAAAAACACAAAATGAGCAGCAGCAGGAGCAGGAGGAGGAGGAAACAATAATAATAGCAAGAAACATACAAGAAACAGCATAACACCTAGATGAGATCAGTCTTCTGTGCCAAAAGGGTAAGCTTTGGCGTACCCATATGACATGTTTGATACAAACAGCCAAATTTAAGAGCCACAGCAAGCTGATTTTTGCGCAGCCTCGGCAGCTCCATCGGCCTGGTCTGATTGGTTAATCCTGATGGCTTGAGGCTGCGAGCGAGCGCCGTGTGGTTCAGAGTTATGAGTAAAAACCAATCACTAGAAGAATAAAGAAACCGATGCACCTAACAAACTCTCTCTAATCTTGTATTGTTGGAGTTATTAGAACAAAGAAATTTTACCAAGTTCAGAAGCTGCCATTTTATAGTTGGTTGTCAAAGACAATTTTCACAAAGCCTACTTTCATGCATACAAACAATTTTTTTTTTTTTTCTTCTTCTCTTTTAACAAGTAATATATTGAAATTAGAAGAATCAAAAGGGCCGGAGCAGCCTGATTGCTACACATGCAAACTAAAACCATGAGTGTTCATGAAACGTCTAGAAGTTGTATAGAGGAGTTTGCTGCAGAGCCATACCTCAACTTTGGACTCTGTCTCTGCAAGTCTTTGCTTTATATCTCTAGCTATTGAGAAGAACACCTCCTCCACATTCAAATTTGTTTTTGCACTCTGCATTATAAAATAAACTTAGCATCACATTATCACTAGAATGCAGCCTATGGATTACATGATGCCCTTAACAATTTCAGTGTCGAAGGTATTTTTTTGTATTACAACTGGTCCCAAGCTCGACCAGCATAAAAATTTCATAGCATAAATTCTGGACAAAAATTGAAGAGCTAGAATTCATATGTATCTGACACTATCTAGTGAGATTAAGGCTTGTGATGATGATAATGATCACATTATCACCAGCATATCACTGCAAAGTGCAAAATCTGCAACAAACTTACAGTCTCAAAGAATTTGATGCCATATTCATCAGCGAGTGCTTGGCCCTTTGATGTAGGAACAGCCTAGACAGATTACAGTCTGGTCAATATGTGTCCTGCACATATGTATATGTGGGGGAAAAAAAAGAGAGGCGCACCCTTTTGCTTTCATCCATGTCAGCCTTGTTGCCAACCAGTATCTTGTTGACATTGTCAGAAGCATGCTGTTCAATGTTACGAATCCAATTCCTAATGTCTAAACATGGGAATGAGTCAGCTCAATAAACTAAAGAATAAGAAACAAATGGAACATCGTCCACCACCATATATTTAAACATGAAAAAGCAATTCTCCGGAAAGGGAGTTTGACATTTAGATATCAGAAACAATCAAATAAAGTGGGCAGTTTTCTTATATTCAATGAAGGCAGAAGATATTTAAACTAGTGGAAAAAAAAACAAAACAAAAAAGAAAGGAACTAAACAAAGAGAAAGAAAAGCATGCAGTCCAAACCCTGAATTGTAAGACTGGATAAAGTAATTACTGTTGAAAGAAGACTCGTCAGTTACATCATACACCAGCAAAATGCCCATGGCACCACGGTAGTAAGCTGCAGAAGAGGAAGAGCTGCTTGAGAAAAAATCATAGCAATAAAAAATGAATACAATGCTCTAAAAATTAGTGCAACTACACTTATTGCCAAATAATTGTAGACAAACTTTGCACAAGGAAGGCAACAACTAATTCATCATTCAAACATAATCTCGCAATCAAGAAAGCAGTCCCAATGCATGTGAAGTAGAGAATGCTAGGCAAGTCTACTGAAAGTGATCTTGCAATCAAGACCAGTTAACGTATTTGTAATGGTTCCTATCATCTGTCATGAATACAGAGAGAGAGAAAGTCAAATCCATAGATAAAGGGGCATGTGTCAACTTTTCCTGTATGCATGACCAAACTCCCAATATACAATTTTGCAAGAAAAAGACAAAGGTGTACAAAACTGAATAATTTCCAGGTCTTTAAGAATTGTGTAACCATTCTCTTTCCCCAAGTCTGATTAATCTTTGTTCCCTTGAGTGCGTCCATGTGTTTTTTTCCTTTTTCTTTCTTATTCTACAGAGACAGCAATGTAATTTTTCCTTTTTCCTTTTTTGGTAAAAAGCAGTCATTATAATTTAAGCAAATAGCATGTCTTTCCCAAGTTCATTTACTGTTAGCTGCAAAAACTTCCTGAGAAAGCACATTAGACTATCCGCCTAAGCTCTAGTTTAAAGAATAATTTCAGTGTGACCATTCTTCAGACCTTTTAATCAATGGAGATTCAAAAGGCAGAAGACAAACACCAGGTTAACAAGGGCAAAACAAAGCAGATTTTTAATTCTATTTAACAGCAATATATTTAATTTTCTTAACAACCAATGTCCAGTTTTAGTTCTTTATTTATCATTTTAAGCTTCTCAATTTAAACTTTGCAGTATGGGGATGCCATGATGAACGGTAAAAATGGTGGAATAACATCAGAGCTGGTGCTAATAATAGACAAGCTTGAAGATGTCCTTTTTGTGCTCAAGGCCACAAGGCATTGCCAGAGAAGGCAAGCTTGATCAAATTTGCATTTTGAATAACCCCATTAACTCCTCAGCTCCAATAACCAAAATCCAAGGAAAAAAGTTCCTGCTTTCACAGGAAGGGAAACAAAGAAATGAACAGGAAAGGAGAAATCAGATAATCATCTTTTAGATTAGCTTACATGCAGACCAACCAGTTTCCTTTTTTTTTTTTCCAAGCCCACTTTAAAAGTGTGAGCGCAGCATGCATATGCACTATTGATAGGTACATGATCTTGAGCCTCTATCCTGAGACATACAGCTTAAGCCACTGGGTCACTAAAAGACATGTTGGCTTTTTTTTTTTAATAATAAATAGCTAGGTGTTAAGAAACAATAAGAAAATGTGAGGTAAAACATGTATAAAAGACTAAAACAGAGATGTTTCACTCAAGTAGAAAGTGAAACGATTTTAGTGGAGGTTTGACATGGCAACCAACCAAAACAATGATTTCATTGTGTTAAATGAGCACATATTCCACGCCAAACACACAAAAGAAAATAAAGGGGAGGAGAAGAAGACGAAGCAGCACTCTTAATAAATTGCTTTTACATGGAATCCCTAATATCATACCAGTTGTAATTGTTCGGAAGCGCTCCTGACCAGCAGTATCCCAGATTTGCAGTTTGATCCGTTTGCCATCAAGATCGATGGTCCTTATTTTAAAATCAATGCTGTATATGAAGGTCCAAACCTGTGAGATCATAAGCAGTTTGTAGAAGAAAACATGGAAAAGGGCCTATAGTGGCATTTTGATTATAGAACTGACTTACCCTATGGTTGTGATGAAACTAGTGGTGAAGGATCCATCTGAAAAGCGCAAGAGGAGGCAACTTTTACCCACACCTGCCAGAGCAGAAAGCAGCTAAATAAACCACTGCATTCCAGTTTTAAGTAGATAAAATGTAACGACCCATGTTAATTACCTAAATTTAGATCTTAATTAATGAGAGTTACTCATGGCATGGCAGCATATTTAAAAAGGGGAGGTAATTCTGATGATACCAACAACTGAACGTTACCTTCAAAAGGCCAAACTGATCTACTTCAATCAACATTGACTAGACTAAACTCTTGTATTCTCCAATTAGCATCAGGCAAGGATTTCTTATTGGATCAAGTATCCAGCAACCAAACTCTGATAGAATTAGGGAAGGATTGCTTATTGTAACAAGACCAATCAAAATTAATCTCAGACCATCAAGATAGCAGCATCTACTGTTTTTTATTTGTATCAATTGCTAGGAGGTCCAGAGCTTTCCCTTATAAAAGTCCTAAAGGTCCTTAAATCAGAGTACACAAAACCATGATCGGCCAAGTCAAGCTAGGGAATTTCACCAACTACTCGCATCTATACGGTTATCTATCACAATCCCTACCAACACCTGTAAGAAAAACTTCCTCTGCATCTGCTCTCTTGAATTTATGTCAGGACTCCATCGTTGTGGTATTATAGTTTCTCTGGCTTTGCTATGACTAATCCCATCAAGCTTCCATGTTGCTCTACTTTTAGTTGCTTCCTATTTGTTATACCTAGGGTCACTGGATCAGTTTTCTTGGACAGAAATTCTGCCACTCTCACACACACAATCCTCTTGGTTTGGACACAAACATCACAACAGAAAATAAATGCAATCAAATCAGAACAAAAATAAGAAACAAGAAACAAGAAACAGAAACAGAAACGCAAACCACAATAACACCAGTTTTATCCTGGTTCAGATTGCTCTAGGACAACCCTACATCCAGTCTTGAACCTTCATGAGCAGCCTTCCTTGATTCAAAGAATGATCAGTACATGTGTTGCCCTCTCTCATGATTACAAAAGCCCTTCCCAAGATTACAAAAGCTATATACTAATCACACAGCCTTTCCTCTCAGCTTTATCGTGAAACCAGCAACAATTCTCATACGTCTGTATGAGCCTAACCCCCTCTGCCCTCTATTTATAGAGTAGGCAGATATCCCAATGAAGATATAAATATATTTACAGTTTAACCCTCCCCCCCCCAAAAACTATCACTAATTACAGATTGAGATATAAACTTTTATTTAATTCTTCATTGGCCCTCAAAATGCACTGCTTTCACTGATCTTCTTATCCTATACTCGAGACAACTTTTTAACACTATTGTTGCATTTTTTTCTGGTGACAGAGTTCCCATAAAACCCACCTAATACTTGCCCTGTCAGCCGCTAGCTCTACATAGATGGAAATAATAAACCCAAGTCCCAATTTCCTCATCTCGTCTCATAATAGGAACAATCTATTAGTGCCTTCTCCAACCAATTGAACACCTATCTATTTATGAATTTTTTTGGCTAGTTCCATGCTCTAATAAAATCCCAGATAAGCAACTCAGAAGAGAAGTTTCACAACATACATAATCAGCTGAACCACATTGAACATAGAATGTCACAAATGATGTTATTACAGGCAATGAAATTTTGAGTATTTTCATACCACTAAAAATACAGTGAAGCAATAGCAACATGAGTTGTACCACTTAATGCACTTGAATCTCAAAAACTGCTCACGTAATAATTCAAAGTTTGCTAACAGTGGCTTGTTATCTCCAAATTTCGAAGATCCAAGCTTCTGTAGAATCAATGGAAAATGGATGGTGGACCTGTGCTGGAAACCAGCACAACACTTCCCCCCCACAACCCAAAAAAAAAAAAAGAAGAAGAAGAAGAAGAAGAAAAGGGCACAAATCTTCCAATAAAGTGTCCGTAAAATTTTAGTTATTTATGCAATTTCATATATTGGCCTTTTTGAAACTTTTAGGTTTGATATGGCACAATTCATAAATTTTTTTCTAGCTTTGACACCAAATAAACTTAAGAGAACATATTTTGTAAACTCTCTCCAAGAACAATCGAAAATTTATCTAAAAACACAGATTTTAGAAATAACATAAACTATGTTCTCTGTCTAAAAAAAAAAAAGTCTTGGGGGGGGGGGTAACAATCAAAAATAAAAATTAAAGTTTATCTCCATTGGTTCCAAAGACACAGAAAATTAGAACATAATAACACGGGCCTTCATCCATCCCACAGAAAACATGAATATATATATATCTTAACCCTCTTAAATTATTCCTATATTGGCCTCCTCCCAGTGACATTTCTAGATCCATCACAAATAGTGGGAGCAGCCCTTACTTATCAGGTGTGCTAGTGGATGAACAAGTTGTCCCATTAGATGAATAAAGCAAGCCAAAATTCCATATTAACTTCCCATAAAAACCAAGTATTGGTATGCTTCTTTATAAGAAATAGGAATACCTCCTCCTAGTGCTAGAAATAGGAAGAAATACCCAGAAAACAATTGTTTCAAGTTTGGTTAATAATTTTTATATAAAGAGAAATTTCAAGTCCTAGTTGTGACTAAATCTAATATCAACCACTATAGATGACCTAAAACCATTCGTTTTTTTAATCATCCAAATCCTAACAATCTCTACCATTTTCCACAAAATGGTGCTGCAACAAACATATCCATAACAACAAGGTAACCCCAAAACACAACTTCGATTAATGAAGCTTTCAGACTTTTTTGTTCTGTCCTTGAAATTTAAAATTTTATTTCTGTTTTTCAATGTGGGAATAACGGAAAGCAATGCATCAGATCTCAAATTTCATACTGAAAATAATTACCTAACAACTATAATGAAACCGAATAGAAACCAGCATAACAGCATGCATAAATCTTTGCTGACATTATTTATCGAAATTAAAAGGCCTTTAAGGAAAGTCTAAGTTCCTCAAAGCAAGCTATTAGGCATTAAAAACAATATCAACAGAGTCCATAAAAACGAATTAACATGAGCCATTTTACAAACATTAGCTACATGCTGTGTATATATTCATAAATACATAGATGTATAAATCAGAACGAGATCGCCACCCAGGCTATACAAATGCATAAATAACACTATTACAAGCATGACATGCATAAATGCACCCACATAATCATCTATCGTTAAACAAGAAAATCCATAAACATATTAACAACTGGATACACACACACATAAACAGAAAATCTGAAACTTACCGCTATCGCCGATCAACAGGAGCTTTATGAGGAAATCGTAATCAGCCCGGGTTCGAGCGGCCATTTGAATTACAGAACAGAACAAGAAGAAGAAACCCTAGAAACGAGGTCCTTCTACGACAACATTCAATCGAAACAACGAAGTGGAAATTATCCAAAAAATAAACAAATAAAATGCTAAAAAGAACACAAAATGGCAATTCAATGGCAGATGGAAGAGTTCTATGAGATGTCTCTAAATTGGGGAAAGAGCGCAACAGAGAGAGCCCCTCTGAGACGTCGGCTCCGGTCGGCCGTTGAAAAAGAATTTATTATTTTCGGTGACAGAGGGTTATGTTAGGATACGGGCGTGTCCATGGTGAATGTCCAGGAGCAGCAATCCGAACCGTGCATTCCCAATGATCCCGCTAGAGATTTGCCCGTGGTATTAATTTTGATTTTTAATTAAAATATAACTAATTATAACATGTGTGGACTTCGATTGGGCCCAAACGGTAAGGCGCGGCTGGCCCATTAAGATAGCAGGCCAAATAGTATATATATATGTATTTTTTATTATCAAGAATTGGCATTTGCATTGGCTTGCTGGATGGTTTAAAAAGAGTTTTTCAAATTAAATTTTTTAACGATAATTTAATATAAGAAATATATAGTCACTAAAATTCAACAATTAATATATATAATCTTGTAAAATACTAAAAATCATAAAACACATAAAAGTTTAAAATTAAAAAATTTTATCAATAAAACGGTGTGCAATTGATTTTACAAATCGATTGGTAAATTATAAAACTAAAATCGACTCCCCCAGAGTGCCACCAATTACATAGATCAACAAATCACAATTTGACAGTTAGGGTCAATTCAAATTGGGCAATTTTTGTTTTTGTTTTTTTATTTTCACATCCCTATAAAGAATAAATGGGGTTTAGAAAATTTCAGTTTAGTCGAAAACTTCGGTTCAATTTAGTTTTTAAATTTGATAATTTAAGTTATTTAACTTTGATTCGATTTTTATATTGAAAAAACTAAAATAATCAATTTTTTGGTTTTTTAGTTTTTATTCTTTTTTTTTTGTCAGTTCAAATTTTTTCATATTTGTTTGATTTTTTAGGTTTCCAAATTTTTTAGTTTTTATATTTATTTAATCTGTTAAGTAACTAAACCAACAGAATACTCACTTTAAGAATATATGTCATTTACCCTCAAAGAGCACAGTTCAACAATTATGACGATTCATATCTGTCATGATTAGAGTCATTATCTCGAGATTGAAATTGAGCATCGCTGTGTTTCTTGATTTACCCCATGCATTCTCTGTTGGGACTCGAGTGTGTGGGGCGCCTGCGAGAGTGCGTAATCTCAAGAATACATGTCATTTAATGATATTTTTATTTTTTAAAAAAGTTTAATGCAAAAATATTATTAAAATAATATAATAATATATTATTATAATAAAAATATTTTAAGCCTTGATATCAACATGACACCTTATCCACGTGGGAGTACACGCCTAGGCAAAATTGGATAATATTGAACTCAGCCATAAGGCATAAATTGAAGTAATTTTTAAAATAAAAAAATAATTCAAAATTCAAGATATAGATAAAAAATATCATAAGCATAAATCAATCATATCCTAACCATATCATTTGGTGTTATCTATGGCAAGATAGAAATTTCATGACAACTTATTTGTATTCGTAAAATGTACTATTAATATTTATTTTTGCTAAATGCTAAAAAGGTAGAATTTGGGATCAAGAAACTCCTATTTGAGTATGACAATGCTCTAACTCGCTCTCAACTAAGGAGAGTGAGACTTTTGTTTGATTGTGAGCATACCCCAACTTTGATTTCACCCTTTTGAATTAAGTATTGTAATTGGCAATTATTTTTAATCTTTAACTGAATTAGATTTTTTGATCTAATTTAGTATATATTTTTATTTGAACACAAATTTGGACACTAAAAAAAGAAAAAGCACATGACATATTCTTCAATATAATGCATGTTAATTGGTGTCACGTTTTGTCAAGAACAAACTATAGGTCCCATTCATGCAAAAATAATTCATAATATTATGGTTGGATTGAAGTATATGGAAAGGTGACATTATTCTTAAGCGTGTAATGGACACAAGTTTGAAGTTTACTCTTGACAATTCAAAAGATTTGTAAGGCTGACGACTCTTTGTTGGCAAGTCAATAAGTGGTCCATAAGATCACAACCTCTTGGGCTAAGGGCATTTTCTTCCCAGCATATGCCTCAAAGAGGGACAAATCATAACACTCAAAAGAATATTAAAAAAAGAAGTTAATCCTAAATTAATGCAAATAACTCAAAATTATAATTTCATTAAAGAAATTTTCGAGAGAAAATAGACAATTTCCTCACAACCAACTAAATCTCACTGTAGACTTATTTATTTTTGATAATTTTAAATCTATGTCAAAAATAACATATTGAGATATCAATAAATATATATTGTTCATTATATTTTATTTTAATATTTAAATAATTTTATTGATTGATATGAACGAATCATATTTTGAATCATTTAATTAATTAATAAAAATATTTAAATATTAAAAAAAGAGTCGATAAATCTAGTTCATTTAAAAAAATGTGACAATGATTAGAACAGCTAAATAATTAAAAATAAAATAATTTATAACAAAATCGAGATAATCGATCCGAAGCATGATTAAGGTGGTTTAACATGCGATAATGAGACAATGAAACTAACAAATGTTCTTGATAAAAATAAATAAAGTGAGAAAATTATAATAAAAAATAATAATTAACCAACCTGAAATAGTGGTTGTATCGTAATTTTCTATCATTAATTAATTAGGCGAGGCAGGCCAGATTGCCTGTCATTTACCGGGTCAGGGTCTCAGCTGATTCTAGAACCGGAAGCTGCCGGTCAACTTTGAACAAATGAATTAGACTAATTAATTGTTGAAAAATATTAATAATGGGGGCCACAAAAATACTATTCAATCCAACCTTTATTTTTTTTTTCAATTTTATTGTAAGAAAAAAAATGTGTAACTGAAAAATAAAAATAAAAAATTAAAAATGTTTTTGGGGTTAAGAAGTAATTGGAACTTTATATTTGATCGAATTTATATTTTTGTTCTTATATTTTCACTTTTTTTTTTGTATAGTTATTCGAATTTTTTGTTGTTTGATTATATTATTGAATTTATATTTTCGAGTAAATTTAATATTTATATTTTAATTTTTTTATAATAATTTAAATTTTTTATTATTTTAATTACAATCATAAATTAATATTTTTGAATTAATTTAACTCATATAATTTGACGTGTATTTATCATCTCATTTGATTTTTTTTATACATAAAAATATAATGATTAAATTGACTAAAAAATATAAATAAAGTGATGTAATAAAAATAACGAAAAATTTGAATTGCCACATAAAAATTGTTAAAGTATAAAAGTTAAATTAATTAAAAAAATTAAATTTATAAATATAATAAAAAACAAAAAAAATTAAGTGATCATATAAAAAAATATATAAAAGTACAGGATAAAAATATGAATTTAACATAATTTTGAATTAAAAATAAAAAAACCAAATTAGGCCTTTAAATTTTAATTTTACATTTAAATAAGTATTTTTTTAATGATTTCACATCAACTAAATAATTGTAAATATAAATAAATTAAACTCGATTAATATAAATAAAATTTAAAGGGCTCAGTCGCTTTTATTACAAATGGCATATAGCGCAGGGTGAGAGAGAGAAAGGGAGAGAGACAGAGAGAGAAACGTAAGAATATTTTCCATTTCCTTGGCTTTTCGCCTTTAAATGGCGATGTCCGAACACAGAGCGGGAACGCGTACAGCTTCTGCTTTCTCTTTACCTCTGGAAATCTCTCTCTCTCTCTCTCTCTAGGGTTTTTTCTTTCTCCATCTGTCTTCTAATCTCTTTATCGTCTCGAGATCGTAGCCTTGGAGTACGTTCATCGCCATTCGCCAGCTTTAAGTTTTTTAACTGATTGATCGTTTTTTCTTGTGTATTTTTGTTTTTGTTGTTTTTTGGTGTATCTCAAGTTGTATTTTATCTTCCCGTTTGATGCTGTCTTTGCTCGCTTGTTATAGTTTCATGTTTGAATAACTATGTTTCTGGAAATTAATGTTGTCGATGTGCTGCCGTTCGTATTGTATGTGGTGTTATTTAGTCGTAAATTTGGAATCAACATCACGTTTTGAGTTTCAGATCTGCGTTCCTTAGTTACGCTAAAGTTTTGGTTTCTAGGATGAATCGGAAGAGAAGGCAATGTTCAAATGACGGGGTTAATATTTCGACATTGGGTTAGTCTGAAAAGGTTGACATATTTGCAAATTGTGCTGTAAAAGGCAGACTGCAGGTTCTCATGGCGCTCACAGATTCCTACATTGGGTTATAGTTGTTAACATATCTTCAGAACAATAGTTATTTTAAAGCTGTTGAAGATCACTTTGTTGTTAACACACGTTTGTATGACCTGAGAATAACTGATACGTTTAGTTTCTAGTTGCGTTTGACAACATCTGTAGTTTCCAATATGCAATGTGCATTTTTGCACGTCATGTTAAAAATTTAATTGGTATTTATGTTCCTGCTCTTGTCTGTTTCATCATGTGTGGATCTTTCATGAAATCTGTAAATAACCTTTGAAATCCGAAGTGCTTGTAGCCTTAGCTATGGCTGGCTCCAATAATTTGAAAGAGGGGAACTTTTAAATGGGTAGAGATCCAAAGAAAATGAACTTCTGGTATACCTCTCGAAATAAATTTATAGCATTTTTAGGCAATAATCATGCTATCCACCATTCCAATATTTTGAGGCTTTTATTGTGTTCCAATGTTCTTCACAATGGGTATTGTTTTATTGGTGCTATGTCCTCGCATGTACTTCTAAATTCTTTATAATTAAATCTTGAGGATTTTTATTGTAGTCTAGGCTTTTTTTTTTTTTCTCATGCGTCTGGTTGCTTTATTTTGTTGTGCAAGTTGCTGGAGCTGAAGCTGTACTTGAATTTTTACTCTGTTGTGATGTTTAAAGTGAAATGTAATTTTTCCCTAGTTTGGTAAAAGTGATTGGGCAAGCATTGTAGTCAATTGTGTGGTTATTATGTATGGCGGGCTCTCTTAAGAAAGATGAGCTTGGTAACTATTAACAACAATATCAAGGTCAGGGAAGCAGAGAAAAAAAAGCAATCCTTGGGGCCATGGCCCTTGGACTATAATTTGTGAATTTCATAAACCACATGGGACCCATCTAACTCCCGTCCTTATATTTCTTATATTTATTATTTTCCTTATGCTAGATCCATGTGATATTGAATGCTTAACAGTTTTAAGTAGATCATGGTATTTTTCATTCTTTAACTTTATATTTGTTTTAGTTAGCATACTTCAAATTGAGGCTGAATTCTTTTGCGCGTCACTGATTTTCATTTGTACTTGGCAACCAGTTTTGTTTTCTAATATCTGGGAAAAATGCTCCAACTGAACTTCTTTTAAAGTTTAGGAGTGCAAATTGTTGACATTTTATTTAATATGTCACTTAATAATGCCAGAAAATTCATAAGTAGGTTCACTAAAAGATGTCTCTTCCTTTAAATGTATTGGTGTATTTTGTGTGTAGCTTGATTCTTGAAGATATGACTCCACCGATTGAGAATCCTAACAAAGCTATCAGCACTCACAAAACTTTGCATCTACCTCTTAATGAAAGAACACTTTCATCTATGACCAGAAAATCAGTTGCTGCACATCCTTGGCATGACCTTGAAATAGGTACTTAATTTGTAACTGATGAATTGTTTTCTAGAATATGCCTTTCCATTATTGATCTTGTAACCATTTGGTATGTAACTATCTTTGTGATTCATTACAGGACCTGGAGCTCCAATGGTTTTCAACTGTGTAAGGGATACTGAAACGTCATAGAGCTCAAAATTTTGTGGCCGCCTTTGTCTTCAATTATCTTCTTTTTCATAGATTGTAGGAAGAGTAAATTTGTTTCAAGTCGAACAACATGGTCAATCACGGTACTGACATTCAGAGGAAGTGGTAGCTTAATATTGTGATATACTGTTTTCATGCAAAGTAAAAATTATACTCCTAATCACATGCACATATGTGCTATTGTAACATCTGACTAACACTTTGGTGGTATGGGTGCCATAGTTCCTGATGAAAATAATCTGAAACCAGCTGGCAACTGCGACCATCTGATTCATTAACCCCCTTTAGAAACTGTATAAACTGTTCCAAGCCATTTTTATTCAATACAAATTGTGTAATATACTCTGCCAGTGTCTGGAGACATTGGTGATATTTTCCATCTGATGCTTGGCCTACATTTAAGAAACTTGGAATGGCAAGAAATGAGTGTAACACATTCCCAATACCATAATGTTTTTCCTTTACTCAGCCGTACCTTCTCTATATCTCATTTTTTGATAGGTGCAGAGTCAACATGTTTGTCCATACTCTCACCTATTTGGATCCCAAGGGGATAAATTTGTTGCCACGCAAAGCAGCTGTGGTTCTTTAAATCTTTAGAGAAGTTTTCCTATATGTATATGATAATCATGGAGTTGAATGAGTAATCGGTTATATATGTTAAGAGAAAACCTAAAACTGGCAATTTGAATTTCTATCACATTTCTGCACTTGCCTTTTACCCATAGTTATATGGTTCCATTTGCCTCTGATTCTACATGTTCCTTGTCTGAATCAAACTCCCATTTCTGCTGTTCCATAAGTCCCACTATTCTTCCATGATAAGAAGTGTTATATGATTGTGGTTAACTATTTCAGGTGGTTGAAATTAGCAAGGGGAGCAAGGTCAAATACGAACTTGACAAGAAAACTGGAATGATCAAGGTACTTAGCCATACAAAATAATCCTTCATCTTTATATGTTTTGTTGCTTGTAATGAGTTGCTAAAACCAATGCATATGTGCAGGTTGACCGTGTACTTTACTCATCAGTTGTTTACCCACATAACTATGGATTCATCCCCCGAACTTTGTGTGAGGATAATGACCCCATAGATGTTTTGGTTATCATGCAGGTATGTTCTTTATATGCATTTCATGCTTCTGTGAACTATTTATGCATACCTGAAATATCATTTGCAAATGCAACTAGAATTAATTTGAGCCTTGGTATGACCTTGATTTTGCCAACGAATGTTTCATGCATATGCTATTGAATTATTTGCTTTGCTTTGTTCCTGATCACTTTGAGAATCATTTTACTTCTTTGGCAATATTCTTTCTCAAGAGACACCATCATTGATATAGGTACTTCAATTTGATGTAATTGCCCCTTCTCATCCTAGGTGTTCTAATATTGTCATTGGGCCTGCTCACAAAAGATGAACCTGAAAGGCCTAAATCGTCTCATGGCTGGATAGGTTAAGTCCCACTATGAAACATGCCATGTTGAAGATAAAGAATCAAAAGGGAATTAGAAAAATCCCTGCAAAATTAACATTTTCTAGCACGTTTTAGTGTCATAATTTAAGTTTGGATTTTCAGCCAAGGCATTGTTTAAAATTTTCTCTGTAGAAGAGTTCTTCTTACGTACATAACTTGCTGAGAATTTCACTTTCATTCTTGTCATATAGTGTCCAGCTGATTTTTTTATGTATTACCCCAAATCGAGGCAGCTTAGCCAGATCCATTGGTGATATTTTGGGATATGCGCTCTAAGCTTTAGCTTCCATGCAGAGTCTATGACAATGATAGAATCCTTACACAATTGATTGAATTTAGAAATAGAACAGTAGGAATTCTTTGATTACAGAAGCTTACAGCAGTAACTATGAGCAAATGCAAACAAAAGAAAGCAAAATCGGCCTATTCGAGAGGGCCTTCTCTCTCCCACAACTTCTTCCAAATTTTCCAGATCCCTCCTCTCTCTTTCCTTATATGTAATCCTTAGTCCGTTGCAGCCACGTGAGTGGTTATTCCCTCCCTAACCGAATGTGACTCTTTTGCCCTTGAGTCATTTTCCTTGGCTGCCCCTGCTTCCCCCCTCCTTTTACGTCGCTGGTAAGTGCGACTAACAGGGGTCCTAACAGACAATCATGTTAAATCTCTTGTAGCTTGTCCTTAGATAGGATGTAATTTCAATCTTGTAGTACTGGAGTCACAGGATCCAAACTAGAATAATACTGGAGTTGCATCAGCTTTGATGGGTCACTTGGGGCTGCCCTGTTCTAGAATTGTCTTTCTTGTGGTTCAACAACCAAGCAAAGCAAAATATGGTCACTGAAGAAATCTGGTGAGATACCTGACAACTAGTTCTTTTGTACTTGAGATTTCTTAGCCAGTCGAGGATAATTATTTGGAGGATAAAAAATGAGGTAACATTGGAATTTAATCTCATTATGGGTGAACTTCACTGACTGACTGTAGTGCCTGTTCGCTGTTATCTAGCACATGCTAATGTCAACTAGTTAGCCCTGACCATTTTTTCATTGCTTTATCTTTCCATTATCTGAATTGCTGTTTTTTCTCAATGATATAGTTATTTTGTAACGGTTAGCATATGTTACCTTAGCTGCTAATGTTTCCAAATTTGAAAAACATAAACAGGAACCTGTTCTTCCAGGGTGCTTTCTTCGGGCTAGAGCAATTGGCCTCATGCCTATGATTGATCAGGTGGACATGATCTGACAGCCATGATAATTCTCTTTTCATCCTTAAAAGGATTCCATTTTTTTTTTTTTTTAACCTTGGATGAATTTTAACCTTCATCTGAATGTAGGGTGAAAAAGATGACAAGATAATTGCAGTTTGTGCTGATGATCCTGAGTACCGAGACTGCACTGACATCCACAATCTCCCACCTCATCGGCTGGCTGAAATCCGCCGCTTCTTTGAGGATTGTATCCTTCTAAGACCTGTCAATATATATCAAGTAATTGATCACCCATGCCCATGATATGTTTCTATAACCATTTTTTGGTATATGATATCATTTATGCATTTGTTTCTCGTCTTTGCAATACAAAACAAAAATGTTGGTCGTTTTTCTTAACAAGTAATTAGACAAGAAAAACGAGAACAAGGAAGTCGCAGTGAACGATTTTCTGCCAGCTTCAAAGGCATTCGAAGCAATCCAGCATTCTATGTAAGCTATAAATTTTGAACTCTTCACTGTTTTCTTTTCTTTCCGCCTTCATTTGCATGCCATTTAATGTACCATCCAATAACAATAAAGATCATCCTCCCCACGCGTCCTACAACTTATGGCACCTCCTGCAAACATTCCCAATTCGAGAGTTTGCAAATTTGGTTATGGTGCTAATCTGTTTTGTGTTTCTTTTACCATGAAGGAATCTCTATGCAGACTATATAGTTGAGAGCTTGAGGCGGTAGTTTCTTCCCGACCCCCTGCTCGCCGGCAATCCTACAGTTATCTTCAAGAATCCTGCATCTTGCTTAATTTGCAGACAAGGTTCCAAATGCGTGCTTATATTACATCTTCTTCTTCTTCTTCTTCTTCTTCTTCTTCTTGTTTCTTACATAGTTCATGAAAATGGCGGGGAAAGAATACTGTGTTTTGTAATGGAACTTGTGAAGAAGAAAAGCGTTATTTCTCAGAGCAGTGTGAGTCTTTATAGTAGATACAACAAAAGAAAATTGGGGTTCTTGTTGTAGTTGTGATTGTGAAAATTAAGGTATGTAAACAGCGGATTGCTCACTCTGGTTTCAAATGGAAGGAAGAGGAAGTAATTCAGAGTATTGTGGAAGAGCATTCTAGAGAGTTTTTATTTGTCAATTTCTATTCTCTGTAAAAGGTTTGGTAATTGGATAAAGCCTTTTGATTATTGTTCAAGAGGTATATGTATTGATTGTTTAAGATGTTTGTACATGCGTCTGCAACTGAACTCATATTTTTATTTTTGTACTCTTTTTTTTTTCATGTTATCCAAGGACAGATCTAAAAATTTATATAGGAGGAGGCTGATTTTTTTTTTTTTTTTTTTGAGATGTAGAGTTGTTCATTACAAATTTTAGAGTGGGTTGTAATTTTTTTTAGACTAATTTATTATTAAAAAATAATTTTTTACATTAAAAAATTAATTTTAATTATAGGCTGCCTTGGGTTGCTCAAACGTAGATTCACCCTTACTGTTATCATTTAAATTTTTTATTATTTTAATTATAAATTTAGATTTATATTTTTAAGTTAATTTAATCTTTTGTATTTTGTTATTTTTTTTCATGTAACAATTTAAAATTTTTATTGTTTTAATTATATCATTGTATTTGTATTTTTAAGTAAATTTAATTTCTATATCTTGACGTGTGAAAACAAAAAAATAAAGTAAAATAAATTAATTCAATATTTTTTTTATATGTTACAGTTAAATTATTTAAAAAATATAAATATAAGAGTATAATTAAAATAACAAAAAATTTAAAATTGTTTCACAAAAAAATTATTAAAATATAAAAATTAAATTAATTCAAAAATATAGATATATAGATATAATAGAAATAACAAAAAATTCACATGATTATACGAAAAAAATATGAAAGTACATAAATAAAAATATGAATTTAACCAATGATACAAAGTGCAGTGGTCTCTTTTGTCGCATAAAAATTTCATGTACCTACTTTGCGTGCATGTTTTATAAGTTATTATGTATATTTGGTGTGGTGGGTTTATTTAATATATATATATATTATATAATGTTGCGATTGTGTTTTTATTTATACAAACTGCCTGTGCTAGTATGTGTACTAGGCCTTGTGGGCAAATCTATTTTACTTTGTCACTTTATCGCCTTGGTGATTAGGGATGATAATGGTCAATAAATGAGTCTTACTAAATTAGATATGCCACTTCATACACTTCTACCTACAAAAACATCTATGAAATAAAAAATAATATACTTTAAATATTTATTAAATAAATATATAAATAATAAATAAGAGACTCCTCTATTTTTTGTTTTTTAAAACATCTTTCCATTAAAATTTTTGAAGATTTTATGGTTCTCATATTCTTGGGATAAATATTTTTATTTTAGAAAAAGATTAGTCAGCTTAAATTGATACAAACGTGCCACTGGTCCACTTCCCATTGGTTACACGTACGTAGCAGTAGCACCCCTTGATATTTAAGCAAGAGTTCACCGAGGATGGCACGTAGCGCAGAAAAACCCATTCACCACTCGGTCACTTTAGATCGAGATTTAAGCTTCTTGTATCATATAAAGGCACCCTTAAACCCTTCCCCCAAACGTCCCATCCTTCGTCATCTTCGCTCTCTCTCTGCCTCTCTCTCCCTCTAAATTCGAAAATTCGTTCGAATTTAATCCCAACAAACCATGAGTTCGTTCAGTAACACCCCCAACTTTGACAATCTTCTGCTCCAGAGCCTGATGGGCAGGCTCCAAATCCACCCACCGAACCTCCAGTCGTCACCGCTCCTCAGCCTCGAAGACCTCCTCTTCGACGCCGCCGGCCATCTCTCCGACTCCGACGAGGAGGACGGGGACGGAAACGGCAAAACGCAGCTGGCCAAGGAGGAATCCAAACTCGAGAAGGAGATAATCCGGACGATCCTCAGCGGCAAAATTGAAACGCTAAAACCTAACTCCGGCCAGGCTGTCGCGATAGGTGAGCACCACGTATGCATTGGGTTTCACCAAGAATCCGGGTCGGACTACCGGGTTTGGGAGTGGCATGGCCATCTGATGCTGTTTGATGAGGAAAATGGGTACTCGCCGGAGTATATATACGGGAATTACTTTGAGAGGCTGAGAGCGAAGCCGATTACTGTAGCTAGTGAGGATACTAGTGAGAAGCGTGATGAGGAGGAAAAGGGGAATTTGGGATTGAGGGAGTTGATTGAACCAGGTGATTCGGGCCGTGGGCGGATACTTCACCGGAATATTAACGCTGGGTCTGCCAGGTTTGTGTAAAAAGTATAACCTTGAAATTTGTGGAACTTTACATTCATTTGATAATTAGCTTTTTATGTGTGCAATTTTAATGAGTTGAAGATGTATGATTATGATTTACTCAAACTGGGGAATAATATGTGATGGAAGTTTAGGCAGATATGAAAAGCGTGAATTATGAAGATACTTTGAACTACAATTTCCAATGGGTTAAATAAAATTTGCATTGACTGTTGATCAAAATCAAACTCAATATTAACTCAAAATTCGGTTTTATAAGTTGATTGATATGATGGGACTAAGAAAGTAGATTTTGATAGAAATCAGTCTGACTCTACTGTTAATTTCACGACTAGTTTTGCAGTGTTTTGCATGCCATTATTCTTGAGCCTTGGAGCAGATAGTGCTTTGCCTTAAATCCTGTTTTTGTAGGTTCTGTTGTTTGGGTGAAGAGAGCGCTAGCTTTGGTTAGAAACAACTTCACTTGAATCTTGCAAAGCAGAGTCTCATACATTGGAGATGCCTTTTGTGGTTACTTAGGAGGAGAAAATGAACTTTTCTTATTTGTTTTGTCTCTTCCTTGGATGCCTTTTGTTGATTATTTGTCTCTTCCTTCCAGTTCTATTAGCTAGTTATGTTTACTGGAACTACGATTTGCAGGCAAGATAAGCAATTGCAATAATTTATTACTACATGTAATGTCAGGAAGGATGTTTAATTTATTGCCATGGTAAAATGATATTACATCAAGAACTGATTACCGAAGTGTGGATCTTTCCAATTTGTGGGCAGTACCTCATATGAGCACCATTGACCTTTATTGTATTGTTCGGATATAAGATATTCCTAACTCTAATATTGTTTTAAGAATTAGACATCTATTAAAATTACATGATTTTTTTTTTCTTTCAAATTGACCTTGTGAAAATATATTCTAAAAGCAAGATGACTCTCTTTTGCGTTTGTTTTTTCTTTGTCACAGTCCAAAATTTTCTACCCAAAGAGTTAGTTTACTATAAGTAACAACATATCAAGTCTTTATCCTAACTATAATTAATAACATATCAAGTCTTTATCCTATTATGTGGGGTGAACTACATGAATTCTATTTATGGTCTTACCTTTTGGGATGCCCTTATAATACATATTATTCATAAATGTCTCCCACAAAATTTTTCTTGATCTTCCATGTTGATTAGTCTTTTTCTCACACTACATGTCAATTAGTCTTTTTCTCATATTACATGTTGATTCTTGTAGGATACACAGAGGAAAGGATAAAAAAGGAGTAGGATTTGAAGCTAATCTAATCTTTGGTTTTTTAGAAGTTGCTAAAGTTAGTTTAGGATACTTTCTTAATTTTAGTTTAGGATACTTTCCTAAACTTTGTATAGATGATCTTTCCTATGTTGTAATTCCTCATCCCTATAACTAGGGTTGTATTTTTGTGTGTAAATTATGAATAAAAGTATTCCATTCTCACATTACCAAACCATCTTAATCATATCTCAAGCATCTTATCTTCAATAGGAGCAACTATTGGTTTTATTATAATGACCTCATTTATAATTTTATCTTTTCTTGTATGCATACTCATCCATCTTAACATTATCATCTTCATTACGCTCATGTTTTGCACATACTTAGTATTTTGTTGTCTAACTTTCTATGTTATACAACAAAATTGATCTTGTATTTGTATTGTAAAACTTTTCTTTTAACTTAAATAGAATCTTACCATCACATAAAACGCTAAATGGCCTTTTCCATCTTAATCATACTACCTTAATTTTATGGGTAACATCTTAAATAACCTTCCCATCTTTTTGAATGATGGATTCAAGATATCTACATTGACTTTTTCTTGGTATGACTTAATCTTTCAATTTTATCATAACATCATCCACACTTTTTTTTTTCTTTTTTCATAACTTAAAATTCTTTCAATCTACTTAACATAAAACCTCATGATTTTAAAAGCTTCTCCCTGTCTCGAGCTTAGTATTCACGTCTTGTTTTGGCTTATCCATCAATATAATGTCATCTATAAGTAGTATACAACAAGGCACCTTTGCTTGGATATGTTTAGTGAATTCATTTATTACTAGGGCAAATAGGTAAAGGCTTGGAGCATATCCTTGATATATCCAATTATAATTGGAAAAGTCTCAATGTCTCCTTCAAATGTTTTGAGACGTGTTTTTGCTCCATGATACATGCCTTTTTAATAATTTGCATACAAGCAATTTGGATTCCCTTTTCTAGAATCTTCTGTAAGACTTTTCTAGGAACTTTGTGTTGTGTACTTAGGGTTTAACCTAGGATTGGATTGGAAAATTGGAAGAATGAAGGGAGAAATTTAGAAGAAAAATAGGGAGAATCAGAAGAACATAAAGTGAGGGAGAGAAAGATCTAGAGAGAGAGAATTTGGAGGTGGGAAATCAAAATATCATTTATCAATCAAAACATATTTCTTCTTACAGAAATGGCTTATTTATAGCCTCGCCGCTCTTGCACACATGTGCAATTCGTTTGGCCTCAACCCATGCACCCATGTGCAGTGCAACTGTAATCCTAACAGATTGCAAAATACCTTCTAACAATTATTTATATTCCTATTACAGTTTTCCCTCTTTGTTGCTCCTAGGGTCATGACAATTCTCTTCACCTTAAAACATTTCTTGTCCCCAAGAAATGCCAAACCTCCATAACTTCCTATATTCCTTTTTCCTTCTTTTCCAGAGCTTGGATGGAGAAGTTTTGAAATTTCTCTGTATGCATAGCAAATTTGTAGTAGTTTTCATGTACACCTCGATTGGAACACAGTCAAAATGAATCACCCTCTATTGGTCAAAGTGAGCAGCTGAAATTTAACGGTTGTTGCCCTTACTTACTTTCCCTGCTACAGTTTCTTCAATGTAGGCCAGTGCACGTCTAGGAGATTGGCTAACTATGACCCCAATTTCCTTTAATATTTTGTCACCATTTTGGTCCAAGCCCTTAATGAATGCATGTCTAAGTTCATCAGCTTTAGGATCAGTTGTTGTAGAGCCAATATAAGATTGTTCAAGTCCTAATTGTTTAATCAGACCACCTTCAACTGCATGTGGACCATCACAATCTTGACCCCGCCTAGGATACATGTTACAGGCATTGCCATTCTCAGCTCCAGCTCCGACCTGCTTTATAACCGATTTGTCACGACCAAAAATCCAACGACTGTGACTGACACTACCCCCTAAGAAGTCGAAGACTCCAATAGGGGATAGGAAGTCTGCAATTAGGGGTGTTCAAAAAAACCAGTGCGCCACGAAAACCAGCCAAACCAAACCAAACCAGACTGACCGGTCGATTTTTTTTTTTTTTTTGCTATCCAAAACGGTTTTGAGGCTGTACAAACAGCGCGATTTGCGGTTTGTACAGTTGGCGGTTCGTTTTAAACCGAACCACCCAAAAAAATATAAACAATATATATATTATATAACACCCCAAAAAGCCCAACAGCCCCGACAACTCAATAGCCCAACAGATTATAAAATAGAAAAAAACCAACAGCCCAACAACAAACTTTATTATATATTATCTCTTTCCACTAGGGTGGTTTTTTTTTAAATAGAAAAGAAATATTATTATAAAAACCACCCTATATTTTTATAATAATATATAACAGATTTATAATAATATATAACTATTATAATCTATTAACAATTATAATAGTTTATAATAATATATAACTATTCTATCCAATATTTTTATAATAGGTTATAAATTATAACAAGTTATAATAATATATTATATGTTGCCAAATTATTTTTAAATCGCGGTAAACCGCACCAAACCAGATTGCGGTCTGGTTTGGTTGGAAAACAACACTAGCGGTTTGGCATGCTGAAAATGGTTCAGACCGGCTAAATCGCACCATGCACACCCCTATCTGCAGTACACATATTCCTCTGACATATAAACATTTCAAATCATTTACATAAAATATTACCATCATTTATATACAGAAATTAAAGTGTCATCGGCTCAAAATTCATCATTTACTTACAATAGTCACAATTCACAATAAGAAAGAACTTAAACCTTCCCATGCACAATCTCATGGAATGAGGTGAATATGCTGTAACCAGAACGTGGCTAGGGTATATGCAACGGAATCATATCCATGACTCTTATCGTCAAAATTTATGCCAACCTACAAAATCTGAAATATTAAGGGGTAAGTCTGACATTTACTTAGTGAGGGGTAGAAAGCATTATAATGGGGGAAATATAAAATCAATGAATCAAGATAATCATCATGTCATGTCATGCCCAAGGGTAATCATAACAATATAAGAGATGACAAATAAACATGCACATTTAGGATTACAAGTTAGAACCATAGTTCACATATTCATAACGGCAGAACCTCACGCCAACAAGGGTGGAACCTCTCAGACCCTAATCTGAACATGGATGACGGAACCTCTCATGCTAACAAGGGTGGAACCTCTCACACTCTAAAGTATACGTGGTGCACCAATGGCTAATAATTATTGTGGTTAGCTACACAGGGTTTTAACAGTTATTCCATTTAAATACACATCTTATACTATCATTTAGCTTTAACAAGTGTCACATGCAACATTTCACATATAAGTATTCATAGTCCACGATAACATAAATCATAAACTTCCCAAATGCAAATTAAAGAAAATGTAATCAGCCATGAGTGTCAATATGCGCATATAAGACAAGATGGATTCTACTTTCCCAGATGCAAATAAGAATGAAATCGTGAATAGTATATATAGAATGCTAGGATGATTTGAGACATGAATGCAACAATTACCACCATAATACAATTTACCCACTCAGTGTTATGAAAGATGCAAATTCCCTCAAACGCCTCTCTGCTGGGGCACATCAATGTCACCTAACAAGATCATTAAATTTCATGAGAATTAAATAAATACAAAATTAAATCTCCTAAGAATTTAACTGACCCAAGGCCATAGTTCTGAAAGGCGCGAGGCGCAAAGGGTCCTGGAGCCTAAGGCGCGAGGCGTGCCTTTGCGAAGCGAGGCGCACCTTTTAGAAAAAAAACTAAAAATCTTGTAAAATCATAAAAAACTATCAAATTATCAATAATAACACATGCATATCATTAATGTTTCATTATCTTCAAATTCTAAACTAACAACATCAAAGTTAATTCATTCATCATACAATTTCTAAACTAGAAACATCATTAAAGTTCAAACTTAAAGTCTCAAACTCAAACAAGTACCAACCATCGTGCAAAGTTCTAAGCGAACATATAAACACTATAAGTCCACAATCAATAAAGAAGTTTTAATCATCATCATCATCATACCCTTCACCAAATTGAAAATCATCTTATGGTGCCATATTTTGCTCATCCCTGATTCCCTGCTATTTTTCTTCTTTTGCATGTACTCTCCAATCTCTTGTTTTATTGATGGAGGACATTTTGGAATAGCTTTAGTATTCTCCACAATCAATAAACACTACAAGTCCACAATCAAGAAAATGCTTTCATTTTGAAAAATGCTATTTTTCTAGGTCTGGAAGATTAGCGCATTTTTTCTAAGTCTGGAAGATTAGGGTATTATAAGGAGACATATAAGAAAATGTTTTCATTTTGAAAAACTAACTCCCGGTATTTTGATAGTTAATATTCATTGTTGTTAAAATGATTTTTAATGAATTTTTCAAGAAATAGTAGGTATGTATTTTGGGGTGGTAAAATCGCTAAATTCTGAGTTTGTACTAAAATCAAAATTCTATTTTATTATTGTTAATGGATTTTAATTTTTTAGATATTTTTATTGAATCCAAATGAGGGGTACTTTCTTATTTACATTTATGTATTAAAGTAAATGGAAGGTAAAATATAAATAAAAGAAAATGTGGACATTTACTTGCAAGGCGAGGAGATGCTGGGGAGGAGAGGAAGAAATGATGCAGGTAGGATGTAGGCGCAGGTTTCATGAGGCGCGCCTAGGCTCGCCTCAGCGCCTCACCTTGCAAGGCGAGCGCCTTACAGAAACCGCCTCGCCTCAACCCAAGCGAGGCGCCAAACTGGTGCCTTAAGGCGCCTTGCATCTAGGCGCGCCTTTAATAACTATGCCCAAGGCTGCCACAATTGGCGGGCCTCAGTCCCAAACGCATTGGACTAGCCCATGAACCAACTGGGCCCCACCAACCTAGGCCAACCCCCAAAAAAATAGCTTAACCAATCACAACCGCCGCTGTTGGCGACCATCGCTGGCTTAAGATTCCGACAATCAGAACCTACCATTTGAAATGCTTAGCCAAAGGGGTTAATATACACAAAAATGGGATAGATTAAACAACTGGATCTTCATAGATCTAAATTTTTATTTTCGGCCAGAACTGAAGAACACACTGCCAGTTGTCCCCGGCCACCGCGGCTGGCATTTTATGGTGATCCAAGGCCACTACCCGACTCCCTTACCCCCATCAACCAACATACTCAAAAACAAGCAAGATCCAACGGCTAGATCTTTGTAGATCTATACTTAAACTTTCAACCAACACACCCACACGTATATACATACACATCTCATGAATCTATGCTAAAAGTAAAACTAATAAAACTAAAAAGTTTACCTTATTGTAGATTGGAGTTGATTTCATGGTGAAAATGTGGTTAGATCTAAGATCCAACGGTTAGATTTTGCAAAATCGATGATTTACAAAGAGTATAATGGGTACTAGTAGAATGAGCAGAAGAGGGAAATGAGCTGGGAGCCCTAGTGGCCTTTATATGGCCATATGAGCTTGGCTGGCTCTTCTTGGGCCTTCTCAACATAAGGCCCAAAAGTTGGGCCTTACGATTTATCCAATAAGTCAATGTTTCGTTCTAAATCTGATTGTTCCTATGTTGTTCCATTATCATCTCTATCTCTCTATTTCTTCTTCAATGCTTCCAACGTTAATTCATGAAGCTTGGCACTATCACCAGCATGCTTGAGAGTCTTGGGCTGGAGCGCCATCACCATTGGCCTTAACTCTTCGTTCAAGCCAATTATGAAGTTTGAAACGAAATAGGCTTCTGTCAAATAGGGGTTATGATTGAGTATCAGGGCCTTCAACTCTTCAAACCTCAATTAGGACTCCATCACTGACCCTACCTGCCTGATTTTGTTGAACTCTTCCATCACATTAGACGAGCCCCGATCTCCAAATCTCTCCTTAGGTTACCCCATTTTAAGGGACTCTTCTTGGTTAGAACTTTCGTGATAATCATCGGAGACATTTCTTCTCGGTTTATCAAAGAATTCAGCGGGAAAGTTGACATTATACCTCTTAGTTAGCATCCTTGCAAACTCTTGCAGCTGCTCTCGCAGTACACAGCCCCATTCCTCGCACAATTCGTGTATCACTCTTCTTGTTTCCTTGTCCAATCGGTTGGACTCATTATCAAATTTTTTTCCCCTTGTCTCATGCTTTAGGCCAAAATCCTCATGATTTCTGCCTTCGACTGAAAATACAACATTCTTTGGCTACAATTTAGACTCCACTTGTTTCATGTGTGCACTGCTACCTATGGTCTGTTTCTCACGAATAGGGCATCCCACTGAAAATGCAGCACTCTTTTGTTGCAATTGAGACCCCCATTGTCTCATGCATGCATTGCTCCCCATGGCCAACTTCTCACAAACACGACACTTCGAAGACCAAGGGGTAAGGGTTTTGTACATACCGCTCTTCTTCGAACAAGTTAACCAGATTTAAAAGTCGAAATCAACCTCTTGTTTCCCTTACTCACAGCCTGGACAGCCAACAATAAACGAGCAGGATAAGTTGGAAGAATATGCTTCTCAAACGGAATCCGCCTTTGATTTTACTTCCCTTCTATCTCTGCTTCACAACAGTTGCCTTATGGTACTGCTTACTGATTCGCAATCGGCTACTTCGAATATGCCTCCTATATTGATCGACTCTGATGCAGTCGATACAATTTGTTGGATTCAAGCCGAAAATCACCTGACCTACTTCGTCCCTCAATTTCGAGCACGAAACATCGAAATTAGAGGTTGAGGGTCACTTACTTGCTTCGCCTTCCAAAAATTGAACAGAAATTCTGATCAACTGGTCCGTTACAGTCACAAGGATAACCTCGCTCTGTGACGCCTTCTGATTTGGACAGCAATCGCCCAAAAATCGGTTGATTCAGAAACAACTGCTACTATTTGCCTATTTCGCCTCAATCGTTGCTTCAATTTCAGTAAACTTAATCTGCTATGCAACCCAGATACTAGCTAAACCTGATCGACATAGTTTAATTCCCTTTGAATATCTTCCGTAAACCAACCTACTCTGTTGCAATCTTTTTGGAAGCACAATTGGTTTCTGTTGCTGCCAAGAATCGATCAGAAATCGCCTGGGTCTATGCTCGATCAGCTTTGTTGTGGCTTACTGGTCGCCTACTCTCAGCGTCCCAAGTCACCAGAATCTCATCGCTGGCCACTTGCCTATCCTGATTTGCTTAACTTAGAGAGCAACAACCGAGATGCATCCATTTCATTGCACCTTCAAAATCCTGAGTCTAACCACGAAGAGTTGCTGGAATCACAATTGAAATCTCCAAACCTGCTTTGGCTAATCACCGATTGCAATTGACAATGGCCATGTCTCCCACTTCCTCGTCCGACTCACTCGTGAACCTCCTGGTCGCCCACATCACCACCTTCGACAGACTCCCTCACCAATCACAAACGTTCCTCTGTATTGATCGCCGATGGGCTCACGCTCGTCTCACCCACCTGCAACGACCTAGATAGGTTCTGAGAGTTGTTGATTTCACTACTCAAACTCGCTTGACTATTATCTGTTTCCGTAATTGCCTCTGTCTCATCTTCACATCTAGAATCGATTGAAATCACAACCGAGGACGACTGCTCTGATACCAATTGTCGTGTACCTAGGGTTTAACCTAGGATTGGATTGGAAGAATGAAGGGGGAAATCTAGAAGAAGAATTAGAAGAACAGAGAGTGAGGGAGAGATCGAGAGAGAGGGAGAGAATTTGGAGGTGGGAAACCAGAATATTATTTAGCAATCAAAACATAATTTCTTCCTACAACAGTGGCTTATTTATGGCCTCACCGCTCTTGCACCCATGTGCAATCAGTTTGGCCTCAACCCATGCACCCATGTACAGTACAACTGGAATCCTAACAAATTGCAAAATATCTTCTAAAAATTATTTATATCCCTATTACAATTTTGCCTCTCTATTGCTCCTATGGTCATTACACTTTGTTGTAAGCCTTTTTCTAAATTTATAAACATCATATGTAAATCTTTCAGTCTATTATGTTTGAGAATTTTGCTCCTAACAAACATTTATACTTTTGGACTAGGATTGTAGATGGAAATGGAAAGGAATATAAAAAGATAAGAAAGAAAATTGAAGGACTTAAGTAGCTGTTTTTTGTGATTTTGTTGGAAAATAAGAAGAAAAATAGTAGATAATAGTTTGGTTTTTCATAAAAGATATATGCACAAGTCATTACATTTACTATTTATTTTCTCAACCCTTGAATTGGATAGATCCTAGTTTCAGGCAACATTATGGAATAAATTCGCAAAAACTTGGGAAAACTGGATATGACTAAGTTTGCTGTTTTGATATGAAAATGAATCACTGATTTTAGTTCCCTACTATTGGATTCTCCAACATTAGGTTTCAACTTTTCACTTTTTAAAATCAGCTGCTGCAGACCTTTGTGCCAAAGGAAGGCCTGTCTTCCCTAGGCAAGAAAGTGGATTATCATGATGAACTTGGGAGATTGGTAGTAGCTTTTGTGTTTGATGAGGTCCTATGTGATCATGAAACTAGAAATGAGACTATCTGCATCTACAAAGGAAGTACAAAACTTTGTGACACCAACCACGTACTTCATGTATATTTTGGTGCATGTAGTTACAATTTCTCAACATACAACTTAATATATATTATTAAGAATAGGCAAGGAAATTTTGATTTTATTCCCAGCATACAACTCAATATATATATAGCTTACGGGAAAGCACTCCCCACTTCCTTAAATTAAGGATCCACTACCCGACTACTAATTTGAACACGCAACACAACTTGGGGGCCATAACTCCAGCCCACTAACAGATCATACACCAGAAAAACAAACTAAATAACTATACAAAAAACCACAAATCATAGATCTTATAAATCTTTAACTATTTTCCTTATTTCTCAACTCTCTCTCTCAAGTTGGAGAATGGATGTCATCCATTTCCAGCTTGCTTGTTAGCCTCTGAAAGGCTATTCCAGGAAAGCCTTTGGTAAGTAGATCTGCCAACTAACTTCTTGTAGGCACCAATGAAGTACAAATTAGACCACTTTCTAGCTTTTTTAAAAAGTGTCTGTTAACCTCCACATGTTTAGCACGATCATGTTACACCAGATTGTGTGCAATATTAATAACTGATTTGTTATCACAATACAGCTTCATAGGATCCTACCATTTGACCTTCAAATCTTCTATAATTATCTCAATCCACAGTAATTCACAAATTCCAAGTGCCATAAACCTGAATTCAGCTTTTGCACTTGATCTTGACACCACATTCCGCTTCTTACTCCTCCAGGTAATAATATTTCCCCCTAGAAAAGGACAATATCCGAATGTTGATCTCCTATCAATCATTGATCCTGCATAATCAACATCCATATAGGTTTCAAGGGTCAATTCTTGTCCTCTTTTGAATAAGATTCCTCTACCTGGTGTGTCATTTAGATAATGCAGAATTTTGTGAATAGCCTATGTGTGAATTTTCTTAGGATTGTGCATAAATTGGCTAACCACTCTCACAACATATGCTATATCTGGCCATGTATGTGCTAGATAAATAAGTCTCCCACCTAATCTTTGGTAGAGACCTTTATCTATTGCTGCATCATCTAGACTATTCCCTAGCTTATGGTTAGGCTCAATAGGAGTCTCAGCTGACTTACATCCTAGCATACTAGTTTTTGTTAATAGATCTAGGATATATTTGTGCTGTGATATAAAAATGCCTTGCTGAGAGTGAGCTACTTTAATACCCAAGAAGTACTTCAGCCTACCCAACTCTTTAATTTCAAATTCCTTTACTTAACACTGCTTTACGCTTTCCACTCCCTCCAAATCATCTCCTATCAATATGATATCATCCACATAAACCAACAAAACATTGAGTTTTCTAGCAACTGAATGTCTTATAAATAATGTATGATCACCTTAGCTTTGTTTGTATCCCAATTTGAGCATGGCTTTGGTAAATTTTCCAAACCAAGTTCTTGGGGATTACTTCAACCCATATAAGGATTTGTTTAACTTACATACCGCATCTTTTTCCTTTGTTTGACTCATTCTCGATGGAACCTCCATATAAATTGCATCCTCTAGATCTCCATGTAGAAAGGCATTTTTTACATCAAATTGTTGTAATTTCCAACTAAAATTAGCAGCTAGGGATAGCAATATCCTTATGGTATTCATATTTGCAACAAGAGCAAAAGTTCCAAGGTAACCCACACCATAAGTTTGAGTATAACCCTTAGCAACCAACCTTGCCTTGTACCTTTCTAATAACCCATATGAGTTATACTTAACAATTTATATCCATCTACACCCCACTGGTTTCTTTCCTTTATGCAATGTCACTAGATCCCATGTTTGTTTTTTTCAAGTGTCTGCATCTATACCCTCATGGCTTCTCTCCAATTCTCATTGCTTAATGCCTCAGATATTGTTTCTAGAATAGGAATTGAGCTAATGTTGGTGAGAAAGGTTTTGTGACTGGGAGACAAGTGTTTATAGGACATGAATAAGTGCATGGGGTGCTTTGTACATGTTCTGGTCCCTTTGCAAGTGGCAATAGGTAAGTCAATATCAGTTGAAGTAGGCAAATAAAGAACATGTTCAATTTCATTAGGGTAGATGGTAGCAGAAGTAGTTACCTCAGCTTGCTCAATGTCAGGTTTAGGAGCTGATTCAGATACTTGAACAAGTGCTGAATGAGTAGTAGGTTTCTTCCTTCTTGAGTAAACTTGAAGTAGATGAGGTTTGACCTCTTGAATTAACATTTATGTCTGTTCTTGAGACTTGGACTGAGAATTAGATGCTGGTTGTAGGGATAACAGTAGGCTGTAAGTGTTGTACAGGAGTAGACAATAAATTTGGGCTGCATTTCAAACTTTGGAATAAGTTTGTTTGATTGTATCCCAAATTTCTTTAGTTGTACCTAAAAACATAATAGTATCACTTATCTTAGGAAGCATAGAATTCCATAACTAAGACATTACCATAGAATCCTCTTCATCCCAAGCTTTGAAGGTAGGATTTCCTTGCTTAGTCCCGGTACTGAGTAGATGGCTCTCAATTTGCCTCTCCCTTTCAAAAAAGTCATAACCAATTGAGACCACTTCAAATAGTTCTTACCATTCAATCTATAGGTTGCTTGGATATTCTGCAATTCTCCAAGTGATGGATTGCTTTTAGTCTCCTCACACATAGTGGCTGTAACTGGTGATTCAGAGACACCACTTGCTTCGGTTGAGGTGGACATAGCTCCCAGATGAATTGCACTTCAACTTCTCGAGTCACAAGGTAGCTAGGCTTAAGATCTCAACCTGAGACGTGGTTTCTTCAGAAATTGGATGCCTTTATGGCTCTGATACCATGTTAAGAATAGGCAAGGAAAACTTGATTTTATTCCCAGCATACAATATATATACAGTTTAGGAGAAACCACTCCCCACTTCTGTAAATTGAGGATCCACTACCCAACTACTAATCTGAACACACAACACAACTTGAGGGCCATAACTCCAGCTCACTAACAGATCATACACCAGAAAAACAAACTAAATAACTGTACAAAAAACAGCAAATCATAAATCTTATAAATCTGTAACCATTTTCCTTATTTCCCAACATATATATATGTGTGTGTGTGTGTGTGTGAGGATAGCCACCCTCTGAATGCCACATAGACCAACCTACCAATGACCACAGGATATGTCCCCAATCTCTATCTGGCGAGGATGGGTTAGCCTTGTGAAGTGACACATGACTTGCATGATTCTTGAAATTCATGGTTTGCATAGGACAACTCCCTTGATGGAAATGAACCGAGCACTTCTCTCTGAAATTAAAAGATCCGCATGAGCCATGTGTTAAAGATACACAGCACCTAGGTTGAACCAGGGTTTGGGTCTTTGCCTAATCTATTCTGCTTGGGATGCCAAGGAACTTAGGAATCAGTCTGAGATCGAGGGTGCTGTGAAGGCATCCTTCCCCTTCCCCTAAGGGACTTGGCTAAACAGGCCTAGAGAGAGTTAGGCTTCACATCGAGGAAAAAGCAGCACACTGCACATAGACAAACCCTCATTTAGATTGTGCATCAAGGGAAAGTCGCGCATGACACTACCCTCATTTGTAATGGCTACCTATCCACGTCAAAAAGATGGTGGTCTGACTGACAGGTTGCTGACACTTGGAATGAGAAGCAGTCTCCATTTTGTTGGACAGAAAGGCATGGTGTGCGATCTCATAGCATCACTAGTCTCTTAGGTTCCCCTTTTGTGAACTGGTAGCCCCCTCCTAAATAGATCGAGATCTTCCTGCCATTTCTGTGCATGCTGTCACTCTCTTGTTGTGGCTCCAATCTTCTCCCCGACCTTGCTCTCCAGTCTTGCAGGCAGCTCAACATTACCATTGCATTCCAGAACATGCACTTTATATGCATATGAGAATTAAAATTGGTGTGATATGTTTGGAGTTTGGACCTTGGATCTTTGAGATTCAAACGACATCCAATATTAATAATAATAAAAGGCAGTCTTCATGTGTTCCCATTCCTAGTCAAACTCAAGCCACTAACCATTTTTCCTGCTTATAAATGATTGAACATGTTACCATAGAACTGTCTCATGGCTTGTTCACGTATGACCCAGTTCTGGCAATCAAAGTTACAGTGGGTAGCACTGGTCTCAGTCCCTCTAGTCTTTGCTTTGCTTCCTTCTCCTGATTGGTAAAATGTATTGAGAGGTATGCTTATGAATTCTCTGGTAACAAAGTTTATGCTGTAATTTGCCAAACTATAGCTCTCATAGTGTCAAGATCAGATGGGATACAGGGTCCTGGTAACATAGCTAAATTAATGGTGACTAATTTATTCGGTATTCCAAGACATACGTTCTCACAGCATCTTAACAAATGACTTCTTTCCTAGTTGGATAGGTATGAATTATTACCTCCTAATTTCTAGTTGAGTTTTGAATTAAAATTTGTTTTCTCTGTTTTTCCCTTTGTTAAGTAGAAGAACTTTGTTAATCTCATAACTGAGTTTCTAAGCAACTTATCTAAGGGCCTTACAGCCAGATAAGACCATAAATAGAAATTATCAGAGACCTAGAATTCATGTAGTCGATCCCATACAGTGGGATTAATAAGGCTTGATATGTTATTCTCATTGTTGTTGTTAAAGCATTGATTCTATATGGCAATCCCCGTGTACTTTCCGGATGCAGTATACCCTTCCCTTGAATCTGGTAGAGCACCGGCACAAGCACTACATGTTTGTTCCATCTATCAGTGCATCATCATTCATCTTGATTGTTTTCACCATGATGTGTGCGTCTCTCTGTTGTTCCTGAGGTTGTTTATCACTCCTTATGTTTTGCTAAGCATGCATTTGTACAACCATGCTTACTTTGGTTTCTCTTCTAAAATTCCCAGGTTTAGCTGAGGTCTAATGACAAAGAATGAAGATGCACTTGCTATGCAGACAGATTCTGGCTCGATTCATCAACTTTAAGGTTGAAATATTTTCCTTCTTATCTTGTGGACCTTTCTGAACTTCAGAGGCTTGAGGGGGTGTCCCCCATTTGTTTCTTGTCTTCTTATTCCTCTTTTTAAGTTCCAATTCTGAAGGATATATACATATGAGCTGAATTTGGTTGTAGATTTCTCATGGAAGCAAAGCCTTATGGTCCTTCACCAGGGTCCTCTGCTCGCATTTTGATCTTTTTGTGTTCGATTTCCGCTTTAAATTAGAAAAATGAACTCTTTTAACATGTTTGATGATGACTTTGTGACTTTAGTTGTCATAATAAAATTTAGGAATTAATTCATGTTATGAGCTCATGATGATATATTTATCGATGATAAAATGAATAAAAATTTGAATCGTTTGATCTCATGAGAAGAAAATTAGAATATCTTTATGAGACGGTCGAAAGTGGATAATAAAATTATTTGAAATTATATTAGTTTATTAAAAATATTTATAAAACATTGATTATTTATAAAATAATAATTTTATTTGAATTTTGTTATTTGAGTTATTTATAAGGAAATATCACTATTAAAATTATCTTTTGTTTTCATGATTTATATTTTTATTGAATTCTTTTGATTAATTTTTTCACATATATAACATTAATATAAGGGTTTTATTTTTTATTTTTAAATAAAAGAGATAATAAATTTCACCTAACACGGATGATCTTGCGAAATAAAGAAATTCATGGTGTGGAATCCAATTGATAGAATGGTTTAAACAAAATAGTTTTATTTTCTTATGCACGAAAACACTAAAATAATATCATTTAGCTGTTTTTAAAATATTTATTGTCTCAAAAAACCAAGAAACAATCAAAAAGACAATTTTGAGTCTTTTTGTGATTTTCAAAATATTTTGGAGCAGTTTTGTAATTTTTAAAAAAAATTAAAAGCGTGTATTTATTCTCTAATCACATTAAAGACAAAATATTTCTATTTCTGTTGTTCCAATAACTACATTAGAGATAAAAGTAACTTAATAAATTATGTTTATATTTGCTTGATTGAATTTATATTTATGTTTAATTGAATAATTATTTTATATATTAAAAATTATATTTATAAAAAAGTTTTATATTTTTTTAATTACATGTTTTCATTTTTTACTTTTTTTAAAAAATATTATTTTTTTTTTATTTCATATCATATTCGTTTCTTACTTTTATTTTTATGCAATTTAAGTTTTATTTATTACACTTAAACTACTTGAGATAAAGTAGGAAAAATATTAAAAAAATAAGGAGTTTGAAAATGTGACTGAGGTGGCGGGAAGACAATCCGCCATTTTGAATAGGGGATTGAATAAGTTCCTTTTCTATATGTTTTTTTTATTTTTCATTTCATTTGTATGTTTTGATATTTTAATTTGAGTTTAACTTTATATGAAAAATTAATAAAGGGAATGTTCGAAAAGAAAAATAATGTACATAAATCTCTAAGGGTAAATATAAATATAATTTACTTTTTATGGAATTCCTATTCAATATAAATATCTATTTTTCTCATTTCTCACATAATCTAAACATCAACTTTTTTCCTGTCGAGCTTCACTTTTGCAAAGAGCTAACCATTAAGGACAATTTGCTTGTAGCCATTGATCAAGGCAAATTACCTAATATTAAAAGTATTTTTTGTCATTAAAAAACAAAAAAAGTTGTAGATACTGATCTAACTTATTTTTATTATAAGATACGAAACCACGATAGATATAACATAGGGCACTCACCAATAAATCATGTTTTGATGATAGTGGACTTTTTTGTTCTGCTTGAACTACACTTTCATATCAAGTATATTTGGCTTCTGCCTTAACAAAATTGATTTTGATACGTTCTATTTACATTCAATCAAAATTTAAAAATAAAATTTAAATACCATCCATCTTCTAACAATATGGGTCGTGAAAGAATTTTTTTTATCATCAGATATTCTTTTTTTTTTTTCTCATTTTGTATTGCTTGTGAGAATAATTATATAATTGGAGACCTATATTTCAATTGATGAATTTTTTTTATCCTAAATTCTAAACTCTAAACTTATAAACTTTGAAGTATTTCAAGAGTTCACCTTGACAAAACTTCTCACATCAGCAAATTCTATTTACATTGGTAGTAAAAGATTATTTTCTATCGTTACATATTTATCATTTTTCCCCCTTTTTGTAATGCTTGTAGAATGAGAATAATCATACAAATGGCAGCTCATGTTTTGATTGATAGGGACTTTTTTGGTTCCTCTGAACTTCACCTTCATATGGAGCATTATTTTTAGATTTCATATTGACAAAACTTGCTCACTCCAATAAATTTTATTCACATTGGTAATGAAAGTTTATTTCCTATTATAAGATATTTCTCCCTTTTATTTGTGCTGGTAGATTGAGAATAATTATATAATTGGTGACCCCTATTGTGATTGACAAAGCTTAAGCTTGTTTACTTCAATAACATGTATTTACAATGATAAGTGAAATTATTTTGTTATTGGATATTACCCTTTTTTCCTCTCTTCTTGTGGTATTTATAGATTAAGAATAAATGAACAATATTTATTTTTATTCATTGTGAGTTGAGATTATAGGGTTGAGAATAAAGAAGGTTTTTCTTTTGAAATCAGATATTCATTCCTTAAATCCCATAAAATGCATAATACCCATCAAGAGATAACACAATAAGAAGTTAAATAGGTTTCCATAATCTTAGGATACTCCCCCTTGGGCCAAACAAAACATTGTCCAAACATTTGCTTTCATCCAAGGCTCTAACCTATCAAACACTTCCAACCAAGTTCAAGTTAAATATTTACTTTCATCTAAAGCAATCAAAGCACTGTGAGAATATGAAATAGAGACCCAACAAATTCACAACTAAGATGAACCAAGGAATTCACTGTGTTGGTGTCCAACCAGGGGTAGGGAAGACGAAATACATTTCCTGAACTACATGGAACTTTGCTACATACCACTGCATAAATTGAAATTAGATACAGAAAGCAAAACCAAGCTGGCCCTTTTGTTGTTCGCGGATAAGTTAAGCTTTCTTAGGTGACTTGGTAGCCTTGGATGGGGACTTGGGTTCCTTGGCCGCCTTGTCAGTTTTCTTTGGCAGGAGAACGGGGTTGATGTTGGGGAGCACCCCTCCATGAGCAATTGTCACACCAGCAAGTAGCTTTCCAAGCTCCTCGTCGTTCCTCACAGCCAGAAGCACATGTCTTGGGATGATCCTGTTCTTCTTGTTGTCTCTAGCAGCATTCCCAGCCAATTCCAAAACCTGATCCATTACAATCATCTTCAGATTGCTACAAACAAAAAAACAAAACAAAGACTAATTTGGTGTGCTTAATATTAAGATTTGAAGTACTTCTCCATAATATCAATGCAATTAGGGTTTCTAAATAGAAAATCATATGAAGCATTTTCACGAGGGGCAAACATTCAGTTGCAGCTATGGCTATTAGGTTTTCCAGCGCTAGAACTGGACATTTTTTCCCTTGATCTAGGCTCGTATCCAGTTGTACCGCTAGGGTTTTCCATTTTCAACAAGAGAGCAACAACAGAGGAATACAAGATCAAATCGGCAAACCAGACACAGTATCAAGCTTACTCGGAACAGTTCCAGAAACAATAACAACAAAACCGGACGATTACGCAGAAACTCGAAGCGAATCGAATGGAACACCAGAATTGAGCACACGAACCCTAGAAATTCAACATAACAACATTGATAAACACATTCAGAACGACGGAAATGTCCACACTTACCTCGGCAGCGAGATACTCGAGGACGGCGGCGAGATAAACCGGAGCGCCGGTTCCAACGCGCTGAGAGTAGCGTCCTTTCTTCAGGTACCGGCCGATACGGCCGACGGGGAACTGTAGACCGGCTTTGACTGACCGCGAAACCGGCTTCCTCTTTGGCCCGCCTCCCTTTCTTCCTCCGGCACCCTTCTTCGGCTTTCCAGCGGTCTCCATCTCCAGTCGAAAAAGACTTATCCGAACAAGAAACACGCCGAGATACAAACGGAGAGATGTAAGAGAATCGTGATTGAGATAGCCGGGGGCATGCCCATTTTATACCCGGTGGCGATCCAATACTACCTGCTGCTGAAGTGGCTCGTGTATTTCTGATCGTTGGATTGGAATTCCATCGACGGCTATTCCTTGTTTGTCTCACGATCCGTGCGCACTTTATTCAAGCAATAAGCAAACGACACGGCGATGCATGCTCGCACTGTTCACAAACTCGAACCGTTGAGTGAACTAGTTGAGTTACCGGTATTAACTCAGTCACTGCTGAGTCAAGAACTGAATTGTGACATTATAATTACGTCATATTTAATAAATAAAAAAATAGTGAATAGATCGAATTATTGAAAATTATGGTTTTGCTCGATGTAAAATTAATTTGATATAAAAAAATTAAACCCAGAAATTTAATTAAATATTAGTAAAAAGATTAGTATAATTGAAATAAAAATGTTACATACTCTTGTATGTTATTGAACAAGAAATAATAAAATAAAATAATTTATTATTCATAAATAATTAATTAAGATATTTGGGATATAATTAAGATGCTTTCGGGCTTACAATAAGAATGTTAAAAGAACACTAAGTGATAAAAATAAGTAGTACAATATAGATTTTTGATCACTTAGTATCATGACACATGGCACCATTGTATATCATGTGATTAGTTGAGGAAAATGTCCATAAATGCGTAACCATGCATGCCATATGATCGAGAACTCACACAACCAATTAGTGAGCATGTTTGCTCTCTTAAAGGTAGTTACTTAATGTGACAAGTTATAATAGGAAATAATTAAGATGTTTCGAATATGTAAATAAGATGTTAAAACAAAAAATGTTCAACGACAAATTCAGGTGGTTAGGTATAAATTCATAATCGCTTAGTATCAAGACACATGGTGCCATAACTTATCATATGATTGGTTAGAAAAGACATTCATAAATGTTTTTTTTCAAAAATAGCTAATTTATGTAATGAATAAAAAAAGATAAATAATTAAAATGTTTTGAACATATGATAATTCTATTAAAGTATATTTGATGACAAAATCAAGTGGCACGATATAAATTCTCAATCCCTTAGCATCACGACACATGCCACCATAGCTTAGCATGTGACTAATTAAGAAAAACATTTATAATTGTATGGAGAACTTGCACGTTTAATTAATACGCATACGTTAATTTCTTGCGACTAATTAACGCAACAAGTTATAAAGAAACATCACCATAATTGCATTTGAGTACATCAACATTTATTACGAGCAAATAAAATAATTATCAAACCATTAAGAGTGAGCAATATTTCGATTAAACTAAAACAATCGAATTAAATAGTTAAATTTATTAGTTCAGTTCTATTTAAACTCTAAGTTGGTTCGGATTGATTTCCAATTTTAAGTGTTTTGGTTATTTCGGTTTGTTTATGTTTTTATATTGAAAATAATAAAATTTAAAATAATCAAACCAACTGAAATGTCAAAAACTACGCCGTTTTATACCAACAATTTAATAGAACAAAATAAGAAAATAAGTTGTTCAATAGTTTCGAGTTTCAGCCATTCCCTCTTGACCTTTCCTTTTTGCTTTGATTGACATCGACCCTTCCTCTTCCTCTTTCGCTTTCTATTTGCTTCAACTGGAGACGAACCTCAACCTTTCTCCTTCTTTTTTGCTTCAACATGCAACCGACCTCGACTTTTTTCTTTCCTTTTTGCTTCAACTAACCCCAACCCTTCCCTTCCCTCTTTGCCTTTCATTTTGGCCTTCTGTCTTTCAATTTTGATTGATTAGTAACAACGATCTGGACCTTTCCTCATCCTCTCTACTCTAATCAACATTGACCTGTCCCCTCCCACCTTACTTCTACTTCTGGTCTTTTGCCTTTTGACTCCATTTTGTCCCTCTTATCTTAACTCACTGCGAGCATCCCACACCTCCCCACAACTAGCCACGACCTTGATCGTCATCTGCGAAGCCCATTGCAATTGTCAACTATCATCTTCTTCATCTTATTCCGTTCATCTCTTGCCTCAGTAACTCGCAGTTGTCGACTAGCTTAACCCACACCTCTACAACTCAAAGCCGACAAATTCTTATATGCAAATCATCTTCTTTGTTCTCATTTGGCTTTAACTTTCAAAAATAGGTCTTTTCTGTTAATTTGGTTCAATTTTTTGAAACAATTTGATTGATTTGGTTTGGATAATTCAATTTGTTTAGTAATTAAACCGATCAAATGTTTATCCATACAAACCACTGGGAATAGTCTACTCTTACATAAAATATAAAGGTATGATACCATTAGTTCGTCACTAATATAATCATCTAATCTCTAGTATGTTTACCTACTACTTGAAGTGAAAATAGACAATTATTATGCTTCCACCAAATTTGTGAATAAACTAAACTCATCAATATTGAGGTTTAACTAAATTATAATTGGCACCTTATATGTGTTGAAGATTAAACTAACTTTCTCACCGACTATAGCATATTGACTTTTTTACTCCCTAATTTATATAATTCGAAATAAGTGAACATACTCTCTATCTTTCTACACCAATATATTTTCTATTCTAAATTTTATGCTATGCACAATGCATGTTCAAAAATTAAAAAATTTATTTTATTGATATTGCATATAATAGTAATACAATATTTTATTAATTGTGTTAAAGAAAGTGAGCCATGCTCATATAAAGAGACTCAAAAACTTATTAAAAAAAAAAATCAACGAAAATAAGTTACAGGTCTAAGAAATAATAAGATGATCGATAGATATCAATCGAGTAACCAAGATCGAATGACTGAGATCAAGAGGCAACTAAGTGAACCTTACCTGAGAGAGCCCAAAATGTTTGACGAAAATTGTAGTTCTCCCTCCACCTATGAGTTTTATTCTCCTTATAAATGAGAGAATAGTCTTCTAACAAATATAAGTTCACAACTCTATACATATTATAACTTTACTTTTGTTACATTTTACACTCATTTGAATATTGATTTAAGTATTGAAGGGTCTACGTGAAAAGTCATCCGTGCCCCCCAATCGATTTATTTCTTACAGATCACTTGCAGAGTGGCCATTTACAAATTCATTGAACCATTATCCCATACAAAAAAAAATTATTATATTTAAATAATAACACTATTATATAAACAAATACCTCATTTTGATATTTAAATTTTGAAGTGGTAAAATATCGTTTAGAACAAAATATGAGTTTTTTTTTATTGGATGTTTATTTTATAGATAATTAAGTATTTAACTTAAATTTCTCCGAGAATGCAAAAGAATTTATGGATTTTCTTATTCACGTGGTTTCTTTTTTCTTTATTTTAGAAAAAAATATTTATTTCAAATCTTCACCCTCTTAAATATGCATTTTATGATTCATTTATTTGGTTTAGCACATAATTAAAATAGTATTTAGTTAGGATTATTTTACTATTTAGGACATTCTGCACGTGCATTACGCGTGCATGGCATATATATATATATATATCTGTGCTCGTGTGCATATATAACATGTCATTTTCATTCCGTTGAACAAACGAAGTTCCCGCTGTCACCTGGACTAGGGTTTTGGACGACGAATGCCGGTGATCGTGCATCGGTAACGCGAATTTGTATTAATCGATCGATTCGTAGCTTGAAGTCCATTCTGAATACACATTCGGATCTTCGATCATAAACTGTATAGCTGTAGGGTTTGTAAATTTAGGGTTTCGAAGTGCATCATCGGACAATGCCTTCGGTACCCGCCGTTGAATTGCTTACTCGTCCCGTGACGCCGGATTCGACATTCTTAAACGGTGGCTTGGCTTTTCATCGTTTCAAACGTCTTCAGAAGAGCGATCGTCGTGGTAACCTTAGTTAACGTGTTTTTGTTCGTTTTTCTTTTTTTCCCGCTGTTGTTGTTGTTTGATCTTGACCTAAGCTTGTCGAGTAAAGTAGCGCCAAATAGTCGTATTCAATCGGCGAGCGCGCCATTGCAAAGCCTGAATTGGTTCTGAAATATTGGCGGTGCGCTGGGACTTGGCTTCCGCTTGCTTTTTGTTGCAAAAGGTATTTAATGTTGCATTTGGTGCTGTGGAAATTATGCATTATCTGTTTTAATTCGTCTTAAATTTGTAGGTAAATCATGATAGTTTGTACTTGATCTTAAAACGGTTGAGATTATATAGAGCTGCACAATTGATTGATCATTATCCTTTTTTTTCTCGTTATAATTCAACTGTTGCTTTCATTGTTTTCAATTGGGATCTGTAACGAGCTGCTTTATAATCTGTAACAGTTTTAGTTAAAGGAATACTTTGATTGATTTTGTGTTAAATGTCTCACTAGAATTATTGATTTTGTATCTATGTCAAACCAAATAATATTTGCTACTTGACTCCCTTCTTATTAGGCTTTTTTAACTCTGCCTTAACTGTTCTAATTTTGACATAATCTCTCCTGGATGTTTGTAACTTGTTGTGCTAATTTATTTATTTTTGGACTAATAAATGAATGTGGGCCTTATAAAAAAGCTGTGGAATGAAGTTCTAAAATATTTTGCTGCCTGTAATATCAGAAGTTAAAGTCTTGCTTGTTATTTCGTCTACTTTCTAGTGGAATCACGTGGGGAGGGAAGGGGGGGAGGGAGTCATTATCACTTTAGCACAATTGATGCCCTTTGTGCAAAACTACGTGGTTAAGATGCTATCAACATTTGTTAGGCTAGCTTTCTCTATCTGCCAAATATACTTCTGTCCCCAAACTTGCAAACTGAACCTTTTGAAATCAATTTAATGCCACCCTCTGGCTTGTCTTGTTTAGCAAGTTCTAAATTTTGTAATTCGGGTTTCAATGTAAACCTTAAAAAATTGATGGTTTATTTAGGGAAAGAGATGCACTGATTGGTGGTAGGGCTGCACATGCTCTTTCTTGAGTGGCCATTGAATTGGCTAACCTAGATCTCACGTGATTAGTACTCATCAATTGGTTGTTTATCAACATCATAGTTTATAAACACTACTACTATTTGTTAGTATTAACATCGGGGGATAAGGAAAGGTAAGGCCTTATCTTTATTTGGAAGATCAATTTATAAATGAAGGGGGAGCCAAATTTAGGGTGTAAGGAGAGGGGTGGTAACATAGGAAATAACTTTTGACCTTTTCGTTACCATTGTCTTGCTATCATTATCAATTGCATCTTATCCTAATAAAGTTAGCATTGATGGCATGGAATTTATAATGTTAGTTGACTTCTAAAAGTCATATTGATAATACAAATCTATGCAAAAGAACAATGTGACAAAATTTTACACCGAATGCAACCCTCTAGCAAGAAATTATGAGATAGATGTCACAATTTAGGCTAGTTATATTTTATTTTTATTTCTGCAAAATTGTATTAGTTAATTATTTACAAATTAGTGATAGTTGTTGTCACAACTGGTGGCTCGGGTTAGCTAGCTAACTTAGAATTAATCAATGGTAGCAGTAGTGAAGTGAGAAAGAAAGGAAGGAAGAGGGAAAGAGCAGAGAGAAGTAGGGGAATAGCGAGAGAAATAGAGAGATTCTAATTATTAATGATATTCTCGTTAATGGACCCAAAGGGTCTAGGAGGGATACATATACCTCTTGACATGGACGCAACCATAGAGGATTCCTTCCCCTAAGCGGTTATAACAACCGGTTTGTCCTATTCTAGCCCTTACACGTGGGCCTTCCCTAGAATATTCTCTAGTAACAAACTATTACAGCTGGAATTTAAAGCAACAGTCATAATAAGCAATAACAGAAATAAAGAAAACAATTACAACATACAAAAGAAAGAAAAACAAGAAGTAATCGCTGTGTGTGACAATTCCCTCCCCCTTAAATCATTTCTTGTCCTCAAGAAATGCTAAGGAGATTGGCAGCCGTGGGAAATTGCTAGAGAATACTTGGTAGGTACTCCCAAGTGTTGCTTTCTTGATCTCCGTGTTGCCACTTCACCAACACTTGGATGAGGGGTACTCCTTGGCGGTAGATAACCCTTTTGTCTAGAATGGCTTCAGGCTTCTTCAAAGTCTCCTTCTCTTTTGGATTGGTGGGCAGTGCTGGATTAACCGGCTCAGCCCCAGCTGATTTCTTCAATAAGGAGACATGGAAAATCGGATGAATGTAGGTTCCCTGGGGAAGTTGTAGTCGGTAGTCCACCTTCCCTACCCGAGCCACTATGGGGCATGGACCAAAATATTTGGGACTAAGTTTGGACATCAGTCCTTGGGTGGGGGCTTTCAGGTGAGGGTACTTCAACCGTAAATACATCTTCTCTCTAACTTCCAATTCTCTCTCACTCCTCTTCTTGTCAGCATATTACTTTATCCTGTTTTGGGCTGAGGCCAATTCCTGCTTAAGTTGTTGCAGGACCATCCTCCTTTGCTGCATGTACTCTTCAACAGCGATCGCTGTGGCTTGCCCTGCTAAGGCTGGTAGGATGGGAGGTTCGTAACCATAGCTAGCCTCGAAAGGAGACATTTTCAGGGTTGTGTGGTAGTTAGAGTTATACCACCATTGGGCTAACGCTAAGCATCGATGCTAGCTCTTGGGTTGTAGAATGCACACACACCGCAATTAGGTCTCCAAGCTTTGATTGACTCTCTCTGTTTGCCCGTCCGATTGCGGATGATATGCTACGGAGTACATACATATTAAGTTTGGCCCCTATAGACTTCATCAGTTCTTGCTAGAAAACACTTGTGAAGATCTTATCACGATCTGAAATGATTGTACTTGGGACTCCATGTAGCGCCACTACCCTATCCATAAATGCCCTTGCCACCTATTGCGCTGTGTAAGAGTGGGACAACCCTATGAAATGGGCAAATTTAGTTAGCCTATCCACTATCCTTCGCTTCAGATTTAGGCAACCCCTCGATAAAGTCCATTGAGATGTTGGTCCAGGCTTGGTCCGGTATAGGAAGGGGTTGAAGAAGACCGGGGTAGGGCACATTTTCATGTTTACATCTCTTGCATGTGTCGCAAGTTGGGATGAATTTCTTAACATCAGCCTTTAGCTTGGGTCATTGGAACAATTGCTTTACCGTAAGGTAAGTATTTTGAACTCCCGAGTGCCCTCCCAAAGGGGATTCATGCAAGGACTGCATAATCTTCCTCTTGAGGTTCCCCTTATTGCCAATGACAATCCTGCCATTAAATCTTATCAACCCTTCACGTAAAGCGTAACCCTCAACCTCCTTAGTTCCCATTGCCAGTCTTTCCAGTATCTTCTTCACCTGTTCATCAGCTTCATAGTTGTCGACAACTTCTTGGTACCATTCTGGTATTATGGTAGTGATTGCAACCATGCTTCCTTCCTCTTAACACCTTGAAAGGGCATCAACAGCTACATTCTCTTTGCCCTTCCTATACTGAATTATGTAATCTAACCCCATCAATTTTGCCATCCCTTTTTTCTGAAGTTGTGTTTGCAATTTTTGCTGCAACAAATACTTTAAACTTTCATGATCTGTCTTGATTATGAACCTCCCATTTTCTAAGTAATGTCGCCATTTTTCCACCGCCATAAGCACTGCCAAGAATTCCTTCTCATAGATGCTTAATCCCAAATGCCTTGGGCTTAATGCTTGGCTTAAAAATGCCAATGGTCCCTGTGACAACACAACCCCAATGCCACCCCCGCTAGCATCTGTCTCCAGCACAAAAGATTTAGCAAAGTCTGGCAGTCCCAAAACAGGTACTCTGCTCATCTCTATCTTCAGCTTCTCGAAGGCTTCTTTAGCCTCTTGTCCCTAGCTGAAATTGCCTTTCTTTAGCAGGTTGGTTAGAGGTTTACTAACCACTCCATATCCTCTAACAAATCAGCGATAGTACCCGGTAAGGCTAAAGAACCCTTGTAGAGCTCTCGCTGTTGTGGGTTGTGGCCAAGTTAACATGGCTTCCACCTTTTTGGGATCAGTCCTAACTCCTTCTCCTGATATCAAATGCCCCAAATACTCGACCTGATCTTGACCAAAGGAACACTTAGACCTTTTAATGAAGAGCTGGTTAGATCTAAGGACTTCTAGGGTGGTTTTGAGGTGTTGTAGATGTTGGTTCAGGGTTGGGCTATAGGCAAAGATATCATCGAAAAATACAAGTATGAATTTCCTTAGATAGGGTTCGAAGATTTGGTTCATTAGGACTTGAAAAATGGCCGGTGCATTGGTGAGACCAAATGGCATCACCAAGAACTCGAAATGTCCATGATGGGTTTTAAAGGCTATTTTATGGACATCGCCAGGGTTCATTCTTTTTTGGTGGTATCTTGAACGAAGGTCTAGCTTTGAAAAAAAAATTGGCATTGTGTAGCTCATCCATTTGGTCTTCTACCAAGGGTATATGATACTTATCTTTGATGGTTAAGGCATTTGATTGGCAGTAATCCACACAAAAAGGTCAAGATCCATCCTTCTTTTTTACAAGGAGAACTGGTGAAGCAAATGAGCTCTGGCTGGGTCTTATGAAGGATTGTTTTAGCATCTCATTCACCATTTTCTCAATTTCTGTTTTTTGCGCTGGAGAATAACGGTATGATCTGATGTTTACGGGTTCAGTATTGGGGTTTAGGTTGATTGAATGGTCCAAGGTTTGGGTTGGGGGTAGAGTATCAAGTTCAGTAAATAAGTCCTTAAACTCTAACAACAATTCATCAATAGGGGTCTGAAGGTGTACCTGGTCAAGTTCACATCGCTGGTTGCTGACAGTGAGGTATAATTCTCCATATAGCTTCTACTCAACCCCTTCTTCTGCTGCTGCAATGGAAAACAACTGGGTCAGTTGGCTCCACTTATTTTTGAACACCCGGTGGAGCCTCTTCCCCGTTATCATCCTACAAGCCCCAAACTCTCTCCCTCTTGTGAGAGTCATTCTTCTTCCTCCTTTGTCAAAGGATACCTCCATCCTATTGAAATCAAAACTTATGGGGCTCACCCCTTTCATCCAATCAACCCCTAATACCACATCACAACCCCCTAATTGCAACAACCTTAGGTCCGCTTCAAACTTCTCACCTTGCATCTCCCAATTAAACCCCTGGCATACTGACTCACTGATCACCCTATTCCCATTAGCCACCGTTACACTGAGGGGTTGAATTTCCTTAAGGGAACACCTCAGTCTTTTTGCAGAACCTTCATCCAGGAAGCTATGTGTACTTCCACTATCAATTAAGATCAACAAGCTATCATCCTTCATCTTCCATTCTAATTTAATTGTCTTATTATTGGTCACCCCTTTCAGCGCATGAAGTGAGATTTCACCCATGTCTCTTTCTCCGAGCTCATCATCCTCTTCTCTTTCATCATCATTTTCTTCTTCTAATTTCTCCTTCGAGTCCCTTTCTAGCAAAATCTGTCGTCTGCATTGATGCCTGGGATAGTATTTATCCTCGCATCTAAAACATAGCCCAAGCTGCCTCCTTGGCTCATTGTATTTTCCCCCAGAACTAGGCCCCCCTGAAATCCTTACACCTTGATTGCCTCTACCCCAATCACGGTTATGTCCCTTGTCTCTTTGATGAGACGCGTTTCCAGTGACAACCCGTTGCTGTTGCCTTTGCTTCCTCATCAAGGCCTCCACAACCATCTCTTGCAGGTGTGCACTTTCTGCCCCCTGCTCCACTGTTCTAGGCCGAATCATTTTAACCATAGGCCTCAGGTCCTCGCTGAGCCCGCTTAAGAAGCTCGACACAAAATAAGCTTCTGAGAGGTGGGGGTCATTGTTGATCATCAGTGATCTCAGCTCTTCGAACCTCCTCAAGTAGGCATTCACCTCTCCCACCTGTTTTAACTTATTGAATTCCTCAATAACATCAGACATACTCTTTTCTCCAAACCTTTCGCATAGTCTATCAGTAAACTCCCCCCATGTAGGGTTATCCCTGACCCTTATCCACCCCTTGTACCAAGCGTCTACCAGGTCATCGAAATAGGCTAAAGCTAGGGCTACCCTTCTTCCCTCAGGTACATTGTACCAATTGAACGTGCACTCACATTTTCTCACCCACCACCTGGGATTATTCCCGTCAAACACCGGAATCTCCAGCCGGGGTGTTGGGAACCCTGGTTGTTGTGGATGATTCTGCCCTTCTTGTCCACCTTCCATCACATTCCTTATATCTCCCTCTAGTTCCATCCCGACTGCATCATTTCCCACTACTCTGTCTCGCCTATTGTCTGGTATTAATGGTTATGTTCTATCTCTAGGAGGGAACTCGGGGGCCAATCTCACTGCATTTTGGCGAGTGAACATGACCATAAATTGTTGGAGTTGGGCTCCCAGCTCTGCTCTCATTTGCGCATTATCCTCCCGCATTTGAGACAGAGCCCCATCAAGCCTTCTCTCGAGTTCTCCGACCGAATTCTCCATCCTGCGATCCAATGATAAGATTGCTTCGTGATTGTGCTCCAATCCTCGCTCTAACTGATCTACGCGACACTGGAAGTCTGTCACCGTCGAGCTGAACTGTTGTAGCTGCGACTCAAAGCTCTTCATGCGGGTACCTTTCGCCATGGAGAATGCTCCACTAACTCCAGTCAAGACCGTCAAGACCGTAGCTCTGATACCAAATTGTCACAACTGGTGGCTTGGGTTAGCTTGCTAACTTAGAATTAATCAATGGTAGTAGTAGTGAAGTGAGAAAGAAAGGAAGGAAGAGGGAAAGAGCAGAGAGAAGCAAGGGAATAGCGAGAGAAAGAGAGAAATAGAGAGATTCTGATTGTTAATGATATTCTCGTTAATGGACCCAAAGGGTCTAGGAGGGATGCATATACCTCTTAACATGGACGCAACCATAGAGGATTCCTTTCCCTAATCAGTTATAACAACCGGTTTGTCCTATTCTAGTCCTTACACGTGAGCCTTCCCTGGAATATTCTCTAATAACAAACTATTACAGCTGGAATTTAAAGCAACAGTCATAATAAGCAATAACAGAAATAAAGAAAACAATTACAACATACAAAAGAAAGAAAAACAGGAAGTAATCGCCATGTGTGACAGTTGTGTAGTATTTAAGAGCAATTACCTCTAGTGGAGGAGTGAAAACTGCCACAAATAACTGTTGGTTAGCTTTCTATATAAAGTTGAAACCCCATAGTGCCGTTTATACTTTCGAATGAATTAAAAAGTTATCCCCTCCTCTTTGAAATTCTCCCTCTCTCTCGGTTTCTCTCTAATTCTCCTTATCTCCTATCTAATCCCCTCCCTCTACTTTCCTATCTATTCCTCCACCTCTCTCTCTATCATTCTACCTTATTCTATCAGATTCTTCCCTATTTCTCCTATTCTCTCGATTCTATCTTCAAGATAGTCACAAGTCAGGCTCAGGTTTCTAACAAATTGGTATTAGAGCCCCCAGTTCTCGGCTGGACTCTGGCGACCCTAGCAGTTGCAATTACCGAATTTGGGAGACAGATCAGAGGCAGTTACTAGTTTTGGCATAAGATCTGAGGTGGTTACTACATTTTTGGAAGTAGTTTCATCGCTTGTTAGAGTAAGATTGAAGAAATGGACCAAGGCAATGGTAGAGGGATCTCACACGAAGCAGACAAAAGCAAGGTTGGACACCATAGAATTGGGTTTGCAGCAGACCTAGAAAGAACTGAGCTGCTGCTGGGAAGAGCAAACTGCCACTAGAGAAGTAGTGCAGTGGTTGGAACGGGAAGTGGCTAACATAGGCTAGCCTACTAGAAGATTTCCCTCCTATAGTTGTGACAGAACCGATCTTGACATGAGCAGGCATTCCCCCCTCAAGCTTCCTTGTCACAACAAGATGAGGAACAATTAGTAATAGACTAGGCCATCCAGGTAAGGGGACTCTACCCAAATCACCAACACACACCCCTACCTAGATTGGAAATTCCCATGTTTGAGTGTGCTAAACCTAGGTGGTGGGTTAGGAGGGGTGTGTGGTTTTTCCAATATTATCATGTGGCTGAAAGTCAAAGGATAAACCTTGCAACAACCTACTTCAATGACATGGCTGATGCATGGTTCCAAGGGTGAAACAAAGTGAGAGATGAGACAAATTAGGCAGACTTTGTGGAGGACTTTTGTGCAAGGTTTGGTGAGAAACCTATGATAGACGCAATCGAGGAGTTTAATAAGTTGAAGCAAGAAGGGTTAGTGATAGACTACTAAGTCCGTTTCAAAGAATTGAGGTCTCTAATGATGAATGCACATACATCATGCCTTGACTGAAGATTATTTTGTTTCTAATTTCATCTGATGAATTGAGGCTAGTGGTTAAGATGATGCAATCTGCAACTATCAAGCAAGTTGCTAAGAAGGCAAGATTGCAAGAGAAATGGCATCAAAAGCAATCTTTAAAGGCACCACATCTCAACATAAATTCAACCTTCAACTGGTCAGCAGTTGGAAGTAAATCTGAGGGCTGCAACATCAGCATGGAATCCTAGAGTTAATACTTCAGCAAAATCCCTGGCCATGGATTAGAGGAGGCAACTAAGGTTGTGCTACAGTTGTGGAGAAAAATTCTGTCCAGGCCGTTCGTGCAAAAGGCAATTGCTGTATATGGAAGGTTGGATGAAGGTGAAGAAAGGAAAGATGTTGCAGGGATTGGCTAAAGTAGTGGGCTAGAGGTCGAGATTTCTTGAGGACAAAAAATTTTTAAAGGGGAGGGAATGTTACGATTTAGGCTAGTTATATATATGTATTTTATTTCTGCAAAATTGTATTAGTTATTTACAGATTAGTTATAGTTGTGTAGTGCTCCTCTAATGGAGGAGTGGAAACTGCCACAAATAACTGTTGGTTAGCTTTCTATAAAATGCTATATAACCCACAGTGCTTATTATGCTTTTGGATGAATTAAAAAATTATCCCCCTCTCTCTAAAATTCTCCCTTTCTCTCTTGGTTTCTCTCTAGTTCTCCCTATCTCCCATCTAATCCTCTCTCTATTTTCTTGTCTAATCCTCCACCTTGCTCACTATTATTCTCCCTTATTCTGTCCGATTCTACCCTATTTCTCCTATTATCTTGATTATATCTTCAAGATAATCACAAGTCAGGCTGGGGTTCTTGACAATAGAGTTCCAATACCATCTTCATATAAAAAATTTTAACGAGATAACAGTGAATGAAGATAATTAATATGATCATATTACATCACGTAGTTGATATTGTAAAACCAGACTGTACAATTTGGAAACACAAACTATTTTAATCCTTAACCATTTTTGCAAAAAAATTAACGTTATCCATATCCCACTAATCTTTCTATACAAATATATTTTCAAATGCCATCTAATCTCTTTTCTGGTCTCTCATAGACTTATTTTTTATGAAATGTGGAGATCATAATTTCATTAGGTCTTCAATATATTTATTATCTTACTAATATTTTTTAGAGACTAGTATATAATTGAATGACGAAGGTATTAAATTCAATTTTTTAATCTTCTTTATAACTTGTTAATAAGCAATAATATGTTGCATTGAAATTCAACACTTGATGCACCCAATAATTTATAGATGTATTTATTTTGCATACAACAACTACAATTATCATTTTAGTTTTATTATTTTCCTATTCCATCCTTTCCATTTTCTATCTAAATAAAGTGAGGTTACATTGCCATCCTTTTTTCTCTTTCCTAATAAGGGGGAGAGTAACAAACTTTATCTTACTTTTCTTCGCCTTCAATTTCTTACCATTACAGACACCCCCCCCCCCCCCCCCCCCAAATATCTTGCCCTAAACAAAGCATTCCTTCCCTTTCCACTTCTTGCCATTATGTACCTTTCCCATTCCTTTTCATTTATTTGAGAAGGGTGTTCTTATCTTGTGACTAAGTCATAAGATGCAGAAGCTGTCTTATTGCACAGCTCTATACCAATTTATGTGAAATTCTTCTGAAGAGGCTGTTTGTGAGCCCTTACTTCCTTGTTGTACATTTTTTATCTTCATAGTTTGTGTTTGATGTGAAAATCTCATCATCTGATGTTTCAACTGTGTAATAAAAATGCCTTCTCTTCACTTCCATAAAACTATATTACACCCTTCATAAAATGGCTTGTAAAATATGACATGCTGATTGGTTGGTCACTTGTCTTTTGCTTTGATTGATGTTCTCATCTGCCAATTCATCTCAAGAAAGAACATATATGCACTTTGTAATGTATTTTATGCAACAAGTTAGCCCACAGGTTTTGATTGTTCACATGTTGCTTCAACTAGCTGTGTTCCAAAATCTTTTGTAATTTCTCATATTGTGAGGGGTTCTTCTGTTCATTTAATTTTGTTTACAGGTGTACTTGGTCATCTGGTTAGCTGGATTTTGGCAATTTTCCTATTAGCTTGTGACTTCAAGAATGGAGGCCAATTCTTCTGTGGGTGCATTGGGTCCAGAAGATCTAAACAGGTTGAATTCGTTGTATACAAAGTCATCACCATGTGATGGTGTATCTCTAAATGACCTTGGGAATGCTCTGACTGAAATACACATTGAAGATGACCATAAAGTGACGCTGAGCTCCAATATACATCAATTTTCTGGAAAGGATAAGAGCAACAGACTGAAGGGGGCAGATGAACATAAAGAGGCTCATCAGACTGAATCGACCATTGTATCTTCTGAGAACTGCCTATCCAAGCACAATTCATTTTCAGTCTCTACTGATAAAGAAACCTTTCCAGTGCCTGCTGATGGGATTCACAGGAAACAGGAAGTGCATGGGGAAGAGGAGGAAGAAGACTTAACTGCCTCAAAGTTGAAGGGAAATAGCTATGAGTTGGTTAAGCCAGGTCATCGTCAATCCACACTGTTGCCTGTAAGCTTTCACTACTTTTTCCTTGATATTTTTCCATTTTATCTTCTTTATTGTCATGTCATAATCTTGTACTCAAAAAATTTATAATTTGATTTTTGCTGGTTTGGTCCAAGAAATATAGTGAAGTGTATAAAAGTGAGTTATGGAGTTTGTCAATGGACCGGGTCTCCAGACACAGTTCCAACCTGATTTTGTTCTATTTAACTGGGTCTGGTATTAAACATTGATTAGGTTGCCCGGAACCAGATTCAATTACATGTATCATAAACAGTCTGGATATGGATCTGCCAATTTTGATTTAATTATGACCCAGAACTGTTCAGAATTAAATATATTATATAAAATGTTAAATATTATATATTTAACATATTATATATGATAGATTGTATAAATATATATTTTTGCATAAATTTAATCTATATAATAGATTATAAAAATATATATTATGCATAAATAGTTAATCGGATTGGAACTTAGGTCTTTGATGGATATCACACTCGGTTCTGGGTCTAGATATGACAGTTCTGACGCAGATCCAACCCGTTTACAGGCCATCTGACCATGGCATGTTCACCCTGCCCGTCCAGCCTGTGTCACTTTTGTTTGAAGTGTTCTTCCTGGTAGTAATGCACAGGATTGTTAGAGGTATTACTGGGAAATAGGATGTCAGTTCTCTTCCTATATTTTATTACAGGGTCAGGTCCATATGCATGTGGTAGTTTTGGTTGGATGCCGGTGCACTCTTGAGGGGTAAGTAGGGAGATACCTTTGGTGTTTCAAGCATTATTTTTTTTCTTCACAAAGGATATTGCTTCTTATAGGGGTGAGGTATGCTCATAGTTATATAGAACGTGGTATTCGTGGTATGTATTTGGGTACGAGGTATGCAATTTAGCTAGATACACGCTTGGGGGGGGGGTGTTAATTGGTACACCAGTTGGGTTCATGGTTTGCTTTGAATAATGTATTGGTATGCTTATTAAAATTCGAAGGAAAAATTTTGTTAGATTCATAAGATATTGCAATGAACATTGGGTAACTTAACTAAAAGCAAGTCTGCAATTACATAAAACAATGATAGTAGAACCAAAACAAGGGAAAAAAAATGAATGCTAGCATAAAAAATTTAAAGCTAACGATCATCTCAAAAGATTAATGATAAGAGCACCTAAATCCCATAAATCCTAAATCTCTAACCAGCTTGTTTATAATTTACTTTTTTCCCGTCTTTAGAATTGCTTCGTTTCGCAATCTTAGATGATGGCTTGTATGTGGCAGCAAGCAAAGTTCTTGAGCAATCTTATGTAGCTTCCTCTTTATTTGGATGTCAACATATTCACCATCTAGTGAATCCCCATCTCATCTCCTCCAATCTGGTAACAAAATCCTCTATGTTATCATTATTTGGATCAATATCCCATCTTCTATAAGGTCCAATTTCATAATTTTGACAAAACCATGATTGAAGACGAATATTTGAATGAATAAAAAGCAGTTTATCAGCCCATGTACTGTTCATAATTATGGGATTACCATTTTTGCTGATCCAAGTGGTGTCCCTCTCCGTTCCAGTATGTGATTGGACAGCGAACAGATTCGCATGATCGGAAATGTTGTTTGGGGGGGGGGGAGCATGAATTGTGTAATTATGGATACGCTTGCAGGTGGTGGTTTTCGTCAGTGCAGTCCTGGGGAGTATCTTGGTATAATATTATCTAGTGTCTCAAGAAATATTTTGATCTTCACATCATGCCAAATTCCATAAATATTAGATGGTACTGAGATTTGATTAACCTCTAACTGGTTTCTGGTAAGATCTTACCGACAATTGTTATGACTTTGATAAGTATGTAACTTATGTTGTAAGAATGTCATCAAATAGTTTCTATATTTATTTGTATCCTTTAATGTTGAATTTATGTGCCTCTTTTTTTTTTTTTTTTTTTTACTTTGGCATACAACATATCAAGAATTAATCCCACTATATGAGGTTGCCTACATAAATTTTAGTCCATCAATCTTTTTAACCTCATATCACACCTAAGAGTCCCACACCAATTTTTTTCCTGCTTTTACTTCTTAGGGGCTGCCATACTGGTGTTACTGGCGTGTTGGGCACACTGAGACACATCTGATACGTGTTGGACACACTCACATGGCTTGTCCGGCACTTTCTTAAATTTATTTTTAAGGAAAGGGAGGGGACATAAGGAAAGGGAGGGGACACATGTAGGACATGCGTGTCCCTTCTGTAAACACTTCGAAGATAATACAAGGGTTTTCCTTTTTAATGTTCAGTTTTACAGCTTGGTAATTGCATGATTCTTTTCTTTTTCCACGTTTTAATTGTATGACTGTTCAATTTTCATACCCTTGACACTAGTATTCTCTAGCTCTTCAAACATTGACTAGATTGTGAGGGACAGAGACCGGATTGTGAGTTGATTACTTATTAGATTAGAGTTATTCATTTGGAATTTTGGCTGCTGAATTTTAAATATATATTTATGAGTTTGGAATATAGTTTTGATATTTTATTATGCCATGAAAAATATAAAATTATTTTATTAATTACGTATCTTGATTATATCATGTCATACTTTTTTGAAAAATGTTAGTGTCCTTGTGTCCATGTTCGTGCTTCATAGTTGCTAAATACTTGTTCTTTTTATCCACTGTCATAAGAGCCTTTATTGATCGTCTTCTCACATAACCAATCATCTTAATTGTGTCTCATGCATAGAGCCAATTCGACCTTATTTTAAATATTTTTTATTTTTAATTTTATCTTTTCTTATATGGGCAAACATCTATCTTATTCTCATGTTGTTAGTTTACTGCCCAATATTTTGTGCTGTACAACAAAGCTCGTTTCATAACTATATTATGAAATTTTCCTTTTAATTTTAACGAAATCTTATTATCATTTAAAACTTTAGATGCACTTTTTTTTTATTTTAACTATATTGCCTTAATTCTATGGGTAACATATTGTAACATCCTCATTAATCAACCCATCTTTTTCATTGGTTAGCTTTAAAAAAAATAAATAAAACCCTATCTTTTAGATGATTGATGCAAGATATCTGAACTGATCTTTTTCTTGGTATTAATCTTTTAAGTTTTACCATAATATTATGAGCACATACTTTTACTAAACTTACATTCCATATATTCGGGTTTCAGTTTGTTTAACTCAAAACTTCTAGATTTTAAAGTATTTCTCTATATCTCGATCTTTCATGCTGTCATTTTATCTCATCCATGATCCACCAACACAATGTCATCGGCACATAGCGTACACCAAGGAAACTCTACCTGAATATGTTTGATTGTTTGTATATATTTGAGATTATATGCAGATATTTGAAATCGGAGTTAATTTGTTTCCTTGTAAGACACTTGTAATGTTTATCCTTTTCATTCCCGAGTTCATTCTTCATAGTTCTTTTGCGGGCCAGAATGCAATCCAGATTCCCAAGAATGGGGATCTCAAACTATCTATGAACTCGGTTAAAACAATTGGGAAAAAACTCAAGTCAGAATAATTTTAAAGAAAATTAGTGAAGAGAGCTTGCCTCCCTGACTTTATGCTCTAGTGCATTTTGAATTATATTCTATTTTACTATGACTCTATAGAATGCCAAATGTTCAATGCATAAGTTGCACAAAAACATATAAAAAACTTCAAAACAAAACACCAGCCTATGTAATAGCAAAATGTCAATTCATCTGCACCCCATGGGTGGCTCCAGTGGCAAGGGCAGGTGGTGGACATGCCTGAGGTCTCAGGTTCGAAACCTCCTGAAAGCATTACATGAAGATTAAACCATAATTTATCTGGGAGTGAGTTGGGGTAAGGCCCATCTCCCCTAGGAATAGTGGGGCGCAAGTTCTGACACCTGGGTTATAAAAAAAAAAATGTCAATTCATCTAATTTCAACTTTAGTACAACTATAAGACATACCATGACCAAAGCAACAAACCAATTAAGCCTATCCCTGCATACCACAATTTTATCATACTAACGTACACCATACTTATTTCTGTACCACAACCTGAAACGTACTTGGTAATTATGGGTTAGTATCATTATCATTCCATTTCATCCATTCCCATTGTCCTAAATAAGGAAGAAGTATTTTACTTTACTTTCCATCTTATTATTTCTAAATTAAGGAGAAAGTATTTTAAATTCTATTCCCCTCATTTCCATTCTACTTATTTCCATTCCATTATTCTCTCTCAAACAAACCTCTTAGGCACCAGTTTTGGTGAAAAGCTGTCAATCATTGATCAATAGCTGGTTAAAAGAATAGGATGGGGGGAGGGGGGCTTGCGTATTCTGAGATGTTTTCCTGTTAAAAGTTCTGCAATTCGATTTGTTCCCATTCATTTGTTCTCTCTTTGCAGACTTCTTCAAAACTTGTATCTGCCATGAAAGGCAGCCGCAGCCGTGAGAAGCTGGGGACGCCACCAAAGAAGCTGACTGTGACATGGGCTCCTGATGTGTATGATCCTCCTCCATCAGCATCAACAATCATGAGACACAAGAAACCTCGGTCCAAGAGTGACAGCAAGAAGAATGGGAAGAGCAAACAGAAAGGAAAACCTTCCAAAGGGTGCAGCAGTAATAAGGATAAAAAGCAAGGTCGAAAACATGGTGGGAGTAACAAGTGTTACCAGTCACTGGATTACTACGACGATGTGTTTGATTATGCTGAACCTTGTGCTGAACTGGGGGATTTTGCCGCTGGTTCGTATTGTGCGAGTAGTTTCCTTAAGAAATCGGTGAGAGAGTTGCACTTATCTTTTGCTGAGGCTGCATAGGGAACCGTCTTTCACCCGCTGCTCACTCTTTCTTTCTTATCGGCAGTGGTGTAGATACATAACTATAAGTTTAAAGTCTTGTCTTCTGGATTACAGGCAGTAACATGAAGTTGGAAACTTTACAATCTATGGCATGGCGGTGTGGCTACCTGCAATGACACCTCAATTGGGCATGCTGATCAATCTTTGCTTTTATTCCAGCTGCTAGTGGGTGCATGAGGTGTGGGGTTTTATGCACATATATTATATGAAATTGTAATTTAGTTATTAAATATGTTTTATTATACACTAATATTTTAGAGCCTATTGTATGTGACTAAAGATACAGGAGGCTTTCAACTGATGAGTTATGGGTTGCATGGGTTCTACTGTTATTAAAACTTTGCTTCCTTCTGCGAGTGTGGAAGATGCCCTTCTTTATAGGTTGTAGAAGCGGGAGCTTTTCTATGATATATACACTTAATCTCCCTACAAAGTGATGGCTGGAGCACCAAGGAATGTCAAAAGGTTTAAGCCCACAACCTTTGTACTGGGGTGATAAGTTCTTAAGGTACAATTTATTTTAAGGTTCTTTTTGATGACGACTTTTAAAAAATGAGATTGGTTTTTGCTTTGATTTCAATTGAAATTTAATTTAGCCTGTTACAAATCTTATTTATTTAACATGTACTAGGAATGGGTAAATAAGTTTTATTTACTCATTTTTTTTATTTAAATATTTATTAAAGTAAGTCTTTATTGATCATTTAAATTAAATAAATTTAAAAATTTATATTTTTTAGGAATAGACTATTTTGAAGTTTGAACATTCGCCAGATGAATATCCAAATGGATAAATAATCAATGGATCAATCAATTTGCTTCCCTCGGATACTGATGCATACAACTTTGAGAATGCAGGTAATCTTAAAAGAGAAGACTAAAGAAACCATGAAGCATTATTTTGGGTAGGTCTAGGTCTAGGTTAACTTTATTAATGGTTGACAAACTTGTATTCAGTGGGGATGTAAACAAGAAGTGGCAACAAGATAATGCTGCGAATTTTCATTGCTCTTCACGGCTTCAAGTACTCCGCAGCCTACGACGAGTAGTCTGCATTGATTTTCACATAGTCATAACTTAAATCACAGCCCCATGCTAGTCCACTTCCTGGCCCATTACCTGTTTTAGTAAATCAGCAATGCAAAAATGAACTTTAGTTAGAGAGCGAGAGAGAGAGAGCATAGTTCTCAAGATGAGAGATGATCAACGTTTCCCAGGAACGAGTGAATGACAAGGAAATGCAAGATTCCCACAGGATTTAACCAAACTGCATGTAATCCAGGAACAAAACAGTAGGTTTAAGTAGAATGAATTGCCAACAAATCTCTCTGACTAGCTTTTCATACTATATATTTTGGCAAAATGACTGGTTACACTAGGGCGGTGATGTTGATAACAAAGGAATCAGTACGCATATGGTGGACTGCCCGCCAGTTTCAAAACTAATTAAGCAACTTTTGACAGACACCACATCCATAGATACATGAGAATCCGCAACCATAATACATAAAATTCTGTGTGCGAGCTTCACCCAAAGAAAGTTTGCACCCTAGTTGTGGAGGCAACTATGATTTCTTACCACCAAGTCAACCATTGGGGGTACTAGATTCATTGGGTGTATATTTCTATTCCCCCCATATCACTGGATGAGGTCTTTTTTTTTTGTTCTTTTAGTTTTTGCTTTTTGGTTCAAACCACAATTTGAATGAACTAGTCAAATGATAAACAAAACATAGAAAAGAATTTGCATACTGGCAGGTTTCTGGAAGCTTACCAACAGTTACTTGAATTTTAACTGTACCATGAGTCTCGCCAGCCTTACTAAGATACTTGCTAGCTGCATCCCTGGAAAGATTATAAGATTCTCAAATTGATGTAAAAAGAAACCCATCTGAAAGAAGGGGAAAGAGCCCTGGGTGGGTGTTCTATGCTAAAGAGCTGGAATAAAGAAAGGGAAACGAAATCTCTATGTTACTACACAGATATATGCATGCAAATGCCATGCACAAAAAGAAAAAAGTTGGTGTTTACTAGCTCATAGTTTGAATAACATGCCAAGTGGTGAAATTCCAGTTTCATCAGAAGATCAGATGAACATAGCAAAACAAAGAGTGATCCACCATAACATGGAGTTACAGGACCAACCCATCCTTGCTCTTTAAATAATTGACCCATCATTAGAATAGTTTCTAGCTCCAGATGGAATGTTCAGTCCAACAAGTAACATTGAAATCAGATAGATAGGATTAGTTAAAAGTTAAAAACTAAAACTTAAGGGGTATAAAGTCGAATAGTAGGTAGGGGGACAACCAGATGGTTATAAATCCTCTCTCACATAACTTGTGAAAGATGATACATGATTGTACCAACAACCTTAGGAATATCCCACATTGTTACTATCGTCCCTTGCCCCACCAACAAAAAAAATAGGGGTAGAAGATGAGTATGTTGCTAGTTACCTGTCAAATGGAAGTGGTTGCCCTCTATCCATGAGCAGAATATCCCCAAGCGATATGCGGAGCTCACTCACATCAAAAGGAATACCTGCATAGCCAACTGCACAAGCAATGCGTCCCCAATTCGGATCCCTGCCATATACTGCAGCCTAATAACATCACAGCTCACACAGAATTAGCTAAATTGGAGCAATAAAGTAGTTGAACCATGAAAGATCTCTTAATACAGATATCCTACCTTGGTAAGCGAAGAAGATGCCACTGACCGTGCAACCTTTGCTGCCTCAACTTCACTACCCGCACCAGCTACTAGTACCTGCAAAAAAAGAACTTTTATGCCCCCATAAATGGCACCAATCAAATTCTTCCGTTCACATTTTGCAATTGACGAAGAAAAAGACGTTATAAATTGAGGAATGAAACTGATTTCAGAACTAAACCACATCGGAAATCAGCTGTACCAAAGAAAAAACAGTTTCTAAAGTATTATAACTTTAAGCCCTAACATAAAATAACGGTTTCAGAAAGATCAACTAAACTATTTGGAGGGGGAGCAGACAAAGAAGAAATTTCAAGGAGAACATATAGAAAGAGAATGTGAGGACTGAGCTTCTGAAGCTTTATCATAAAGACAATACTGCTTCAGTAATGTGAATATTTTGTTTTGCACTGCTTGGCTGTGATTTGATCATAAGTCAGTTTGCATATGCTTGAATCTATACCAGTTACCATTCTAATAATGTATGTACAGGCAGACACATATATAGGTTAGAGACTAGATCAAGTAATGTATCTTGGCAAACCTCAATAAGACATGTTGCTCCTTCTCCATCCCAAGCAATTGATTTTGCAAGACCCTGCATTACCTGGGGGGAAAGCAAGAAATTATGCCAAATTCTTTGTAGCCCCATAGTAGGGAAACAATATCGACAAAGAGAGGAGCATTTGAGATTAGAAGGTAATCAACATAGTCAGCACAGAATTGTTGCTCAAGCCTGCCCTTTAGAAATTACAACTCCCTTTACACGGTTGAAGATATTATTCAAGAAAACAGAAGAAAGAAAAAATGCAATTAATTGCCAGTGGTAGTTAGACAAAATCTTTTCTTTATCTTGCTGGGAAATACTAGTGCCATCAAACTTGAGGAACGCTCCACTTCTCATTCAGAGAAGAACACTCAATCACAACATGATAAGGACCAGGGTACAGGTGTGTTTCAAGCACCAAAAAGAGAATTACGGGGAAATACACAGATTCTTCACTAATTAAAAATGCAGAAAAGGCAAGCAGGCAGTAATGGAACAAGATAAAAGTGCTTTTGACACTAAAAAGCATGTAAAATTGCTTGTTACAAACTCATAAATGATATCACTAAGAAGAAAGCTTAAATGTAGAAAACTTTGAACCATAGTATGAAGTTCTGCATAGAATTTGAGGACCATATATTGTGATTGTTCCATTATAAGAATAAATGTAAAGAAGTAGTCGAGCATACTGCATCAATGCACAACTGCAACTGCTTTGCCTCAGGACTGTCCATATTAGAAATCTCAACTGATCCAGATAACCCACTGGCCAATGCAATAACAGAATCATTTGTACTGGTATCTCCATCTACCTGCAGCAGTCCATAACAGAAACTTCATACCAACCGTAGTATGATTGACAGGCTTTAGAACATTCACAAACTACATGCCTCTTTGCTATCAACAAGCACATTTTCCTCAAAATTAATGCAGACATGTAATAATTTATGGAAATAAATCAGACCATGTGGATATTTGTGACTAAAATTTGTTGAAAAGGATTTTACAGTGCACTGATATCAACATGTGACTGTAAATCTTTCACCATGATTCTCAAATTATGGCACATTTCCAAGTAGAGCATTAACAGACTTCAAGAAATAAAATATCTCATTGTTCACTTGTTAAGCTGTGCCAGTTGACCAGTCTACTTCAGATTTACAATACAAAGAGTGAGCTACAAAGGGAATAGATAATCTTTCATGAGGCGTTTCAAAAATTACATGAACCCATCATTTGTAGTTAGCTTATTTTTCCTTCTGAGTTTTTAAGTGATGGAAAAGGAAGTACATGGATGTATCATATATGCTTTAGTTAAAACTGCCTTTCCTCTGGAATTTTCGACTAATATAATAATGCACCTTGATGTTTTTGCCCATAATCAAATGCATCATACAAATCAGACAGGTACAAGTGCAACATAAATATACCACCACCAAGCAGTGATTTCCACCTCCGAAACAGTTAGACCTTTGAAAGCATGTTACTTACAGTAATTTGGTTAAAGCTTCGGTTAACAGCGACTTTCACCATTTTTCTCCAAATATTGCTGGTAACAAGAGCATCAGTTGTTATAACCTGTAAGATAATATGAATTGTAATTATAGCAAGGACATGACCTTTTTTTAGAACAAGAAGAGCAGATCATGAAAGAACATACGCCAAGCAGGGTGGCCATGTCAGGATGGATCATTCCAGACCCTTTCGCCATTCCTCCAACTGTTATCTGTGTCCCTCCAACCTGGTAACACAAAACAGACAAAGGTTGACCATGTAGATAACAAGGGTTTGTGTGCTGTGAATTTCAATGATGTGCTATAAGTGTTTGGATTCATTGTATTAACTATTAATACTGTTGGTGGTTTCATGAAGGCGGCATTAAAAAAATATATGAACAACAATATTGAATGGATGCATAAATCTCTAACCAAGATCAATCCCTTAATCATTTTGTTACAAACCAAGTCTTAGTGCTACAGTTTATTAATAATGCACTAAAGAATACAGTTACCTCTACATAGCATATTGATATTCTAGCTGTACAATACTCTTTGAAAAAGTATGGTGCATATGGCCCGGTATGAGATTGTATCCAAACATTAATTCTAGTATTTACTAGCCCAAGTCACTAACTGGAGGATTACTAACACACATTATTAGAAGTGTCATTTCATACCTCAGCCTTGATTGCCACACTTTTGCTCACAAGGTCAGTGGTTGTAATCGCCATCGCTGCACAGTCCGCCCTGCAAAACCCATTAATGAGATTCAAAAATATGTCCAAAGATAGCCAAACATAAATTTCAGAATAAGATTAAGTTATATCGATGGAGAACATAGAAGCTGCATGACTTCAAGGAAAAAAAAAACTGAAAAAGAAAAATGAAACCGTCCTTCAAAATCCCAAGTTGGCATAACTAAGTCCAAGTTCTTCATCGTCATAGTCACACAGAATCATGTATAATTTTAAAAAAGTTAAAAGACAATGACTAACCCCTCAACAGTTGATGAACGCAAATTAACTAGCTTGGGGAGTGAACTGATAAGAGCTTCCTGCATGGGACATCATCATATAGATCACATAGAAAAGAGGGCATGATTTTCACAGCTCACTTGAATGACTTCCAAGAAACTAACATAAATATGATTTCCACAACTATATTCACCATAAACAAGCAGCATATGTCCATATTTACCTTATTTATTCTTTGACCAATTACACCAGTGGATTCAATCAACACTTGCTCTGGCTTCAATTTGAGTAGCTAATAAAAGTAACATGGTAATAAGCACCACAAGCCAATGCCAAGACAGAAAGACCTGTGTGAATGAGGCATTCAACATTGTGAAACTTGCTTACCTCTGCAAGCACACTTGAATATTCTATCACATCCTGGTAGCCAGCATCACCCTGGAAACCAATTTAGGATTGCAGAGCAAACATAAGACAGTTCTCTATACCAAAAGGTATCATACACCAATCATTCTCATGCTGTATCCAAAGATAACTAACCAAAGATTAACAAAGAAAAATGGAACACAAATCTCCCAGAAAAGCACATGAGGGAACAATAACTTTATCCCAAACATCTGGCTATCCTGAGAATCTGACACAGCTTACCGTTGCTGCATTAGCTTGACCAGCATTGATTAAGACTGCACGTGCCTGAGAAGTCAAATGTAAGAAAATCAGTAAATTAGCTTTTTTCTAACTTGTCCAAGCATGCAAATTTACTTGAAAATTAAAGACATTAAGTTGCTGATAGTAGAAAGAAATATTGTAATGGTAACCTATTCTGTAAACCATATGTTATGCTTATAGAGTATGGACTTGAAGAATTCACAAAACATTCTTTCAATTTGAGTGAGTCAATTATGAGGCCTTTTCTTAAGAAGCTGATTTTAATGTGTAAGTTCAACATCACTTGATAAACATTTGGATTAAGTAGATGAGTTTGCTGCCCTAACCTACCACTGGTGAAGTCTCTAATGCTTTTTTGCAGTATATTACTGGAGCTGCTGCGACTATATTTGTTGTGAAAGCCCCTAGAGCAATGACCAGAAAAATATATGAAAACAGTTAGTTCCAGCAAACTCAATCCCCATAAACTTTTAGATACGATCTCAATTTTTTGAAACCACATAATTCATGGAAACTGAAAGGATGTCATAACTGGGAACACCACCAAATAAACATAATCCAAAACCTTAAACCGGTACAACTTCATGAAGAAGGAAACTGACCTGCAGCTACTGAATCTACATCACAAGTAACAAGTGCAAGATCAGGCTTTTCTCCTTTGGCACGCAACCCAGCATACATTCCCGCAGCTTTGAATCCCTTCGCAGCTGTTACTCCACCGGGAATCTACACAAGCAGAGACCGAGTCATTATTATTTATTAAACCGCAAGAATGGGAAAACCACAATCCAAATTTCTCACCTGCTTCCACGGCCCTTCAGGCAGAAATATTGGAGCTGCCGGCATATAGTTCGAGGAATCATTTACAGTCTGTGAAACTGCAAACACCATAAAGTTCCTTCCGGAACAACCAAACGATCTCAAGCTCTGCATTATATAAGATGATCATATTGAATTTTCCAATATTTCTAAAGCATAGTCTCATAACTTAAAGCTCTTAATTTGATCCGTCCAACACAAAAAATTAATAGAGAAAAAGGAGAAACGAAACAAAAATTCCTGAAGCAGTCTCCTTCGGCGTTTGCTGGAAACCAACCGAGCCGCAAATTGATCGGTAAAAACACAAACTACACTCACCAATCTGGTCAACACTGAACTAACCTTGTGGCGATTCAGATCAGATACTCCGATCGATACGAACTGCGAAACGCAAAATGACATCGCTTTTGCTGCAGCCATGGATCGGTACTTGAGAATTTGAGACCACTCCTCCCCTAGGGTTTGGATTTTGTGATTCAAACAAAGAGAGTGGGAAGTGAATGTAGCATTTACCTTAAATCAATGGCGGCATCGCACGTCATCATGTGGTTTCCACGTCGATTTTACGCAATGTGAGAGGCCGGCCTTTCGTTGATTCCAAATCAGACTCCATTCGCACAGGGAATAATTTTGCCGCAACTGTTTTGAAAGAGAGAAAAATAATGTTCTCGCTGGCCAACTTACCCAAAGTGAATTTTAAAGATGGCTAAAGGCATAGCCGGCTCCCTCAACTCTCACCATTTAATCATTTAGCGCGCTAAAGTTAAAAATGACCCATTAGTCTCTTAACTTTTAATTTTAAATTTATTGTATCTTTCACTTATTAATTTTGTAACAATTACACACCTCAATCCAATAAATATTGCCCATGAGATACATTCATGGTCTGATATGGGCCCCACATTGACCAGGCTAATGAGAGCGTGTGTTTTGTTGCTGCAAGATAGAAAACGAGTTGACAGCCGATTAGTAGCGGTCAACGCTGCGGACAGCTATCAAAAGATTACTGATGAGGGTGCAACAACTTCCTTTGCTTGCCCATGTTGTCGCACTGCTGTTGAACAGACCGATTGCTTGCCTCCCATGCCACTGACCAAATTTGCTCTCCCTTGCCCAGCTGCTGCTATCGATGACCCTTTCGACCCCAATCGATGTCGTTGTTAGCCACCAACACAAGTAAGGCAAGCAAGCAACCAACTGACTACTCGCCTCCTACGCCGCCGACTAGATTTGCCACTCGCGCCCAACCATTTTTATCAACCAACGCCCAACCCCGTTCGACACGGTTGTTGGCCACTAACATGAGGAAGGCAAACGACCAACTGATCGCTCGCATCCCACGTTGTTGCCCTAAATCTACTACCCACGCCCAGCCATTGCTATCAACCAACCCTTAACGTCGTCGTCTCCCACGTTGCTGGCGAAACACCGACAAAGAGCAAGAGCGAGAGAGCATCATAGATAAGAAAAGTTAGGAAAGAGGAAGAAGAATGCGAGGGATCATGCAGAAGGCAAGAAGTCATTGACGACGAAAAAGGCTGGAAAAGAGGAAGAAGATGATGATGTTGCACGCACCTCAATCACGTGTGTAGCTCGCATTGATCCAAATGTCTAAAAATTCAAAATTGAAAGTTGAGGGGTTAATAGGTCCTTAAATTCAAAGAGCTAAATGATTAAATGGTGAGAGTTGAGAGGATTGAATATGTCTTTAATCTTTAAAGATTGATCCCCATGATCAACTGACTGTTTTGGTATTTTAAAATGTTTTTGTTTTTGAAAATTTTAAAAATATTTTCAAATAATTTTTATAATTTTAAAAACATTTCAAAATTATTTATATTATTAAAAAAATATCAAAAATCTGTTTGTGATTTAAAAATATGTTTCCGTCCACGGTTAATGTTGGTTTAGACAGAAATAATTTTTTTTATCTAGTTCAATTTTTTTTAAATTTATTTAAATACATAATAGAATTTATATTTATTTTAAAATTAAATAATTTTTTTTATAATAAAATCATATTTGCAAAAAAACAAATTTTTTTATTTACATGTTTTTTTATGTTTTTAATTCTTTTATTTTTCTTAAAATATCAATTTTCTATTTTTATTTCATATCAAATCTATTTCCCATTCCCTTTTCCATACAATATAAGCCATCATTTACTATAGATAAATCTTTAGCCATATACACACACAAAAACATATATGAATAATATAGATTGATATTTAGAAATAAAATCTCTAAAATCTTTTCAAGAATTAACATTTGATGTGATATTTTTATATGTAAAAAATCACCCGTTCTTTTAATTTAAGCATCGACTCTCTGATACAAATGGTTACAAATTTTGAAAATTGTCAAAAACCTAAAATTGTTATTTGTACACAAACAGTCGAAAAGGTTAGGGTATTTTAAGGTTACACGTTTCTTTTTCCGACAACTGTTGTCTCGTTAAATTAAATGCATAAAAAAAAGAACAATATCAGTCTCATCTTTCATAAAGTGAGCTGAACATGTTTACAACTGCAGGGGGTAACGTTTGATGTTTTGTCGCGCGCACACACCTGGAGCTGGAGCAATTATTATATTTTCAGCTAAAATTCCACCCAAAAGTAACAACAGAAAATCCAAAAGCAGGAGGGAAACCCAGAAAAAGAAAAGAAAAGAAAATAAAACAGAATTCATTCATGTATGCACGCTTATTAAAAAGACCAGCATGCACTGTTACAGTTTCTTCCCTCCCCTTTTGCAGCTTGCAGAGGTTGTACATTGAACAGAGGAGGCGGGGCTAGCTAGCTGCTGATCAAAGAAACAAACAAACTGGCAGCAAAATATACATTGGACGAAAACTCAGAAAAAGCAAACAAGAATGAACAAATGGATCCCTACTTCCTATCCCTCTTGCTCTCGCAATGAGAACCCCCCCATTCAGCCAAAGTGACGCCCTTCTTCTTCTTCTTCCTCTTTAAGTCTAATCTGCTCTTTGCTCCACCCGTTTCTCTAGCATTGATGTCCCCTTGAAGATCGTCAGCTGAAGCTCCCTTGTATACTTCAACATCTGCTTCAACCCAAAAAATATGTTTTATTTGTTAAGTATCAGCCAGTCAAGCCTAAAATCTGTCAATCTTTGGCTCGCTCAAGATGCGAGAAAAAGAACTGAATAAATATCAATAATGGAAACATAAGCACGCAACTTTATACTAAAAATAAAAATTCAACCAATTTTTATATTTCTCCTAGTACAGCACTTCATGCCCCGTTCACATTATAATGCTCAATGCCCTTTCTAGAATTTGTTTCTATCTCCAAACATAGCAAAGGCTAGAACAGAACAGTACTTTTAATGAGATCAGATAACTTTCCTGAATATGGTATATATTTATCTCTATAGATTGTTACAGGCAATGAAGGTACCATATTTTTGCTAACTTATTTATAGATTCTACTTCCTTATTACCGGCTAAAACTAAAATTACAAATACAAAAAGAAGCCCACAGTATTAATTAAAAAGTGGACAGTTGCACCCATCAACTCAATAATGCCTTATTCCAACTATTAAAAGTTGGGCATAAACATTGTGTTGCATGCTCATGGACTACTTAGGGTAATTGTCATATCCAGATCAGACAACCACCATGCTGCCTCTCAATATATATCAACTTTGAGCAATTTTTGCTGCCTGGTCTATTCAGCGCTGGCAACTTGGTCCATAGCAATGTTCATCATTCACTAGGTCAATACCATACTAGCCAAAGTACTGGATTTGTCATTGGTACGACATAATACCAATACCAGATGGTACTGGTACCTATTCCTTTGCCCATCAAACACGTTCCTATATGAACCACTTATTGCAAACATACGTCATTCCATTCCTATTTGAAATTCCACTTGTCCCAAACATATCAAATTTCAGGATAATTAACACCCCATTAAGTGATGTTTAACCACGCAACAAAATGTTTGATGAGTTCAAGATAAAAACTGTTTATAGCATTAACTTTGTTGTAGAAATGCACTTACCTGTTCATCACTCATCTTTCTGAAGCCTAGCTTTTTTGTCCAGATTGATTCGGCCTCCTCAGCAGCAGGAAGTACAAGGTTTTCGACATTCAGCGAATACAACAGTATCTCAATACATGCAAATAATGCTTGGAAATATCCCTGCAAATCAAAGACATCAAAACAATTTACAATGCCTGAGAAATACCAACTCAGAGATGGGAATATAGAAATAAGTCCAGCTTACCCAGGCACAGAAAATGAGAGAAAATAAAATAACTGTGCAGCTAACAGCTAGACAAGATGAATTATCTGCTCAATGTTAATATACTTACTTTTCCTTGATTTTCTCTAGTTGTAGCTACTAGAGGAAGCTCAGCTACCTCTCTCCCAAATATCCTCAGGAGACCAGCTGATACAACAACTGACCTGTGCATGCATTTTGGGGGCACAAAAATTTATCACAATATGTAATTAATAATTAAAGTGTAAAGAATAAACTAGAATTAATAAAAGAAAACAAATTGTAAAAGTTAAGTGGAGCTTACTTCACAATTAAAACAACACAATACATCCCACCAAATTCTTGCCCAGAAATATTTCTCCTGCATTAAGAACAAAACGTGAAATTTTTAGTAGGCCTAACAGAAAAATAAGAAATCAGACAGCCACCAACAAGTCAAACCAACTGAACTAACAAAATGATTAATCAATACAACAAAAAATTAATCAAAGAGAACATGCTTTTAATTCATACATTACAACATATAAGAAATGGGAATTCACGGAAAGAAATTCAACATGGTTTGTAGTAAAAGATAAAAGTAAAATTAATATTAAAAATATTTTGAATACATATATTACAAAATAAATTTACAAGATATAAAACATATACCTATGCAATGCAAAAGAAAAACCCAACAACTATACTAAAATATATGTTGATTAAAGAAATGATAATTTCAATATTTAAAAAATTCTATATTGTTTATTATTTTTCCTTTTATAGTGGTGTATAAAGAACCTAACTAACAGCTCATAAAAAATATTTAAAATCCTAACAATAAAAGACATGCATAAGAAATAAAATATTTGTTTGCGTACTTACTTCAAATTAGGGAATTCACTGGTTATGTATGCTTTTTGGAACTTACTTTTTTAACTGTTTATTGGATTTTAGCTTGTAGGAAAACTCTAGTATTGTTTGCATACTAGTTTTTTATTGCATTTTGGTAAAATATTGTTTATTGGAACTGTACTGTGAAAAAAAAAATTTAAGCATATACTTTTTGCTTCTTTTTTTTTTTTTTTTTCCTTTTGCCCTTTTCTCCCTATAAGGTCTTTACAATTAAAACCAATAGAATTTAGAATGACTGGGTTTGAATCATTTCATTTCTTATATTTATCCAAATAATTAAATTCAAAATATAAGTATTTCAAATTACAAATCTCAAATAACATCATTTGAAATTCACCTAATCCAAATGCAACTTAATGTTGCTAAATTCCAGATATTACTTGTGGTCAATCTTAGAAAGAAAATCAAACATATGATGCGAGCTGAACCTTTCAAATACACCCAGAAAAGTTCGGTTTTATTCCACATGCACAAAGCCTAATTTTTCTCCCAAAAATGTCCCTACTAATATATGCTTTTAAATAGATTAAAGTAGTATTATACTTTGGTTGACATTAAAACCTTGGTTATATTGATGGTTTAACAAAGAATGATGCCTAAACTTTGCTAGAAATGATTAGGTCAATGCAGTACAAGTAAAGGAGTTCAACAGAAGAGCATCTTTATTCCAAATGACTAAGTTTTCTAGACATCACCTCAAAATGAAGAGCTATAATAAATAAAACAGAAAAATGACTTACCCATATACCATGACAGGTATCAGGTCACGACCAGATCTTGCAACAATAGGATCAAAACATTCCTGCAAAAAATAAGACATATAATTAGGCTTAAACTAATAGAGACATTAGATAGTTTATGGTAGGAAAAGAACTATCATCACAAAGTGCCATTGAAAAGGAGAGAAAAAAGGCAGTGTGTGAATCCAGACCATGCCATTCATTTACAAACCTCCATTTAAGGGCAGGAATAGAGCCAAATACTCCAGATAGCCCTTTTCTTTTAGCACATCACATTATACTAAGTTCACAACTTCAATACTCTGCCCCCTCCAGGTATAACCATAAATAAAAATTGTTCAAAAAGCAATGATCTTATGCAAAGACCACAATTATATGATGTCAACAAGTCAAGGCCACCAATAAAGCCTCTCGATGTCACTTGAGGTCATTTCACCATTCCATTCAATTTTGTCACCTGACAAACTTTGACAAGGAGGTTAATGCCATTTTTAGAAGTGAGGCAGCTTCCGTCAACCAAACCACTCAAATAGACAACACCAAACCACCTCAAACCGCCAAAGCTGATTTCCAAAATTTTGAGGTTTGGATATGGTTTGACAATTTTAAAAACCACCCAAAGCAATTAGTTTGGGACTCAATAAACCCTCAATAAACCACAAAACAGGTCGACCGCCCCAAGAAAACTATGTTTTTTATGGTTTAAATTTTCTATTTAGTCATAAAGCTATGAATTTTAATTGATTGTCAAGTAAAGTAATATATCCACAATATAAGATTATCGATGCACATATAATTCTTTTACAAATACGGTAATTCCACTGCTTCTAAGAATTGAAGTATCCTTGTGCATTAGCATACTCCTGACCCATGATTGAATAACTTTTTAATTTTTTTTCCATGTACATTCACATTTAATTGTCATTCATCTTGGTTTGGGCGGTTGAAGCACATAGCAGTTTGGCTGTGGTTTTGAAGATGGCCAAACTGTTATTAGGGGTTTGGTTTAGAAAACAATTTCCAAACTATCCAAACTGACCATTGTACCCCCTACATTTACCCATTATATAAGCATGCTAATAAGTTACTTAACTGCCTCTGCATCCATATCTTAACGGCTTGGAACCAGCCACATGAACCCGTTTGCATCCATCAAATTTGTCCAATGAAAATAGAATGAAACTTTTTAAGTTTATTATGTTAAACAGGGGATAGTACAACTAATGATCTGGCATCTTTGCTCAAGCCTACTTAGTGGGATATACAAAATCTTGGAATGTAGACCGTGAGAAAATGCTATTAAAGGGACTCAGGTACTTCATTCATATATACCATTGATGTGGGTCCTGCAGTAGACACTGCGTAGACTTGGGGTAAGTTGAGCCCCTCCACAAAGTGGGAGCCAATATGAGGAGGATGCAGCATGATTGGGGAGGGGAGAACATCAGGGACCCCACATCAATTGGAGATGAAAAACTAAATGGGCATATAGAATCTTGGGTCAAACACACCTGCCAACAATTACTTTCTGAATGTGCGCTTGAGATATTGGGTTTGTGAGTTGTGATGACGATGAAAAAGACTACACTTGGCATGGATGTACAACATCTTGACAGGCAAAAGCAAAGATTACATTTTCATTACAAAGCGAAATAGCAATACATATGAGTTCCACACACACAAAGCTGGAAAAAAAAAAGAAAATGCAAGTCCTTAACCCATTCCTCTGTATGCTCAAAGTGAACAATATTCTAGACAATGCAGAATACAGCATAATTAGGAAACAAGAAAAAGAAGCTAAAACCATGCATAATAAATATGTATAAGATGCAAGACAAAAAGAACTTAAACAGAACCAAAATACAGATAGTGCGCAGGGGTGGGTGGGATGGGATTCTACACGGCATTAGCAATGACTTACCCTGAAAATAGCTGTAGCCCTGGATAACAGCGGCAGATGTTCTGGATAACGGCTTCTCCCGCTTAAAACTCTCCATTGAACATCACTTGCAGCTCCATCAGTAAATCCTTTCTCAACATGCCTCTTCCTTATTGCATTTGAAACTGAATCTGGGATCATTTCGGGTCCAACTAAAACCAAATTCTGTAGTGCCACATGAATCCTATGGCAATCATCACCGCAAAACCATTTATCCTTGGGCAGCTCCTGCATCAAATGTGAGAAATCACTCAAGTAACTACATGACCATATAGACATATGTACACATCAGAAATTCTACACACATGGAACCTCACTTTTAAGTCGCAAAGCCCACTATCCCTCAAGCAACCAACATGATACTCCTTTTCACACTGGGGGAAAAAAAAAAGAAGAGCAATTAGATTTTTTTAGCCAATAAAAACATAACAGATGAAGAGAAAACACAAGAAGAAAAAGCAAGCCCTACTTGGTCACAAAGCATAACAGTTCGATCGTCAAATTTTTCAACACTAAAATCGTGAGCCCTGTCAAAATAAATAAAAATAACAAAAAGGTCAGTCATACTAGCACCTACACAAAACTGACATTTAGCATATGGCAGTTGAAGACAATGATAAGAAATACATAATTTCCAAGAATGAAGATTCAGCATAACTCAACTGATAACCATTTGCATGCTTCGAAAAGGCTAAAGACATACTTGGATATAAACTTCCAGATTTAACTCAAAAAAGAAAAAGATTTTCTAGCTAAAGATTCTCCTTTTTTAAAGCTAGAAGGTCATAGAGCATTTAGTGAGCCATTGTAATTTGGAGGTGGGGATTGGGGAGAAGGTGCATTGTGCCAATAGTGATATGGAGAAAGGAGATTGAAGAAGATGTGGCATATTTCTACTTTAGCCTTTGAATCCAAAAGCTTAGATGGTTTCTTCATACACTCGGATGGATACAATCATGCAAGAAGAAGAAGTGAGTAATAGAAGCTCTTGGAGGTGGATTTTATATGTAAAGGAGTTGGTGTGTAACATAATTTATAAATTCAAGTGAAGAGTAATCAGGTATTGACACGAAGTACTCTCAGGAAGATTTTGCAGGATAGCTAGGGTTGGTGAGTGCTTCAACCTCTCGAAGGTCATCTACTTAAAAGGAATTGGAAGTGAGAGGATGAAATTTGGGGATTGCTTCATGCAATAAAAAAACTGGAGTTCAGTCCATTTATCTTGTTAAGACTAGCTTTGTTGAATGGTACGAGCTTAACAAAGATGAGCATGCTAAAAATGGATGTGTGATCCTACAAGAAAAAAAAAGAATTAAAAATACAATTATTCATATAAGTTCAAAGTGGCTCCTATTGAAGATAAGATGCATGAGACACAATTAAAATGATTTGGTCATATGAGAAGTAAACCAATAGAGGCTCCCAAAGAAGAGTGAATGGAATGGAACAAATCTTTAGCAAATGGGTAGAAGCAGACTAATAAAAACTTAGTAGCAGACTCCATAAAAACTTAGTAGCAGACTCCCAGGCATTATTTGAGTTATAAAGACCTTACAGAAGATAAGGCCATAGATAGAAATGATTGGTGAGCTAAAACTCATGTTGCAAACGGCACATATTGGAATTAAGGTTTGTAGGTTGTTGTGTAGTCCATTTATCTTGCTCTTATAACATAATCATTTATGTTTTGTCAGCTTTGTGAATATCTATTTCTGGATATGACCATATAGAGATGGCCAAAGGTCTAGAAATTCAAGTGGTCAACCCTACCTAATGGCATTAAGGCTTACAATTGTTGGTGGTGGTCTAGTCTATCTTGCTCTTGCATGAGATAGAGGTAAATTTCCAGTGCAAGAGGTCTGAATCAATATGTATCAATGAAAATTCATTCTAGGTTTAATGTTGTTGTCCCAGTCTTTTGCCTCACTTAATCAAAACACTCAGCCCTCAAGATAATTGTAAACACTCCATACACGAAGGAAAGGAAAACAGAATATGGAAACAACAAAGTAGAAGAACACGCACACACAAAAAGACACAGAATTTATCCTGATTCAGTTCACTTGCAGAAACCTATACCCAGACTGCCTTAGGCCTCTTCTCCACTATCTTGAATCACAAGGACGATTACATGCACTGTAGAACACTCTCTCACAGCCCTATTCCCAAGCAATACAGAGTTAAACCCAAGATTAAAAAGCACTCACCAGCTTTTCTCTCACACAGCACATACTTGCACAGTTTTCCCAAGATAGAATCAAAACCAAATTGAGAATTAATGACCCACAACCCCTTATTTATAAAACATAAGGGCGGACCAAACAAGACATAACCGACCAAACAACCTTGGTTGTTATAACTAACGAACTAACAGAAAAATGAACTACCGAATATATCCCTGACATAACTGTCCTCTCTCGAGTCTCTAGCTAATCTAATACAAATGACTTAATAAATGTATAATAGAAACAATAGTATCAACATCTGAAATTCATTAAAGGACATTGCAATTTTATTAGTTAACATTTATGCACGTGGGACACAATATGAGTCATCTCCTCAATTACCCGTAGATTAGAAAACTTAGGTCCTTGAGCTGACTATTTTTGGATACGTTTTGTGTGGCTGGAAGGATGGGAAAATTGAAAAGGGAAGGAAGAAGACTTGGCAGGCATTGCCTTTATGCTACTTTTTAATATCTAGGGTCAAAGCAATAGGAGATTTATTTCATTAGTTGTACTCTTGAGCAAATTCTGTTTAGACTGAGGTGTAAGTTTTCAGTCTATTTTTACAATTTGCTCTTAGAAAGGGTTAAGCCCACCCTACAATTTCTTTTGAACTCTCAATACCATAAAGATAAGATATTGTTATCCTAGGGTTCATTAAATATGAATCTTTAGCCAAAAACACACCTCTCACATACACAATCATTCACGGTTTGAATGATATCAATCAGAATAGAAAACACAAACGGAATTAAAAGCTAACAGTAAATAGGAAATGAACAGAAACAGAAATGGAATTAAAAGAATAAAAACACGCAAACCAAACATCCACAAGAACACCGAGATTATCCTGGTTCAAATTGCCCTTTAGGACAACCCTACATCCAGCCTAAGAACCCTCCAAGAGTAGCCTTCTTTGATTCAAAGAACAATGATCAGTACAGCTGGTTGCACCCCACAATTACAAGCCTTCTCTCAAGATTACAAAAGCTATTCTAAAATCAGTCTTTCCTCTCTCAAAGCTAATTATAGAATATTAGGGCGATAACTCCTACACTATTACAAAACCAGGTATTGATATTACCAGATTACCCCCAACTTAACAGCTAATTACAAGTGAGGCCACCACCTATCTCTGCCCTCTAAAACTGCATAATAACCTGTGCAAAGACACTCCTATCACTACCATCAATACTCCAGACAAACTCTAACAAATCTACACCATTGTCTTGAGTATGATCCATTCCATTCTTCATCCATCAAAACCTTGGCCTGCTCTTCCTTCGGTTCCAGCATGATAAACCTGATCGTCAACACAAACAAACATTAAGAATAACCAAACGATGCTGTAAATTTTGACAATGGAACAATCTTGGATAACATATCAGCTACATTATATACCTGCAGCTTTTATTAGAATTAATTCCTCCTTCTCAAGGATTTCCCTAATGAAATTATTCCTAACATTAATATGATTTGTTTTCTTCATGGTGGGATTGATTCTTAGCCATGAGATTGTACACATCTCAACTCAACCTTAACATTCTTTCTAAGAGTTTTGCTGCATAATCATCAGCCAATGCAAGGTTCTTCTTCTAGACTTGCTCCACCATAAACCAAATCCATATCTAATGTTAATTTTTACATACCCAAGAGTCCAATTTTCACAGCATCCCAGTGAAGCCTACCCAGATTGCCCTTAAATCCACTAGACTTACTCATAGCATGCCAGCTCTGGCCTTTATGCTTTACCACTGCATTTGAGTAGGAACCTTACTCATTTCTCTTATGCTTGCTTCCTTATTAGAGGACTGCTCATCTCTCTTAACTTCTTTACCATCTTACAAAAGTATTGTCTTTTTTTTTGGATAAACTAGGCTGCCTAAGCTATCCTTTCTCTTACTTCTATGCCTAATATTTACCCAGCTTCTCCTAGATCCTTCACTTCAACTGCTGACCTAAATCTCAGCTTTTAACTTGAGGGTCCCTATGGTTCATTGTGTAGCAATTCGAATACCAATTCTCATATGGGAGAAGATATCTTATTGGGCATATCTTTGAAATAATCACAGCTATCATATGCAATCCTTTTTAAACCCTTGGACTATCATAGAAAGAATCAAATTTCTTATACCTTTACCTTGAGAATTACTTTAATTCATAGAGAGACCTTCTAAGCAAATATACTTGCTCACCTTTCCCTCTATCCTCAAATCCCTTAGGCTACTCTATAAGAATATTTCCTCTTAAACCTTCATGGAGAAGGGCTGTTAGTGACACCATTTAAACAAGAATTAAGTCTTAATGTGTTGTCATAGCTTAATAGCCACTAGCCTAGTCTTTACCTAGGCTTTTTTCATTTCCAGCACCTACCTTAATCTCAAAGAGTCACTCACAGCTCACCACCCCTTTATCCTAAGGGTTCATCCACTAAAGTCAAAAGCAACTCCACTTCTCATTTCATGGCACCCTACCATTTGATGGAGTTTTTTTAGTGCATCTCCTCTTTTTTTTTAGTGCATCTCCTCTTCATAGAAAAAAAAGAGGTTCCTTACCAGCCTCTTCTATAGCACTTAACAGTGCATAGGAGTCTAAAACCGAAAGATTCCATACCTCACTGGTGGTCTTATGTTCCTTCTTTTACCTATCCTAGGTAACATTATACCTTCCATTCCCTTGCTCACTGCCTATACTAGATGATCCTCCTTCCCTTTCCCTTTTCTAACCTGGATTTTGATCAATGGAGCTGTCTACATCATTTTCCAGATTATCTACTTCTAAGTCCTGGTCCATGGGGCTATTTAAGACATTTTCAAGAAGTTCTACTTGCTGTTTATATTACACAGCCTTCTAGATTACCTTCCTTGACATTAGTTTTATCTAATTTTATGTCTTTCATGGTGGAATTTCTATCATAGGTAAGTTCCTTAGCTATAAAAGACCTAGGCACACGTAACTCCAAACTCCACTACTCATAACCTTTCACACCAGAGGCAACCTTCCAGCAAGCTCATGTTTGCTTGTGATTTCTTAGGGAAACTTCATCTCTAATAGGCACGAATAACCTATCTCCACCATGAGACAAGGTTTGGATAGGGCCCCATAGATCCGAATGAACGACCACTAATGGGGCTATAGACGAATTCAAGTCCTTTTTGGAGAATTTAACTTTGGTAGCTTTACCAAATCTGCATGATTCACTCTTTTCCACATCTGCAACTTTTCACTCTCCTAATATCCCTTTCATAGATACGTCCTTTTGTCCTTGTTCACTATTGTGAGCCATCCTCAAATGCCATGGCCTATACTTATCATAGGCTTTTTCTTTAGTGGTTGTAGCTTCTCCACACAAAGTGCAAGCTTGCATCACATAAATACCATTGTTGAGGACTGCTTTCATCACTATTAGTGATCCTTTAGCAACTTTTAGGACTTCATTATCTCCTTTATAGGAGAAACCAATTCTATCTAACTCACCTAGGGAAATTAGATTTCTTTTCAAACTTGGGACATATCTTACAGATTTTAAGATTTTAATCAATCCATCATGCAACTTTAATCTTACATCTCCAATACCCTTTGTTGTTGCCTAATAACACCTTACCACCTACCAAGTCTCTATAGTTCACAAACCATTTCCTATGTGGGGACATATGGAAAGAACACCCCGAATCTAGTATATCCATGCTTCTCCATCAGCATTTTCAAATACTACTAGAACATCGGCATTGTCACAGTTGTACTCACATAGAGATGAGATGACTTCAAAATTATTTTTCTCTAGGTACTCTTTCTTTCTCTTAGGGTAATTCTTCCTGATATGTCCTTTCTCATGGCAGTAATACCATTTTATTATTCTCCTGCCATTCTTAGATTTTAACCTAGACCTACATCTTTGCCTAGGATCATTCCTATCCAGTCTAGATCCAACCGAGTTCGCATCACTAACCAAGTTCTAATCTTCAACCTTTTGCTGCAATTCTTTTGAATTTAAAGCCCCTATTACATCATCCAAAGACAATTTATCCCTACCATGTTTCAAGATATCTACAAAGGTCTCATATGATTTAGGTAGTGAGTGCAATAAGACTAAAACCTTATCCTCATCATCATATTTAATGTCAATATTCTCAAGATCTAAACATAGCTTATTGAAGTTGTCAATGTGATCTTGCAACTTTTGACCCTCACCCATTTTGAAAGAAAAGAACTTGGTTTTTAAGTATAACCTGATAGAAAGAGTCTTGGTCATATAAAAGGTTTCTAACATTTTCCAAAGAGCTTTCGCGATGGTCATTTTAGATACCTCCCGCAATACTTTGTCCCCTAGGCTTAATATCAATGTATTGAATGCTTTCTTGTCGGTTTCTTTCCTCTGTTTATTTATTTCATTTTTCTAGTCAGTAGTAAAGGTTTCAGGTATTTCCTTCTCGGCCTCTAAGGCTTCTTCTAATCCTAGATTCCCTAGCAGTACCTTCATTTTCATTTTCCAAAGGCTGAAATCATTCTGATCAAACTTCTTTGTGTCATACCTAGTTGCAACCATTCTTGACACGATTCTATGACAAAGAATTGAAACAAATGAAATCTAGACAAATCTTGATCCTAGGGATAGGCTTTGATACCAATTTGTTAACCTAGGGTTACTTAAATATGAATCTTTAGCTAAAAACACACCTCTCACATACACAATCATTCACGGTTTGAATGATATCAATTAGAGCAGATAACACAAACGAAATTAAAAGCCAACAATAAATACGAAATGAACAAAAACAAAAATGAAATTGAAAGAATAAGAACGCGCAAACCAAACATCCACAAGAACACCGAGATTATCCTATTTCAAATTGCCCTTTAGGACAACCCTACATCCAACCTAAGACCCTCCAAGAGCAGCCTTCTTTGATTCAAAGAACAATGACCAGTACAGTGTTAGAGGCCCTGATTCGTAAGTTTTACCAGAGGCCGGGGGCAACCAAGGAATAGGACACGAGGGGAAAAGGGTCAAATTCGGTTATGGGAGAATTAACAACCAATGTTCTAAAACGGGCTAGGCGCTAATCGGGCGCTAGGCTGGAGCCTAGCGCCTAGGCGGGCTTAGAAAAACTATTAATTTTTTTTATATTTTTCAATTTTATGACGTAACTTGATGTTATTTTTAATTAAATGATAGTTAAAAGTGGCTTGATAATATATATATCTAATATATATATTAGCTATATATCTAACATATAAATAGAAAAAAATATATATATCTAATATATTTAACATATAAATAAAAAAGAAAATATATATATCTAACATATAAATAAAAAAATTAAATAACATAATAAACCCTAATACTAACACCCAACAGCACGAGAGAGAGGGACCCAACAGCACCAGCGCTAGCGCGCGTGAGCGAGAGAGAGAGAGAAAGGGGGGAGGGGGGTCGGAAGCAGAAGCAGAGATGGAGCTTGATAGCGACAGCGACGGCGTTGACACAACGAGGACGCGACAACAAGGATGGAGCTTGACAGCGTAGAGGCGATGACTGAAAGGTCGTGATGGAGCTCGAGGCAGCGAGGAGGTACCAGCGGCGTTGAGGCAATAGTGGCCTTGGGCTGAGAGGAGTATGAGAAGGCGACGACTGAGAGGAGTAAAAGAGGCTTCGGAATCGACGAAAGGTAAAATTTAAACACAAAAATTAGATGTCCCAGGCGGCTAGGCGCTGCCACCGCCCAATTAATCGGGCCAGCGCCTAGAGGAGCCGCCTAGGCCATATTCGCGGCGACCAAGGGCTACCTAGCGCCTCACCGACACCTAGGCGGCCGCCTAGGCCAATTTTTAGAACACTGATAACAATCCACATGGTTGCAACGGACTAAGGAGGAGCCGAGGAGGTATAAAAACAAGAGAAAAAGGAGAGAGAAGTAGCTAAATAATTCTGAAGAAGTTTTGGGAGATAAGGCCCTCTCGAATAGGCCTACATTGTTTTCTGTAAAAACCGAGACTATACTTACTCAAGAATCACTCAAGAAACTCACCGATTTAAAGGCAACAATGATTACTAACAGTATAACATGAAAACAGAATATAAAAAGAGAGAAATCAAACCAGATTGCAGCACACACAATTTACCCTGGTTCATGCCATTTACATGGCACTACATCCAGCAATCCAAGAAGCAAACAATCCACTAGAAACAAGTCTGAAATCAGTACAAGAATTCCCTTCTTCCCTCTTCCCTTACTCTCGGATACAATCCTCAACCGAAGCTAACAAGAACCTAAATCAACCAGCTCTCTCTCACGCCTCTCACTGTATCCGAACCCAAGGAATAAGAATAAGACTGACTGATGATAAAACTGGCCTCCACACCCTTCTATATATAGACTAAAGGAGGCGGAAATATCAAAGGGAAATAACTAACTTTACATAAAGTCTAAACTACCCTTACTTAAAACAATTAGATACATTTATGTCCTATTATCTAATTGCTGCCACATCATCTTTAATTCTTTAATTCTTTCTAATTTCTTCAATAAATCCAGCTTTACTTTAGGCAAAACAGTAACATTTTCTTTTCTGTTCTTAGCTTCTAATCGGAGATTCTTAACGTTGACTATGAGATTTTATCAATTACTTGTGAGGATCCTATCAATTTGGTATCAGAGCATCACTGATCCTAATGGTGAACTTGACGGACCGAGTAGGTGAATTGGAAGGGAGGATGGAAGGAATGCAATGGGGAGTTGATGCCTTGAGGGGTGAGGTTCAATCAGTGGAGAAGAATGTAGCGAGCTTGTTGGAACAGTTCGCTTGGATGAGAACGAGGTGGGAAGAGCAAGAACAGGAGAGGAAGAACAAGGAGGAGTTGGGAGACCAGCCTCTGGAATTCATTCAGGATTTCGAGGCAACACCAAAAATAGGAGTGCGGCGAGCTAAAGCAGGGGGTTCCGAGAAGGGTTGGTGGCAGGAGATTCGAGGCCGACGGTTGGAGATCCCCCTCTTTGAAGGTGAAGATCTTGATGACTGGATATTCTGAGCCGATAGGTACTTTGCGGTGAATGGGCTGACTGACGAGGAGAAGATGGACATAGCAGCACTGTGTTTGGAGGGTCCCGCACTTTCATGGTTCCAATGGGAGCAACGGAGACGAAGAGTGAGAAACTGGGAAGCGCTAAAGGGGCTGCTAAGGAATCGCTTAGGATCCATGCAGGAAGGCACGGTGGAGAAGTCGAACGAGTTGGGGGACACGATTAAGGAGGGTGAGATGGTGAAATTGTCACCGAATTTCGTGGTAGGCTTAACTCCACCACAGACGATGAAGGTAAAATTCCGTGGTCTTGGGGAGTTCACCGGCGAGGTAGAAGGGCAGGCGACGATCGGTCTATTAAAATGCCAAGGACTATCGATCCGGAAACATCCAAGGAGAGCATCTTACTAATGATTGGGGCACCATCAATGGTCCATATTGTCTGGGAAGCTGGTTTGATTCTTAGCCCAATTTCTCAAAGATTTCACATGGGGTTGGTTGATAATGGAGGCCCCCCCATGTATTCTCACTATCATGAGGGGGTGGGTGCCTCGTCCAAGCAGGTCATGATGGTGAAAGGGCAGCATGTTTCTAAAAGTCAAGGGCTCAATTTGCATTCTGTTGTGGGGCCCAATGATATAGACCAAAGATCTTAAATAATGATGGGAATTTGGGCAAACTTTATGATGAGGTTGAGAATTGGCAAGCCATGAAACAACTGACAAAGTCAAAGTGCTATGAAATTCTATCAATAACCAAGGATGCAGTGATTGGAATGGGGATTGCTATAAATCAAAAACCTACTACGAATTAGTGTTATGAAGAAAGAGCACAGAATGAGCCTCCTGTCTGTCAAGAATCTAATGACCCTAATGCAGCCTGGAATGTGTCGCTGCAAACATGCATGCACAGAATTTCTGTTGCTAAAATAGAATGAGGATTTAAATGGCCAAAACAGTGGTCAGCACGGGTGGGACAACCACCGTACTGGTTGTTAAGTTCCCAGTTTGGAGGGTATGGCTAAGCAACCCCTAAAGATTTCACTGCAGACTATCAGCCTTGGAAACGAGTGGTGATAAATCATATCTAACTGGAATGGGCAGAAACGGGTCATCTGTCAGGAATGTTATGGACATGAAAATTATCTATAGAGGATTGGTTGCTGCTCTAAGAAACTTGAAGGTGTGGATCATGATTATGGTGCCTATAAACTCTCCAGATACACTACCTATAGTTTATGAATGGGGCCATCTCTTCTCTAAAGTTAAAAAGAGATGCCATTTGATGGTCGTGGTTGCTGAGGTTGACCAAATTCTCAGCCTAGAGGGGAAACTTATTATTCGTGACAAGGTGGAGATCATCAACGAGGTGGAGGAAAGGATTGGGAGGCTGGCGTACAAGCAGTCTCTACCACCCTCAGGTGCAATTCACCCTATAATTCGCATCTTCCAGTTCTGAAAGGCTGAAGGAGCAGTGCAGAAGGCCACCACTATCCTTAACCAACTAACTGCAGAGCTGAAACCAAAATTCCTACTGGGGGTAAAGTCGGGCATGGGAAATAATTTGAGGAGCCTCAACGTTCTTATTCAATGGAAGTGGTTCCATTCCCCCTCAGCGGCCACTTGGGAACCATACAATCCGTTACTGCATCAATTTCATGAGTTTCACCTTGAGGACAAGGTGAATCTCATGGGCGAGAGTAATGTTAGAGGCCTTGATTCGTAAGTTTTACCAGAGGCAAGGGCAACCAAGGAATAGGACACGAGGGTAGAAGAGTCAAATTCGGTTGGGGGAGAATAACAACTCACATGGTTGCAACGGGCTGAGGAGGAGCCGAGGAGGTACAAAAACAGGTGAAAAAGGAAAGAGAAGTAGCTAGAGAATTCTGAAGAAGTTTGGGAGAGAAGGCCCTCTCGAATAGGCCTATATTGTTTTCTTTTTTGTTCTTAACTTGTGATCAGAGATTCTTAACATTGACTGTGAGACTTTATCAATTACTTGTGAGGATCCTATCATACAACTGGTTGCACCCCATGATTATAAGTCTTCTCTCAATATTACAAAAGCTATTTTAAAATCACAGTCTTTCCTCTCTCGAAGCTTTCTCGTGAAACAATAATATCATGCGTTAATGATGCCTAGCCCCCCTTGCCCTATTTATAGAATATTAGGGCAATAACTCCTAGGCTATTACAAAATCAGGTATTGATATTACCAGATAACCCCCAACTTAACAGCTAATTACAAGTGGCCACCGCCTATCTCTATCCTCTAAAATCGCATAATAACCTATGCAAAGACACTGCTATCACTGCCATCAATAATCTAGACAAACTCTAACATATATAATCCACACATGCTTCTTTTTTATTAGTTATAGTATTTATTATTTTTATTTTGATTAATATTAATAGGATTCATTTTTTTATCTATTGAGTTAATTTATCCAATAATGGCGGCAATATCCACATCCACTTAGTGGACATGTAATTAGCACATAATCAATTAAATAAATTAGATGTCCTACAATAGAGGTTAGAAGTGCACAAGGGAACTAGAATTGTGGAAAGAAACACTCAAAATATGTTCAGAATTGTGAAAAGAAACCCATGGATGCTGTTGTTCTCCTGTCTCATTCTACTTACATTAGTACTACCCCAGTATTCTTCTTCTCTTCTCTGTTTTCTTTCTTCTTCTTTCTATTTCATTTCCCCTTCCGAACAGCTCCTGCAGTTATTGCACTGTGGTCAAAGCCACTAGAATGGCAGTCACAAGCTGCGACCGAGATGCCCAATTTAATTTCTTTTTTATCTTGCTGTCATTTTTATTTCATTTTACTGCTGATATTTCTTGCTATTGTAATTTTTGTTATTTCATTTCCTGGCTGTAATTCTGCTATTAGATTGTTAGCCTAGGGGGGCCCACGGGCGAGGGCCAGAATAGGACAAAAGCAGTTGTTATAACTGCCTGAAGGGTATGATCTGCTGCAGCACCCCCCTTGCTAAGAGTGTACATACTCTCCACGGCACTCTTGGAGGGGATTATCAATTATCTGAAAGAACAATCTGAATTCTCTCTCAATTTCTCTCATCAGTTCTTTTCTCTTCCTCTGTTCTCTTTCTCCCTATTCTTCTCTAAATTTCCCTTAATCTTTCTCTGTTGCTATTATCTGGTTCTCACCGAATCAAAAAAGTAATTATTGTCACCACCCAGCAGTGACAATTGCCACCTATCTTTATTCTTTCTTCTCTTCTCCTGATATAAATCTTATCCTGCCAAAGCTGTTACTGGAGCTGGTTCCACCTTTTTCTCTTCATCTTCTCCTCCCTTGGTTTGCTACTGTTACAGTAGGCCCCCTTCTTTCTTTTGCAGTCCTTGGGATTTTTTCTGCCAACTGGTTTCAGTTCCCAAATTTGGTGTCCGTAAGTGTAGCATTTTTCCCCCCTTTCTTCGATTCAATGAGTTGAACCTTGATGTCAAATTTAGTTGAGTTTTAGTTTCATTGGCTGTTTAGCTATGTGTCTCAATAAATTACTTGGGCTTTAATACTTTGATTGGTTCATTTAATTAAGGACGTTTGAAAGTTGAACTTTGGCAAAAACTATATTTATGCTGTCAAGTTCTCTATTTTTCTTGGTTGCACGCATCAAGACCTAGGATTGCAACAAGATGAGAGTATATAGCTTTGTAGGTGGATATTTTGTTTGTAAAGCTTTTTCTATATGGGTCTTGTGTTACTTAACTTCCATTTACTTTAAAAGATCATCCTTTTAGGATAAAATCAATAATATATACACACACATCAAGAAAGCATCAGCCTGTCACAATTTGCCATACCCAAGCACCGTTTTGCTAGAACGACACACACACACACACATATTTATATATAATTCATAAACTTAGATGGTAAGCGTCAATAGCAATAGTAAGGTTGTTCCTTTGTGACTAGAAAGTTGTGGGTTAGAGTGTGCAAACAGCCCCTTTGCAAAAAGGAAGAGTGATTTGTACAAATACAACCCTCCTCAACCCTCACAAAGCAGGGAACTGATGAGATCCAGCCGATAGAAGGGATCTCTAATGAAAGTATTCGATAGAATTGTAATGCAGAATCAAAATTACATGGAAAATTAGCAACAACTGGGCATTCGAGAGGCCCAGAACTCTCCTACAATAACTCCCAAAATCTCCACACCTCTCCCCCGCTTCTCTGCTGTTATTTATCCCCCTCTCTCCTGCATAACCGAATACGGTTATGCAGGCGTGTCCGCTGGTTGTAACAAACCAGCCAATTCTCTATCCTACCCCTCACGCATAAGCTGGTCGAAGCTTCCTCCAGCTGTAGTTCCAGCTTCTTTCAGCTGCTTGTGACGCCTAGCGTAAGTGCGTACAACCGGGGGCCTAACATCACTCCCTCCCCCAACATTCACCTTGTCCTCAAGCTGAAAGCCTGGAAACTGCTGCTGAATGAGGTTGGAAGGCTCACAAGTTGCTTCCAGCGGTGGCAACCCTTTCCATTGCAGTAGGACATCCAAACCACCCACATTATTTCCTTTGCCTGGTCTAACTCCCAACACAGCCTCGGGTTCAACCAGCATCTCTAGCTCGGCACTCAACTGATTGGGGATATCTGCCGTGGCCTGCAATGCCCCCTTGGCTTCTCGCAGCTGGGAGACATGGAAGACTGGGTGAATGCTGCAAGCTGAAGGCAACTTCAACCTGTAGGCTACTGGTCCAACCTCCCTTTCTACCTCAAATGGACCATAAAATCGAGGAGCCAACTTCTCATTGGCACGATCAGCCAATGACTTTCGGCGATAGGGAATTAGTTTTAGGTAAACTAAGTCCCCTACTTTAAACTTAACCGCTCTTCTCTTCAAATCAGCATCCTTCTTCATGACAGCTTGGGCTCTTTGTAGCTGTGCCTTCAGTTCCTCCAGGATGATGTCTCTTTCGACCAGCTGTTGTTCCACTACTGAGACTGGTGTGGAACCCCTTTCAACCTTAAGTATGGCTGGTGGTTCACGCCCATAAACGGCCTGGAAAGGAGTTGTTCTAGAAGCTGTGTGGTATGAAGTATTATACCACAACTCCGCCCACGGCAGCCACACAAACCAAGATTTAGGCTTGGAAGAAGCAAAGCAACGAAGGTATGTCTCCAAAGTTCTATTCAGCACCTCTGTTTGGCCATCTGTTTGTGGATGGTAAGCTGTGCTGCGTTGGAGTCTAGTACCTTGGAGACGAAACAGTTCCTCCCAGAATTTGCTCATGAAGATCTTATCTCGATCAGATACAATGGACCGTGGTATACCATGAAGCCTTACAATCTCCTTGATGAAGATTCCTGCCACTTCTCCAGCCGAATAAGGGTGTTTCAGCCCCACAAAATGGCCATATTTGCTTAGTCTATCAACCACCACTAGAATCGAATCTATTCTTCCTGATCTGGGTAAGCCTTCAATGAAGTCCATTGCAAGGTCTTCCCAAATTTGATTTGGGATTGGAAGGGGTTGCAGCAGCCCTCCCGGCTTGAGTGCCAAGACTTTGTTTTGCTGACAAATGGCGCAGTGGCTTACATACTCATGAATATCCCTCTTCATTCCCAGCCAATAAACACTTGCTGCTATTCTCTTGTAAGTCTTCAAAAATCCCGAGTGCCCCCCAACATTCCCATCATGACCTTCATGTAGGAGCAGTGGAATGAGGGAAGATCCTTTTGGAAAATATAGCCTCCCCTTGTAGAAGAGAAAACCATCCACCAACTGAAAGGGTGGTCTGGAAGTAGGATCCCGCTGAAGATCCTTGGCCAATGTCTGCAGCTCTTCATTGTCTGCTATCTCTTTAGCGAGCTGATCGAGTTGGAGGGTCTGAGGAACGCTTAAAGCAAGGAGAGCAGCAGAATGGCTGATGCGGGACAACCCATCAGCTGCTTTATTTTCTAACCCCGGTCGATATTGGATTTCAAACTAAAATCCCATTAACTTAACCATCCACTTCTGGTATTCCGGGCTTACCACTCTTTGTTCCATCAAGAACTTAAGACTTTTTTGATCTGTCCTGACCCCAAATTTCTGGCCCAAAAGGTAGTGTCTCCATTTTTGCACCGCAAGCACGATAGCCATAAGTTCCCTCTCATAAACTGATTTCCTCCTTCCCAGCTGGTTAAACGCCTGACTGAAGTAAGCAATTGGGCAGTGGTCCTGCATTAATACAGCACCCATGCCATGTCCTGAAGCATCAGTTTCCACCTCAAATGGTTTGTCAAAATTTGGCAAAGCCAACACCGGCAGTGACACCATGGCGGTTTTGAGCTGCTGAAAAGCTTGCTCAGCATCCCCGTCCCAAAAGAAGTTTCCCTTCTTAAGTCTGTCGGTAAGTGGCCATGCTATTTTTCCATAATTCTTAACAAAACGCCTGTAGTATCCGGTGAGACCAAGAAACCCACGCAACTCTTTCAAGGTGGTAGGGGTAGGCCATTCCAACATGACCTTCACCTTGTTATAATCGGCTGAGACTCCTTCTTTCGAAATAACATGACCCAGATAATCAATCTCCAGTTGTCCGAATGAACACTTCTTCTTATTCGCAAACACAATTGGTTAACTGCCAACACTTCCAGGACCGAGCACAAGTGTTGTGCATGCTGTTCAAAATCTTTGCTGAAAACCAAAAGATCATCAAAGAAAACTAACACAAAACGTCTCATCTGTTCTTTGAAGATATCATTCATCAGTGACTGAAACGTGGCTGGCGCATTAGTTAATCCAAAAGGCATTACAAGGAATTCGTAATGGCCTTCATGTGTCCGAAACGCTGTCTTTGGGATATCCTCAGCCTTGACGCGAATTTGGTGGTATCCGGATTTAAGGTCGAGTTTGGAGAAGACCTTAGCCCCATGAAGCTCATCTAGCAACTCTTCAATCACCGGGATTGGGAATTTGTCGGCCACTGTTACCTTATTTAATGCCCTATAATCCACACAGAACCTCTAGCCGCCATCCTTCTTCTTGACCAGTAGAACCGGACTAGAGAAAGGGCTGGAACTAGGTTGGATGATCCCCGCTGCTAGCATCTCTCCTACCATCTTCTCAATCTCATTTTTCTGTAAATAAGGGTAACGGTAAGGCCGCACACTAACCGGAATGGTGCCTGGCAGCAGGTTGATGGCATGATCTTTCTTTCGGGAAGGGGGCAGCCCTTCAGGTGCGGAGAATATGTCCTCAAACTCGGCTAACACCGCTTGAAGGAACGGAGGGACCTCGGTCGTTTTGTCATTGTAATCAGCTGCCAATGTGCCCAACTCCAGTAACATTCCTTCTCCATTCTCCTTGAAAGCCTTCATCATCGCTTTCAGGGATACCAAGCTTTTGCTCAAGCTAGGATCTCCCTGCAATGTCACGGCCAACCCCCCCACTTGGAATTTCATAGTCAGGGCTTTCCAATCCACTCGCATCTTTTCCACCGCAGCCAACCACTTCATTCCAAGAATTACATCTGAACTACCAAGCTCCAGAGGTAGAAAATCTTCCACTATTTGCAAGTTTTGTAGATGCAGCTTTACCCCTTTACAGATACCATCCCCTTGCACTGCTATCCCGGTTCCCATAATGACACCATAACCTGTCGTTTCTGTTCGTGGTAACCCCAATTGTTGAACCAACTCTGTTGCTATGAAGTTGTGTGTCGCCCCCCCATCAATCAAAACTACCACAGAATGGCCCTCTATAACACCTTGTAACTTCATGGTCTGCGGTGTTGTTAGTCCAACTACCGAATTCATGGAGAGTTCAATGAATTCGCTGCCTGGGCGCACCTCCTCTCCTTCCTCTTCCTCCCTCCCTTCCGTGGTTCCCCGTTCAGATCCTTCCTTCTCTTCATCATAGATCATCATAACATGCAGCTCCTTGTTCTTGCACCGGTGGCCAATCGTGTACTTCTCATCACAGCGGAAACACAATCCCTTTTCCCTCTTGGCCTTCCACTCAGCCTCGCTGAGCCTTTTAAAGGGAGCATTACTACCATTCTCGGTCATTGGTAGTTTACTACTCGCCTGATTCGAGACTCGCGAATATGGGGTCGGGCTTCTGGATTGAGTGGGAGAGATTCTAACGGTGTTAGAAGTAGAGTAAGTGGGAAATTTACTTCCCGTTGGTCCGGACCCTTTACCGCAAGTTAGGATGGCTGCATTTTTATCCTCGATACACTGTGCGATTAGCATGATTTGATCCAATCCTCTTGGTTGAAGTACCCTGATCTCGGCCTTAATTTCAGGCTTAAGACCGTTGATGAAATGTCCTTCTAAGAACGCCTCAGAGACGTCTGATACTGGTACAGCCAACGTTTCAAACATCAATCTATACTCCTTAACTGTACCTTCTTGTCGCAGAGCTAGGAACCTTTCTTCTAACGACCCCTCTTGCGTTGGACGAAATCGATTAAGAAGTCCTTGCTTGAGGCCTTCCCAGCTGCGGATTCCCCTGCGCCTCGACTCCCACTGGAACCACGCGAGGGCTCCTGCCTCGAAGCATAGTGCAGCGGACTCTATCTTCTCATCTTCCGAGAGTTGGTTAATCGCAAAGTATCTCTCCGCCCTGAAAATCCAGTCATCTGGATTGTCTCCTTCGAATGTAGGTAATTCCAGCCTCCTACCTCTTCCCTCTGGCCGCCATGCAGCACTCATGCTTCCCTCCATTCTGCGACTCATCCCCGCTCCTGGCGTAACTTCGGAACCTGGGGTCAACTCTGGTGGCCGGTCACTCTCATGAGCCTTAGCCTTCCGTTCCCGCTCCTGTTCGTCCCACCTAGTACGCAAGATAGCGAACTGCTCCAGGATCTCGGCTACGTTCCGATTTATGATTTGAATCTCTACCCCCATCGTGTCTACCTTACTCTCCAGGTCCCCCACTCTGTCGGTTAAGTTTACCATGATGATCGAAGATGCTCTGATACCAAAATGATGAGATCCAGCCGATAGAAGGGATCTCTAATGAAAGTATTCGATAGAATTGTAATGCAGAATCAAAATTACATGGAAAATTAGCAACAACTGGGCATTCGAGAGGCCCAGAACTCTCCTACAATAACTCCCAAAATCTCCACACCTCTCCCCCGCTTCTCTGCTGTTATTTATCCCCCTCTCTCCTGCATAACCGAATACGGTTATGCAGGCGTGTCCGCTGGTTGTAACAAACCAGCCAATTCTCTATCCTACCCCTCACGCATAAGCTGGCCGAAGCTTCCTCCAGCTGTAGTTCCAGCTTCTTTTAGCTGCTTGTGACGCCTAGCGTAAGTGTGTACAACCGGGGGCCTAACAGGAACCTCATGAACTCGGAATTCCCTTTTGTAGTTCCAAAACTTTGACAACTAGGCAGCAAGTTCACTTTATTTAGAAAAATGGTGAAAAACTAAATTGAAATTCAATATTTAGTTAGTGGCAAGTAACTAACTCAGTCCTCCATGTTCTATATATTTTTTGTGTATATGAGATGGAAAGGATTACATGCATTCCATGTATAAACCACCCTAGTTGCATATATCAGAACAAGACCTAGCCAACATTTAATTGAACGGGTATAATTGTAGCAACTACAACCAACCTGCAAACCACGCAACCACCCACTTCAGATTCTGGAGCTTTAACGACTCGTGTCAGACGGATTATAATATGCCTTCCCATATTCAAGGGCTCTCCAGCATATTTTCGACCAGGACTGACTTTATCTCTGCAATAAGCACAGTACCAATCACCTTTAGGGGCAAACTGCAAATCCAAGCAAGCTGCAAGACACCACACCACAAGAAGCCAAAAGTAAGAAAGAAAGGTGCATAATTAAGAATTTTAAGGTAGCAAAATCCAACAAAAAAGAAAATCATATCAGATAAAAGCATTCACTATAGGTTGGGTACAGAATTACATATAAACAAAGATAGCATCCGAAATTAGTGGAGGCCAACAAAAAAAGTTCATACCAATTAAACATGGACTAGAAATTGTTAATACATAATGAGTCCCAGAAAACATACAATTTATAAGGCAATAGAGATCTTAAAAGTAATATATTTTGAAACACAATACCTCTTTTAACTTGTGCCACTATCATTATATGATTCCCTCAAGACCATAAACTTAACTAGCCAGTAATCTATCACATGGAAAACAGATCCATAAGGCACTTGATACCAAAATATTTAGGCTAGAGAGTTCAACAAGTAGTAGGATAAAACATCCCTAATGATGTTTGCATATGCATACATATCTCATAATTTTCAAGAGAGCAATTTGATCATCAACCAGTAATGTGCTTCCAAGGATAGTTGTCAGAACCACTCATAATCAATTAAAGAGCCAATCATGAATCATCAACACAACCATTGAAGCCCCTTCCCAAAGTGGTTTACAATTTATAAATGCATGTACCTACAGGGCTTCTGGCCACACACTGTGGAAGCAGTTGGACATTGTTAAGAAAATGACAACCTAATGGGTGTTTACAGGTTGCTATTCAGGGAATGGCACAGAAGTGCTAATGAGATATCACGGAATGCAAGAGAAGAGTTGTTTTGTTACTTGGTTGGCATTTTTTATGGACTGAGACTGGGGTCAACTTTTCCAGTGGGAACCTTCTTTTTAGGTAAATTTGTAAGGAGAGATTTGGTCTCTTCAAAAGACAGTTGAGGACTCAAGATTGACTGAGGGGAGGCCTGTTACCCACATGCAAGCAATGGATAAGGATCTAATTCTAAAATTGAGGAGAAGATTTTATTAATTGTAAACCCCAACGAATAGAGATAATAGGCATTTGTCACCCCCACTTCTACATCGATAGTCTAACGCAAAGGTATTGAGTAAGTCCAAAGGTTAACTTTAGCTAGCACTTTGGGTCAAGGGACAATGGTGTTACAGGCAATAGAGGTCCATAAATGGGTGAACATTTAATAACGGATGGATGGAAATGAGAGTTGTTTCATAGGGTACTAAATGGTGGGCAGGATAGCTGCTTGGTATGCTAGAGATTCATTAGTAGCCAAAAGGACAGACAAGATGGAAAAGTTTGCTGTTCTGACTGTTTGATACAAGATCATAAAATCAATAGCTTATATGGTATATGCAATTATCCTTTCAAATGCTTGGGTGTTAATTGCTCCTTAAGGTTGCCTTTTTGGCTGAAAAGGTGCACAGTTAGATTTTTATGATTAACTTCATGATTGCCTTGCAAGCACAATGATGAACTAGTTCTTACTCATTATGTGATTGCTAACTTCTACACTTATTTGACAGCCAGTGGGTGGAATTTTGTGTTTTGGAATTATTAAGTACAGTCTAAGAGAGGAACCCAGGTTGTTGAGGAGGAGGAAGAGGAATGTACCTCTGGCTTTCATGTCGAAAGTTTGGGAACTATAACCAAATACTTTGGCAAAAAGAACAGAGATTCATCGGTTGAATGGTTTCTCTGTGAACTGATTAATAGATCACATAATTATACTTGAACATGTGGATGTATAGGACCAAAAATTGGTGGTTCTATTATATAATTCTTGTAAATGGGTGAAACTGCCTGCTGCCATTTTGGACACACTGGGTCCTCCCTGTGAAGGGAAAAAATCCAACTTAGAAATGAATTATATACGAACCTTTAACTTTATTTAACAAGTAAAATTAGATATCAACATATACTATAAAGATAAAGCCAACAAACAAAACATTTGCAAGAGAAAAAGAAAAGGAAAAACATCAATATCAACAAGTATAAAGACAGTGACCTGCATGAAATGCCCGAGGGCATCCATCACAAATAATCAGGTCCCCTCCATCTCCACATACTGCACACATATCGTCGCTGTTGCCTGTAGCCAGATTTTGTCCATTTGCCAATGACAAGGCTATATCATGAAGTGTCAGCCCACTAGAAGTATAGATGTTGCGATAGCTGAGAAAGATAATAATAATACAATATTTTAACCATTTAGCATATTTACAGAGACCTATCCAATGCAAATTTTAAAGGCTACTCACGGTTGACGTCTAGCAGACCATCCAGCATGAGCTTCGAACTGTGAAGGACTAATCTGCTCAACGGCAAATGAAATTTCAAAGATCAAACACAAGGCAAGGGAAATCATAAAACTTAAGTGGTAAGGATTCATCAGCCAACACAGTTACCTCTGTGTCACAACAACTACAGACAATTCCATTTCCTTGTTTGTAGCCCCCAAGAATTTTCTGCAATGAAACAAAAACATTAAATGCTGAAAATAGAAGCATCCGGAAAAACTGAGCATCACTAAAGAAAGAACATTAAGACCTGTCCTTTGGCATAATAAGCCAATTCAGCCCCATCTGGTAATCCATTAGGCATGAATAGTAACCGATGCAAGTCATTATCCCTGCCATCAATGTGCAAAATTTTCAATAAAACAACAATCTGAGCATATCCATTGCAAGAGGCAGCAGCTAGCAAGAAAACCGAATGGGGAGAAGAAGAAAAGCAGAGAAAAAAAAAAAAAAAAAGTTGACCTTTTCTTAGTGCCACCTTCAGAAACTCTTTTCCGATGCACAGCTGAGCTAGAGAAGTGGAAGCTTGTCCTGCAGATTGCATAGTTAGTCACAAGGACAGAGTTACAGGTTTTGCTCTTCTAGAATTAAGACGATGACAAACATCTTGACTGCTTCAGAAATATAAATCAGTTCAAGGTACATATAACAAAAGGAAAATACAGGCAGAAAACAAACTTTTTAGCCACCCGTTTCCGCCCCTCTGTCACCTCCTTAATGCAGTTTTGATGGTTAAAAGCAAAATTTTGGACATAGGAACATGAAGTAGGACTCTGGCTGTCCTCAGTCGCATGGCCACTGCAGCTGAAAGTTTCAGTTTGAGGATGATGTTAGTATAATATCTATTAATGTATGATCTTGGAACGGGGGAGGGGGGGTAATTAGTAGCCATATAAAGCTACATAGTCACAGTCTACAAGGATTGTATTTACAAAAGCCTTTAACTTGAGGAATTTTCAAGTACTTATGTCCACAGACATGTTTTCTAAGATCAGAGTTCAATTTCTTACTGAAAGTGAGACTTGACCTAAGAATCAAATGGCATCAAATTGCAAATAGAAAACCAAATAAATAAATGTAAGTTTAGTAAAAATAAAAATGTAAACAATGTCATGATAAGACTTGAAGATCAAATTATTAGAAGATATTAGTTTAGATATTTTGAATGCATAAGAAGATTGCTAAGTATGTTACTTAAAAAATCAATTCATGATGTTTAAAGAGAAGAGGTACACCCAACATTTTATGCAATTATAAAATCCCTTTAAAACTAGAAGGGAAGTTCTTTCAGACGGTTATGAACAATTTTATTGTATGGCGCAAAATGCTAGGCAATCAAGTACAAAATACAAACGTAACTAACATGAGCATAGTATTGTTAGATATGCAACCACAAAATAAAAGATAGAATCAAAAACAAGATTACTCACAATAAGTTGGAAAAACACCAATTGAAGATCAGATATAGAAAACTTGGACGGAAATTCTTAGACATAACATGAAATATCATAACCTTTTAGAAGATACAGCCATATAGAGGGATGCGTAACCAAGATGTGCGTGTTATACATATGCACCCATACAAACAAAGATAAAGTTAGAAATAAGATTATTCTTAATAAAATTAAAGTGACTCCAGGGAAAGATGGAGAAACCATGGGGTTTAGGAGGGGGTGTAAACATTCAGATTGAACATGCAATACCTGAATGGGTTAGGTTCCAAAAATCTAACAACTTCCATCTGTACCTTGAGAAAAGAAACTGTGGTACAGCTTTTTATGCATACCACCAGTCTAAACAATTATTAATAATCTGCAAAGAATGCAGCCAGAGAAAGAAGTTCATTTTGAAATTAAGAACGGCCGTGCAAACTAAACTCCCTTCTCTCCCCTAAATAATAGCTATAATCTAAACACTTACATTTTGCAAAACTAAACAATAAAAAGTCAAAAGCATCAGCATTGACATTAAATATGCAATAATAGATCACGTCAGAAAAAGGGGAAAAAATAATCCATTTTCCATACCTTGCTGAGGAATAATGTAACCCAGCACCCTTTATACGAGGCTTCTTCTCTGATTTAACTATATCACCATTTTGTTGTAGGCTTGCTGCATGTGAAAGTGAATGTCAAAGTCTATGCTAGCTAAAGAAAAAAGCTTACGCAATACAAACAACTTTAGATGACAATTAGCTGTACTTTCTCCCAACGTGTCTAAAGAACCAGAGATTACATGAAATTACTAGCATCAGTATTACCTTTCCAAGCTTGGAAAAATTCTTCATTGACCGATGAACCAGCAACATTCTTTATTGCCTCATCTAGTACACTGAGAGGTGCAGCCTTAAGTTCTTGGATTATACTATAAATTGGCTTCCCATTCTCCAAGTATATGTGATTATTGGGGTGTCTAGTTTTCCCACCAGCATGCAGCTCAAATTCATATGCACTCACAATCTGCTCATACCATTCAATTGTGTTGTAAGCTAAACAAATTTCAGACGTGACAAGATGCAAGAACAATTTGAGAACAAAAATTAACATACTTTCGAGAAATTGCACATTGAACATCCACACAGATACCCCCAGCCTTTTATTACTCCGGGAACCTCTCTCTGATAAACATATGAAACAGGGTAAGGATTCCACATATTCAAAAGATTAAGTGAAAAATCATCAAAAGATATATGGAATTGCTACAGACCTCCCTTGAAGTAGAAGAAATATACTTCACTCGGGCACCTTCCAGAATCCTAGTTGATAATAGCTTTTTAACATTGGTAGGGTAGGCATCTGGAAAAACCTTCTTACACATTTTCAACTCCAAATTGGGATGGCATGAAGGACTTGTTTCTGCATTGACGTCAGCTACTGCCAAAGGATTCCAGTGGGGCATTCTGTCAAAATCACTGCAAGCCCCATCAGTCACAGGCTGTGCAGCTAATTCAGACAACTGATTATCATAGTCCTCCTTGCGTTTGCTGAATTTGAAGGTAATTTTCCTGATACCAGTGGAGCTGACATTTTTGGGAATCTCAAGCACAAAATGTGACATAGAAACTGATCCAGGCTTATCGCTTTTTATTTGCTCTTCTTCACTTAAGCTATCTTCAGTGCTTGAATTCCCAGAACATGTAGACGAGATTTCACCAGAACCAGCCTGGCTATTGCTCGCCAACACAGCCGCTTGACTACTAATAGTCTGAAAGCTGCATGCATTGTCTCTTGGAGACAAATTTGGGTTTGAAACCTCTGAGCACACGTCATCATTTGAAGCTTCCTTAACCTCATTCTTAGCACAAAACTGCAATTCAGTGTCATTTAAAGGTTCTTTGTTCTGCTCTTTAGTGCAAAGCTCCGGCTCAGTCTTGTCGTTATCATTAAAAACTTCTCTCGCCAGCTTCTTAGCGCAAGGCTCCGGCTCAGTCCCGTCCCCTAGACATTCATGATCACGCTTCGATTCATTTCTCGGGGAATCCTCATCTTCCATTCCTCCGCCGTTCGGGACTGCAGCACAGACTTCCCCTTCCTCTTCTCCCATCCAAACACAAGTCCTCTGTCAATATTGACAGTTCAAAACTCCGCCACAGCATTCAAAACGTCAAATCGGAGTAAGAAAAAAAAAAAAAAAACCTAATCCAATTACGTTATGAATTGCCCCAATCTTGATTGGATTAGAACGTGAACTTCCTCCAACCGACAACGGAATTGAACCCAACCGCCTAATTCAACCCAATAAACCCCACATCAGCCGCTACAATCCAAGAAACTGCCTATTCAAACAACGCAAAAACCGCCTGAACCGTTCGCCTGAATATTCAAAAAACCATGACAAAATCAAAAAAAAAAAAGTTACGAATCTGAACAAAAAACACGAACAGTTCTTCGAGATCCAGAACGACGACCACCGAAGGCCTTTAAAGCAGCCTTTAACAACTGCAGATCTGATATTTTACAGAGAATATACAAACACAAGTCCGGGAGTGAGATCCGATTGGAGAAAGCGCGGGTTAGGGTTTTCTCTGTATTTCTCTTTATTCGGTTAGAGCGATGAACGGAGAGAGCGGCTAAGAAACGAACTGAAATTTTCGGGTTCGCGGTCGAGATTAGAGGGAGAGAATATACAAAGCGGGGCGAGATTTGGAAGGAACGAGAAGAGTGGATAAGAATACATATATGGGCCCTATCGTCATTTACCTCTTCTTGGGACACGTAGAAGGATGACCTGTCAAAATGTAACACGTGGACCGTGATCTTTGCATTAAATTGCATTCATTGCCCTTCACGTTTCCCTAAATTGTGGCAGATACCTCGCACGTGTTAAAAATTACATTAACTTGGACCATGATAATTGAAGATTAAGGAATTTATACATAAAATAAGGAAATGGCTTTAATGTTATAATTGTTTCTTTTTTTATTATATATTATTTTTAATATTTATTTAATTATTTTAGCCTTTTTATAATTTTATTTTTGACAAAAAACCCCTTTAACATTATTTTTACCTAAAAAATTATATTTATGTGCATAAAAAATAATCATAATATCTCAATTAATCTTAAATAATTATACATAATACTATTATTATAAAATAAAAAAAAATACTAAAGTTATTCTTAAGTAAACGAAAGTGGCACCAATTTATGATTTAAGAGGGAAAAAGTTAAGCTCATTTGGTCGATTCTTTTTTTTTTATTTTAATTTTAAAATAAAAAATAATATTATTTAATTATTTGTTTTCACTTTCAAAATATTTTAAAAAAATAGATGAGTATTTAAAGGAAGTGAAAAGTTAACTGTTGAATATTATAATTAATATCTATTTTTTCCACTCAACTCATTAATTAATGCCTATTTTATATATTTAAGGACGTGTTTGGTATTTTTATTTTTAATTGATTCTTAATAATATAATTATGTGTAATAGTTTAAAATTAATTTGGGCATTGTGACTATTCTCTTCTTCCATGTGTAAATTTAGTTTTTTTTTGTCAAAAAATATTTTTAGTAAAATAAAAAATAAAACTACAACAAGTTAAACATTCAAATCATAAACTTTAAAAGAATTTAGTGGATTTCAATCTTTTTCTTCCTCTTTATACCCGTTCTCTCTCTATTTCTCTCTCACTTGCTTTTCTCCTAATATCCCATTTTATATGACTCTAAAATTTTATCCTAATTTTAACATTGAAAAATCAATTAACTTGAGAAAATTTTGCTTTATATTTATTTTTTAGAACTTTTCTTTTTTTTACAATTGACTATTTTAATTTGAATTAAGATTTATTTTAGAATATGAGGCATCTTAAAAAAAATAAAGCTATAATACCTTTGCTTTTGTAAAATTATAATTAAAAATAACAATAAAAATAAATCTATTTAAGCAACAGACAAAAAGAATCAATTCCTTAGTCAATTTGATGTATTTTGTTATCCTTAGTCAATTTGATGTATTTTGTTAGTCAAATTGACTATTCACCACATGAGTGTGAAAATGATCAATTTGGTATCGAACAATAAAATTGAATTGAATTGATTGATTAATTAGAAAAAATCAAAGTAATCAATAATTGAAAAAGACCGAATCCAAACTGTAAAAATTAACCTAAACTAATTAAACTGAAAAAATAAAAAAAATCAAAAAAATAAAAATAGCTAATATAAAATACACAAAATAAAAAAAATGACATTATTTTATAAATATCAAAATAACATTGTTTTAAAATTCGGTTAGTTTGGTTCTTCTAATAAAAAAATAGAATTAAAAATCAAATTTATAAAAAAAATAATCGAAACAAACTAAACCTATAAGTTCGGTCAGTTCAATTTGATTAGTTCTGATAAATTAAATTTTTGCTCTACCCTAATTCTCCACTTGACTAATTTTTTTAAATTAATTAGTTTAAAATTTTATTTTTAAGATTCCACAAACTTTTGGGATATTAATCAAGTCCGAATTATTTATTTTCTCACCATTACTACAATTAACTTTGAGGTCATCTTGGCTTAAATCTTATCAACAATTTTGAATTATCTCTAATTTAAATTTGGTTTATTTCCTTAGATATTTAATTATTCTAAAAATATTGGAGTGTTACATTTAAAGTGCAATAAATGTACTTTTAATATTATTTTAAACATTTAAATAATTTAATTAATAATAATAAATGTATTGTAATTTAAAATATTTAACTAATTAATCAAATTATTTAAATAATACAAATAATATATAATAATTTTACCTCATCTAAAAATAAGATACACTTATTATATATCAACTATTGTTCAACGGGCAATGACTGTACCATAAATCTGGGAATTGTAGTATATTTTACTATTTTACTTTCAAACGACAAAAATAATAATTGTTGTTTTTGTCGTTTAAAAATAAGATATACTTTTTGGTAAAATAATAACTTCCACTTGTGGTTGCAACCCTTTAAGTGGAAAGGGGCAGGGTCACGAGTGAAGGCCAAAAACTATAAGGGCATTAACGTTAATATGTAACAAACAATGCCCATTTTAGTAATTTTGAACTTGCGTTATACCCAGCTCATTGTTTCGCACATCCCGAGCATTGGGTCGACCTCCTTTTAATTAAGAAAAATAGGGGAGTTTGGACTATAAGGTATAAATTTAACGATTGAATAAGTAATATATTAATATTAATTTGATTAGTTATGAATTTAATTTTTATTTTATGTAAGGGTCAAAAATATAATCTGCAATTTACCTTACGTCTCTTAATATAATTAATGATATAAATATCATAAACTGCGTAAGAACGATCATCTCAAGAAAAAAAGAGTTTGGGACGGATGAACCCTAATAAGTTTCGCCTAAAGTAAAGATTGAACTAAAGGCAACCTCAAAAACGTTGTCTTCTACATTTGTATCAATAAGACATATAATACAAAATATTAATATAAAAAATTATTAGTGTTATTATCTTGATACTAGATATAATAATAAATTTATAAATATGAGACAATTTCAGTTTCAAATTTATAGTCTTCGAGAGACTTGCAAAATAGAAAAATAGTAAAGGATACAGGATATCTCTTGCATGTGCCTTCTAATGTTTATATTAGTTTTTCGGAGAATATGTAGAAATAATAAAAATATAGTTTTTGTAAAGTTTTAATTATACCTTAATCGAATGAATCACACTCTATTTATAAATATTGGAATTATTAGGTAAAGAGGTATTTGAGTCTTTTTGAATTATCTATTATAGATATTTAGACAAATATTTTGGAGACTAGTTAAGATATTCTTAGACCTGTGATAGACTATTATGATAGACTCTTGAAAATACTTTGGAGAGTTTTTCCAGCAACACGTGGGAGAGACTCTCGATAAAGACTCCCAGAGATACTTACGCATGACCTCTAAGAGAGTTTCTCGATACTTGTTAGTTTTTCAAAATTCTCTATTTAAATTTTCTCCTCTTAATCTAATTTATTAAACACAACAAATGTTAAACTTATTGTTAAAATAACATTTTCAAGTTATTACTATATTTTCATAACAATATCATTTACTTATTGTTAATTGTTAAAAGGACATTCAAATTGAATGAAGAAGAAAATCACGTGTTGATGATAATAGGCCATTACTTGATTAAGTTAATACTTTAAATGAATCATATTTTAAAATATTAACCAAACGCTTATTTACTAACTTTTAATATTAATATACCCAATTAATTACTACATACTTTTAACCTTAATAAGTATAACACCATATTTATTTACAAAATCCTATTTTTATAACACAACAATTACATTATACACAATAATGCTAACTAGACCCTACAAAATAGCCCTTCATCCACGGGTAGTTGTCGAGCTACTCTTAGGTACTATAAATGTCACCATCTTTAATATTCATTTAGTACAATCGTTTTGAATAAAATATTAATCAAATATTTACAAATATTTTAAAAAGATACGAATTTTTTTAAAATCATCCACTAATTGATAGTCTTAAGTATTACGAGGTATATTTATATAAATATTAATATTTATAATAAAAATACTTGATTATTTCCTAAATAATACCTTATAGTAGTGATGGAAGATGGGCGGGTTGGGCCGGCCCGGCCCGCATCCTGCTTGGCCCGCCAATTTAGTGGGCCGGGCCGAATTTGGCCCATGAAATAAACGGGCCGGGCCTGGCCAAAAAAATGGAAACTTAAGCCCGACACGGTCCCGTGACCCTTAATAAGTGGGCCACAGTGGGCCGGGCTGGGCCATGGGCCCGCTGGGCCGGCCCGTGGGCCTGTTGGGCAGGGTCGGCCCGTGGGCTTGGCTATTTGGACCGGCCCATGAACCATTTATTTTTAATTTTTTTATATATAATTTTTTAAATATATTTTTTTATTTTTTCCCAAATGTAACTAATATTTTTTAAAATATGTTTAATAAACATATTAATGTTTAAAATATGTTTAGTAAACATCAATAAACATTGTTTATTTATATTAATAAACATATTATGTTTACTTACATTAATAAACACATTAATGTAACTAATATTAATGTTTACTTATAATTTTGATATTTGTAAAATTATGATGTTTATAGTAAACATGATGTTTACAAAAATTATACTAAAATTATGTTTGCAAACATAATTACGTTTACAAACATTACAATAAAATTATATTTACAAGAAATATAATTTTTAAATATTTTTTTATTTTTTAGTGGGCCGGGTCTGGCCATTTTAGTGGGCCACTTGATGGGCCGGCCCACGGGCCAATTTGATGGGTCGGGCCGCAGGCCATGTATTGCTGGCCCGGCACGGCCCTTACTTTTTTAAGCGGGCCGACCCGGTCCGTTTGCTACAATAACTGGCCGGGTTGGGCCGGGCTATGAGGCGGGCCGGCCGGGCCGGCCCATGGGCCGCTCGGCCCAATTCCCATCTCTACCTTAGAGTGCATAAATCATACTCGTAAATTAAAACATAAAACACATAGGCCAAAGTAGTATTTTTTTGTCTTGAACAAATTTAGCTATCATTCTCCAAATTTTGATGAAATCGCAAATATTTTTAATTTTTATGTTTATAAATTTGCTCATTGATGTTAAACTAATAAAGTTTTAAATTATATTTTTATTAAGAATTTATTTATTTATTTTCTATAATTTTATTTGTACTTGAATTAATTGATATAAATATCCAGTTAATACCCACCATTCGAAGATGGAATTTAAATAAATACTCGACAAAAAATAAAATAAAGACTGAAAAATATTATTCTTAAACTTATTTTTTAAGCTTAGAAATAAATAAATAAGCCCCACCATTAGTGTGCCATCTCACCGACTTTTTAATAATTCAATTATTACACGCGCCTTTAAAATAAAAGGGTCCACTCTGGGGTAGCGTAGGATTCACGCTGGCCGGGCCACAGAAACAGAGAATCATTATGCCCCATTTGCCCAAAGCCAATTCCCATTATTTTCTCTCTCTCGTCTCTAATTCATAATAAATTACAAAGACCATATATATTATTTAAATATATTTATATAAAATTAATTTAAATATAAATTATTATGAGTTTATCAAAAAGTAGAACAAAATGTTATTGAGAACACTTTTGTGGGAAGCCACGACCAGACGTGCTTTGAAATCCTAGCCAACAGCTTGTTGCCAAGCCGACCAGCCGCCCCAGAGGCTTCTACGTGGCATGCATCCATTGGTTGGACGCTCACTCACACCGTCATTTACGTGTGCCGATATGTACTGTATGTCCTCCAGCAGGAGCGCCACCGAATAAAAGGGGCTGTGATTTTCATTCACAGGTAGCCTCATACCGGAGGGGACTTCTCTCTCTAAATTCTCTCGTCCTCGAATCTCTCTCGATCGAGCTCTCCACTCCAAGCTATAAGTCCAGCCGAAATGGTAAGTCTGCGTCCCCTTCTCTTTTCTAGGGTTTCGATTCCCTGTCAGTACATTCGACACGAGTATCATTGCGTGCGCGATGATTTTGGTGTTGATCTGCGATTGATCTAGTCGGCAAGGCTGTTTTTCGCCTGAATTTTGAGTGATGGATGTGTATTTACAGCCGATCGCTGCGTTCTTCTCAAATTTATCCGTGTTGCTAGCTTCCAGATCCGGTTTGCTTTCGATTTGACATTGAGTATTTGAATTTTGACCCGATGTATCTTCTGTCTTTGGCGTTTTCACACGCTGTTGATTTTTCGATTTGATTTATGCTTGGTTAAGTTGGATCTGTAGACGATCATCAACTGGTTGGCTTTGAACTGAAATTTAATTTGAGTTTCTTTAAAGTTATTTGTCTAAAATTCTCTAGTTAATTTGTGGTCCCTATTTCTGTATCATTCGGATTTTAGGCTTCTCTTCAGTAATTTGTTTGCAGAGATGAATAAATGACGGATTTTCTATGCTATTCCACTGTAGCCATTAGTTGTTCGGAAATGTAATTTCAGGATGCAAAATTCGCTTAGAAATAGTCGATTGGGTTCAGTGATGTTTTCCCGGCCCAATACATAACATGCTTGGTAACTAAGAGCATTTGAATTGATTTTGTCATGGATCTGGTTTAGCAAGAAGCTGCAGATCTTATCAAATTACACTGCCAAGAATCAGAATGAATTTTTCTCATTTGTGCCTAACGTTGAAAATGTGATATAATGAAAGAGCAAATTATGTATTCTTCAGGGGTACCATTCGGCGTAGAAGTGTGAATAGTCCAAATCTTTTTCGTTATCATATTGCTGATTAGAGGTTTTGGTGGTTCTTTTGCTAATGCAAACACATAATGAGATTTAGTCGCATGTAGTTTGCTTTTATTTTTCTTGTTAATCAAATTTTGAGCATAATGGAGAATTTGATTGTCATTGTCCTTTGTGTTCTAGGAACTCTAATCTTGCATTAATCTAAAGTTTTTTCTTTTTTTCGGCTAAGGATCTAAAGCTTGTTTTTAGTAGGCAACTTTAAATTTCTTTTTATTGTGAAAGGGGAAAAGGATGTCTACTTTTCAAATGTTTCTAATATTACGTTTGGTTATTTATGGGAAAGCTAGTTAATATTTTCTGTCCATATTACAGGCCAACGCGGCATCTGGGATGGCTGTGCACGATGACTGCAAATTAAGGTTTCTGGAGCTGAAGGCAAAAAGAACTTACCGTTTCATAGTTTTCAAGATTGAGGAGAAGCAGAAGCAAGTTGTTGTGGAAAAGGTTGGTGAACCAACCCAAAGCTACGAGGACTTCGCTGCTAGTCTTCCTGCTGATGAATGTCGCTACGCGGTCTACGATTTTGACTTTGTGACAGCGGAGAATTGCCAGAAAAGCAGAATTTTCTTTATAGCATGGTATAAGTCATGATTGCTACACCCCCCCCCCCCTCCTCTCTGGTTGCCCAATAAATAATTTATCATTCTTCCTCATTTCGCAATTGATTTTTGTTCTATTGAAGGTCACCTGATACATCAAGAGTGAGAAGCAAAATGATTTATGCTAGCTCTAAGGACAGGTTCAAGAGAGAACTTGATGGAATTCAAGTAGAGTTGCAGGCAACTGATCCAACTGAGATGTGTCTTGATGTCATTAGAAGCCGGGCGACCTGAATATGAATTATAAGCGTTGCAATGGAGAGCTCCTCCATACGGTCTTCCTTACTTGAGAGCGGGACATCTATAGTTTATGGGATGGTGAGCTTGGCTAGACGTGGTATTGGTACAAGTGTCACCTTGGTGCCGTATTTATTTGAACATCATTTGTGGTTTGCAGTATATTATGTTGATTTGTTATTTGTAGAACTCGTTGTTGCCTCACTTGTAGAGCCCATCTACAAGCTAAATATGTAACAGTTTGTTGGGGTAGCTTGTCACCTTTGATCCGGTTTAAAGATTTAAAAGGATAACTGACCCCTGTTGTTTTCCTTTTTATGTGTTAAAACGGCATGCTTTTTGGCCTTCCCTGTTGATGATTAATTGGTTTGCTTAATTGAGAAATTTATGACATATTGCGGAAACAGCTTCACGTTCTTGCTCTTCTTCCTGCCACTCTTTCCATTTCTTTTCTAGTTTCAGATGAAAGTTTGTATTACTGGTCCATTCTAGATGTTTGAAGTAGTTGTTGTTATTAATGCTCTGCTTTCGATCATTTCTTGTGAATGGCTGCATGGCCAATGTTAAGCTAGTAGCCCATGAGATCCCGTTTGTTGTAATGGCAATCCAGTAACTGCTTGTGCATTAGAGTTAAAAGGATTCTTACGTATAGCATAGTTAGCTGTTAAAGCTTGGCGAAGTTGGCGTTGCTCCTACTAGTATTTGGTAGCTTATTGTTGGCAGTTTTACTTGGTAATCAGTGCGACATGGAGATTGGAGCCTAGCTTAAATGATCCTTTCGGTAGGGGGCCTGAAACAGGTATGATAACCCAAGTTGTTTCGAGCTGCCCTCGGTACTGATTCATAGCACTTGATTCTTGTTCATATAAATACTACTATGCATTCTGTGTACTTGATTCTTGCACTAATGTTCTTCATTTTTCTTTTCCATGCATTATAAATCAAAGGTTGATGTTCTACGTCTAGTCTTCATCCAATCTTTTCCACAATGGTGATTTTGAGATCTTTGTTCTTTCATATTTCTCGTGGAAGCAATCATGAATTAGCTGTAAAAAGAAACTATATACATTTGTCTTTGTTCTCTCTTTAGAGTATGAAGGGACTACGGGCACTTTGTTTGGAGCCATCATTAATCCCTTGGTTGAATTCGGCTTCATGTGGTTTCATTCATGCAGTAATACAGTAATAGAGCTGAATAAGACTCAAACTCACTCACAATTTCTGGTTTGTAAGATGATGTGTTTAACTAAACACCCTATTCTCATATCTTCCTCTCTTATCTCTCCCCTTCTTTTTTCTTGTTTTAGCTGGATCTTATTTCTTCCTTTCCACCCCCTTTGCAAATATGTTAGAACAGCCTGTATATGTGAGAGTGAAAACAGGTATATCTTTTATATTTTAGGACACTGAACTTACAAAATATTTTGTAGTAAAGTATCTTTTCATACACATGTTCCAAGCTTAATGTACATATTTGTGAAATTATTTTTAACTTGGTTTATAAATGACAAGTTAAGGTACTGACAACTAAGAATACATAGTTAGACACGAGACTTACATTTAAATGAATTAGAGGTCATGAGTTGAAGTGTTGTAGTACTTATTTAAAACTTGGATATTTGTCTCTTATGCTTGGAGTTTAAAAATATAAAAGAATAATGTTGTCACATATGATTTGTCAAAAGTTTATTTACAATAACATAAATGATTCTCACTTTTAATATAGAGAGGCCAAAGTTGAGTGATATTCATTTTACATAATCTCTTAATACAATGCTCCTTTAATTCTTTTACTAAAATAAAAATATACGCTGGTAAAAATTATTTTTTAAATATGAAAATATTATTTAGATATTTAAATAATAAAAATATTAAATTTAAATATTTAAATAACATTTTACATACATAAATATTGCTCCCAATGTAAACTTGCGTAAATCACATGAAAAAATTTATAAAATATTTCATAAGTTAAGTGACACGTAAGTGATATATTATGATTAGTATCAGTAGGTCACGAGTTTAATATTTAATTTAATCAAAAGTTAAATGTCTATAATTTATCTTTTTTATCAAATTATAGATCATAAATTCAATACTTAACTTGATCAAAAGTTAAAAGGCCTCTAATTTATCTTTTTTTTTAAAATTAAGTACATGAGCGACGACCAAACATGAACTATGATGAATTAACTTACAAAAATATCGGAGCCTGTCAGGGGACCCACCGTGGTAATTACATAAATAGATGCCAGGATGACCCAAGGCTCCCTCACGCTCTTCGTTGTCTTATCCTCGGGCCTTGGCAGAGAGAGTGGAGAGAGCCTAGTTTCTGGAGAAAATTTCAAGGTCCAGGCGTAAAATTATCTCCTTTTGTAGCTGTTTTGATACATCTTATCGGTGGGTTGATCCAATCTTTCTGTCTGCTTTTGTCCGTGATAGTCAATGCAAGATAAGTAGCACGCCACATGTTCGATGAATTGTCGCAATGGCTTTCTCTTCTTGCTTAAAGTGCCACGACTGGACTCTGCCTTGTACTGCAAAGCACCCACCTCTTTCTCTCCCTTCAAATTCCTCCAAATTCGTCCTCTTCACACCCACTCGGCGTTATGGCAAATTCACGCAAATCTCAGCCTCCACTTCTCCTTCTGTCTCCGCTCTCCCGCCAGACTTCACCCAAAAGCAGCTCATCGACACGCTCCGCCGCCAGAAGGACGAAACCTTAGCGCTTAGCCTCTTCGTTTGGGCCTCAAAGCAGCCTAACTTCACTCCCACTTTGTCAGTGTACGAGGAAATTCTTCGGAAGCTTGGGAACGTTGGATCCTTTGATTCAATGTGGCAAGTCTTGGAGGATATGAAGGCCGCACAGTGCGAAGCCACAGAAGGTACTTTCTTGATTTTAGTTGAGACTTATGCAAAATTTGATTTATTTGACGAGGCTATAGGCGTTCTTGAGTTGATGGACCAAGAATTTGGATTGAGACCGGGCAGGTTTACTTATAACTTTCTGCTGAATGTTCTTGTGGATGGAAACAAGTTGAAACTGGTGGAAAGTGTGCATTCTACGATGTTTAGCCGGGGTGTTAAGCCGGACGTTTCGACGTTTAACATCTTGATAAAGGCTTTATGTAAAGCTCATCAAATTAGGCCTGCCATTCTGCTGATGGAAGATATGCCCAACTACGGTTTGGCACCAGATGAGAAGACTTTCACAACCATAATGCAAAGTTACATTGAGGAAGGGAATCTGGATGCTGCATTGAGAATCAGAGAGCAAATGGTGGCAGCTGAATGTGCGTCTACCAATATAACGAATAATGTTTTGATTCATGGGTATTGCAAAGAGGGTAGAATTGAGGAAGCTTTGAATTTTGTTCAAGAGATGTCGCTTGAGGGATTTGGTCCCGATCAGTTTACCTACAACACTTTGGTTAATGGGTTCTGCAAGGCTGGACATGTTAGGCATGCTCTAGAGATTTTGGATTTAATGCTTCAGGAGGGGTTTGATCCAGATATCTTTACTTATAACACTTTAATATCTGGACTTTGTAAATCAGGTGAAGTTGAAGAGGCCATGGAAGTTCTCAATCAGATGCTTTCAAGGGATTGTTCCCCAAATACTGTAACATATAACACTCTGATTAGCACCTTGTGCAAGGAGAACCAAGTGGAAAAGGCCACTGAATTTGCACGTTTCCTCTCAAGTAAGGGAATTTTACCTGACGTCTGTACGTTCAATTCTCTGATACAAGGTCTCTGCTTAACCAGGAACCACAAAATTGCAATGGAGTTGTTCAAAGAGATGAAACATAAAGGCTGCCAGCCAGATGAGTTTACTTATAACATGCTAATTGACAGCCTTTGCTCCAGGGGAAGACTGGACCAAGCTTTAGGCCTGCTGAAAGAAATGGAATCGAGTGGTTGTGCACGAAGTGTAATAACGTATAATACTCTGATTGATGGGTTATGCAAGAACAAAAAAGTTGAAGAAGCAGAGGAGATTTTTGATCAGATGGAACTCCTAGGAGTCTCAAGGAATTTGGTGACATATAACTCCCTCATTGATGGCCTATGTAAAAACAAGAGGGTAGAGGAAGCCGCCCAACTTATGGATCAGATGATAATGGAAGGATTGAAACCCGATAAGTTCACCTATAACTCCCTGCTTTCACACTTCTGCAGAGCAGGTGATATAAAGAAGGCAGCAGATATTGTCCAAACCATGAGCTCAAATGGGTGCGAACCAGATGTTGTCACCTATGGGACCCTGATACAGGGACTCTGCAAAGCAGGTAGAATCGAGGTTGCCAGCAGGCTCCTCAGAAGCATCCAGATGAAAGGAATGGCTTTGGCTCCACAGGCTTATAATCCTGTTGTTCAAGCACTCTTTAGGAGGAGGCGAACGAAAGAAGCAATGAGACTCTTCAGAGAAATGGAAGAGAAGGGCGATCCCCCTGATGCCATCTCGTACAAAATTGCCTTTCGCGGGCTTTGTTCTGGTGGAGGACCCATCGGAGAGGCTGTTGATTTCGCAGTCGAGATGACCGAGAGAGGATTCATACCCGAATTCTCTTCATTCTCCATGCTGGCCGAAGGGCTTTGCGCTTTGTCCATGGAGGACACCCTTGTTAAGCTTGTCCATAGGATCATGAAGAAAGCCAACCTCTCGGACAGTGAGGTGTCCATGATAAGGGGCTTCCTCAAAATCGGTAGATTTCAAGATGCACTGGCCACTCTTGGCAGTAACTTGAATAGAGGAAGACCCTGGAGGGCTTATTGATTGTTCATGACATGGGAATCTTGCAGAAGAGAGAAAGGGTGCCTTTCTTGGAATTCCTTAAAACCCCTCAGAATGTTTCTTCAGTATGGCTGCCCTCTTCCACAATGATGTTCTTCCTTCCATCAAAGGAATGTTGGATGCTTCATCTTGTACTGCTGCACTGTTCCAATATCTGAACCATGTATTCATCTGCCAACAAACATCCATGTTGAAGGATTCTCCTCACATTTGAATCTTGATTAGTTCTTCCAGACTGTTCAATTACTTGTCTATTTACTTGGGGCTTAGCCCATGTTCGGGGGAATTGTCAATTTTTAGTTCTTTAGATTTAGTTTCTTATTTTTTGTTAAAAGAAATAAAAAATGAGCATATTGTTTAACAAGACATTGTTTTTTTTATGTATTTTTTATTAGATTATCCAAGTTTGTTAAGTTTATAGGTTGGTTTAGGTCTAACTAAAACTAACCCGTTTAACGTCTTTAATGATGAACAAATTAGTAATGGTTGTTATTAGAGTATTAATGTGAATATAATTGAAAATCGGAACAAGTTCATTGTTCCACTTGTGTGTTGTTGTTGTTTTTTTTTTTTTTAAGGTAATATTTATTAACTAAGATATAGATTGAAAAAAGTGAGATATGAAAAGTATTTTAAATAAAAATATTTTTTATTATACTTGTTAAATTTATCTGACGACCTTTAGAAAAGAATTTACATAACTTTTTATTTGAATTTTTTCAGATAAATTTATTTTAGTATTTACGGATAAGAAAAAATGATGCATATGTCCTCTAATACATTTCAAAAAATTTAATAAATAATTTGATAAAAATCTTGAAATAATTCTCAATCTTATCTTGACTATTTCATATATTGATTTGAAAAACCTTTTAATTTTATCTTATTCATTTTAACAAACGATATCTAAAGAAAAAATATATTCAAAAGGCAATTCTTTGTTCATGTTTCATTAGGTTAAGTACACCAATAATCATTGAATTTTACATTCATCACTCGTTAACTCTCCATCAGTTGGGTTAACGGTTATGCACATGTATCAAATGAAAAATACACATGGCATTGACGTGAGTTGATTGTGCATTAATTACAAATCATAATTTGCCATATGTACTATGCTAATCCCCGCCAAACCCATATTTTCCTCGCTCCCTCCTCCATCTTTTTTCGGTAGAGGAAAATGAGAGGGGCGGGGAAAGATCCACCCGCTTTCTTTCTTTCTCTCTCAGATCAACCTCCTTTGCTGCCTAATTTTGCTACCATCAAACCTAGATCCTCATTTTTCCTTTCTCTCTCTCACATTTGATTTCGTTGACGTTAGTAGACTTGTCGTCGCGAAATCAAGCAACCAAGGGGGCCCCAGTCTGAGTAGGTGAGAGAGATAGAGACAAAGAGTAGGCGAGGGATAGAGGTGAGGGAGGATGGAGGAGATGCTGGGGGAGGAAGAGACGTCGACAGTAGAGAAAAGGGAAGGCGCGACAACAACAAGGAGAGAGAGAAGAGGATGAGGGTTTGGTGAGGATTGAGATAATACACATGACAAATTATAATTGACAATTAATGCACAATCAGCTCACGTCAGCGTCATATGTGTTTTTCATTTGACATATGTGTATAATCGTTAACTCAATTAATGGAGATTTAACAAATAACGGATGAGAAACGATTTTGAAATATAAGTAAGTAATGAGAAATATTTTAAAATTAAGTGACTAAATAATAATAGAATATAAAATTTAGTGATTATTGATATATTATTTAACCCTATTCCACTTGTGTATTTTTAGCAAAAGATTAACACTTTTGTGATTAACTTAGCGAGGCTCTTTAATTATTGTCTAAGAAAATTAGTACATTAATTGTATGTGAAAAGTGTGTCTATATGTCTTAATAATATGATAATTTAGTTCAAACGCCTAATCATCTATTATTCGTAAGTAAAACTCTCTACAAGGGTCTCTTTTATAACATCATAAATTTTCACCTTATTAAATTTGTTAATTGTATTGTAGGACATCTCAAGGGTATAATTAGTTAACTTGATGAAATCCTTCAATTGCCGCTAAAGAAAATAGGTGAATTGACCATCTACTTCGTATCCTACCTATCCATCTACACAACAAATTAATCCGAACATCTAATTATTCATTTTTTTAAATAAAATTTTAAGGTTAAATTTATATTTTTATTTTTTTTATATATAGTTACTTAAATTTTTTATTGTTTTAATTATATTTTTAAATATGATTTTTGAGTCAATTTAACTCTTATATTTTAATATTATTTTTTTTGTGATTATTAAAACTTTTTTATTGTTTCAATTACACCTTTAAATTTATATTTTTAAATTAATTTAACTCTTATATTTTTGATAATAAATAAAAAGTAAAATAATATAATAAAATATGTATTACATTTTATTTATTTTAAAATACAGAAATATAATCGAGAGGATAAAAAATTTGAGTTATCATAAAAAAATTTAAAATAAAAAAATTAAAATTACTCAAAAATATAGATCCATTAATATAATTAAAATAATAAAAATTTAAATAATAATAATAAAAAAAAAACATAAAACCATAATCATAGTCTCGGGTTAGCTATGTACTGAATCCCGATGAATTTTCAACCGACGGAATCCTCCGAAGTTGAGAATCAATCGGCCGGGACAAAAGAAAAGGTAAGTCAAAACACAGACAGTTCCTCCGTCGGCCTACTTGGGCAATCCCCCAAACTTTCCCTCACTTTCTCAGGAGCCAAACAAGCTTAAAAAATGCACCTCCCATTTCTTATTCTTCGCCGCCTGCGTCGTATCTTCGGATTCTTCAATCCTTCCAACCAATTTAGCCTCTTTTGTATGTCTTCTAATCCGACCCACTCCCGCCGGCGCTCTCGCCATTTCTAATATCAGCTTTTGCGTCGATCTCGCTATAGCGAATCCAATTAAGTCGAGCTTTTCCAGAAGCCATGGACGAAGAGACACCGCTCGTTCTCCAAAGTCAAACCAAAGGGAAGAACCATGGCAGAGACGTGCACATTCTGAGCTCGGCCTTCCTGTTGATTTTCTTGGCTTATGGTGCCGCTCAGAACCTGGAGAGTACCATCAATACTGTGAGTTAGTTCTCCGGTTGTTTATTATCATATTGGAATTGGGTTTGTTGCTTCGTCCGAAACAAAATTGGATTGTTCCGGATTGTATTCTGGTTTCAGGAGGATGATCTGGGGACAATTTCGCTCGGGATTTTGTATTCGTCTTTCACCGCTTTCTCCGTGATCGCCTCATTGGTGGTTCGGTTTCTAGGCTCGAAAAATGCTCTTGTTCTTGGGACTACTGGATATTGGTTTTTCATAGCCGCGAATTTGAAGCCAACATGGTAACTGATCCCTCACGACTCTTAAATTATCCATGATAAGTTCAGAAACAGAGCTTTTGTTATTTTCTTCACGGCTATGGTATAATCAATTGTGCTGAAACTTCCCTATGAACTGTGAAGTAGCCAAAGATTGTCTTTATAGAGTAATATATAGATGTCCAAGTTATTGTAGAAGTGGTCTAATTTAGGTTCTGCATTGAATGACTCTTTCTGTAGGTACACTATGGTGCCAACTTCCTTGTACCTGGGATTTGCTGCTTCAATAATATGGGTTGGGCAGGTAGAACTTCATCTTTTACATGTTTGTTCGGCTTTTATCTGATGATAGACTGTCTCTTCCTTATTTATATTCTGGCCCATCAGGGGACATATCTTACTTCCGCTGCGCGTAGTCATGCACTTGATTGCAACTCACATGAAGGAACTGTCATTGGGAACTTCAACGGAGAATTTTGGGGAATGTTTGCTAGTCATCAGGTATACAGTGTTTCAGCTTTTTATGGAATTTCCAATCATCTTCTGTTTTCTACATGAACCATCTTTTTGTGATACCAAATGTAAGAATGGTGCAAAAGTCTGTAATAATCTCCTCTTCTACGTTATTGCAGTTCATTGGGAACCTTATCACTCTTGCCCTATTAAGTGATGGAAAGGTATGTCCATGCTTGCAATTACAAGCTTCGATTTGTGTGGTTGGTCTTCCTTTTTGTTTTTTTTTTCTATTCATTTTTTTTTATTATCAATGCAAACTCAGTATTTTTGGTTGGATATTAGTGCATGGATCAAAATGAGATGATAGTCAGAATTTCATTAAACCAGAGTTGCAATTTAATGCAAATTGTTAGCTATAAGTGAGGGCAAGCATTGGTAGCTAGCAATTATAGGGTCGCTCCTTTGTGACAAAAGCCACAGGTTTGAGTTGTGGAAACAACCTCTCTGGTAAAAGGAGGGGAAAGTTGTGTACAAATACAACCCTCACCTGACCTTTACAAAGTGAGAAGTCTCGTGCACTAAGGATGCCCCTTTTTGAGGATTGAAGTGAAGATGATAAAAAATTATTGTCCCACTTATTGCTTAAAGGGGATGATGCATATTTCCTTCCTCGTGTCAAAAGGGAGGTGCATCCTTTTTCGTTTGTGTCTCCAATAGACTTGTTGGCACAATATTCTTTTGTGGATATACTTTGGCTGTAGAACTTTTGATATATTATGTTTGTTTTTCATTTCTTTCTAATAATTGGATTGTAAAGTATGCAAGTTAGAGCATCCATTTTGAGCTTTCCTGGTTAATGAATGTCACTAAGAAAAGAACAAAGATCAATGAGCCTCTATAGCAAATGACTAATTTGCTTTTTGTTTATATATTTGTCTCGCTGCAAGCTCTCTCTACTCTGTGGTTGTATTTTATTAAGTTCTTTTTTGACAGTCATCTATGTTTTAAAGCAGATTGCTTTATTTTAACCAATATGCTGAAACTTTAAAAGATTATGTTCATTCAACACAGAGATCATGTTAGTGCGCTGGTTTTTGTAAATTAGAAGCATCATATGTCATTGCCTTGCCCATGTAGAAAAATTGTCTTGCTTTTGGTTGTGGCAAATTATAAGCATTTTGAATTATGCATGGAGTCAGAATCTGTGACTTCAGATTTCTTTTGAATGATTTTTATGGTTGGGTACTATCCATTCACATCAATGCAGGGAGGAAGTATCAGCAGCACAACTTTACTATTCGTTGTGTTCCTTTGTAGCATGACCTTAGGTACCGTACTTATGTGCTTCCTAGATAAGCGGGGCACAGATGGAGAGGAGAGTTTACCTGATTCTTCAGCCACTCTCTACTCTTCCATGGTTTCCCTATTGAAGTCTGTCATCACGCCATTGCTCGATGTACGAATGCTGTTAATCATCCCCCTTATTGCATATTCAGGCTTGCAACAGGCATTTGTATGGTAAGCTTTGATTGGCTTATGGTGTAATACATTACCTTTCTCTAAATAAAATTCATGTGCCCTTTTTGATTGAAGAATGCATGTACTATTTTAGGGCTGAATTCACCAAGTACATTGTGAAGCCAGCACTTGGTGAGTCTGGTGTAGGTGGTGCTATGGCGGTGTATGGGGCTTGTGATGCAATAGTAAGTATGGAAATGCAAAAATCACTAGCAATACCAAGTCTTTTAAATGAATTGGTTCAGTGGGCACGACAAGCAGCTTTTCTCTATCTTGACATGCTCCAGTCTTTGCATCTTTTATTTCTCTCTCTTTTATTTTGTTTTGAGTTGGGTTCGTAACTCAAAGTAGCAATTTCAATTTTGAGGGAAACAAACATCAAGAGTGGGAACTCTTTTTAAGAATCTTTTGTTAGTTTTGAGCTAGCAACCCTGATGGTACCTTGCGTGAATGCTATGGGTGGATAATCTACACCTTGTGGCTTTCTTCTTCTAAATTGTCTCTGCGATGGCCAGTGGATTCCAAATTTGGCACGTTTATACTTAAAATTTATGCTCTATCATCTTCATCTTCTATGTTGGAGAGGAATGTATTTAAAATTACTTGTCATAGGATGTACGTACTTCAAATATATCTCGAGCTTGCTAAGAAGGCATGTTTCATGCCTGATTTATTCCGTGCTTACATTGTCGATTCTTTTGCACTCATTTTACTTTTTTGCAACTTGTGTCAGTGTTCACTGGCTGTTGGTAAAATTACCTCTGGTCTCAAGTCAATCACTCCAATAATTTTGGCAGGAGCCTTTATTCAGTCTATTATACTGCTCTGGCTTCTGCTGAAATATAGGTGAGCTTCTCCAGTTGAAATCAAGTTATTACGCTTGTAATTTTTACTTGTTTAATATCTTATTTGAAGCTGTTTTGACTTGTTGAAGTTCTCTATTGTACAGTGTGACTAGTGGAGTACTTGGCACATTATACCCTCTCCTCATTGCCGGAGCTTTGGGCATTGGCAATGGAGTGTTCAACACGCAGCTTAGTTCTTTGGTTGGGATGCTCTTTAAGCACAATATGGTAATAATTGGCTCTGTTTGTTCCTACTGAGCCCTGTTCTCTTCTTATAGGTCTGATTTCTTTCTTAACAATCTCAGTACTTGAACTTGGCATCCTAATCCTTAAGATGGTAATGCTTTTTTAACAATCTCAACTTCTTTTAGGTCTGACTGACTTCTTTAAGATGGTAATGCTTTTAGTGGGATATATGCCATACCATCCTCATGTGGTTGTTTGCATGGCCTTTGCCCCCACTTCTTTGTGATCATTTTTTGTTAAGAGGGCGAGCTTTTTTTTTTTTTTAATAGATTAGAGGGTGAGCCTTGGTAGGGACCAAAAGAAAGCGCAAAGGATAGACTGTACAATCCTCCCTAAATAATTTTTGTGATCTTTTGTGATGCAAATTCAGCCTATCCAATATCTATGATGTAAATTCAGGGGTAGAACAACCAATGTATTACCTTTCCCAAGCCCTGTGCACCAAATTTGATTCATTTGAGACTAAATAGCATAAATGGTCACTGAATTTTATATTAAGATATAAAAAGATTACTGAACTTTAATTTAATATGTAATTCCATAACTAACATCAATTGCAGTTAAAAGAGACTAACGAAATGCTGACGTTTTTGTACTTTAGTGCAAAGTTCGATAATTATTTTGTAATTTAGTGCAAAGTTTAGTAACCTTTTTGTATTTTTATACAAAATTCAGTGATCATTTGTGTTGTTTAATCATCCATGTTGTTAGTCACATAAACATCTCGTTAACTTCTTTTAATGGAAATTGATGACAGTTATAAAATTGTATATTAAATTGAAGTTTAGTAATATCTTATTTACAAATTGAAGTTCAATAACCTTTTGTAACTTAATACAAAGTTCAGTTAGCATGCTATTTAGCCTCTATTTGAATCTAAAATCTGAACGAACCACCCATTAGCCTTTGAAGTTCTGATTCTTTTGAATGGCTGCCAGATCCGAGTATCTCATTTCAGATGCATCTTTGGGTACAGGAAGGCGGATTTGCACAGCTCAAGCTTTGGCAGAGCGCTTCGATTGCTGTTGTTTTCTTCCTCAGCCCACACATCACACTGCAGGCGATGCTAGTCATCATGCTTGCTGCAATCTGCATCGCAGTTGCCGGCTTCCTGTGGCTCATTCTTCAGGTAGAGAGAGCATTCTCCGATGCCACTTGATGATACATTTACATTTAGCAAGCAATGTAAACGATACACGGCTATGGCGATGGCGGCTTCCAAATCTGTAAGTTTGCTTGGCAGTAGTAGTGATTTCGTCGTCATGGGTCATGGGTTTGAAACACAACTTGTTGGCAACCAGCAGAGGGTTTAATTCTTTGAATTTGGTTGCATATATACATATACATGATATATAGAATGTATGAACTGATGACAAGATTGAATTGAGTTGTTTGGAGTAGTTTGCTCTTCACGCCAATTGCTGGCTGGTTTCCCAGCAAACCCACTCCTAGATAATACTGCTTTCTAGCTTTTTCAATTGATGTTTTCTCTAAAAATGGTGATCAGATGTGGGGACAGTCAACCATTTCCGGATCACCATAACCAACAAACTGAAAAGTCAAGTAGTTGAGATTAGGTTATCTGTTCAATCTCTTCTTCTCCAACTCAATCTCTGTGTGTGTGTGTGTATATATATGTATATGCAGACTGGTTCTCTGAACATTCTGCTTCACTGTATCTCCAAATGTCTCTGTCATCGTTCTTCTATTCGCTCCACCACCGCCTCATATCGAGGCGGCCGCTGCTGCTCCACGCCGTGACGTGGACGGCGATCCTCGGTTCCACCGTGGCGGTGGCGTCGTTCTCGCCGGAAGTGACATTCGTGTCAGCGGTCTCTCCGGCGTCCGCCTTCTCCCGGTCGTGCGAGGGCCGGGGGCTCGTCAGGCTTCCACTGGATGACCCGGCGGAGGTCTTGTGCTTCCCGGCGCACATGTTACGGCGGTCAAGGATCGACCTGGTCGTCCCTCCGGTCTACGCGGCGCTAGTCGTTGCTGGATCTCTCTGCGCTGTCCGAGCCTTGGGTCTGTGGGAGATGGATAACGACGACAGACTTTGAGCCTCCGAGCTTGGCTTAATTCAATAGCTCGCGGTTTGTTTCCTTCTTCCATTCATGGTCTATAAAAGCTGTTATTCAAACTATTCAATTATCGTTTGTACATTAGAAGTTTTGAATGTGCGAGGACTCGATTCTATCTCCATGAATCTTGAGAATTGCTTCATTGCTGCTATACAAAAAACATGTGCTCCAGAGCCAGAGTGATGTACGGACAGAACATTATTCCAAAATTTTCACATGGTTCAATGCTTGTGATATTTCAAATGGTTCAATACTTTTAATTCTGCATTGCTTGATTACAAATATTTCTACTTGTTTTAATATTCATTATGTTTTTATGAGCTTATGAAAGTTGTGAAAGGACTTAGAATGATGAGTATGAGATTGAGTCAATCCAAGGCAAAGTGGAGAACTTGTTTTCTCCTTCGGCACGAATACTACACACACTACAACCTTTTGTATTTTTTTTTTTACAAAATTTATCTTATCCTTATCTTACATATGAGGACTAGTTTGAATTGGTCTTCGATTTTGGAGAAAGTATTATTTTTGAATTCTTATCTTATCTTATTTTTTATCCTTCCCTTTGAATTAGTCTTCTCCTCTATCTTATTCTGCCGACTTTTGCCCATAAATATAGCCTCTTTTGCACCTGTAAGACACGAGATATCCCACTATATTAATCCATCCTTACTGCTACTGTTTGCTGAATTCTTCTATTTGTTCTTAGTGCTCCATTTGTTCCCAAAATCATGAATGCACACATGCTTTTACAAGAATTTGTTATATCTTAAGAGGATAACCACATTTGCCTTTTACATCATTCAAAAAGTGAAAATTATCCTTAAACTCAGTAATGTTCGTCACGCCGCCTCAAACTTTTTGATCATTTAGTATCCACCCTTGCATTTCCTTACAACATAACTTTGCAGGAATTATGATTTGGTAACCCCTTGCACAGTTATTAAAAGGGGACCAATCATTGATCCAGTCGAGCTACTGGTTCAATCAATGATTCACTGGTGATAAGAGATCACAATAACTTTCTCTATAGCTTTCACTGGCTTGATGGGTTCGTCCAAAACTGATTATTTTGACCAGTTTTTGACTAATGTGTACGCACAGAATTGTTATATTGCCCTAACATAACAATTGTCTGACGTTGATAATTTGTGTGAGGGGACGTGGCCCCATGGGGGCGGGAACCACAAACCACCCCTCTGTTTCAACTCTGTGTATGTACATCCCCAGTCTATTTTACTTGAACTGACCCATTATGGTTACTGGTTCATGGTCCAGCTGACCAAACCGTTGGGCTCTAATAAGTATGCGTGTGAAGTCAAGAAAGTATTCCACTGGAACTACAGAGTTAATAATCATATGCTATATTAACGCTTACACCATGAAGTCCTTTAACAGATGCATAATGAAGTAGACACCTAAAGCAGTGAAACTGAAACGTAGTCTGCCTACCATGTTTAGAAGTCTTTAGAGAGGAGATACATAGGATGGTGCATAACCAGAAGGCTTCAAGCAACTTCTTGAGGCACTTTTTGAGCTGAATTAACTAAATTGTCACTGAAATCCCACAGTTTCTTTGCAAGCACCTCATCGGTGGCAAGCTCGCTCGGAGGCCACTCGTTGCAGTCCAGGAAATATTTTCCGGTAACACCTTTCACCTTTGGGTGAAGCGCGACATAGCATGATGTGGCTGCACCCTGACAGAAGAATAGAAATGACATGAGTTATTCAATTTACTTTGAATAAAATTATGGAATTGAAGTGTTCTATGAAGATGCTTGAATCATGGTATCCAAGCAAATCTCTCATAACTAGTAGTTGTTGAACTGGATTCATCTAAAAGGCAGCATTCCCAAATAAAAAATTTGAGATAGATCTTGTTGAAGTGCTTTGAATGTGTCTTACTGTTAGATTCAGAGTCAGTATTGTTACTATTATTGTTGTCATTTTGGAACAGCACAGAGCCTAAAAGAAATTTCCCTTTTCCCTCCTCATTGATGGATGGACTACAAGATATTTACCTGCGGGACGTTCTTCCACAGGAGAATGGTAAATGCCCTCATGAGACCTGCAAAAATGGCAAATTCGAACAATTAGACTAGTCTTTCGATCTTTTAGATATATACTCAAGAGACCAGTGAAGAACATACTAATTAGAAGTCCAGAATGTCTATAGAGATTCGTTGTTATCAACCCTGGATGCACCGAGTTGACTGTGATATTTGCATCTTCTTCCTGCATGTTAGAAGAGAGATCAGAACCCAAAATATTTAGATGAACATATCATAAAAAGTCATGAGATTGGCTTTTCCCGAGGATAATTTCAACAATTAATGCCATAACTTTGTAGGATGATCCATTATCAGATTCCTAAAGCTAAAAAAGGTCACAGTTCAAAGAGAAACTTTGTGTTAGTGAATCTAATAATCGATATAGGGATGAACACAATGGTAAAGAAGGCATATAGTTTAAAGGGATCGCAGGTTTTTCATCCCATACTGGCTAACTCCTGCACTTAGAAGAAAAATTTCTAAAATCACCTTCAAACGACGAGAGAGCTCGTTGGCATGCAATATGTTGGCTAGTTTCGACTGTCCATAAGCCTTCTTGTCCGAATAACTGATAAGAGACAGCAAAGAAACAGACAATCCTGTTAGCTTTGAGAAAATAGATTTAAGGAAAAGCTTTAGCCTGAGAATCCCCTCTTCTTATTTATACCTACCTATCTTTGTCGTTGATCTTATCGAATCGTATCCCCCCTTCATAGGTGTGTTGATGTGCTACTGATGTCAGGTTCACAATCCTACCCTCAATACCAGTAGCTTTTGCTGTGTCCTTCATTTTGTCTAGGAGTAATTTTGTCAGGAGAAAATGACCTTGTAACAACCAGTCGATTCAAGAAATAAAGTGTCATTTGGTGTGAGTTGAGATTAATCCATAAGCAGAACTCAACCAACATTTTAAGACACATGCTACCCCTACCAAGATGATTCGTTGCGAATTGCGTCTCAATACCATCTTTGGACAGTTGGAATGGGCAAAACATAATGCCAGCGTTGTTTCTGAAACAACAGGCAAACCATTTGTCAATGAGAGACTTGGTGGATGATTGTTGACCTGAAAACATGATGTTTGTGTTTACAAGAGAGGAAAATCACATTAGGATGTTAAGAGGACGCTGAAGAGAGCTGAATTCATCGACAAAGGCTCTAATTGACTTCATCGAGCCGAGGTCAAGTTTCATGATGTCCACGCGAGCAGCTTCGTTGTCTTTGAGAATGGTTTGCTTGGCTTCCTTGGCAGCCTCTGTGTTCCGGGCTGCAATAATAACATTGGCATTCCTGAGAGCCAACACTCTTGAAGTCTCCAAGCCAATCCCACTTGACCCTCCTGCATTTCCATTTGCATCCAGAATATCAGTAGGATCAATCAATAACAAGTTACCAACCAAACAGATGAACCATTTGAATCAGAGAATGAACCATCACAAGTAGTCTTAGGACTTTTGAAAACAGAGCCATAAGGGAAACAAAATCAGCAACTATCTTAAGAAGAAAGAGTAAGAAAGACAGGGTACTAAAGAATATGTCAACGTTTTGAAATCAAGCCTGATATATTGACCTGATATTGAGAAAGGGTTAGGGGTCAATAGTTGGACCGGGGATGAACCGCAGTTTAACCGTGTCCTTCTTTATATTGAATGGGACTTAAACCACCAAACTTATATATTATCCAAAAGAGTTAACATCAATTTATTTCAGGTCTTTCAAATTATTGTCATCTTCTAATATTAAAAATGGAATAGAAAATGAACAGAAAAAAGAACTGGTGGGTTGAACCAACTGGTTTCTCTTCAGCTGTCCGGTCAAGTTCCTTTGATATTGCCAAACATGTTAAGGTCTGAGACAAGAGATTGGATGATCAAACATAAAAGAAAAAGAAGATCCAATTCTCACTCTCCAAACCAAATGTATATATGCTATCAAACAATGGATAATCAAACATCCCACATAAAGAAACACTAATCTTTATTCTTTCCTTTCCCAACCGGCTAGCTATATTCCATAACATGTAGTACACTTTAAACCACATAATACCCACAATGTTGACAACTCAATGGCAAGAAGCTCATCTGCTTTACCAAAACTAAAATCAATAGAACCATAGAAATCGATCTATCTCTAGTCACCATTCAAAATCAAACCCAAAAGCCAGATGAATGATGGAACACAAACAGAAGGGCAACCAATCGTCCAAAACCATGAAAACAAGCTTAAGAACACAGAGGAACAGAAGCTCTAACCAGTAACAATGGCAGTGAGGTTGCTAGCATCAATCCCTTGTGTAACCTGTTCAGCAGTTGAGGCTGATCCGAACCCACTTGGGCCTGGAATTCCTGTTATCAAAGAGAAGATACCCATTTCCTAAAACCTCCAGAAACAGCACAAAATCTGCACTTGAATTGAATGGTGAAGAAGAAGGCAAGTACAGGCAGCAACAGATCCAAAAAGAAAAGGAGAGCAAAAGCTCGTGAAGATGAGTATGGTACTTGGCTTGGAGAGATATAGGTAATAAAGGGTTCAATTGGCACAAGATGGGCATTTAATGGTACAAGGGACGGAGTCGGTGAGTGGTTGTGAATTTTCTTGGGGTCAAGTGTAACCCTCAACCATTCATCTTTATTTTCTCCGTACCGGTTTGGATGACTAGAAAGGGCAGAGAAACTAAAAAACAAATCCCAACCCTCACTCATATCTTGGAACATTTGGAGGCATGTGTCCATGATGGGCATCAAGCCATGATCCTACGTTCTTGTCTATTCTTGAAGTTTGTCCTGGAATTTTACTTTCTATACCTCAAAATATGTTATGGTAATGATATTTTGGATAAATCACTATAGTTTTATCTTAATGCAAGTATCTATATAAAAAAAAAGATAAAACTAATTCTCCTGACATAATCTCCAACACTTAAATTAGTAAAGAAAATAAAATAATGAATATATATTGAAGAGTAAGAGTCTATTTGTTTACCCATAAGAGTCTTCACTATATTCAAAGTGAATTAAGATATCCGAAATTATCTTTAAAATTACAAACTCAGTTATTTTAAATTAGAGACAAATTTGAGAAATTGTTAATTTTAAAATATCATTAGAAAGTTTATTAGAACTTTGTTCGATGTGCCTAAATCACTAAACCATTTTCTGGGGCTCAAAATCTATCAAAATAATTAATTTTAAAGTGTTATGCTTCGTTAATATTAACTTTATGTTTATTCATTATTTTTTTATTTGGCACCGTCCTTCTAGTTCTAGCTCATCAACCAAAAAAAATCTTTAAAAAGATATCAATTTGCTAAATTCCACAAAGAACGTCCTCTTCGTCCGCCTAAGCAAACGGTTACGTCTCTATCAAAGTAATTGATAGACCATGTCTTGTTACTTTTGAAAGGAAACGCCGTGGACCCATATGTATCACGTTCCATATTTTTTTTTAATAAAATTTATTTTAAATATTATTATTATCTAAATATAATAATAATTTTTTTATAATAAAAATATATCTCAAGTGTAATTTTTCAAATATCTACAAAAAAAGAAACTAGTTAAGCATGTAGGTGAACCGCTCGTAAAAGACCTTCTGATATTTAAATCAATCTTTAAAAGAGAGTACAGTATATAAAAAACAAACAGAATTTTAGTTTGAACAGAGTTGTGTCTCAATCATTAAGTTTTAGTCAAGTAGAACTAATATTTCCTAATCTATTGATTATTCAATAACTTTCTGTACTTATGACTTATTTTCATAAACTTTTTTTTAATAAATTTTTAAGTACCGTTATTCGAACTTAAAATTACCTTTTAAACACAACAAACACCAATGATGTAACCCTCCAAGACATTCTTCGGTCCCATTTCCTTAATGTTACCCACATTTTTCAATCACTTTAATTAATAAAGTATTAATTAAAGATAATGTATGTAATTTGAGTGATAAAGTCTTACTATGATATAATTTATTTACAAAAATATTATTTGAACACTTAATTATAATTTTTTTATGAACTCATATATTAATATATTGTATATCTATAATAAATAATATGATGTAAAATATAATATATCAATACACAAGTATTATCACACCCTTAGCATGAAGTTCAGTTAATATTAGAGGGAAAGAGTTGCATAATTTGGTTAAGCCTCGTTTATGCATTTTTTAATTTAGAAAATAAAAGATAGAAATAAGGCAATTTGATTACAAAAATGGCGTCGCCCGGACTCGAACCGGAGACCTTCAGTGTGTTAGACTGACGTGATAACCAACTACACCACGACATCCCTTGTGCTTATTTCAAATTATTTGTACAATCAATAAAATTTCAACCATTGCTAATGATTCCCAAAATAAATCCAAAGTAAAAAATAATTTTTAAATCGAAAATATTATTTAAACATTTAGTTATAATATTTTTTATGATAATTATATAAAAGTATGTTATATTTTTGTATCTTATCATACTTATTAATTACAGATATTATCATAGTAAATCAAGAAACATGACAGTCTTACTATTAAAATGCTAGTGAAAAAACATTATTATTAACTTTTTTTTAAACTAGTTTTATCAGAACTATTTGGTCTAATTCATTTAAAATACAAGTGTGGTTTGTATTAAGTAAAGAAATTTAAATAGAATTTTACAAAGTGCCATTTCATTAAATAAATTTTTAAGGCCAATAGCATATTTATATCCCTAAATTTTAGTTTTTTTTTATTGTATAACCCTAAATTTTTCATGATTTTAAATGTTGTCATGATTTTTTTATTTTAAATGTGTCTTTGAATTGTATACAATCACTCATTTAAATACTTAGTTAGCTAATGATTTGTATGTACATTGATGTAGTAGTCTTTTAACATTCGTAACCCCGTTTTTCTCTCTTCAGTTACATTTTTTATGACTCCCCCCATTTAAATTAAAGAGTGCACAAGTCAATAATCCTCCCAACATATGTGAGAATTGAAAGTGAATCAGTTTGAGTAATATTTTAAAAATCGAATTGGAGAGCGAACTGGCATATTAATTGAGTCACGGATCAATTGGTCCGATTGATTAAATCGGAATAGTCTGACCGGATAATGTCATATATAAATTTTATAATTAAATAATATATATTAAATATATATTTTAAATACTAATATTCTATATATTATTATGAAAAATATTATTATTAACTAATATTTTATATATAATTATTATATATATTATTAAAAAATTAATTAATAATTAAAAATTTAAAAATAAGTGAGGGTGAGAAAAATTTGGGTCAACTTAATTCTTAGTTCATCAGTCCAATCAAATTTTGATCGATTTTAATAAAGTTAAAAAAAAATTAATTTTTTAAATTAAATTAGACCAAATAGTTCATCGATTTTCGATTAAACCAACCCGATCTGATTTTTAAAACAATGAATTGGAGAGAAACATTCCTTGTAGAAGCTGACTCAAGAGATGGAGCTAACGAAAAGAGGAGTTGAGCAAACACAAAAGTTGAAGAGATGTTAAAAGAAACCATGATTTAAAGTAAGAAAGAGGAGATGTGTGCTTGGAGGAAGAGATTTGAGAAGATGTTAAAAAATTATGAGATCAAATGCGCGTGTGCATATCATTTATTGTTTAAATATTTAAAAAAATAATTTTATATAATTTAAAGACACATTTAAAATTATAAAAAATTAAAATTCTATTAGAAATGAATACAAAAATTCATGAACATAAATAAGCTTTTAACTATTCAAAACACATTTAAAATTTCACAAAAGAAAATGCAAAAATTGAGAGACGTAAATATTCTTTTTGGCCAAGTTTTTAATATAATAATATTGAGAGAAGGCAAGTATTTGAGATATTAGCTTATTATAAATGGTATAATATCCAAACCCAATTTAGATGATGGAGAAATTTGCTTGGGAATAACTTAATTTTAAGCAACGAGCAAGCAGATTGAATCATTCCCAGTAAGCGTTTTGATTCACTTGCATTCTCATGTTGCATATTAAATAGGAAAAATAACCAAGAAGTTTAAATTAACTCAATTTCGATCAAAACCAGGACGTTTGGATTCAAGATTCCAAGGCCTCTTTGTCTAAGATGAACACGAATCAATGATCTATATCAATGGGTTTTTCTCGAATTCAAGTGAGTGCTTGCCCAAACGAATCTGCGACATTTAATCGGACCTTTGGAAAGATTATCAGTAAAGAAGCATTATCAACAATTCGAACACGAACAAGAACAAGAGAAGAAATACCCATAAAATTCGACTTGAAATTAAGGCAATTTCATTCTAAACCATGGCGATTCAGATCAACCATTCAACACAATCACCCACTGTCGAACAAACAATAAGCCCGATTTTGATACGCATACGCATAAACCCTAACACTAAAAGCGCCATTTACAGGGCCCAATCCAACCTAACCCTAGAAACCCTAGCCAACCAGTTAACCGCCGAACCCGTACAGAGTCCTTCCCTGCCTCTTCAGAGCATAAACAACATCCATGGCGGTCACCGTCTTCCTCCGAGCGTGCTCTGTGTAGGTCACAGCGTCGCGGATCACATTCTCCAGGAAAATCTTGAGGACGCCGCGAGTCTCCTCGTAGATGAGCCCGCTGATTCGCTTGACGCCACCACGACGAGCCAGACGGCGAATCGCCGGCTTCGTGATGCCCTGGATGTTGTCCCGGAGCACTTTCCTGTGGCGCTTGGCTCCGCCCTTTCCCAAGCCCTTGCCGCCCTTACCCCGACCAGACATTTTCGCAACCCTTGAAGCTCTGCAGAGAAGGTGAAAAGCTGTGAATTGAGGTTTTTTCGATGAAAGCGAAGCCGTTTATATAGGAGGTGGTTTCGGACTTTGGATGGAGACGAAGAATGTGGGTCGTTGGATGAGGGGCGCGAGTGGACGGACAGGATGGTTATCTGTGTCCCAGGGATCGAGTAGTCTTGAACCGTTGATGAGGCTTAGATCTACGGTCAGGAGGTTGTTGGTTTTGGGTTTGCGGATTGTGCTTTTTTGGGTTTGAAATTTGAGCGCAGGGAAGTGGCGATTGGCGGCAGTCCGAAAATGGAGTGTCGTCCAATGAGAGTTCGACGCGTAGCCTTACGTGTTACGACGTCGCATAACGAAGGGAAACGCTGCTGTTGGCGGAAGAGGAGTGCAAGACGAAAATTATTTTAAATGAAATGGAAATATAATTAAATAAAATAATTATTTTATTTTACCTATATGTTTGGTATAGATCAAAATTAAATTACTCTTTTATTTTATTGTTATATTTGACATTTTTTTACCAAATAAAACAATAAAAATAATTAATTGATAAAAATGTTCCTTTACATTATTAGAAATTTAAAAATTTTATAAAAAATATTTAATTCTAAAAATCCATATAATCACTTAATATATGTAGCACTATGCAATTAAAAGAAAATATGAAAGTAAAAATATAATAATATCTCATTCCATAAAATAGAATGTCTTTTTATAAAATTATTATATTACTCGTATCCTCCCCCTTAATGCCTGTATCGAGTATTTCATTTCATAAAATGAACAAAAATTTCACAAAATTGTTACATTGGTCGCATTCTCTCCTCTGTATGCTTTCGTCAGATAAATTCAAGACGGATATCATAACATTTTTGAAATTTTTCATTTATTATGTGATGAAAAACTTTTTTGTTATTTTCAAAAAAATAGTCATTACATTCATTCATAACAATCAAACAATACCTCATTAAAATCTCATTTTGATTCTCATCCCTTCATTCTTTACTTCCTCGAACCAAACATACTCTAAGAATACTAATGAAATATTAAGTAAATTATTACATTATGGGTTAACAATTAATTTAATTATTATAATTTTTAAAATAATCAAATAAGTTACTATACTTTTAAATTTAGGATCAGATTAACTGTCATGGTAAATAACTTCTTACCAATTTTGATGACATTTTAATTTTATCAATGATGTCAAATCTATTCCCATTCAAATTTTAATTTGAAAATTAGATTCAAAATTTGATGTCAAAGTATAATTATTAAAAATGTCATATTTTTAAACTATAGCATACTAAAAGAATGGGATGTTACAGCCCAACCAAAGACAACAACTTAACCTAACTTACTCACTAAATCCCTTTGAAAGTATACAACTCGTGATACTTCAACTATTTTATAGTTTTATTTTTTTAATTAAAAATTGTATTTCACATATAATTTAATCAAGAGCTTGGACCATATCTCGAGAACAATCTCAATACATATGATGCGAAACGATTCCATATATCAAGGCCAGAATAGGGCTTACAACTTTGTCGAGCTCACTAGCATCCCTTTCCACTACTTACATATTTATCAAGGGGCATTTGTTAATTAATATATGGGATAAAAAACTCAAGATATAAGATACATCCCGAACTTATATAATCTTAAACATATTTGTTAAGATTATCTAACCATTATTAAAAAAATTATTAATAACCTCTTATTTTGATTTTTCAAAATATGCATATCTCTCTCCCTTTTAAGATAAATATATTTTGGTCCCTACATATAAAAAAAAAATGATGTATGTATTTTCTAATACATTCCAAAGAATTTAACAAATAGTTCGATAAAAATCTTATAAAATTTCTCAACTTTATCTTAATTATTTTATATTTTGATTTAAAAATTATTTTAACCTCATTTTAATATTCTTTTATCTTGTTTATTTTAATAAACGTTACCTAAATAAATTATAAGTTTAAATTCATTTATTAAATATTTTTTCAGTTGCAGCCTCATCTCAAATAGATAAGGTGGGAAACGGTCCATGTTGCCAATAAATTCTTCCCGGCATTTGATTTCTATTATTTTTAGTAAAAAATAAATTTACAAGTTAACAAAATATCACAACGTCTATTAACCTTAAATACATATATATAATCATATTTTTATAAATAAATTAAAGATAAAAAATACCAAACTTATGTCTATCCGATCGAAGAGGAAATAATAGAAAAAGATAAAATTATTAATTATAATTACTTTTTAAATTTAATTAAAGATTAATTTATTAATAAAAAAGTTTAAATTAAAAAATGATTAAAATAAAATGCAATTTATTTTTTAATTACAAAAAAGAATAATTTTTAATACATCTTTAAATCAAGAAAATACTTTTTATATGCACTTCTCCTTAATTTTTCTAGCTGCAGGAGAATTTGTGTTATTTCTAAGAATGATGCAGGCTACGCGAGACAAGGCGCGTGGAGGCTTGGCCACACCATACAAAGCCAAAGGGTGGTGCCCTACGGCCCGTCTGAGTTGAGATCAGAGAGAGAGAGAGAGAGAGGGAGAGAGCTTACATTGAAGCAGCTAGATAGAGATGAGGAAGTTCGATCCGTGGCCGGTTTTCTTCCGGCGAGAGTGGAGCCGCAACTGGCCGTTCCTGGTTGGTTTCGCCATAACCGGCACGATTATCACCAAGTTATCTCTCGGCCTCACTGGTACAATCTCTCTCTCTTTCTAGTTAACTACAATAGCCTACTATTTCTCTAATTCACGGCCAGAAAAATGTGATCTGTATTTGAATCATGTTGCAGAGGAGGACGCCAAGAACTCTCCCTTCGTGCAGAGGCACAAAAGGTGAAAGAATCTCTCGCTCGCTTGCCCTAATTTCGTTTAATTTCTCCTTGCCCGATTGCTAGTTTTTTTTTTTTTGGGTTATCGAATTTGACTGTTCTGTACTTCTACGCGTCTCTGTGTGTGAAGATAGAGATGCATGGATGGATAATATAGATCCATAAAAGGATTGGTGAATTGGATGATATCTGCAGATGGATAACTATTTCTCTGCATAACTAGATAGATGGGTGCTTAGGTGCATACATGAGATGAAACATCGTTGATACAAAAACCTCAGTGAGGTTTGCTAAATGTTGGATTCAGGTGCGTGTGACCATTGATCCTAACATCACATATGTTAAGCAGTTGATGAATGCCTTGGGTAGTATTTTGAGTAATTTATTGAACTATTTTGAATACTTACCCCTTGTTTGGATGGGGGATAGGGGTAGGGGTGGGGAAACTTTTCTCCTTGCTTGGGAGTTTTGTAATGGAATGTGCCCTCCCCATCCCTCCCTTATCCCATTTTTCTTTACACTCTAATTTGGGGTGCAGGGAGGGCAAAGAAAAAAATGTTAATAAAATTATTGTTGATTTTATTACAAACTCATTATTTTTGTAAAAACTTAAATATTATTGTTGATTTTACTACAAACTCATCATCGTTTTTGTAAAAACTTAATATTATTTTGAAAGTGAAGGATATAACTGTCATTCTGCTTTTATTACCTTACAGTTTGGTTCCCGTCTGTTCTCCATCCAAACAAAGTGAGGCTACATTACTTTACTTTATGTTCCATTCTTCCGAAACAAGGGGAGAGTACCAACCTTTATGTTTCTTACCTTATCCTTCTGCTTTGTTCCATTATGTCTCGTTTTGTCCCCTATCCCACCTCTCTCCCAAACAATGCATTAAAGATAAGTTGAAAAGAGGGTTGCTTTGCAGTTGGGACATTGTTTCTGTTTTGCATTCTGCTTTTTGTTAAGGTCATCAAATGGTTCCACAAAATGACTACAAATTCTTAGACCAGATGACATATATTTGGTTTAAACATTTGGATGAGATAGCTATATGTTATATATCCATGACATTGGTGCTAGGAAATGGACAATCATGAGTTACAGTAAATTTCCTTCAATGATGACTCAATACCCTTATACACATATGTTATAATTAGATAGCCCAATGGTTCTCCGGGGGGGGGGGGGGTGATTTGAATTTAGTTGAATAAATTTTTGGTTTTTGAAAATGTAAAAACTATTATTGTGGATTGATTGTAGTTTACTCAGAATGATGATTTTGAAATGAAACAAATAGCAAGAAACTAAAAGAAGCTAAAGAATTATAGTGGTTTGGCTTCTTCTAAGTATACATCTGCTCCTTTGGCTTCACTTTTGAGGAATAAGGATATTGCCTATTTATTGGATGGAATCCAATCCCAACTAAAACAATAATTAACCTAACTATAATAAAATTATGAAATCCTTTCCTAACTATAATTATCCGAGCAAAATAAGCAAATCGTAAACTCTATTGATAAAAAACTAAATAAAATAAGAAAAACCTAAAGAAGTAAATATCCTAAAATTAATAATCATTATTCCTCATCATCACTAGAGAGTTTCAATCCAGAATGATTTGAAAATCACAAATATCACAACACCAATACAACCAAACAACGAAAAATGAGAAACCCCTTAATAAACAACGACAAATGAGAAACCCAAGATCATATTTAAAGTCCTTTGCAATTCTCCTCCAAATTTTCAGCACATAAACCTCATTTGCAACCTTGTGTTTTCAGAAACTGCTTGCAATTTACTTTAAAAATCAATAAAAAAAATTTATCGTCAAAACCAAACTAGGTTACTGGGGTTAATAGTACACACGTCCAAGAAAAAAAGGTTGACCCACACAGGTATGATTTTGCTCCTCTCCACTAGTAATCTATAACACACTATCACAACATGAATATGTGCTTCACGTGCCATCTCAGGATTGCCTTAATGTGTTTGAGAAATTTTCATACTTTAGTTATTATGGTGGAATATTTTGAAGGCATATGTTGCAACATTTGTTTTGTCAAGCAAAATGGTTGAGTCCATGAAGCTATATGTCTTGGCCTTGGTCCAGTACCTCTTAATCCATTGATATTTTTGGTGGTTAAGGACGCATGCTTCTTGTCTTTGTACTTCCAAAGCATTGCTATGTATGAGTTAGCTGACAAGTTCAGATAGGATACTTAAACATGCATTACATGACACTTGTTTCTTTTAGCCTTGTGCCTAAGGATGAAGGTCTTACTTAAGCATGTCATCTCTAGTGGCTTCGATTTTCCATGTGGTCAGTTCTATGAGAAGAGAAGTGTCACGACCCTGGGGTAATCTTGTAATTACTTACCTCTTGTAGACTGTTGGGAGTTTAGAAGGCGAGAAGAATGGTTATAATAGCTAGGGTTGGCGGTTAAGTGGTTAGAGGAAATCGTTGTATGGGTAGAGGTCCTTTTAATAGAGATCTATGGCACACAGGAGGATTTACCAATTGAATGATTGAATAATCATCCTTCCCTCTCAATTTCTCTCTCTCCCCGTTCTCTTTGATTATCTCCCTCTTTCTCTTGTTCTTACATTCGGCATTATCGAAATTGCTAGCCCTAATTCAAGGGCTTGACAAAGTGGTATCAAAGCTAGATGATTTGGCAATGGGAAGACTTGCGGTAGCCGCACCACGGCAGAAAAAACGTCAGAAGAAGCGGGTTGCTTTGGTGTGGGAAGGACATAATGCACAATTGAGGAATTTAGTGCTTCTGAAGATCAAGGTGCCATGGCCTAGGGAACACGCTTGAAGCAGCTAGAGACCAGGTTGGAGTCTGTGGAGTTTGGGATGACCCACGCCCAAGAGGCCATTTGCCAAGTGCAGGAGGACTTGGCAGAATGGAAAGAAGCCATACAAGTGACCATGGAGAAGCACCAAGAAGCCATGCAAGCGGCCATGAAGAAGCACCAAGAAGCGTCGGAGAAGCAACAAGAAGCGATGAATCGGTGTCAAGAAACGGTGGAGTTGTAGGGATGGGGGATTTTTGCCCCAATTCTAGTTGCTGTCGGAATCCAACCAAGATCGACCTTTGACCTGATTTGGCCACATCAGGGCAACCGTTCGAGCACACAAGGAATTATTGAAGAAGTAGATCAGACTACGACCCAAGAAAATTCCGATGAGGAATCAAAAACAATGGACTTAGACCCATGTTCCAATGCCAAGATTGGAGGTTTCCAATGTTCGAAGGAAAGAAACCATGATGGTGGATAAGGAGGTGCGAAAGATTATTCCAATTTTATCGGATCCTTGAAGATCAAAAGATAAACTTGGCGGCGACCTACTTGAATGAAGGGGCAGATTCTTGGTATCAAAGATGGGTCCAAGATGAAGGGATGCATGGAAGCTGGGCTAAATTTGTTGATGGTTTATGTGATCGCTTTAGGGAGAAAAACATGGCAGATGTAGTTGAAGAATTCAGCAAGTTAAAGCAAGAGGGGACTATAGTTGAGTACCAAGCCAAATTTGAGGAGTTGAGATCCATGGTGTGCATTGTGCAGCCTGGGCTTACCGAACAGTACTTGGTATCCAGCTTCATCAGTGGGCTGATGGAGGAATTGTGGCCCATGGTAAAGATGATGACACCTTCGTCTATGAGGCAAGCTGCAGAAAAAGCTAGGCTGCAAGAAATGACCTTAGAGGCCATTTTCAAGAAGCATAATGTTCCCTACAAGCCAAGTTTATTGGTCGAGCAGTGCGGAGGTGGTAATTCTTGACTTTTGCTTGTAGGGCCTAATCAAGAGGCAGCCAAAGCAAATTCCTATAATAATGGCATGAAGGGTAATTTGATAGAGCCGAGGAGACAACTAGGGCTATGCTTTAGGTGTGGAGGCAACTATAGCCCCAACCATTAATGTAAGAGGCAACTAATGAATATGGAAGGTTATGATGAGGAAAAGGAAGAAGAAGAAGAGGGTGTTTCCCATGAAGAAACATCTGAGTACAAGGTGATCATAGGGGAGGAATCACAATTGCATTCTATACGGATTGAAATGTTTGAAGAAAAGGTTGAGGCAGCGGTAGAACAACCAGAGATTGTGAACACTGCTACACTTCTACTACTCAAAGGGGAAAAACAAAGCAGTGAGAAGAAGAGGAGGCAACAAGTATTGAAGGTAGGGATTGGATGAACCGTTAGCCTTCGTTGTCAATTCTTAGGGACAAGAATTGCTTGAAGGGGTGGGATTGTCACGACTCTTGGGTAATCTTGTAATTACTTACCCCTTGTAGACTGTTGGGAGGTTAGAAGGCGAGAAGAACAGTTGTAACAGTTAGGGTTAGCTGTTAAGTGGTTAGAGGAAATCGTTATATGGGTAGAGGTCCTTTTAATAGAGACCTACGGCACACAGTAGGATTTACCGATTGAACGAATGAATAATCATCCTTCCCTCTTGATTTCTTTCTCTCTGTTCTCTCTAATTCTCTCTCTCCCTCTCCCTCTTTCTCTCGATCTTACAATCGGCATTACCGAAATTGCTAGTCCTTATTCAAGGGCTTGACAAGAAGATTTATATTTTTACCTACAAGGATTTTTTTTTGGTAGGACTAGCCCTATCCTGGGTCATCATATGCTAGGCTTTATCAGTAATTAGCTTCTCACCAACCCTAGCACCTCCACCAATGATGCTTTACTTTTAAATATATTAAGGGTCAAAAGATTTAACCTGAGGATCTCATATTACCCTGAAATGGTTGCCATCGGGGTGGAGACTAGGAGAATATTATTTGCTTCAAGGCAATAAAAAGGAACATGGTTGCCTTAAGTTTTCCACATGGCTTTTAATAAAACTGACTGAAGAAAATACTTGTTTGCTTGCTGTCTGAATAGTGAACACTTAAGATTACTTTCTAATCACTTGCTTGTTATGTTACTTAATTTATGCAACACTGTAAGCTAAGTGCTCTTTTGTATGGATCCAATATAATGAGAACTATTTGGTGGGCTACTCAATTTATGGCCATCCGTTGATCATTCTTTGTGACAGTTCTCTGTGATACCGTAGTTATATGTCGTAACGAGGATCTTTTGGACATTTATCTGTTTTCATCATATGTATATTCATTTTGTGTGCTTGTGCTGCTTTTCTTCTTACCTGTGACACCATTATGCAGTGTGACAATGCCACTTTGTAAAATACACAGTAGAACTTTTAGGCAGCTTTCAGATTTCTTGTACTGCTTGTCATGTAAAGTGAAACTTTGATCTTTGCAGGTGAGTTTCTCTGAAGAAAATAGAACAGCACAATGTTTGTTCTGTTGGAACTGAATGTCAAAACTGTTTTATCATTTTGATGTTACCCAATAATGACTGAACGTTTCAAAAGTTCAGCATTGCATTTACTTTTGGCTATCCATGAAGAATGGGACAGGATTTCCATTGATTTTTATGATGTCAGGAAAATTCAAACATCCTTTTAATTCTTTGTTGGCTTGGTTTATGGTATTGTTTATTCAGTTCTATATGACACATTTACCCCTTCCCAATAGACCAGGTAAGCTTTATAGAAACCCTGCCCCAAACTCTATGCTAATATTTATTACATCATTACATGAGATTTGAGGTGCAGCATCTAGAAAGACTGGTATCCTGGAGCAAACCGGAAAATATGGTTAGAAGCAACTTTGAATAGGGTAGAGAATACCAAAACACAAAAGTGTCTCCAAGGGTGGCCAACTCAAGTAGGGATTCAACCTATGATAAGCATGTGGTCATGGATTTGAATCTTTTCACGTCTAATACCGTTGACATTTCTTGATGTTTACTGTGTAAAAAAAAAGAAGAGATGACAATGAAGTGAGCAAGTCTCATATTTACCCACTTTTTCTGGTGTTGCCACTTGGACACATTAGAACTGACTAGCAGACTTACAAACTAGCTTCCGGCCAAATTATAATTATATTATTGTTTATTGGCATTAATATATATTATCATCATGTCATGTATAATGCACAAATGTCAGGGATGCAAAGTTTATTCTGTGGTATTTATATAATACTAATTTTTACATTATATTCAGTAAATGAAGCCAATTCTTGTGCCAGGCATGGTTGTTAGCCCTTTCACTTTGGAATGTGTCTTGATTCATGGCTGGCAGGCTACTGTTCTGTTATTATTTTTTAATTACTGGATATCCCTATCGGGCAATTGATTAAAGAAAAAAAATGATTTTAATATGAATTCCCATAACCCTTTGCATCAGAACTTTGTAATTTTTTTGAGGGGTAAATTACTTAAATATATATATATATATACAGAATCTTGCAACTTATTTAATATACACATGCCCATTTTAATATATATAATAACTCTAAATCGTATAAATAATAGGAGCCCAGTTGCCAAGATCTTATGAGGAATGAAAATCCGATTTGGACACTTCGATGTTTGTATTAATATTTTACATTAATTAATGTAAATATAACAACATTCTAATATCCGAAGACAAGACCATTTTACAGTTTGTAAAGTAAAACCAATTCAAAAGAGATGCCCTCTTATGGTCATTGCCTTCATTTATATGAAGACTAGAAAGGTAGTCGGTGTTATTTATAAATATATTTATGTTATTTTCAATTACTGATTTGATGGCCTAAACTTCTTTTTTCAATAATTTCTCTTATTATTATATCAAGTCTCATCTAAAAAAGCTTTAACATTTCTCAAAATGCGGCAGAATGAGAGTGATGAAATAATTGAATCTCTATATCTTAGCCATAGTGTCAAATTTTGAATGGGAATGAAGAATTTTTAATAAAAAAATAAAAATTAATTCTAATTAATAATATACTAAACAATTAAGGAAAGTGATTGATTATGAGTTCATGTGGTGGTAATAGGTTCCACGAAATGAAAAATGTATACAATAAGGATAAAAAATGAGAAAGTAATATTTTTTTTGAAAAAAAAATAAGAAACCAAAACATAGAGAAAATGCGAAATTAGAAAAAATAGAGGAATTTTTTGGTAAATATAATTTTAAAATAAAAATTATAAAAAAATTATTTAATTAAATATAAACATAAATTTTATTATATATTTATATGTGTATGTATATATACCTAAATACAGCCACTTCACAACCAGAGAGTACAGGCGGCGGCGGGGATCTTCAGAAGAGCGCGATTGGAACCGGAAGAACTCTTGATAGCGGAACCACAACAGATGTAAGTGTTTGTTTGAATCGATTTCGGCTTTCTACTTTACCGGGAAGATCAAATTCATCTCTTTTCCTTTTTGGATGCAGTCTCCTGCTGCATATTAAGTCCTTTGATCTTAGGGTTTTCACGACCTAACAAGAGAGATGAATTTGAATGGCTGTATCCTTTGCTATGTAGATTGTTTATCTAGATCCGTCGATTTCATTATTAATAAGCTTTGTGGAAAGAGATGAGCGTGTGATATGATTCTGTTTTAGGGTTCTGCACTCTTAGTGTCAACCTGTTTGGGAGCATCCATGGTTCAATATTCCTGCATCGCTTTTGCCCAACATTTTTGGAGAATATCCTATTCTTCCCTGCATCTCCTCACCTCTTGCGACTTGTAGTAATCACTAATCTCGTATCTACTGACTTGAAAAGTTTATAATCAATCTTGTTACTCTGAATTTTCATCCAAATCAAAGTTACATCAGAGTTTTAGTGGTATGTCCCCCCTCTCACTAACGGGTTACAGACCGACATGTTGTTCTGGTACCAACTTTTGCATTAGTACTTTTTCTTTGTCTGATTCTTTCATTGAGTGTTAGGAATTTACTGAGATGGCACTGATCACCCTTGGAATTGAATAGAACAGGAGAATGAGAAGAATGTGAGGAGAAGAATTCTAAAATTGTATTGATCCCTCAATCCTTTGTGTACATGTATAGCTTTTATACCTTCATTACATCTAGGCGCCAAAATTGCTCCCATGCGCAACCACATGCAATCCATGTGTTGTTCTCTGCCAATTTCATGTAGAGCCTCTTAACAAATACAAAATTGCAGAGTGAATATGTAATTATGAAAAATAAAGGAACCTTCGTGAATCTTCCTCCTATAACTTCACTTGCATCCAAATTCAGCATCCCTTCTCAATCTAACAGTCGAGTCGGTACTTTCCTCTCCTTTCTACCTCTTCTCTTGGCCACTGGCAGTTGGTTGTCTCCCTGCTTTGCCCCTGCCTCCAGCTTTGGGTTGTACAGGTTGCTGTCAGTGAGCTAAAATTTAGTACTTGGTGGTCTCTAAAATCCAGCTAATAGAGTGATATCTTACAGATCCTACTAAGTTTTAGCCACCCAATTCGACTAAGCAATTGTTCTGCCAGAAGAAATTACTTTCACCACAACTGTTCTAGAGAAATGTGGTAGTATTTTGATGCCTTTAAGGATGGTTCTAACATAGTTCCATGTTTTTATGGTTATGGTTATTTCAGATGATCGACGATCAGGACCTTGGCTTCTTTGCCAATTTTCTTGGCATCTTTATTTTTGTACTGGTGATTGCATATCATTTTGTGATGACTGATCCAAAATATGAAGGCAACTAAGGTTTTCTTTTTGGTTTGGGAGGGTGATAGTGATGCCATGTGAGTTCAGTTTTGTGAAATGAGCTGGTTCTTGCCAACTTAATTCCCCTGTTATACAGACATATGAGATTCTCACTTCTGAGCTTCTCTGTTTTGTTGTTTCAATCTGAACTGTTTTATTATATACAGGCATGAGATTTTCGCCGTATATTTGTACCATGCTATGCTCTACACCAACGAGCTCTCCCCTGCACTTTCTCAGATGATTGTTGTAGCCTTTATTTGAATTTTGGAATAGGAGTTTTTTATGGAACAAAAAATGAAAAAAAAAATTAAGTTTCTCATATATATTGAAACATGCATGCAATTTTACATGCATATGAAAAGGCTCTTTTTCTTTTTCCTTCCCTCTCACACCAAGTCTCACAGTGACCAAACTCATATTTTTGTTTCTGTACTTTTCAAGTTTTTTTTTAATGTGGTCACTTGAGTTTTTTGTTGTTTGAGTTACATATTATTTTTTTTATGATAACTTAAATTTTTTATTATTTTGATTATACCGTTATTTATATTTTCAAGTTAATTTAATTTTTTATACTTTGATGTGTAAAAAAAATAAAATGAGATGAGTCATTTTAATCTTTTTTTTACATGTTAAAATATGAGTTAAATTGATTTTAAAATATGAATACATGAATATAATTGAAATAATAAAAAATTTAAATTTTTTTAAAAAAATTAAAGTAAAAAATTTAAATTAACAAGTCCTTGAAATAATAAAAAATTTAAATAATCACTTTTTATGCATAAAAATACATTGGCGAAAATATTGATCTGGCCTTCTCACAGTGTTAGTGGGTGCGAAAAAGCAAGGACCCTACCCCCACTCGGCTTATGATTCTTGGTCCAATTTGGATCAAGCATCGCAAGGCTACTCTCGAACAATCTTTCTCGGCAATGTTCTTTTCATGTTTGTTTCTAACCATATCAAAATATGAATAAATCCAACTTTTAAGTGTCATATTTTTAGGATTAATTATATAGTAAGCCATTTATCTATTTTCACTAACAATTTATCTATTTAATGATATAGAGGTCTGTTATGACTTTCTATAGGGTACTATACCTAAATGCCCTGTTTGATGTACAAGGAAGAACACATCACAGGGCATAACTCCTTTGAAATTGATGCTAAACAAGATTAAAGTTGAGCAAATGCCTGGACCAAACAAACCCTGAGCTAAATCAACTTATCAAAGTGACTGGTAGTAAGAAAATCAGTGGTTCAGTTCTCAACTTTTGCTGCAAACAGGAAGGATGATTCTATTCGCAATTGGGCCTTAAAAAAGGCATCATATTGCAGTTATTGGGCACATGACGTTTATGTATCTGTAGATTGTAGAGTACTTACCCTATACGATCAACCTTGACCACATTAACCTTCGAGGCTGCAATAAGAGCAAAGCCAATGCCCAGTTAATCAGCCAATGGTATGTTAGGCACGAGTTGATCAATGTTGTCCCAAGGAATAAGACCATTTGTAGAAGTCCAATGGAAGTCCAAATCTTTCCATTACACTCGGTCTTATCATAAGAAGAACTAATCCCACCATCTGCAATGGTTTTATCTGGTAAATTAAAGAAATGAGACCTGAATGACACCCAGCCCATGCAGTGCTAAGGAAATCCTGCCAGTTCCTTCTACTTTCACGATGCTACTGACAAAAGCTTGGGGCAAACCAATAGACAGACTGCAGTGCGAAAGAAGGTTTCATTAACTTTTGATCCATATATATTCATCCGTATTGTGCTTGAGACATTGTCCACGATCTTACAAGTAGAGAGTGCATGACTTTCTACAAACTCTGGCCAGGGGGCCACTTCTTTTGATCTTGATTTTCCTTTCATACTTGAGGGCACGCAAAGAAAGACAGCATCAAAACCAAAAGAAAATTAGAAATCGTACCAATTCCTCACTGGTCTGTGACATGTTCTGTGAGCGACTACGAGGGAGACCCCAAAGTTGAGAAGATAGCAAATCCTGCTACTTTGAGGTACACTTCCTCTTTGGTCTTTTACAACTATCACCATTTCCAACAACTTGGCCTGCAACACAAACTGCAGTTTATATCCTCCACAATTATCTATATACTAATAAAGAACAGGCATGATTTTCAGGCTCAGACATATGAGGTTGATATCAAGAACAGCATCATTGGATTGCTTGAGCTTCAGCCGATCACTAAATGCATCATTCTAAAATGAAACAAAATATTTAGCAAAACGGACAAGTCTGTTAGAATCAGCACTGGCTGAAATGCGTGCTAGGTGAAAAAGCTATCAATTAGGGGGCAAGGAAGCAGCACGCAAGCCACATATATATATATATATAGCTGATATATGAAACAGCCTAACAATCATAATTTTATTGACAAAGAGATCTGGTGAGTCAGGCATTGCCCTCCTCCTAAGTATCAGACTTTTACCAAGTGAAGAACCATTAAATTTCAGTAAACAAATGAAAGAGGTTTTGCATTAGTAGAAGTAAAATGATTGGTAATTCATGTGTTGCCATGACATTTATCTTCAGAATATTGGAGAAGCTAGAGGGCAAATTTTAATGAGAAGATCAGAATAAGAAAGGAATTTCAAGAATTAATTTTGGTTAGGAAAAGAAGGCATATCACCAAAGAAGGTACTGCCATTCAGAAAACCATGCAAGAGAACAGCAAATAACTGAGGTTTTACTAGCAATATTCAAGATTTTGTTGAATATTTGAAACATATACATGCTAGGTGGGTAAAAGAACATCACGAAAATAAAAGTAATATATGACTAACAAAATTTCAAAAGCCTGTGAACAGAATTTTGGAATTGCTAAAAAGTAGTCCAATAAAAGAACTTTTAATGAAGGAAAGGTTACCAGAGATATCAGTGTCACACTAGAAAATACTAAGACCACCATAGTACATGCAACAGTTGGATGCAGCTGGAATGATTAATATAATAGTTGGATGTAGCTCTTGCAGGCAGAATCGGAGTCAGTATATTTACCTGATACATCCTCTTCCATTGCCTGTACACCTTTGATAGGTTGAGGTTCTCCACCTTTACGAATTGCTGAACGAGTAAATCTTCTGGTATTGGCTGCAGACATTGGTTTCTCCTCCATACAAGTTTTCTGTTCAATAGTGTGATCTTGACTTGCAGCACCTCTCTCTGTTTGAGAACGAGTTAGTCTAGTTGTTTTAAGGGGCAGGCTTAACTTCCTTTTGGCAACTGAACATGAAATACTTGAGTCAGGGATTTCTGTCCCATTGGTTTTAATTTCCCTCCTGTTGATTGGTATTCTGCTACATGCATCCATGAGAACAGGCTGTTCGGTAGAACCATTAGTTGGGTGGAGTGGTTTTACATCTTTATTATGGTCTGGATCAAATACAACTGTAGTAGCTGCTGTTTCCAGAGAGAACTTATCGCTTCTAGACAAACCGTACCCGATAGGGGAACTGCAGGTTTTAGTCCCTTTGAGTGATTGCAAAACATCATGCTTGCAGGTAATATCATCTGAGGAGTCCAAATTCTCCTCATAGTTTGAAGTCTCAAGACTCCTAGGCATTTGTGACACTAATGAAGCCAAAGCAGCACGGGCGGCAAGAGGATTTAGTGGAGACCTGCTTTCTGACAACTCCCCCTGAATGAGTGCAGTAGGTGGTGGGTCATTGGCTTCAATCTCCATTTGCAGTTTTCTTGCGCTCCTAGTAGTCCTTTTCATGTGATTCTGGTCCTGAAGAACTGGAGCAAGGGGCTTGCTTACTCTCAATCCAGAAACAACTCCACGTTGTACTTGTCCATTGTTATCAACTGCATTACATAAGCAAATTAGTTCATTAGGCATTTGCCATAAATCAGAAGACTGAAGATTCTTTGCCAAGCAAATATGCACATAAAGATCCAACTTTTAATAGGTTGGGCAAGAGATAGACAGTAAAAAGGGCAAACAATCACGATAAGCCATCAGATTTGATTGGCTTAGAGACTTTGATCAAAATGGGTAGAAGCATTTGAAGCCTTTCCCCATTCTTACACTCATGACTCAACATATAGCACCATGTTCATATGTCAAAATTTTTATCTTTCAAGCTCATAAAATGCATCAATCCAGTGACCAGCTGATCACTGTCTCAAGTAAAATCACAACATAAAAACTCAGCTAGACATTTAGAGGCCTTCAGAACAAGTGGTGGACAAGAGTTATGAACAACTAATATTGAAATAATACCAGATCTGGCGGGCATACAAAAAGCAGGGGAAATGTAGAGCACCTCCACAGATCATGAGTTAAAACCATGAGGTTGCGAATTAGCTAACTGTTACTCAAGTTGCAGTATTGTAAAAAGTCTTACATATAAAAACTGCTCAAGTATAAATGTTTATTAATCCAAAATGAAGGATAAAAACTATTGCTTTTTGTTCTATTTTTCATTTGGCATGGATTATCAACCAAGCAGAGAAACAGTTTGATCATTGGTGTGCCATGACTTGATTGATTGGTTAAGAACCAAGTTTGACCCTGCCCCCTGTTCAAGTAAGTCAGTAGTAATCAGACCGAGCCTGGAGTACCATCTGAGATGCTTCACTTTAGCTACTTACAGAGTTCAGTATAACTAAGAAGGTAGTATAGGTTTGCTGACAGGGGAGCTGATGACATTTCCTAGGATGGCTACTTGTAGGAGTTTCCCTGAATGTCCTAGATGGCCAGTATACTAACCCTGCCAGGTTAGAAGACAGTAGTATGTTGTACCCCTAATCACCTGAGTGTTTACTTTTGGTTAGCTAAAGACAAAAAGAAAAGAAAGTACCATTAAGAAAGCTTGATTTAATAGGCTTTACGTTATAATTCAACAAAAGAGAATAAACTTTACATTAGTATGTCCAAGTCACTATTGGGAAAAAAAAAAAAAAAGAATGATGATGATAGGATCAAACACATTGATGTTGCATGAATGGCTCCATGCTAGAAAAATAGATGTGACCAGTTCTACAGTAAGTTAAAAAAAAAAAAAAAACACGTGAAGCTGAGCACAATACCATCTCTTTCCATTGACAACTTAGCACCATGGCATGATGCAAAATTTATTCGTGATCCTAGTGACATTTGGTAGAAGAATAACATAACCTTATTTTCCATTCAACTGACATAAAAAAAATCTATAGAATCTAAAAAGTAGATAAAAATCAAATTGCATACAAATTCATGAGCTTACTCAAGAACTCTTAATGAAGCTCAAATTACTCCATCATACAATATATATATATATATATATATATATATATATTTATTAAATGAGCCATGCCCCCAGCCGAACTTAAGCTGCTTACAAGCAGACATATTCATTAAAAACCCTACCACATGGTGGAATATTCTGCACCTTGAAGCATCCCAGAACCAAGTTTCTGGGTCATATAGGCTCAGTTACAGGAGACATGTGCCATTAGCAAAAGCAGTAGTGCTAGCACACTCTCCTACTCTAATAGCAGGGAATGAAATAAGGTCTAACTCATGTAAGTAAGAAAAAGGAAAAATTAAATATAATAGGAAAACCCAATTCCAGGGTAAGGTCATATAGCAATCAGTACAGGCACCTACCTTCAATTCCCACCAGAGTGTTCCCTGGAATTCTCTTCTTGGTAATGTCAGCTGAATTACTGATCTCCTCTATTTGTTTCTCTAGCAATTCATGAAGATCCATTTCATTATCCATGTCTTCTACCACTGATGGAGGAGATGGACTAGAGCAACTGAAGCTTTTCAGAGAACTAAAGAAAGCAGAAATAGTTGGGTGCACATAGATGCTTCTTGTAGCCAATTTCATGATAGAACCAGAGGGGACAGTTAAACTTTCTCCTTTAAGGTCTTGGTGAAGCCACCTGATTGTGAAAGTACATCTACAATAGACCTTCTTTGAGTGCCTTACCCTGAGCACCTGATGAATGTGGAGATTATGAGATGAACTGAATTAAGAATGCAAAACACAAATTTTCATCAGGAGCCTATCAATATCTGAGTTGCCAATTACAGAATATACACGTAAAAGATTAGCCACAAAACCTTAACCTCAAATTCCTTTTTGGTTTCCAAGCTATAAAAGAGTAATTGTTCTAGTTCCTCTCTCTAGATCCTTGCTGGCTTTCCAAGGTCCTTCCAGAGGCACACATGCATGGGTGGTGCCCAAAGACACACATGGAGCAAAATGCTAACTTAGCTATTAGGAGAGGGCCTAGTTTATGCTAAGTGCTGAGGGAGTTATCTGACTGTGACAGTAGGTGTCAGAAAGATCAGGGTTGTGACACCAAGCAATAGAAGTGTTTGAAATAAGGTCAGGCCCTATTATTTGCGCAATTTGGGATCCATGAATTGTGTTCTCACACAATGCAGCTTGAGCTTTAACCTGCAACATGTATCTAAGTAAAACCAGATAGAATTTACTAAAGTTACAGGTAACTTAGAATTATAGTCATATGGTGCCTATAGTTAGATGCATCAAGGACCATCAAATTTTCCTAAAATTCAGGTCAGCAACAAAAATGATATTCTTTTTATGTCCATAGTCCCATTAGTACAAATCCTTCTGTATTGAAAAGGGAAAAAATAAGTATGGAAAGGTTGTGTACCTTTTCCACCGCAGCATCAAAGAAGAGGCTCTTAGGTCGCAACTTTGGGGTGGCAAGCACATGTTCACCTTCCTGGACATGAATGCAATCATCACCATGGAGAGGGACAGAACGAACGCGCAAATGTGCAAGCACTTTTTCTTCTTCTTTGATAACAACATCTTCTAAGTCAATGCTCCCATAGTCCACAACAAGACCAACTCCACTTGAGCTGTGACCAGAAGGAGACATACAGTCATTCTAAACAGGGACTCCACAATGTTTCATTTCTAATTTAGCCACAGCAAAGTGTAATATATAGTAACTGTCTCTCAAAAAGGAAAAGTAGTGGTATATGCGGTCATTCTAAACAGGCACTCCACAATGTTTCGGTTCTAATTTAGCCACAGCAAAGAAAAATGAGTATGGCGTAATGAAATTTTAACCTGGTCTTGTAATATATAGTAACTGTCTCTCAAAAAGGAAAAGTATTAGTATATGTGGTGATAGATTACACATACATGTAAAGATGTGCATCATCTAGTTGCACATTGTTGATCAAATGCAAAACTGAAGAGCTGCAGTGGCCATTGGGCCTGTGAAAATGTAAGGAACCCCTTTGGTGTGTAGCATGCAAATCCATAGCACAATGAGAAAACCTCACAGGGTATTTTTGATGTATCATTTGTGGGATCCAAGAGCAGAAGATTGTATTTCTAGAATATTATATAGAGGAACGCACACCAACAAAGAGGTGCAGTCCTTCATACAACAAACATGCATATTGTTATACCTAGGGTCACTGGAATTGTTTTCTTGGACAGGAATTCTGCCACACTCAATCACACACACTCACGGACTTGAACTTTAGAACAAAAATAATGGATTCAACAGAAATTACAGAACAGAATGAAACAAATAAGAACCGGAAAACACAAACCACAAACACCAAATTTTATCCTGGTTCGGATTGCCTTGTTAGGACAACCCTACATCCAGTCTTGAACCTCCTCAAGCAGCCTTCTTTTATTCAAAGAATGATCAGTTACACAGTTGATTCTCTCCCTTCTATTTCCCGAGTACACCAAGCCCTTCACCCCAAGATTCCAAAGCTATCAAACTCTAGCCTTTCTCTCTAGCGATCAATACTCATTACAAACAGAAAAATTGAGAACTCTCTTTTACCTGCTACCCCTAGCCCTCTATTTATAATAGTGGGCAGATATCCCAATGAAGACTATTGAATATTTACAGTTTAACCCCTCAACTATCACTAATTAAAACATGGAATATAAACTTCTATTTAATGCTTCATTGGCCCTCAAAATACACTGCTTTTACTGATCTTCTTATCCTATACTCTAGACAACTTTTAACACATATCAACAGATTATACATCCAGCCATAAATGTCAATAGGGATGCATAAATCTCTCCAGAAATAAATAAAAAAAGACAAATGGAAAAGTGTTCATTTCTCAACTTAGAGAAAAAATGTGAAAAGAACAACTCCTTACAGAAAAATTAGCTTCATCTTCAAAAGACCTACCATTCCTCTCCCTATACGAAGTCTAAATGACAAAAACTGGGTCTACAATCGAAGCCTAGAATACAAAAAACGTGTTGGAGCTACCTCCCTGGGCAAACGTATGTGGGTTACAGTCTATATTCTGTATCAGCTATATCATATGCATTTATTGAAATTAATCATGTTTATTTATTAGAACTATTTCAGATGTTAATCCACTTTTTGTTTTAACTAAGTATGATGATCTTTTGAAATTTTTACCGTTAATAAGCTTGGCTCACTTATTTTGAAAGAGGTTATCTGTATTTGTACTAGAAGATCATATATGATGATTAAGACAATATACAAAAATATATCATTATTGAGAGATTCTGATTTGTTTTGTGAGACATACTAATAACTTGTTTCAAGTTTATACTGGATGTGATTGGAAAAGTAATAAATAGAAGTTACCAGTTAAATAGAATAATATAATTACGATTTAAAACATTGTTCAATTTCTTCTCATTGTCCTTTATAACATTTTTCAACAAAAAAAAAAAAAAGAACAAAAAACTTCTCATTAAATTAATTTGTAATAACTTCTATAAAAAAAATGGTAAAAATTGAAAAAGAGAAGGGAAAAGCCAAACCAACTTCAAAAATACCAACTTCTCTTTATTCTCACTTGTACAATGTATGATAATAAAGTATTTTTTGTTTTACAGTTATTATTATTGTTGTTGTTTTATATATTGTTATTTTTTATTGAATTATATTCTGTTCCCCAAACTAAATTTGGCCACAATCACCTTCCTCCACGACCTACTCCCTACCCCTCCCATATCAACAACCACTTACCAAGTAGAGCCATATTAGGTAAAGCTAATTCTAGAATGGCCAACCCACTCCATCAATAGGAAGGTGCACCATGTGACGCCCCGGCCCCACTACCGGGTGCTACCGTAACCTGCAGTTACAATCCTGGCCTAAGTTGAAGGTCGGTTATGCCCCGCCAATATAATCATTAAAATAATATGGAGGCCCTGGGTGGGGTCTAGGTTTTGCCACCTTCATCTGTCGAGAACTCAGGAGTAAAATGCATAGACAGCGGAAATTCATCCGATTCTCGTATCCAATTAGGCCCTTAAAATACAAATCCGATTCCAAATAAAATAAATACTAGCTTGCTCAGTAAAATACTTCAGCAGTCAAGCATATCTTATAAACCCGACCGCAACAGATCGGTTCACACACACTCTGAATTACTCATAGCGGGAACCTTAACTTGTTTGAGTCAACCTCTAGTCAAACCATAACCGTCACTCGTAGTTATTACACAGTAAATATATTACATAATTAACACAGGAGATTAACCCACATTCTCACTGTCCATGATCACTGCCAGCTAGCGTCTCATCCACCAGCACTGCCTTTCCCTTTTTCGTCCTCGAGCTGCCTGTATGGTTAGTGAGGAAATATAGGGGTGGGTCTAGGGACTCAGTGAGGGTAACATGAGATGCGGTAAATTAAAATGCATGACAATTATAGAATGATATAAAGTGTATCATGCATGTACGCCTGTCCACCGCACCCTGATCCGGATTTTGGTGGCCCCATCGATTTCATTTAAGACCCCATCTTGAGACTCACACGGCCCAAATCTACAGCCCCATGCCTAGGCACTTCCCCCGTCATCTAATACAAGCCATGCCAAAATAAATTTACACACAAAGCATATTAAATCCTTACAGCGTATTAGTCGCTTGCTTCGTGCCGGTTCCGCATCTCAATTCTCTATATAATTATAAAGTAAAATAATCAGGCGCACAGTTAATTTTAATTACTATTGCTACATTACAGGACAATATAGCTAAACACGTAATTAATTTTAATTAATACTATTAAATAAATAAATTTAAAATATTTTTATACCTCACGTATATCGACAGGAAGAGTTTTAGTAATTCTAAAATTCACAATGTTTACGGCGGAAAATGCCGGTATTTATAGGCGTAACGGGCTCGTGAGGGTGCAAAATCTGGCCCAAGAGAGCCCCCAGAAGCTGCCGCGTGCTGGAGTAGGCTCGACAGATACTCCCAAGTGTTGTCCTTCTTGTCTCTATGCTCCCATTTCACCAATACCTGGATGAGGGGAACCCCTTGATTGTATACAACTCTCCTGTCCACAATGGCTTCTGGCTCCATCCAGACTTCCTTCTCCTTAGGTAGTGTAGGCAAAATTGGATTGACTTGCTCAGCTCTGATTGATCTCTTTAAAAGGGACACATAGAAAACCAGATGTATGTGGGTACCTTCGAGTAATTCGAGTTTGTAGGCCACCTTACCTATTTTATCTGTTATGCTAAACGGACCAAAATACTTCAGGCTTAGCTTGGATATTGGTCCCTGACTAATGGCCTTCAAGTGTGGATACCTTAACCTTAGATACACCTTTTCCCCCACCTCCAATTCGCGGTCACTTCTTTTCTTTTCTGTGTGTTGCTTCATTCGATTACGGGTTGAGGCCAACTCTTGTTTTAATTGCTACAAGACTACTCTCCTTTGTTGTAGATACTCCCCCATTGACATTTCTATAGCATGCCCTCCTATGGCAGGTAACAGTGGCAGTTTGTATCCATACAATGCCTCAAATGGGGACATTTTTAGGGATGTGGGGTAAGTAGAATTATACCACCACTGTGCCAAGGCTAACCACCAATATCAGTTCTTGGGTTGTTGGATACACACACACCGTAGGTAGGTTTCAAGCACCTGGTTAACCCACTCGGTTTGCCCATCCATTTGAGAGTGATAGGCCGTTGACATGTTGAACTTAACTCCCATGGATCCCATAAGCTCTTGCCAAAAATGACTTGTAAACACCTTGTCACGGTCTAATATAATAGTCCCCGACACCCCATGCTATGACACCACCCTGTCCATAAATACCCTCGCCATTTCCTTGGTTGTATATGGGTGGGCCAACCCTATAAACTGAGCAAATTTTGTGAACCTGTCCACCACCACCATAATATTGTCCCTCCCTTTTGATTTGAGAAGACCCTCGATAAAATCCATCGACACACTAATCCAAGCTTGATCAGGTATGGGTAGGGGTTGTAGGAGCTCGGGGTAAGCCACATTCTCCAGTTTACATCTCTTGCATATGTCACATGCTAGCACAAAGTTCCTTACATCCATTTTCATTTTGGGATAGAATAATTGTTTAATCCTGAGATAGGTATTCTAGATTCCAGAATGTCCCCCCACTGGCAATTCATGCAAGGACTGTAGGACTTTCTGCTTAAGGTCTCCTTTACCCCCTATGACAATCTTGCCCTTGAACCTCAACATCCCTTCCGTTAGAGTGTAACCTCCAGCCTCGTTAGGTTCAACCACTAGCCTTTCCATTAGCTCCCTTATCTGATCATCGTTGGCATAGCTATCAATAACTTCTTGGCACCACTCCGGCACCACCGTTGTAATGGCTGCCACACTACCCTCCTCTTGACACCTTGATAATGCATCGGCAGCTACATTCTCTTTGCCTCGCCTATATTGTAATGAGTAATCAAGTCCCATTAACTTGGCCATACCCTTTTTTTGCAACTAAGTCTGTAACTTCTGTTGTAGTAAAAATTTGAGACTTTCATAATTTGTTTTAATGATAAATCTACCTCCTTCTAAATAATGCCACCACTTCTCCACAGTCATTAACACGACTAGGAACTCTTTCTCATAAATGCTCAATCCCAAGCGCCTTGTGCTTAAGGCCTGGCTCAAGAATGCCAGTGGCCTCCCTTTCTACACTAGGACTGCCCCTATACCCACTCTACAAGCGTTAGTCTCCAATACAAAGGGTAAAGTCAGGGTAAAGTCAGGCAATCCTAAAGTTGGCACAACACTCATTGCTTCTTTAAGCTTTTGAAAGGCTTTTTCGGCCTCCTCCCCCCATTTGAAGTTTCCTTTCTTCAGAGATTAGTTAGTGGTTTGCTTATGACTCCATATCCCTTAACAAATTTTCTATAGTAGCCGGTTAGGCCAAGGAATCCTCTCAGAGCCTTTAAGGTTGTGGGTTTGGACCAATTGACCATGGCTTCCACTTTCCTCAGATCCGTTCTAACTCCCTCTCCAAATATTATGTGGCCCAAAGATTCCACTTGATCTTGCCCAAAGGAACACTTAGACCTTTTGATGAAAAGCTGGTTAGATTTGAGGACTCCTAGGGTGGTTCTCAAATGGGATAAATGTTGTTCTAAGTTTGGGTTATAAACAAGAATGTCATCAAAGAATACTAGTATGAACTTTCTCAAATAAGGCTCAAATACTCAGTTCATAAGAGATTGGAAGGTGGTTGAGGCATTGGTGAGTTCAAAGGGCATCACCAAAAATTCAAAGTGTCCGTAATGGGTTTCTAAAAGCAATTTTATGGACATCTTCAAGTCTCATTTTGATTTGGTGATAGCCTGATCTAAGATCTAGCTTGGAAAAAATGGTGGCATTATGCAGTTCATCTATTAGATCTTCTACCAATGGGATAGGGAATTTGTCTTTTATAGTTAGGGCGTTTAATTGTCGGTAATCTACTAGGAACCATCTTTCTTCTTGACTAGAAGGACTAGTGAGGCGAAAGGGTTGTGGCTAGGTCTTATGAAGGATTGATTTAGCATCTCCCTTACCATTCTTTCAATTTCTGTTTTTTGAGTGGGAGAGTATCGGTAGGTCCTAATGTTTATGGATTCGGAATCGGGTTTAAGGTTGATAGAATAGTCGAAGTTGCGGGTGGGAGGTAGGGTATTAGGCTCAGCAAATAAGTCCTCAAATTCAACCAACAATTTATCAATAAGGTAGTTAGAGTGTACCTGGCTCATTTTCTCGTTGTTGATTGACAAAGTTAGTTCCCCATGTATCACTTTTCTAGGCCCTCCCTCCACTGCCACAATCGAAAATAATTGAGTCAGCTTGCTCCATTTGCTCCTAATGGCATTATGCAGGCTCTTCCTTGTTATCATCTTGTAGGTACCAGTTTCCCTTCCCCCTTGTAGGGTCATCCTTTTCCCTCCTTTTTCGAAAGAGACCTCCATCCGATTAAAGTCAAAACTGATGGGACTTACCCCTTTCATCCAGTCAACCCCTAAGACCACGTCACACCCTCCTAATTGCAATAGCTTGAGATCTGCTTCAAACTCCTCTCCTTGCATCTCCCAATTGAATCCATGACAAGCTAAATTACTCAGCACCCTTCCCCCATTAGCTACTATGACACTCAAGGGTTGAGTGTTCGCGAGTGGACACTTCAATCTTTCAGTAGTGCCTTCATCAAGGAAGCTATGAGTGCTTCCACTATCTATCAAAATCATTAGGCTCTTATCATTCACCTTCCCTTCTACTTTGATTATTTTGTTGTTGGTCACCCCTTTCAATGCATGGAGTGAGATTTCACCATTGTCTTCCTCTCCAGAATCATCACTCCTCAGTTCCTTCTCCTCCGTCCAATCCCTTGTCTGAGTCACCTTCCAATAGGAGAATCTGTCACCTACATTGATGCCCAGGGAAATACTTATCCCCGCATCTAAAACACAAACCGGGCTGCCTCTTCTGATCATTGAATTTCCCATTTGAGTGGGGTACCCCTGATGGTCTAGCCTCAGTTGCTCCCCACCCACTCACAGTTTGGTCCCTTCCCTCGATGGGAGGTTCCCATGGTCATAGCCCTATTTTATTGCCTTTGCTTCTTCATTAAGGCCTCAACTACCATCTCTTGCAGTCTAGCACTCTCCACTGCTTGTTCAACTGTTTGAAGCCTGATCATCTTAACCATAGGCCTTAGGTCATCACTTAAGCCACTCAAGAAGCTGGATACGAAATAAGCCTAAGAAAAATGAGGGTCATGGTTGCTCATAAGAGATATAAGCTCCTCAAATCTCTTTAAGTAGGTTTTCAATTCTCCCACTTGTATGAGTTTATTGAACTCTTTAACAATGTCAAACATGCTTCTTTTCCCAAACCTCTCACATAGTTTATTAGCAAACTCTCCCCAGGTAGGATGATCCCTTACACTAGTCCATCCTTGATACCAGGCATCCACTACATCATTAAAATAGGTAATAGCTAAGGACACTCTTCTTCCTTCCGAGATATCATACCATTCAAACATTCTTTCACACTTTCTTACCCACCAGCGAGGGTTATCTCCTTCGAAGATAGGAATCTCCATCCGGGGCATGGGAAACCCTGATTGTTGACAATGGCCATGTTTTCCACGACCCCTATCCGGTATTGATTCTACCTCCTCATCCTATTCCCCTCCTATGTACGAGGTTTCTGCCCGACGTACTGTTCTATTATTTCGTAAGAGAGGTTATCTTCTATCTCTAGGAGGGAATTCGGGGGCCATACTTATTGAGTTTTGGCGTGTGAACATCAACATGAATTGTTGAAGTTGTGCGCTTAACTCCTCCCGCATTGGTACTAACGTCCCATCCAGTCTTCTTTCCAACCTTTCTATAGAGCCTTCCAACTTATGATCAATCGCCATGATCGCCTCATGGTTGCAACCATTTCCTATCTCCAACTGGTCGACTCGCCTTTAGCCTTTGAACATGGATGAGCTGACTTCTTGTAGCTAGGATTCCATGTTCTTCATGCGGGTTCCTTCTGCCATGACTTTCTACAATCTTTAGTCGGGACCGAGCTCTAATACTAAATTGTCACTGCCCTTGGCAGAAACAATAAACTTCCCTTGACTCGGTGAGATTCAAGGGATCCAATAGGGAGAATAGAAAGAACAGTGAGAAAAGAGAGAAGAGTGAGACGAGAGAGAGAGAGAGTAAAGGGAGAGAATAAGATAGTTTTGTATTCTGTTTTTGCATGCCTTCTCCCATGGAATGGGATGAGTACATATAGTTGCTTAGCATGGGCGTCGATGCAGCAAATCATCCCCCCTCCAGCAGTTACAACAAACTCTTTTGTCCTATACTATGACCTTACACGTAGCCCCCTTACTCTAACAAAATAGCCAACTCGAAATATAACAATTACAATAAAGAAAATATAGTCTAGCATAGGAAACAATAAAAGATTGAACAACAAAAAATTTAAAATAGCCAAATAGCCTGGGCCATGACAAAAAAGGATTCCTAAAGAGGGAATGCACCAAGCCTAAGGGCTTGGGCTAAAGTCATGCATAAGGATAGAGAGCAAATAAGAGACACATAAAAACAAAACCTAAACATAACAAGGGCCCAGCAAAATCCAACATTGGCCCAATACATACACTCAAAAGAGGGCCAACAAAAGCCTTCAAAACAAACAAAGAAAACCCTAAAAACATCACAAACAGAATGAAGGTAGCGAACCCTAGCTAGCCATCCACCCAATATTGGTTGTCGATTGCCTCTTATGTTCCACTCTAGGATTCAATAGATAGAAAGTGCCATCACCTCTGTAGCTCCCAATTCCTTATCAAAAATGGACCTTGCCACCAAGCTTAGCAAAAACCATCATTACTACTGCCTTGCTTTCTAGACCTGATTGCCACTCCCCCCCTTGCCACCCTCTAAACACTTCAACACCTCCTCCCCTACTCTACATCATCACACCCCACAATTGCCAAATCTAATGTTTAAACCTTAAAGGTGCACCCTAGAGTCAAAAAGAAGGGAATGGAGGGTAGACTCGGTAAAGGCCAAAAACAATGAAGGGAAAGAGATATGGGCAATGAGGAGTCAGGAAGATCTGAGAAGCAAAACCAATAGCAATTGGAGACCATCATAGGGCTAGATCAAAATAAGGCCAAAATAATCAATTGAAGAAGGGGAAAAAACAAAGAGACTCTAGTCAATGCCATCACCAGAGACTGATCAAGAGCCTGCATGGTGGAAAATCTTATTGGAGTCTAGAAATGGCAAGGCCACATATGGCTGACAACAAGAAAGCTCTCGCCCCAAGAAACCCTAATAAGGGTTTCTTGAGAGAGAGAAGATCCTACACAAATTTTAGTCATTTCATTCAATGACCAACTCTAAATATAGCTAGGGATGGCAACAAGGCGAGGTTGAGGAGTGGTGGCCTTCCCCATCGCTAACCCCAACTCCACATATCACTACCTATCCCTACCCAATACCCAAGTTGGGCAAAGAGCATGACCCCCAACCTACTCCCTAAAAAATATATATATCTAAATTATTTTATATTAATTTTTTCAAAATAATAAACTAAAAATATAACATTATTAAGAAAAAATAAGTTATAATAAACAAAAATTATAACATTATTAAGCAAATGCTTGCAAAACCCACCAAGGATTTTTTAGATTAATCGAGGACAACAAAAGATAGCAAAACCCCCCAACTAAAAACCACAATGATTGAAGCCGAGACAAGAACCTTGCATCCTCCATATGTACCATGGCTTCAACTCAACTTTATTTATATATCCACAATACCTTATATAACATGGGAAAATGGTTTATATAAATATAGCTTAATTTTTTATATATACATACGGAAGGGCGAGGATAATTGGGGACATAAAAATCCCATCCTCACCCTGTCGCGAATCCCGGTCAAAGGGTGTTGAGCCTGCCCCATTAGGGATAGGGCAAGGCTGGCACAGGTTATTTTTCCATCCCTAGATGTAGAAATGAAAAAAAAAAATGTTTTTTTTTCGTAACATAGGGGTTCCAAGCCTAAAAGGGTGGTCTATGTTATGCACATGTAAGTAAAAAAATAAAAAAAAGTCAATGAAGTCTATGAAAGTTCATCTTCAAAGGGTAACACTTGGTGATTGGAGTTTAGCATTTTTTCTAATAAATTTTGAATGAAGATAATCTTTGGTGCAATGGTAAAGTTAAAGTTGTTCTAATTAGTGAGCATTTGACACAACTTTTAGGTTTTTTTTTTTTTTTTATCAGTTTCAATAATTTTGAAAAGCAGAAATGGTAACACACCATTTGGTAACTCACATTCTTTTTCTTTTTTTTTTTCTGAGTAAACTTTAATTTGGTAACACATTTTCATTTCCAAACATGCTAACACAAGTCAAAAAAAGATGTTTCCATGTTGGTTCCAGTTACTCTTACATTTTCTTGCACCTGCAAATATTTCCCACTCTCACTCTTCAAAATAAGAGAAATGGAATGTAAATATTTTTTTAATGTTTGAAAAGTATGAGATGGAGAGTATTGTAAAATTTTTATTATTGTTTAGGAAAGTAATAGAGATGGAATGAAGGAATATCAGATAACAAATTATCATTAATGTATACCTTTTTAATGAAAATATAAAGTGTGATTTAGTTAATGGTAGGTTTGAATATTTAAAAATTTATTATGTTTAACACCGTCAACACCCAAAATTAAGTTCATCTATTTTTGTTACATCATTTTATCCCCAGCTTGGGGGATACAAGGAGGATATAAAAAGAATTTCCATCAACTCCTGTCCCATTCAATTATTACTAAAATTCTCGAACATAAAAAATCTTATCATCATATCGATTTTCATTCCATCCCCCATTCACAAACACATTGTAAAATTGACAACATTTCAAGTTGGTCCCCAAACCCATAGAGACTAAAAATTTATAACAGTTTGTTATTTTTTATTCCAAATACTTTATCAAATAAATTACATTCCACACTCTTAAGATTTAATATAACATAAGAAGAATTCATCACATTTCAGAGATTATTTTAATTACACCTATTGTATTATTCCACGATATTAGTTTTTGAGTTATACAAGGCAAATTTGAAATTTTAAAATTACATGCTTCTTAATAAATATTTGATCGAGGAGGAATGGGTATAATTTTAAAAAATATGAGGTACATACTGTTATTTAGTGGAAAGAGACAACTATAATTTACCAATTATTTTTTGCAACGGAAAAACCAGAGCAATCTGAAACCATCCATTTCTTTGTTGATCACATGGCCATGAAACAGTGGGAATTTTGAACACTAATCATGTTTATTTATTAGAACTCTTTCAGATGTTAATCCTCATTTTGTTTTAACTAAGTATAATGATCTTTTGAAATATTTACTGTTAATAAGCTTGGCTCATTTATTTTGAAAGAGGTTACCTGTATTTGTATTAAAAGATCATATATCATGATTAAGACAATATTTAAGTATATATCATTATTGAGAGATTCAGACTTGTTTTGTTAGGCATACTAATATACTTGTTTCAAGTTTATATTTGCTGCTATTGGAAAAGTATAAATAGGATTTACTGGTTAAATAGAAGAATACAGTTAAGTTTAAAACATTGTTCAACAATAACTTCTCATTATTCTTAACATTTTTCAAAAAAAAGAACTTCTCGTTGAATTAACCTGTGATAACTTCTATGAAAAATGGTGAAAATTGAAAAAGAGAAAGGAAACAAAGAACTTAGGAAGAAAAAGATGTAAAGGAAATAGCCAAACCAATTTCTATAACACCAACCTCTTTTTATTCTCACTTATACAGCATATGATGATAAAGTAGTTTTCACTTAATCATATTATTATTACAATTGTTGTTCATATATTACTGTTTACTATATTGTTATTTTTATTGAATTAATTTCTGTAAGTTAAAATAAAGAATTTAAAATTTTAAGAAAAGATAAAAGTACGTTGGACTTACAGTCTTCTAAGGGTTTCTTCTCTTGGAAACATCAACAGTTTTCAGTTATTAATATACATTATCATTGAATTCATTTATGTAAGTTAAAATGAAAGAATTTAAAATTTTTAATAGAAAATAAAAGTAAAGGAAATATCAATAATGAACTTTTAATCTTCTATGACTTACTTCTCTTGGAAATATTAATGGTGGACTTTTAATCTTGTATAGCAATCTTCTTGTGCCCCTTCAAAGAATGAGCCAAATCCTCAAATACTGATATAAACTACCATTAATTCTTTTTATTGTAAAGTAAAACATGTCAAACCTGTCTATATTCCTCTACTTCTTTGGTCAAAAAAATTCTCAAATATTGAAGTTAAATTCCTATTGATACTCTATATGAAAAACTATAACATTTGAAATGGTTATCTATTCATCTATCCTATTTGAACATAAATTCTCAAATACCAAAGAAAACTCCTACTAATTCTCTTTATTTGTTCCTCTAACCTTTCACACTTTTTTCATCCCCTTGATGAACCCATCCTTTTAAGTTGAAAGGAAGAGAGGGTGAGAGAAATTCAACACTATCTTCTCTATTTTTTAAAATAAAGACCCACACCAACAACAAAATTGAGACCCACACCAGAATATACAAAATGTTGTAGAACATACAAGAAAGTGAAGTAGTCAAGTAGGTAAGGTCTCTCTTCTCTAATTTTCTTTGAAGATTATTCTTGCTTTTAAGTTTTTCCCCCAGTTTTAAATTATTTTAGTTAAGTCCACACACAGCTTGAGCTCTCATTTTTGGGGAACTGGATTGCATTCCTCACGATTCAGGGCACAAAAGAACCGCAATCCAGAAATAAATCCCAATCACAGTTCCAAGGGTAAGGAGCAAACCTAGTAACTATGATCCATCGCACCAAGACAGGCACCCAATTCACATTTGACTCCCATCACCAACTTTGAAAAAAAGTTTGTTAAGTTTCAAAAAGTCTCTAGGACTGTCCATAATCCCCACAGCATCCCAACTGATACCCCTAAGAATGACTAGTATATTCTCCCAAGTAAGCCACCCTCTGCTTCCCAAACTAAATATGGCCACAATCACCCTCTCATATCAGCGACCAGTTACCAAGCAGAGAATTATTTAGTAAAGCTAAATCCAGAATGATGTAACCCCAAGGGGTAGCCCAAGTGGTGTTGAAGTGGGAAGAACTTTGAGTTGAACTAAGGTTCAAACATGGAAGCACCAGGAGAGGCTATTTCTTGGGGCCACCTCCGCCATCCTTTGGGTGGAGTCTTACCCAGTCCATGTTTGCAGGTCGGTTTGCATGGATCTGCAGGGGACTAGTTGAACAAATCCCAGACCCACTGCATTACCAAAACTAAATAAATAAATAAATCCAGAATGATGCACCTTCAGTTCAACTATATGGCACTTAATTCCTCCCCTAACCAAACGCACTAGAACTCTCCTTAGTTTCTCAAGCCTCTTAGCCACATAATACAAATTATCGATTGGGGTAGGTAGTATGTTGACAGGCTAGATGACTTGCTCTTAATCAAGGCCAGACAATCATCTTAGAAAGATATTGTCTCCTCTTCCAGTGACTACCCGTCCTTTTAAGTACAATCACAAGGGCATTGTCAAGTAAACTGAAGAAATGCCCTAACCCTTCAGGCCAGATTGGCTACCAGCTCCCCTATGTCATCTACCACAGTTTCCAGGATGATAATGTTAACCTTCTAACTAGAAGCTGCTCCGAAACAGAGAAGAAACTGCTACAAAACTCTTAGCTCCTCCTCCTTGAACCACAAAAATAATGGCACTGTTGGTAAAACAAAATTAAAAATTTAAAGTCATCTTACCTCCTTTATTAGACTTGAAAACCACTCAAACTTCCTTTTCCAATTGACTTGAAAATAATGTGATTTTGGGATTTTCCAACTCTGCTGAACAAGGGCATAAAGGTTCAGCTTGGCATAAGTCACTATAAAAAGGATCCCTTAGCTATCCCATTAATCAGGAAGAAAGAATTAGGTTGCAGAGATTAAATGCCGAATCCATCAACCTATATCTTGCAAATCACATCATTTCCACAAAATAGATACAACAACAACAACATATCCAGCCGTTATCCCACTATGTGGGGTTGGCTACATGAATTCTAGACTTCTATGTGGGTTACATCCCAACAGATAGTTTGTCTAGAATTCATATTTGGATCCAACTAGGTTTTACGCTGGCTGTCGGCTACCTAACGCAACCCTCCTCCTTTATCCGGGTTTGGGACCGGCAGTGGATAATATCCCCTGGCGGAGTAATGATGAAATGAAGTTTGAACACCATCTTCACATGGAGAAATTTCATGAAATGGAGGTGAATGAGGATAAGATAAAAAAATAAGCCTTTTCTAAGCCTTTTCCACAAAAATAAGCCTTTTCCACAAAATAGATAAGATAAAAAAATCCTTCCAATATGATCATAAGCCTTTTCTATGTGTAATTTGCATACAATTCCTTTGATGCCACTTTTGATTTTGCTCATATTACTTTTGACGCTCAAATCCATGAAGTCACTTGCAACTAGAATTATGACTAATGCCTACCTCCTAGTACTGCAGCCTAGGAATCCAACACCATTTTTGCAACCACCTTATGAAGCCGTTGAACAAGGAATTTACAATAATCTTATATCACATCCCACCAAACGAATAGACCCAAAGTCCTTGATGTTCATTGCTCCAGGCTTAAGACAGAAGAGATGAAGGTAGGTTTTAAACCATCCTTGAAATAACTACTTTGATTTTTTTTTTAAAAAAGAATGAAGAAAAAGAAGGTGAATGTCATCATAACCTATTTAGCCACTCTCCAATATTGCTGAAAATTTGAAATAAAGGCCACAGGATCTAAAGCTTCATCTTCAAACTATTCAAGGCTACAGGAACCTCTTATAAGTAAATCTCAAGCTACAGGGTTTGACAACCCCAGAAAAATATTTATTTCATGGACTAAAAGACAAGAACCTAGTAATCAGAAATAGGGTTGCCACAATGATTCTTCAGTCAAATGTATTAATTTCTTGCATTAAGCTGCTTCTTAAAATGCAAAATAGTCAGTATGATTCTCATGTCAACAAGAGTTGCAAATCTAATGCTTATCATATTTTCAGTAGAAAATAGAAATGAACAGAAAGTTAGAATTCGTGTGGCCAACCCCACGTAGTGTGAAAAAAGCTTGGTATGTTGTTGTTGCAAGATTGTCAATTCAATTGTTTCATTTTGAATTTCCTTCTAAGTAGATTGTTTCCTTCCTTTTATTATGAAATGAGATCATGATAAAATATAGGATGGCAGAAGATATTTCAGGTATGACCTAAAATAAAACCAGAGGGACCCAACAAGGGCTTTTAGCATGCCAAAAGGGGTTATTTGGAAAAAAAAAAAGAAAAAAACATAAGGATGTGAAATATGATAAACCATTGGTATGTTGAAGTGCAATTCATGAAACATCATATCTGAGCTTTTTACAAATTCACTTCAAAGAAACAAATATTACTAAATAGGTAACAGATTAATGTCAAAAATGGAAGACTCTTTTATGTACAGGTATAGAGATGCTACGAGCCAATGTTGGGAAAACTAATAACTAGGATGAGATGATTAAATATTTCTAGATTATCAAAAAGTCTATTTAGGAATGTAGCACCTAGCCATTACTTGACTTCGATAGTTCCTTTATTATTACGTTCGAACTTTTTCTCCCGTTCCGGGCATGTTTTTAGATGCATTTTAAATAGTTCCCTCTTAAGTATCCAACGAACATTGGCTCCACCTTAATCAAACTATTTACAGACTAAATTCAATGCACGTTCAAAATTACTAAAGCAGCGAGGTGTCAACGAAGTTCAATTCCATGCATGTCGCGGCGATTCTACTTTCTAGCCAGGCTCTGCAACAACAGTATTTCACAACTAAAACCTACACAGCATCTTGAATCGGAATGGAAAGCAGAGACGTGCATTCTCTCGCAGTTATTTTCCCAGCAAACAAACAAACAAACCTCAGAGAGACGTGGCAAGGGTGCCAAGACGAGTCCTCCTTTCGCATAGCTTCCAGATCGATGGCGTCGTCTGCCGTGATGCTGTTGCCCATGCTACGAGTAGCCATTGTTTGATAAAAGAAATGGGGAGAAGGCGATCAAATCCCTAAAGCGAGGGCGTCAATGGCGAGCACTGTGCACTGTAGCGTGCTGTACTTTATTACACACTGTAACTAAAAAGCGGTATTGTGAACTTAATACTATTAATTCTATATTTAAATTTTTAATATTGTATCGATTTTACAACATCACTAAAAATTATATAAGTAGTACCATTTTGGTATATTAATTATTATTTATATTTTTTAAATTTAACCACGTATATAATGGCAAATTCTAATTAAGAGAACAATTAATAATTAATGCATTGAAAAATTATTAATTACGTAAACTTTAGCAGTGCTGATTCAGAATTAAAAGTTTAAATATGAATTGATAATTTTTTAAAATATTTGTTATATAATTTATGCATCAGTCAAAATTTGATATTTCAATTAAATGGAGAATACAAAAATTATTACTTAAAAGATAGAATCCGTTGAATCGAAAGGCTCGAACTAAAGTTCATGCACAAAAATCAAATTTAAAATCTAATATTGACAATACAAATAACTTAACAAAAGTCCTCAAACCAAATAAAGAAAACTTTAAAACGTATCACAACTAAAACAAGGGTAGTTAACCCCAATTTGTTGTCTATTGAATGTTGGTTATCTATTGTCTCCTATGTTTCACTCTGAAATTCAATAGATAGAAAACATCGTCACTGCCATGACTTCTATTTCTTATCAAAATTGGAGATTGTTATTGTTAATGATGTATTCTAATACTAAATTTAAATGACATTTAGTGTGCATGTAAATACATTTGAAATATCTTTGTATCTACATTTTATGTAAATACAAAAATTTATAAAATTCATATAAACTACCATATGACTATTCCAATAGCTACCAAGTTTGAAGCAAAAACAATAATTGCCACTACCTTGCTTTCTAAAAAGCCATAATCACGAGTTCTCCTCTTCTCGCCTTTGAAACACTTCAATGCCTCATCCACTATTCCACTCATCACACCCAACATCGCTGAATGAGAGGTTTTTTATTTTTAGATTAAAATGTTTACTTTTGATAGCCATGATTTTATAGTTTTACTTCATTTTTCTTTTTTTCTTTTTTGGTCATATTTCTCCTGGTAAGCAACTTCTATAGGTGCTAATAAGAGTTATCAACACTTCATATTGTCACCATTGAAACATGATGTACTAATATTTATTACATATTTTTTATATTATTCTTACTTAATTTTATACTTAATTCTCATGTTTTTAAATTAATTTTAGCTAATTTATAATGTTGACAGGATTTGAAAGAAAAGTAAAAATTATTGATTTATGTTGTTCAATGGTTTGATTAAAAATGAAACTACACTAATTGAAATTTCAAAAAAATTTAAAAAAATATATATGTGAAAGCTCTTTATTTCTACTTTTCTATGTTTCAAACAGTGCATAAGTCCGAATTTTCTATAAAAAATTATGGTTATTGGAGTAATAGAAGATTAGAGTTGTCTAAAACATCAATATTACCTACGAATTTATTTTTCATTTTCTCTAAGTTAGGCTGATTTATAGATGAATTAGTGGATATTTTTAACGGTTATTAAAACTGTATATTTCATGAAGAATTAGGCCCAAATTGACCAAAGAAGTCTAGCCCAAAAATCTAATCAAATTAAACCCATATATTACAAAAATTCTTAAATTATAATTTTTGATATTTTGAGGGATTATTTTGTATTTTCCCTTGAGTAAGAACCTAAAATTTTGAGTGGGCATGGCTAGAAAAAGAGGGAATAAAACATAGTGGAGGAAATTAGGGAATAAAACATTGAGGAGGAAATTAGAGAGGGAGGGCATGGTTTGACCATTTTTTTAAAATGAGAAAATTAGGGAAAAGAATAAAGAAATAAAATAAAAGGAGAAGGAAATAAAAGAGAAAGGAGATGGGAAATTGGACGTGGGAAAGCTTAAAAGAGTAGAGAATTTGAGCATTCTTAGTTGGAATATTTTTTGGATTTTTTTCAAGAATTGGTGATAGCATTTTTGGAAAAAAAAATTCTGTACATCAAAAGAGTTTTTATTCTTTTATTATATTTTCTTTAAATTCTATATTTATGTTTATTTATTTTGTTATAGATTTTATCATTTGAAATATGAACTAAACTCGATAATTAAGGTATTTTGATGTAACTTAAATATGATAATTTAATTTGTATGAATTGATTTTCTTTATTCATTCAAGTGTTTATTATTGTGCTTAATACTATCAAATACTTGACCAATATTTGATTGATACATTGATATAGATTTAGACCAAAAGAAAAAATTTATAATTTGATCTAGATAATAAATACCATAAGAATATAATTGAAACGAAAGTAAAAATTTGACTTGTATGGTTAATTATCTTTGCATTAATAATTAAATTTGAATTGTTAACCATTTAAATTAAATTAGATTATTTAGGTGAAATTGAAATACCATAATACTCTCCAAAACTATAACTTTTCCATATTTATTTTCTGTATTATTATTTCATTTTGTTTTCTTAAATTAATCAATTGTTTAAATAACATCTGAATTAATATAATTTTAAAAATTATCAACCGATTATTATGAAAATGATATCTTTACTCACTACTATATTACTTGTACGATTCGTACACTTGCAGATAATTGATATCAAAACACTTCCAATGCCTCATCCCCTACTTTACATCATCACGCCTCTCGTCATTATACATAATATTTAAATTTCAGATATACACCCCATAGTAAAAAATAAAGGAATTGAGGGTAGAGGTGTCAAATGGGCCGTCCGGCCCGTCACTGTTCATGGGGGCTGGGCCGGGCCCAAGAATTTGGGCCCACGGCCCGACCCGGCCCGTGGCCCACTCGGCCGGGCCCATGAGGCCCTTATGGGCCCAGGCCTATAATTTTTTTTTTATTTTTATGTTGTATAGAAGTAAATTATTTTTATTTAACTAACTAAATGATCTTACAAATCTAAGATAAAATACAGATATCTAACTTAAAAATATTAATTTCTATAGCCAAAAATTATATAGAAATAAATGGCTTCTTATTCATGATCAAATTCTTATTCTTTCTATAAAACTTTATTGAAAGCCTAGCTAATTTAAATTGAATAATAAATTTTTATAATGAATATTTTTTTATTAAGAGAACAAATTGATGACAAATTATATTTATTCAAATATTATAATAGACAGTATTTTTCTTTCCCATCAAAAAGAGAAAATAGTAAAATACTATATTTTTAAATAAAAATATTTTTAAAAAAATGGGGTCGGGCCCACCGGGCCCGGCCCGCTAGGCCCTGTGGGCTAAGGCTCGGCCCGGCCCTCTAGCCCACGGGCCGGCCCGGCCCCCTATAGGGGGGCCGTGGGCCGGGCCGGGCCCTATCTAAGCCAAAGTGGGCCCGGCCCGTTTAAAAAGCCCGCGGGCCGATTGGGGCCGGTCCGGGCCGGGCCGGGCCGGCCCTTTTGACACCTCTAATTGAGGGTAGGGATGAAAACAATGAAGAGGATGAGATATAAGTATTTGATTACACAAAGTGGAAAATAAGATAAATTTCAACTTCCATGGAAAATTAAAACCAACCCTCCCTTCCTTTAAGAATTTATTTTCCTTGATTTTGTGAAAAATATGGCATTTTTGTACTTGGGTGGAAAACAATTCAATGGAAAAGTTGCCAATCAAACATCCAAAGTTAAAACTTTGCTGTAAAATATTTTATTTTCTATGTTTTCCTTACCAATCAAAAGGAGTTGAGAGAATTTGGGAAGCAAAACTAATGGCGATAAAAAAAAAAAAATTATAGGGTGGGATCAAAATATAGTCAAAATAAATCATAACAACCAAAGAGACCCTAATCAATGCCACCACAAAAGATTGGCTAGGTGCCCCCACAATGGCAATCTTAATTTTTTTTTTTTTAATTGAAACAACTGATTAAATAGATAATATAAAATGATTACTTAAAAGAGGTGAGACAAAGTCCTAAGGGGTCAAGCCAAAGCCATGTGTTAATGTAGAAAATAAAAAACATGTACATAAAAACAAAACCCAAATATAGCAAAGGTCAACAAAATCTAACATCAACCCAACAAAAGTGCTCAAACCAAACAAAGAAACCTTAAAACATTACAAATAAGATGAAGGTAATCAACACTAGCCTTATCAATTAGATATTTGTCCCCACGGGCATAGTACAGATGGTTCACAGGGTAGCAGATTACATCCATAGATACAGATTCGACTCATGACAGTCCTAATATAGAAGTTTCACCTTCCTGTGGGGGTAGCTCATTATGAGTACAATGCACTGTGCCTCCTGCCTTGGAAGCTGTCGCGTATCGTGATTAACTCCTCTCACGTGCGTGGGACAATGTGTGGAGAACCCTTAAGGTGAGAGATTTCACCATGCGCCTGAGATAATCAAAACTAACTTGTTGTCCGCTCAAATCTGATTGTTAGTTATCTCCTATGTTCTGTTATAGGTTTCAATAAATAAAAAGTTTCGTCAACGCCATGGCTTCCCTTTCCCCATCAAAACTAGATCTTGTTGCTAGGGCTAAAGCAAAAAACTATAATTACTATTGCCTTACTTTCTAACAAGGCTTGATTACCATTCCTCCCTCACTCTTGAAACATTTCAACTTCTCCTCCATTATTCTACAACATCACACCCTACATCACCGGATCTAATATTTAAATCTTAGTATCTCAAAGCAAAAAATGAGAAAATTAAAAAGATCATAGAGTAAAAACAATGAAGAATAAGAGACATTGGCAATGAGGAGTTAAGAGGATTGGGAAAGTAAATTCAAAAAGATCACAGAGCAATGTTGTAATTAGAGATCGATTAGGTGCCCACGACCTTGGCAAACTTGATCAAAATATGGCATTGGCAAGGCTACACGACCAATTATGACAAAGTTATTGTCCCAAGATACCCTAACGAAGGTTACTAGTGAGGGAGGATAAAAGGAGATTTTTTTGTACCAAAATTATAGTCACTCAATCAAATGACCAAATCTAAATATAGCAATAAAAAATGTCATTTTATTGTAAAATTTAATAAAGAAAATGTAATAATAATTAAAGGAACGACTTATGTTATATACATGCAAGTAAAAATTTATTAAATAAATAAAATTTTAGCTTCAATAAGTGACACTTGATGATGATTACAGTTCAGTTTTTTTTTTTTTTTATAAATTTTAAATGAAGATAATCAATGGTACAATGGTAAAGTCTTCTAATTATTGACTATTTGATAGAACTTTTTGGCTTTTTTATTTTTATTTTTTTCTAGTTTTTATAATTTTGAAAAAAGAAAAATGGTAACCCATTTATTAACTCATTTTCATTTTTTTTTTGGTTGAGTAAAGTTTAATTTGGTAACACATTTTCATTCTCAAACATGCTAACACAACGAAGAAAGATGTTTCCTTGGTGGTTACTATTATTTTTACATTATGTTGATGGTTGTTGGTTTGTGTTTTTTTTTTTTTTTTGTAGAATATGTTCTGACGTAAATAATAGATGTTTTGTGACTTTTTTTTTTGTTAATATATACTTACTTAAAAAAAATTATTGTTACATTTTCTAACATCAACTAACATTTGCCATTCTCACTCTTCAAAACCATGACCATGGCCAATGTCAAAAGGATTTAAGAAGTAAAAGTAGCAAGGATTGAAGAACATCATAGGGTAAGATAAAAATAGAGGCAAAATAACTACTTAAAATAGAGGGCAAACCTGTCACGACCCGAAATCTAAAATGTCATGACCGGTACTAATCCTAGGTCCAGCGGCCCCACAATTGACTAATAAGCCTCTTCTCTAGCTCGATTTGAATAAATTAATATTACTGACAAGATATAAGACATAAATAAAATACCAATTCACCTTCTAATATGATAATTCAATATTCCAAATACAGCAGTTGTACACAATGAGAATATCTATCACACTGCTGTCAAAAATACATACTCGATCCCGAATCTCGGGCCCTTGGCACAATTATGCGCCAACAAAATAAAAGACAAAACGTCAGACTCTACAATACGTATGTGTCTCCACAGAGTATCCTATATCACATCAGGGATCAAAAGGGGGTCTGACATCATACCAGAGAATCTGCTGGACCAATACTCAAAAGGAGAATTCCCTGAAAATATTTTTAATAAAAAAAGGGTGAGTCTTGTGGACTCGCGAGTATAAGGTATGTCATGCCCACTAGGAGAGTATATAATAAAATGCTAAGATGATCATAATGAATACAATAACATAAAAACAGTATAAATAGCGTAAATATGTACCGTAAGTTTAAATAGTTTGAGATTTCAAAGAAAAGCATAGTGTAGGAAAAATAGGTGCCCAAAGACAACCCCCATAAACTGTTCCCTAACCACCTAAGTCTCCTATACTTTTATATGAGATGCATGCACTGATTTGAGGAAACACTAGTAGAAACTGGCCTAACGCTTATATACACACATGCACACAGGTATATATATCATCACATACATCATCATCACACAATATCATCATAACAGCCCACGTGATAGCAGTGCTAAAACATACTATCCGTGTCTCTCATAGCCTTGGCATGCCAAGCCTCACAATACTATGATATTTTTCTGCTGTGAGTCACCAGGGAATCTACTAGATAGTCCTCTAATGATAATGCAAATGATACCCTAATTTATGCACAAGTCATAATCATTTATCATTTCATGTGGTGTCTAAAATACACCATTCATGCAACATTCCATATTCTCAAAACAAGAAATCAATTAGGGTATATTTCAGCTTATGTCTCTCCTAGTAGGATGAAAATATTTCATGCAAGTTCGAAGCATTTAATAGTATTTTTCTACGATTTGTATATAAAAATCGTATACAAGTTATGCATATAAAATCAGTACAAGTTATAACATTTATGCATAAAACAATATATATGTGCAGAATATAAAGTAAACATAACATATCCTGTCTACTCGCCTGGGAAACGATGACTCAAGTCCGAGTCTGGGGAGAAGATCGAACAAAATCCTAAGAGTCTGATCCTACAATAAATAGAATGGGGTGGTCACATTTAGGTAACAAGAGTAACGATGAAATGAAATTACTGAAAACCCTAACCATTACCTAACACTTTGAATAGATTATTTTATACCTTTGCCCGCGCAATATTCAAATCTGACGTCATGGAATTCGTCGAGCTAAGCCATCGACTACGTCATCATGCCTCGCCTTGCATGCTACGCGTAGGTGCATAGTGGAGCTACACACCCACTTATAGGCTGCAATTTTATAATATATATATATATTTACCCATAAACTAATTTTCTTTTAATATAGATAATATATATTTTTTTATTTAAATTCCTTCTTTATCAAAAATACATATATACTTATATTTATAATTAAATTGATAAATTTTCTTAAAAACTTAATAATTAATTAATAATTTAAAAAATTATTTAAAAGGAATAAATTGGAATTGCAATATTCTAGCCTCAGAATAAAAGGAATCTATCAGAAATCAAGATTCGAAATAATCCCACATCATCATCATAGGCTAGCCTAGAACGCACTCGGGGTCAATCTTACTCGGCCTCGAGTCAGCTAATAGAGCTTCGTCTTTAGGACTCCGATCAACAAAATGACTCGCCAATCATATCACCAATTCTATGAGACCTAAAGAGAATTCAAATTAGACCAGCCTCGATATCTTGAGTAGGACCAACCTAACCAAGTCGTCCTAGGTCCACGAACAAGCGACAAGGGAGAACAAGCCAAGTGGGTCAGCCCAAGGGATACCACGACTAGGTCAGTCATGCCCAACACATTGAGCCATCCTAAAACCCAATCGAGCCCTGCCATCCTAGGCTAACACCTAACCCAATATGCCCAACCCCAAAAAGCCCTCATTTTTTTTATATATTTTATTTATTTTTATTTTATTTCCTTTTCATTTTTATTTTTTTTTTATTTTTTTTTCTTCTTTTTTTTTTCTTTTTCCTTTCTTTTCTTCTTTTCTTTTTTTCTTTTTCCTTTCTTTTCTTCTTTTCTTTTTCTTTTTTTTTTCTTCCCAACAACCTGTCATCGCCGACGACCACCGTCGGCCGACAAAAAATGGTGATCTATATACCGATACGAAGCTCTCGCCACGTATAATAACATACCTTAAAATAGAACCCATTGGACGGTCAGATTTTAGTAGATCTGAGAGTTTATTTTCGGTCGAAAATAGGGGCAGATCTGGCCATTGTCGTTCGCCGGCCGTCGACCATTTTTTCGACAATCAGAAGGTACCCCGAGGTGCGTAGCACCAAGGAGAGCAACATATCCAAAAATGGGAGAGATCGTACGGCTAGATCTTTGTAGATCTAGCGTCAAACTCTCGGCCAAAAAAGAAGAACAAACTGCCAGCATCGCCGGCCACCGTGGCCGGCGATTTCAGGCGATCCAAGACCGCCATCCAACTATTTCAAGCAAACCGACCATCATATCCAAAAATCACCGAAATCCAACGGTTGGATCTTCGTAGATTCAAACGTTCGGCCAAAAAGCCTCATCACGCCTCAAGCCATATTTCACGAAAACAAGAAGAAAAACAGAGAAGGTGGAGCTAAAGTACTTACCTCTTGGTAGATCGGGGGCACTTTAATTGTGAAAACGAAGTCGGATCGAAGATCGGACGACCGGATTGCTCAAAATGGTCGAAAATCCGAGAGAAGAAATGAGAGAAATAAGAGAGAGAGAGAGAGAGAGAGAGAGAGAGAGGAAATTGCTTTCTGTTGGGGGGGTTGCCGAGCGCCTCCCCATTTTCTTTTTATATTTTATACTTTTTATTTATTTTTTTTATTTTTTTTTGAATCTTTACAAAACCTAAGAGACCACGGTCAATGTCCATACCAAAGAGTGATTAGGTGCCCCACAATTGCAAACTTAATTTTCTTTTTTCTTTTTTTATTAAAACAACCAACTAAAAATAGAGAATATAAAACGATTTCTTAAAAAATGAATGCACGAAACCCAAGGCCTTGGGGCAAAGTCATACATGAGGATAAAAAAAATAAACGTCTACATAAAAATAAAACTTAGCAGAAAGTCCAACAAAAATTCAACATTAACCCGATATAAACGGCTTAACAAAAGTGCTCAAATCAAACAAAGAAAACCTTAAAAACATCACAAATAGAATGAATGTAGCCAACCCTAGCTTGTTGTTTGTCAAATGCTAGTTGTTCATTACCTCCTAAGTTCCATTCTAGGATTAATTAATAGATAGAAAGTGTTATGGCAATCAAGGTTTTCATTTTCTTATTGAAATTGGACCTCACTACCATGCCCAAAGCAAAAACCATTATTATTGATGTCTTGTTTTCTAAAACCCTTGATCACCACTGTTCCTCTTTCCACTCTTACAACATTTCAACACCTCTTCTTTTACCCTATCATCACACCTCACATCATAAAATTTTGGGTTAAATCTTAAGGTTACACCTCAGAGTCGAAGATAAATGAATTAAGGGTATGAGTTAAAAAAAATGAAAGAGATGAGATATAAGCGATAAGGAGTTGAGAGGGTTTAGGAAACAAATCCAATAATGATCCAAGAACTTCATAAGATGAGATCAAAATAAACCCAAAATTTCAATCATTTCATCAAGTGTCCAACTCTAAATATAGTAATAAAAAAATATCTACCATAAAATTTAACGAAGTGTACGTAATAATAATTAGACAAATAGTCTCTACTATATACATGTTATCCACGTGTAAATAAAAAATAAAAAATCAATAAAATTTTATTTTAAGAGGCGACACTTAGTGGTCGAAGTTTAGTATTTTTAATAAATTTTAAACGACAATAATTCTTGAAATAGTGGTAAAGTGTTTTAATTCATGACAATTTAATAGAACGTTTAGGGTTTTTTCTGTTCCATTTTTCATAATTTTGATTTTAGGGACCACGCTATAAGATTACAAAAAGATAAAAGGTACTTCTAAAATATTTTCACTTCTTCCAATCTAGATGAGCATGATTTTTTAGTATTGACAAGATGAATAAAAAAATCTCAATTTTATTATTTTTATTTTAAAAATACAAATATTTAAAATTTGGGAAACAATAAAAAATTCCATGATTTGCATTTAGGATTTGCTTTTTTTTTTTAATTTTAAAAAGTGTTTTATAAAAAAATATTTACTCATTCATGATATTTGTTTTGCTTGCATTTTATATGATTCAAAAGAATAAGAAATATAAATACCCCAAAGTGCTAGTTTTTTGTATTTGTAAATGATGATGTTTAGATATTTAATCACCATGTAATTCATATTGTGTTTGTTCTTTCTTTGGGTTTTCTTTAGTTGTGATGTTCTAACGATTCTTAAACTCGAGCATCTCTTCAATTGGCTCTTCTTACAAGAAATGAGGGCGAGGTCTAATTTATCATTTGATTCTTTGATAGTTAGGGTAGTTGTTATATTAAAAATAATATAATAGTGACGTAATAAGTATATAATAAATATTATACCTAAATCATTGGATACTGTGCCTTTATATAGGTGATCAGTGCAACAAATGTGACTAAGATAAAGTCACTTGAACGGTTAAACATGATCTTTTATGACGTGATCCTTTGTATGAGTAGGTGGATAGGTTATAATGCCTAGCTTGGGTTTGGCTCGTTATAGGGCATATTTGGACTATTTCTTTAGGTGTAAAGGTAAAATTTCTCACTTTAAGAGCTATTCACACATTACCTCACGTACGTAAGAGGAGTTAATCACAGTACACGACAGTCCCCAAAGTAGGAGGCATAGTGCATAGTGCCTACAAGGAGTCACTCTCACAAAATGGTGAAACTTCTATACTGTGATTGTCATGATTCGAATCTGCATCATTGGGTACAAGTCTGCTACCTATGAATCATCCATACTACGCCCATGGGGACTATTTGGACTATTTCTTCTAGAGTTTGGAGGTAGATTTAACTCTGCCCTCTCCATCCCAGGTCCAATCTTTCAAGTTACACTAAGTTAGGCTATTATTGGCTTTGTAATAGTACTTATCATTAACATATCATTTTAAAAAATACTTTTAGATAAATGTATTTTACTCTGTTTTTATATGCAAATACCAAAATAAGAAAGAAACCAAAAGTAAAAAATTAACATATTTTATTTTTCAAAATAGAATTAAAAATAAAATCCATGTTCAAAAACTAAAAAGGTAAAACATCTAAGATGTTGATTTAGCAATAAAATATGAAAGTAAATGGGATTCATCACCGTGACCATAAAGTAATTACTGTATTTTAATTTTTATTATCATTTGACACTAAACTTTAGTTTTTATTAAAATTTAGTATCTTTTTGAATTTTTGTCAAGTTCTATTAATGAAAACTCATATGGTATGTTTTAATATAAATAAAAAATTACTTAATTGTGAGATTTAGATTAATTTTAATATCGAATAATTTTGAGCTTTGTATTAATATATACTATGTCATCAATAGAAAATTAAAGATATAATTGAACTTTTTGAATTCCTTCATTTAAGGAAAACTAATAAAAAGTCTTTTCTCACAATTGAATGTGAGTGGGTCTTGGAAAGAAGTGAGTTTTACCTTAGGTGGTTCTCAATCTTCTAAGTAAATATTGTTGTATTATCTCTTCTAAGATAAATATATAATCAATATAGAATTATAATCCTAAAAAATGAGAAGCAATTAAATTTTAGGAAAAATATCAATTGAAAGCGTTTGATTGGCTTAATTTTCTATCTATAAATTACTTAAAAATAAATCAAATATATTATACAAAATATTCAAAAAACTAAATATATATATAAATATTCAAAAAACCAAATATACTATACAAAATATTAAAAAAATCAAATATATATACACAAATATACATACATACATAGGAGCAGAGCCAAAAAGAGGGAAGAGGCGATGATGGCAGCATCGTCTTCAATAAAGGAAGTTCCAGCGGAGCAGCACAAGGCTGAGAGCCTGGTGGTGTCGATCAAAGCATTTCACACACACCCATACATACACACACCCATTTTTGTGTGTGTATGTATATACACAAATATACATACACATATACATACATAGGAACAGAGTCGAGAAGAGGGAAAAGACGATGATGGCAGCATCGTCTTCAACCAAGCAAGTTCCAACAGAGCAGCGCAAGGCTGAGAGCCTGGCAGCATAGATCAGAGCACTTCACACACACCTATACATACACACACCCAGCTTTGTGTGTGTGTATATACACAAATATACATACATACATAGGAGCAGAGTCGAGAAGAAGGAGGAAGCGATAATGGCAACATCGTCTTCAACCGAGCAAGTTCCAGCGGAGCAACGCGGGGCCGAGAGCCTGGCGATGTCGATCAGAGCACTTCCGATGCTTCAGAATGCTTTCACCGTCCTCACCCCCTCTCTCTCTCAGTCCTTCGTTGCCATCACTGGTCGTGGCTGCCATGCCCAACCGTCGACTACGCTTCCCCTACTACTGGTGACTGCCGACCACGCTTCCCCTTCTCATCGCGACTATCAACCGTGCTTCCTCTTTTCTTCTTTTTCGTGCTTCCGCTCCTCTGGTGCTTGCTCCTGCTGCTTTTTCTTCTCCCAAATGCCTGTAATTTCTTTTCCAACCCCCATAAGAATTGGTTTTTCAACAAAAGCTAGAATTGGGCATCACATAAGCAGACATGAGAATTTGAATTACCTAGAAAATGTGAATTTATATGGAAAATGACTATTTTCCATGAAAAATATGACGAATCAAACAAGCTCTAAAGGTGTGTTCGATAGCATGAAAAATACATAGAAAATGTTACATCTAATGAATTGAATTCTATCTTTAGTGTTTGACATACTATATTTTCTATATAATTGAATTCTATAGTACAATCATTAAAATATATTTTTGTCTCTTTTCCATATAAAATTCTATATAAGGGGGAAATGGTTTTTGTTTTTCATACAAGTTGAAAAATATTTTCCTTTTCAACTAAATGTTATCAAACACACTTTAATTGTCTCAAGAATTAATACTTTGCTTTTCTTATCTTTATGTTAGACACTCGTGTAACAGCCCACTTCTTCAGGGCGTGTTATACCTTAGAAAAATTAGGTCTTATTATATATATATATATATTTTTTAAACTACGATGCATCCGAAATTTCCTAAGGTCTATCTAGTGTTTAATTTGCACACCAGAGATAAATACAATTTACAAAGCGGACGCTGAATTGAACCTGCTCATGGTAATGCATATAATAATAATTGGACATGACATTCATTACAAAGTTAATTCATAAGCATTTGACGATAAATACAATGTACATAATTCTTAAATTACTCATATTACAACATAACATGGTACATTTACTTGCTTCTTGACTTCTCGCGTCACTACACATCACCAATCTCAGAATCATCTCTGCAAGTCTCAACTGGAACGTTGAATGTTCCAGGGGTGAACCCAAGTTAGATGATGAACCATCTAAGTAAGGGTACATAATGCTATGTCATGAGTGTATGTAATGTCTTTCATCGTAGGTGTCAACTGCACCCCTCATGCTACCTACCCTTTTAGCGACCACCTTTTTCAAAGCCGGGGTGTATGGGTGCACCCTTGGTAAGGCAGCGGTGCCAGTTCGTACTCCCTACGGCCTCATATGCGTGTGATCAATGATATCAACGTGTAATCATGCATTTCATAGTCATGTATGCATTCTACGTGATAGATACATATCAGGGTATGTCAATATGATGAAAATATTTTTGAGGAAGTACCACTTACCTTTTAGAGCTTATCAGGCTACCTCGAAATTCGTGCCCTACCTCGATTTGCGTGCCAACCTCAAAATTCGCACCAGACACCTCAACTTTGACCTCAAAGCGTCCTAATCACCATAGGTATTTGAATAAATATTAAATCCTATTTTTCCATAATTTCTGGTATTTTCTTTAATTTTCTCTCTATTTCTTCCTATTTTTTCTCAATAATTCCAAATTAAATATTTCTAGAAATATTTTCTCAAATATTTCACTACGAAAATTCATAAAATAATATTTTGAAATTTTTGAAATTTACTAGAGAATTTTACTCACCTCGACTTAACATCTCCGATTTCCTCGATTTGCGTGCAATATTCTTGAAAAGCATGCCCGATCCATTTTTTTCTCACCAAAATCTCTGGGATACCACCGAAACATAATTTCTTATTTTTCAAGATTTTTCTAGAATTTTTTCCATCATTTTTCCTATTTTCTTTTCTTTTCTTTCTTTTCTTTTTCTTTTTCGTTTCCTTCTCTTCTTCCTCCCTCCTCCTTCTTCTTCCTCCCCTGCTGCGAGCGCTGCCATGCGCGCGCATGGCCGAGCTTCACCGGCCTTCCTTCCAGCGTCCACCGACCACCGCGACTGCCGTCGCCGGTCTTCGCCATCTTCCCCAGCTGCTGCGCCGCAGCTGGCCGCGCTGCTCGCGGCCGTTGATGGCCGCGGCTGGTTGCAGCCTTGCTGCAACTGGTTGCGGCCATGGCTGCCATGGCCGCTACCGCTTCCTCCGGTCGCTTCCCGAGCCTTTATCGAGCTCTCCTCTCGTTGCCATACCGTTGCTAACCTCCGCAATCGTCTCCCTTGTTGCTGCCCTGTTCGTTGCCCGTTTGGCCATGGCCGCTCGAGCTTGCTGGAAGCTCGCGGCCATGGCTGTCGCGAGCTGGTTGCTTCCGGCTCAATCTCTCCCCCTTTCTCTCTCTCCCGATCTCTTGGAGCTCTGCTTCTTTCGGCCAAGGCTGTTGCCAATTTATAAGCAGTGGCTGCACATAAATTTCACTGTTGAATTGCTTGCCCCCACACGCACATCATTTAATACGAAAATCTCCACAAATCTTGTTGCGATATCCTTAAATCTCGCTGCCACAATTCCTGCTATCATCTCCTCAAATCTCGCTGGCAATTGCTTGCTGCTCCAAATCCTACCATGCCATTTAAAGCTTCACAGAAGCTTCAACTCCACGTGCCTATGCCTATATATGTATATATATAATTATACATTATATTATAAAAATTACATATTAAACCTCAATTTTATCATAATATCATTTGGGCAATTTCGTAATTTCAATTATATTATCAAACACTTGATTAAATTGCATTTTAATACTGAAAACGCAAAATTAATAATTTCGAAACTTAGTTGAAAATGACGATTCGCCCCAGTGTCCTTACCGGTCTGTTGTTTTCTCCTGAAACCACTGAAGGGTTGTTCGTTATGCAAAACTGGAACCCCCCTAGGGTTCCGTTGATTTTTCGGGAGTCTCCTACAACGATTTGGTTTTTCAGCCTAAATGATAGCTGTATTTTAGTTGTACCGAAAATTGTTCCTGGTCCGATTTCTTTCGACACCATAAATCCCAACTCAATATGCTCGTCGAGACTATATAATTTTCCTTAGACAATTTCACTCCGAGACATTTTCTGCAGTTGATTCGGTACCTGAAATTGCTATAAAATCAATTTTTCAGTGTTTTAAACTTATTAAATTATGTGACAATCTTATCTAAATACGAGATATTACAACTCGTACATGTTAGTTTTTAGTATTCTTCACCTAAAATAAATAAAAAGGGTAACAGTAGTTGGTGTATGCTCATAAGTTATTTTTTCTCAATCTGTATATGACTCCGATTATCTATCAGTACAAGTATTCTGAAGTGGGTTCGACGCATATGTCATGTAAGTTATTTATGGCTTATTCTATTGAACATTTTCAAGTTTGACCTAGTTATTATTTCTCAAATTTTCAAATAAGGATTTTTATAAAAAAAAAACATTTCAACCTAATAAAAATCAAAGTTCAGTGACTGTAGTAATAAAATTAAAATATAATAATTAATTTATTACAAATATATTACTCACTAAATCTGTATAGACTAAAAATTTATAATAATTTGTTGTTTTTATTATAAATATGTTTTTTAATATATTACATTATATTCATAAGATTCGATATAATATAAAAAATATTATTCACATTTAGAAGATTATATTCACTCCTCCTAAGTTATAATCTCATGATATTAGTTTCAAGTTAAATGAAATAAATTTGAAATTTTACAAAATTACATATGTTTATTAGCAAATATTTGATCAGGATAAGTAAAACTGTATAATTTAAAAATACGGGGTAGACTGTGTAATTTAGTGGAAGGAGAAACTGTAATTTACCCCTTATTTTTGGCAACGGAAAAACCAAAGCAATCTGAAACCGTCCATTTCTTTGTCGATCGCAGGGCCGCGATGCGTTGGGAATTTCGAACATTCTCGAACGCAATGCCAGCGCTATAAAGTCAACAATTTGAGTTGCCGCTCAAGCAGTTTTCTCTCGTTCTATTTCTCTTTCCTACTACAAGCGACAGCTACAGCGGGAAAGAAAGAAGAGATGGCCGGAAAGGGGGAGGGACCAGCGATCGGAATCGATCTCGGCACGACCTACTCGTGCGTCGGAGTTTGGCAGCACGACCGCGTAGAGATCATCGCGAACGACCAAGGCAACCGGACGACGCCGTCTTATGTCGCCTTCACCGAGACCGAACGCTTGATCGGCGACGCCGCCAAGAACCAGGTCGCCATGAACCCTATCAACACCGTCTTCGGTAAGGAACTTTGGAATACTACTAGATCTTTGTCTGTTTTGAGTAGTTCATTGATCTACGCGTCTCTAAGATACTGCTAAATCTACTTCCAAGTCTAGAGTTCGTTTTTTCAGATCTACAGGGAACTATGAAGTTATTGCTGAACTCGAAGTAAAAATAACAAAGCCTTTTAGATGCTTGATCAAAAACTATGGCAAATCTATTCAAGCTTTGCCAAAATGAAGTCTCTCATATAAGCAAACACCAACTGTTGATAATCAATCCGAAATATGATTTTATTTGAAAAGTCTCCATCAGTCTGCTCGTATTTATTTGATTTAGCTTCAGCTGTTTTCGTTGATAGCAGATTAATTATTATGGCAAGCCGTATCGTTTTTATTTTTCTGTTGATTGTCCTTGTTCGTTGTTTTAGCCACAATCTCTTTGCTTATTCAGAATTTTATTACAATTTGTTATGCTAGTTTAAGTGCGTACACCTATTTATGTGCTTGTGGTTGGTAGTTTAAAAAACTTAAAAAAGATACCTTGATTAGATTTCGTTTTATGTTATGTTTTTCTTCATACTAAGGGTGACCTCTTTGTGTTAAGTCAATTGTTGGTTCTGCTTCTTAGCTTTGCGGACTCTATAGCTGTAGATGATCAATAAACTTCTCATAGTTCAGAGATACTAGTTTTATTGTATATTTATGCAATAACAACCTTTATGGGTGGGGGACTTTAATCTTGCACTTGCAACAGTGGAACTCAACTAATTACCATTTTCAGATATACAGTAGCAGGTGCTGATATTGATGCATGCAATTTTGATTGCTGACATGATAAGAAATCACCATCGAATTACGTTATACCTTCTGCATCAGTCAATTTTTGGAAAATTGGCACAAATGAGTATTGTGGCATGTTATATTAACGGTGAATGAGAAATTGATGCCCAAAATATACCATTTGGAAATATTAAAGAAATTTACTTATCCTGCGTTAGAAGAGCAATGTAGCATGTTGATGTTTATATAGATTCACACATTGAATGATGAGTAAGCTAGTTGGACAAGAGGCTCTCTTTTGTGTGCGCAAGGGGGATTCAAATCCTAGGCCAGATGTACCGAACTTGTGTGTGAGTGCGTGTCCTGCGCACACGAATGCAACGCTAAAATGGGCACCTCGAGCCAAGCTACGTTTTGTTGTTTCCCTTATATTTTTTTTACTTGGAATCCACTCTTGTAATTGCTATAGGAATTTGAAGTGTCTTGCCCATTGCTACACAATGCATGGTGCAATGCATTGTTGCTCAGTGGCTCGTGCACTCCAAAATATGGGCCACGCTACTGTAGAGTGGCACTTACCAACAATCCTCCTATAAATAGAAGCCTCTTGTTCCTTTGATACACACACACACACACACACAACACACAAAATTTGTAATCTCACAAGTCGTTCTCTTTCCTTGCCCAATTTTGAAAGTGTTTGGTTGATGTTCCAGTTCGTTGTAAGGCTTTGAAGCTTGTGCTAAGTTGTTAACTGTTGTATCTTAGGAGTTAGACGCCAACTATCCTCAAGCACTCTCGGTGATGAGGCGAATTTGTCTTAAGAGCACCGTGTGTCACACAAGTCTCGATTCTTCATTCTTGCGCTATTAGGTTCAGTTCCATATTTTGTTTGTTCAACTCCAATTTTATTTTGTTTAATTCTATATTTTGTTATTTGCAGTTATTATTCTTCCATGTTGTATTGTATTCCTTCTATTCTATTATTTATTTTGTTTCACTGTTGTCTTAAGTTGTACAACATTATATTTCATATTTAACTAATAATTTTGGCTAACATTTTTAAAACAAATTTTACTCATATTGAAGTTTTGTTTCAACAATGGCTACTCCTATGAATTTTGCTAGAACCTTTAATAATGTGGCGCAAAGATCTGTCCCTATGGCCCAGATGCTTGTTATTGTGCCTGTGGGCCATGGTGAAAAGCCTAAGAAATTCAACGGGTTGAATTTCAAGACGTGGCAGCAAAAGATGCTGTTTTACCTCACTACTTTGAATCTTGCAAGATTCTTGATTGAGAATGCTCCTAAGTTAAAGGAGGATGAAATAGATATGCTAGTCATAAACGCAGTTGATATATGGAAGCATTCTGATTTCTTATGCAGAAATTATGTTTTAAATGGTTTGCATGATTCATTGTACAACGTATATAGTACAATGATGAAAACTGCTAAGGAGCTGTGGGAATCCTTAGATCGAAAATATAAATTTGAGAATGCTGGAGCTAAGAATTTCTTAGTTGGGGCGATTCCTTGATTTTAAAATGGTGAATTCCAAGACTGTGGTCAGTCAAGTGCAAGAACTTCAAATAATCTTACATGAAATTCATGCAGAGGGGATGATTCTAAGTGAATCCTTCCAAGTGGCTGTTGTTATTGAGAAGTTGCCTCCTGTTTGGAAGGATTTCAAGAACTATCTTAAGCATAAACGAAAGGAAATGAACATTGAAGAGCTGATTGTTAGACTTCTAATTAAAGAAGTCAACATAGGGTCAAAGAAGAAAGGTTTTAATTCTGTTGCTGTTAAGGCGAATGTGGTGGAGCATGGGCAAGGCTCCAAATACAAGACAAACAAGTTGAAGTTGGGACCTAAAGGAGGAGTCTCCAAGAATGAGTTTTAGGGAAAATGCTTCAACTGTGGCAAGATGGGTCACAGATCTATGGTGTGTAGACTTTCGAAGAGGAAGACCAAGGGTCATGAGGCACATATGGTGGATACCATGACTTAAGACGTGTCCAATATAAGCATTTGTGCTCAAATAGGTAGCTGTTCACCACAAGCGACTTGATGGGGAGAAGGTTTTCATGGGCAATTTTGCTTTTTCTGAGGTTAATGGATGGGGGAAGGTGTTGTTAAAGATGACGTTTGAAAAACAACTAATTCTAAATGTGTTGTATGTGTTGAAAATTCGTAAGAACTTGGTGACTGGGTCGCTATTGAACAAGCATGGATTTTGTATGGTATTCAAGTTAGGTGAAGTTTTTTTGTCAAAATCTAGAATGTATGTTGGGAAAGGTCAGGTATTAGATGAGCTTTTTAAGCTTAATGTAATGACCATCATGAATAAAAGTAATAAGCCTTTGATTTATTTACTTGAGTCTTCCAATTTATGGCATAGTAGACTAGGTCATGTTAATTATGATATATTGCGTAGATTAATTAACTTGGATCATATACTCTCTTTTTATATCGATTCAAAACATAAGTGTGAAACTTGTGTAGGGGCAAAATTGATGAGATCATTTTTTCGAGCAATTGAAAGAAATACTGAACCTCTTGATCTAATTCATAGTGATGCGTGTGATTTAAAATTCCTACAAATAAGAGGCGACTAAGTATTTTATTACTTTTGTTGATAATAACACGTAAAAACAATGATGAAGCTTTAGAGAAATTTATTCTCTATAAAAATGAAATTGAAAATCAACTTAAAAAGAAGATTAAGGTATTGAGAAGTGATTGAGGTGGCAAGTATAAAACACCTATTGGTGGATTCTATGCACAACATGGAATTGTACATGAGGTTACAATGCCTTATTCACCTCAATCAAACGGTGGTGTTGAATGTAAAAATTGCATATTGAAAGAAATGATGAATGCGATGAAAATAAGTTTTGGATTGCCTTAGAACATGCAGGGTGGAGCTATTTTATCGAGCAATTATCTTTTAAATAAGTTACTCCGAAAGAAAAAAGAGAAGATTCCCTATGAACTCTAGAAAGGTAGGAGATCGTCCTACAAATACTTAAGAGTGTGGGGGTGTCTAGCAAAAGTTGTCATTTCAACATAAAAGAAAATGAAAATAGGTCTTAAAACAGTGAATTATATCTTTATTGGGTGTGCACAAAATAGTAATGCTTATTGATTCCTTGTGTATGAGTCTAAACATGCAGACATGCACAAGAACACTAAAATGGAATCGAGAAATGCACAAGAACACTATTTGAAAATGTGTTTCCTTGTAACTCTAAGGAGAGTTCAAGTTTGTTTAGACGAACATACGAAATTCTGAACAAAAAGAGTCATGTTGCAGAACATGAACAAGAACCTAGACGGAGTAAAGAACAAGAGTAGAAAAATCTTTTGGCCCAGATTTTCTAACTTGTTAGAAAAATAACCACAAAATTATGAAGAAGTTCTAAGTTCTTCATAGAGACTTTTGTAGAAAGAAGCAACTAAAAGTGAAATCGATTCTATTTTACAAAATCATAATTGGGAATTGGTAGATTTTCCTCTCGGTTGTAAACCTTTAGGGTTCAAGTGGATCTTTAAAAGGAAAATGAAAGTAGACAATTTTATTGATAAGTATAAGGCTAGACTTGTAATTAAAGGTCACAGGTAACAAAAAGACCTATATTACTTTGATACATATTCTTCTGTAACGAGAATGAATTCCATTAGAATGATACTTGCAATTGTTGTGTTGTGAAATGTAGAAGTATATCAAATGGATGTGAAAACAACTTTCTTTAATGGAGATTTGGATGAAGAAATATATATGGAACAGTCTGAGGGTTTTATAGTTCTAGGGCAAGAAAATAAAGTTTGTAAATCGAAAAAATCATTATATGACTTAAAATAAGCGTATAAGCAGTGACATTAAAAATTTGATAATGCAATGATAACCAATGGGTTTAATATCAATGAGTGTGACAAATGTATCTATATTAAAGACTTGTTGTAATACCCCGAGAGCCCATAGAAGTTAGTATATATCGAGAATAGTGTAAGAAAGAAAATAACACTAGCTGGATACTTTTTGGGCTGAATGTAGGCAATGAACTCCTGGGTTAAGCGTGTTTGAGTTGGGGAAGTTTAGGGATGGGTGACCCCTTGAGAAGTTCGTGTAGATCCATCAGGGTAAGTTGTTTTACTTCTTCTTATCGCTCGATGCGAGATGTTACATGTGGTATCAGAGTCGACTCCCGAGCCTCTGAGTGCGGTGGTGGGGCAAACCTCAACGAGGACGCTGAGTCCCTAAGGGGGGGTGCGTGTAGGCACCTTAGGCGAATCTCACATTGACCATGCGAAGGGGGGAGATCTGAGATTGATTGTATGGTCGTATGACGAGGACGTCATGTGCTTAAAGGAGGAGAATGTAATACCTCGAGAGCCTATAAAAGTTAGTATATATCGAGGATAGTGTAAGAAAGAAACAACACTAGTTGAATACTTTTTTGGTTGAATGTAGGCAAAAAATTCTCGGGTTAAGTGTGCTTGAATTGGAGAAGCTCAGGGATGGGTGACCTTCTGGGAAGTTTGTGTAAGCTTATCAAGGTAAGTTGTTCCAGTCCTTCCTATTGCTCGATGCGGGATGTTACACTTGTCATTTTGTATCTTTATGTGGATGATATACTCTTTGTTGGTAGTGATGACAAGATGGTCAAATTTACCAAGAATATTTTGAATTCAAGGTTTGACGTGAAAGATATGGGGCTTGTAGATGTGATTTTAGGGGTAAAAATCAAAAGAATATTAGATGGTCTCATTTTGAGTTGGTCACATTATGTGAACAAAATTCTGGAGAAATTAACAAGAATGATTTTGGTGTGGTTAGAATATCATTAGACATTAGTTTTCATCTATCAAAGAATAGATTTTCAAGTGGAGTACTACAGAGTAATTGGAAGTTTAATGTATTTAATGAGCTGTATTAGACCAGATATTGCCTATACAATCAGTAGATATATGAGTAATCCTTTCGCTAACTATTGGAAAGCAATAATAAGAGTACTTAGGTATTTATGGTATATTTGTAACTATAGGCTGCATTACACCAAATACTCAGCTGTCCTAGAAGGATATAGTGATGCGAACTGGATACCTAATGTAAAAGACTCTAAATCTACAAATGGATATGTATTCACACTTGCAGGTGCAACTATGACTTGGGAAAATCTCCAAACAGATTGTTATAGCTAGATCCACTGACATTTAAATTTATTGCTAGATCCACCATTAGACAAGACAACTACTCTCAACCGAAGTTATCTCTATTAACTATGTGAAGTCAAAAGATAATATCACGGATCCGCTAACCAAAAGGTTAAATAGAGAGTTAGTTGAAAAGTCGTTAAAGGGAATGGGACTAAAGCCCATGAAAGAATAAGTTGATATAATGGAACTCAACCTAGTTGACTGGAGATCCCAAGATCTATGTTCAAAGAGACAATCTAATTATAAAAACTTTATTAGGCTTTATTAGGTCTATTTTTTTTTTTTTTTGGGGGGGGGGGTATTTACCCTCTTGTCCATTTCTATAATGAAATAGTGATACCCTTGGGGAAAAAGGATGTCAATATGCTTTAATGTTTCTTAAACTCAAAAATTTTGAGTGGAGTAAGCAGGTTACTTTGAATTAAGTAATTATCTATGTAAGAGGGAAGTGGGGTCGCTTAAAAAAAGGAGAATTGTATAGGGCTCAATTCTTTAGAAACTCTTGCAGAATCAGACTGATGTTCATGGCCAAAACGAACAAAATTATGAGAACTGAACAATGGTAGGAAGATTCATGTGTGAGATATATTATTTATATAGATAACATGATAGTTCAAGGATATCGTGTTGGATAGTTAGTAAAGTAAATATATCTTCACAAGGGAAGGTTTAAGGGGTAACACCTACCTATCATATGCAGGTTTCGACTATATTTTCTCCATCAATTTTCATTAATGTGGGGGAATTGTTGGAAAATTGGCACAAATGAGCATTGTGGCATGTCATATTAAGGTTAAAATTTAAGTGGGACCTATTAAATATTGTAACTGAGTCGAAGTGGATTCCTATTCTCCGTCATGACGAGATCGATTTGGTATATTTATATGTCCAAAATGATAAATGGGTGAATGGGAAATTGATGCTCAAAGTATACTCGTTGAGTTTGAAAATATTAAGGAAATGTACTTATCCCACATTGGAAGAGCAATGTAGCACATTGATGTTTATATAGACTCACACATTGATGATGAGTAAGTTAGTTAGACAAGAGGCTCTCTCTTGTGCGCGAGGGGGGGGGGTGTTGCAAATCTCAGGCCAGGTGAACCGAACTCGTGTGCAAGCGCGTCTTGTGGAGACGAATGCTATTTTCCTTCAATTTTTACTCTGAATCCACTTTTGTAACTGTTGCAGGAATTTGAAGTGGCCTGCGTGTGTGGCGTACTGCCGCTCAGTGGCCCACGCACTTCGAAATATGGGCTGTACTACTGCAGAGTGCCACTTACCAACAATCCTCCTATAAATAGGAGCCTCTCGTTCCTTTGAAAACACACACACACACACACACAGCACGAAATCTGTAATCTCTCAAGTAGTTCTCCTTCCTTGCCCAGTTCTGATAGTGTTTGGCTAATGCTCCAGTTTGCTGTGAGGCTTCGAAACTTGTGTTAACTTCCCAGCCATCAATCGTTGTACCATGGGAGACAAATGCCAACCATCCTCAAGCACTCTCGGTGAGGAGGCGAATTTGTTTTAAGGGCACTGTGTGTCACACAGGCCTCGGTTCTCCATCCCTGCGCTTCTCAGTTCAGTTCCATATTTTGTTTGTTCAATTCCAATTTTATTTTGTTCAATTCTATATTTTGTTATCTGCAGTTATTATTCTTCCATGCTGTACCGGATTCCTTCTGTTCTATTATTTATTTTGTTCCACTGTTGTCTTAAGTTGTACAGCATTGTATTTCATATTTAACTAATAATTTTGGCTAACATCAATATGGTTAACCAGCAACATTCCTAGGTTGCCTTTAAATGAGTTCTACCAGACACCCCTGGAATTAACAGCATCCACCCCGCTTCAGTTTACATCTGTGTAAATTATATTCTTGGAAGTTTTACTGCAGTTGGCAAGCTTCAATGGCCTATAGGTGCCTGGATATGTTCTAGTTTAGCATTATTTTTAATTGTGGTTTACCATTCACTTACATATGTTTCATTTGGAAGTCACTGTAATGTAATTAGTATATGAAAGTCCTTTTGACACTTTTTCATCTGTTTTGCTCTAATCTTATTATAGTTTCTATGTTATGCATGCAGGTCTCTCCTTTAGATTTATTTTATTTTTTATGTTTGGTTGGTTTGATATCAGTAAATAACATGCTTTGCAGATGCAAAGAGGTTGATTGGTAGGAGGTTCAGTGATCCCTCTGTTCAGAGTGATATCAAGTTGTGGCCCTTCAAGGTCATTTCTGGACCTGGTGATAAACCCATGATTGTTGTCAACTACAAGGGTGAGGACAAGCAGTTTGCAGCTGAGGAGATATCCTCCATGGTACTAATCAAGATGCGTGAGATTGCTGAGGCCTATCTTGGTTCCACTGTGAAGAATGCTGTGGTCACCGTGCCTGCATATTTCAATGATTCTCAAAGGCAGGCAACTAAGGATGCTGGTGTTATTGGTGGCCTGAATGTGATGCGTATTATCAATGAACCCACTGCTGCTGCCATTGCTTATGGTCTTGACAAGAAGGCAACAAGTGTTGGAGAGAAGAATGTCCTGATTTTTGATCTTGGTGGTGGTACATTTGATGTCTCTCTACTGACCATTGAAGAGGGTATCTTTGAGGTGAAAGCCACCGCTGGAGATACCCATCTTGGAGGTGAAGATTTTGACAACAGGATGGTGAACCACTTTGTTCAGGAGTTCAAAAGGAAAAACAAGAAGGACATTAGTAACAACCCCAGAGCATTGAGGAGGTTGAGGACTTCCTGTGAGAGGGCCAAGAGGACTCTCTCATCAACTGCCCAGACCACCATTGAGATTGATTCCTTGTATGAGGGAGTTGATTTCTACTCCACCATTACACGTGCCAGATTTGAGGAGCTCAACATGGATCTCTTTAGGAAGTGCATGGAACCAGTTGAGAAGTGTCTGAGAGATGCTAAGATGGACAAGAGCAGTGTTCATGATGTTGTGCTGGTTGGTGGTTCTACCAGGATTCCCAAGGTCCAGCAGCTTTTGCAGGACCTCTTCAATGGCAAGGAGCTTTGCAAGAGTATCAACCCTGATGAGGCTGTTGCTTATGGTGCTGCTGTTCAAGCTGCTATTTTGAGTGGTGAGGGCAATGAGAAGGTGCAGGACCTCTTGTTACTGGATGTCACCCCTCTCTCCCTTGGTTTGGAGACTGCTGGTGGTGTTATGACTGTGCTCATTCCCAGAAACACCACCATCCCTACCAAGAAAGAACAGGTCTTCTCTACCTACTCCGACAACCAACCTGGTGTGTTGATTCAGGTCTATGAAGGTGAGAGAACAAGGACGAAAGACAATAACTTGCTTGGAAAATTTGAGCTCTCTGGGATTCCACCAGCTCCAAGGGGTGTTCCTCAAATCACTGTATGCTTTGACATTGATGCCAATGGCATCCTTAATGTCTCTGCAGAAGATAAAACCACTGGGCAGAAGAATAAGATCACCATCACAAACGACAAGGGAAGGCTGTCAAAGGAGGAAATTGAGAAGATGGTTCAGGAAGCGGAGAAGTACAAGTCTGAAGATGAAGAGCATAAGAAGAAGGTTGAAGCGAAGAATACCTTAGAGAACTATGCATATAACATGAGGAATACAATAAAGGATGAGAAGATTGGTGAAAAGATTCTTCCAGCTGACAAGAAGAAAATTGAAGATGCCATTGAGCAGGCCATCCAGTGGCTTGATGGCAACCAGCTTGCTGAGGCAGATGAGTTTGAGGACAAGATGAAGGAACTTGAGAGCATCTGCAACCCGATCATTGCAAAGATGTACCAGGGTGCAGGTGGTGGTATGGGTGGTGGCATGGATGATGATGCTCCAGCTGCAGGTGGAAGTGGTGCTGGTCCTAAAATTGAGGAAGTTGATTAAGATGCTGGTTGATTAGTTGCTTGGTTTCTTGTTAGTTTCGTGTTTTGATGATTTCGAAGTTACTTTTATGAATTTTACTGGAAGTTGCACTCACAGCTTCCCAAACTTGCCTTTTGATCAAAGCCTAATGGCTACAGTAAAATTTGGCATTGTTAAAGAGTTACCTGCCTAACTTGCCATTGTTAAGTGTTATTTGCTTTGGTTTTCTTTTTTGGTTTTTGGGGCTATCGGCGAAAGCTTGAAGTCACTCTTTGAGTAAGCACTGGATAGACTCGCATACACGCACCACAATTTACAAATCATCTTTAGAAATTTGTGTTATTTTAATTTACTGTAATCTTTATTTAAAATGAGTTTTACAGGCTAATAGTTAGCTGGTTTGATTATTGTTAGTGTGCTCGAAATTCACCAGGTATATATTGTTCTGCTGTTCGGTCTGGATTACTAGAATTTGATTTGATGGATCAATCTATGTTTCGCCAGTTGAGATTGATATTTCTTATGGTCCAAGATTTAGCCAATACGTCTGATGTCAATCCCACATTCTGTTTCATTAAACTTACTGCATGTGTGATCTGAATGTAGATTAACGAAAGCTGGCGTTCCTAAAGGCTAGCTTTGCGTTCAACTTTCATTGAAACCTTGCTGGATTATATGATGCAGGAAATGCCTTTTCGGTATGATAAATGATCTGCCAACAATATTTAAGGTTGTGGCGAGGCATGCAGGGACTGGCAAGCAACAAGCAAAGCGCAAATCATCTGTCTCAAGTCATCATGGCAGCAACAAGTCCAAGTGAAACTCAGGAGGAGTAAAAAAAGGTCCTCAGGGACGGTTCTACATCACCAGCAATATTATGATCATGATTGTTTGTAATCAGGTAATTAAGAAAACATCACCTAATTTAATTCTGTCTCTAGCCTATATATTATATTATAACTTGATTAATTAGACTACTTCACTCTAGCATAGTTTCTATTTAAACATGAATATTAGACAAAGTAATTATTGCCTTAGATGTTTGTCATTTACAAAACATTATATGTTCAACTAAGTTACTTTTGACCGTCTTGCATGGCTCTCGATGTTTGTTTTTATAAATTTTAAATTTAAAGTTCATTTATGTGGAATATAAAAAATTTGTTTATTTTAATATGTATTTAAATTCTAAATAATATAAATATTAAATAATATGACAAAAAAATCAATTGTAAAAAATATGTTATTTTAATATAACGTTTCAAATGAGTTATAAAAAAGCTTGTTCACAAACTTAAAAGGAGTGGCATATTTTAAAATTTAACTAAAGGAAGTTAGTTTTATTTGCTTACTCATTTCACTTATCATAATTCATTTCTAAGCTAATCTCCAGAGTTAGTTATAACAAATAGTGACTATAAAAGGATAAAAGAAGTAGATGCCACAAAATGCCAATGATGAAGTGAGTTAATTAGTCTAATTATAAGGACATGCAGTTGCATGATAGTCCTAAGGGTAATTTCAATTTGCAAACCAATGTCGTTAAATCTAAATTTTTATTCTTGCAGTTTTATTTTTTTATTTAATTACTTAATTTTTGATTATTTTAATTATACTCTTATATTTATATTTTTGAGTTAATTTAATATTTATATTTTGACATTTTTTATTGTGGTAATTTAAATTTTTTATTATTTTAATTACACTTACGTATCTGTATTTTCGAATCAATTTAACTTTTATATTTTGAAATGTAAGAAAAAAAAGTTAAATTAATTTATCTCATTTTATTTTTTTTCACACGTTAAATTGATTAAAAAATATAGATAGGTGTAATGAAAACAATAAAAAACTCGAGTTGTAATGGAAAAAAATGGGTCAAAAATATAAGAATTAAATTAATTTAAAAATATAAGTATACAAGTGTAATTAAAATAATAAAATATTTAAATAATTATAAAAAAAATAAAAGTATAGACGTAAAAATATAAGTTTGGCTAACCAATGTTAGGTAATAATTTTTTAGTGGCACAAATGGAAATACTCAAAAGATTTATGGTGAAAATTGGGTATAATATTTTATCATACAATAATATACTGATGTTGGCTCAATTAATTAGTGGCAGAAAGGAAATATTCAAAGATTTACAATGGAAATTTTGTATAATATTTTATAATAAATTTTTAATAGTAATTGATGTGTAATGAGTAAAGGGCCAAAGACGAAAAATAAAAAGTCCAAAACTAAAAATAATCCAAATACAATTTAGCAACTCTGCCTCGTTTTATTTCTGTTTCCGAAGCAACCTGGACCGATAGAGAGACGCACAAGGAAGAGAGACGGGCGCAAGCGAATCAAAGGAACCGTCGACCTCGACGGAGAGGAAGAATAAAGAGGTGACCGGCAAGGGGAAGGAACCGGCGACTACAGGCGAGAGGAAGAATGAAGAGGCGGCCGGCAAGGGGAAGGAACCGGCGGCCTCGGCCGAGAGGAAGAAACCAATATTTGCCGGAAAGGGAGAGGGACCGGCCATTGGAATCGATCTGGGAACAACCTACTCGTGCGTCGGAGTTTGGCAGCGTGACCACGAAGAGATAATCCCGAACAAGCAAGGCAACCGGACGACGCCGTCTTGGGTTGCAGTCACCCAGACCGAACGTTTGATCGGCGCCGCCGCCAAAAGCCAGGTCATCAGGAACCCTAGCAACACCGTCTACGGTAACGCACTCTGAAAAACTTGTACATCTTTGTCTAACTTGAAAAACTTATACATCTATGTATTTTAGTACGCTCTAATTAATCCTAATTATTGTAGATCGTATCTTCGATCGAATCACCATTGTTTGACCTCAATAAATAGCGGGTGTTATGCAGATGCAAAGAGGTTGATCGGTAGGAGGTTCAGTGATCCCTCTGTACAAAGGGATATCAAGTGGGTGGGCCTTCAAGGTCATTTCTGGGCCCAACGATAGGCCTGTGATTGTTGCCAACTACAAGGGTGAGGAGAAGCAGTTTGCAGCTGAGGAGATGATGACATCCATGGTACTCATCAAGATGGGTGAGATTGTTGAGGCCTATCTTGGTTCCACTGTGAAGAATGCAGTGGTCACCGTGCCTGCATATTTCAACAGTTCTCAAAGGCAGGCAACTAAGGATGCTAGTTTTATTGCTGGCTTGAATGTGCGAATCACTAATGAACCCACTGCTGCTGCCGTTACTTATGGTCTTGACAAGAAGGCAACAAGTGTTGGAGAGAAGAATGTCCTGATCTTTGATCTTGGTGGTGGTACAATCGATGCCTCTCTACTGACCATTGATGAGGGTCTCTTTAAGGTGAAAGCCACTGCTGGAGATACCAATCTTGGAGGTGAAGATTTTGTCAATAGGATGGTGAAACACTTCGTTCAAGAGTTTGAGATCAAGCACAAGGAGGACATTAGATTGATTTCTACTGACCATTGATGAGGGTCTCTCTCATCCACTGCCTAAACCGCCATTGAGATTGATTCCTTGTATGAAGGAATTGATTTCTACTCCACCATTACACGTGCCAGATTTGAGGAGCTCAACATGGATCTCTTTAGGAACTGCATGGAACCAGTTGAGAAGTGTCTGAGAGATGCTAAGATGGACAAGAGCAGCGTTCATGATGTTGTGCCTGTTGGTGGATCCACCAGGATTCCCAAGGTCCAGGAGCTTTTGCAGGACCTATTCAGGGGCAAGGAGCTCTGCAAGAGTATCAATACCGAAGGGACAGTAAATTGTTCAATGCTTGGATACCTAGAATGTTTCAGGTAATCGGATGGTACTATTTGTAGCAGTGACAATTTAGTAAACAGTAGAAAATCGGATGGTACTATTGTTCAATGTTTGTATGTTTCTGTATAATAATAGTTTATTTTGTTCACAATGATTCATTCAGTTAAAAACCAAAATCCCAATATCAACAGTAATTCAAAAAAGTAATTTTTTAAATATGAAGACCAAACTTAGTCAATCACAATGAACAATAATCTCAGTCATTTTAATGAATTTATAATCGTTTGTTACTTTCTTAATTGTAAGCAATTAATTTGCATTGGAAGACAGTCAAGTTTTTGAATGTCGTACGAACGGAACTTCGATGCTAAGGAACTACGTACAATAGAGGTGTCGAATCATTCCCCCCCCACGCCCCCACCAATTATTAAGCTCTCTTCCTCCCCTTGGAGGTGCTGACTCTGCCACTCCAAGTCAAGCAACCGCGACCGAGAGGAAGAAAGAAGAGATGGCGGGAAACAGAGAGGGGCCACCGGCGATCGGAATCGATCTCGGCACGACACACTGTTGCGTCGGAGTTTGGCGGCAAAACCACGTAGAGATCATCCCGAACGACCAAGGCAACCGGAGGACGCCGTCTTGTGTAGCTTTCACCGATTACGGACGCTTGATCGGCGACGCCGCCAAGGACCACACTAACATCGTCTTCGGTAACGCACTCTGAACTGAGACAGTACTTCTGTGTTTATGGTTGATGGAAAAGACTGGTACATTAGGGTTAATTTGATTTCTTCGTATGTGGTACGTACTAGAAGCACCAGACGATAGTATTAACCTTTTGCGTTAGCTGTGTTGAATTAAGTTAGTTAATTGTTGGTTCTGTTTCTTAGCTCGCTGTAGGGATGAGCAAGCTGGTTTTGGAGAGAATATGAAAAGTTCTTGAAATATTCATCTTTATTGCTATTATTATTCTTATTTTTATGTTTGATATGGTCCAATATTTAACGTTACAAGAGTCCGTTTGTCAATATTTAGCATCATGTCTGTGTTGTAGCTGTTATAGCAAAAAAAAAAGGATCTCAATTTCTGATTTTTTACGTTTGTTTTTTTTGACATCAATAAATGATAAGTGTTTTGCAGATGCAAAGAGGTTGATCGGGAGGAGGTTTGGTGATCCCTCTGTACAGAGTGATATGAAGTTGTGGCCCTTCAAGGTTATTGATGGACCTGGTGATAAACCCATGATTGTTGTCAATTACAGGGGTAAGAAGCAGCAATTTGCAGCTGAGGAGATCTCTTCCATGTTACTCATCAAGATGCGTGAGATTGCTGAGGCCTACCTTGGTTTGACTGTGAAGAATGCTGTGGTTACTGTCCCTGCCTACTTCAATGATTCTCAAAGGCAGGCAACTAAGGATGCTGGGGTTATTGCCGGCCTGAATGTAATGCGTATCATCAATGAACCCACAGCTGCTGCCATTGCTTATGGTCTCGACAAGAAGGCAACTGTTGTTGGAGAGAAGAACATCCTAATCTTTGATCTTGGAGGCGGTACATTTGACGTCTCTGTGGTGACCATAGAAGAGGGTATCTTCGAGGTGAAAGCAACGGCTGGAGATACCCATCTTGCAGGTGAAGATTTTGACAATAGGATGGTGGAGCACTTTGCTGAGGACTTCAAAAGGAAGCACAAGAAGGACATTAGTGACAGCCCCAGAGCATTGAGGAGGTTGAGGACTTCCTGTGAACGGGCCAAGAAGACTCTCTCATCCACTGTCAAGACCACCATTGAGATTGATTCCTTCTATGAGGGTATCGATTTCTACTCGGCAATTACTCGAGCTAAATTTGAGGAGCTCAACATGGATCTCTTCAGGCGGTGTATGGTAGCAGTTGAGAAGTGCCTGAGGGATGCTAAGTTGGACAAGAGCAGTGTTCACGATGTTGTGCTTGTTGGTGGATCCACCAGGATTCCCAAGGTCCAGGAGCTTTTGCAGGACCTATTCGGGGGCAAGGAGCTCTGCAAGAGTATCAATACCGATGAGGCTGTTGCTCGCGGTGCTTCTATTCATGCTGCTATTTTGAGCTGCAACGGCAATGAGAAGGTTGGGGACCCGTTGCTACTGGATGTCACCCCCCTGTCCCTTGGTATGGAGACTCCTAGTGGTTCTATGTCTGTGTTCATTCCCAGGAACACCATCATCCCCGCAAAGAAAGTGTTGGACTTTCCTATGTCCGATGACATCCTTGATGTCTCTGCAGAAGTCCAGACCAGTAGCGCCGAGCAGAAGAATAGGATCACCGTCACGAATGACAAAGGAAGACTCTCAAAGAAGGAAATCCAGAGAATGGTTCAGAAAGCAGGGAAGTACAAGTCTGAAGACCAAGAGCTTGAGAAGATGGCTCAAGCGAAGAACGCCTTGGAGTGCTATGCATATAACCTGAGGAATACTCTAAAGGATGGGAAGATTGGTGAAAGGTTTTATCCAGGTGACAAGGAGAAGATTGAAGATGCCATTGTGCAGATCATCCAGTGGCTCGATGGCAACCCGCTTGCTGAGGCAAATGAGTTTGAGGAAAAGATGAAGGAAGTCGAGAGGATGGTTCAGGAAGCAGAGCAGTACAAGTTTGAAGACCAAGAGCTTAAGAAGATGGTTGAAGCGAAGAAAGCCTTGAAGAAGTATGCATATAACTTGAGGAATACTCTAAAGGATGAGAAGATTGGTGAAAGGTTTTTTCCAGGTGACAAGGAGAAGATTGAAGATGCCATTGAGCAGATCATCCAGTGGCTCGATGGCAACCCGCTTGCTGAGGCAAATGAGTTTGAGGAAAAGATGAAAGAAGTCGAGAGGATGGTTCAGGAAGCAGAGCAGTACAAGTTTGAAGACCAAGAGCTTAAGAAGATGGTTGAAACGAGGAAAGCCTTGAAGAAGTATGCATATAACTTGAGGAATACTCTAAAGGATGAGAAGATTGGTGAAAAGTTTTTTCCAGGTAACAAGGAGAAGATTGAAGATGCCATTGAGCGGATCATCCAGTGGCTCGATGGCAACCCGCTTGCTGAGGCAAATGAGTTTGAGGACAAAATGAAGGAACTCGAGTGGATGGTCCAGGAAGCAGGACGGTGCAAGTTTGAAGACCAAGAGCTTGAGAAGATGGCTGAAGCGAAGAACGCCTTGGAGACCTATGCATATAACATGAGCTATACTCTAAAGGATGAGAAGATTGGTGAAAGGTTTTTTCCTGGTGACAAGGAGAACATTGAAGATGCCATTGAGCAGATCACCCAGTGGCTCGATGGCAACCAGCTTGCTGAGGCATATGAGTTTGAGGACAAGATGAAGGCACTCGAGACGATGGTTCAGGAAGCAGAGCAGTACAAGTTTGAAGACCAAGAACTTGAGAAGAAGGTTGAAGCGAGGAAGGCCTTGGAGACCTATGCATATAACATGCGCTATACTCTAAAGGATAAGAAGATTGGTGAAAGGTTTTTTCCAGGTGACAAGGAGAACATTGAAGATGCCATTGAGCAGATCATCCAGTGGCTCGATGGCAACCAGCTTGCTGAGGCATATGAGTTTGAGGACAAGATGAAGGCACTCGAGACGATGGTTCGGGAAGCAGAGCAGTACAAGTTTGAAGACCAGCTTGAGAAGAAGGTTGAAGCGAAGAATGCCTTAGAGAAGTATGCATACAACATGAGGAATGTAGTAAAGGAAATTGAAGGTGCCATTGAGCAGACCATCCTGTGGCTGGAAGGCAACCAGCTTGCTGAGGCAGATGAGTTTGAGGACAAGATGACGGAGCTTGAGGGCATCCGTAACTGGATCATTTCCAAGCTGCAGCAGGGTGCAATTGCTGATATTGACATGGGTGGTGCCATGGCTGATGATGGTGCAGCTACAAGTGGAAGCGGCTTCTGGTTCTTGAATTGAGGGAGTTGATTAAGCAAGCAAACAGAAATCTGTGTGTAAGTATGCGCATGTCGACAGCTTTGGATTGGTCCCTCTTTTTGCCACTGACTAAGTTTGAGATAATTCATGTTTAGAATGAGTTTCAAACATGATAAAATTGTTCGTGTTGTGTTGAGGTGTGCTGTAAGATTGGATAGTAAATTGTTCAATGCTTGGATACTTAGAATCTTTTGAGGTAATCGGATGGTACTATTTGTAGCAGTGACAATTTAGTAAACAGTCGAAAATTTGGTGGGTGTTTCTGTAAAATAATAGTTTATTTTGTTCACGATGATTCATTCAGATAAAAACCAAAATCCCGGTATTAACAGTAATCCAAAAACTAATTTTTTGAGTATCAAGATCAAACTTAATTAATCAAAATTAAGTAAGATTTTAACCCATATTCACTGGGTATTATTTATGGGAAGTGAACTATAATTTCAATCATTTTAATGAATTTATGATCTTTTGTTAGGCTGACTTCACTCAGTAGTCATTCTGCTCGCCAAAATTATTTATAGAGCAAAATCCAGAAATTCAGCTCTAACAGTGTAGTATAGCCATTTCTCCTCCCAAAAAAAATGGCAAAATTAAAAAACCTCCCACAATTAGCAATCAAAATTTTACTAGCCCTTTTGGCCATCTCTCCCCCCTCCCAAAGCTGGAAGAGGCCGACCAAATGCGACGAAGAAAAAATCGGTCAAAGAATAGATGTTGAAGAAGAGGCGACAAAAAATCTGAAAAAGACGAATTGTAGGTGTGGCGAACAAGTTGCAGGCGTCAAATTTGGTGGCAACGTCGACAAGCAGAACCAGCTGCAATAGTGGCAGTGGCATCTTCTTTGCTGACAAGTAGATCGAGGTTATTTTGTGATTTTGAGATATTTTATATTTATTTTTGTATTAAATGAGTGATATTATGTATTTGTATATGTATATATCTGATTATTTTGTATTTTGATTAATAAAATGAGGAGTTAAATAGAGAGTATTGTTAGAGCAAATATAATTTTTAAGATAAAATTAAAATAAAAAATAAATTATTTATAATATAATAAAAAACAAAATAAAAATTACTGTTGGATTCAACCTTACCTTTCTTTCTGAATGGTAAGTAATTAGTTTGCATATTATAACACAGTAAAGGAAGCAACTTCGGTGCTAAGTAACTACGTACAATTAAGGTGTCCAATCCCACTAGGATTAAGAAAGGTTTCGCCAAAGCTTTACCGAAATGTTTTAATTTATTTTTGATTTAATTTTTCATCTTTCCTCTTTCTCAAAGCCCGCCCATTTTCTCTCTCTCACTCTCCCTCTCTCACTATCTCTCACACACTCTCTCCCAAACCCACCGCCGCAAAGAGCACCGGCCGCCGGCCGCCGCGAGCACCGACGTCGCGCCCCCCACGGCCGCGAGCACCATCCGCCGTCGTCCCACCCACCGCGAGCACAACCCGCCGTCGCCCATCCCTCTGCTGCTCGCACCGCCTCGGCCATCCCTCTACCGCTCGCACCGCCTCGCCCCCACCACCGGCCACAGACCGCCGTCGCTCCCCCCCCCCCCCAACACCGCCGCTCGGACCGCCATCGCCCCCTCTGAGTAAAGGTGCTGACTCTGCCACTCCAAGTCAAGCAACCGCGACCGAGAGGAAGAAAGAAGAGATGGAGGGAAACAGAGAGGGGCCACCGGCGATCGGAATCGATCTCGGCACGACACACTGTTGCGTCGGAGTTTGGCGGCAAAACCACGTAGAGATCATCCCAAACGACCAAGGCAACCGGAAGACGCCGTCTTGTGTCGCTTTCACCGATTACGGGCGCTTGATCGGCGACGCCGCCAAGGACCACACTAACATCGTCTTCGGTAACGCACTCTGAACTGAGACAGTACTTCTGTGTTTATGGCTGATGTAAAAGACTGGTACATTAGGGTTAATTTGATTTCTTTTTATGTGGTACTAGAAACACCGGACGATAGTATTAACCTTTTGCTTCTGTTTCTTAGCTCACTGTAGAGGTGAGCAAGCTGGTTTTGGAGAGAATATGAAAAGTTGTTGAAAAACGATCAGATTTGATCTGTAACACATGAAAGAAAATACGTGAAACATGAAACAGAAAGCCATAAGTCTGGAACTAATACATAATACCATATTTAAGATTAAATGCCTATTCTTAAGGAAGATAATTTGAGCATGTAAAACCTGGAATGTTTTGATTAACACCCCCTTTAATCCTGAAAATTTTGGGACCCCAAGCCTTGCTTCGAAAAGCAGAAACTTGTAATGGGAAATTGATTTTGTAGAGATGTCTGCCAGTTGATCTTCGGTCTTGCAAAATTTCAGCTCAATCTCTCCTTTAACCATTTCTACAGTTAAACGATACTTGAGTTCAGTGTGCTTGGTGTGGTTGTGAAAAATTGGTTATTGCAATGGCGGGCGTGTTATCACAAAAGAATGTAGCGGGGGAGGCTTACGTGTTGCTTCATTTCCCTCAAAATTATTTTTAGCCAAATAGCTTCACAAGTCACAAGTCACACTTAATCATATAGCTGCTATGTATTCCACATCAAACAAGTCTTGCTCTGTGCTTTTGAAGTGAGCCTTCTTCATTAAATTTGGTTTTACAAACCTATTTCAAGTCAATAATTTCCTTGGTTTCTCTCAATTATCTCCATCTCTTAATTCATGCCTTTTCTCCGTGCTTCCTCTTTTGATGTCTCTTCAAAGCTTTGTGGCTCATTACCAATGAACGCAACATTGTTGTAAACCTCATGCAAAGGTCTAATCCGTCTAGGAAAACAATTTGTGGTTGGGACAATTGAAAGTTGTTGGTCTGAATGAGTTGATGCCAGAATGAGCAAGCAGTTAGAATTTGTCTGTCTGTTTGAGCAGGCTCATTTTTGTATTCACATGATTTTGTTTCATCTGATATCACAAGAGAATTCATCTTTATTTCTATTATTATTATTCTTATTTTTATGCTTGGTATGGTCCAATATTTAATATCACAAGATTCTGTTTGTCAATATTTAGCATCATGTCTGTTATGTAAGTGTTTTTATACCCAAAAAAAAAAAAAGGGATCTCTATTTCTGATTTTTTATGTTGTTTTTTTGACATCAATAAATGATAAGTGTTTTGCAGATGCAAAGAGGTTGATCGGGAGGAGGTTTGGTGATCCCTCTGTACAGAGTGATATGAAGTTGTGGCCCTTCAAGGTTATTGGTGGACCTGGTGATAAACCCATGATTGTTGTCAATTACAGGGGTAAGAAGCAGAAGTTTACAGCCGAGGAGATCTCTTCCATGTTACTCATTAAGATGCGTGAGATTGCTGAGGCCTACCTTGGTTTGACTGTGAAGAATGCTGTGGTTACTGTCCCCGCCTACTTCAATGATTCTCAAAGGCAGGCAACTAAGGATGCTGGTGTTATTGCCGGCCTGAATGTAATGCGTATCATCAATGAACCCACAGCTGCTGCCATTGCTTATGGTCTCGACAAGAAGGCAACTATGGTTGGAGAGAAGAACGTCCTAATCTTTGATCTTGGAGGCGGTACATTTGACGTCTCTTTGGTGACCATTGAAGAGGGTATCCTCGAGGCGAAAGCAACTGCAGGAGATACCCATCTTGGAGGTGAAGATTTTGACAATAGGATGGTGGAGCACTTTGTTGAGGAGTTCAAAAGGAAGCACAAGAAGGACATTAGTGACAGCCCCAGAGCATTGAGGAGGTTGAGGACTTCCTGTGAGAGGGCCAAGGAGGCTCTGTCATCCACTGTCAAGACCACCATTGAGATTGATTCCTTCTGTGAGGGTATCGATTTCTACTCGACAATTACCCGAGCTAAATTTGAGAAGCTCAACATGGATCTCTTCAGGCGGTGTATGTCAGCAGTTTATAAGTGTCTGAGAGATGCTAAGTTGGACATGAGCAGTGTGCATGATGTTGTGCTTGTTGGTGGATCCACCAGGATTCCCAAGGTCCAGGAGCTTTTGCAGGACCTGTTCAATGGCAAGGAGCTCTGCAAGAGTATCAATACCGATGAGGCTGTTGCTCGCGGTGCTTCTGTTCATGCTGCTATTTTGAGCGCCGAGGGCAATAAGAAGGTTTGGGACCCCTTGGTACTGGATGTCACCCCCCTGTCCCTTGGTATGGAGACTCTTAGTGGTTTTATGTCTGTTTTCATTCCCAGGAACACCATCATCCCGGCAAATAAAGTGTTGGACTTTCCTATGTCCGATGGCGACCAATCTCTTTTGATTCGGGTCTACGAAGGGGAGGAAATGAGGGCCAGAGCCAATAACTTGCTTGGCAAATTTGAGCTCTCTGGACTTTCTTGTGCTCCTCAGATCACAGTATCCTTTGACATCGATGCTGATGGCATCCTTAATGTCTCTGCAGAAGTCAAGACCAGACCGACCAGTACCACCATTCAGATGAATACAATCACCGTCAAGAATGACAAGGGAAGGCTCTCGGAGAAGGAAATCCGGAGGATGGTTCAGAAAGCAGAAAGTTACAAGTCTGAAGCCCAAGAGCTTGAGAAGATGGCTGAAGCGAAGAACGCCTTGGAGACCTATGCATATAACACGAGGAATACTCTAAAGGATGAGAAGATTGGTAAAAAGATTCTTCCAGCTTACAAGGAGAAAATGGAAGATGCCATTGAGCTGACCATCCAGTGGGTCGATGGCAACCAGCTTGCTACGGCATATGAGTTTGAGGACAAGATGAAGGAACTCGAGAGGATGGTTCAGGAAGCTGAGCAGTACAAGTTTGAAGACCAAGAGCTTGAGAAGATGGTTGAAGCGAAGAACGCCTTGAAGAAGTATGCATATAATACAAGGAATGCAGTTAGGGAAATTGAATATGCCGCTGAGCAGACCATCCAGTGGCTGGATGGCAGCCAGCTTGCTAAGGCCGAAGAATTTGAGGGCAAGATGAAGGAACTCGAGGGCATCTGCAACCTGTTCATCTCAAAGATGTACCATTGATGATTAAGATGGTGGTAATCTCAGTTGCTTCGTTTCTTGTATGATTAAGAGGTACCATGGATGGTTAGCTATCCTAATAGCACAGTATGATTTAGCATTGTTCAAGATTAATCTGCTTGTGTTTTTTTTTTCTTTTTGATTTGTATCGATGAGAACTCATACTTACTATTTTATAGATGTGCTTTTAGTAAATTATACGACATATCCAATGCTCATATGAATCAACTGTTTCTAGCCCATGGTCTTGTAGGATTGGAGGCTAATAGGAGCTATGCTATGTTTGGCATATAAAAGTAGTCGATATCATCATGATGAAATGCTAAGTGAGCGGAGCTAAGTTAGTCAAATTAAAACCAATAATTGCATGATGGGTCTAACTGAGTTATTTTAAAACTGTTAAGTTTGAGATTTTTATTAATATTCTGTACTAATATCTTATAGCCTTTTAGCATTAAAAAATTAAATATTTTTGTGTTTTTGTGATTTTATTCAAAATTTTTAATTTTGATAATAAAGACCAAATTTGATAAATTGAGTGCAGCATGTGGCTTTGCCCACCTGATATGTCAATTGACAATTTGAGTAGTAGGCCTCACATTAATTGTTTAAAAAAAATTAAAAAAATTTAAATCGAAACAAAGGGGTCGACCAATCGAGAAGAAAAAGGGTCGTGAAGGTGGGAAACGATCAAAAGCCATGGTGACGATGAACACCATCGACGATGAGAAGACAACTATGGCAAGCCAACGCCCAAGATGAGATGCGGATTGTTGGCCATGACAGACATCAACTCTGGCCATGACCACAGTGAATTGCCAAGGTAAAGGCGGTCACGGCAACCCCTCGCCATTAGGGGCAGATCCGGGCAAGTAGGCTGGGTTGGACAAAATTAGGGGTGGACTGGACTAAATTTAGACTGGACAACTACTAAAAATTCAAAAAATTTACATTACAAATGTAAATTTTGTTATGAGCTGCCATAAGATTCAGCTTACTACTAAATTCGCCCTTACTTGCCATGATCATAGCCATGGCATACTCACGATGACAAGCCATGACCCATGAGGAGTCGGCCACCATCGACGGTCACTACAAACTTAGATCGATCGATCGTCAGCCATGGGAAAAAAGATCGATATGAAGTCGGCTATGGGGAATATGTAAGGTTGCGATATGTAGGAGAAGGAGGGTGGTCGACAGTGGAGAAAGAAGGTCGCGATTGCATAAAGGTAAGGTAAATCGATGGAGAGGAAGAATAAGGGTTTTAACTCAATTAATTTGATTTTTATTTTTTATTTTTTTCAACAACGATGTACACGAGGCCTACTCAAATAATATGATTTTTATTTTTTTGAATTTTTTTTCTTCAAATAAATTTCAAAAAAAAAAAATTTGAAATAGAGATGGAATTTTTTTCCTTTCTAACCATTTGAGGACAAAAATATATTTATGATATTTTTTTAATATTATAAAATGACACTAAAATATTTTTAAAATTACAAAAATGATAAAAAAACATTTTTTGGAGAATCGAAAATGGATAATGAAATTTTCAAATAACATTAATTAATGTTAATAAACAGGAAAAATTTAATTAAATTATGTCACATCTACACAAAATTAAAATTAGAGATACATTAAAATAATATGATTCAATAAATTGCCTAAATTTATTGGCAGAGCTATGACAAAATTTATTACATATATAGGTCTATTCTTACAAATCTCACTACTGACATGCTCACAACTCTACATTCAAATATGGAAAGATATTTAAAACTATTTATAGGAAAAGGACAAAATAGAAATATCATCCCTAAGCTTTGAATTAGGTATAAAACTAATTAATGTTAAAAATATTGTTTGAATATTTAATTTAAACATTTATAATAATATTTAATATTTATATTTTATATATTTATATTAATATAACACAAATTATAAGATATTAAGTATTTTTGTTTTTAGAAAAAGAAAAACTGAACGGAATAGCATTGGGATGTTCGAACGTTGTCCAAAGGGAAACGTCGACCAATGCTACAAAGCCGACTATCTGAGTCGGCGCTCCGGCAACTCCATTTCTCTTCCCGACCAAGAAGAAAGAAGAGATGGGCCGCGGCAAGGGAGAGGGACCGGCGATCGGAATCGATCTCGGCACCACCTACTGTTGCGTCGAAGTTTGGCAGCACGACTGCGGTGAGATCATCCCGAACGACCAAGGCAACCGTACGACGCCGTCTTATGTGGCTTTCACCGACGCCGGACGATTAATCGGCGACGCCGCCAGCAACCAGGCCGCCAGGAACCCCACCAACACCGTCTTCGGTGACGCGCCATGACATACTTCTTCCACATCTTTATCTGGCCTTTGTGTTCAATTAACTGTTTATGGTTTATATCATTTTTGGTTGGTTTGATATCAATACAGATAATTGCTTGAAACTTTAGTGTTTTATAAAATTATTTTACAATATAAGTACAATATTCTTTTATGGTACTCATCAAGATGCGTGAGATTGCTGAGGCCTTTCTTGGTTCCACCGTGAAGAATGCTTTGATCACTATCCCTGCCTACTGCAATGATTCTCAAAGACAAGCAACCATAGATGTCGCGGTGTTACTGTCGGCCTGAATGTGGTGCGACTCATCAACGAGCCCACTGCAGCCGCCATTGCTTATGGTCTCGACAAGAAGGCAACGAGTGTCGGGCCCAAGAATGTCCTGGTGTTTGATCTTGGCGGCGGTACAAGTCGGAAGAGGAAGATCACCATCACGAACGACAAGAGAAGGCTCTCAAGGAAGGAGATTGAGAAGATGGTTGAGGAGGCTAGAAAGTACAAGTCGGAAGAGGAAGAGCTTGAGAAGAAGGTTGAAGCGAAGAATGCATTAGAGAAGTATGGATATAACATGAGGAATGTAGAAAAGGAAATTGAAGATACCATTAAGCAGACCATCCAGTGGCTGGATGGCAACTTGCTGAGGCAGATGAATTTGAGGACAAGATGAAGGAACTCGAGGGCATCCATAACTCGATCATTGCAAAGCTGCAGCAGGGTGCACTTGCTGATATTGACTTGGATGGTGCCATGGCTGATGATGGTGCAGCTGCAAGTGGAAGCGATTCCAGCGCTCGAATTGAAGGAGTTGATTAAGCAAGCAAACATAAATCTGTTGTAAGTTTGCGCATGTCGACAGCTTTGCATTGGTCTCTCTTTTTGCCACTGACTAAGTTTGAGATAATTCATGTTTAGAATGAGTTTCAAACATGATAAAATTGTTTGCGTTGCATGTTTATGAATCTATTTCCTATGTGGATGATAAGGTCTTTGTTGCATGATTAAGCATTTGTTGTTAATTTATGCATGTGTTGCTTAAATTGTGCATTTGTTGTCAATATATGCATTTATTGCTAGTTTATGCATTTGTTGCATGTGCTTGTTTCTTGTTGGCTATGTGTGCTGGCCTCATTAGGAATCAAGGTGGAGATGCTCTAATACGAATTGTTGCGGAAAAACTACAAAGCAAATGGGTTAGTGTAAACCAAAATCAAACCAGATTTAACGAAAATAAAAACACAAAGAACATAAAGGGAAAAAAACTCCTTGTTAAGTCATTCAAGGCTCAGATCTAGTGTCCGTTCATCACTTTAAGAATGCCAACGAATAGTGACCACAAAGAAGCCACCAAACTGAAAGCCCAGAAAACCCCAACACTTCTCGGTCGAACACAAATGAAGCCCTTTCTCCCCCAAAAGATCAAAGCCACACAAAGTAGGCCACCACAAAGGTAGATCAGTCTCAAAGGCGGTAGGGTCAAAAGCACAAAACCAAGAGAGAAAAACTTACCAGTAGAAAAGACCTAAGTCTTGAATATGTAGAGGTTGCAATCGGTATCGAAGTATCACCTTTCGCACACAAGGAAAGGTGATCGCACAAATGGAATGATGGATCAACCCATAGAAGGCAAGAATCACAATCGGTTGAACATAGAAGAAGAAATGGAGCAATCGGCCAAGGAAGGAAACACGAGGAAGAAGCTAGGGTTTGGTAGAAAGAGGGAAACACCAAAAGAGAGGCCGCACAAAAGGGCCTTATATATGTGGGCTTTAGGGCTAAGCATAGTGGGCTTCTTCTACTTGAGCAAATGGGTTGAGGCCAATTCTCCTCCAAAGTGGGATTAGGGCTTGTGGCCCGACTTCTAAAATGAACTGCTTAAAAGTGCTGATAGACTTAAGTTCTTCAATCTTGGATCGAAGCATATGAAGATAAAACTCACCTGAAAATCGTAATAGCCTTGGGCCTCATTACGAAATATAAACCCAACAGTTTGTATTGTGTTGAGCTGTGCTCTAAGATTGGATAATAAATTGTTTAATGCTTGGATACTTAGAATCTTTAAGGTAATCGGATGGTACTATTCGTAGCAGTGACAATTTAGTAAACAGTCAAAAATTTGGTGGGTGTGTAGAATAATAGTTTATTTTATTCACAATGATTCATTTAGTTAAAAACTAGGATCGTGCTACATGTACTAACGGGATGACAAACCTGATGACCGAATTGTACTTCATCATTGATTATCAAGGCGTTGTGGACGGGAGAAGCCTAGACTTCATCCAGAAGTAGCGGCAGTGAGGTGACGAGATGGTGCAACGGCAATTGGTGCAAGGCATTGCGGCAAGGCGACAAAGGATGCAACGACAATCGCGCGAGGCGCTGCAGCAGCGGTTGCACGAGACACTGCAATAGGGCGACAAGATGATGCATCAACGATCGGTGAGGCGAAGGTATCGATAAGGCGAGAAGAGGCGAAACTTACTAAAGGCGATCATGACAAAGAAGAAAAGAGGCAACCAAGGGTACGAGTGGTGAATCTGCAAATTGGATTAGGGCATTTTTGTCATTTGGCGCCTTCGGTCATCCTTTCGATAACCCAATTGTTTGTACAAGTAGCATTTTCCTAAAAACCAAAATCTCAGTATTATCAATAATCCAAAAACTAAGGCTACGTTCTCTTTTATGTTTCAATTTTTAGTTTTGAATTTTTTTGAATTTTGTGTTTTGAATATCTATTTTGAGATTTTTTAAAACGTATTCTTTTTGTCATTCTAATAAACTTTTCTTAAAATAGAAAAGTAAAAAACGCGTTTACTTTAGAATTGTGAAAAAAAATATTTTATGATATTTTATTTAATGAATTTGATTATTAAATAATAAAATTAACTATTTTTAATAAAATTATACTACTAAAATAAAAACATAAATTTAATTAATGAATTGGTGACATATAATTTATATTAAATATTATTATACAAAATATGTGAAATATTACACTTTATAATATACTATATGTTATTCTATATTTTTAATTATAATATAGGTATACTATATTTTTAAAATTTTAAATAAATATATAATTTTATTTTCAAAAATTAAGAATAATTTTTTCTTATTTTTTCCCTTCTTTTTTTTTTTTCTTTTCTTGTTCTATTCTCTTCGGCACACTGCATCTTCTCTGTCACTGACAACCATCGCCGACCGAAGATTCACACGATCAGAGCCTATCATTAGAAACACAAAACCAAGGGGGTTAACATACACAAAAATGAGCTAGATTTAACGGTTGAATTTTTATAGACTTGATTTTTTAATTTTTTGCCAAAATTAAAAAACAAATTGCCAGTCGTCACCGACCATCGTGGTCGATGGTTTCCGACGATCAAAGGCCTCTTTCTCGTCACCGACAGTCAATAGGCATTATGGCTATGGGTCTTCTTCTTCACTGTTGTGATGTCGCCAATAAAGGGATAAGGGTCATCGCCATGGTCGATGATGTGTCGTTGGCAGCTGAAGGCTCCATGGCCATGAATGTTGCCTTTTGTCGTTATTAGTCGTCAATTTTCTCCTCCGACTACGACCTCTTGAGCGCCTCTGCCATGTTCGACTAGCCATGGCCTTATGCATCTCCATGGTCTTAGGTCTTTATTGATCTACCATGGTCGGCGACAGTGATAGCGGTGGCAAGCGTGGTTGACGACTACTCGAGGCGGTGACAGAGGTGGCGTGCAAGGTCGACGACTGAGCCTTGAGAAGGAAATGAAGAGACGAGAAATGAAAGAAAAGATGAGAGACGAGAGATATGTGTGTGAGATTGGTAGGGGGGACTTGTTTTCCGCGTTTTAGTGTTTCTAGGGTGTTGAGTTTCCTTTACAAAATTTGTTCTTGTTTTTGAAAATAGCAAAGTAAATGCATTTTCAATGTTTTGAAAAACTAAAAACTCAAAATAAACTGAAAACAACAAAGAGAACGCGACCTAATTTTTTTAGTATCAAGATCAAATTTAATTAAGATTTTAACCCATATTAATTGGGTATAATTTATGAGAAGTGAACTATAATCTCAATCATTTTAATGAATTTATGATCCTTTGTTACGCTAACTCCAACAGATAGCCATTCTGCTAGCTAAAGCTATGTATGGGTAGTCAAATCTAGAAATTTAGCTCCAACGAAGCTCATTATAGCCATTTCCCCTTGCAAAAAATTTGATAAAATTGAAAAACCTTGTCATAGTTGGTGATCGAAATCTTGCCAGCCCTCTTTGCCATCTCTCATTTCCCCCCCCCACCCCAACGATCATCAATGTCAAAAGAGACTGACCAAATGTGGCGGAGGCGAAATTGATCGAAGAATAGATGTTGAAAAGGCGATGACAGCACATTCAAATAAGACAGTTGGAGAAAACGAGTTACAGATGCGACATATGAGTTGCAGACACCAAATCTGATGGTGGTAGCGACAAACAAAACCAACAACAACAACACCCGTAACATCTTCTTCAACGAGAAGCAAATTGAGCCTAATTTGTGATTTTGAGATATTTTGTATTTAGTTTTGTATTGAATGAGTGATATTGTATATTTTTATATTTGATTATTAATTTTATGTATGTCTATCTAATTATTTTTTATATTTAATTATTAAATTATTTATTTAATTATTAATTTTATATATACGTGTATTTTATTATTTTATGTATTTGATTAATGAAATAAAGAGTTAAATAAAAATAAAAAAATATTATTAAAATAAATATGAAAAATAAATTATTTATAACATAATAAAAAATAAGATAAAAATTATTGTTGGAGTCAGCCTTACTTTATTTCCTAATGGTAAGTAATTAGTTTGTTTGCATATTATAACACAGTAAAGGAAGCAACTTCGATGCTAAGGAACTACGTACAATTGAGGTGTCCAATCCCACCGCCCCCACCCCCAAATTATTAAGCTCTGTTAAGGATTTGGAAGGCAGTCAAGGAATGTCCCGTTGAGTAAAGGTGCTGACTCTGCCACTCCAAGTCAAGCAACCGCGACGGAGAGGAAGAAAGAAGAGATGGAGGGAAACAGAGACGGGCCACTGGCGATCGGAATCGATCTCGGCACGACAAACTGTTGCGTCGGAGTTTGGCGGCAAAACCACGTAGAGATCATCCCGAACGACCAAGGCAACCGGACGACGCCGTCTTGTGTCGCTTTCACCGATTACGGGCGCTTGATCGGCGACGCCGCCCAGAACCTCACTAACATCGTCTTCGGTAACGCCCTCTGAACTGAGACAGTACTTCTGTGTTTATGGTTGATTGAAAAGACCGGTACCTCAGGGTTAATTTGATTTCTTCGTATGTAGTACTAGAAGCACCAGACGATAGTATTTAACCTTTTGCTTCTGTTTCTTAGCTCACTGTAGAGATGAGCAAGCTGGTTTTGGAGAGAATATGAAAAGTTGTTGAAAAATGATCAGATTTGATCTGTAACACATGAAAGAAAATACGTGAAACATGAAACAGAAAACCATAAGTCTGGAATTAATACATAATACCATATTTATGATGAAATGCCTATTCTTAAGGAAGATAATTTGAGCATCTAAAACCTAGAATTTTTTTATTAACACTCCCTTTAATCCTGAAGATTTTGGGACCCCAAGCCTTGCTTCGAAAAGCAGAAACTTGTAATGGGAAATTGATTTTGGAGAGATGTCTGCCAGTTGATCTTCGGTCTTGCAAAATTTCAGCTCAATCTCTCCTTTAACCACTTCTACAGTTAAACGATACTTGAGTTCAGTGTGCTTGGTGTGGTTGTGAAAAATTGGTTATTGCAATGGCGGGCGTGTTATCACAAAAGAATGTAGCGGGGGAGGCTTACGTGTTGCTTCATTTCCCTCAAAATTCTTTTTAGCCAATTAGCTTCACAAGTCACAAGTCACACTTAATCATATAGCTGCTATGTATTCCACCTCAAACAAGTCTTGCTCTGTGCTTTTGAAGTGAGCCATCTTCATTAAATTTGGTTTTGCAAACCTATTTCAAGTCAATAATTTCCTTGGTTTCTCTCAATTATCTCCATCTCTTAATTCATGCCTTTTCTCCGTGCTTCCTCTTTTGATGTTTCTTCAAAGCTTTGTGGCTCATTACCAATGAAAGCAACATTGTTGTAAACCTCATGCAAAGGTCTAATCCGTCTAGGAAAACAATTAGTGGTTGAGACAATTGAAAGTTGTTGGTCTGAATGAGTTGGTGCCAGAATGAGCAAGCAGTTAGGATTTGTCTGTCTGTTTGAGCAGGCTCATTTTTGTATTCCCATGATTTTGTTTCATCTGATATCACAAGAGAATTCATCTTTATTGCTATTATTATTCTTATTTTTATGTTTGGTATGGTCCAATATTTAATATCACAAGATTCTGTTTGTCAATATTTAGCATCATGTCTGTTATGCAAGTGTTATAGCAACAAAAAAAAAAAAGGATCTCTATTTCTAATTTTTTATGTTGTTTTTTTGACATCAATAAATGATAAGTGTTTTGCAGATGCAAAGAGGTTGATCGGGAGGAGGTTTGGTGATCCCTCTGTACAGAGTGATATGAAGTTGTGGCCCTTCAAGGTTAGTGATGGACCTGGTGATAAACCTATGATTGTTGTCAATTACAGGGGTAAGAAGCAGCTGTTTGCAGCTGAGGAGATCTCTTCCATGTTACTCATTAAGATGCGTGAGATTGCTGAGGCCTACCTTGGTTGGACTGTGAAGAATGCTGTGGTTACTGTCCCTGCCTACTTCAATGATTCTCAAAGGCAGGCAACTAAGGATGCTGGCGTTATTGCCGGCCTGAATGTAATGCGTATCATCAATGAACCCACAGCTGCTGCCATTGCTTATGGTCTCGACAAGAAGGCAACTATTGTTGGAGAGAAGAATGTCCTAATCTTCGATCTGGGAGGCGGTACATTTGACGTCTCTGTGGTGACCATTGAAGAGGGTATCTTCCAGGTGAAATCAACTGCTGGAGATACCCATCTTGGAGGTGAAGATTTTGACAATAGGATGGTGGAGCACTTTGTTGAGGAGTTCAAAAGGAAGCACAAGAAGGACATTAGTGACAGCCCCAGAGCATTGAGGAGGTTGAGGACTTCCTGTGAGAGGGCCAAGAAGACTCTCTCATCCACTGTCAAGACCACCATTGAGATTGATTCCTTCTATGAGGGTTTCGATTTCTACTCGACAATTACTCGAGCTAAATTTGAGGAGCTCAACATGGATCTCTTCAGGCGGTGTATGTCAGCAGTTTATAAGTGCCTGAGAGATGCTAAGATGGACAAGAGCAGTGTTCATGATGTTGTGCTTGTTGGAGGATCCACCAGGATTCCCAAGGTCCGGGAGCTTTTGCAGGACCTGTTCAGGGGCAAGGAGCTTTGCAAGAGTATCAATACCGATGAGGCTGTAGCTCGCGGTGCTTCTGTTCATGCTGCTATTTTGAGCGTCGAGGGCAATGAGAAGGTTTGGGACCCCTTGCTACTGGATGTCACCCCCCTGTCCCTTGGTATGGAGACTCCTAGAGGTTCTATGTCTGTGTTCATTCCCAGGAACACTATCATCCCTGCAAAGAAAGTGTTGGACTTTCCTATGTCCGATGACAACCGATCTCTTTTGATTCGGGTCTACGAAGGGGAGGAAATGAGGGCCAGAGCCAATAACTTGCTTGGCAAATTTGAGCTCCCTGGACTTTCTTATGCTTGTCAGATCACAGTATCCTTTGACATCGATGCCGATGGCATCCTTGATGTCTCTGCAGAAGTCAAGACCAATACGAGCATGCAGAAGAATACGATCACCGTCACGAATGACAAGGGAAGGCTCTCGAAGAAGGAAATCCAGAGGATGGTTCAGAGAGCAGAAAGTTACAAGTCTGAAGCCCAAGAGCTTGAGAAGATGGCTGGAGCGAAGAACGCCTTGGAGACCTATGCATATAACACGAGGAATACTCTAAAGGATGAGAAGATTTTTAAAAAGATTCTTCCAGCTTACAGGAAGAAAATGGAAGATGCCATTGAGCAGACCATCCAGTGGGTCGATGGCAACCAGCTTGCTGAGGCATATGAGTTTGAGGACAAGATGAAGGAACTCGAGAGGATGGTTCAGGAAGCAGAGCAGTACAAGTTTGAAGATAAAGAGCTTGAGAAGATGGTTGAAGCGAAGAACGCCTTGAAGAAGTATGCATATAACATGAGGAATGCAGTTAGGGAAATGGAAGATGCCATTGAGCAGACCATCCAGTGGCTGGATGGCACTCAGCTTGCCAAGGCAGATGAATTTGAGGACAAGATGAAGGAACTTGAGGGCATCTGCGACCTGGTAATCGCAACGATGTACCATTGATGATTAAGATACTGGTAATCCCAGTTGCTTGGTTTCTTGTATGATTAAGATGTACCATGCATGATTAAATATCCTAATGGCACAGTGTGATTTAGCTTTGTTAAGATTAATCTATTTAGAGGACTTATCGAAGACTCATATCAATCAACTGTTTCTAGCCCTTGGGCTTGTAGGATTGGAAGAGATAAGCTCAAAGGATGGCTAATAGGAGCTATGGTATGTTTGGCATAAAAAAGTAGTAGACATCATGATGAAATGCTAAGCGAGTGGGGCTAAGTTAGTTAAATTAAAACCAATAATTGCATGATTGGACTAACTAGTCACATGGCAAGTAGTGATTTTTTTAGTTTGGAAATGTTATTTTAAGACTCAAGTTTGACTTTTTTTTACTCATATTTTTTATTGATATTTTTATATTTATATTAGTTGGACATATATAAAGTATTAATATTGAGTGTATCACAAATGTCAAAATAGTTGCATCATTTTTAGTTAGTCTCTTAATAGATGGCACGAAAACGAGAAACAAGAAATGGGTATTATATAATATGAAACGACAAACAACATTTTTTAAAAAGTAGAAAATAGAAATAAGTAAATAAAAAAAGTTATAAGGGTACTATGGTAAATATAATTTTTAATATAAAAAATAATTATTTAATTTAAAAATAAACATACATTTTATATTTTATTTAAACAAATTTAAAAAAAAAACACTTATATTATTTGAAGATTAGTGGCTGACCATGGCATGATTAGCAGCTATGCTAATAGTACAGTGAATTTTTTTTTTTTTGGGTAACAAAAATCAACGAGAATTTTTTGAAACATAATAGTCTTTGATTTGGGTTGTCACACTCTCTTTATAAATCGCAGTTCATTTGCTCAATTTAACAGGTAGAACGAGTAAATTCGAATCAAAATTCGAGTTCTAACCTTTCAAGTAAACATAGATAATATACTGTTTACATGAATCCAGATTTGAAATCATAATCTTATGACATTCAAATTCATGAACGTGTACAATAGTTCGTCTCTAATTAGCAATGTGATTTAACATTGCTAAGATTTATATGGATGAGAATAGATGTGCTTGAGTAAACTTAGGAAATATCCAATGCTTGTATCAATCAATTGTTTCTAGCCCATGAGCTTGTAGGATTGGAAGAGATAAAGATAAGACCTATGCTATGTTTGGCATATAAAAGAAGTAAATATTATGATGAAATGCTAAGGTTGCGTTCTTTTTGTTGTTTTCAAGTTATTTTTAGTTTTTAATTTTCTAAAATAATGAAAATGCGTTCTTTTTATTGTTTTTAAAAATATATTTTTGAAAACAAAAAAACAATTATAAAGAAAACTCAAAACAACAAAAAGTTGTTTTGAGTGTTTTCATCCAAAACAAATTCTAAATTCAAAACATATTTATTTATGTATTTATTCATATTTTACTATTGTAATGAGAAAAAATATTATAAAATTTATTAACTTTAAAATGTATATATTTTTTTAATAATATATTAATATTAAATATTTCTAATTTATTGAATAATCAAATTTTTTGTATAAAATATTATTAAAAATTTATTTTCAAAATTTTAAAGAAAACGCGCTTTTTAATTTTCTATTTTTAGAAATAATTTTTCAAAATGATAAAGAGAACATGTTTTTAATTTTTTAAAAACAGACCATCAAAATAAAAAATTAAAAAAAAATTCAAAAGTCAAAATTAAAAATTGAAAATAAAAAACAACAAAACATAAGGAAATGAGCTAAGTTAGTCAAATTAAAACCAATAATTGCATGATGGGTCTAACTAGACACATGGCAAGTAGTGAATTTTTTAGTTAACAATTATTTTAAAATTTAAAATTTGATATTTTTATTAATATTTTAATTAATATCTTATATATTTATATTAATATGATATACAATATAAAATATTAATATTAAGTGTATCACAAATGTTTAAATAGTATTATCTTTTTAGCTAATTTTCAATTACATGAAAATAAAAATAAAAATAGATATGATATGAAATTTAAATAAAAAATAATATTTTTAAAAAAATAAAAATACGAAGAGACGAATAAATAAAAATATATAATTTTTTTTTATAAATATAATTTTTAATATAAAAATAATATTTAATTTAAAAATAAAAATAAATTCTATAATACATTTAAACAAATTTTGAAAAAGAATTAAACATTGACTAAGCACGATGAATCTAACTAGTCACATTGCAAGTAGTGATTTTTTTTGTTTGGAAATGTTATAAAGCCAACTACCTTAGTCGCCGCTCCGCAACTCCATTTCTCTTCCCGACCAAGAGGAAAGAAGAGATGGGCCGCGGCAAGGGAGAGGGACCGGCGATCGGAATCGATCTTGGCACCACCTACTGTTGCGTCGGAGTTTGGCGGCACGACCGCGTTGAGATCATCCCGAACGACCAAGGCAACCGTACGACGCCGTCTTATGTCGCTTTCACCGACGCCGGACGCTTAATCGGCGACGCCGCCAGCAACCAGGCCGCTAGGAACCCCACCAACACCGTCTTCGGTGACGCCCCATGACATACTTCTTCCACATCTTTATCTGGCCTTTGTGTTTAATTAACTGTTTATGGTTGATCATTTTTGGTTGGTTTGATATCAACACAGATGCAAAGAGGTTGATTGGTAGAAGATTCAGTGATGCATCTGTACAGAGCGACATGAAGTTGTGGCCGTTCAAAGTCATCTCTGGGCATGGCGATAAGCCTATGATTGTTGTTAACTACAAGGGAAAAGAGAAGCAGTTTGCAGCTGAGGAGATCTCTTCCATGGTACTCATCAAGATGCGTGAGATTGCTGAGGCCTATCTTGGTTCCACCGTGAAGAATGCTGTGATCACTGTCCCTGCCTACTGCAATGATTCTCAAAGACAAGCAACCATAGATGCCGGTGTTATTGCCGGCCTGAATGTGATGCGACTCATCAACGAGCCCACTGCAGCCGCCATTGCTTATGGTCTCGACAAGAAGGCAACTAGTGTTGGAGAGAAGAACGTCCTAATCTTCGATCTTGGAGGCGGTACATTTGACGTCTCTGTGGTGACCATTGAAGAGGGTATCTTCGAGGTGAAAGCCACTGCTGGAGATACCCATCTTGGAGGTGAAGATTTTGACAACAGGATGGTGGAGCACTTTGTTGAGGAGTTCAAAAGGAAGCACAAGAAGGACATTAGTGACAGCCCCAGAGCATTGAGCAGGTTGAGGACTTCCTGTGAGAGGGCCAAGAAGACACTCTCATCCACTGTCAAGACCACCATTGAGATTGATTCCGTGTATGGGGGAATTGATTTCTACTCCACCATTACACGTGCCAGATTTGAAGAGCTCAACATGGATCTCTTTAGGAAGTGCATGGAACCAGTTGAGAAGTGTCTCAGAGATGCTAAGATGGACAAGAGCAGTGTTCATGATATTGTGCTCGTTGGTGGATCTACCAGGATTCCCAAGATCCAGCAGCTTTTGCAAGACTTTTTCAATGGCAAGGAGCTCTGCAAGAGTATCAACCCCGATGAAGCTGTTGCTTATGGCGCCGCTGTTCTAGCTGCTATTTTGAGTGATGAGGGCAATGAGAAAGTGCAGGACCTCTTGTTGTTGGATGTCACCCCTCTCTCCCTTGGTTTGGAGACTGCTGGTGGTGTTATGACTGTGGTCATTCCCAGAAACACCACCATCCCTACAAAGAAAGAGCAGGACTTCTCTGGCTTCTCCGACAACTCAATTCAGGTCTATGAAGGAGAGAGATCGAGGGCAAGAGACAATCACTTACTTGGCATGTTTGAGTTCTCTGGGATTCCACCAGCCCCAGGGGGTGTTCCTCAAATCACAGTCAGCTTTGACATTGATGCCAACAGCATCCTTAATGTCTCTGCAGAAGATAAGACCTCCGGGCAGAAGAAGAAGATCACCATCACGAACGACAAGGGAAAGCTCTCAAGGAAGGAGATTGAGAAGAGGGTTGAGGAGGCAAGGAAGTACAAGTCGGGAGAGGAAGAGCTTGAGAAGAAGGTTGAAGCGAAGAATGCCTTAGAGAAGTATGCATATAACATAAGGAATGTAGTAAAGGAAATTGAAGATGCCATTGAGCAGACCATCCAGTGGCTGGATGGCAACCAGCTTGCTGAGGCAGATGAATTTGAGGACAAGATGAAGGAACTCGAGAGCATCATTGCGACGATGTACCGGCAGGGTGCAGGTGGAAGTGATGGTGATCTTCAAACCGATGAAGTTAATTAAGATTCATGTTGGGTGTTTAGTTCATTGCTTGGTTTCTTGTTAATTTTGTGTGTTCACTCCTCCCAAGTTGTTGAATTTTACCCCAATTCAAAATAAAAAACCTTTCAAACTGATCTTATGATGAGCCTAATGGCCATTGTTGAGAGAGATCCATCTGTGTAAAATTATGCTCCAAAATGGCAGGTAGATTGTTCAGTTGTTTGGATTACTAGAATTTGAGCTGGATGGGATGGATGATAAAGATTGACGTTCAGATCGGATCTATTCCCATATTCCACTGTCTGTAGAGCTTCACTTCCTAACGGTTTCGAAAGTAGTAACCAAGACCATGAATTAAGATGATTTTCCAACCACTGGTGAAATTGAATTGATTTGATGAATGACTGCCAATTGAGATTGGTATTTCTTGAGATCCAGATTTAGTGAAGACTTTTGATGTGAAGCCCATATTTCACACCTCTTTCATGCCCAAAGTTGACACCAAAATTTGATTCAATCCAACCAAAATTATCTCACTTTGACATATAGAGTCAATTAACCAGAGCAATCACATGTTGAGAGTTGAAAAGATCAAACCCAAATAATGAATTTGAAAACCAACCTCGAATATGATAAATATTTATGAAATTTTTGTATAAAGAATATCATAAGAATATATAATGTAACAGTATACAGTATTTTAGTAAGTCCTGATGTGTTGTTATAAGCATTATTTTTTATATCCTTAAAGTAGCAACTAGCAATACCCAAACAATAATGTAGCAGCAAGATATGAGAATTTGTAGGTTGACTTCCCATTACTCGATCCACGTGCAATGCCAAGGGCAAGACATATCGACTCAGCCTCCACAAAAAGATCAGCCCAAATGTTTGGACCTCTGCTTTCTTGGAAGTCAGTGTAAACAGTAAACTTCCTCCACCTCCACTGTCCAAAGTGGCAAACCGACAATGGCTGTCTCCAGGCAGCATGGTCCCATCCCATTAGCATTACTTGAAATAATTCAGGCAACTCCTCCTCCCATCTGGACGAAGTTTGGAGAATTCGTGAGGTTTAGTAAATTTTAAAATATTTTAATAATTTCAGTATTTAATAATTAATAATTAACATTTAACAAAGTAAAGCATTATTTAAGTTTAGACAAACCCACGAAATTATTCAACCACTATACGTCCCATTTTTAACTTCCTTTTTGGTTCACAAACACATTGATCGATGTGTTGTCACAATCATGAATCTCCTTTATCCAAATCAAGTGGTGGGAACACCACCACTAGTAGGTGCCTCCCCGAGAAGTATCTTCCTCTTTATCAGGTTCATGTTTGGGAACTAGAAGAAGTTGCCTCCCCCCAAAAAATATTCCAAATGTGCATTAAGCAAAGCTTCAAGCAGCAGTCTAAATAAAGCAGAATTGTGGGTACAAATTAAAATCTTATTGCCAAGAAGTCCAACTAGTTCACAGCATACGAGACTCTCCCACTTTGTGAAAATTTGAGAGGGAGTTGCATTGCATACGACCTTCTCCTTGCTCCCAAACCATGCTGATTTTATTTCATGTGCAGCATGGGATTCAAGGGACAAGGGTATCGGTTGAATCTGCTACAGGAATAAGTTGAGCCAAAACACAAGCTCAGGTTCATAGTAGTAGGAACAGAAGCATAAGAAGTACAATAATAACATATGAAAGCCCGAATTTGGTGAGGTGAGGTCGTCTACATGGATTTTAATTTGCCAATCAATAGCCATCGGAAACGCACTACAATTTGCAACACCAGATTTGGTTAATCCATTAAATTGGATGCGTTAAATTGCACTCCCATTATGTGGATTAATCCATTAAATATGCTGTGATAAGTATGTGCCCTTCCACTTGAATATGAATGGAATAAAAAATGAAATCTGGTGAAAAACAGGTATAGTCTATAGATACTAAAATATTCAGTCTGCAACTGTTCCCAGATGCTACTATGGCTGCTGATACGAACAAGCAATTCAAATCAGAAGCGATTACAATACAAGCCCAAATAAAATGCAAGGAACAAGAGCCTATCAATAAGTTACTTAACATTCATGATTGAAATGGGAGACATATTTTGTTTCATAGAACTTTTTGTCTGATACCAGTACACAATGAAGCACCATCCATATATAGCCACCACCCTTGAGATACAATCGACGCTACTTGTCAGGTCAACATAAGATCACTGTTTGCAAGGCGAGGGCGAAGGCAAACACGAACCTCATGCTCTTCCAGTCCCACCCGGAGTTTTGGCACCATGATCTCTAGTGCTGCTCCTCGTTCATCATAATATGCTTCTATATTAGCATCTTCAGGAATGCGAGTTGAAAGTGGGATCTCTCTAACAAATTCCCCTGGAGGACAGTGCTCCGAAGATGAATCTGTAAGCTTAAAAGTCCTATTGTGTCTCTTGACGTATGGGATGCGAGAGGTGCTCAAACAAGATACCTTAACGGTCCCGTGAGTGAGGGTGTTTCTCCAAGAAACTTTCACTCTTTGAAGATCCACAAAGGGCAAGCTGACAATGATCAAATAACCCTCTTCATCCTCGTATATTGTTTTTGCAGCCGTAACAGGCCCATAAACATTCCTCATAACCCCACTGAAGTCGTTCAACCATTGTGGCTCACTTGGGTGAATTTCCATGACCGGAATGCAAATAGGAGGGGGATTAACAGCCAAATAACATTCGTCATCATTCCGATGTGGGAAAAAGTCCTTCCTTTTCTTGCTGATAGGAGATATGTCAATCTGGTCACCATTGCTAAGATTAGAAGGCTGTGTGGACAAATTCAACCCGGATCCATTAAGCAATTTCTTAGGGTTGGAATTTGTGTTGCTCCTAACAGGAGGAGATGGCCTCTCAAGCTCGAAGTCAGTGTTTGGGAGATTTCTCCATGAACTAAAATCACTGGCTTCATGTGGGATCGTGAAGGTCAAGTCCCTCCCTGTGAGTTCCATCCACCTTTTCCGCTCATCTTCATTAAGAGCTGCGAGATTAGGAGATGGGACAACTTCAATCCCATGAATACATTGTGGATTAGAGAGGCCTCTGTAATGCTTCCTCTGCATCCTGTGAGACCGAACAAAACCCTTATCAACACTAAATGGGAAGGGACGCTCTCCTTGACGAGAATGGCCATTCATGAAACTTCTTAGCTGCATCTTACCCAGCGCATTCTCGGGCCTTCCCTTAAAAACCCACATATACATGTTCTCCATATCATGCTGAACCATGAAAATATCAAGTTGGAGATCAGATTTATCAAACCCAGAAAATCCATTGCTATCCCTAATAATCTTTCCCTTGCACTTCTCATTCAGAACAGGCTTGAAGTAAAAACTAAAGAAAAACCATGCACCCCAGATGCTATCAACCCGTTTCGCCCATTTCCTTGCAACCTTGGGGACATGGAGAGTACTCTCGGTCTCGTAAACTTGGGGAGCAAGCCCAACATCAAACATGTCACAAGGGTCTGAGCACCATAGCTGCGGAGGTGGGCTGCGCTCTACTGACAGGGGTAAATTAATATCCGGGGGACGGGTGAGAACACTTTGGTGATTCATCTCAAGGTCCAATTCATCATGTGACGAAGATGCGCTTGAATCCATGGATAAATGGGTGGACGGGTGATGATTCTCCATCGACAAAGCTGCGATAAGCGAATCTCCCATTTCAATTGGCCTCCCTTGGTCCCAGAGGTAAATTCACTTGTGGGTTTGGAGCCCTCATCCCAAAAATCAATTCAACCAGAGCCAACCTATGATCATCAATCACTCCCCAAAAAAGCCCCCCACCCCCATCAAGATCCTAATTTTATTCATTACAACGCTATTTCCCACGAAAAAACCCCCATTAAAATCAATAAAATTAGAAATTTCAATAACCCCTACAAGAGTGAGAACTGAGGCGAGTTTATTAATCAAATACCACTAGGAAATCAAGAAATTGAAGCTATAATCGGAAACCCCTAGTATATGAGTTCTAAATAGAGAAATCAAATAAAGAAACCAATCAATTCGCAATTGCTTCCCTATTTGACTCTAGAGAGATGTGTTGGAGGTATTCAAGAACCGCTAGATGAAGATCAAATCCAACACAAACCCAATACTCTCCTTGTATCCACCAGAGACAGGTGACGAACACTGAATCAGATTCAGATCCATCATCCAACACATGTGGCCACAGAAAGAGAAGCAGAAAACTATATATATAGTAGTCTAATGGTTTCTATAAGCATGAAGATGTTACCAGTCTATGAACCCAAGGCCTAGGAAGAGGACCAAATCAGAGGGGATCTTGGAGGAGTACCTTTTGGGGTAAGATTTAACAACCAAGAATCTGGGACTTTGAGACGAATCGATGGTCTTCACAATCCTCATCTTGTAACGCCGTTCAGACCTCGCGAGAACTCAAAATTTTGTCTTCCTCTTTCCCCTCTCTTCGGCTCGTCAAAAAGGGAAAACAGAGCAGAAGGCGATGTGTAGAATCTGCAGATTGGTCGTAGATAGAAACGCGTTTTGGGACTCCGCTGAAGTATCCGTTCTTCTGGGTTATATAATAATTATATAATAATCTATGGAAGTCGGTGAATTGTGGAAGCCAAAGCCGCCGCTGACACCGCCGTTGGTTGACGGTGACGGCGGACTTCGGTTTTGTCGCCGCTTTGTGAGGTCAGAGTCTGTCTCCGTGGATGCATTTGTACTCCAATAACCACTTCCCCCGTTCTCCCATATCCTATGCAAAATTCCACATTAATTATGGAAATCATCTAAATATGATTTTTGTTGAATATAATACATTATTTGTGTAATATACCATATTCATGTATTTTAAAAATTTAAAAATAATTTAATAAATTTTTAATTTAAGTATTATATTTTAAAGATAAGTGCATATATGGGTCGAGGTTACTTAATTTTTTAGTTTTAGACGTTCGATCTTAATTTCGATCATTCAATTGATGTTTCTTAACTCTCTTGATCACCCACCTAAACCTAATTTCATGACTTCATACACATGTTATATGTTTATTTAGATTTTTTTTTCAAATAGATTATTCAACCTTTTTCTTTAAATGTTTGCACAATTACGAAAATTCATAAATGATCATTAATATTTTGAGTTTTAACAAATAAAGAAAAATGATTTAGATTAAAAGTGCATCCAAAGTGGTGATTATCAATTATTAATTTTGTCAAATATATTAAAAATCCAATAGATTCTTCCACTAGATTTTCTTTTATTAGAATAAAGCACTTTCAACATAAAAAGTCCTAATCACCCCCTTTCCCAAGCACTCTACTTTGCAAAAGGGCGACATAAAGAGCATATATTTGAGTCTGACACATTAATTAAAAGGTTAAATGGGGCATGAAGTATGAGCCCATAAACAAAGATATCATAACCGTGGCATAAAGATTTTATGTTGTTAGGAAATGGAATTTGACATATTAATTGTTAGATTTTTATAAGAGTCGGGTTTTTGTATTTATAGAGTGGATTTCGATGATACAATTAGTATTTAATACTAATAGAATAAGTACTAAAGTAATAAGAGAATAAGAATGTATTTATCTTTCGAGAATTATACTATTTATATTGCTTTAGACCCTCGAAATTATTTTTCATGAATTTCGGACCAAATTTTTGATAGTGACAAATCCAAAATTCTTGGATTGAGTTATGGAGTATTCAATTAAATAGGCAATTTATCTAATAAGACATGAAATAATGTGACACGTGACACCTACCAATTAGAGATATATGTTGCAAACTATGATTAACTTCCCATATAAAGGATGTAATATTCCCTTCGTAAATATGGAATCTCGTCAAGATTCATATATAATTTAATAAAAATATTATTAAATCGAATATTTATAAATTTCCTTAGGTGGGTGAGGTTGCCACACCTAAAAATATGTAAATGGTGGATTCGGTTATTGAATAACTGAATTGATCAAAATTCACTAATCGATTAAATTGAACTGAGGATTGAAACTGAATCGAACTGATTAATTAACTTAAAAAATAAATTAATTGATAATTAAAAAAATTGAACTCAAATTATATAAATCAAATTGAACAATTAAACCGAAGAAAATCAAAGTAATCGATAAAAAATACACAAAATAAAAAAAAATAACATCATTTTATAAAATATTAAAAAATATCATTTTAAAATTTGATCGATTCGATTAATTTGACTCTTTCAACTAAAAAATTAAAAATTAAATTTTTTAAAAAAATTAGTCAAATCAAATCAATACAAGAAAAAGAACAAACTTAAGCATACCATTCAGGTAATTTTATATGAAATTGATATTATTAAATCTTCTCCTCACTTAGAGTTGACATATTGAATTTATTGAAATTAACTCATTTTTAAAACATCAATCATATAATAATAAATAAGTAATAACCATTGAAATGATTATGATTGAGGGACACACCACTTCAAATTTAACCATCAAATGCGAGAGAGGGTCAGTCAGTGTACGTGGACAACACAGTAAAGCAACATATTTTATTGGTAAGAATCTAAATAATGGTTAGATGTGCGTCAGATGCCACCCATGAGTTCAGTTGAAGGGTTGGCGCTTCTTTATTGTATTAATATTTTCCTTTCTCGGAGTAAAAGGTGTTAACCCACACCTCAAGAGCTCTCCACGAACTGCCCCACGCCACGTGAGGGGGGTAAATCAGGAACCCAGCTGGCAGGTGACGGGGAGGACCAGTGCGAGCCACCCACAAGGACCCCTGAGGAGCAGGAAATCCCACACTGCGACTTGCCCGACTCGATCCTTGCCACTCGAAAGCAACTCTACCCGCTCCTTACCAACTGAGCTGTGTCCTGGGGGCCAAATATTTCCCTTTCTACTTGGTGGAGGTCTTGCTCAACGTAAAATATTCAAATCTAAAGGTAACGTGCTGCTACTATTTAATAATATAATAATATAGTTATATACTTATGATTTTAAATTTATAATAATTATTAAAAAAATTATAATATTATATTAGTACAGTAACATTATGATATTATGCTGGGCAAACTTATATTTTTCTTCCTTTATTTTTATATTTTTTTATGTAATTATTTAATTTTTTTATTATTTTAATTACATAATTAAATATATATTTTAAAGTTAATTTAACATCTGTATTTTGATTTTTTTTGGTATGATAAATTAAATTTTTTATTATTTATATTATATCTTTAAATCTATATTTTTAAATTAATTTAACTCTTATATTTTAACGTAAATAGAGTATGATATGTAATTCGTCATCTTATTTTTTTTTTATACATAAAAATATATGTGTTAAATTGATTTGAAAATAGAGCTCTTAATCTAAAAAATGAATAGTTTGGGTTGTCATAAAAAGAAATTAAAATAAAATGATTAAACTGATTTTAAAATATAATTAAAATAATAATAATAATTAAATAATTATAAAAAATATATAAAAGTATAAGGAGAAAAATATAGATACGGCTGTGGTTAGTGCGCTGACAAGCCGCCCACTGACTCACCCAGGCATGCGTTATTTTGGGCCTGGGCCCAATGGTTTGATGACTCATATCCCAGTTCTTGAAATCTTACCCTCAAGGCCCATTAACCTAAAGATCGAAACGAGCCCATACATTAGTGGCCCATTAGAAAGCCCATATTTATATCAGAGATCCGCTTGCTCCATGCCCAGAAAAGGGTAATCTCAAACTACAGCCCATGGCCCATAATACGAAGAAAATTATAGAACTTATATAATCTTTATACAATATATAAAGTAAATAAATACAATAATTGCCATGCAAAGTAATTAAAGAGAGGGTGGGGTCTGGTGGGAAAAGGTTCATTCGGTCGGGACCCTTATTGGACTGTTGGGACGTCTCCATGGGATCGCTTTTTCCTTTATTCCTCTAAACAATTTATTTGCTTAGGTCATTGTCCCATTCCAGACTAATATTCTCAACAGTTTAGGGACAAAATTTAGCCTTTATTTTATATGATTCACCATGGAATTTAAACTCAAACTTATACTTATAAATATTTTTTAAAAGTTATCATGTGAAAGCTATTTAGAGCTGCATCAACACCTCGTGCAAAGGTTCTGATCTAATGCTGGGAAAAGTTTATGAATTGACGATTGTATCAGTTTGCTCCTTTGATGGCTCTCTATGCTCCTTGGCCTCTCCATTGGCAGAAGTGAAAATTGCTCTCATCCTCTCATATATGTACCATTTTAGTACTTCGTTTTTGTCCCCTCTGCTTAGATGCTTGTACTTTAGTTGTTTGTTTGCTCCTTGTATTAGTTTTTTCTTTGTTTTGAGGCTCGGGATATGCCCCGATTGATGTTGTAGATGCTCTTGCGGTGTTTTCGTTCAATGAATTTCTTATTTATATATATAAAAGAAAAAGAGCACTTAAAAAAATGAATTGAATTCCTCGTTAATTAAAATGCTACTTTTGAAAGTTGTGACTAACGTTTTGAGGCTTTTTTGTGGTTGTCAGCAGTATAAGCTAATTAAAAAACTTATATATACCAAATGAAACCTTAATAAGAGTTACTATCCCACTAAACAAAGATTAATGTAAATAATCACTGTCACAAACACATATTTATTGAACAAATTAAAATCCCAATTAACAGTATTAATCGGTGCTTTAATGCTTATATAATTTGTGTTAAGGACAAATTAAGTTTGGGGTACCTAATGGGTTCTCAAACCCATCAAGGGTTTAGTAAATTTTAAGGTATTTTAGTAAATTTTAAAATTTAGTACTTAATTTTATATTTTTAATAATTAATATTTAATGAACCAATGAGATATATTGACACATAGCCTAAAAACCCTAATAACTGTCCTTTGTGTTAATGAACTCATGGACAATGCTACATGTACATAGTGATTTATGCACAAACTCACGCACACGTGATAAAATAACGAAAGTACCCATTTCTCAAGTCATTTCCACAAAACCCTCAAGTCTTGAGAAATTAATATGTCGCCGCTGCCCCTACTTGCACCCTTGCTTGCACTACCGTTGTCCCCACCCGCCGACCACAGCTACTAGTCGCACCTATTGTGGCCCTCAGTGATCGACCACAACTGCTAGTAGGTCCTACTATCACCCCCACTTGCCATCGCTGTTGACATTTTCAAGTGCTTCTCGACCGCAGATCAGACAATTTTCACGGCCATATAGATGAAGCCTGAGATTGAACTTCATTTGGTCAAATCCAATCGAGCTTCATGGATTAAATGATGCAAGAGCTGTTGATAGTGGCAGGGGTGACGACGATGCAAAATTCGACAGTTGCTTGAGGCACCCGTAGGAAGGGGAGAGAGAGATGAGGAGATCATGGGATAGGAAGGAAAGGGGAAGCAATTACAGGTGAGGGCATTTTTGTCATTTTGACATCTTTCGGTCATCTATTATGTACAAGTAATATTTTCCATATCTCGTTATAGTGGTAAGTCTATTGCCTTTTTTTATTTTGTTTACATACATAAATCATCTTAATCACATCTTTCCCATCATAGTTATAAAATTACCAAGTTTTTAACATTGTTTTTAGCAGGTAAAGTGATAAAATGATACGGACCCATTTTTATTTCTTGAAATGTAAATATTAACATTAACTAAAAATGAATAGAAATTCTTAAACAGAGAATTAATCATGTAAAGATGGTACAGTTCTACTTGTACAGGCTCAGTGGCAGCTTAAGGGCTAAGAAATAAACCCTAAAAAGCAACAAGAGACAAAGATAGACAAGAGTGCAAACAAATAGCAACCTAATGCATATATATAGAGCATAAAGCTTCTCCTTTATCTCCTCTCCTTATGCTCATCAATATTCTCACTTTAATACTCTCTCTCTCTCCCTCTCTCTCTCTCTCTCCCATCCTTGCCAACCCTCTTGCTGATGCGATTCTCCACTACAATTAATTCAAGAACCCTATCAAACCTTTAGAAAAAGAGAGGAAGATCAAAAACAATGGTTTTTTCATCCATTCCAGCTTATCTTGATCCTTCCAATTGGCAACAACAGGTAAGGGTTTCTTCAATATAGGTTTCCATGGCTTCTTTGCCAATAAAGCAAGAACATGAAAAAGAGAAATATTCTTCCACTTTTCTTTTGCCCTCTCTTCTCTTCTTTATTTTGAACATTGATCTTTGACATGTCTAGCTAGCTAGTTTGAATATACCAGATCTTTCATTCTTGCTTTTCATTTTTCTGGGTTTTTACAGCATCCAAACCCTCAAGCTGGAATCGGAGGCACTACTGGAAACCTTCACAATCCAGCGCCACCACTTCCTTCAGCTCCGCTGCCTCCAATTCATCATGTGGGCGGCGGGGCTGGCTCAATCCGGCCGGGATCTATGGCGGACAGGGCGCGAATGGCCAACATACCCATGCCTGAGGCCTCCCTAAAATGCCCACGATGCGATTCGACCAACACCAAGTTTTGCTATTTCAACAACTACAGCCTCTCGCAGCCCCGCCACTTCTGCAAGACCTGCCGGAGGTACTGGACCAGAGGCGGTGCTCTCAGAAACGTTCCGGTGGGAGGCGGCTGCCGGAGGAACAAGAGAAGCAAGGCCGGAAGCAGCTCAAAATCTCCCGTCAGCGGCGATTGCCAAACCAGCAGCGGCTCATCCTGCGCAGTCTCCTCAAATTGCACCGCCGCCAGTATATTAGGCCTCACGCCACAACTTCCGCCCCTGCGCTTCATGACTCAGCTCGGCGACTATGGTGCCGGCGCCGGAGATATGGGCATAAACTTCGGCGGAATTTCGACACTGAGTGAGATGAACTTCCAGCTGGGAAGCAGTAACTCACTTGGCGGAACCGAACCATGGCGATTTCAGCCGACGACGCAGCTCTCTTCACTGGCTGCGGGTTTGGATTTATCATCTGGATTGTACCCATTTCAAGGTGGGTTCGAGCAGCCGGGTTTCGCTGGAGAAAGCAGTCAAATCCGGCCAAAATTGTCTTCTCCGGGGATTACTCAGCTGTCTTCAGTGAAAATGGAGGGTATCCCAGCAACTGAACATCACTACTGGACTGGTACTCCATGGACTGATCTTTCTGGACTTGGTTCTTCTTCTACTAGTATTCCCTTATGAACACATCCTATATAAAGCTATGTTTTTGGCTCAAAGTAAAGGTTGAAGATCAGAGAGAACCCTAAAGTTAGATGAACGAGAAGGAGGGTTTCAGGATGGAATAAGGAGCTTCTCTTTAGCTCCAAGATCATCAGAAACCCTAGAAATGGTAGTTTATGCCTTGTCTTCTATTCGGGTTTTTTTTTTTTTTTTCATTTTCTTTTCTTTTCTGTTCTTTTGTTAGTTTAATTTCTTTGGTTATGGCCGTGCATGTTTGCAGATATGATTGTAAGAGTTGTGGTACTGAATTTTGTCTAACCTTTCGTAGTGTTTCTAATGCTTATAATTAATTTGCAGAAGTGATCAATAGCTTGGGATTCGACATATATATATATATATAATATTTACATATATATGATGATGATGATGATGATGATGATGATGAGTCTATATTGAATTGAGCACTGAGAAAGCTATATTTTATCTCCATCTGCTTCAACAATGGCAATCATTGAATTATCATGGGAATGTTTGCTCAACTCTTCCTTGTTCTACCTCTTTGAATTGGCACCCCAATTTGGATCTCTCTCCATCAGATCATGAAATAAAAGTGGATTCACAGATTAGGGTTTTTGCTGACCAATCATGGAATTGTTGATTGAATCAACTTTCTTTTTGCCCCTCCCCCTTTTCTTTGTAATGTGCGATTTTCATGCATGAAGGTGAAGTTTCAATCATTATATCCAGAATCCAATGCTCGGGATAGATAATATTACACCAATCATCTAATTAATGAGTGTTCTCTAGAGTTGACAACCATGACATCGGTATTGGTTCTGTCAAGTATTGGAATATATAGTGGTTTAATCACCCTTTAAGATTCATTGTGCATGGATAAGTGAAACACAAACAATTCTGCTTGAATTGCTTCTTTTTTGCTTTTTATCGATGAGAACCCACAAATAAATTTGTCTAATATACATAATACATACACAAAAAGCCGACTATATATATAACCTCTTTCTATGTGTGGGTTGTCCCTCTATTCCTCGACAACTTTTTTAATTCAGCTCATCAAATTTTGCCTTATTTTCTTCAAATTTAACATATATAGATTTAGAAGGATCTACCTTTGACTAATTAATTACATATATATGGTTGCTTCAATTTCCGTGCTGTACTATGTGTTTTAGGTGACTATAATGGAAGGTGAAACATCCATTTATCATCAGTGCATCGTACGTCCTATATATATATATATATATTGTATTGTATTGTATGACAGCTAGTCTCTTGCTTAACAAGTTATTACATCTATTCCCAAATCATAATTATTATATATATAATTATGTTCTCATAAACAATATATATGCATGTTATGACAGTTTAATTTCTTTTATAAAAAGAGAGTTAATTCAGAGTTAAACCAACTCTAACCAAGTGGGATACACATTAAGAGAATTGGGTTTGTGACAATTAATGGCCGGGGCAACCTAATTAAGAGAAACAAATTATATAATCTTACATAATTAATCTTGTATGCAAATTAATTAAAGTTATGGCAAATTAATTAAGTGGGTTGTGACTTAGATATGACATGTCTAGAATTGACATTCTATGCCTGAATATGACATAGCAAATCAAGTGACGCTGATAATACATTAACAGCTCATGCTATCTATTGATTGGCTTCTATCAAAATAGGTGTTTGCTTGTTTTAGTGGTTACTTCAACAATTAATTACCTACATCAAATGAAAATATCCAAACAAACCATAAATGTTTTTAGTTAATCTGTCTCTCAAAATTATAACAATGACCTCATCGACACATTAAATATGTTGTTGAGACTTAGGATCTAAAATTTCAAGCATTAGATTCTTGTAAAAAGCAAAGGAATGAGCAAGTATCGAAATCCCTCCCTTACTTTTGGGGAATGTTATCATTTATCTAGTCTAACTTAAAAGGGGGTTTAATAGGATCCTTGCCAGAATTTTCTTCGTGATTTTTGGACGAGACTTCTAATAGTACCTGCCTTTGTAGCTCCTAAATTGGTTAAGAGGATTTTTTTAAATGAAGGTGTGATTTTCCTTGTGGGAGAGGGGAACGGTGACACCTAGATTATATGGAAATAGAAATAGGAAACGTTTTCGATACAAAACGAAAACGTTAAAACGGATATTCTTCTAAAAAAATAGACATAAAAAAAAATCCAAAATGAGAATGCGAATTATGTTTCAAAAATTGGGAAATGACTCATTTGAGCAGTTTTCGTGCAACATAGGATGACATGCACGGCATCTTCTAAATGACGGGGCCACATGTCATCTTGCAATTGGATTATCAAAAAAAAATAAATAAAAGACCCTCCGTCAAACACACATACTATAGCATTAATTTTCAAAATATATAAGTTGCCTCTAAAACAACCTTATATTAGCAAAACAAAAATGTTATATCCACCAATACCTCTCACGGATTGAAAATTTTGATAATAATTATATATATTCAACAGAACATTAGTTGAACCCATTTGGTAACTCAAAGGCAAATTCCCGGCCCTATGGGAATGTGCATTGATTGCTTAGGGTTCAAATATTCTCTTCTTCCTCTATTTCCGGACTGTTTCTGTGAGATCTACCTAAATTCTAGTTACCAATATTATAAAACACATTTTCTACGTTGTACGACGGAGCATTCTTTGCATTATATGGGTTATGGGTGGTCAAGCAGCAAGGTAAAAGTTTCCTATTTTATTTTAATATATTATTACTAAATAAGGGAATGTTTGGATGGTGATGTTGAAACAATAATAATAATAATCGTAGAATGTACTGAGACCGTTGCGCGAGGGCAAGAAGGAGAGACAAAACTCTCAAAAGACGCCAAACGCAATCCCTGGCGCACAACAAATGATAGCCTCCGAACTTCAAAGCTGAAAGCCGAAACCAAAGCGGTGGCTTTCGAAGCCGAGCCTCGGGTTGAGTTCCCGAAGAAGAATTTGACGAAGACCGGCGGGCGAATGGCGGGCAGTTCGATCGGGTCAAAAGCAGCGAGCGAGTCAGAAGACTCGGAAGAATGAATAATGTGTAAGGAATGGATTCGATGCTTGAATATTTGTCAGTGTACTCCTGCACGCTAGCTATAGATGTCAGTTCGGGACGCCTGGATCGATCCTCGGCCGTCCGATCGTCCATCAGGTTCAGGATGATCGTAATCTTGTTTACTCATGCGTCTGACCATCTCCCTGCAGCAGCTTATCATAGTTTTAGCAACCCTAGTTAAAAAGACGATTTAACAGCTTAGCATAGATGAAAGTCCGAGGATTCTGCGGGTTTTTTAAATTATTTAAGTATTAATATTAAGAATGAGTCTTCGATCCATTCGGTAAGATGCTGAAATTGAAGTAATTGAAGTTGTGTAAGAAATCGATCTAAAATTACCAAACAAATACAAAAATAGAACAAATAAAAAATTAAATAAATATGAAAATAAATGTTATTTAAGTAAACAAAATATTATTTAATTAAAAACATTTTAGTTTAGAAATATCATTTGATTAAAAAGATTTGTTATTTGAGTAAAAATAATATTAGTCAATTAAAAATATTATCTTATTCTAGTAAAAATGACATTTCCGTCGATTTGATTTTTTTGATTTTTTCCAATAAAGAGATCGAATCAAACTGAAATAATTGAAAAAAAATAAATTTAGAAACCGAATCAAACCGGTCTATAAATTGAACCGAATCAAACTTCCAATTTCTATCATTTCGGTTCGATTAGGTTATTTCGATTTAATCAAAATTTTGTTCACTCTTAATTAGTATTTTATGAATTGAATTTAATTTGGCACATCACTAGGATTTGGGAACTTATTAGGTTAGAATAGGCAAAGGTCTTAAATTTAATTTTATAATTAATTTAATATTTAAATAATTACACATATTTAGACTAATTATGCATTAAAATTAAAAATAATAATATAAAAGATAAAATATATAAAATCTCTAACAGTGATGGATTCGAGATTTTTAAAATAAATTAGAAAAAATTTAGAATGGGAGCAGTTTTTTCAATATAAAAGCAAACGCGTATTGCATCATAATTAATTCTCAAAAAAATACATGATATTAAGTTCCTAAATGTAACATCGATCTCTGGTCAAAGTATATAATTAAAATATAGAATTTGTATGAAATTGAGATTGGAAGGAAGGAATCTTAAGTTGAGACACATGCTAGGAAGTTGGCTTTTGCAACAACCAATGCTGCTTACCAACACAGAATAAAGCTATCCATTCATTCAACCACTCAAAATGAAGCCTCCCAAAAGACCTCTCTCTCTCTATCTCATGTGCCCTTAAACAGCGATGATAGCCGCCTGATTGTTGCTCTCTCTCTCTCTATCGCTCTCATTCATGCGCCCTTAAACAGCGATGGTGGCCGGCTGATTGTTGGTCGGTCGGTCGGCTCTACGTATTATTGAATAATCAGTGCCGGCTCCTGTCGCAGTGCTCTCAGATTTTGGGTAACAATAATAACTTTTTTTTAATGCGAAAGAATGTCTCGATCTGGATACGGGTGACTTATTAGGAAGAAATCCATTAGGAGTGTAGGTGAGATTTTTCACTGATCCTCTAGTTAATTTCTCGAGTGAAGTGTATGAAGCCGATAGAATTGTAATTTTTGTAAAGTTATGAGAGAACATTTGTTAAAAGATGAGTTTCTTATTTATAGAAGGAACGAAACTGACATGTGAAAAGACACTACAATTATCAGTGGACATTTCGGACTCTCTTTGAATTTATAGAGATAAATTTGACTTTATCATCTCAATCTCTCACCCATATTAGTTTTTGGGTGACATTATCAACCTCTCAATCACTTCGACTCAATCTCAATTTTGATCAACTCATAAATTTCAAGAGAGTTTCTTGAAAGATTCGAGAAAGGCTCTCAAGTAAAGTCACTTGCTAAGGTCTCTTGAAAGATAGTTTCAGGTGAGGTCTCTCACACACAAGTTACTCGATGGGCTATTGGCTTTTTTTTTGTACTTTAACTTATTATTAGGCATGAGCCTATTTTCTTAAACACAACAAATATATATATATATAATAATAATTTTATGTAAAATTAATAATAGTAAATAAATAAGAGAATTACTATAAATTTATTCATGTTAGGACAGTTTATAAGGGATGTTTGTTAAATTTATTTATCAGTATGGTATTTTTCTATTAATATTTATGTATTTTTGTGTTAAATTTTATTATATCAATATATATAAGCAACACATCAATAATGAATGTCACATAAAATGTCTCAATTGAGTATCCAAATACCATTCTTGTATATATGTTACATGACTTGGTAACAATTTTGTTGAACAAATTGTATTATTAGTCTTTAAACTTTATATCTCGTAAAGAAGTGGTCACTAGATTTTGATTTTTATTAAAATTTATTTATTCTTTTTCAAGTTTTATTAACAGAATGTAATATAATAAGATATTACATCATATAATAATTACTAAATAATTTATAGGGATGATCAATCACAACCTAATAAGTGTACTCACCTCTGAGCAATAAAGTATTATCACGAATATTTTTATCAAAAATATAAGTCAATCACAACCTAATAAGTGTATTAATCTTTGAGCAATAAAGTATTATCGCGTGTCTTTTTATCCAAAATATAAGTTAATGAGTTCGAACTTCAGTATCTCAATTACAAGGATAAGATATTTTAACAAAATTCAACTAACTAAAAGATTCATAGTTATCTCAATTCGATTTGATGGATTTTTGACAAACTTGTGAATATAAGAGATATCTTTGAGCATCTTGGCTTGCATTACCTATATAAGGGTCAATACCTCCACTAGTAAACCATCAGACTCAAAAGTGTTCACTACATAGTTGTTGTTCTATTTTTTATTAATTTTAACATTAAAGATTGAGTATGCTAAGCCGTGTTAGGTAGAGAAAACAATGACACATGCTTTCCTTAATTTTTTTCAATGAGAAGACGCTACATAACTGACGATACTGTTATCAATCATGACTCCTATTATTATTTTTAAATATTATACCGGTAGAAACTAATCCTATCTTTTGTTGTAAATGCTCACATTAAGGCAAACTTCGATGATCAGTCTTATTTACCATCGATATATTATTTATAATAATACAAAATATTAACACAAAAAAATATCTCTTAGGAAAAAATATTTATTTGTGATTTAAAAATTTGCTTTGATTTAAATCAAGCTAAATCGAGATTTTATGATTTTTTGTAATTAATCTGTCAACAACTGTAATTTATGGTTTAATTACTGGGGGACCAAACCATTGGGTCCATCACTTTTAGAGTCAATGATCATTGTCGTGGGCTTTTAAGTTTCCACGGCCCATTACGGGCACAGTTATGTATTCAAGTCTGGGCTATTGTAACCATTTGGGCTTAATATAATAAATGGGCTGATTCACATGGACAGTCTATATGTAAGTAAGGGGTGTTCATTTGAGTCTAAGGTGCGTTTGATTTTTAAGAAACTCTGTTTGCAACAATATCTTTTCTTCTTCGTAACTCACTTTTAATATTTTTAAGATACTCTAAAATAAAAATTTATATTTATCTTTTATTTAAATATTTGACATTCAATCATCTATCATTACTCGTCAAACGCGTACACTCACTTTCTCGACCACGATTGCCGTAGCCACTTTATTCACCCACAACTAAATATCGCATAACCACTATTATTCAACATCGAGTATTACGCAACCACTATTATTTAACACCAAACATTGCTCAGCCTAGTTTTCCTCATCATAACCAATTACCAGTTACTATCAATGATAGAAGATTATTATCCGCAAATGTTTACGCAAAATTTGACGAAGAAGATAACGAGTACTCTTGTTTCGGCAAGAAACAACTCAATTTACAACATCTATCACTAATTCAATCACATAATTTACATATATATACATGACAGATAAATTAAAAAAATAAGATTAATTAACAAATAAAAAATAAAAAATACGCCTTGAAATCCTGAACCCTGAGGTTCAAGGGCTATGGAATGCCTCGACTCTGAGATTTGAGGGTTGGGGGATGCCTCGAATCCCAACCTTCTAGGTGTTCGGGGAACCCTGAACCTCAAGGTTCAGTAAGCATCCCGAATCCATATATTTGGGAAAAATCAATTCTCTCAAACCCATGAGTTCGGAAAAAACCATTTTTCTCCCGAATTCAATTAATAATAATATAACATATAATAGTATAGCATTATATTAATTATATAATATGTTATATAATTGAATTCGAGAGAATGCAATTCTCTCCAAATGTATATAATATATTATATACATATATATAATGATTTTGTATATAAATTATTCTAAATGTATATAAATTATTCCGAATCATGGTGACCCAAATCTTTAGATTAATATTATATTTATTTTTCTTGAATTAATGTTACTTTAATTTTATTTATTTTTTAGTTAAATGCAAATCATAATAAAATTATGTTTATTTTTTTTAAAATTTATATTAAATTTATGACATTTTGTCATAAATTAAATAAAATCTAACAACAAATATTAAAATAAAATATTATTATAAATAACTTAATACACGTTCAAAAGTTATAATTATAATAATACGATAAATAACAACAAATAATTTAAGTGGTAAGAAGAAGAGGAGGAGGAGGAGGAAGAGGGTTTGATGCGCGTGAGGTGTCTTTTTTGAGGGATGGTATTTGAAGAGTATATTTAGAATATAAATAGTTATAAAAAGTAATAAATATGATTATAAATAATAAAGTTGAATATTTTATTTATACTAATTGCGAAGTTGTGAAGCACAGAAACGCCTCGGAGGCGCCGTTTCAGCGTTTCCGAACCGTTTCGCGTTTCGAAAACGGAAAAAACGGCCCGAAACTTTTTCGGGCCGTTCGTGTAATTTTTAAAAATATTGGGACCATTTCATAATTTTAAATTCCTGGCTGGAAACGTTTCCAGCGCACGTATCTGTTGCTTGCCCTAAAAATTTTTAATCTGCCTTTTTCCTTCTCTTCTTTTTCCTCTTCTTCCACTTTGATCTTCGCTCTTCCAGTTCGATCTCTGTCACCGCCATCTGTTTCGTCGCCGTCTGGTTTCTTCTTCTTCCAGTTCGATCTTCGCTCTTCCAGTTCGATCTCCATCTCCGCCATCTGCTTCATCACCGTTTGCTTCCAGAGCGCCTCACCGTCTGCTTCCTTTCCTCAGTTCCGGTCGCCCACGTTTTCTGCTTCCAGAGCCCCTTGTGGCTGTTGTGATTTTGTATGTGTTTTTTTGTGATTTTGTATGTGTTTTTGTATTTGGTGAAAGATGCTTGAGGCAAGGGGAAAAAGACCATACTCATTTATTTGTGCTAAAATGTGTTCAGAAAATACGCTGATGATATGCCCACTGTTTTGAGCTGTAAATTTGATCTGCATATAGTGTAATGATATTATGGCTTTTGGACAATATACACACACATATATACATATATACCCCTTTTGTATAAGACGTGATTTTGAGGTCTGTAAGTTAAGGCTTATTGGGGTATCTTGTATGGTGTGTAAAACTTGAGTAAATCAGTCGTTAGATTCAGGTATGTGGCTTATGACTAGAGGATTCAGTGTAGCCTGACTTACACAAACTCATTTGAGATTTTGTTGGTTGGAATTGGAACAGAGCTCTAGTGAAGTATATCAAGGGTTGAGGATTGCCACAATGGCAGTAATAGTATCATGCCAAAGGGGTTGCAAGGATTCATAACAGCTGTTGGATTCAGCATGATTTGTTTTGTTATCATCTTTCTTCTTTTTGGAACACCCGTGGCTCAAGCATCTTTCTTACCATCTTTAAATATTTTTTTTATATTAAAAATTATATTTATAAAAAAACCCCTATATTTTTAAAATTTATAGTTTACCCCGCGTTTCCGTTTCCTATCTTTTTAGAAAAATGTCGTTTCCGCATTTTCGTTTCCTATAAAAAACGTCTCCTATTTCTATTTTCGTGCAACCTAGTTGCGAAGAACAAAACGTATGATTGCAAATAAAATTTCCTTATCACATATCATCATTAAAAGAAGTAGGAATCAGTTGCATGGGCTACACTAAAAATGGGCCGAGCCCATGGGCCCATTGGTGGCCATGCCTATAAATACCATGAGCGAAACAACGAACTGAGATCGAGAGAGGACAGAGAGAGAGAGAGGGCGGACCGATCCTGATACAAGGAGCTCGAGTAATTGCCCTAGAAAGCAATCTCTATCAGCAAGGGCACCAAGGGCTTTTTGGCACGATGCAGGAAGAGAGAGAAGAAAGGGAGAGAGTGAAATTGCGAGACAGGGAAACAAACTGAGGCGAGTGAGACAGCTGGATCGGTCGCAAGACTCTCGAAGTTGAAGGTGGTGGCCGGACGTGACAGCTCTGTTTGTTTTCTCCTTTTTGCGCTCAACGAGGTCAGAATTCGATTTTTCTCCTCTATTCTATGTTTTTACCTCTCCGTTGAAGCTTAGGGCAACCCTATCCTTGATTTTTTTTTTCTTTCTTTCTTTCTGGCAAAGATCAAAACAAATAAAAATCTCAAGATTTTGGTTGTTCAGCAGAGTACAGAGTTTCTGGAAAACCTGGTGTGTACAATTATTTCAGCTGGAACAATTAGTGCACGTGGTGGTTTATCAAGCATTTGATGCTGATGGAGCTGTTGTCATAACCAAAACAAAAATTTGTATTTTAAGCTGGTACCGGAGATTAGGCGTTCCTTTATGATAAAATTTAGGTTACAATATACAGTTGTATAACAGTCAGGATAGTCAAAAGTGTTGATATTACCATCATAAACAGGAAGTCTCAGTAATTGATGATGAGCATGACATTCTTATAGAGGATCAGATGGGGAACTTTCTGAGTGACGACTACAATGGGGAATCATTATGATTGTCAAATTTCGAATTTTGTGATTCATTAAACCAATTGTCATTTGAATTAATAATGGATCCTAAATAAAATTGCAAAAGAAAAGTGAAGGCAAGATGACTTATTTTTTAGATGGAGTAAGTGTTACGACCCTAGGGTTTGGCTAGGGATTAGGAAGTAAATTGGTAAGAATTAGAGGAAGGAAGAGCAGAAAGGGTGGGAAAGAGAGAACATAACAGAAAGAATTGTGGGAGAAGAGAGATAACCGAGGGAAAGTTAGGAGAATTGAGAGAGGGAAATAGAATTCAATTGTTATTCAAATCATGACTTTCTCTAACTATGCCAGCCTCTTTATAGGATTACAATTGAAGGAAATAACAGAAAATACAACCAACTAACTACTATAACAGCCTTGCTAACTGTTTATACAAGAGTTAGTTATTCTCGTCTAACCTCTAAACTTCTACAATTAGGTCTACAACTTATACACCATGGATTCCCCCCCCCCCCCCCAATTGCAATCATATTCTTAGGGTCATGACAATAAGGTTGATGCGGTCACCAATCAAGACTCGGCCCAAGACCGACCCGACCAAATCAGAACAGTATCACCAGAATACTAGCGCCAGAACAATATTTTAATACTTCATATGTTTTAGAATTCTACTTGATTTAGGATTCTACTTGATGTTTCTACTTGATTTAGGATTCTATTTCATGTTTGATTAGGATTTATTTCTATTAGGATTCTAGTTGAATTTTATTTACAAATATTAGATGGATTTAGATTAGTCAAACACTATAAATATACCTAGAAATTAGGGGTTGTAATCAAGTTTTCACAATACAAATTTCAGCAACCTATTTGGGTTTTCTTAATAAAACAGTCTTGTTTTTGCGTCTTCTTGAAAGCCAAACTTCAGCCATTGAAATTTGTTCTTTCAAGGGTTTATTTTGGTGTGTTTTCTTCACACTAGTGCTACACGCTGCGTCAAAGGTGCATGTGGAAGCAAGAGGAATTAGTTTGGAATCTGAATGCCTAAAGAAATAGAAAACATGATTGGAGGAAAATAGAAACAAAGATGAAAGAAAAGAAGAGAAGAGAAGACAATGTTGAAGTTTGCTTCGAGTTTTGTCCTAGAAGATAGCAAAACGGGAAGGAGCATGAAGGAGTAGTCTCGGCTGAAGAAATTAGGCAGCTAGGGGTTAAGTGTAATTAGTACATTTTGTTGGGGTTAATATGTAATTTCCCTAAGTTAGTTAGTTGCCTAGGTGTGTCCGCCTCCTCTATATATAAGAGGGCAAGGCGCCTGTTGAGAGAGAATTAGACGGTGAGTGCTCTAGTCCATTGTATTATGAGTGCAAGGCATTGTTCAAGAAAGGAAGATTGTTTGCGAGTCTTGGGTTCTTCTTGGGGAAACAATGTGGTGTTGTACTCGGGGGTTTGTGGGCTATGAGGGCTGTGATGTACTGAATTTCTGTCTGGAAATAAAGGCTGCTTGAAGGTTGGATGTAGGATTGCCAAAGGCAGTCCGAATCAGGATAATTCTGTGCTTCTTGGATGGTTTGATTGTTCTTTTCTTTCATTTCTTTGCTGTTTTCATTATCTGTTATCTCTATTCTGTTGTGGTTTGATTTCCGGGTGAGGAGTGAAGAGAGATTGGCAAAATCTAAGTCTTGAATTGGTTTCTAAGAGCTCCTAATCATAGCAGACAAAAATTGGAAAATAGAAATACAACCTAGAAGTAAAGAGAAAAAAAAAAGACAGAGACCGAAATAAAGAAAAATAATAATAAATAGGTGAGCGTAATTTAGATAGTTTAGATAGTTAGGAAATTGACACGAATCATATTGAGAAAGATAAAATGCACTTTTAAGACTTGATGAGAAAGAGAGCTGGTGAATGGTGTCAGGTCCTCAGATCTGACAAGGTCAATTCTCAGCTAAGTGAGAGAATTAGGGCAGAATTTAGGGAGAAATGAGAGGAAAATTCAGAGAATGAGAGGGAAACAGAAAGAGACGAGAGAGAGAGAAACAGAATTCTTTGGAAAAATGCTTCAATCATTTGCATTCTGCTGGATTAGGTTTATATACTAATCCAGGCAGTTAATTTGGTGCCTACTAGGCTGCCAAGACAAGGCTCAAAGTACAACTATGAGCAGCTAGTCAAAGTACAACTGCTGTAAAATACCAATAAACCCTTACAAACATTAGGTGCATGACACATGGTTTTGCCTTGCTATATTTGTTCTTTTGATAAATAAAATCCTATGCATGATTTCTTGTACCACTTTTTATATGTGTGGTAATACTTGATGGAATGTTAAACTTATGTTATTGTAAGCCAAGAAATGTGATCTTTAAACATGTTGCTATTTGAGAAAGAAATTTAGAAATGCTATGAGAAAGACTATGAAAGCAGGTTTTAGAAAATGGATTGAAAAGTCCATTTGAGAAACATTTTACTTAATGGTATAACTGTAAGAGGAAATGGACAATATTAGATGAAGTCCAAGGAAAAGACTAGTTTATTACAGTGGAGTCTAGGTGACTTCAGCAATTATAGGCATTATCATAGTTTCTCAATGGTAGAGGAGAAAGAATTTTATCTGGATAAGATATAAAAATTTGCTGCTACAGTGGCAATAAGTCCAGGGAATAGATTCATCTGCAGTAGTGGAGTTAGGATGATTTTGGCAGTTAGAGCGTTAACTGTACTTCTCTATGGTTAAGAGATTTCTATTGCTACGGTGGTATGTTACTCCTAGTTGGATTGGCTTAGGAAATATTCCCAAGCATCGTCTTGAGGTTAAAAAAATACAATATGGATCCCTTGAGCCTATCATTGCCCAAAAGAGAAAGCAATTGACATTAAGAGATTGAGAAAATTATTGAGATTTTGTTGTTACTTGCTACATCATTACTCGAGAAGAGTTACATGAGAAAAATTTATTGAAAATAGTGTTTTGGAAAGCACTAAGTGCACTTAAGCACAGAAGGCTTATGGAGCTTAAGCATAATGCGCAAAGCAAAGCACATGCATAAGCAAAGTGAAGCGCATTTAAATGAAATAAAGAGTATAAAGTTCTATAAGCATAAAAAATATAAACTATTAAAAAAGCAACATTAAAAAAAACTAAACAGGAATAACCATTGCAAATTTAACAAAAGATAATATGCCATTTTTCATTTATATCAGTTTGCAAGTTCATGTAACCATAGTAAAAACACGTAGGGGACTTGTAAAAGGATACATTCTGGTTAGTTGTTGGTCTTGATGGAACTTGGAAGACAAATTGGATAGGGCTCTTAGTTGAAAGGATTTGAATATGCTAAGGTTTTTTTTTTATTTTTCATTTTTTTTTTATTTTGGTGAGTCTTCTTTTGTTTCTTGTAAAAGTTTGGCAAAAAAACCCATTCTAGTTCACTAACATGATTTATACAAAGGATCAAACAAAAGAATAAGGAAAAAAAATTTCATCCCTAATTAATCAATCCCTAATTTACAGCAATCTCCAATCAATCAATCCCTAATTTGCAGTCAATCAACAATCCCTAATTTACAACAATCATGAATCAATCATCAATCCCTAATTTATAGCAATGCGGAATTAATCATCAATCCCTAATTTACAACAATTAGGAATAAATTAGCAGCCCCTAATTTGCACCTAATTACATGTTTCCTTCATTATTTTTTGCTTGGTAAATACAGCTGAGCCTTTTTAAAAAAAAATGTAAAAATGATTCATTTTGACCTTCCTAATATTTAATAATAGTTTTTTTGGGTAAGGATTTCATACAAGCAACCACACTATTGCAAAAATTTAAACAAATCCAACCATTCATATTGTTTGAAAAAAAAAAAAAAAAAAAACCAAGTGTATTTCTAAAGCACACTTTTTGTGCTTTGAAGCGTAGCTAAAAACGCAACTTAAGCTCGCTTTAATTGTGCTTAGCTAAAGTTGCTGAGCTTCACACAAAAAATGCCCCAGGAATGTTGCTCCTAGCTCTTAAAGCATGCTTAAGTGCACTTTTTTAAACACTGATTGAAAAAGAGTTACGTAAAAAAAACTTGTGAAAAATTTATTCAAGTCTAAAATGATCAATTTTCTTCTTTCATACTATCTCATGAAACATTTCCATATGAAGATGATGTTGGAACTTTAGCTCACCATTCCCTTGATAGAGAGTTGAGTCAAGAAGGGCATTTAGTGTAAAATTTTTTCACATTGTTTTTTTGCATGGATTTGTATTATTAATGTGACATTTAGAAGTCAATTGATATTATGAATGCCATGCAAACTGTCCCTAACTTAATTAGGGTAAGATGCAGATGATGATGATGATGTTTGAAATAACCATGCATGCGCTGTGAAACTTGTTTAGAATGAAAATGTGTTGATTTATTATTAAGAAAGGTATTATATTTTCACTTACCATATTACTGCAAAGCTTGCCATTCATTGGGCTGTGAGTTCATTCTATAACTTACCATTTCAGGTTAACAGTGAGTATTATTGAAGACTCCTGGAGTTGGGGATCCACTGACATGACCTCGTAGGGAAACTTGTGAGTGTGTGTAGTATTTATTTTGGTACCAGCGGCTGAGATTGCATTGGCAGATTTTGTAATGTATAGCTGGAACTACATTGTAATATTTTATGTAATGTCAAACACATTTTTAAATGAGAAAATTCTGCTTATGATAAATGTCCAGGTGTTAAGGTTTATGTGTTACTTAAGGTCAAGGCTTGCGTTTCAAGGCTGATGCCACTCTTGAGAGGGTGTGTGACAGAGAGAGATAGAGAGTAGGAGAAAAGAGAGTAGAGAGGAGCAGATATCTACTGAGAGATTGAGAGCGGTCAACAGAGAAAGAGGAGTAAAGGTGCTGCTGATCTGAGGTAATGATCTCCCCCGCCCCGCGGGGGGGGGGGGGTGGGAGGGGGGAGGTTGACTTTTATCTAGACATAGAGGCTGGTGGCTATGAGTGATTGTTTCTCTCTATTCTAATTCCCTAGTTTGTTGCCATTGGAAGTTTGGTTTCATGACACCCTTCTTCAATTTACCACATTCTCATTTGAGGATAAGGTGGAGAAAAGAGATTTTTCTGTTCATTTATGATATGAGGCTTTTTGCACCAAAGGGAAAGATAATTTTTGTTCAAGGATTTTGTGGGGGAAGAGGGTGCCCTGGTGTAGCTCTTTTTTTTTGGAGATTCTCATTTGGTGTCCCATTCTTATTTTTAATAACCCGAGGTAGTTGGATTAGGTTTGTGATTGATTGGTACTACCAGTGCTAAAGGGAAGGGCACCATACAATGATTTGTGGAATTTAGAGTCTATCATTTCTTCTGTGAGAGTTTTTGTGGTCATGGAGGCTGGTGTTTCTGGGTCAGAGGTAGAGTTAGTTTGGAGGATTATTGCTTTGTCATCGTCGGAGAGGAATTTGAGAAGTTTTGGGAGTATTGAAAGTTTATCCTTCTCATTTTTTGTGGGTTAAGGAGTTACTTCCTTCCAGTTAAGAGTCATCTGTGCTTCTTTTCGATGATTTATATTTATATGTAGTTTTTAGATTTCTCCTTTCTGCATGGTACACTCTCACATGGCTGTTTCTTTTGTATAGTTGCATATCAAAAGGGAAAAAAAAAAAAGTAAAAGATAAACAGAACAAACATAGACCATCTACCATCTGTATATTCTGCTATCCTTACGGCAGATAGGAGGAAGTGGAAGCATTGGTCTTCCTGTTTTATTAATTATTTTATATTTTTTGTGTTATTCACATAAATGGCGCATGTAATTCTTGATTTTGTATTGTTTATCTTATTTCGTGCATGATGTAGAGTTGTCGATACACATGGGATTTGAGTCAGCTAGCACTTCCCAGGATGGTCGTGATGAAGGTAATTTAATTTTTTTCAGCTTGCAAATAGGATGCTTACTTTCATTTTAAATGTTTCTTGCAAGGATTAATTTTTTATTTTGTTTATAGTTGCTAAATAATGTTAGATTTGTAGAATATAGCCACATCCTCATTTGGAGGTTCTGAGAGTTTTTTTATGTGAGAGGGAATAAGTGATATTTTTATTCCACGATTAAAGTTATGACTAGCCGTACAGAATTCCCCCCCCCCCTCTTTAGGGTAAGAATGTATTTAAAGTCTTGTGATTGTTTTTGTAACAGTAAGAAAAGAATTTAGGCGAGTTATTGGGTTATATGTGCAAAACACACACTTTCAGCAATAGGTCTTATAATGTATGTTACGTGGAGTTGTGTCATGACCCTAGGGTTTAGCTAGGGTCTTAGAAGTAATTGGAAGGAATTTGGGGAAGAAACAGAGAAGAAATGAAGGGGGAGATTGCAGAGAATTAGGGAGAGAAGGATGGAACAGTGCTGAACGAGAGAGAGAGAGAGAGAGAGAGAGAGAGAGAGAAATTGTAGAGAGATATTGGAATTTCATTAATCAATTCAAGCATATCCTCTCCTCTTACAATGGGGCCTTTATATAGGCTTCATCTAACAAAAATAACAGCATCCATGTGCTGTAACAGTATTACAGGATATCTCCTAATAACTTGTTAAGTCTATTACTATAATGCCCTTCTATGGAATCTTGGGTCATGACAAGTTGGGAAGACCAATTAGGTGCAGATACTGCCTAAGGGTTGAGTGTACCTTATTTTCATTCTCAAGTTCAGATTGTTACTTGCTAGAGCAAAATACTTGCCAAGAACACCCAATACAAATCTAGAGCAGTCGATACCTAATCTGGAATGGGAGGAACACCAGGAATAGCAGGCCTAACCCAGGATCCCATGGGCCATGGCCAATTGAGGTCAGCCACAGTGAGATCTGGGTTGGAAGGAGACCCTGAGCAGTAGCAACAACAGATGCGGGTTGAAAAATGGTGACCAAAAGCTTCCTCACAAATGGTGACTGCGACCCTGAGTGACCAGATCTGACCAAATGTAACTTCACAAACAGCTACCAGGTGCGACCTCATGCACTGCAACAGGAAATGGTCTGACCAGAGGTAAGTGGTGAAATCGAGTGGTGAGATTAGGCAACATCCATCCCTGTCGTCTAAGAACAAAGAGATTTTTTCTTGTTCTAGTTCTGGGCCTTGCAGAGACCTGCGTATGGAGGCTTGATCAGGAGTTATTGGAGATTTGAGGGGGGCTATTAACAGAGGTCAGGGTAAGGGGAATAACTTTGGAGGTTGAAGGCGAATAGAACTCGAGATGGGGGGAATTGGTTGTGGCAAAACAAGGGCAGGCAAGTGGGCTACCTGAGCCAAAGCAAATGCATGTGACAGAGGAAGGTGGTAAGAAGCAGTAGGGGCGGGCAAACAGTGGCAAGAGGTAGTGGGGGCTGGCAAACAGGAAAAGGCAACAAGGAGGGTGAATGGGGAAGGCGCAGTCATTGACAGGAAGTGGTTGGTTAGTGGGGAGTCCATAGCAACCTTGCATTGGTGGTCGGTGGTGGCGGCACATTCAGCATTAGAAAACCTAGGGTTTCTGGAGACCTTGGGCAGCTAGATAGATTTTTTTTTTTGTATGGCATTACCCTATGTGAGATTTTTTAGGGCTTGATATGGTATTATTGTAATTATTGTTTGGCAAAAACTCGCATGTACATGACACTTTTACCTCTATGTGTGCTTTATTAGCTTGATGATGAAGAAATATTTGCAGCGTGTTTATATTGTTGGTCATTTAGTTGCCGCAACTTGTATTCTGCCTTCTTAATTATAAATTACTTGAATAGAACCTTAGGTGGCATACCTTAGGCTTTAAAGTTAATAAACTTTCAACAAAACTCTTTTGGAAGCTTTCCATTTATTTATTTTGTTCTTTTCTTTTTTAACTATTATGTACCTAGTTGACACTAAAAGGAATCTTGTCCTGTGTTCAGCTTTACCTTTTCCAGAAAGGATATAAAAAAAAGTTGAGTCCTGATTTTGTTCATCAAATTTCAAGTTTTTTCAAAAATTTAAAACTACTCTAAAAAAATTGACAAAATGAAACCCAAACAAAATTAATTCCTACACTATACTCTTGGTCAAATCCTTCAAACATCAAGTTGGGAAGACAAAACAGAAGAACTGTTAATGTGATTTTAAAATAAAATTTAAACCACAAGACAGTTTAAACTAAAACAGTAAGGGCTGTTTCAGCTTGTGGTGCTGAAACCACCTTTCTTTCATTGAGGTTTCAGCTCAGCAAGGCTTAGTGAATTCGGCCTCAAACTGCATTTGAGCCCTTGGTTTCATCTTTGAGCTGAAACTACAAGGCTTTGTGCTGTTCCAGCTGAAACGGGCTTTGCAGATTCGTTGCTATTTCAGCTATGTGATTTTGATTTTTGTCAGGATGTGATTAATTTGACAAGAGTTTTAGTGTGGGCATCGTTGTTGCTTGAGTTTTAATTTGTCAATTTTTTTAATGATAGATTTAAATTTAAAAAAGGAACTCCTAATTTCCAGAAAGTTCAGCTGAATGTTCGATTGTGATATGCCCAAACTTGGGATTTATCCACAATGATTAGCTTTCAGTCCCTAGAAATTCAATTTTTTAACTTCATGATCAAAAGGTTATGCTATATTTAAGCATATAGAATTTTCCACTGGATGCATGTATATAGGTACCGTGTCAACAATTCTTATTATTTGATGTTTGTTGATAGGGTATATTATTTTTTCACCATCTCAACTTTAGATATATTTAACTTGTCAGATGACGAGGACGAGTATGAGGAGTCAGGTGGGGGTAACCGCCTTCTGGGATTCATGTTTGGGAATGTTGATGACTCGGGTGATCTCGATGTTGATTATCTTGATGAGGTAACCATTCTTTGTTATATTTAAGATGGGCTTGCAGGGAGTTTTATGCAGACACATTCAACCATGCAGTTGTATACATGTATTCATGTTTGGTGCACTGCTTACATCCAACCATGAAGTTGTATGCATGTATTTATGTGTATTCGTGGTCTTTTTCTTTCTTATGAATTTGAACTTCCATAAAGCAATGCATTAATATGTTTGGACAAGTTATACATTTATGTGCCCAAATGCATGCATCTGTCTATATCATTTTGAAAGAATTATGATATCACTTTATGTATCTGCAGTGAACAGGAACATCTGTGAGTTAAAATGGAGTAATGCACCACATTTGATTTTGATATGCAATTAATTGATATCTTACTGAATTCTTAGTCTCTTACACATGGTTCTATTGCATTTTTTATGTATACAAGGTTCTGTTAATTTTCCATTGGTGAAATTATGTTGCCTTCATGTGTATCCTTATGATAGGCTTCTTTTAGCTGCTAGTATGGCTTCTCACTTTTTTTTTTTTTTGGGGGGGGGGGGGGGAGCGGGGATAAATGGCTTCTTACTTGACTTGGAGCTCGCACCAAAGCATATTATAGAAGTTCATCAAGCCCAATCTTTATGATTGTTCCTGTAGAAATTTAGTGTATAATCTTAAGGTAGTATTAGGTTGATTGATTGAGAGTTGAGAAGTTTTTGAGCAAATGGGAAAGGATTGTCTATTTATAGGTCAACAGTCAACAGATGTGAGGCCTTAGTTCTGTTGTTTCATATGAAACATGCACCTCCTTAAATAGAATCTTGGGCCTTTGTAATATAATGATTCGCATAGGCACATTTTTTGAGATTAGAAGAGAACTAGTCTTTTATATATCTAGATTTTCCACCATTTGAATTTATACTAATCTACCTACTTGTGACCATCTCCACTGTTGCATGTACTGGGATAGAAATGCTGCCCAACTATTTTTTGCCACAGAACAATTTGTTGTAACTTCTACAAGCAAAATCTAAAGAAAGGAAGGGTGGGCATCTTAGCTCTAAAACTTGCTAAAGTAATTAAATTAGAGTTGCTTTCTTACTTGTCAAAAATAAATGAGGGTTTCTTGCTGAAGTTTACTGACCTGGAGAATTTGCCTTCAGCAATGGTTGATGAACATATTTTATGCATGGCATTCTTCTGGACCTTTTTAAAGTGTGTCTGCCGATCACAGCATATCCAGATGCTTCTTTTGCAGCTCTAACTTTTGAAGCTCTTGGGTGCAAGTACTCTCTTGAACTGCTTGTGCATCCTCTCCTGCTTTGTGCTTTAAGGAACCAAATGATTGAAAAGTTTATTCATGAAGAAGTTGATTTTGTTGGCTTGTTATGACGTGTCTTCTTCTTCATAAAGAAGTATCCTATCCATGCTTCTTGGATGCTTTTGTAGAATTGAAAATAATACTAGGGCAATTTGGGAATGTATAAGCACAGTGGGGCAGGTTCTGGAGGCCATGCTGCTCGACCAATTATCAGCTGGTACCATATTGAAAACCCAAATTTGGCTCATTAATGATGGTGTGTGGTGTGTGGTAGGGCTGTGCCTTTATGTGCAAATTGCCATCCCTGTCCCATTCTTAAGGGTAACTGAAAATTTTAGTTCCTAAATTGTTAGCATAGTGCTTTAACAGTAGATGTTAAACGACGGGAACAAATCAATGATAAAGAGTCTTAAGATTTTCTGATTGATGAATGTAATATTATCCCTTGGTAGTTGGTTGCGGTTGACAAAAGAATGCTCCCCCAGATAGGTTGTAGGATTTGGTAGTTTTTTAAAATGCGTCTAATTTCTGTTGCTATGGCAAAATTTAAGTTACGAATCTTGATTTTAGTGGACCTGCTCCACATAGGACCTGTTCTTGGTTGTTTTTGCTGATGTTCTTGGCTGTTTTTTATTTTAAGTTACAGTTCTTGGCTTATTGACATTCATGCATAAAATTTGATGGGTGGCCTTAAAAGTTGTGCCAAGTCGCTGTTTTGTCTTGCTGGCATATTTGGAATGAATCAATGAACTAGCAAATGATGCTGTTCGGTAGGCAGAGCTGTTAGTTGTGAAATTTCAACCTGACCTCTGTCATGTTTTTTTTTTTAATTTTCTTATGGATTTGTGCCTTCCATAAATATTTTTGTTGAATTTTGGATGGCACAAGGTTACACTTGGCATGCGATTTGTTATTTTGTATAACTACCAGTGCCGCTTAACTATGCATACATCATGCAACTGCTTGTCCCCTTGGCAAGGTTTCTGAATGGAAGATATGATTACTTCCTTTCCCATGAATTTGAGGTTTTTTAAAAACTTTAAACAGTCCAGTTATCCTATGGGCTCCTTCATAATCAGTTTACACTAGAAACAAGTCTGACGCATTCACTCATAGCTGTTTTCTGGTGTTATTAGTTTCAGAAATTGTGGTGCAAAATTAAAACAATGAGCAGTAAATGATCTTTGACAGTAAACTGAGCTTTTTGTTTGTGATTATGGACCTGATGACTGGTTATATTGTTATCACTTCCATACTTCGACAAGCATTCTATTTGGGATTTTAAACTTGCTCATTTTTATTTTTCCTTTGAAAAAGTTGACTGGTTACAGGTTATGTATTCTGCTAATCTGATAGGCCCCCAGTTTACTTTACTTACCAAAGAAGGTCCAAGGGGCAGGGGCAAGGGGGTAAATTGGATGGCTGGCATAACAGCCAGCCATGCGCGTAAGGATAGAAAAGGGAAATCGCTGGGTTGTGTAACAACCCAGCAAGTGCCTGTAACAGATTTCTGTTGGGAAGGAGCGGGGAAAGACTATGTAAGGGGGGGGGGGGGGGAAGAAGTTGGGGGTAGATATCATTATTGTATTGAGTCTTGGGAGAGTTAAGGGCCTCTCGAACGCCCAGTTCTTCTTGTAATCGGATTTTCGTGAGAATTTGAATTCAGTTTTCAATGAATTTTCTTTGGGCTCTCATCATAATCATTCAACACCTTGCTAAAGGAAATAATTTTGTTTTTCAGGATGCCAAAGAACATCTTGGTGCATTGGTTGACAAGCTTGGTCCATCACTGGCTGATATAGATGTAAGGAAACTGCATTATGTAATTGATCTACAGGTTGGGTAATAACTAGGTGTTGCATATTTCCTTCTGTTTTATGTGAGTATGTAATCTAAGCATTTTTTATTTCATCCTTTTGATGCTAATACTTTTTTTTTTTATTTTCAGTTGTCAGTGAAATCACCTCGCACTCCTGCTGATACTGCCGAGCAAGGTGATGTTGCATTCAAGAAACCTGATGTCATGCAGTTTTTTATGCTTAATTTGGTATCTTTATTTTATCCTAACATAAATGACTTAAAACTTTTTTCTCGGTCTACCACTTGTTAGTGCTGTTGTAATGCAAGCAGTTCTGGAAATTTATCCACAGACAGTTCCTGGAAAGTGCTGCACTTGCTTCACAAAATGAGCTGTAAAGGATAGGGCCCTATATAACCATTCATGATACTTCATCTTTACTATCATGGCTTGTAATGCCCACTGTTCACAACAAGAAGAGGAAAAAGAAAATATTTGGAAGACATAGCAGTTATGTGCTTAAATTATTGTATTGATCTTGCATGGTTGATGCTTGGTTTGGAGGAATAGGATGGCAAAAGTAGCTGCTCGTTACATGTATTTAACATTCAATTTTGACCTTCTTTTGAGGAGCATCTCAGGAAGACATTGGAAACAAAAATATGCTAGTATTTTGGAGTTTTATTGTTTTCAATAGAAAATTTATGTATGAACATGCGCATTAAGATACTCAATTCGTATCTGGTCCCACAACTTTTAAACCTTTGAATATGTGAGCAGTAAGCGTCAGGGTTCGGTAACCATATCTGGTCATATATCTTCCAAATCTTTGGATATATGAACTGTTACGGTGACTGTCCCAAAATATGCAAGGCTGATTAACAATAAGTGATCGGCTTCAATTTGAACCAAATTATTTGATATAAGGTTTAGCTTTTAACTGTAGACTGATGTGTATGCTTTAAACTTAAATAAGCCTAAAATCTGATGATCTGATTTTAATATTGCTTTTGTGGGAAGAAGCTTATCTTTGATTCCAGATATTCCCTGCACGGTGTCTTTCTTCTATCTGGTCACGCATCTTCCAAACCTTTGCATGCATGAGCTGCAAGGGAAAATGCCAAAAGTGACGTGAGGCTGAGGAAGTAACAATAAATCGTCAGCTTCAACTTGAAGTTGTCATAGAAGGCAAATTATTTGTTATAAGATTGAGCTGTAACTGTAGATTTATTCATGTGCTTTAAACTTAAAATAAACCTAAGATCTAGTGAACTTTATTATGTTGCTTTCATAGATAGAAACATTTTTTTACACAATGATTCTCCAGAGTTTGTCTTCTAGTATTTTCTTTGCTTGGCTTTTTGTTGTATGGATGTTGTTATTTGGAATATTATATATGGCTTCAGAAACCCGCAATTATTTTGCAGTGACATTGATATCTTTGTTGGTCATCCATATTTAGGGTTGTAGGGATATTCTTCCATCAGAACCTAGAAGTTTTCAAAATTACTGCTTAATTTTGAGTCTACCTCAAGTTGTACTTGATGGGCATTTTCTGCTGATATGTTCTCATGACACATTTGTTGGTGTTTATGTCAATAGATTATGATGAGAAAGCGGAAGATGCCGTTGACTATGAAGACATTGATGAACAGTATGAGGGACCGGAGATTCAAGCTACTTCTGAGGAGGATCTTTTGTTGCCCAAAAAGGATTATTTTTCTACAGAACTTTCAGTGGCTACTTTGGAGCAGAAAACTTCAGTGTTTGATGATGAAAATTATGATGATGAAGAAGAAATTGAGAAAGAACATGATTTGGATACCAATGGTGGAATTCAAAATATGTCCTTGTCTGATTTACCACACGATCCATGTATGTCTTTTAGGTTGGAGTTAATTGGTTGTAACTATACTCGGCTATGTAGTTTGCAACTGATCGTTGTTTGATGAGATTTGCTTCGTCATCTCCCCTGCTGCTTTACATGTTATGCGTATGCTGTAAAGTTCGAACAATGTACGTGATTATCGTTCCTAAAATTTTAGCAACATTTGCATGTGTGGTTTTTGGATACAAGGTCTGCATGCACATTCATAGCAGGCCAGATTCATTCTTCTTGTTTGGAGTGTGATTGTTTGGCCTATTAGTTAGGCTTTCTGGACACATACCAGCTTGCCCTTCTTGTTATCTTCTTTCAGTGTGGATATTTTTGAAAGAGATTCAGCTTGTATATGCTATCAGGATGGATAATATGTTGGATCTCCAAAAGGTCTTCTAAACAAATTATAGAACATTAATAGAATTTATTACTTCATTTATTGCTGGGTAGGTTTATTACTTCATCTATTGTTTTCGGTCCAGATGCTTATCTAGGGAAGAGTTTTGACATTTGTAAGCTCTATGGCAGGATTTATAGCCTATGACTGGAGCTAGTGGTCTCTGTTGTGACTATTTGCTTAATAATATTGTTAGAATTAATCAAGAATGGTGCCTCTTTGTACTGTAAGTCATATCCCATAAATTGGAGTTCTAGTCCCACTGAATTATGTAATAAAAAATAAAATACATTATCTTATTTTGCTTTATATACCCCTTGTTCTCTGGTGTTGGTATCCCTATTGCTTAAAGTTCCTGCTTTCTTTGAATCAATTTCTGATGAAATTAGCATATTGTGCACGATTATGATTGTTTAAACAGCAAAATTTGGATCCCCCTTGAATAAAATCATTGTCTTGGTCAAGGTTTTATGATATCTTATATATACATCTCTGATTTTTCTAGGCTTTAAGACGTTAGAGAAAGAAGGTATTATATTCCTTTTATCTTGTTAACATTTGATGAATATGCATGCTCCTTCTCTAGGCAAGCACGGTGATACTTCTGCTGTACTTTCTGAAGAAGAGGAAGATACTGGGGTTGACCAACTGGTTGTCTCTCCCAAGGAGGAGAAATCAGCTGATGATATGGAAGATTATGAGGTCTGCATTGGACTCATTTCTCATTATATTTTTTGCTTTTATGTTCATATGTAATAGCAATTAACATTCTTTCTTCTAGATCCATCCATATCCAGTCACTTTAAGCTGACAGGCTATGTTCTATTATTGACAATGCAAATATATCTGTATTTCCTCAGAGAAAATTGCCTTAAAATTATACTATTGTATCTTTCATGTATCAATGGATTGCTTTCCTTTTCTTTTAGTACAACTGATTTTCTATTGGCTTGCAGTAATTATATTTGCCAAATTTTGTTATTTGTTTATGCTTGCTGATTTTTGCATGACACTTTAGGAAGATGCTGAATTGCTGGAGAATCTGCTTGATGATAATAGTTCTACACAGCTACCAATTTTGTGTGTGGAAGGTGGGGCAGTCATCCTACGTTTTTCTGAAATTTTTGGTAACTATGAACCATTAAGGAAAAGAGAGAAGGACAAGAAGTATACCGCTCCTAGAGGTATGTAGTTGTGTTTATGTTAAGAATATTCTTCCAGACTCGATGCTTCCATTTTCTCAAACAATGCCATTATGGAAGTTTTAGACAATGCTTGTTGTATTGCTTGGTTTATGCTCTTCCTAAATATAAGAAACAACTAGTATTCTAGTATTCTTAAGAAGCATTTCATGTTGATTTCCACACCCCCCCCCCCCCACACACACACACCTTCTAACATGGGCACAATTTGCTTCTTGGATGTCTCTGTAACTTTGGCCTTGTTCATCCAGAAAAATACAAGACTGCCGAATCTTCTCTTATTGTCGAAGATGATGAAGAGGAGTTCCTGAGGGGTGCTTGTCAAGGCTTTTCTTTCACAAAGCAAGCACGCACAACTCAAGATAATGTTTCAGGGACAGTGGAAGAGGAACTAGAATCAGAAAAATTCAGTTTTGTCCAAGAGCCTTCCATGATTGCTTCACAAGTTGATGAGAAAAGGCCAGACTCTTATCTTAATGCTGAAGCAATGAAAATGGATACAGCATTGAATCTTTCTACACAATGGTGTCGTCCTTTATCCCCTGAACTTTATCCTTTTGATCAGCAAAACTGGGAAGATCAAATTATCTGGGACAGTTCTCCTGCAAAAAGTGACAATGCTGCAGAAAGTTGCGAGGCCCCTGGACCCGAAACTGAAGATTTATTTACCATACAAACAGAACTGGAAGCCCGGCAACACAATTTTCGGGAGCTGCAGATGGAATCTGATGAGAGAGATCATGGGTTTTTTCTTCAGAGCTGCCCCGTTTTGGTGGAGTCTTTTGGCTTAGAAGAATTTTCAGATCTCACAGATCAACCCTCATCAGAAAGCAGATTTCATCCCCAACTCTTGAGGTTGGAATCACGATCAGAACTTCCAAATGAGTTAGAAGGTAGAACAGATGATGTCACTAAGGAGATCCACCAAAGTGACACTATGAAGCGTTTTAGCAAACTCATATTACAAAACAGAGACTTAGTGGAAGGAACTTGGTTAGACAGAATTATTTGGGAACCACACCAGTCCATGACAAAACCAAAGCTAATCCTCGATCTTCAAGATGAACAGATGCTTTTTGAAATATTAGATAACAAAGATAGTAAACAACTTCGTCTTCATGCTGGGGCTATGTTCATAACTCGTTCTATGAAGTCCAATGGTGGAGATTCTATGGAGGTCCATGGCCATGGAGTTGCATCTGGTGTTCGATTCAACATTGCTAATGACAAATTCTACTCAAATAGAAAAATCTCTCAGCAACTGAAATCACATTCTAAAAAACGAGCTGCTCATGGTGTCAAAGTCTTGCATTCAACACCTGCACTCAAGCTGCAGACAATGAAACCAAAATTAAGCAAGTAAGTTTTCTCTCTTCAAAGGTTTTTCACATTGTTGCTGTTCTTGTCATACTGGATGTAAGAAGTCACCGTAATATGCTCCTTTGCTATTCTCATATGAATCCTGTCTTAAACTTTCTTGCATGTAACTCCTTTTGGTTTAAGCATATCTTTTACTTGCTAAGATATTTTCCATTTTATCTGTATAGGCTGTAAAGTCTTGGCTGTTGTTTTGCAGTAAAGATGTTGCTAACTTTCATCGCCCAAAATCTTTATGGTATCCACATGATAATGAGGTGGCCCTCAAAGAGCAAGGGAAACTACCCACCCAAGGACCTATGAAAATTATATTGAAGAGTTTGGGGGGAAAGGGAAGTAAGCTTCATGTGGATGCTGAGGAGACCATTTCTTCTGTCAAAGCAAAAGCTTCAAAAAAACTAGGTTGCTATTTACCTATTCATGTTCGGTATACTTGATTTCTCAGTGTTGACATAGTTTCTTGAATTGCTATCATATTTCTTTAATTCTTGTACATTATGCTTAATTCTGGGAAAAAATTACATCTTGTTTCTTATTTTTTCTTTCTAGATTTTAAACCATTGGAACCAGTGAAAATATTTTATTGTGGACGAGAGCTTAAAGATCACAAATCCCTTGCTGCGCAAGATGTTCGACCAAACTCATTGCTTCATCTTGTTCGTACAAAAATACATTTGTTGCCTAGAGCACAAAAGGTACCTGGCGAAAATAAGTCTTTGCGGCCTCCTGGTGCATTTAAAAAGAAATCTGATCTTTCATTGAAAGATGGACATGTCTTCTTAATGGAGTAAGTTATTGGAAAGTCTTGATCACTGTCGTTCATGTGTAGTTGGAATCTCCTTGAGTATAAATGAGTTCTGTTTATGCCTTTATTTGGTTACATTTTATGGTTGCATAAAGTGGCAAGTAAACTCTGGTTGATGTTGCAGCTTCTTGTTCATTCTTAGTATTGACAGTATTACCCAACCCTTTTATTCTATTTATTCTTCTGTGTTGTGGGTTGTTGATTTGCAACTATCTGGATCAGATCATATTTCATCTCGACTGAGATTTGTTTCAACATAGTTTGCATAGTTATAATAGTTTATGAGTCATTAGTGTTTATGTTGGATGAGATTAGAAGATCCAAATGAAGAAGGATTCAAAGTTAGTGTGATAGAGGTTGAGGATAAAGGAAGAATCAGCACACAAGTATAGATAATCCTAAAGTTTTTTGAGTTATATTTTAAGTTGTAAAGTGTGGTATATCTGCCAAGTTTTAGGAGATGACTCACCCTAGTTTCTAGGGGATAGATTACCTAAATTTTCTCTTAATTTATAGGAGAAAAACTAGGATGTAACCTATATTTATTCTCTCACACATTCAATAGAAATTAAGCAAGCATTCATGTTCTTCTAAGCTTGTTTCATGGTATCAGAGCTACTGTTTTGATCATAAACAGCAGTAACGTGTTAGTTGTTTCGATCATGGCCAAAACACACCAAAACCCTACCCTAACAGAAGCCTCAGTCGCAAGCTCTCCGAGCACCCTTCCTCCATCTCCATCAAATTTTTCCACAACCCCCATTGATGATCACCCTTTACAAATTAATCAACACAAATTAAATGGGAGTAATTTTAGACAGTGGTTTCAATCAGTAATGTTGGTGATTAAAGTCAAGGGCAAAGTAGAACATCTAATCTGTTCAGTTCCCACTCCAACTACGGTAGCCACCTATGGTCTTTGGGAGGCAGAAAATTCTACTATCATGGCCTAGTTAATCAACTCTATGGAGTCAAAAATTGGAAGAACATATCTATTCTACGAGACAACAAAGGAGATTTGAGATTCAGTCCAAGAGATGTATTTTGACTTGAAAAACTCCTCTTAATGCTTTGAACTTAGGTCAGCCATTAGAACAACAAAACAAGGTATGATCAGTGTGACTGAATATTTCAATATTTTGGTGAAATTATGGCATGAAATGGATATGTTTTATACTGTCAGTTGGGAATGTCCAGCTAATAGTAACAAATACAACAAGATGGTAGAAAAAGATCGTATCTTTGATTTTCTACATGGTCTTAACCCCGATTTGGATGAAGTTAGGAGAAAGGTTTTGGGCACAAAGCCCTTACCATCCCTTAGAGAAGTGTTTGCAGAAGTAAGGAGGGAGGAAAGCACGTGTAAAGTAATGCTCTAGCACCTAAATGATCCTATTTTAAATCATCAAAATTCAATCCTTGCCTCTATCAAACAGGGAGATTTTCCATCTAAAAATCAAGGGAAAAAATGTGGTGTGACCATTGTAAGAAACCCTATCACACAAAGGAGACCTGCTGGAAGATCCATGGAAAACTAGCAAATTGGAAGCCACGAATCCAAAGGAAGCCCCAAGATTAGCCTATGCTGCAGAAGTGTCCAATGAAACCAGAAACAATCCAAGTTTGAATCTATCTGAAGATCAGATCCAAGCCTTATACAAGCTGCTCAATCAAGGTACAACCCAATCAATTTCACCTAATCCTCAGTCTACAATGTCTATAGGCTTGCAAGGTAACTCTCAACACTATTCCTTAATTTCAAAGAGGCTTCCTAAGAATGTGTGGATAGTTGATACTGTGCATCAAATCATATGTCAAATTTTGAATGTTTAATGATTGAGTGTACACCTTGTAACTCCTCTATTGATATATCTATAGCTAATGGCACAACCTCCCTTGCCTTAAGAATTGGAACAGTATGTATCTCGAAACTAATAATCAAATTTGTACTACATTGTCACAACCTAAGGTTTGGCTAGGGTTGTGAGAGGCAATTTGGAGGGATTTAGGGAAGAGAAAGCAGTAAGGGAGGGAGATTTAGAACTGAAACAGAAAGAAATGGGGAAGAAAGAGAAGAAGAACCGAGAGAGAGAATTAAGAGAGATAATAGAGTTTGAAATTCATTCTTCAATTCAATCATGTCCTTCTTTACATGCTATAGCCTATTTATAGGCTTTACAAGTAAAAGAAATATTTAGAATAACAGTCCCATGTGTTGTAACAAAATAACAAAAATAGCTTCTAACCAACTAAGGTAACTAATTACATTATTGCCCTTCTAATTAGCCTTGGGTCGTGACAATCCCCTCCCCTTGAAAGGTTTCTTGTCCCCAAGAAACTTATTATCGTTGAGCCACTTCTCTATCTTCATCCAACTCCCACCTTCATTTTCTATTCAATCTCTTTTTCCCTCTTTCTTCTTCTAGGCTGCTTCTTCTTTGTTCTTAGGATTCCAAGACCCATCCCAAACATAATTTGGCTTAGAGCTGCAATAGAAGCAACCTGATTGGCCTCAATGATTTTAAGTTCAAATCTGTGAGTGCTTGATGAAATAGGAGACCCAAGCCCCATACAACCACCTCTCGCTATAGCTGTCCAATCAATTTCGACCTTCCATTGGAAAACATGATCAGCCACACCTGGCCTGATATGGTTAGTAGTTGGAACTTGAGTCTAAAGGAAGAGTTAAGTGTACCCATGGCTTCCTTGGATAGTCCATCCCCGTCCCATACAAGTTAAGCACGTATCCCTAGCTGCATTTATTACATTTCCATCCAACCCACTGCCATGTTTTATTGTAAAGTTGCTAGCAATATCCTGGAAATGCAACAATGGAAAATTACTGATTTGCCTTAGATACTTAGACGAGGCTTGCTTGTGAGCTTCAGAACTAGGTGCTGCCACAACTCCAATTCCAGCAGTCGATTCCTCTATCAATACACTAGACAAAAACATGAATTTTACCGCTGGAGCAAAAACCACTAGAGCAGCTGTAGTTCCATCCCTTACTACCAAACTTTTGACTTCTTCAGTTATCTCTCTCAGCTTCCCATCAATTATCAGCTGTCCCTGAAATTTCTTACCCAATCCACCCATCTTCACAATGTTAGAAGATGCTTCCACCGGAGATACATGCTCAATCATGCCATGTCCAGTGATAGTAAGGGACTCAATCTTCCTTGCCAACCAAAACTAGCCCTGATATTGCAGGTCACCAATCGGAATTTGAACAATTGCAACAACAGGAAACTCCTTTCCTAGAGCTGTTTCCTGGTCATTGTCGTACACACCATACTTATCTTCTCCACTTTTCTCTTCCAGCCTTTCAGTAGGTACTTCTTGAGGTATTATTTCTCCTTCTAACTCCTCAATCACTGCAGTTGAATCACTCTCCGATTCTAGAGATTCCTTGGTGTCTCCTGTCATTCCCGACAATTGATCGAATGCCTCAAGCATCTCTTGTTTTGGACTTCCGCTATTATCATCTGGATCATTCTCATCAACAACCTTCTTTCCAAAGGAATTAGAGTACTCCTTCTTTGACTGCTCTATGTTAAGGAAATCCTCTTTGTTAAAATTCCCATGATAATCCTCAAAGAATTCTGCAGGGAAGCTATAATGATACTTCTTAGTAAGTATCATTGCAAACTCCTGCAATTGTTCATGTAGCATCCAGTCGAATTCCTTGCTTGATTCATGTACCACACTTCTTGTTACCTTATCCGATTGGCTGATTCCCTTCTCCAACTTCTTTTCCCATGCATAAGGCTCCTGGCCAAACTTCCCCTGATGTCTACCTCCAGCTGAAAATGCAGCATTATTCGGCTGCAATTGAGACCCCATTTCAACTAAAAATGACGAATTTTTCTGCTGCAATTGAGGCTCCCATAGTCTGAGCATGCGCTGCTTCTCTTAGCTGATCTTTCACAATCAGCATACTTTGAAGACCAAGGAGCTATATACATACTGCTTTTCTTCAAACAAGTTATCCCAAAATTCAAAGCCAAAATTAACCTTTGTTTACCTTACTAGCAGCCCAGGATTTGATTGGAATTACTGCAAAAGAGTGCTGGAATTCACAACCAAGAATCACCCATCCAAATGCGCCTTCCACAATCCACTTCCAGCTCCTCCAAATCTCACGTTTCTACTGTGCAATTACTTCCGAAACTTGATTGAATCGGCAGCCTCTAGATTTGCCTCACGAAACCCCTGGGATTTGGATCTACTTTGCCTCCAAATCCGATTCAATTCCTTCCACTTCGGCTAAAAATTACTGCAATTCACAGCCAAGCATCACCTCTTGCTTCGCCTTTCAAGTTCGCCTAGCTTGTCGGAATTTACGGCCAAATCGTTGGTCTATCCCTCCAATCTCTACGAGTCTCCTCTACAGCGGCTTCACTAATTCGCCTGCACTTCAATTCTTCAGCAACTGAACAGCTAGGCAACAGATCCAATTCTGCCTTATGGCTCGTCTGTTGTAGAGTCTCCTACACTCGCCTTCAAATTCCAAGAGTCAAGCTCTTTGCGTCGGAATCAATTCTGCCAGATCGCCGAAGTTTCCCCACTTTAATCGTCTGGCTGCTCGCCTACCTTGAGCGACTGTGATGCAACCAACGAAATTCTGTGGAATTAAGAATTCGATAGTTGCAATAGCTTACGACTTGGCTTCCAATTCCGCTTAAGTTGTTTCGCCCATCCACTTCAACCAACTTACTCTGATCTGCCTTCAATTTGGAATCACAGCTGCAGTAACTCGGACAAATAGTAGCGAATCAACTTGCTGCTCCAGAATCGGCTCTGCTCGCAATTGCTGTAGATTCAACAATCGCTTTCCCCGACTCCTTCTCGCCCAATCACCGACCACGGTCTGCAACCACTGGCTCGGTTTCGTAATTTACCAGAATTTCTTCACTTAATCGCTAACGTCAATCACCGTTGAAGATCGATAGCAAGTAGGATCCTCGCTCCATCAACTCTTTGTTATTTCTGGAATCGCCTCCTGCTCTCACAATGGCTCCACCTGTCTTCCGCCTTAGTTGCACACACCTAGGCCCTCTGCTTCACTTTCGAAGGACTCACGCTCGCCTTGGACAGTTGCCACACTCCCAATTCCAAATCGCGACCTCCTAGCTGTTCGCATCAACACCAGCGGACTCGCTATCACCTCGGAACTTCTGCCTATTCCGTTTAATCGCTGAAATTGATTTCAGCAGCCTTCGAGAGGAATCGGAACCACAGCCAAGAACCGTTGCTCTGCTTTGACTCTAGCTGGATTACCTCCAAATCGGATCTGACACTATTGAATTTTCGAACTCACAGTCGAGGACGACTGCTCTGATACCAATTGCCACAACCTAAAATTTGGCTAGGGTTGTGATAGGCAATTTGGAGGGATTTAGGGAAGAGAAAGCAGTAAGGGAGGGAGATTTAGAACTGAAACAGAAAGAAATGGGGAAGAAAGAGAAGAAGAACCGAGAGAGAGAATTAAGAGAGAGAATAGAGTTTGAAATTTATTCTTCAATTCAATCATGTCCTTCTCTACATGCTATAGCCTATTTATAGGCTTTAGAACTAAACGAAATATCTAGAATAACAGTCCTATGTGCTGTAACAAAATAACAAAAATAGCTTCTAACCAACTAAGGTAACTAATTACATTGTTACCCTTCTAATTAGCCTTGGGTCGTGACATACATGTTCTTGGGTTGCAACACAATTTACTATCAGTCAGTAGAGTTACCAAGGATATGAACTGCAGTGTAATATTTTACCCATTCTATTGTTTATTTCAGGATCAAGCATCGGGGAGGATGATTGGCAGTGCTAAGGCAATGGATGGTCTTTACTATATGGCAGGGGATCTCCCAAATACCTCTTCAAATAAAGTTGTCTTAAAAGTGACAACCAATGCCAAAGTCTTGTTATGACATAAATGTTTAGTGTAACACCCCGCTCTCCCAAGGCGTTAGGTACCGTAAGATTCCGGAGATATACTTCTTTTCAACGGAAACTCAACATAAAAACCGTTCCCCGAAGCTCCTGTTACACCTCAGTATATCAACTTAGAATCATTAATAAACTAAGACAGGTAAATCACCTTAAATGCAGAAGTTAGATCGAAACCTCAATAGAACATAACCGAAACCACTTTATTCATAACATAAAGTCGATCCAACGTTTTACATGACGTCATCAAAATAAACAACATAATTGGAAACGACATACTATGGATTATCTACTAATCGCCGTCACTTCTCGGCAATCCCTTTTTCTTTCGCACCGCTACCTTCACCTGATACGTTTGAATATTTCAGGGGCAAAGTCCATATTACATGATGAATCATCTAAGTGAGAGTTCAAAAACATGTTTTCACAAAACATGAAATAAACCAACACAATCCGACAAGCCTTAGCCCAAGAGAATCCCACACAACGCTTAACCCTACCACGGGAAAAGAGCAATCTCTGTAAAGGCCATGCCACCACACCGACACATCGATACGACGCGGTTCTAGCTTGAGAGGGGCAAGGTCAACGCATCTCCCCAACATCTCGGGAACAATCGTTACCACTTTTGGCTTAGGAGGGTCATATCAACGCAAGAACCCGGCTCACCACAATTACGTCAAGGATTACGTTCACACTCAAAAGCATTCAGGAACTACTATCTAATCCCAACTCAAATCCCATATGGACCACCTAGTCATCCTAGTGCAACTTTCTTGACCATACAACCCAACACAGAAACTAAGGTGGCTATCCCGGCATGCACACCAGCACAAGATACCCCTATTATTCCGGTAACACCTTTGGGGAATTATGGCTACACTATCCAAATAACATTCCAGGCTGACATTTCATATGAACAACACAACGCAAAACAATGCCACATATCATACTCAATGCATCATATAAACAAAATTTTATAAAATACAATGCACCAGTACAAAACGTTTAGAGACGAACTTCCCTCATGAAACCAAAAATGTCATCAGTTACTGTTCGCATGCAACAAAACCATTTTGCATGAAATCACAACACATTTAAGTAACACAAATACCAAGTTTTAGGGTAGAAACACCGACAATAAATCAAGTTTTAGGGGCGAACTCTCACCTTGAACGAAACTCAGAACACCTCAAATCTTGTGCTCAACCTCGATTTTTGTGCAACTCTTCAAGTCTTTTGACCAAACCACATCCTTATATGCCCTCACACGTTGCCCAAGTGCTCTGCTCGTGTGATGTCTCGCATATGCTTTAAAAGCTCTCTATCCACTAAACCCAAAATACTCACGTCTAGCACGAATTTATCACAATTTCGAATGAGAGAATCCTTAGCAATGAACACCCTATTTATAAGCTTTGGAAGTTTGGCCACCAAGTAAGTCACATTATAATACAATATTCCTTAATCATTTCAAATCTTGCAAAATCTTCTCCAATCATTTCAAATATTTTAAGATCTTATGCAATTATTCTAAATCTTCTAAAAATTTATATAATCATTCCAAATCAAATCTTATCTTATCTTTAAGGTCATCATGAGGCTTTATCTTATCTCTAACATCATCATGAGCCTTTATCTTATCTCCGAAGTCATCATGAGACTTCATCTTATCTCTAACGTCATCATGAGCCTTTATCTTATCTCTAACATTTGAGACTTCATCCTTATCTCCAAAATCATTATGAGGTTTTTCATGAATCTTTCAAATGCCCCTAGGAAAAAGGTTTCAAGAATTACACTTTGTCCTGAACTTTTGGATAATTGCACTTAGACCTTTTTCAACATGGTCCCTAGGCAAATTTTTAATTGCATTTTAGTTCTTAGAGAAAGGATTAATTACGCTAATACCCCTGATTTTTAAGTAAATTACGCTTTTACCCATACCTCAAATTACGATTTTGCCCCTGGCTCAGAAATTGAACTTTTGTAACATTCGCAATCCCTTAAAATACCCTATTTTCTCAAGTATCTGAATCTTAAAATCTCGAGTATTACATCCTTTATAATTATTTGGTTTTCCAGGCTAAAATTAGTCGTACCGAGAAATTGTCTTTGTTCCGATTGCTTGAAGTGTCATAAATCCTATCTCAAGACACTCGTCAATAACATATCTTTTTCCTTAGATATTTATGTCCCGGGGTACTTCCTTCTATCAATTCGGTAATTATTTAACTAAATTCTCAAATTAATTTTTAGTTCCATGAACTTACTTAACACTACGAGATATGGGGTATTGCATTTAGGACACCCTAGCTTTCCTTTTCTAAAGTCCTTGTATCCTGAAATTTTCATCAATAAAGGGCAAGATTTTTCATGTGAACAGTGCACTCTTGCAAAATAGCCTAGATCACACCATTCTATTCAACCATGTAAGCCCTCAAAATCATTTCACTTGATACATAGTAATATTTGTGGTCCTTCTAAATGTCCTAATATCACTCGTTCTAAATGGTTTATAACCTTCATTAATGATCATTTTAGAGCTTGTTGGGTGTACCTAATGAAGGAAAATCAGAAGCTAGTAGCATTTTCCAAAGATTTCACAAATTCATTTTGAATATCTTCCAAACTTTTCAAATCCTTCGAATTGACAATGGCGGAGAGTATTTTTCTCATGATTTCACAAACTACTTGTCCGAACATGGTATTTTTCATCAAAACTCTTGTCCATATACACCCCAACAAAATGGGGTGGTTGAAAGGAAAAATAGAGATCTCCTAGAAGTGGCTAGAGCTATGGTGTTTACTACCAATATTCCTCATTTCTATTGAGGAGAAGCTGTCCTTACAACAACTTATTGATCAACCGTTTTCCTTCTAAAACCTTGTAATTCCAAACTCCCCTTAGCACCCTTTGTACTCTATATCAAAATGCTCCCTATATATCTTCAATTGATCCTAAGATATTTGGATGCTTTGTGTATGTTCACAACAATGCTCTCTCTCGAACCTAATTAGACCCCAAGGCCCACAAGTGTATCTTTATTGTGTATTCTCCCTCTCAAAAGGGATACAAGTGCTATTGTCCTACCAACCGCAAATTATGTGTCTATCGATGTCACTTTCTATGAAGATCTCCCATTTTATCCCTCTCATGCTTCTCGTGAAGTAACTAATGATGCTCTCTTTTTCGTCTTTCCTCTTGATCCTACACTACCAGTATGTTCTCATGGGGGAGCATCCTCAGCATCACCTCGTGACAACACAGTGGCAGAACCTATTAAACCTATTGCCTCTAATTCCTCTTATTCTCATGCTTCTAATTCGTCTCTTGACTCTAAGCATGAGATAACAGGTTCTAGCCCTCATTTTCCCCCACATACAGCAGTTGACAAGCCTCTGTTTGTCTATTCTAGATGACCTAAAGGCCAGCTTGAACCTCAGCAAAGTCAGCCATCACTCCTAGATGCTAGTCCATTAGAGGAGAATATTGCCCTTCACAGTATTGAGGGGACTACTACACAAGGAGACAATACTGACAACAGTACTACGAAGGGGTATGGTTTGGATTAGGTTGTTCCTATAGCTCTGCGAAAAGGGGTAAGATCATGTGTCAAGTACCCTATTTCTAACCATTTAACATATGCAAAATTGTCTCCCTAATTTAGAGGATTTGATGCAAAAATTGATAGCATTGAAGTTCCAAAAAATATTCAAAGTGCCATGAGTGATCCTAAATGGAGAGTTGTTGTGATGGAAGAAAATGAATGCCCTAGTGGGAAATGAGACTTGGGAGATTGTAATAGTGCCTCCAAACAAGAAATTAGTTGGATGTAAATGGGTATTTACTGTGAAACATAATGTAGATGGAAGTGTTGAAAGATATAAGACTAGATTGGTTGCCCAAGGGTTTACACAAACGTATGAGATTGATTATGAGGAGACATTTGCTCTGGTTCCCAAGTTGAATTCCATTCAGGTATTACTATCTATTGCTGTGAACTTAGATTAGCCTCTATTTCAATTCAACATTAAAATGCCTTTCTTAATGGTGATTTGGACGAGGAGATTTATATGAAGATTTTCCCAGGTTTTGAGCATGAAGTTGGCAATGGAAATGTATGTAAACTAAAGAGGTCCGTATATATATTGAAATAGTCCCCAAGGGCTTGGTTCAAAAAGTTTAGCATGACTCTTAACCGATTAGGGTATAAACAAGGACAATCCGATCATACCTTGGTTATAAAACCCACTAAAAATGGAAAGAAAGCTATATTAGTTGTATATGTTGTTAATATCATTGTGACAGGGGATGATTTACAAGAAATTAAAAACTTGAAGAAGCAATTGAAGATTGAATTTGAAGTAAAAGACTTAGGAATCGTGAGATATTTTCTAGGAATGGAGGTGGCTCGAAGCAAAGAAGGCCTATTCATTTCACAATGGAAAAATACACTTGATCTACTTAAGGATACAGGAATGCTAGCTTGCAGACCAACTAGGACTCCCTTAGAAAAAGGCTGGAAAGTTGAAGAAAAAGATGATGATGACTCCGGTAGAGAAAAAAAAGATACCAAAGATTGGTTGGGAGATTAATTTATTTGTCATATTAGGCCAGACATAGCAAGTGTAATCAGTCAGTACATGTATTCTCCTACTCAAAGGTATATGAAAGCCATGTTTCATGTCCTAAGATACCTCTTAGGGACATCTGGAAAGAGATTAATGTTCCAGAAAACTGAAAAAAAGGGAATTGAGGGCTCTGTTTATGTAGATTGGGCAGGTTCTAGAGAGGACAGCCGGTTAACCTTGGGGCATTGTACCAAATTATGGGGAAATGTGGTTACATGGAGGAGCAAGAAGCAATCGGTGGTGGCTTGCAGCAATGCTAAAGCAGAATTCTGAGCCATAACCCAAGGAATTTGTGAGGTAATCTGGTTAGAAAGGCTAATGGACGACTTGAGGATACCTTTATCTCAACCAACAAAGGTATTTAGTGATAACAAATCAGCTATCAGCATTGTGAAAAATCCAGTTTAGTATGACCGAATGAAATATGTGAGAATAGATCAAAGTTTCATAAAGAGGGAGATTGAAGAAGGAGGGATGAGTTTATCCTATATTCCTTCCACTGATCAGGTAACTGATGTATTCACAAAAGCTGTTGCAAGACTAGGGTTTGAATCCTTAATTGGCAAGCTGAGAATGATTTGTATCTATTCTCCAACTTGAGGGGGAGTGTTGGACAAGATTAGAAGATCCAAATGAAGAAGGATTCGAAGTTAAAAATGAGTGTGATAAGAGGTTGAGGATAAAGGAAGAATCAGCACACGAGTATAGTTTAAATTAGATAGATAATCCTAAAGTTTTTTTAAGTTGTAAAGTGTGGTATATCTCCTAAGTTTTAGGAGATGACTCACCCTAGTTTCTAGGGGATAGATTACCTAAATTTTCTCCTACTTTATAGGAGAAAAACTAGGATGTAACTTGTATTTATTCTCACACGCATTCAATAGAAATTAAGCAAGCATTCATGTTCTCCTAAGCTTGTTTCAGTTTAATTTGTACATTGCTTTATCTCTAATATTTCATTTGTCTAATGTATATATATTTTTCTCCATTGGTTTTTACTGAACTAGTGGGAAGTAATAGAATGCCTTAGATACACCTATGCTCTTACAGCCGTGCTAGAAAAAGTATATCAATTGCCAAAACAAAAAGGAAAAAGAAGTTTTTAAATTAATGGATTGTAGAGTTTCAAGATGGTGACGTCTACTTCATCATGCTTCCCAAATATCAGCATTTTTTTCCTTTTTAAGTCCAAATATCAATATTTTCAAGTCCAATAGACACACTTATGGAGAAACATCATAATGCAAGCAGTTTGTAGAGAGACGGCGCCAGGGGTGGGGGGAGGTTTAGAGAGCTAGTTCCATATAGCTGGCTAGGTGAACGATGATTTATAAATTTAACTTGTTTTTCCATTTTAAGATACACCCTTATTGGGATTGATCTTTAAGAGACATTCTGATCTCTATTATATTATTTGCAGGTACTGTGAAGAAAGGCCTCTACTCCTGGGGAATATTGGCATGGGTGCTAGACTATGCACTTACTATCAGAAGTCTGGTCCAGGTGATCAAACTGGGACCTTGTTGCGTAATGGAAACAATAGTTTGGGGAATGTTCTCACACTTGACCCTGCTGATAAATCTCCTTTTCTTGGGGATATTAAAGCTGGCTGCAGCCAATCATGTCTTGAAACTAACATGTATAGGGCACCAATATTTCCTCATAAGGTGTCATCGACTGATTATTTGTTGGTTCGCTCTGCAAAAGGAAAACTTTCAATAAGACGGATTGACAGGCTCAATGTTGTTGGACAGGAGGTAGTATGGATATTTATTTTAGGTTGAGTCTGCAGGAATTTATTTATTGATCAAGTTTAAAGAGCCTTTTAGTCAATTCTTTTTGTTTGGTTCAATTGTTGTGAACTCTTATTCCATTTGTATGTTGGTTGCACCTTGCTTGATTCTATTTGCTTCTCCAATCCACTTGTGGTGTGGGGTCAGATGTTTAGAGAGAGCTTTAAAGAGTACATTGTTGGGCTCATTTTCCAATAACACAAGTGTTTTGGATAAATTGTGAATTACAAACTACTTGGACAATGATTATCATTATCATGCTCCGTATGTAAATTTGTATGTGCTCATTAAAAATGTTTGGACTGTGTACCACTGCTAGGGGCAGTGTAAATTTGCACTTAATGATTTGTTTATTTTCTGCCTGGGAAGTTTCCTGTTACTGAGTTGCTTGAATATTAGGAAGCATCAGCATGAGGTGACTAAAGCATTGTTCAGCAAACCTGTTAGAAGACATATTCACAGAACTATAGTTGTGAGCTGCACTAGTTATTAAATTTGGCATATGCACTGCACCTACAGTCTGGTTTGAGTTTGTGGTGCTTTTCTTTTGAACTCTCAGCCTGAGAAACCAACATCCTCATGCAATCCAACAAAGTAGGATCTATGTGTGTGTGTAGGTATGATATTGTAGTCATTGTTGCCTGCTTCCTATGGAATCTGATTTTTCAACGTTAGTGTAAACATCTGAAATAGTTTGTAGTTTCATGTTACCGAAGCCAGGGAACAACTTGTACATTATACACCCTTTTTTCCTTTTGCATTTTAGTCACAGTTTAGTCTTTTTACTCGGGCCATTTGCTATTAATGGGGTAATATAGGATTCCAAACAAAAAGCTAGAGTAAAAGCTGTGATATTGTTAAATCTGTCTGATTTGCTTTAGCTTGGTTTCCTGCTAGGAGCCTCACATGGAGGTAATGTCTCCTGGAACAAAAGCTGTGCAAACATACATTATGAATAGACTTCTGGTCTATATGTATCGCGAGTTCCGTGCTGTTGAGAAGCGTGGTTCACTTCCTTGCATCCGTGCTGATGAGTTGTCTGCACAGTTCCCTGCCTCATCTGAACCCTTCCTTAGGAAAAGGTTGAAGCATTGCGCTGACTTGCAGGTATCCATGCCATCAGTGTTGGAGATATATTGCCCAAATATTTACCGCTAGCTTTTTCATGTGAAATGTTCACATTCTCCAATAACCTGGATGCTTGTCGTGCATATGCAACAACCCACCAGAGAGGAACCAACGGACAGCTATTTTGGGTCATGAGACGTAATTTCCGCATACCACTGGAGGAGGAACTTCGAAGGATGGTGACACCTGAAAATGTGAGTGTTGCTGTACTAATTCTATCTTTGTATTGTTAATAGCAAATATAACTCTGTTAGTGTAGTCGGTGCAAGATTTCATGTTTTAGCTTCCCGATTTGGTAGGGGCTTTGTAATCAGTGAAGTATCTATCATTTGGGATCTAAATATCATACTCAACTGTATCAAAACCTCACCTAATAATTAGTTGGCTGAAGAGCTGCAAAATTATTTCCACGGGGGCTGTTTTACCATGATATGTGTGGACAGAGTTGGGAAGATGGGAAATGCTAAGGTAAAAAGGAAAAAAAAAAAAAAGCCTGAGGTTTAGTGGAAAGATACGAGGGAGGTAGCAGGAGATTTGTTGTCTTAGTGCTTAAATGAGTATGCACCACTCTGCTGCTTAATGGAGTATTTCTCAAATGCTTTCACAGAGAAAAAGTCTACCTTTTTAGCATTTTATGATTGAAAGGACAGCGATAAAAGATGCATTCCCTCTTGTATGTGGAAGCAAAGCCAACTACGTAGAGTGAGATGTATAACATATTTAGGAGCTCAATCTAATGTGTGAATCTCTTGTAAGGCACATTTCTGTTTTATTTGTGTTTTTAAATTTCTATTTTTTTAGTCTTTATTGCCCTTTCTGTTAGGTCTGTGCCTATGAAAGCATGCAAGCTGGACTCTACAGGCTCAAACGATTAGGAATTATGAGGCTTACACATCCCACTGGTCTCTCATCTGCAATGAATCAGCTCCCTGATGAAGCAATTGCGTTAGCTGCTGCATCACATATAGAGAGGGAACTGCAGATAACACCATGGAACTTGAGTAGCAATTTTGTTGCTTGTACAAGTCAGGTAACTATATTTTTTTTCCTGTAAATAAGTCAGGCAACTATATTAACCTTGTTACGTGATTTCTTGGTAGTTCTGCTGTTCATGCTCTTGTTGGTCAAATATTTGTCTGAACTTGGACAGTTGCATGGTATTTTTGTTGAGGGGCTTAATGATTCAAACTGTCCACCATTAACTCAGTGCTGGGAAGTTGGTCAGCTTACAGGCATTTACAGTGGAGAATGATAATATTAATTTCACCTTTTAAACTGTTCATGTTCTTTCTCTCTCCCTCCTCCCTTTTTCCATGCAATCCAGTATCTAGGATCTTCCCCCATCATATTTATACTCCATAATTTAACATGCTCAAGCTTACAACTGTTGTGTCTTTGATTATATCTCGGAAAGCTCCATATCCTCCCAGCCTAAGGAAGTCATTGCATGCCCACACTTAGGTGTTGATCTTCTTTTCTTTATTGTTTTGCAGGACAGAGAAAATATTGAGCGTTTGGAAATTACTGGTGTTGGTGATCCATCTGGAAGGGGGCTGGGTTTCAGCTACGTCCGCACTGCTCCAAAGGCACCAATATCAAATGCACTGACAAAGAAAAAAACAGCTGTTAGTCGGGGAAGTTCAACTGTGACGGGAACAGATGCTGATCTTCGTAGATTGAGCATGGAAGCTGCACGAGAGGTGTGCTTATTTCTCTTTTCCTTTTATGTAATTATCTGGTTCTATCATGTTTTACTTGAACCTGATAAGACTTTGTATGAAATTAGTTTTATGTAAAGGACATTATACTTCAATGCTTAATCCAGTTCAAAAAGGCTACATTCTAGTTTTTCTCTGCTCGGTGTGATTGGGTAAGGCATAAATTTTCCTTTGGCTCAAGAGTGGCATTAATGGTTAACTTAAGTTTTGTTTACACTGCCTATTGTGTGACGATATTGATGCAAAATTCTTGCTTTTGTTAGTTAAAAAGCATGCTGCCCAGGTAATTGTATTTCACCATCCAATTTAGAGCAGGATTGCCTTACATGATTAGGGCTGCAAGTGAGCTAAGCCCATAAAAGCTCAAGCTTGTTTGTTTAGATTTGAGCCCAAGCTCAAGCTTGAGTCAAGCTCAAAAGCAAGGCTCAAACTTGTTTGTTTAGAAGCTTGTTAACCTCAAACTTAGCTCATTTATATTAAATGAGCTATAAGCAAGCTTCATAAAAGCTTTTTCATAAATTTTAAGTTTTAAAGTCGTTATAAGCTTGATTTTAGGCTCATTTATGTAGAACATATAAACTTAATGTATTACAATATATATCTATATCTTGAATGTATGAATAATATGGTAAAAAATGTATCAATTGTAAAAACAGCCCATTATTTCAAAATATGTTCCATACAAGCCTATAAATGAGGCAGCAAATGGTCCGTGAACAAGCTTGTTCACGAGGCCAAACGAGCCAAGCACTTGAATTCTCAAGCTTGGCTCATATACTAAATGAGCTTAAAAATCAAGTTCATGCTTGTTTATTTAACTAAATAAGCAAGTTTGAATAAGCCCTAATTGAGATAAGTTTCGAGCTGTTTGCGAGCAGCTCTATTCACTTGCAGGCCTATGCATGATACAAGGCAACATGATGAAATCAGTGGTAGTATAAAATTTGTAGGCCCTTGGCCAAAAGATAACCACATGGCATTGTACATGCAAGATTGCTCAACCTTAAAATGTTTGAATTGGATCAGGGCATTTGACCTGAGGGATATCATTTATAATTTGGGACCTGAAGTTTTGCTCACTCAGGAGATTATTAATGCCCAGCAGCGGTTTCTTTGCGTGATCTTCTTTGAGTCATTGGGGCACTGGCACCATCTTGGACAATTGAATATTCAGTCAGGAGTCTCCTCTGAGTCATTTGACCTTGTTATTGATTGGCAGGACAAGGAAGGAGCGAAAAAGCTTTTCTGCTTTGGTTTTAATTTGTATCTTGCGGTTTGGTGGTCAAAGCTGAAGGCTTGTCAGAGGCAACATCCATCCACATGAGGGACTTTGACTCATGATCAGGCTGAGGATGAGATTTTGCGGCATTCAAGTGATCATTCTGACTAGGATGGACCAAGTTCAGATTGCCACCTGGAGTTTGAGAATATATACCCTCTTTTAGACAGGATAATTTGCAGTCTAACAAACTCTTATCACTAAGGAGTTTCAACGGATCTATCCCATTTGTTTGTGGTTGCCTCGTATAGTATAGTGATCTTGTCACTCCAGTCGGACTAAGAGATTTGTAATCTTTTTGGGTGATTGTAGTGTAATCTTGAGGATTTTGTATTTTGGAAGTCACTCCAGAAGTTGTGTAAATGTCTACCTTTAATAGATCATTTCTTCGTTGGTGAGACATTTTCTGATGAAAATAACTACCATCAAGAGCAAAAATCTAGAAAAAGTAATTTAACAAGAAGTTGCAGGTTTCCTAATAGGATCTGTGTACATTTTACATCTTTTGTTCAGTAAGATTTAAGGAAATCTGTTTTGCCTAAATTGTGTATTGTTGTTCTTAGTTCAGTACGCTGTCCTTTCCAGGTTCTCCTCAAGTTCAATGTACCAGAGGAACAAATTGCAAAACAAACTAGGTGGCATCGAATTGCTATGATTCGGAAGCTTTCAAGTGAGCAAGCTGAATCTGGCATCAAGGTTGACCCAACAACAATAAGCAAGTATGCACGTGGACAGCGTATGTCCTTTCTCCAGCTTCAGCAACAGACGAGAGAAAAATGTCAGGAAATATGGGATCGGCAAGTTCAAAGTCTTTCTGCTGTTGATGGTGATGAATATGAGAGTGAGTCTGAAGCAAATAGTGACCTGGATTCTTTTGCTGGGGACCTAGAAAATTTGCTGGATGCAGAAGAATGTGAAGAAGGGGAGGGTAACTATGAATCCAAGCATGAAAAATTAGATGGCATGAAAGGGCTTAAAATGAGAAGGCGCCCATTGCAAGCTCAGGCGGAAGAAGAAATTGAAGATGAGGCTGCTGAAGCAGCAGAACTATGCAGGATGCTTATGGACGGTAAGTATTTTATAGATTAGTAGCTTGCTTTTTTTTATTTTTATTTGCGTGTGATTTGATTAGAGCAAATAACTGATTTCGGAAGGTTATGCCAACCCTCTGCAGAGGTAATTAAGCCTTGAATGAAGTTTAGGTAATTTTATCTTTCTGAATGATCTTTTTTCCTCCAATTTTGCTTATATCTCTTTATCTGTGAATCCATGCATATGAAATGTAAAGAATATAATTGAGCAGCTCCCTTCTAGTCTAGAAGTTTAGACTACTATGGCGCATGTAAACATGTTCTTTAAGATGTCATTTCTTTTGAGTGGACTGCATATTGCCGATTTTGTGATTAAAACGTTTTAAGTTGTTACCTGGCTGCCTCAATGGCTTGCGGGGTTTCAGGAAACAAATCTGCATCATCATATGTAGTTCACCATATTTTTTTCCCCCAGATGATGAAGCTGAGCGAAAAAAGAAGAAAAAGCCAAGAGCTGCAGGGGAGGGATTGGGACTTGTGGATTCACACTTGAGTCTCAGTTACAATAATGCAGAACGGGTCAAGAAAACTAGTACAGTGGCTAAGAAAATGGCGAGGACCGGCCAACCTGATGAATCTTATACATCAAAAGAAAATATAATTTGGAATCCAAAGAAGGTTAGACAAGTTGTGGTTTTGTTTTTGTTCTATTTGCACATTTTTGTGGATTACCTTTTTTTATATAGATTTTATAACTGGCACGCTGGAAATGTTTTGTTGCATCATTGTGGTATTTGTTAACGTTTTTTGCTGAGCAGGAGGAAAAGCTTGTTGCTAAGAAGAACTTGTCTGGAAAGGCAAAAGTTATGAAAAAGAATGACCTAGAAAGCATGGGCTTACTTAACAAGAAAGTTAAAATATTGGGGGATGGAATTAAGGTAATTATGTCTATTTCTCTCTCTTAACTGCATGAGTCCAGACACAACCAACAGCTTTTTTTTCTTTTTTCTTTTTTTTTTAATTTGTGTGCGCACGCACGTGCGTGCATGTGTTTTTCTTTGTTGCTTATGTAGTTTTCTACACCAGTCATGAATCTGAAGTGACATTTTTTGGGAGATGCATTTTTTTTAGTTTTCCTTGCAGTAAGATCTGTGGCCTTTTGGCTTAAATGCTATTTTATTCACACCCCGCCTGTATACAGTTTGTCAAGGAAAAGAAATCCGCTAGAGAAAAGTTTGTCTGTGGAGCTTGTGGACAGGTATGCTGCTTAAAGGTTCTCTTGCCCTCCGAGAAACATGAAATTATTTCATTTTGATTTCTCACTTGTGATACCAGCTTGGGCACATGAGGACCAACAAGAATTGCCCGAAGTATGGAGAAGATTTAGATACACAAGTTGAAGGTACAGAACCAGATAAGGCATCCACAAGGGCTAATTCCTCGGATCGCCTGGGTCAAACTCAGCAGAAAACTCTGACAAAGAAGCCTGCACCAAAAGGTGCAACTAAAATGGCTCTCCTTGAAGTTCCCGAGGAGGATAAATCTAGTTCGAAGACAAAAGTCCTGAAGGTCAAATGTGGCACCACTGACAAAGTTCCTGATAGACTTACTCCTACAGCCTCGCAAAGTTCTGAAAGACCAGTGACATCAGATGTAGAAGTTGGGAATAAACCGGCCGTTAAGGTTAACAAGATAATATTCTCAAACAAGATGAAATCCGATGATGCCCCTATTGAATCTCACAAACCCTCTATTGTGATAAAGCCTCCAGTAGAGACGGAAAAAGACTTGCCCCGGAAGAAGATTATTATTAAACGCCCAAAGGATACTATTAATGTTGACCAGGATAGCAGGGATGGCGAAGCTGGTCTTGAGTACAGGAAGATGAAGAAAATTATTGAATTGTCCACTCTTGCGGAGCATCAAAGCAAACGCTTACCCGAAGAGAGCTCCAGTAAAAAAAGTAGAGAGGATAAAAGATGGTGGGAAGAGGAAGAGAAACGTAGAAATGCAGAGAGTGAAAGAGAAGAGAGGTCCAGGAGATTGTATGAACAAAGTAGGATACTGGAAGAGCAAGAGAGGTTAGCTGAGCTCAGGAGATATGAAGAAGCCCTAAGAGGAGAGAGGGAGGAAGAAGAACGACAGAGGGCAAAGAAGAAAAAGAAAAAGAAAAGACCTGAAATAAGAGATGAATCAGATGATTATACAGATGACTTTCGTCCCAGAAGAACTGATAGGAGGCTACCAGAAAGAGAACGAACAGCAAAGAGGCAGCCAATAGTTGAATTGGGAAGGTATGGTGCAGAGTATGCTCCACCCAAAAAACGCCGTAAGGTGGGAGAGGTAATTGTACTGACTTTTTTCTTCTATCCATCTTTTCTCAACCTACGTTGTCGGTTTAGTTTTATTACCTGCCTCTGGAATGCCATTCTGCTGTTTTGTTTGGTTTAATGGATGAACAAAATAGGACAAATATTGGTAGATCCTTGCACACACTACTTGCAGTTGCAGATTGCTTGCTTCTAAATAGAGGAATAGGTGAAAGGATACTATGACATTGAATTTTCTTAAAACTTTCGACAAACATCTCTATCATGATCTGAATTATTATCTTTATAAGCTTTTTCCAGTTTTGGTAAATTGATTTGCACAAACAGGTGTACCCATTTTCCTATATCTGATGTCAAATGCCAGCAAAACTCAGAAATTTGTGCCCGTGTATTCTGTTTTTTTTTATCTTTTATTTTCCTTGCGGAAAGGAAAAAAATAGAGGATTGGGAGGGGAAGAGGGTTTGAGGTTTTCAAGCATATCTTCTTTCTGGTAGTGGCAAATCTTAGGGTGCATTTGATAGCATTTAGTTGGAAAAGAAAATATTTTTCAACTTGCATAAAAAATAAAAATCACCTCCTCCTAGATGGAATTTTCAATGGAAAAGAGAACAAATGATGTTTTAATGGTTGTATCATGGAATTTAATTTTATAGAAAATATAGTGTGTCAAACAACAAAGATGGAATCTAATTCCTTGGATGAGACATTTTTCATAGAATTTTCATGCTATCAAACACACTATTGTTACAAGTCAAGAAGCCATTAGTTTTAGTTAGGCTTTTGGTAGAATTTGACACCCACTTGGAATCATAATTTACTCAGTTGTACTCGTATGATTTCTTGCAGGTTGGTTTGGCAAACATCTTAGAGGGCATCGTGGAAACCCTGAAGGAGAAGTATGACATATCCTACCTCTTCTTAAAACCGGTGTCCAAGAAGGAGGCCCCGGACTACTTGGACGTCATAAGGCGCCCCATGGATCTGTCGACAATCAGGGAGAAGGTGAGGAAGTTCGAGTACAAGAGCCGGGAGGAATTCAGGCACGATGTTTGGCAGATCACCTTCAATGCTCATATATACAATGACAAGCGAAACCCAGGTATTCCTCCCCTTGCAGATCAGCTCCTGGAAATCTGTGACTTTTTGTTAGATGAGAATGCTGACGGGTTGATGGAAGCTGAAGCTGGAATTGAGTAGAGGGGGGGCAGTTCGCTGGAAAGAAAGAATAGAATGTTGTCAATAACATCCTTCCTTCCCCCCCCCCCCCACCAATTTGTTTCATCTTCTCTTCTCGTTTCTTTCTCTTCTCCTGTTGTTTGTATGTAATATTCCTCCTTTTGCGATGGTTGCATCGACATTTCTTCTGTATCTTACATTTCTTCCTGCCTAATGTACAATTAATCACAGAAATAATCAAATGAGCTCCCAAGGATCCAGCCCCCTATACGAGCTACGCCACTGCGCTTTCGATGGGCCTATTGCTATTATTATTTTTGTTTTACAGTTACAAATATAAGAATTGATTTTGTTTTGTAGTATGGTGGTTATTTGGTTCGTGTGTTTTGTCACCGTAAGCTCTAATTCTGTTATTTATATATACAACCTTCGTATCCAAAACGAATGGTTTTTGGGCAATTCCGTTCTTTTCTTATATTTTTATACATTAATGAGGTATAAGGCATGAGCCTGCAGGTTGAGTTATTTGGGCTCGTGTCATGTTGGGCTGGGCCACATGTGGGTCACATCAGATTGGACCCGGCCCGGCCCGTTTAATTGTGCTTGGCAGGATGGTTGCAGCATTTATTTACAAAAACGTACCTCCAAATGAGAGAAATGACCTCTCACTAGCAAAACCTTGAAAAACTTTTAATATCCCAACTCCCATTCTAAGAGTAGAAAATGTTTGGTGAGGAGCAAGTAACGAGAGTTCAATCAATTGCCCACATCTAGGGCTCCGTACCAATTAATAGGCATGCCCATACGGGTGTCTTTGTTTGTCGGATCTTCCTCCACTGTGGAGGCGGCACATCTACAAACAGACTGGAGATGTGAGAACTGAAATCACCTAGGATTTTTACTGTTGTCAGCTCTTCTCTGTCTCTCTGCTTGAAGAAAGTGGGCAAGAGATTGGGTGTTTTCGTTCATGCTCACAGCATCAGTGCCCAGCTTCGAGCACAGTGAGAACCATGGCTTCGGCTTGTTTGTCTTCTTCTCCCTCGAGCTTTCAGCTGGTCTTCCTCTTATGGATCTTCTTGACAGCTCTAGAATGCTGGACACGCCTATCAGGCTCCCCAGAGTTATGCTCTTGTCCCTCAAGAAAGATGAAGTGGACTGCATGCAATATTGCAACATGTTAGCGACCACACTTAAGATATTCAGACAAAGCTGGTCTTGGTTTCAAATAGCCTTTTTATATTTTTATAGTTAAGAGTATTCAACATCACTACTCTCCTCCTGTAATGAACAAACTCATCCAACATATTACATTTACAAGTACATAGCTTATTTATATTTCATATATTTATTTTTTCATTCTAAATCACGATGAGAGAATCCTTTTACTGGGTTTAGAACAGAGGGCTAATCATCGCATCCCTCTTTTCTCTCTGTAGCACCATTTATGTTAGGGAAATTCTATTTACAGCGAAAGTTTTACTCTTCGCAGTTATATTTTAATATACCTAAAATACCCTATTTTAAAAATTCATTTTTACCCTTACATTCACTTTCTTCCTCAATCAATTACCCGTCACCCATTCCTTTCAAAACCACCATCCATTCCTTCCAAATCGAAGACAATATAACAAAAAAATATCATATCTAATATATATAATACAACAAAAAAAATATCAATACAACAAAAAATATACACATATATATACATATATACATTAACACAACAAACATATATATATATATATACACACGCACACAAAAGGAAGCACACAAACATATATATAGGAAGGAAGCTCGGCAGCCATGGGCGCCGAGCTTCATCAATCACTCCCCCGAAAGCTAGAGTTCAAGGGACTTTAAGTCCCCTGAACGCTGGAGTTCGGGGGACTTTAAATCCCCCGAACTCCAGCGTTCGGGGAATGATCGCCGAGCTTCATCCCTCTATTTATTCCTGAACCCACGTGTTCGGGAAATCATAGTGGGATAAAAAAAAATTATATATTTATTTTTTTAAAAAATTAAATTATTCGAATCCAAAACTTAAATAAAAAACTAAGTATAAAAAATATGTTAATATAATGTTAATATAAAATATGTTATATAAAAAATATGTTAATACAATTATATAAAATATAAAATATAAAAAAGTAAAATATATGTTCCCCGAACCCTGGAGTTCGGGGAACTGTGGATTTTCCGAACTCACGGGTTCGGAAAATCCGTTATTAGATTAAAAAAATAAACTAAAAATATGTATTTATTTGTATTAAAAATTAAATTATTCTACTCTAATACATAAATAAGAAATTAAGTGTAAAAAAATATATAATATAATATAATATATTATATATTAATATATTATATATTTTATGAGCCTCCGAACTCCAGAGTTCGGAGGTAGTAATTTTAATAATAATAATAATAATATTATTATTATTATTATAATATATAAATTATATACATATTATAGCATTTTCCAATTAAAATAGTGAAAATTTCAATTATTATTATTATTATCATAATATATATTATATACATATTATAGCATTATATTAACTTAATTACAAATTAAAATAGTGGAACGTCCATGTAAATTGAAATTTGTAATATATTATATTATATAATATATAAAATAAAAATTGAGAGTCTCCGAACTCCAGATTTTGGAGGCTCCCAGCACCTCCGAACTCCAGGGTTCGGAGGCACGGGCCATTTCCGAAACCCAGGTTTCGGAAGTGGCCCAACCTTCCGAAATTCGGCGGTGAGTGGCTGTAGAAAAGGAAACGACGTTATGTATGAGATATATGAAGGTAATTTTGGAATATAGGTAGCTGTAACAAGTAATAATAATAGGTGTGAAGAGTATTTATTAAATTTGTTTTAATTATTACTACGAAGAGTAAAAAGTTCGCTGTGAATAGAATTTCCCTTTATGTTAATCAATACCATCAAGAGGAATATTGCACTCACTCCATATATAAAATTTAAAAAAGGTATGCTTAAAGTACGGGCAGAATTTAACAATATATATTTATGCACAGTGACAAGGAGTCGAAAGCCATAACGGAGACCACGTGAAAATGAGTAATGTGGGTTCAGTTCTAAATAAGAATGGCCCAGTCTGACTGGGAAAACAAAATAACATGAACACTGGACCTTGAGGAAATGCCAACAGATCTGAACTTACTCATAAGGTATCTTGTTTGCTCCTCAACGTTTTATGTTTCATTTTTGCTCCATTATCTATACGTCTGTTAGTCACAGGAAAATGGGAGGAAAAAAAAAAGGGTCACAATTCTGGGTTATTAATATATTGATAGGATTAAATACGGTTTCAGCATCTAGCCGGGATACCAGGTTGAGATTTCTCTTCCAATAGCTTGAAGCTGTTTTCTTTTCTTGGGTAGGCTAAAAAACTTAGATGAGAGAAGACACGAGAAACATATGCAAAAGGAAACTGACCTCTGTGTCAAGATCTGAAGAGGAACCAATGGAAGAGCAAGGAGAACCAGTGAGCAGAGTGCTGAAAGAAATTGACCCATTGCGATTGTGATTTCTCACTAGCCCAACTCTTGAATTCAGAGGCTGAAGTCCAAGAGGCCACCCATTTTCCTACGGTATAAATTATGTCCAATCAGCACATACCATATATATATATATATATATAAGTGAATCCAAGATGATAATACAGTTGCAGAGAGAGAGAGAGAGAGCGCATCATAAAGGTTCAATAGGTAATCTAAGAATCTCAATAAGTGGCTAGAGAGACAGAGAGAAGACATTTGTTACCAGCTGAGACATAGCTCCACCTTCCCAAGTAAAATCAGGAGCCGACTGAGCCTTTGATTGATTTCGAAGGAAGAATCCAACGAGGACACCTCAGTCGAATAGTTATGACTGTGTCCTTCCCACAGTTTCACTCCTTTCTGTCAATAATAATAAATAAATCGAATAAAGAGTGAAAGAACAGTGATGGAAAGAGAGAAAGCAGTAAAAGAGAAGTTTCACATGCTCTGTCAAGGACAGGACATTGCCCAGAGAGAGAGAGGGCGGGGGGTCGCTTAACTTACCATTTCCCCCGTAGTTTACACTGGTTTCGTACACCTAGTTTGCCCGCTGGAATGGGAAGGAATAATATTTGTAGAGGGAATAGGTGGGAGGGACAACCTTTCTTCGTTAAATGACCAAACTAGCCTCCGGAAGCTCCGTTGGTTAATCTCGCAAGTTAAAGAAACAAACAACGATGGACAAAAGCAGGTTTGTCAGCCTTGAGCCTTCACTTTATTTGGCAATTAGAAATTAATGGCAACACCAACTCTTGTCCTTTTGCTGATGGAGTGAGGAAAACTTGGACAAATGGGAATTAAGATCTATTTGCTCTTTATTTATTGGATGAATAAGCATAGCCAATGATAACAAACCTCCATCCTAGTATGTAGAACCCACATGAACTCTAGCTCACCTTCAATCATTACTTTAAAATTTATGTTGTTTGATTTATCAAATTTCAAGCCGACACAACCCTATAATATTTCGACATAATACAACAACAATAACATATCCAGTCTTTATCCCACTATGTGGGATCGGCTACATGAATTCTAGACTTCCATGTATTTCTATCGTTTGTCATATCTTCATTTAGATCCATATACTTCATATCGAACTTTAATGTCTCTCTCAAAGTCTTCTTGGGTCTACCTCTACCTCTTTTTGTGACTAATTGTTCCATTTCATCAACTCTCCTCACAGGAGCGTCTCTTAGTCTCCTTCTCACATGACCAAACCATCTTAGTCTAGTCTCTCTCATCTTCTCCTCGATTGGCACTACTCCTACCTTATTACGAATAACTTCATTTCTAATTTTATCCTTTCTTGTATGTCCGCACATCCATCTTAACATTTTCATCTCCGCTACACTCGTCTTTTGCTCATGCTGGTATTTGACTGCCCAACATTCTGAGTCATACAGCAAAACTGGTCTTATAGCTCTCCTATAAAATTTTCCTTTCAATTTTAATGGGATTTTACCATCACATAACACTCCCGATACATTTCTCCATTTTAGCCAACCTGCCTTAATTCTATGTGCGACATCCTCGTGAATTTCTCCATCTTTTTGAATCACTGATCCCAAATATCGAAAATGGTCTTTTCTTTGTAAGATTTGGTCTTCTAATTTTATTATAACATCATCCACTCTTGCATTTTTACTAAATTTGCATTCCATATATTCTGTTTTTTTTCTACTTAATTTAAATCCCTTAGATTCTAAATTGTTTCTCCACAACTCAAGCTTAGTGTTCACTCCTTCTTTTGTTTCATCCACCAACACTATGTCGTCTGCAAATAGCATACACCATGGCACATCTGTCTGAATATCTTTAGTGAGTTCATCCATTACTAAGGCAAATAAGTATGGACTTAGTGCAGAACCTTGATGCAGTCCTATTGTAGTTGTAAATGGTTCAGTATCCCCTCCGCATGTTCTGACCCTTGTCTCTACACCATGATACATGTCCTTAAGGGCTTGTATATAGGCTATTTTGACTCCTTTCTTCTCTAAAACCCTCCATAATACTTCTCTAGGGACCCTATCATAGGCATTTTCTAGATCTATAAACACCATATGTAGGTCCTTCTGATGATCCCGATACCTTTCCATTAGGCGCCTCAGTAAATATATAGCTTCCATTGTTGACCTGCCAGGCATGAAACCAAACTGATTTTCTGACACATTTGTTTCTTTTCTAAGTCTCTGCTCTATTACTCTCTCCCAGAGTTTCATGGTATGACTCATTAACTTAATTCCTCTATAATTTTCACAGTTTTGAACATCTCCTTTATTCTTGTATATAGGAACCAAAGTACTCTTCCTCCACTCATCTGGCATCTTTTTTGATTTAAGGATCGCGTTAAATAGTTGTGTTAGCCAGGAGATGCCCTCTTCTCCCATGCATTTCCATGCTTCTATTGGTATATTATCTGGTCCCACTGCCTTATGATTTTTCATCTTTTTTAAAGCTTGCCTTATTTCATTTGAACTTATGCGTCGATAGAATGCGTAGCTCACATTCCCTTCGGAGTTACTAAGATGTCCCAACCTAACTCTTGTGTCACCACCATCATTGAATAATTTTGTGAAATACTCCTTCCATCTCTCCTTAATCGCTCCCTCATTTACTAAAACATTTTGATTATCATCTTTTATGCATTTCACTTGATTTAAATCCCGTGTTTTTCTTTCCCTTGCTTTAGCTAATTTATATATATCCCTTTCTTCATCTTTTGTATCAAGTCGTTTATATAGATTCTCATATGCTTTTGACCTTGCTTCACTAACAGCTATTTTTGCTGCCTTTTTTGCTTCTTTATAATTTTTTTGATTTTCTTCATTGTTGCATTGATATACCGCTTTATAGCAAGTTTTCTTATTTTTAATTTTCAATTGTACATCTTCATTCCACCACCAAGACTCCTTAAGGTTAGGGGCTCTACCATTTGTCTCTCCAAGGACTACATTTGCCGTGCTTCTCAGAGCATTAGCCATTTCTTTCCACATTTGGTTTGTTTGTCTTTCTCCATTCCATTCCCTTCTACCCCTTAATTTTTCTTTGAAGATTAGTTGTTTCTCCCCTTTTAAATTCCACCACCTGATTCTTGGATTTTGTTTTATATAGTTTTTTCTCTTCCAATTTCTTACTTGGACGTCAAGTACTAGAAGTCTATGTTGAGTAGTCAAACACTCTCCTGGTATTACCTTACAATCCCTACAACATAACCGATCCTCTTGTCTCATGAGGAAGTAATCTATTTGGGTGCTTGAGCTGATATTTTTATATGTGATTAAGTGTTCGTCCCGTTTTTTGAACCTCGTATTGGTTATAATGAGCCCATATGCCATAGCAAAATCTAGGATAGATTTACCCTCATTATTAATTTCCCCGAATCCATACCCTCCATGTACCTCTCTATATCCGTTTCCGTCTCTACCCACGTGCCCATTTAAGTCACCTCCTATAATCACTTTCTCTCCTCTTAGTATCATTTGTATAAGTCCTTCTAGGTCCTCCCAGAATTTTGCTTTGATCTCATCACCTAACCCCGCTTGTGGTGCATATGTACTAAAGATATTCATAGTTATTCTTCCTAGACTAATCTTCACCATAATAATCCTATCCCCTATTCTCTTTACATCCACTACCTCATCTATTAAGCTTTTATCCATAATAATCCCTACTCCATTTTTCGCTCGATCAGTTCCTGTGTACCATAGTTTATATCCAGCTTCTGATAAAGTTTTTGTTTTTTCCCAACCCATCTCGTCTCTTGAAGGCACATAATATTAATTTTTCTCCTAATCATCACATCCACCACTTCCATAGCTTTGCCTGTTAATGTTCCTATATTCCATGACCCAATCCTTAATCTATGATTTTGTTTTTGTCCTTGACTTTGGATTTGATTTTGTTTTTGGCCTTGACTTTGAATTTGATTTTGTTTTTGATTTTGATTTTGGTTCTGATTTTGATTTTGATTTTGGTTTTGATGTTGATTTTGATTTTGGACTAACTTCTTTACCCACATCCGTCCAAGCAAATGCGGGAACCCTTGCTCATTTATCACTACATCCGGGCGCCGATGCAACGACCCTAGCTCACTTGTCACTACACGGGGGCAGTGTAGCGCGTCGCTATGAAGGGTTACGCCCACGCCCAAACGTTTTTTTATAATTTGTCTAGAGTTCATATTTTGAATCCGACTAAATTTTACGTTGGCTGTCGGCTACCTAACACAACCCTCCTCCTTTATTCAGGCTTGGGACCGGCAGTGGATAACATCCCCAGGCGGAGTTAATATTTCGACATAATGTTACAAGAAAATTTGTATTCAAACAGTGTAAAAGCATGATGTAAGAGTAATATATATATTTTTTTTTGGGTGATTAGTCATTGTTACGCGTCACTCAAAAGTCAAAATTCATGGTCTCCTTGGTTCTGAGACTCCATAGCCATATTATATTATCACAATCCCATCCAACGGTCTTAACTACAACCCCCCCCCCCCCCCCCACCCAAAAAAAAAAAAAAAATCCATTCTGGAAAAGGTATACCGTAAAAATATATCTGTCCTTTGGAGGTGGCTTTATCTTCACGTTCGCGGAGGCTGCTTTAACTCAGTCCAAGGTTCACCTGCTCCTAGGTATGACTACTGGACAGAGCTAAAAAGATTCAAGTGGTGCAATAAACACTACAAATGAGTGTAAATCTCAGACGTTTGTAGTTTAATCAACGATTTTGTTGCTGGCAGAGCCAGGCCAGCGGCATTAAACAAGTTTGTGACAGAACTAGTATAGCAGAATGGCTAGAAGTAGTACTGAAGCAACTGAGGAAGGTTCAATGAGTATTTGGGGATTGAACACTCCCTCTCGTTTTCATTTCTAAATTTGATCTGAGTAAGATCATTTGATGGTACAGTAAATGTTGTAATAACAGTTTCTTCATTTTGGTCTTGGTAAACTACGGGACTAGAGTCACGATGGATCCCAGAACTGCAAATGGTTACTGTTATTGATGACCATGGCTTGCACCGGGCTTATATTCTCCAATTCCTAGCAGGTCCTGCACAGAAATTGAACACGTGTCCGCTTGATAACCACAATTTGTGGAGTAATGTAAGATAGATATACAACAGAACATGATAATTCACAGCTGATAAGGCAACAGAATTGAAAAGGATAGTTTTGGGAAGCAGCAGTGCAGAAAGATCAGAGTATAAATCATTGGCCTATAAGAAAAAGGAAATAGGATGAGCATTAGCAAGAGTGGATAATTTTGGGCAAAGAAGCAATCATGAAGGTAATAGGGTCAAAAGTATGTCTGCACATGTTGGACACAAGGGCCAAATATTTGAACAAGTGAGATAAGGTAGGCCATACACCATCTAAGCAAGTAGAATTTTCCAATCAGTGAACCCAGACTAAGTCATGACAACAATGAAGCAGCTCTGCACGTCAAACAATTAATGCTACCTAAAGAATACATGATTACAAATATTCACTCGTTTTGTTCTTTCAATGATCTGACTTCTACTTCTTGTGATCCACGAGGACAAAGTTTCCTCAAGGTACCTATAATGGAATTCTTACGAGCATCATCCACATTTTTAACAAGATGCTTATAGTCTCTTGTAAGCCAAAGAGCAAATTAGCATATTGATATATATATATATATATATATATATTATTTGAGGAGGATAATATGCAGGAATAGTGGACTTGAATAACTGTTCAACTAGTGATCTTTGCCGGTCTGAATGCATCTTATTTGGGAAACCCCTAGGAGATGGTCAAATTATCTAAAAAAACATATAGATTGCCAAATCTTGTGATGAAGACTACGAAAGTCCATAGGCCAACTAGAACCTTGATTTTCGAGATCAAGCACAAACTATGTTTTTGCAAAAAATAGCGAATAGAGCATGCCTGCACAGAAGATTTAGTGCAGAACAATGAACAACTGAATTAACATCTGCTACATGGAACAACAGATTTGATAACACTAAACTTATAAGCATTAAACTAGATATGGAACAGCAACAAATAAAAAAATTTGGGTAAAAAAACTAAATAACTAACCCAAAGACATTGCTAAAAGAATTTGGAATGAACTTGCTTAGAAAGATACAACTACAGACCTGGCATGCTTTATTTTTTGCTCTAGTTTCTGCTGTGCTTGGAATATCATGATTTGGTTTTGAAAATCTCTTCTCACTTCGTTCACAGGATCCCCATCCATCTGAAAATCTACCACCACTAGGAACAAATAAAGGAGGCGTTAGCAATTACTAGTTATAAATTAGATACGTGAAAGCAAACTGCAAATTGTTACTTAATTGTTGAAGTAAAAACTGTACTTCATGTATGCCCGAACCACAAATTCAGAACGCAAAACATTTCTACTGTCATTGAACTCAATGCTCTTGTCTTTGATTTCGTAAGAGATATTGAAATAGCACGATATCTTCCTCCAACCTGTAGACAAAGAATGCAGCCTATGATACAATAAACATATATGTCAAAAGGAGAAGAGAGGAAAAGACAAACTGAAATACCTGACTTTTTAATAAAAGGGTTCCCAGAAATCATAGTGTAATCAGTTCTCTCCAAAATCTGCCCATTGTAGCAACACAAACACATCATATACTCTAGCCACAATTGAGTTGCAATCAAGCATATTGATGGCAAAGAAACCTAAGCAGAACTCTGTGTGAGTTAAATAATCTCACTAACATTTCTAGTGTTGAAGGTATTCTTCTTTATCACAATTAGTTCTAAGACAAGATAAAAAAAAAATGAAGGTTGCATTAGGCAACTGAAAACTGGCATACAAATTTTTAATTTTCCAACACGAATTGTATACAAAGTTCGGAGAGCTAGAATTAATGTAGGTGATCCCATAGTGGGATTAAGCTTGTAATCGTATGCAAGCAGTTAAAAAAAAAAGAAGTTATTTGAATGTGTTTATGCTCAATACCAGGGACATTGTATCCAGGGAGACGAAACAGTTCACTTTAATACTCGGGGAGTATAAGTTATGTGTTTATTCTCAATAGCATTATGTACCAGTTTCCTGAATCGATATTTGCTAGTTTGCAGATTATAGCAATAAATTTGTTTAAACCTTGAAATGAACTCCCAGTTCTTAAAGATTCTTAATTAGCAAGAATAGATTATCTATATTCTTGTACTCCAAATATTGGCCCCTAGAACATTTACCACTAAGAAAAGATAGCTAATATTAGAATTGTAAATTATCCAAGTCAAGCGGTTAGTAGTTTGCTCAAGATTGATTTGAAAAACTACATGAACTTCAACTAGGCGTCCATGTTTAATTTGTTAACAGCTGCAGTTGAGCTAATTATGAGGCTCAATAATTTATAGAAGCTTATTCAGGTGGATGAAGCGCGTCTTTGAAAATTGATGAGTTTTAAAATCTATCGAATTCGATTTATTTAAATAAACAACTAATCTACAAGTTGTTTGAAGAAGGAAGTCGAGCTCGAGAAGCTAAGATTTATTTGACAGCCCTAACAAATATGCAATCGAATGAAGAAGCTTGTAAGTAGATGCCGAGAGTAACAATTACCGCCATGGCAGCTTTCTGGTACTCCCTAAAGAGCGACACCGAGGGAAACCGACCAGACAAGCTGTGCCTCATACAATCCCTCTCCTCGAACACCGGCGAGCACTCCGAAGCCGTCGGACTGCATTCCTTCACTAAAACCCCTCCGCTCTCCGGGGATCTATACGACGGCGTTCGTTGCACATGCTTTATGACAGCCAGAGGAGGACTGGCCTCGGTCAGATCAGACACGCAATGCCTGGCCATTTTCTGCGGCCTCGCCAATCTGCAATCGCTCTCCGGTGAGTAATACCTCCGAGCGTTTTTGGAGACCGAAGCGGGACTCGGAGGTTGGTGGCTGTGTTGGTGATGGATGGGGATCTTGGGACCGAAGGCCTTGCGGGGCTTCGTGGCGGATGAGATGGAGGCGGCGGCGGAGTCGATAACAGCCCAGAGCGCGGCGTCATCGAGGTCCTTGTCGTCCACTGGATAGGTGATTGGCGATGTCATTTGCAGAGAGAGGGGGGGGAGGGAAGAGAGAGAGAGAGAGAGAGAGAGAGAGAGAGAGAGATCCAAATCCCAAATTGGCAAATTGGGGCTCGGATCGGAGCTCTGTAGGAACGAAGGGAACCAAGTGCGGAAGCGTGACGACGAGAATTCAAATTGCAGAATGGAGACTGCAACAAAACGACGTCGTACATAGGAAGAAAAAGGCTGAAAAAAGCTACTACCTTCGTGTGATATTTAGACCATGGGCCTGAGTGGATTTGAAACACCTGGCCCAGGAGATCTATTTAGGCTTTGAAGGCCCATATCTCTAAATTAGGCCCAAGCTACTAGTCATTCTTTTTTTCTCTTTTTTTTTATCAAATAATTTACTTCCATCCCCATATTGAGTAATTATGACTACTAATTACCTAATTAATTTATATAAAAATTTAGAAACAATTTTAACAAATATTTTATGTCTTTTCCCACCATAGTCTGATGTTTTAAATTATGACTAATGTTTAAAAAGAATTATGAACAAAATAAATTAGCAAATAAATTAATTTCAAATTGTTGAAATAAAAAAAATAAGATAAGAAATAAAATACAAGATGATCCAATCACACTCAAACACAAAAGATTTTTACGTGAAAAAACCTAAAAGAAAAAAACCACCATCATCAAGACAACAAAGAAAAAAATATCACTATGTAGTAAAGTTTATAATTAGAAATCACAATATTCTCTCTCTAAACCCAAGTTTCAATTACACCCAATTTTTATCGCTGACTGGTCTTTCACAAGTGATTTGCTCCCTTGACTATCAAGCCAACCATCATATTTATAGAATAGTTTCCTTATTTAACAAAGTTAAGGTTTTCTTATTCACCAAGACTAAGGTTTTCTTACATAACAACAATTTCCAACTAACTATAAAATAAGATTACAAACTAAATAAGAAACCAATTAAGAATAAAAAATAATTTTCAAGACTAATTAAGATATCTCGCTAAAAATCCTAACACAAACAACAAAAATAAAGCATAATGAGTCGATCATCACTCAATTCGAACAATGGTTTGTATGTTTTATTAATTCTTCTCAGTTTTGAAATATTCTTAAAAGTCTTGACTCCGATATTATTTGGACTTGCTCTACTTTCAAAAAGAAGGCAAAGCTCAATATCCTAATAAATCTTTCAACTCTAAGTAAGCCAATATTTTTGAGAATGATGCAATAATAATATAATTAATACATAATTAATGAGATACCTACGTCTTGAAAAAACACGTCTTCATATAGACTCCTAACTGGGTCGAAAAGGCCCAAAAGTGAGCCAAATGAAAAGGTCGAATGGGGCAAGTTGACAATGTAATGTGGGCTTGGACCAAGCCGATTCTCTTAGACAGAACTTATTATTCTTAAAAGATTTTATGTAGAACCTTAGAGCTATTATAGGCCCAAACTTGGGATAAATCACACCCAAGATCACTAAACTTTGGTTTATTTTTTATTTTGGTCACTAAACTTTAATTCTTTACAATATGATCATAGAAGTTTAAAAAAATTTATAATGTAGTCACATATATGATTTTTTGATCACTCTGTAGTCGGAGTGGGTGACGTGACGCTGATATGACAAATAATAAAAATATTCTGACACGTGATACGTTCTAATTGTTTGTCATTATTTTTGTAAAGAATTATAGTTTAGTGATTAAAATAAAAAACACATCAAAATTTAGTGATGTTTAGTGTCATTTACCCACTCCCCAAACTTCACTTCTCAAACTTTCACCTCTACAAGCTTGTTAAATTTCTAACTTGATTTAAGCTTTAGGCTTAAGTACTTCTTTAGTTGAAGATTACTTTGGACTTCAATCACCTTATACTTCTTCGTCTGTGATGCTACCATGTGAGTTTCATTGAAATAATAGAGTTTGAATTATCATACAAAAAAAATTAAAATATAAGAATTAAATTAACTTAAAAATACAAATTTATGAACATAATTGAAATATAAAAAAGATTAAATAGTCATAAGAAAAAAATTTAAAAGTACAGTGACAAAAATATAAGTTCGGCCACATTAAATTAGTTAATTACTAGATTAAATTTATATTTTTGTCTCTATACTTTTACGTTTTGTTCGTGTGGTCACTCGAATTTTTCTTTTTTATTTTGATTATACCCATGAATCTAATTTTAAAATTAATTTAACCCTTATATTTTGACATTTTTCGTGTGACAATTCGAACTTCTTGTTGTTTTAATTATATATCTATACTTGTATTTTCGAACTAACTTAATCTCTATATTTTGATATGTATAAAATGAAGTACATATTACATTCTGTTTATATTAAAATATAAGGATTAAATTAATTAAAAAATATAGATATAAGGATGTAATTGAAATAATGAAATTTTCAGATTGTCATACAAAAAAAATTCAAATTACAAGAATTAAATTAATCTAAAAATATAAATTCAGAAATATAATTAAAATAAAACAAAAAAAACGTGAGATTTAAGTAGCAAAAATATAGACTTTGTTCATTACCATATAAACTGTAACTAAGTAGCCACTATGTATGTATCTGATGAGTCATCATCATTACCACCATCCACATGGAGGATAATATATGTCTTCTTCTCTTGGGAGCTGGGTTTTACATTCATATATACAAGAATTTTCATTGAAAAGGAGACGACAGATGGAAAAATGTTTGAATATTTTCGGCGGTATTAATTATAAGGTGGATTTTGATTCAAAATTCTTGCTATTTCTATTCAATGTGGATCAGATCTTCACAGCCAGAGCTTGACTGTGAAAACGAAAGAAAAGAAAGGAAAAGGGAAAGAAAATGGCATCTTCGAAGAACAGTAATAATGATGAGAATATATTCTCTCCCATCCCATGAAACTGAATAACACCTTGATCACAAAAGATGTTGGATGCAGCAAAGTGCAAAGTCCATGTCGCCCGCTTTTAATTTCCTTGGTCTCTACTTTATCAATCCAACAATCTTTCGCAGCTTTAGAAAGCTGGATTAGCTTCTTAGACCAATCCCACCAACTGATCAGATCGCCGGCGAAAATGAACCAGATTACGAGCAAACATGCATGTTAAACAAAAGAATTAATTGTGTGTATATATATAAATAGAGAGAGAGAGAGAGAGAAAGAGAGAGAGAGAGAGAGAGGACAGGAATCGAATTGAGCTGAAAATTGTACACATGAAGTTCAAATTTGTTAATCTGATGGATCGTCCCTCCGAGCTTTCTTAATCTTGCGGCTGGAATCCTCTGGAAGCAGCGGCGGAAACATGGATTCGACTTCTTTGGACAGATCAAGCGGGGGACTCCGGCGGCGCGGCGACGAGGATTTTCTCTTTCTCGACGGCTGTGGCCTGGCTTTCTTCGGCGCCGGCGGGCATTGCTCGGTCGCTGCAATTTTGTGGGCCGAAGATGTCGGGGTTTTGAAGCCGTCGTCGGCGTCGTCCTCGGCGACCTCCGATTCTCCGCAAGAAGCCGTCAGCTCCGACTTGTCAAGTTCTCGATGATGGCCATCGCGAAGCTTGGGCCGATCCTCTGTCGAGACTTCTTCACACCCAGCTGGAAATTCTAACGTGGGCTTGGAGGAAACCTCGAATTCGGCCTGGTGTTCGTCGTCTTTGAGGGGGAAGAGATCTGAACTGGACATTCCCCGGAAGCAAATTTTGCGGCGGAATTCGGTGCACGTGAGCGAGATGTCGTTAGTTAGAAGCTCCAAGATCGCACACCAGAGCTAGCACAGATAGAAACACAGAGAGAGAGAGAGAGAGAGAGAGAAGAAAGCGGATTTAAATGAACCCTCTGCGAGAGAGAGAGAGAGAGAGAGAGAGAGAGAGAGAGAGAGAGATGTTGTGCCTCGGATCCTTCGCCAACAAGGTTTTGAAAGCCTCCTCCACCCCCTCCCCCCACCTTCTCTCTCTCTCTCTCTCTCATTCTCATCCATGTTGCAGAGTCGTGGCCATTACTCCATGGTCGTCTAGAGACACTTTGGGCTTTTTTGCTCTTTTCTGTGTCTCTCCTAACTTTGATGCATCTCTGCACGTGGCCTTGCTCCATGGGACACCAATGAGCATTTTCTCATGCTCCTTTCAGCTCACAACATACACTTTTAGAAGGGTCAAGTCGACTGCGCATGGTTAGATTAATTTGAGAAAAACTCATTATCACCTAAAGGGAAGAATGAGTTTAAATTACAGTTACAAAATTGAAAAAACCAGCGATTATAACTGTTCGCGTCAAACACAATAATAAAATTTATTCAGAGAGAACCGCGTGTTTAAAATCTTAAAAATTTTGCAAAAACAAAGTCATCAAAGAGTGTGGAGCATTCTCCATACTAGCTTTGATGTTTAAATCAGGTTCCTAAAAATTAAGGGAGATGGTATAGAACTCTTAGACTAATAATAAGTGTCTTGCCTTTTTAGAATGGAAAATACTACTCGTACAAAAATGCCCCCTCCCAATTTATAAATTCACCATCTTTGTCCTTGGTTGCTTCCTCTCTCCTCTGCCATGGCCACCTCCAGCAAGCTCCGTCTCACCTCGCCTCATCGTTGCCTTGGGTCATCTTGCTAATCACCAATGCATCCTCCCATCGCCTTGCTATAATGCCTCACGCAACCACTAATGCATCATGTTGTCGTTCCTCTACAACGCCTCACTTGATTGTCGCTACATCTTGTCATCGCCTCGCCGCAGTGCCTAGCGTCTATTGTCGTTGCACCATCTTGTCGCATCGCCATTGCCGCCTCTAGATAAAGCCCAATTGGGCTTCATGATGAAGCTCGAGCTTCTCTCGTTCACGACAGTTTGATGATCGATGATGATGGATGAAGTCTGATTTGGTCATCGGGCATGTTATCTCGTCGGTACGAATAGCACGGTCCTTTTGGAATAAGAGTTTATCTATTTATAACTAAGTTAGGCGATTTGTGATAAAATATACTTAATATTTTGAGATGGATTAATATTTGGATTATTGTAGATAATCTATATCCTTGCACAATTTGTGGACGAAAGTTCAAAAGGTAAGTTTGGAAGTTTTGTGTGGGAATACCCTATGAGAGGGCTCTCCAAGAGACCTAGATGTAGGGGTGTTCACGGTGTGGTTTGACCGATCTGAACCATTTTCAGCAAGCCAAACCGCTAATGCAGTTTTTTGATCAAACCAGACCGCATTTGTGGTCTGGTTTGGTGCGGTTTACCGCGGTTTGAAAATAACTATTAACAATATATAATATAGTATAAAAATATTGGAAAGAATAATTATATATTATTATAAACTATTATAATTTGTTGGCAATTATAATAGTTATATATTATTATAAACTTGTTATATATTATTATAAAAATATAAAGTGATTTTTATAATAATAAGGGTTGTAGGGGCTATTGGGGTGATTTTTATAATAATATATTTTTTATAATTTTTTTTATATTTTCTTAGGCGGTTTGGTTTAAAAACCAAACCGCCAACCATACAAACCACAAACCATGCGGTTTGTATAAACACCAAACCGTTTTGGATCGCAAAAAAAAAGAAAATCAATTGATTTAGTTTGGTTTGATTTGGTTTGACTAATTTTTGCGGTGTATCAATTTTTTTGAACACCCTTACCTGGATGAGCTTGTGGAGTTCGATTCATGGGTCTTCTAGAAACCCTTTTTCGAGTGAGTCTCCTAGTCTCTCGGTGACTCTTTTGCTTTTATCCATTATTTTCAAGTTTTGAACTTGTTTTTGGTGGGGCTCTTTTGCTTTTATCCATTATTTTCAAGTTTTGAACTTGTTTTTGGTGGGACTTGATGCATTACACATCAATTGCTCCCATTATTTTCTTCAAGTTTTTTGAAAGACACATAATTTTTGTGTTTGACGGACCATCTTCTGGGGGACTTTTTCAAAAAGGTGTTTTTCTAGTGGTGGTAACTTTTTTCATTTTGGTTTTAGCATGGACTTTGCCTAATTAAATCTTTTTCTATTCATCCAACGACTATGGTCTTCCATTGTTTTTTTTTATCAAATAGACCAAATTCTCACAGCTTCTATTGTTTTATCTTTTGGGGTTTCCTAATAAAAAGAGACCCTAGATTATTTTTCATTTTTACTTCCTACTTGAGCAATTCTTGTCAGATCTTCCAGAAATGCCTTTCTTGTACTCTCCCGGAGACTTCTTAGTCACCCATTAACTCTTTCGATTCTTTTTAAGTCTCTCAAAGACTTTTTCAACTATGGTAAAACTCTACTAGCTATTTCTTTTGGGTAAATGGCTAGAACAAAAACAAAAGGCCTCTCTTCCCCTCTCCCAAGAAATCATGTAATTCTAGGGATTCAATCTAAAATTTTAGAAGTGAATCTTGAGAGAGAGGAAGCGTTTCCCTTTCCCAGACCATCATGGAGTGAGACTTATTGGCGAAGACATTAGCAAGACTTGTTTTGAGTTTTAATAAAGATTGCATAGATGTTGATCAAAGGTGCATATCATAAAATCTCCAACCCAACTATAAATAGGTGAACCTTCATTCCAAAAGGATAAGACACTTATTATCAATTCAAGATTTTTACACTTTCTTTTGTGATCTTCAAGAGCTTAATTTAAATATCAGAGTATTAATTCAAAAGGGTAAGGCACTTATTATCAACTATAATAAGGTCACGTTAAATGTCATTCTTAAATCTACGGTCATAATTACGAATGTAGTGTTTATTAAAATAAGTAAGATAAGAGAGTATCAAAATAAGGTTTGAATATTTTTTGAACAAAAATATGGAATGATTAAGATAAAACTAATAAATATTTCAAAATTTATACAAGACTGTTTGTTAAATTTTTTAAAATTATTTAAAAATTATATTTTTTTCATATGTTTGTTAAATGCATATAATAAATACAAAAATGAGGGTTTTTTACTAAAATATCCCTATTACCAAATTCATTCAAAATTGTATATTAACATCAACAATAAATTTATAATTAAAATAGTGTTTTATGATTAATGTGAATTGTCAAAAAATAAAAATTAAAAATAATGTTTTATTTTCTAAATTCATGTTCAAAAATAGATTTTAATAAGATTCAGTAAGTAAAAATAATTATTGGTAAAATTATAATAATTTCACATAAATAATTAAAAATTACCAAAACATGTTTTCATAATAGATAATAACATATAAAATTAAATAAAATAACTTAAAAAATTGGTGTAAAGAATTTGTATTAGATAATAAAATATATATATATATATGTAGAGAGAGAGAGAGATATAAATTTTAAAAATAAGTGAAAGGAATAATTTCATTTAAATTTTAAAAATTGTTAAAATATATGGTAATTTAAAAATATATTAAATGACATTAATTATAAGACTTAAATAAATACATTCTTTTAAATCTAACTTTATTGTTAAAATAAGACTTAATAAATTTAAATTTTAAAAATATATTAAATGATATTAATTATCCAATAAGGGTATATGGATAATTTAGATTTGTCTGTAAAATATCAGATAAATTTATCTGAAGGGAATCAGATAAATTTATTTATAAAAAATAAAATAATTTTTTTTATAAAAAATATCAAATAAATTTAACAAATATACATCTTAAATAATTTTCATATCTAATATTTTTTTTCTCAAAGGCACGCATATGTACAAACGCAAACATTAATGGATTTTGTAGTTTAATTACGTGGGCTTGCTCTCGATCGAGTGGACAAGTCAGCATGGTGCATGCTTGTACAATTGTTCTCTTGTTCTTGGGATTGAATGTCATGTCCTCCTATAATAACATACCAACAGTTATATACAACGACGCTTGAGTGAATAAGTTTGGAATTTATTAATTAAGTGGGTCGATGCTTGTTTGCTTGTTCCACTCTCCAGACAACCAACCATATTTCATGTCCGATATGAATTCACACTCTATGATACCCGACGAAAACGTGTGGTCATTGTTTTATTTTTTTTAAAATGTTTTTGTTTTTAAAATATTAAAAAATATATTTTTAACTCATTTTTATAATTTTAAAAATATTTTCCGTCTCATAATATTAAAAACGTATTTTGTCCACAAAGAGATTAGAGCCGAATCTTTAACTCAAAATTTTTAATTTTATTTGTAATATGTTTTTGGAATTTATTTGAATGTATTGTAAAAATTATGTTTATTTTTATATTTATTAGTTTTTTTATAATTTTTTATATAAAAAATTATATTTATAAAAAAGATTCTTGTATTTTTTTTGTTTATGCTTTTCTGTTTTCTACTTTTTTGAAAAAAAACCATTTCCTTGTTTTAATTTTGTATCGTATTTGTTTCTTATTTTCGTTTCCTTAGTTCATAGGTTTAATATATCTTTTCTTTATCACCAAAAAAAATGTTATTGATATAGAAATAATAATTATAAATTTTAATTATTTTTTAAATAACACGAGCACTTCGTAAATTATCTAAAATTAATTTTATATAACGTTGTTGCAACGAAGACAATAATAGAGTAATAGGTCGTCTATTTACCCATTTGTATGGAGTGTCTATACCTATGTAATAATACATATAATAGTGTACTTATTTGATCTAAGGTCCAAATTCGGGGTCAGATCGGACTGGATCAAAAATTAATTTTTTAGACCAAAAATCGAATTAAACTTATTTAGTCTTAGATCAGATTGAGTTTTTTTTTTTTATCTTATTTTTCTGTTCGAGACAAAATTCAAACACTTATGCATGCCCATTTAGTAATTGTACAAGATATAATTTATTTTTATATCTTTCAAATATGATTTTTGAAACTTATTTTAATTTTAAATGGATAGTTAGTGTTTATTTTAGTAAATGTTTAAATAAATTTTATCTTTATGATTAAAAATATAAAATTTTCATAACTATTTTAACTTTAAATAAGAAAATTAACATCCCTACTGACAATGATGATCATCTCTAATAAGATATTTAATATTATTATATTAATTTTAATAATATTGTTATGTTTAAAATTATGCAAAAAGCGTATCTTCCATAAGTTAATCGTTTGGTATTTGTATTTGGGTTTGTGATGAGAAAATTTTTGGTTAATTGAAATAATTGAATTGAACATATTAGAATCGTCAATTTAGTTTGATTTAAGCTAAGGGTCGGTTCGGTTTAATTTTTAAATTTAATAATTTTTTATTATTTTAATTCAATTTAATTTTCGTATTAAAAAAAATTGAAATAATCTAACCGGTAGATTATTCAAGTAGAATTTTGATTACTTTATTAATATTGCATATTAATCAAGTATAATATACTAATTACTCGTGTAGTTTCTTGGATTAGTCGATTAATATTGTTCATTATTTGAATAATAGTAGTCTAAAAATCACCTCACTCCTTGTTCTGAAAATTATAAATCTTCTAATATTACTCATTAGTCAAATAATAATTGAATTACTCACGTATAATCTTAAGAATAATCGAGTAATAAATGAAAGGTTTTTTCTTCCCTTCTTTGTTTAGAAAAATAATTGGCTAATACTTTTATTAGTCGAGTAACATTTATGATTATTTGCATAAATTTACTGTTTAGTCAAGTAACTAGGAAATCTTACTAAATTAATTGAAAAACTTACTCGTTTAACTTTTCGGCTTTGCCCGTTTTTTTATTTTTTGATTGGTTCAATTTTTTGTTTTTTACTTTTTTTCGATTGGTTCAATTTTTTCAACTTTTGATTTGTTTGGTTTTTAATATTTGTTTGATCGATTTAATTTAAATTTTTTTATAATTTTAATCTATTCAATTTCAATATTTTAATCTGAAACGACTAAATGCTAACCCTAATTTGGATAGCATATGATTCCTATTTATAAAAATTGCACAATAAATTACATTTTAAATATTGATATTTAATAAATATGGAAAGTATATTTAAAAGTTGGATGGTCAATGTAATTTTCTCTTATTTTGGACGCTTTTGTTGGTCCCTGATCATTTAAGAGGGGTTGAATTAAGTGATTTTTTTTTAATTTTAATAAATATTCTTAATTAATGATTTTATGAGAAAATATATATTTGATAGATATAATGAATTATGTTTGAGATTAATAATAAATGTAAGCCATAATAAATAATAAAAATAAATAAATGAAGCACAAGACAATTTATAATAATTTGGTATCTTTACACATACCTAGTCCACTCTCTCAAGGTCTAACCACCTTTAGGGTTCTATTAAACTAATTTCACAAAGATTTTCACACTAACTCACATTGAAAACTAGACATACACTTAGATTATAAAGAGTTATAGCAACCACTATACAAAAGTTTTATCTTTAACTCATCTTAGAAACTAGATTCACCTATATTTTCTACGATTCTAGGAAATCAATAAAATCCTCAACAAGAGTTTAATAGTTACAATATTTGTTCATAGTTTGACGCAAATGAATAAGCAATTAAGCACAAAAATGCAAGGCAATAATATACAAATAAATAATTAAATTAATAACCTCGTTCAGATGGAGAAGATCAAATTTGGTTTTGCGATCTCTTTTTCTTCATTTACCTTTGTGGCTCTTCAATGTATGTGCAACGATGCTTTGAGAGCCTTAGATTGTTGGATTTTTGCTTGAGAGAGTTTGAGAGCTTTTGGGTGCTTTTGATAGCCAATATGAGCAATAAATGATCTCCAAAATGAGTTTGGAGTTATTTATAAGCATTGTGAAAATTATTATAGCGACACTGTAGCAATGGTCAAATTTACTGTAGCAACAGTAATGTGTTCTGTAACAACGGTCAAAATTCTAACCATTGGGGGCACTGTAGCCTCATTGTAACGATAC